>CM070094.1:21914419-23176919 GCA_036178185.1 Liparis tanakae | reverse complement strand
AAACAGCTTTTTTACAGTGGCAGTAGAGAGAAAGTAAGTAGATCTACTTTAATTACCTTGGCATTGAAAATGCAGAAGGTAATGTTTTGATTGCCGTGTATTTGTTTATTCGCATAAGTCAAAAAGTATTAAACCGAATCGCATGACATTTGGTGGGATGATTGGTTATTATCTGGGGAACATTTGCTTAGATTGTGGGATTGATCAGGTCAAAGGTCAAGGTCAAGGTCATGAAAAGGTCAACATCTTCTTTTTACTATAGCACGGTCAATTTGTATCCAATTGGCATGCAACTAATGCCAAAATGTTCATAATTCAATGCCCAATCATATGGTACTATAGTTTAAAGTATGCATAAGTATAATTATTAGGTACAGAGTTTTCTGTTGTTTCCTTCATGTTGTTCTTCTTTCCTCCCCATTGAACATCACTACGTTGTATAACGTATAAAACTATCTCCACCTTAACCTACAAGTGTGCAATATTATAAAGCATCATATCATGTTAAAGGTGGTCAAAATTCATAATTCACAGGTGTGCCTGTAATGGAGTATTTCTATGTTATGGTATTTAAACTTGTACTTATTGATAAAGGATCAGAGTAGTGGGTTCAAAGTCCAAACACTCACACTCACAGATGACACACATCTCCATCTAGTGGAATAGAGAGAGAGTTATCAGGCGACTGAGAGCACAACACACCCGTATTCTGTGTCGCTATGTCCTCGTCATTAAACATGCAGACAAGTGGCTCCTCATCTTCATTTCATGTGTTTAACGAGGAAGGTTCTTAAACCAGATGGACCGCTTCGGTTGCTGTTGCCGTGGTTTTGGCGAGCCGAGCAGGACGACCAGAGGGATTTTGATCTCCGAGTGTCTCGGGACGTCGAGACGGACCTGCAACAGAGAAACAACACGTCCATCACCGCTCGGTGCCGGACACGTGTGTCGCCGGGCAGATCGGCTGCGTGGCTCTGGTCCCCTGAGAGCAGCTGGAGGACGCAGGGGAACCGGACCGAGCAGGTCTGTAATAGGACTCTCGTCAACATGGAGACGTCATACATGTGTGGGCAGGCCGTGACGGAGGCCCTCCTCCATCTCGCTCTCCGTCATACAGCCCATGTGGTTACGCTGTGGTCATCATGCATGGCGCAGTGTTAGAGCGTTAACCCTCCTGTTACCTTCAGATGTACCAACATCTTTTACCATTTTTGACCCAGCAGTTAAAACCTCCAGCAAATTATTAGAATTAAAAGTGTTTCCCAAGTTTAAGTGTGAGGTACTTTATCTTTGATTGTTGACTATTTAAATATAGATAGATGGCTAGATAGATAGATAGATAGATAGATAGATAGATAGATAGATAGATAGATAGATAGATAGATATGTAGATAGATAGATAGATAGATAGATAGATAGATAGATAGATAGATAGATAGATAGATAGATAGATACTTTATTAATATAGCCCTTTAAATGAATATAAAAGTTGATATTTCTTATATGTTTTACACAGTGAAAAACAGCCTGGGGTCAAATTGTTCAAGACATTGAAAACATATCATCATGTGAATTTTATGTTTTCCCAGTTGTCCCCAATAAATTATGAAAAGTCATGAAATATGAAGTAAAAAAGATTACGTCAATCATGTTTTTAGAGACGTTAAACATTGAATGGGGTCAAATTGACCCTAAAGGTAACAGGAGGGTTAACACCTTGAGTCGGTACTCGAGCCTCATCATGCAGCAGTTGAAGAAGGTCGGGTGGAGCTGTGGAGGGATACTCAGAACCCTGGTGATGGACCGGCCCGTCTCCGCTGCAACGGGGTCGCCCGTCCCGAAGAGGGTTTCACTCGTGTGTACCGTCCTCTCGGACTGAGCAGCGAAGGTCTGCTTCTCACACAGGTGGAACGTGGGCGTTACTGAGCGGGCAGAGTCGTTGAGCACCTCCACAGAGACCGCCATCGCTTCACCTGTTTGTATTCAGGAAGACAAATAGCTCCTTTAGTATTTAGTTTTGTGGTTTTATATTTATTTTCATTGATGCTCTGATGTGCACCGCTGCTGGGATTTTTGATTTCTCCCCACTGTGGGACGAATAAAGGATTATCATATCATATATATATATATATATATATATATATATATATATATATATATATATATATATATATATATATATATATCATGATAACAGCATTACGTTTTTTTTCGTTAAGACAATTAGGAAAAAAATAGACATTGTTAGTGAAATGTGTTTACCTTGCTTTACTCCCAGGGACTCGGAGGTGACATTCATAACAACCTTTGCAGAGCCAGAAAATGAAATCCTGGTTGCATATTGTTGCTCCTACCGAATATAAAATGTATGATGTCAAGAAGCCACGTCTTTAAATACCGGTTTGAGCTGATATTATAGCTCCATGGATAATAATAATAAGAATTATTATTATTATAATTATAATATAATATAATAATAATAATAATAATTATTATTATTATTATAATTATAATAAAAATAACTTATAATAATATGTATGAATTAGTATTCACGTCACCCACAAAATATCCACCAATAATCCGTACTATTTGAAACGGGTATAGATAAAAATTTACTGCACATGTGGGGTTTGAAATATTGTAATCTATAGTGAATTAAAAGGTACAGCAACATTTTCCTCTGAGATGTTGTGGACTAGAATAATAATAATAATAATAATAATAATAATAATAATAATAATAACTTTATTTAAATAGCACCAATGTTTACAAAGTGCTCCACAGAGAGTCAAAGCAAAACAAGTGTAATAGAAAGAAACCAATGTTACATTTAAAAGTATATATTACAATTAAAAATTCAATTAAAAATTAAAAAACAAATACATTAAAAATAAATTAAAAATAAATTAAAAACAGACTAACTAAATTAGGAGAACCAAAATTCTGAATAAAAAGACTAGGTCACTTAAAAATTGGGTTTTAAGAAGTGATTTAAAAGAAGTTACTGATCCTGCGAGCCTCATCCCCTCCGGTAGTTGAGTTGATGAATATTTTAACATAGGGTCATTCTAAACCTGAATACATATGTAGGAAAAGAAAACCGTATTTGAGTACAAAGGCAAATGTCCTCCATACCTTTAGTCCGATGATTATCATTTCTGATTTGGAGGCGAAGGGGAACTCCGACTGGGTCAGGAAAGGGAACTCCGTCTTGGTTTTGTGGACGAGCCAGATGGACTGAGTCAGCTGCGCCTGTAAACTATATGTTACGCTGCCCCATTTCCCCTCGTAGGACGAGGGCATATCTCTGAAAGCAAACATTATAAAGATTATATTATTTAGTGAGTAAATGTGTTTATTGTAAATATAATTATAAATAGATATTGCACACTCACGTATTTGGAAGCACAAAAGTGAATGGGTAGACATTTCTCCCAGAGTGGATGATTTCAGAACCTCATGAAAAGAAA
Organism: Liparis tanakae; assembly: GCA_036178185.1. NCBI lineage: Eukaryota > Metazoa > Chordata > Actinopteri > Perciformes > Liparidae > Liparis > Liparis tanakae. The sequence goes on along the minus strand of CM070094.1, from coordinate 23,173,449 downwards.
TATTTTTGTAAATGCACATTCATCAATGCGATTAGAGGCATTTATTAAAATCATTCAATTCAAAAGCGTTATGCTTTTCTTTCTGTGTGACAATGCTCACCATCTCCTTTGTTTTTATCCTGAATGATAATATGCTCCAAATAGAAGTACGTCCTCTTGTCCCTGTGCGTCCTCGTGGCTTGTCCTTCTCGTGTGCGCCATGTGACTTTAGCTTTTCCTTTGGCCTTGACTAAAAAGCACTGCACTTTGGTCCCCCCGCTGCTCAGCACCGTCACCCTGCCAGAGAGCGCGTCACCGGGGGAGAAGGTGCCTTGTTCGTTCACCTTGTCGTAATCCAGCGAGAGATGCTTCACCGTCATGACGAGTCGACATCTAATAACCTTTTCCAAAAGTCATGGAGTGAAAACTGGACGATCCTGGATAATTCCTTTCACATTTACCGGTGGTATTGGAGTCGATGAGCAAGGATCAGGTAAGTCGGACTCGTGTACTGCAGCATCGGACCTCTCCTCCACCGGCTGTGTCTGTGTCACGCTATGTGATCAAGGGCTGCAGGTGTCACTTTCACACAGGTAACTCTATAGCCGGGAGCCAAGCAGGATAAATTAGGCCAAATTAAATTGAGAGAATTGACCGAAGAAACATCTGAAACAACCTGGTGTCAAAGTAAAACACACGTTGTGTGGTGTGATGCAATCTGCAGTCACACCCTGTTGGCTGCAAGATGTCAGGCTCAATCTTCTCTTTTATAATAGAATATGTGCAACGCATTGGCATTTATCGAGTTGAAAGTAGTCATATATTTAAAGTTAGTTAACCCTCCTGTTACCTTCAAATTGATATAACATGTTTTACTCTTGGGGTCAATTTGACCCCAGTAATTAAAACCTTCAGAAAATGATTATAATTAATATTGTTTACCAATTTTAAGTGTGAGGTACTTTATGTAGTTTTGTTGACTACATAAATAGATGTTTAAATAAATAAAAAAGTTGATATTTATTATATGTTTTACACAATGAAAAACAGCCTGGGGTCAAATTGAACCCAAAGAACACCGATGGGTATAAGTTGTGTTCAGCACAGTGAAAACATATCATCATGTAAATGTTATGTTTTCCCAGTTGTCCCCAATAAATTAGGAAAAGTCATGAAATATGAAGCATGAATAAATGATGTCAATCATTTATTTAAAGACGTCAACAAGTGTGGGTTGAAACGTAAGACACGGTTTAGGCCACTTTACTGGTCAAATGCAAATACATACAGGTATGAATATACAGCCACCAAATAAAAAATAGGTTTGTTTTAAAAAGATTGAGAAAATATAGGAGCAACTAACTATTCGAGAAAATTAAATAATGTATAATTTAAGGAAACATCTTCGATACATATTTATGAAGTGTAACATGTGCAGTGTAACTATAAGTTTAGTCAACATTAAGTTTGTTCAACGGTTGAAATGTAGTTACTGTGCACATAACACTAACATTATAACAGCACACCTCATAATTTACTAAATGACATTACATTTTGGCATCAGTATGACAAGAGAATTGCTAATAAAAATATATACGATTACTATTATTAGAATCAGCTGTTATTACATAAGAAGAAACACATTTTATTTAAAGCATCTTAAGTTATGCAGCTGCAAATATTACAAATAAACATGAGCGCAGTTAAACACAACGTAATCTCAAAACAAACTGTTGCATTGTGGGTAATACATGGCATATTTTGATGAAAAGCAAGAGGAACAGTCCATCTTTCATCTAACAATATTAAACTAGAACGGGCACTTGGTAGAGCGCATATACCTTCGCATATCACAAGATTGGGCATTGAATTATGAACATTTTGGCATTAGTTGCATGCCAATTGGATAGAAATGGTAAAAAGTTGTTGAACTTTTCATGACCTTGAGCTTTGACCTTTGACCCGGTCGATCCCAAAATCCAATCAAATGTTTCCCGGATAATAATCAATCATCCCACCAGATTTCATGCGATTCTGTTTACTACTTTTTGACTTATGCGAATAACACGCACGCATACATATACACGGCGATCAAAACATTACCTTCCGCGTTTTCAATGCGAAGGAAATGAGTGCGCGGCCATATCTGTGGCGTATTCACAGGGCACTCGTATAGTTGCTAGGAGGGTGCGTTGCATGCGCTCCGTAGGGAGGCGGGGGATCTGCCGGTTGCGCTTGAGGCGGCGAGCTCCAGGGCCCCCGGTCCCGGTCCCCAGACGCTTCATATCCAGCAGCAGCAGCAGGTGGTGGTTTTATCATATCGGGCACCTCAGAGGAAGGTAGGATGACTATCGGGAACTTGATCTCTGGATTAGCAGCATATTTGAGATGTAGATGGATCTGTGAAAAACATCACTGATGTTATATATCAGCAGAAGATCCTACGGTATTACATAAGTGTGCATTATGGACTCCTTTGGCCAACACTATGAATGAGGGATGGGGTAAAAGTCTCCAAATGTTCATATTCAGATCTGTTTTTTTTTTTGTAGTTACTTTTTGTGTTGATATGGTTTAGTGAGCGGGTCTTTCTTTTGTTTCTTAAAATATTCCCTTGTATGGTTTACTATATAATTCTCTGTTTGTGTGTTTTCTTGCTCATTTTAAAAATAGTCAATGAAGAAAAATGGACCATTTGCATTTGGATATTTCCTATCAGGCATAAGTGGTAAGCCTTTCACGAGAAAACATGTGTTGATAATATCACTATCAAACCTTTTTATTTTTTATTTCACCTTTAACTGAAACCTCATTCACTACCTAAAAGTACAAATACGACATTTTAAACTATTTAAAATCCCACAAGCTTCCCATCAGTGGCTATTCTAACAAAACAGTAATCAATATATGAGAATATATATATATATATATATATATATAAGAAGGAATTCAGGATTACCTTCCACAGCGTTATATTATATACATATTTTATATATATATATATATATATATATATATATATATATATATATATATATATATATATATATATATATATATATATATATATATATATATATATATATATAATATTCAAGGAAGTTTACCTTCAGCCTGTACTCCTGCTTGAGGATGGAGCAGTTCAAGATGGAGGGAGGCAGTTCCCTGGGGATGGGGATCACCGTGGTTACGGTCTCTTTCCCAGGTGCAATCGACTCCATCTTCTGCTTGAGGATCTCATTTGTGCCAACTCTCCTGCGACCCTGGGCGAAGAAACTCTTCTTCTCATACAGTACGAATTTGGGCTTAACTGAACGAGTTGAGCCGTTGCTGACTTCCACCGTGACTTGCAGAGCCTCGCCTGGAAAATAGGGAAAAGGAAGCTGATCAATTTGTAGTCCAAATCAGGATTTGATAATAGTTACAATTCTGCATTTGGATAAAGTGTAAGCTCATCCCACATGCCAACCATACTGAAACATGTGCTACGCTGTTACTGAAGATATATTAAACATTAAAGAGTAACTTAACACCAGGCTGACCTGTGGTGACAAAAACTCAACCAATGAAGAGCCTTCATTGAGAAACTTCTATTAGTCCAATTAGAGCAAAAAGCTTACAAGGCCACTGGCAGCTTCGAGCTATTTATTTGATACAACAGCCATGAAGTATGGCAATAGTACAGTTATATGCATAATACAATGTGAATAGTCATCTATTCATATTAATATGTTGGGTGGAAGTATTGCATCCCTTTCTCATGAGTTTCAGTTGCCAATAGTTCTGCAGGTTTGACTCACTTAGAGCCTAAAAACTCTCTGAGTGTTAAAGACTCACATCAGACGTGGCAGCTATGAACTAATCAGTTGCTTAATTTAAATGATCAGTATTATCCGTTACTATCTGCCAGGATCCAAGATGAGCATTGTTATGTAGACCCTTCAAAGGTTAACCTGCATGTCATACATCTCTGAAAACAATAACGCTATATGGAGAAAGAAACCGGCGGGGCAGGATATTGGCCGATTTGAGCTGATTGCACACATCAGTGTGTATGTCGCCAATTAGTAACACAAACTTGTGGATCAGTGTCACCATTAAATACTGTAGCGTGTCCTGTAGGTTTGTTAATGTGATTTGTTTATATAATAATAATAATTATTATTATAATAATTATAATAATAATAATTATTATAATAATTATAATTATAATTAAAATAATTATAATAATACATTTCATTAGGAGGCGTCTTTATTTCATTAGAAGTCACCCAAGGTCAACTTACAATAAAACAGAATAAAAGATAAAACCATGAAAGATAGAAACAAAATTAAAACAGAACATCAAATTTATGTTTATCGGCCTCCCAAATATCAATATTCTATCAGCTTTAAAATTAATCATCAGTCAGGATAGTGAATATAAACTCAAATACAATACACTATCTTACTGTATCTGATAAAACTTGTTAGAATACAAGTTCAAAACAATGACTAACACCATAAACATACAGTCAAGATGTCGCTTAACACGATTCTCTTCCTGCCTTCTTGGTCGTAGATGAAGACGACTTCCCTCTTCCCGTGGATGAATGTACATGGACCACCAACACAACTTGTTGAACCTGTACTGACCCTGACCCTCCCCACACACACCTTTTTTTTAAATAAACACTGGAGGTGTGTCGGGTTACTGCACGAGGAAAGGCCCGTAAGGAGGGCTTCAGTATTACCTTGCTCGTATCCCATCCGCTGGGTGTGAACATCCATCGAAACGTTTCCAGAGCCGAACACTTTGAGGGATGTATCCTTACAGCCTCGCTGAGGCTCCTATGACAACAACCCCCGCCTCACATCAGAGCAGTCCCTCCTGCTTTGACAATATTCATCATTCAATGGTGGCAGTTGAGAAGAAGAATGATTTCTTACCATAAGTCCAGGGATATCCACGTCTGCTTTGGACACAAACGTAAAGTGAGTTGTTGCCTTTTTGGTCAGCTTCATCGATTGTTTAAGCTCTGCCTTCAATTTATGAAGAATGATGCCTATGGAGGCTTTGAACGATGATGGCATGTTCCTGTGAAGTGCACATAGAGGACATGTAAATGAAGTAAAACATTGGCTTCATGAAAGAAGATTGAGGAAAGAAGTGGCACCTTTCAGGAATCTTGAAGGAGAAAGGAAACACATGTCTTCCTTTACCAATGACCTCGACGCCTGGAATATAATATGTATTATAAGCTGTTAATAATTAGTCATTATCTAGAATACTTAGTTGTATTTATTTGACACTTTACCGTCTCGTTTCGCCTCTCTCAAGATGTGTTTGACGTCGTAATACCTCTCTTCGGCCAAGTAATCTCGATAATGACCTTTTCCGTGACGTTGGCGCCATTTGACCCGAGCTTTTCCTTTTGCTGTAAACACGAGCGACTGGATTCTGGTTTCCTTGGAAGCCTCTACGACGATTCTCCCATTCACGGTGTCTCCATCGGTGAAGGTGTTTCTGCTGTTGATGGCATCGTATTCAATCGAGAAGTTCTTGATGGTCATTCCTCAAAGAAAAAACAAAAAAATTAAAAAATCTCCAAACGGAACGACAAGGCTTGTAAACTCCGACCAGCTGCTCCACGCTTTATGTGTGCTGCATGCAAATCCTGCTAAACCGGTTTGTCTCTGCTGTGTCTACAGGTGAGACACATGTGCACACAGCGACTGCACCTTCAGCTGATAAAAATTAATAAACGACGGCTTGCATTGCAACAGTGCTGTGATAGTCAGAAGAATGAGCTTTCCTGATAACGGGTGGAGAGTGACACCTGTATTTTTAGCTCGAGTTCAAGACTCACGTGCTACTCTTTCCCAACGTATCACATGACATATTTTCCATTCACATCAAACTAGTTTTTATTACTGTACATACACTTTTTATTCGACATAATGGGTTTTAATTACAGTTGAATGACGTAGAATATTCACAGTGGATCAATGGAAATTGTATACATGCCTAAAAGTAGTTTCTCCATCTTTTCAGTCGGTGTGCGTCACTATAGGCGCCACACAAACTGTGTTGTGGGTGATAGTCCATAAAACCTCAGAAATGTTGTGACGGTTAATAAAAAAAATACTCAAGTCGTGATTTCTCAGACATTTCGGGAGGATGCAACGATGTAATTCTCAATATTTTGGGCACCGCAAATAAACTGTTGTTTTATTGTATTTGGGTGGCTGCCTGAGCTCCAGTGACAATGACAGGGCCTTATGGGAAACACTTTTAGTACTTTCTTCTAAAGTCATGGTAAACACTAGTAGAAGCTTACGTTCATACATTGCATAATAATCACATTAGTTAACTAGTGGAAAGCAAATGGCTGTTCGCCTTTGTAGCTTGGGGATGGACTGAAGTATGGTGTAAATATACAGGTATTTATTAAATAAATGCTATGCAATCCTTGAGGTAAATGAAGCTGCACTTCATTGCAGCGGATTCTACTATACAGATTCTAGTTTAAAGAAACAAAAGGCCCTCTAACACAAGATGATACATTACAGTCCTTTTGAAGGGTGTAAGAATAGTGAATATATCATAACGAAATGCAACGCTCATGAATTCATAACGTAACACTCTGTAGTTCATGCTCTTAAAGTTACAAAGTATTTTCATAGTCCTGTGACTAAATTTTTTTGCCAAAATCCTGGATAGGAGGGAACATCCCGTATGCTCCGTAGGGAGGCGGGGCACCCGAAGGTGCCGATGCTGCTGGCGGTTCGAAGCCCCAGGCCAACGGCTCTGCGCTCTCAAATCCAAAATCAGAAGCAGCAGGAACCCGAGCGGCCGGCAGGATAACGATGGGAAACTTGATCTCTGGGTCTGAGGCGTATTTGACATCGAGGTACACCTGTAGGAAAGATGGTTGATGTCACATAGATGGATTTGGTTTGATCACCGGAATAACTTTTTATGTATTTTGTGCATTCACGATTATTCACAACATTGTTTACGTGTGTGCATGAAAACATTCTTCAATTTAACAGCACTGCAATACTTGAGTTTCTCCGCAAAGGATAACAGAAAAGGTACCACGTTATTTACCTTTGCAGAATGCAGAAGGTTATTTTGATCACTGTGTATTTATTTTTGTGCGTGTGTGTGTTTGTAATATATTCGCATTACTCAAATATATTAAACCGAATAGCATGAAATTTGGTGGGATGATTGTTTTTTTATAAGGGGACCATTTGATGAGATTTTGGGATCGATCGGAAAAAAAGGTCAAGATTAAGGTCAAAATCTTCTTTTTACCAGAGCGGTACATTTTTATCCAATTGGAATGCAACTAATGCCAAAATGTGGCTGCGGCGAAGGTATGCGCTCTACCGAGTGCCCGTTCTAGTTAAATCTAGTGATTACCAGAAATGTGCGCATTGATTTTTTTTTTTATACATTTAAAAAATGACTAATCAACAAAAAAGATCTCGGTCCAAGGAGTCTAGTAAGTAGCTGTAAGAGACTCTCTTCTTGCTGCTACATAATTAAAAGATTATGTTTTAAAACCAGTAAGAAATCTGGTCAACAACTTAATTCAAAGTGTCATTTTTGATGAGTTAGATTATCTATCCTCAGTCGTGTTGTGTAGAGTGAAGTGGGCTTTACCCTGAGTATGTACTCCACTTTGATGATACTGCAGTTCTCGATGGAGGGCTCCACATCAGAGGGGATGGGGATGACCCTCGTGAACTTCTCTTCAGCAGACGGGGGGATGGGCTCCCCCACCTCTTTAAGGAGGTCTTTAGTGCTGACCTTCCGGTTCCCTGTTGCTAAGAAGGTGTGCTTTCTGTACACAACGTACTTGAGCTTGATCGGGCGAGATGAGTTGTTCTGAATGCAGGCCATGACTTTTAACCCCTCTCCTGCAAACCAGACCAGACATGTCAAAACAATCCTTTGCATGACACTTAGACACTTACAAGTTTCAATATCACTTCATGGGCTGTTTACCTTGGAAGAATCCTTTTTTTTCAAGATTCACATCCATGGCTACCGTTCCCGAGTTGAAAACTTTCATTTTCTTGTCCTTAGACTCGTGCTGTGGTTTCTGAAAGAGGACACCATTCATTAATACACTTACACAACAACAGAACACACTTACGCTATTATATGAAATTCTGGTGTCATAAATGTCCAATTTCAGTGACTGACGAAGCTGTGCTAATTCAACAGGTGATGCATTCCGGTTTGGAACGACAGGAATAAAGAAGCACATACCATCAGCTCAGGGTCAATCCACGCCTTCTTCGACACAAAGTTGATCTTTGTTGAATCTTTGGTGGGGATCCTCATGGATCTGCTCAGCTTGGCTTCCAGCAAGTACACAATTTTACCAGCAGAGCCTTTAAAGGAGGAGGGCAGATTCCTAAAGCACAGAAAGCCAGAAGAACATGAGAAATGAAAGAGGACAGACAAGACAGGAGGACAACAATGAGAGAGACACACACACACACACACACACACACACACACACACACACACACACACACACACACACACACACACACACACACACACACACACACACACACACACACACACACACACACACACACACACACACACAAACACACAAACACAAAAATACAACCTTTGACTTTTCTAAATGATTTAATTAAACCTCAAATAAACTACTATTGTAAAAGTTGAGGTGGATTTATTTAGATGTTTTTCAGAAGATTATATGAGAGTACCTAATTTTCATTATTTAAAAAAAGTAAATAACTATAGACATCTATAAGAATTATTACTTACTGGTAAGGCACCTGGAAGCTGAATGGGTAAACATGATGTCCTGCGGCAACTACACGGTTGTCTGAAAATAAAAAAAAACTTAAATATATATATTTTTAAAGAAGAAGCAGCTTAACTGAACAAGTCAAAGCCACAGTTTGGGTTTTCCAAAGTTGACAAAATCACCTTCGTCGGTTTTAATTCTGTCCAAAGAAAATTCAATCACACTCTTCCATAACTATGACCAGAGAAAAATGTAAATAAACATGCAAAACAAGTTACCAGTCTTCTAAACAATCAACCCACTACATGTCAAACAAAAATCACACCCAATAGCTATTGACACTGGTGGTTTAAGTTATTATTGTAGGTTAACATTACCATGAAACATATCCTGTACGTTATATAGTTATGCCTTTTTGAAGTTCAATATCTTGCAAACTAAATAAGATATCAACAAGCTTTTGTTAAGTTAAAAATGTTAATTAAATAATGATGATAGTAAATGGATAAATGGTTGAGGAGGAGAAGTCAATAATGTGTTTTTCCCCAAAATAAAAATGGCGGAACATCCTGTGATCATCATTTTGACTATAGAGTCAAAGTGAGTTTTTTTAATTTGGCGCAACCTAGCGGTGATTTGTATGAAACCTTCCAGATGTTTTTCAGGTGTTCTTGTGGAAATATCTTGACAGTTTTGTGGTGATTGGTTGTTGACTTGTATCACATATTGCTCAAAAATCATAAACAAATACAAAATATATACGGACAAGTTTGACGGAAATGTGATAACATTACATGTAAAATCTCCGTGGCCTGTCAGTCGTGTCCGGTCGTCATCTCCTGAAGAAAAGGGGAACAATTACTCAACAGCAACACACTTTAGGAACCCGAGTTATGACATATTTGTTGTGTAACGGGCTGTTTCCGGTGTTTTGGTGCTGCGGATGCTATGTCCCTTCTGGGCTGCCGTAGAGGGAGACGTTGACAGGAGTTTAAGGGAAAGTAAGGAAAGAGCGAAGTCGTGTGCTGAGCGACACTTTAGTCCTCCCGACTCTATTTAATCTCATGTGATAAGTGAACTGATACACGAACCCATTACACTCAGTTACAGTTATAAAGAAAAATCAGATTTACTGACAAAATGATAAACCGAAGAAAATTCAATTTATGTTCACATTAAACCAATAACAAAAGACACCTGGAGGCACATTCCTCACCTTTGGTATCTGTGTCTTGAATGAAGAACTGCTTGAGGCTGAAGTACTTGTCCTTGGAGTGGTAAACAACAGTGGTCTGCCCGTGCCTCTCGCTCCACAAGACCTCCGCCTTCCCTTTGAGTTTGACCCACAGCGCGTCGATGGAGCATTCTTTGGCCAACTCCAGCGACACCTCGCCGGACACGCAGTCGCCACTAGTAAACGTGTTGTCCTCATTCACGGGCTTATAGGTGACTTTGAGGCTCTTCACGGTGGACGGCATCGTGGTCTACGCGGAACACCCCCTGATGGAAAAACACGGACACGAAATCCCAGGTGGAGTAATTAAAACCAACTTCTTCTGCGGTGGGTGTGTCACGGTCCAATCCGGAGGAGGGACCTGATCACATGACCAGCAGCCGACTATAAACAACACCGCATTTGGGACAAACAACTGCAAATAAAGACACTATTAACTATAACATAAAAAAATCCATAAATGCAAAGAGAAGTGTCGAAACGAGGAAGTGATCATTTCACGAGATTCGGTCACAGTCTGACTCTGAACTCAATGCGGTTTTTGAACAGATGTGTGCAGTGTTGGTGGAGATGGAGAGGTGGAGCATGTCATTGTGAAGTGCCGAAGGTTAAAGGCACAAAGAAACAGATTGAAGCGTAAAGTTTGTCGGATGAGACGGAGGTGGAGTTTGTAGGAGTTCTGGTGAAGCGGAGCAGCGCGTCATGCTGCAGGGCTCTGCGGGCGTGGAGTATTTGCAAAGTAACTTTATTCTGCAACAGTACAATTCACTTCACGGGATGATCTCAATACACTTAATATAATACACAAGGGTTGTAATCTCAAAACGGGCTTTTATTAATATAATTATCCCGCTATACTCTCTGGTTGACTCCTATATAATTTGTAATTGTAGTTAGTTTGTATATGATACATAAAAGCTAATATATTATGAAAATACACTTGCATTCTGATAATATATTAATACATTGTTGCAGTATATACAACATACATTATTGTTCGGTTGCTGTTTGCATCTGTAGATCTAAATCCCAAAACACAGCCAAATTATAAACCTGGATTTTGAGAGATAATTATTTCAATTAGTTGCTAATCACTTTTAAACTAGTCTTTGTATATTTTGACACCCAAATTATAAACCTGGATTTTGAGATATAATTATTTCAATTAGTTGCTAATCACTTTTAAATTAGTCTTCGTATATTTTGATGAACAGATGTCTCTTTATCTTCAAGCAGAATGAGGACAAATGCTCAAACGTAGCCATACACAGACATGAAGGGTCACAAAGTCAGTGACAACAACATCTAAATAAGTGTATTGAATTTGGCCACACAGGCTCCTGGTCAGACTCTGGAGTGTTAGGTACATGGAAAATGAAATTGCGCTTTCATATATCAAAAATAAATAGCTTTAAATTGAAAGTCTACCAATGTGTTTATTGTAAAGGAGCAACCTCCAAACTAGAGAACACATTTGGATTATATCTCTGCCATTAGTATTAGTACATTCCTTATTGTTGTTGTCTTATCTTCACAATAAAAAAGTTGTAAAAGAGGGACTTTGAGCTATACGTTCAACTGTAAACCAGTGATAATCTGTTAGTAATCTATGATCCAATCATTTTGTACCACACGTGGTCTACAATTACCTTGATGGAAGTTTGTTCAGACAATATTCACATCCATGCCAAATGTTCCCCATGTAAAGAGCTTAGTTTTCGTATTCGTGATACTGTTCTGTGGAGTCTGACAGGAAACTGATAATTGCGTTGGTGGTGTTATTTCTCATTACCGCAGCAGTGTCCAACCGCCAACACAATGGATGTGCATTTGTGAGTTTGTGTGTATGTGTGTGTGTGTGTGTGTGTGTGGGGGGTGGGGGGGTGGGAGGAGTCTTATGCAGATTAAAGTGAACTTCGCCTTAGCTTTGTTGTCTTCTCTCCTCGCTCTGCTCAGACTTGCCTCTACTGGATCTTTCCATAAACAAATACTGGAACAATTTGTCAATGCGTGGTCTTTTTAAAGAGTTCCACATTAATCAAATATAAGCCGAGTGAATCTATTTTGCAGTTTAATGACAGCTCAATTTGAACCTGCATGTCATACATCTCTGCAAACTAACGCTATATGGAGAAAGAAACCGGCGGGCCAGAATATTGGCCGATGTTAGCTGATTGCACACAGTGTGTACGTCGCCAATTAGTAACAATAACTTGTGGATCAGTGTCAACATTACATACTATAGTGTGTCCTGTAGGTTTGTCTATGTCATTTGTTTATATTTATGTTTATCGGCCTCCAAAATATATAAATATTCTTTCAGCTTTAAAATGAATTATCAGTCAGGATAGTAATTATAAACTAAAATAAAATATCTTATTGTATATGTTAAAACCTGTTAGAATACAAGTTAAAAACAATGATGAAGACCATAAACATACAGTCTCTATGATGTCGTTTAAATTACAAAGTATTTTCAAAGTCCCGTCACTGACATTTTTTTGCCAAAATCCTGGAAAAAAGGGAACATTCTGTGTGGTTTATTATTTGGCATTTTTCACTCCTATCATTTTTTAAATAAAAAGAAATTATAATGTTAAAAGATTTTTTTTTTTTTCAGCTCTCATGTCTTTTCACAACACAATGTGGTTCAGGTGTTGCTATAGCAACCAATTACTTAACTTCAAGTTACAGTGATCAATAGAAAAATAATTTTGCCGATGGGTGCAATGGTTTTTGGGGGGTTTGAGCACCTGCCCCCCAAAATGTCTGTGCACGTGCCTGCGTACGCTCCATAGGGAGGTGGGGCACCCACAGTTACGTGTCACGACTCACGACCCGGCTCTTAGGCCACGACAAAGACAAGTGAGACACCGGGTTGTTTACAGGAGTAACACTCTTTAATCCTCATTAACATGACACATCTTAAATGCTTCCAGGGACCGCCTCAGCTGTTCCCGGTTGCGATGACGCTCCTTTTCCTCCGCACCTGCAACACCTGAAATCCTGGCAACCCCGCCTCCAGCCAGAGGCGTTGTGTTGGCGGTCCGAAGCCCCAGGCTAACGGCTGAAGCCAGAAGCAGCAGGAACCCAACTGGCCGGCAGGATAACGATGGGAAACTTGATCTCTGGGTCTGAGGCGAATTTGACATTGAGGTACACCTGTAGAAAAGATGGTTGATGTCACATAGATGGATTTGGTTTGATCACCACAATAATCCTTATACATTTTGTGCATTCGCGATTATTTACATCCCGTGTGCATGAAAACATTCAATTTATTATTATTATGTAAAACTTGAGTTTTTCCACAAAGAGTAACACAAAAAGGTACCACGTTAATTGAACCTAGAGTAACCAGAGATGTGCTCATAGGTTTAAAAAATGACTGATCAACAAAAAAGATCTCGGTCGGAGGCGTCTAGCAAGTAGCTGTAAGAGACTCTTCTTGGCAGACATAACATCCGATGAATCTTTTCATTATTCCATCTTGCTGCTACATTATTGAAAGACTATATGTTTTAAAACCAGTGAGAAATCTGGTCAACAACTTAATTAAAAGTGTCATTGTGAGTTAGATTATCTATCCTCAGTCGTGTTGTGTAGAGTGAAGTGGGCTTTACCCTGAGTCTGTACTCCACTTTGATGATACTGCAGTTCTCGATGGAGGGCTCCACATCAGAGGGGATGGGGATGACCCTCGTGAACTTCTCTTCAGCAGACGGGGGGATGGGCTCCCCCACCTCTTTAAGGAGGTCTTTAGTGTTGACCTTCAGTTTATTTGTTGCTAAGAAGGTGTGCTTTCTGTACAAACAGTACTTGAGCTTGATCGGGCGAGATGAGTTGTTCTGAATGCGGGCGATAACTTTTAAACCTTTTCCTGCAAACCAGACCAGACATCTCAAAACAATCCTTTGCATGACACTTACAAGTTTCAATATCACTTCATGGACTGTTTACCTTGGAAGACTACTGTTCTTTTAAGTTTCACATCCATGGCTACCGTTCCAGAGTTGAAAGCTTTCAGTTTCTTGTCCTTAGACTCGTGCTGTGGTTTCTGAAAGAGGACACCATGCATCAATACACTTACACAACAACAGAACACACTTACACTATTATATAATATTCTGGTGTCTTAAAGCCCCACTATGTAGTTTTTCCCTTGTAGCGCCCCCTTCAGGTATTTAACGTTTACTACAGTGTCGTAAATACCCAGTTACGATAGATCAGGTGTGGTGAACCTCTGGCTCTGAGCCATATATGGCTCTTCCGGTGACGCATATGTCTCTTTTGAGTTTGAGTTAAAAAAAAAATCTCCGCCCGCCCCCCTGTAACTTTCTCTCTCCTCCAGATGACAGCAGCAGTAATGTCAGGTCCCTTTCTTAAAGACGTCTTTGTTCTTTAAACTAAAGGTCTGTTATTGGTCGTCTCCACAGCAGCATGTCTCTCTGTCTCTACGTCGCGTAGCGGAGACAATAAAAAGTCCCCTGTGAGGTGGACTGGACTATGTGACGTTGGTCATCATGACAGAAAGCAGGTCCAAGGACCGGGCGCTACAACATGTTACATAGTCGGGTATTTAGCCCACAGACCCCCGATGCCAGACCCGGAGGCGCAAATCAACATATTAAAAGTCATTGTAGCGGCACCATTTATTTCAAGCTGTTATTGTACAATTGTTACATAGTGTCGCTTTATATGTCCAATTTCAGTGACTGCCAGCCAAACAAAAGCTGTGCTAATTCAACAGGTGAAAACATGTCGGTTTGGAACGACAGGAATAAAGAAGCACATACCATCAGCTCAGGGTCAATCCACGCCTTCTTCGACACAAAGTTGATCTTTGTTGAATCTTTGGTGGGGATCCTCATGGATCTGCTCAGCTTGGCTTCCAGCAAGTACACAATTTTACCATCAGAGCCTTTAAAGGAGGAGGGCAGATTCCTAAAGCACAGAAAGCCAGAAGAACATGAGAAATGAAAGAGGACAGACAAGACAGGAGGACAAAATATATATAATACAACCTTCGACTTTTCTATATGATTTCATTAAACCTCAAATAAACACCTATTGTAATAGTTGAGGTGGATTTATTTAGATGTTTTTCAGAAGATTATATGAAAGTACCATATTTTCATTGTTTAGAAAAGAAACTATAGAAATGTATTAGAATGATTACTTACTTATCAGGCACCTGAAAACTGAATCGGTAAACATGATGTCCAGCAGCAACAACACGGTTCTCTGAAAATTAAAAATAACTTGATCATTAGGGTTGTTGACTTTTATCACATGTTGGTTGAAATCATAAAAACTACAAAAGATACATGTATATGGACAATTGGACAGAAATGTGATACAATTACAAGTATCATCTCCGTGGTCTGAGTCGTGTCTGGTCGTTATTTCCTAAAGAAAAGGTTAACTATGACTTAACATCAACACACTTAAGTTACCCGAGTTTCAGGTGTTGCAGATGATATGTCCCTTCCGGGTTGCTGTGGAGGGAACAGGTCTATCCAGAGCACCTCAATTAATTAAAAAAATTACTAAGTGCACAAAAATATCAGTGTCGGCTGATTTTCCGAGTTGACTGCAGTGCTGAGCGACACTTTAGTTTTCCCGACTCCATTTGTTCTCCTGTGATAAGGACACCTGATACACGAACCCATCACACTCAGTTACAGTTCTAAAAAAAAGTCAAAATTATGATAAACTGAAGAAAACTTGTTCATGATCACATTAAACCAATAACAGGAAACCCTCACAACTGGAGGCCATATTCCTCACCTTTGGTATCTTCTTTTTAATGAAGAACTGCTTGAGGCTGAAGTACTTGTCCTTGGAGTGGTAAACAACAGTGGTCTGCCCGTGCCTCTCGCTCCACAAGACCTCCGCCTTCCCTTTGAGTTTGACCCACAGCGCGTCGATGGAGCATTCTTTGGCCAACTCCAGCGACACCTCGCCGGACACGCAGTCGCCACTAGTAAACGTGTTGTCCTCATTCACGGGCTTATAGGTGACTTTGAGGCTCTTCACGGTGGACGCCATCGTGTGTGGCCTCCACGGAACACTTCCTGATGTAAAAACATGGACACGAAGTCCCAGGTCGAGTAATTAAGACCATTATTTATTTTGCGATTGGTGTGTCACGGTCCAATCCGGATGAGTGACCTGATCAGATGACCATCAACTTCTTTTTACCATAGCGCGGTCAATTTGTATCCAATTGGCAACTAATGCCAACATAATTCAATGCATAATCTTGTGATATGCGAAGGTATGCGCTCTACCGAGTGCCCGTTCAGTTAAAATATGTTACAGTTTGAACCTGAGATAGTACAGAAGATCACAGTATGCCAACACAAAAAAACCCAAGTTAGACATAATCCATGTTACGCTCATTTTAATGAAAAAACAAAAAGTGCATCTTAGGACACAAAGTAATACAACATACATAACAATTTAGTAACTTCAGCTTTTGTAAAACACTCAACATTGCTTTAGTGCACAAACATGAAATAAAAAAGTCCAAATATTCAGAAGTAGTGTAAAAAAATAAATAATATTATAATAAAATATGATATCACACTGAAAAGCTCTTAACACTATTTTCTATCGGACATACGGTGTGACTGCCAAGGAAGAGCTGTAAGCAGGAAGGTGAGACGGCGAGACAGACAGACTCTGGTTTGTGTCCTAATTAAATACTTCAATAAATCTTGCCTCCACGTTAGGTCTAGATTGGTGGCTGCTGAACTCAGAAGGATTTGGCTTTAGAATAAGAAATGTTACTTTGGGGAAAGGATCAGGTTTCCTAAATGAATCAATGCAGGTTGAATGAAAGCATATAATGATCAGGTGAGTTCTTACTGTAAGCGCTAGCAGCGTATTTTTTTATGTGCTAATTTTGTGGGCGTGTCTAACACATGTCATCCACATTCATAAATAGTGATCATGTGAGCTCACCACATCATGGATGACTTCATGGAATCCAGGCAAATCGCATCAGTTCACATGGCGGGTGAATAAAAGCGTGACGTTAAACAAGTTTGTGTTCGCGAAAAATCTCTATTTTTAAAAGAATCCCCAATCATCTCTAAATGTGGTTCTTGTAAGTACTTATTTTAAAATAACGTAGTTTTATTTCCATAGCACATTCCACACCCAAGGTTACAAAGTGACGGTAATTAATTAATGTTGTGTCAGTGCCCTATTGATTGCGTAAACGACCTATTATAGGACAATAGATAATCTATTGTTAAAGCCTGCCTAGACAGGTGCTATTAGGCTATCTGGTAAGTCCCCTTTGACAACAGGAATGATTTCCTCTCTACATTTCCTCACCGTTGACGGTGATTTATTTAGTGCCTGTTATTTGAGTTGGTTTAAGTCATCATAGGATCAACTATTTAATAAATAAATACGTGAAGTAGTTGTAAGCAGGCACGTGCAGATAGACCCCTAGTGGTGCTCAAGCTCCTCCCCTTTTGCCCTGAATGAGAAAAGTGCATTTTCTGTTGGATCCACATTTCTTCTTCATTAATAAGAATTTAAGAATAAAAAATACTCTCTGCTATCAATTCCCCCCAAATGTGTTTCGATATCTGACAGGGCATTTATTTGAGCATGTCGTGGAAAATTTCTCGTTGACAATAGCGCTGCTGAAAACATGACGTCGCAACTGGTTCGTTGTTTCCTTGTCCAGCTGGAGAATAGAGAGAGGAATAGATATACAGGTAGGTATCTTCTTTGTGTTGTATACATGCTATTTAGACAATTTCGAAAGTATGTTGAACTTATTAATTCATTTTATAAATGTCACAAGAATTCACTGCTAGCTCTTTTTAAAATTTCCCAGCATTTTCCCGCATTTCCCAAGCGGTCAAGGTTAGTAAAGTTGTTTATTAAATGTCATTTTTCGCTCCTATCATTTTTTAACTAAAAACAAATTGTAACGTTAATAGAAAAAATGTCATTTTGTTCAGTTCTCATGTCTTCTCACATCACAATGTGTTTCAGGTGTTGCTATAGCAACCAATTACTTAACTTCAAGTTACAGTGATCAATAGAAAAATAATTTTGCCGATGCGTGCAATGTTGTTTTTGGGGTTTGAGCACCTGCCCCCCAAAATGTCCGTGCACGTGCCTGCGTATGCTCCATAGGGAGGTGGGGCACCCACAGGTACGTGTCACGACTCACGACCCGGCTCTTAGGCCACGACAAAGACAAGTGTTGTTTACAGGAGTAAAGGCTGATTTATACTCCGGTTTTACGCAGAGACGCAAGCACGCAAGCCCCGTAACCCCCCCTTGCGTCTCCCCTTCACCCCTCTTGCGTGCTTGCGTGCGTCGCCCAACATTTCTGACTATCCGACAAAGCTACGCAAGCAGTCCGCAGCCCGCAAGACTGTGATTGGTCTGCTAACCACATCCTTTCTGAGTCTCGCCTTTCCGGTTTCATAGCATGATACCGCCATTTTTAAAAGCCACGGCAGAAACACGTACAATGGATCCCGTTGAAGACCGTTTAGCTGAAGAGGTCCGTAAATATGAGCATTTATATAATCCATCATTGACGGAGTATAAGGACACCCAGATGGCGGGTATATAGATTGTTGTTGACAACAAGACCGGGTATATAAACAAACCAACGACTTCCACGCCCAAAGATGGCATGGGATAGTCGACTCTAAACGGTCATTGCGCCACCTACTGTTCTGGCGTATGGAAAACGCAAGGGAACTATAAACCAAAACGAGTCCGTCAATCCGATTGCGTGGCCAGACGCAGTTGTAGTTGCAAGAGTATATATCGCCCTTAACACTCTTTAATCCTCATTAACATGACACATCTTAAATGCTTCCGGGGGGCGGCTCAGCTGTTCCCGGGTTGCGATGACGCTCCTTCTCCTCCGCGCCTGCAACACCTGAAATCCTGGCAATAAGATATCAACACGATTTTCAGTAGTTATGATGACATTGAACCAATTATTGACCCCAGAAATTTTCGGATGAATCGGACAAAGCGTTTTGGAAACAAGTAAAAAATTAGTTTTCTTTTCAAAATTCAAAATGGCGGAACATCTAAGTGGGCGGAGCTTAGGGGTTACATTGGCAATTTTGTAGAGCAGATCGAAGTGGACGTGTATGCAAAATTTCAAGTCACTCTGTAATTGGTGGAGTGTCCGTACCCACGTTTTTTGGGTACGGACACTCTAGGAGGCGCTAGAGAGATATTTTTTTCAGAATCAAATATGAAAACTCAATAATCTAAAACATTTCGCCAGTCTGCTTGTGCATGTGGAATTTCTGTCTGCTGGGACGTACGGGGACGTACGGCCAGACAACGTTTGAACACGACAAAGGATAATAAACCTTTGTCGACGAGGACTCTAATAATACATTGAAGAATGTTTTCATGGATGTAAATAATCGTGAATGCAAAAAATCCAGCTATGTGACATCAACCATATTTTCTACAGGTGTACCTCGATGTCAAATACGCCTTTGACCCAAAGATCAAGTTTCCCATCGTTATCCTGTCGGCCCGTCGCGTTCCTGCTGCTTCTGGCTTCAGCCGTTAGCCTGGGGCTTCGGACCGCCAACATAACGGTGACGCCCCTCTGGCCAGAGTATATAGACCAATGAACATTCAACGGGTGTGGCCTAATATTTTAAGTCACACAACTTCTACATTATTTGGCCTATCTTCACCAAATTGCTAGCCTATGTCTATATCGCATCCCTCAAACTTCTTAATTTTGTTCATAATATTTTAATATTAGGGGGCGCTGCAATAAATCCCTCAATATCTGCATTTTTAGACTTTTTTTTGACTTCCTGTTTTGGGTAGTTGTAAAACTGTTAAATCCTCCTAGAGCTTACACCCGATTCATTCCAAACATGCCGAGGATGATCTTGAAACCTTTGCCGTGAAAAATCTTTGAAAGATTTAAAAAATATGAAACTTTGTGCGGTGGGTCCAACATAAAAAAACGCCATTCGCCATAACAATCTAAGTTGATGTAACTCGCCCATACATGATCTAATCTGCTCCATATTTCTCATATATCATGACATGATGAAGACGTCCATATGCACATTTTTAACTACGGTGTTAGCGCCACCTAATCGCAATAGGAAGTTACATGTTTTCTACTGTTATACCCTTCTCCTCACAGATTATTCAGATCCCTCTCAAAATATACCAGACCTTGATGCTTCCCTGTGAAGGTCACAACAACATGTTGAAGTGTGGCGAGTCGTAGCATCAGCAAACGTTAATCCTTCGCCGTGAACAAATAAACAATGTAACATGCTCGAAACGTGACTAAATTTGGCACACACATTTAAAGTCAAATATTTAGTTACCTGATATGATTTTAATGCTTCCGATTGACAATATAGCTCGATAGCGCCCCCTAGAATGAATTTTCGTTCAAAAGCCCACATTTTTTTAATCTCCAATGACAAATTAACTCGTAATTCAGCATAGATGTTTGGTCGGACCTGCTCTACAAAAAATATTATCATGACCATAGCTACGTCAACTTAGATTTTCCGCCATTTTTAATTTCTTAAAAAACTGTTTTTTTGCACTTTTGTTCAAAACGCTTGTTCTGATTCCTACCAACATTTCTGAGGTCCAATATTGGTTCAATTTAAAGGAATCAATTTCAGGAATTGTCGATATCCTATTGCATTTAGAGGATATGGACCAGTGAACATCCAAGGGGTGTGGCCTAATATATAAAGACACCTAATTTCCAAATAAAATGACTTTCTTCAACAACTTGCTGGTAGATGTCCACAAGGACGCCCTTAACCTACCTTAATTTTTTCATAATATTTTATTATTAGGGGGCGCTATAATCAATCCCTCAAAATATGCCTTTTTGGCCTTTTTCATGTTTTTAGGGGTTGTAAAACAGTTAACTCCTCCTAGAGCGTAAACCCGATTCTTTCCAAACTTTGGCAGTATAGTCTTGAGAACTTTATCTTGAAAAATCTTTGAAGGATTTCAAAAATATTAAACTATGTGCGTTTGCCGGACCGGCAGATAAACGCCATTCGCCATGAACATGTACGTTGTTGTAACTCGGCCATACATTGTCTAATCTGCTCCATATTTCTCATGTCATGACATACTGACCCTAGAGAGATCCATATGCTAATTTTCTACTGGCAACAAAAAGTTACATGTTTTCTTCATTAATACCCTTCTCCTCACAAATTATTCAGATCCATCTCAAAATAGACGAGAATAGACCCAAGACCTTGATCATGCTTCCCTGTGAAGCTCGTAAAGACACATTAAAGTGCGGCGAATCTCTCCATCGGCAAACATTGATCCTTCGCCGTGAACGAATAAACCGATGTAACTCCACTCCACCTGATCAGATCTGTTCTAAACTTCACATGTGGGATGACAATCCAGGCCTGAAGACACATACAATCTATTTTTTTTATTTTTGTCACATTACCCCTTACTGGCTACAATGGACTCGGTCGAATCTGCTCCAAACTTCTCATGCTTAATAGAATTCACGGCCTGAAGACATCAACAAGCATATTTTCCCTCAGAGTCAAAGTGCCGCCGACTCGGTGTTGCCGACTCAGTGTTGCTTGAAGAACGGTAAAACGCCCGAACGGCAGGCCTGCGTTCTCGGCCGAGGTGGCCGGTGTCCGGCCGGCACCCCCGGCGTGCGAAGCAGGAACGAGGACCCGTTCATCGCTGCTTGCAGCTTTAATTATTATATAAAACTTGAATTTCTCGACAAAGAGTAACACAAAATAAATAACTAATCAACAAAAAAGGGGTTTAGGACCAGACAGTTTAAAAACAAGGTGTTCGAACGAGGATGGAGCCGGGATGGTTATTGCAGTGTTGGGGTTAGGGTTAGGGTTATTAAGTATAATTGTGGCTATTCCACCACCACACCCATGGAGGCGTGGCTTGTCAATGTATGCATATCCAGGGGGAGTGGTTTGATTTAATGAGAAGTAATCTTGTGGTGTTTGCCAGGTTTCAGTTAAACATAGAAAGTCCAGATTATTGTCCGTGAGTTATGACATATTTTTTTTATAACAGGCCGTTTCAGGTGTTGCAGATGACATGTCCCTTCCGGGTTGCCGTAGAAGGAACAGGTCTATCTAGATCTCATCAAACATTTATGACTAGGTGCACAAAAATGTCAGTGTCGGCTGAGTTGACCGCAGTGCTGAGCGACACTTTAGTTCTCCCGACTCCATTTGTTCTCCTGTGACAAGGACACCTGATACACAAACCCATCACACTCTTACTTTTCTAAAGAAAAGTAAAAATTATGATAAATCGACGGAAATTCAGTTTATGTTCACATTAAACCAATTACTTACTTTTGGTATATTTTCTTTTAATGAAGAAATGCTTGAGGCTGAAGTACTTGTCCTTGGAGTGGTGAGTAGCACAGTGGTCCCCGTAGTCCTCGATCCACAAGACCTCCACCTTCCCTTTGAATTTGACCCACAGCGCGTTGATGGAGCATGTTTTGGCCAACTCCAGCGACACCTTGCCGGAAACGCGGTCTCCACTAGTAAACGTGTTCTCCTCATTCACGGGCTTATGGGTGTGGGGAAGGTGCCTGCTCTGTGGAAAACGTCCTGCCTCATCCCCATCCCCAAGAAGCCGCACCCCAGTGAGCCGAATGACTACAGGCCAGTCGCTCTTACATCCCATACATCCCATACATCCCATATTTCAAAAACAATGGAACGACTGCTGCTTCGCAACCTCAGACCTCAGGTACGCCATGCACTGGACCCGCTGCAGTTCGCCTACCAGGAGAAGGTGGGCGTGGAAGACGCCATCGTCTACCTGATGCACAGGGCTCACTCATATCTGGATAAGGGGAAAGGTGCTGTGAGAATCATGTTCTTTGATTTCTCCAGTGCCTTCAAAACCATCCAGGCCCTCCGACTGAGTGACAAGCTTGTGCAGATGGGGGTGAACGCCCACCTGGTGTCCTGGATCACGGACTACCTGACGGAGAGGCCGCAGTTTGTCCGGTTGAAGGACTGCTTGTCTGAGACTGTGTTGTGCAGCACCGGCGCTCCACAGGGGACGGTGCTCTCACCCGTCCTGTTCACCCTGTACACGTCTGACTTCACCTACAACACGGAGTCGTGCCACATCCAGAAGTTCTCTGATGACTCTGCGGTTGTGGGATGTGTCAGGGGGGGACAGGAGGGGGAGTACAGGAGCCTGGTGGACAACTTTGTGCAGTGGTGTGGGCATAACCACCTGCAGCTGAACGCCACCAAGACCAAGGAGATGGTGGTGGATTTCAGGAGGTCTCAGCCTCCTCTGCTTCCAGTCTCCATCGGGGGTGTCAGTGTGGAGGTGGTCAACACCTACAAGTACTTAGGTGTTCATCTGGACAATAAACTGGACTGGTCAGCCAACACTGATGCCATCTACAAGAAGGGTCAGAGCCGGCTCTACTTCCTGAGGAGGCTGAGGTCCTTCAATGTCTGCAGCAAGCTCCTGCGCATGTTTTATCAGTCTGTTGTTGCCAGCGTCCTTTTCTATGCTGCGGTGTGCTGGGGAGGCAGCATGAATAAGAGGGATGCAGGGCGACTGGACAGGCTGGTGAGACGGGCAGGAGCTGTTGTGGGCATGGAGCTGGACTGCCTAGCATCAGTGGCGGACATAAGAACACTGAGAAGGCTGCTGACCATCCTGGACAATGACCACCACCCACTTCACAGGACTCTGACCGGACAGAGGAGCACCTTCAGTGGCAGACTCCTGTCACTGTCATGCTCATCAGACAGGCTGAGGAAGTCCTTTGTCCCCAGGGCCATTCAACTGTTTAACACCTCGCAGAAAGGGGGGGGGGGGGAGGAAGAGGAACTCTGCATGAGTCTACCTCCGTCTCCTCTCCGCCGCTTCTCAGCTATTGTCATTTCATTTTTTACTTCAATTTTTCCATCCCACTGTCCATATCTCATTTACTCATTTACTCATGTAATGTTTTTTGTTTGTTTTTACTCTTAATTGCACATACTGGTTTACTTATAGCGTTTATTTATAGCTTTTTGCACATCCTCGTGGATATAAACACCCAATCATGCACACTTTATCTGTAAATTCTTTATTCTCCCTACTCCCTGTGTACATGTTCCCCCCTATGTGTATTGTTGTTTGTGAGTTAAGCTTGATGTTAAATGTATAAGCTACTGGATGACCTGAATTTCCCTCGGGATTAATAAAGTATCCATCTATCTATCTATCTATCTATAGGTGACTTTGAGGCTCTTCACGGCGGACGGCATCGTGCGTGGCCTTCAAGGAACACTTCCTGATGTAAAAACACAGACACAAAGTCCCAGGTCGAGTAATTAAGACCGTTATTTATTTTGCGATGGGTGTGTCACGGTCCAATCCGGATGAGTGACCTGATCAGATGACCATCAACTGATTTACTCGAGTACAAACAACACCTTATTTGTAATTTGTCCTTACATATTGTCACCACTGGGAAAAAATATCCCATTGTTTATGGCAGTGGTTCCCACCATCACCCCTGAAGCCACGACCCAAATCGAGGAACATTTTCAACTTCTCAAATTGATTTAATGAAAATATATTACAGTTTGAACCTGAGATAGTACAGAAGATCACAGTATGCCAACACAAAAAAACCCAAGTTAGACATAATCCATGTTACGCTCATTTTAATGAAAAAACAAAAAGTGCATCTTAGGACACAAAGTAATCCAACATACATAACAATTTAGTAAACTTCAGCTTTTGTAAAACACT
This sequence comes from Liparis tanakae, assembly GCA_036178185.1. Taxonomy (NCBI): domain Eukaryota; kingdom Metazoa; phylum Chordata; class Actinopteri; order Perciformes; family Liparidae; genus Liparis; species Liparis tanakae. The sequence continues at coordinate 23,148,642 of CM070094.1, read as the reverse complement.
CAACATTGCTTTAGTGCAGAAACATGAAATAAAAAAGTCCAAATACTCAGAAGTAGTGTAAAAAAGAAGAAGATATATTATATTAAAATAGATGATATCACACTGAAAAGCTCTTAACACTATTTTCTATCTGACATACGTGTGACTGCGGCGAGGCGGAGGCTATGTTGTGAGTCTCCGCATGCAGACAGACACTCTGGTTTGTGTCATATTTAAATACTTCAATAAATCTTGCCTCCACGTTAGATCTAGATTGGTGGCTGCTGAACTCAGAAGGATTTGGCTTTAGAATAAGAAATGTTACTTTGGGGAAAGAATCAGGTTTCCTAAATGAATCACTGCAGGTTGAATGAAAGCATATAATGATCAGGTGAATTACTATAATCGCATGTATGTGCTAATTTTATGGGCGTGTCTAACACATGTCATCCACATCATAAGTAGTGATCATGTGAGCTCACCACATCATGAATGACTTGATGGAATCCACAATCACATGGCGCGTGTATAAAAGCGTGACGTTCCCCAATCATCTCTAAATGTGGTTCTTGTAAGCACTTATTTTAAAATAACGTAGTTTTATTTCCATAGCACATTCCACACCCACGGTTACGAAGTCAAGGTAAATAATCAATAAAAATATATTTGACCATGTTGTGTCAGCGCTCTATTGCATAAAGGACCTATTATAGGACAATAAATAATGTATTGTGAAAGCCTACGTAGACAGGTGCTATCAGGCCCCTTTGGCCACTGTGAATGATTTCCTCTCTACATTTCTTCACCGTTGACAGTGATTTATTTAGTGCTTGCTATTCGAGTTGGTTTAAGTCATCATAGGATCAACTATGTGAAATACGTGAAGTACTTGTAAGCAGGCACGTGCAGATAGACCCCTAGTGGTGCTCAAGCTCCTCCCCTTTTGCCCTGAATGAGAAAAGTGCATTTTCTGTTGGATCCAAATTTTTTCTTCATTAATAAGTATTTAAGAATAAAAAATACTCTCTGTTATCAATTCATCCCAAATGTGTTTCCATATCTGACGGGGCATTTATTTGAGCATGTCGGGGAAAATGAACCACGTCGACATTAGCGCTGCTGAAAACATGACGTCGCAACTGGTTCGGTGTTTCCTAAAAAAATAAACAAACAAAAAGCTCCCTAAATCTGTCATTTCAAAGCCTCATCCAGCTGTGTACTGACGTAAGTTGTGTTTAAAGAATAGAGGGAGGGAGAGATATACAGGCAGGTATCTTCTTTGTGTTGTATAAATGATATTTAGACAATTTCGAGAGTATGTTGAACTTATTAATTCATTTTATGAATGTCACAAGAATTCACTGCTAGCTCTCTTTAATATTTCCTGGCATTTCCCAAGCGGTCGATGTTAGTAAAGTTGTTTATTATAAGGCATTTTTCGCTCCTATCATAAAAAATAAAAATAATAATATTTTGTTCAGATCTCATGTTTTCTCACATCACAATGTGTTTTAGGTGTTGCTAGTAACTAATTACTTAACTTCAAGTTACAGTAATCAATAGACATATCATTTTGCCGATGGGTGCTCTTTTTTGGGTGTTTGAGCCCTTGCCCCCCAAAATGTCTGTGCACGTGCCTGGTTGGTTGTAACAGGCAATGAACGCCTCAAAACGTATTTTCTCCTCACACTAAGTCTGCAAGGTACTGCCCCCTACAGGAAACCAGCGGCACTGCAGCATATCTATAACCAAGACACAAAAGAGCAACGTGGTATGCAAAGAAAGACAAAGAGTCTCTTTGCATGTTCATGACACACCCACACCCTGATCGTCTAGTGACATCTGTCTTTGGGGGAGAGTTGGGGAAACATTCACCTTCGATAGTGTTATCATTATCAAACTGACTCAAAACTGCTTTTTAGGCACACAGACGACAGTGAGTCAAACCACACACTGATGGACCAACAATACATTGCACACATCTGATTTATCTATCCCTAATCGCTGTGGATGAACTTGCAGCAAATAAATATTGACAAACACAGTTCATTGCCCTGGGAGAGCGAGTGAGGTTGAAGTTATTCAATATGCTCACCAAATATGGCTTTAAAGCTGTTGATTCGTTCTGAATCTGAGCTCATTTCAATACTGTATATTCACATATATAATCATATTATATATTAGATATCATTTTCACAGAGTAGCAAGGAGCAGCCTGAAATGATTTGAACCGACATTAGCCGTCCATCTAAATTTCGTGAATATTAACATACTGGCTAAATATCAAGGAGACGGCTTTCCTCCAGGAAATTAAGCATATTGTGTTCGCAATGACACATAATTAGGCTAAAAAGAGTGAGTTCAGGGTTTCCTCTGCTGAAGGGAGCAAACTTTACTTTGTTTTTTAGATATTAAATCAGTTTCATACCAAGAAACATAAAACTAACGATCCTTAAAATAATATATTCCAAATATATCATATTTTTAGGAGTATTTGGGACAATCCCGCTTGACATTTTTGGACGTAACTTCTCACACGGTAACATATTTTCGATTTAAAAAAGAAGAATTGCATCAGAATGATAAAAGTGAACATGTATATAATAAAGTCTTTGGTATTGAACAAGTGGTAATAATACCCAAACTGTAACAGATGTTTCCCCCAATGCTTCAAACTACTCAATCAAATGCTGAAACAGCAGAGACTTCCTATGGACGTGTAAATTAATCCATACTGAACGATGCACAGACACAACTAACACACTCTGCACACTGAATGAAGCCAGTATGGAGCTACACAATGTTACATTTTCAGCTACAGTAGTGACATGTACACAATTAAGGGTACAATAATGTAATGCAGAGAGAGAGAGAGATGAATGCGTATAGTGGTAAATATCAAAAACACAGAGAGACAAAAAAAGTAGTAAACAAGACACTAAACACATATTATTTGTCTCTGGGAAGACGACAGTTAGCAGGTAAATAGTATCAAAGTTAGCAAAATAGAAGTGGAAACATCCTTTAAAGTATAATGAAATATACAAAAAAATGCTCAGTGGTGATCGCTCCATGATGAAAAAGCAGTTAAAATAAGGTTTTAGAAAATATAAAATATAGCCCGATACAAAAAAAACCCTGAGAAATAAGGCTCTCCGAGTAACACGTCCCACTGACAAGTGACAAGTCGGTTTTGTCGAACAGGAAACCATCCAAGTGGAATATGAGATACAGACTCACGAATAAAGTGGCGGTTGAGCGGAAACGGGGGCGTCGCACACAACGATGGGAAACAGCACGGTGAGGGCGGGGGAAAATCTCGTGCTGAGGCTAACCTGCAGGAGACACAAGAAAACAGCATCAAAGGACCGGAAAAGCTGATCCGCTAAAAACCCTCAACAGACATCAGAGCTAACTGTCGTATCTCGTCGTTTATGTTAAGTTTTAAGTTTTAGTCCTGTTGTCCATGTCCGCTTTTATTTTGTAGTAACTGTCCTCTTTCGTTTCAGATACTTTATTTCCTGCCCCAGTGTTTCCACCCTTGATTGTGTCCACCTGTTCCCCATTTCCTCATGTATTTAGGTCTGTGTCTACCTGTCTTGCGTCAGATCGTCTTGTCTCTTGTCTCGGCCGAATCGTTCTTGTTAATATAGTCTATTGTCCCTGGTTTGTTTTTTTCCAACGTAGTTAAATTGAGATATTGTTTTGTACTTTGTTCATGTTTTTCCAGCATAGCTGTGATTTTCTGTTTATGATAAAGACCTTTTTGATTGCTCTAACCTTGAGTCGTGCTTTTGGGTCCTGCCTTCTGAGTCGTGACACTAACTCCAGCTTGAGATTAGAAGTATTTAAAGTATCGAATGAAAACTCTCCGAACAACTGAAACAAACGGGTCACAAAACGTTTTTAACCGATTTAGCTTTAGCATCTTCTGCCGTTAGCACCGACCTCGACGATGTAATCCACTTCTATGATGCTGCAGTTGGAGATGGAGAACGGCGCCGTCGCGGGAATGGCGAGCGCGATCCCGGCGTGAACGCGAGAGGCGTGAGCTCCGACGGGCCGCCCCGTCACCGACGCCAGGTTTTTCGTAAACATCCTCCGGTTGACATTGTTGGTGGCGTAAACCGTCTGCTTCTGTTGCAGCGTCACCTTCGGAGTCGCCGCGCGAGACGACGCGTTGCTGAACTCGCAAACTACGTTCACGGTTTCACCTGGAGGAAGAACGGGCGGCGCCTCCGTCAGCAAAGGGTTCAAGTTTCACGATCAGGATTGTTGAACGGATGGACCGCGTACCGGGCACGAAGGCTTTCTTCAGGATGCTGGCCGTCATGGTGATGGGACCGGAGGAACACCACAGGCAGCACAGAGACATGGTGTTGGAGCCGGAGAGAGGAGCCTGCGGAGAACACAGCGGAACGTTTGGGCGATGGACATAAATAACGTGAGGAATTATACAATTGAATCGGTTTGTTTCTTATCTCATGAAACTCGGGAATATTACAGTACGGGGGGTAAATGAGTCGACCCGAGGAATAGGAACAGCGGGAAGTTATACCACAGGATCGCTAAAGGAGTCAAATTGCACCATGACAATGCCCACCATTATTCAAATATGTCTGTATGATTTCCATTGTTTATTGCAATGTGCGACAATAGTGTCACTCATTTATACTTCTTTTTATAGAACAGCTTTTAGGTGATCTAGTCTTTTTCTGCAGAACGTTGGTTCCCCTAATTTAGTTTGTCTGTTTTTAATTTATTTTAAATGTATTTTTTTTTTTATTTATTTCTTATTTTAACTTTCATTTTAATATATACTTTTAAATGTAATATTGGTTTCTTGCTATTCCACTTGTTTTGCTTTGACTCTCTGTAGAGCACTTTGAAAACATCGTTTTTAAAGGTGCTATATAAAGTTATTATTATTATTATTATTCTAGTCCACAACATCTCAGAGGAAAATGTTGCTGTACCTTTTAATTCACTATAGATTACAATGTTTCAAACCCCACATGTGCAGTAAACTTATATCTATACCCATTTCAAATAGTACGGATTATTGGTGGATATTTTGTGAGTGACGTGAATACTAATTCATACATATTTTTACTAAAGTAACATTTTAATTTGCACAGTATGGATTTTAAACTTTTACTTCTTCCCTATTGGTTTACAGAAGATTATTATTTTAGTTTGATGTTGTTCCTAATTAATTGTTGTCGATAAAATGACCCAAGAACACGCTTGGGGCCAAGTTATATTTCCAAAAAATATAAGCTGATACAGAGGTTGGGATAAACCTGGGGGTTGATGAGGGCACATTGATTACTTACCTGCAACTCTGGCTGGTTGGTATTGATGTGGTTGACAAAGTTCAACTCTGTCACAAAGTTCTTGGCCATTCGCCAACATCTGTGGATGCTCACTGTCAGGGAGTACACTATGTGTCCATAAACCCCATGGAAGGTGGATGGGAAGTCTCTGCGTCATTAAAACAAATTAAAACGGAAATAGTGAGATACTGATATCACACGGCAACAACACAAAACATTATGCTGAAACTAAGATGAAGATATATGTCAGATAGTATAGAGAAATACTAACAAAAAACCTCAGAGACTATTGAAGAAAATATTGATGGATCTAGGGATTAGTTATTGGGTCACTTCTAAATCTTTATCTCTGATCATTATACACCAGTCAGTCTGCACTGTAGACACTATATGCCATTTGTTGCACTATCAAGTTAATACACACTGAATATTTGCACTAGTTTAGCATTATAACCTGTATATCATGTATTTATACATGTATATATTTGTATCTCCTCATTCATCTCTCCTCCTCCTCCTCCTCCTCCTCCTCCTCCTTCACACACACTTTAACATACACTTTAACTTAAACACACATGTCACTTGAAACATACACTTAGACACTTTTAACGTTATTTGTGGTCCGAGCACTTTATCTTTATCTTATACTTAAGTTTATACACACATTGCACTGTTACTGCTGCGTTGATTGTGTTTTGTCATGTCTAATGTTGCACCTTCCGCCAAAAAAAAGACTTTGTGTTAACATTCCTGTCAATAAACGGTTTCTGATTCTGATTCTGATTCTGATTTATTAGGATACTTCTGTTGCACTTCTGTTCTGGTTAGATGCCAAACTGCATTCCGTTGCTCTGTACTTGTACATGTGTAATGACAATAAAGTTGAATCTAATCTAATCTAAATGACCATGAGTCTCTATAACAGAAACAAGAGAAGATGACAAACAATGCCCATATGGAAAGTGCCCATACACACCCGTGTGGGAGCTGACATGTGAAGGGATACACGTGCCTGCCAGGCTGGAGCTGCATCCCACCGACAGCTGCAGGGGCAACAACAATAACAACAACAACAACTGAGACTTTATTGAACGATGGCGTGCTGTTTGCAATGCTGCCTCGGTGAGCGCGTACCGTTGTTGGCGTGCATGATGACGCTTTTAAAGTTGAAGAAGACCAGTTTTGCAGAGTAGTGTTTGCGGGATCGTTTCTTCCCTCCGCCGGTGGACCAGTGGACGTCGGCCCTCCCCGTCAGGGCCATCGCGATGGAGTCGATCTTCGTCGCCTTCGTGAGGAGGAAGGAGATGTGTCCCGTCATCAGGTCGCCCTGAGAGATACTGTTATTCTCATTTAAAGCGTTGAAATTCAGGGCGAAGTCCTTTATCGTCTGCTGGAACATTTTGAAAGCCGAGGTAAGAGTAAAAAAAAGTAGCCTGAAGATTACAGTCTAGTAAAGAAGTCTAAGTAGATTCCCTACAGTAAATAAAAAGATGCATGTATTCGGCTACGGGATCACAATAAACTATAAAGTGCTAAAAAACTCAAAACAGTTTACAAAAACAAAATGGTGCGCATGCGCACACCGTGCTGGAGGACCAGCCCTGACTTTGGGCGGAGCCACGGCCTCATGCTCAGGATGTGCGGAAGTGGCATGAAGTAGTGATTGAACTATGAAATATTATATACATGTATAATAATAATAATAATAATAATAATAATAATAATACTATATATATATAGTATTATTATATTATTATTATATGTTAAGTTCAGATACAGGGGGAGTTCACAAGTTAGTAATATACAGTCATTTAAATGAGCTCCACCTTTACCAGCTGCGACATTAAAGTGAACACAATCCATCAATAATCCTATTACAATAATGCATCTATTTACATTATTCAGGCCATTCTGATTAGGCTTATTAGTACTTTGGGTAAGTTAGGCTATATTTGGAATATGGATATTTTAACTTTAACTTTTAGTTTGTATGGATTTTACTCGGTATCACCTTCATTTACTTCAGCTTTGCTATTTCGTCCTCGGCTAAAGACCATTTTATCTCCTGTGTTCATGTAAGTTGTCTACTATCACACATTTCATACTAGCAAATAAATCCCTTTTTACTTTCATATTGGATACACATTTAATGTTTAGACATTCTATTGTTGATATATTCTAGTATGTAAATATCAGTTCAGCTTCTTTTAGGGCTCTTAATTAGTCGAGTAATCAGACTTTTTGACCTCAGTCGACTCAGATTTTGTTTTAACGTAGTCTTTTTTTGTCAAAGACTTAACTAAAACAATAAAGAATATAGAATATCCCTGCGAGTCTGTGTGACGACAAACTAACGTTGGTATTTTCTAAACAAGTAATACTATGACAGACGTTCTGACCGTACAGCATAATATGTTGGATCTGCTCTGTAGGCTTTTCATTTGATGACATGAAAAACATGATTTGTTTCTTGCATTCTTTCTTCATTTGTGATGGAACAAAAACAAGAAAGAAATACTAATAATCCTGACGTTTTAGCCTGAGGGTTTAGTGCAGCAGAGTGGGTTTCCAAATCAGAATCAGAACCTTTTATTGCCATTTATTGTATGTTTTCACATACAAGGAATGTGTCATGGCGGGTGGTGCAACAACAGAAAATAAGATACAAAAAATAAAAAAAATCAACACAGTGCAAGAATTAAGAATAAAAAATAAAGATTGTGTGTCATTTTATATCAATACGTATTTTACTTTACCAACTTTAGAATAGCACAAAGCGTATGGTGTTCTGAATGAGATGTTTGGCAAAAACAAAATCATGATCTGTTGATAATTATGATGAGGAGACAGATTGTAGAAAAGGGCAATAGAGGCCGTTACAATCAACATTGTTCAAATACTTTGGCAGCAGCATTTCATATAGAAATGAAGTATTTGTATGGAGGGTGTGGCTCTAAATGATGATGATGAAATGCAAGTCTGATAAATTAAAGTCCAGATGCTGGTGTAGACGGTAAACCTTCAAAGCGCGTCATGCTGGAGGCTTTCTGAAACAACCACTTCCAAATGTGGCTCAACAGGCGGAAAGAAGGATTGTGTGTAATCAGTGTTGCTGAACAATATCCTCCAGATTGCTGTGCAGCGTTATTGTGGCGAAGGAATGCAGAGTTGGATTTGTTCACTTGAGTCCCACACACACACACACACACACACACACAACACTTTTTATTTGTAATATCTCTTTCCAGAATCCACACAACATCCTTTCCAGAGCAACTATTTATTTTTTTACAAATTATTTTAAAGTGTGAACATGAAATAAAAGCTATATCAGAATTCCTATGTTTTTTGTAATTTGAGTAAACTGACCCTGTAATTGTTCAACCACTAGATGGCACTAAATACTTTATTCTGATGCTCCTTATGCTTCAGACAGCGTAGTAGACTATGGCTGTTAAGACTTACTGACAACATCATGTGCCATTACAAACCTACACGTCATATTTCATCCAGAAACCGATACATTATTTCAGAAATATGAGCATGACAGTGGCATTTCTAACGTAATGTTTTGTAACACCTTAATAACAAGCGAGCAAAAAGTATATACAAAATACTGGCAAATAACTTGACCACATATCTTTTTATACCTTTATTTTAAGAGAGGGATTTAACTGCCAGCAGTTTATTCTAATGTTTGAGATTTTAAGGAGTATATTGTACAACTGACTTGTCAGAGATAATGTCTGTACTGCTTCAGATGTAAAAGTCGTGTGTTATGGATTCGCCCTTCTGCAGCGTGGCTCCCTGTATGTTGAAACACGTAGTGAACCGTCTCCATTCCGCCAAACGTCGAGTACAAAGTTGGCAGAACCTCTCTGCCTCGTTTTATGGTTCATTTTCAATTTGCTAAGTGTTTATATTTTGAACTTTAATGCAGTTAAATGTTTGACGAGACTGTTTGTGAGCTCTTCATCTGCATCTTGAAGCTCAGAAGCAGAGAACCATCATCATCTGTACTCAGTCCCTGCCCATTAGCGATCCTCAAAGACTTAACATTGAGGCCTATCAACATTACATGTATACGTTGGATGCAGACCCAGAAAGTGGCATTCACATCAAATTAATTCACTCTGTGTTTCTCTGATGTTGTAATTACTCGTGAAACTCCTGGACCACTTTATCTTAATTATAAACTGTTGCATAACTATTTTTTTTTTTATCACGGCAATCACAAAGTAATGAACAAAAAACAATTGACAAATTGTAAGAAGAAAGAAAGAATTGTATTCCTCTCTGCATTTGACCCTTTCTTAGTGATTAAGGAGTAGTGCTCTACAGCGAAGCGCCCGGGGAGCAATAGGGTTCAGTGTCTTGCTCAAGGGCACTTCAACATGCAACTATGCTGAGAGCGGGGATTCAATTCAATTCAGTTTATTTGTATAGCCCATTTTCATAAGTTAGAAATTTGTCTCAGAGTGCTTTACAATCTGTACACATAGACATCCCTGACCTTTGACCTTTGACCTCACATCGGATCAGGAACAACTCCCAAATAACCCTTCAGGGGAGAAAAAAGGGAAGAAACCTTGAGGAGAGAACAGAGGAGGATCCCTCTCCAGGATGGACAGAACAATAGATGTCATGTGAGCAGAAGGACAGATTAGAGTTAAAACACATTCAATGAATATGACAGAGTGTCATATCGGCTACCTTGTAGTAACGGGACGAACACCCTCACCCGTAATGCATCGTGTGATAATCATCCTGTGGCCTTTATGTCTGCGTGGCAAATTTTCTGATTAATAACAAATCTTCGGCTCTAAATCCTGGCGAGGTCCGGGGCGAGCGTGGCCGTGTGAAAGGTGAGTTGTTGTTATTGTAGAAGTCTGAAGTAGATGAGTGTTCTGCTTTCAGGTACAAGAGTCCGAGCAACATGATCTTTAAATGGGAATCTAAAGGTGGGACATTACCGTGTCACACACACACAAACACACACACACACACACACCCCTATCTCTTCCTTCCAGGTCACTGTCTCATAGATATATCGCATCTTTTTGGTAATTAGATCATCCAGAGGTTTATTTTTTGATCAGTTGTATCTATGATGACTTGTCTTGGTTAATTTCTTCTTCATGTTGTTGGCCTTTATCCCAAATATACCGAAACATATTTGCAAACATGATATCATCTTTTATTCTCTGATTCTCTTTCACTGCCTTCGCTAGCCTCCATAACGAGGCAGCCGGTGAGTGCAACATGAATCACTCTTCAATGTCCGCGAAACAATTCATATTCTCACTATGTCACATAGTTGTAACCTTTTTGTTGGTTGTACAGGAGCAGCGGAGACATTTCAGCTAATCACATCCAAATTCAAAGTGAAGCGAAAGAACCCAGAGGATGAACCGTGTTATCGATCTGTAGTTTCTACACATCGCCTCTCTCCTCTAGATAATCCACAGGGTCGGCTCTAATGACATTGAGGAGCTCCTCTGGCAGTTGGCACTGCTACCATTTGCAATTTAGATAGAGGGAAGAGGAAGTGTATGGCAGGAGGGGGGAGGAGGGAGGAGGGAGGGTGGCAAGGAGGGAAAGGGAAGGAGAAGGAAGATGGGAACAGGAGGGCTGAAAGAAATGACAGCGCGGAGCGTAAAAGAGATGACAGGAAAGAAAGACGCCGAGAATAGGTGCACTGCAGGAAAGGGGGAGATAGAAAACCGAGTGGAAGGTATTTAAATGACAGACAGACTGCCGATTATGCAATAAATACTCAATATAAAGATGGCAACTTTTCACTTCCATGGAATAGTTATACATTTTGGGAATTATGTTTATTTGCTTTATTGCCGAGAGATAGATGAAAAGAATGAAACTTCTCGCTTATATGTGCATTAAATATGAAGTTACCACCATCAGCTTATTACTACCTTTGCATAATGACTTCACATCGGGGGGAACAACTAGCCTGGCTGTACAAAAGAAAAATTAAACTCAATATAAAACGTAATTTTAACATCTAGGATAAAGTCTTAAACTTTATGGCAAATTGCCCAATTTTTCAGATTTTTCACTAAACAAAAAAGTAATATATACTCATTAGTGAGCGTTAGAGGGTGGGGTGGTGGATGTTGTTACCTTGGGACAGAACCAGGCAAGCTGTTTCCACCTTTTCTCAGTCAATAAGCTAAGCTCATATGATTGGCTAATGGTGGTAGTTTCATGAACGAATAGGCTAACATACCTTTCCCAGAATATTGAACTATCCCTTTATGCAGGAAATGTAACGTCTCAATGATGGAAACATGCACAAATGTGCACTCCAAAGACTGCCGTTCTATGGCAGGTGCGTCCACCACCGCTGTGTTGTGTGATTGAATGAGTACAACCAACACTTTGCCAACCCCAGTCTAGACACTTGCTGTTAGGCATCGTAAAACACACTTCATTCAAAACTAAAAGACAAGAGGTGATGTATGCAGGCAAATGGCTCGAACACGTCGTATCAGATGCATCATCCAATTTTGCCAAAAACTCAATTCAATTTAACCCGTCTGCCCAAGTAGCAGCGGCTGAGTGGCGTAATGTACTCGGCAGTGTGTGTGTGTGTGTGTGTGTGTGTGTGTGTGTGTGTGTAGTGTCAGCCAAACCCACCCTCCAAAACACTGAGAGTGAGCATGCAGCCATAACCGGCCACCCACAATATAATGCTGTTTGTTCCAGCAGAATGCAAGCTAAGCTGTGGAAAGACAGAGATGCACGCACACGCACACACACACGCACACACACACACACACACACACACACACACACACACTATTGAGTTTAAATATGTGGCTCTTCCTATAAGGAGTATGTAAAAAGGAAAGTGTTAAATATGTCTGATTTACGGCGATGTGCTTTTTTTTTTTTCACCCACTAAAAAAAATTCCTGCAGCCAAACAGGAAGCTGGAGAGGGAACAGTCGGCTCTCCTAATCTTGTGCAGATCCTCCGATAGCTTTATTCTCCACTAACATTACGGGTCAGGGCTGAGGGGGCTCTGCGGGGGTGTTGAAAGACCTGACAACCAGGCAAAGCCAAGATCTTTGTCATTCTATGACGCTCTCTGACTGATCCACACGCTGACGTGTTCATCTTGTACCAGGAAAAGATTTGAGTCACTTCAACATGGCCGTGCCCCCCAGTGTTTTCGCATCCTCCGTTTTTTTACTTTTCACTTAAAGCCACACTATGTAACAATTCCTACCTTAAATAACAGCTTGAAAAAAATTGTGCCGCTACAATGACTTAATATGGCGATTTCTGCCACTGCCATCGGGGGTCTGTGTGCTAAAAACCCGACTATGTACGATTTTTTAGCCGCCCGGTACTTTACGCAACGTCACATAGTCCAGTCAACCTCACAGGGGACTTTTTATTGTCTCCGCTACGCGACGCGTAGAGACAGAGAGACATGCTGCTGTGGAGACGACCAATAACAGACCTTTAGTTTAATAAAAGAACAAAGACGTCTTTAAGAAAGGGACCTGACATTACTGCTGCTGTCATCTGGAGGAGAGAGAAAGTTACAGGGGGGCGGAGGAGATTATTATTTAACTCAAACTCAAAAGAGCCATATGCGTCACCGGAAGAGCCACATATGGCTCAGAGCCAGAGGTTCACCACACCTGATCTATCGTAACTGGGTATTTACGACACTGAAGTAAACGTTAAATACCTGAAGGGGGCGCTACAAGGTGAAAACTACATAGTGGGGCTTTAAAGTATGTATGGCTATCCAGAATATTACGAGAACATTTATCCTCTTTCGGCCCAACATTCTCTTTTGTGTGTGCGGACATCTATAAACTAATTCAGTTAACAGTCCAACTGTCCATGCAATAACTGTTATACGAGTCAAACAATAAGACCTGTTTGGGGTTTCCTGAAGAGTTGACCACATGATGAGGTCAGAGTGAAAGAATCCTTTTTCAAAAGAGCAGCTCAGTTCCCTCGCCCTGCGGTTGCACTTTAAAAGCTAATACTGCCACCGTGATGTCATTACCACAGGGCCAATATACAGCTAATGAGCCAGGAACAGCATGGAGTCGTGTAATGTAGTGCACACATCAGCGTCTGTCCGTCAGTCTGTCTCTCTCCCTGTGGTTAACGCACAAACACCCAGACGAAGCACAAAATGGAAGCGCCAAGCCACATGTTGTATTCACGTCTAAGTTCACCTCTCGAGTAGTGCTCCGTCTCAGAGTATCAGAGTTACCTTAGTAGAACAAAAGACTTGCTTTGTTCCATTGTCAGGCTAAATCCTTCCTCGGCAATTACCGTTCACCTTCCAAAGACCTCGGCGAGGAACAGAGCGGCTCTCTCTTTTAAGGCAGGCAGCGGAGCGTGAAGACACAGGCGGTCCAACGGAGACGCTAGATCACTCTTCTTTTTCAGCTATGCTGTAAACTTTTCTTAAAAATCCCTCTGCTGGCGTCTGTAGCGGGTATTTTTGTGAGTGCGTGTCGCTGATGTTTAGTCGCTTATATCTAACAGGTTCACTCTGGTTAGCGTGCTACAATAAGTAGCATTTAAAACCAAATACAAGTGAGGCTGAAGGGGACATGTTGTCATTAGTTGTGCAGCCATTGGGCCGTACATTAAAGTATTGGACAGAACCTCACGGTGGCTATGAATCCAGTTTGCTTTACCTCTAGTGCCACCGTGTGTCAGCTTCTTGTCACAGGGTGAGGCTCAGGTGTAGAGAGACAGGCAGGACTCAATGCGAAAAACAAAAAACACTTTTTACAGAGGACAAAAAGTTTATAAAAAGAAAAAACAAGGTCCAAAAAAGGGGCAGGCAGAGAATCAGGGGTCAGGGCAAGCAGGCAGGTGAGGAAAATCCAGGGCACAGGGACGACGGAACCAAAGACAACTACTATAGACGACAATCCAACAGGAGGCAAGAGAAAGGGAAATTTCATTGCAATCTAGATCAGATAAATACATAAAACACTTAAAACAAATGGAAAAAATGCAAGTCATCCAGATTCATCTTCCAGGGATCAAGAATGTCTTTATGGTCAACCATCCAATACTAGTGAGGTCAACCATTGTTGCCATCCATAGAGCCACTAGCATGGCTAAAAGTACATTATTTTCCTCATATAGTATCATTTCTCTCCCTCCGTTTTCAAAAATAAAAAAAATAACACACAAGGTCTTTTTCCAAAAAGTTTCTGTTTATATGAACCCGCATAAATACGCCGTCCGCATACGTCCCATAGGACGCTCACGTGACGTGAAGCATCTTTAGTCGCACACTGTGACGTTTGACACCCTAAAACTCTGTTTGACCTCGTTCACACGCAAACACAAAAACAGAGTTTTTAGAAATGATCGTTTTCCGTGATAAAACCTCAGTTTTTGTGTAACTGAAAGGCCAAAACGCATGAAAATATATGCGTTTTCCCATCGTGTAAACGGGGTCTCAGACTATTAGCTTTACAGAATTAAAATATGTCTTTGTTCACAATTATTCATGAATGCGTGTATTTTCCTACATAGGCTAAAAATGCAAATCCTACAAACATGCAAACCATGCTAAACTAAGCTGACACCGTCACTACTTTAAGCATAGCTCTTGCAGAATCCGAGAGTTGTCTGTCAAAGCTGGGTCAAATATGTGCCTTGAGCTGTCCGGCTATTTAAAAACAATTCTTACATCCTGACCGAGATCCTTGAAATCAAATCCAGTTGATCTCCTCTCTCAAGTCTACTTTATAACTCGGTAAAGAAAGAGACGCCATTCTTTAAACAACTGTATAGTCCTGACTCTTGCTCAACTAGTTTTCATTTCCTGTTTAAGGGGAATGCAGCCTGATCGCATTATGAGGGACTGAAAGACCATAAAAGTCAGGGTGTAATAAAAATGAAAATGACCCTTATCCAGGAAACTACCTATGATGTTTGTTTTGATGTGTGTTTGGGCCCGTTCTCCCCTTTCCTGTCTCTTTCCGAACAGCTACCGTTTCTGCAGTTGTTTACATCAGGGCCAATGGGAGGCTTCCAGACGCAAAGGGTCTGACAGTCTATCAGTGGAAGAGGGTCGCTAATACGAGCACACGACCTCGGTCCTGACCTTGTTGCAAGATTATCCATCATCTAGGTTTAGAGAAGGGATGAGGTTGAGAGGTGCATCTAGATAGAGGCCACTTTAACCCAGCCTAGTGTTCTGACTTGTCTGAGTGAGAATTAGGGAGAATGAGTATAAGCAAAGACACAACATTGCTTATTTTATTATGATAAAATCTCTTAATAAAAATGAACACATTGGCGTCACAAAGTTTTCCGGTTGTAACTTATTCAAGCTATAGGTGAGGTTGTTACGTTATGTTGTTTGCGTTACCATTTTAACACAAAATGAATGAAACAAGTTTTTCAAAACTAACGTTTACTTTGTGGCATTGTGTATTTCTAGACGAGTGATACAAGGCTGATAAGAAACATATTTATGAAAGCTAGTTTTGGTTCAGACATTCAAAGTATCCCGTGGATTGCAGAAATGTACACGGTCAACCTTTTTTTTCTTCAGGTAACTGGGTTGAACGTTGATCAACTGTAATTATAGTTTGACAAAGTTATTGTGTTAATTGCAATTGAGTCATCTGCTAAGCCCCGCCCCCATTGCCACTCCGGCCAGTGGATTGGCCAGTGGGTGTTTTAGTTTAGCAGCAGGAAGTACGGTCAATTGTGACACTTGAATGCCTATTTCAAAATTAAACATACATTATTCAGTAGCCAGTTTCATCAAACATCTCAGACACAATGTCACATGATCAGAAAATATGTATAAATCCAAAAATATCGATGTCAGTTTCATTTCAATGTCCAATGTTGAGAATGTGAAGATGTGTGACTGTTGTTCCCCCGAGAAACCACAACAATGATCTGAAAAATGGGAACAATCTCTGTACAGTTGTGGGGAAATACAGAGTTAAAATTAACAAGATGTTAGGTAACAATATCTTGCATGATAAAAGCAATTACACATTAATGTAATAATCACACAAACAAATAACTCCATTTAGGCACTAAAGACATCTCCACTGACGATGAAACTGACACCGTAAGTGTTCATTCAGACATGTTTTGTTCAGCGATAAAAATAAATTAAAAAAAGACATTACATAATTTACCATGTGTGTGTGTGTGTGTGTGTGTGTCTGTGTGTGTGTGTCCATTTATATAGTATGTACTGTCATAGTATCTCCCCCCCATATAAACACACACGCACGCACACACAATCCCAACTCTCCCATTTCGTTTTTTTTTTTGGTTCCACTCATCTGCAGCCTTATTACCCAGAGTCCTCTGCAGCAGCCCGACCGGCGCTCTGCTGCCGGAGTGTTCTGTTAGTCCCATCAGCACCCCGCGCACGCTCCACCCAGCTCAGATCATCAGGAATTTTACCGATGGAAAACCTGCCCAGAATTCAAAAAAGGGCTGTGCATGCAACTAATTGTGTTGGAGTTTTTCCACCCGGCTTTCTTCTCTCTTCTTAGTCCCAGGATGAAATGCCGTTTCACCTCCCCACCATAAATAACCATGATATATACTAAACACAAGAAAAGTACAATCAGGGGGGTTTGGGTTTCTGCCCCTTAGGTATTTCAATTATCGTGACAAATTGTGACACATAACTGCTGATTACAACAGATATAGAGTTTATATTTTCATCCCCATCATAACCATTAACACCATATCTTGTTTAATTTTTTGTGGGATCACTGCATATAAATCAGTCGGCAAAATAAAGTGGTATCATCTGTATGATTTCTGAACATCTGCGGAGTGCCAGAGGCCCTTTTAGTAATAAACCATTTAACAGCTGCCTAATTGCTGTATGAATCAGCATCAGTCTGTAAAACAGTCCAACAAATAAAGAGAATGCTCTTCTCCCATTTGGAGAGGTTTTTATTTATTTTGTCCCTGTCTGTTCGATTAGCATGCAACATGCAACCTTTTACCAGTTTGAATATGTAAGAAGCTGCATATTTATGCACACATAGAAACAAATGTAAAAGTAACAGTGACACGTGCAGATGGTAATCTTTTTACACGTTTTTGAACTTCCAACACCATTAAAGACACTGCTGCTGTGACACTACACACACACTATGGTATGCACATCATTGAAAATGCGGAAGGTAATGTTTTGATTGCCGTGTATTTGTATGCGTGCGTGCGTGTTATTCGCATAAGTCAAAAAGTATTAAACCGAATCGCATGAAATTTGGTGGGATGATTATTTATTATTCGGGGACCATTTGATTACATTTTAGGATCGATCGGATCAAAGGTCAAGGTCATGAAACGGTCAAACTATTCTTGAATCGTATGAAATTTGGTGGGATGATTGGTTATTATCCGGGGACCGTTTGATTCGATTTTGGGATCGATTGGGTCAAAGGTCAAGGTCATAAAAAGGTCAAAATCTTATTTTTACCATATTGCGGTCAATTTATATCCAATTGGCATGCAACTAATGCTAAAATGTTCATAATGCAATGCCCAATCTTGTGATATGCGAAGGTATGCGCTCTACCAAGGGCCCATTCTAGTTGAATACATTTAACACAATATTATTGATGGATGCACAGAACCAACAGGATATTTTGGAAACAAGTTAATTATTGGAGTCAACTGGAGTCGGGAAAGAAGAGGCGGCACAGCAGGGGCCAAAATTTTCAGGACCGCTTCTACGTTCAAGCAACGCCACACAGAACATCACCAGACGTGCTTAGTCGGATGTTTTCATCTCTCGCTTTTCTGCTGCGTCAGCAGTTAAAAGTAAACCTTGTTTTTCTTTGAATGTCAAATCTATTTTGCCTCTTAACCTGGATGATCTTGGGGCTGCAACTATACAACCAGTTTGTAGGTGGCGCCTTGTTTATACTGCTGATCCAATTAAGTCCAGAGGCAAGTTGCCCGTGTCGACCGTATTGGAAATGCCATTGTGCTTATGGAGGCAGTTTTCTAAGTTTTGTAGCCAGGCGTAAAGTGGGAGTTGTAACTTTTTCCACCGTTTACAAAACCCCTAGTTGGGACACCCTCTACGTCGGCAGAGAGGAGGAGGAGGAGGGGGGAGGAGGAAACAGCAAATGTTGTTTGGAGCAGGCGGTTTCAAGACGCCCTTGGACCAGAGGAGACGGGGACCAAAAAGTTGAAATTATTTCCTCCTGTGTATCATCGTGTGTGTGTGTGTTGTGTCCGCATGTCCACATTTGTCAATGCGATTCTCCCCTGACTGTCTGTATTGACCAAGCATGTGATCTATCTGCGGTAGTGTGGCTAATCTGTGTGTGTGTGTGTGTGTGTGTGTGTGTGTAAGTGTGTGTGTGTGTGTGTTTGTGTGTTTGTGTGTGTGCTGACAAGACTGGAAAGCAGCTTTTTTTTCCAAGGGAGAGCGTTTTCATTAAGTATAGAATAGAATAGAAATATACTTTATTAATCCCCAAGGGCAAATTTGTTGACACAGTAGCACCAATAAACTAAACACAATAAAATATAAATATAAAAAAGAAAGAAAGTGACTGTGCATAAAGTACACAAAGTGAAATATAAAATAATATATATATATATATATATATATATATATATATATATATATATATATATAGACAGTGTTTAAATAAAAATATAAAATTAAAAAAAATATATATATGGTGGTGTGACCCGTGAGGTGGTGTAAAGATCTCACAGGTGAACAGGATGCTGTCACTGCATGGGCTGCATGACGTAGAATACAGGAGGAGGAGTTTCCACATTTCACCTTGCATGAAGCCTTTTTACAATTTGCATTGTGCAAATACTGAAAAATGAAATGCATCCAATCCAATAAAAGGACTGAGGCGTGGTCACCTTCATGTACAACACCGGTCACTGCAGAGAGCCGGGGGTGAACAGCGATACATCCTCAGTCCTGACGCCGGCAATTACTCATCCGAAAACAAAAACAGTGTGACAAGGTGTACTATTGTCCACGCTAAATTATTTATTGAGCTCCGAGCTTTTGTAAACTTCAGCGCCAATTAAGCTCAAGAACCTCTTTTGTGTGAGAGCTTAATCGTTCGCTAATTAGCGTCCTTGCTAGCAGACACTCTCAGTGGAAATATATACGATTACATAGCCCATCGACAGGCTCGGTAAACAAAGGCTGTTTGCCAAAGTGCCAGAGCAGTTGTTGTCCTGGAGAGGGGCTAATCTATGTGTGTGTGTGTGTGTGTGTTTGCACAGCCTAGTGTATGTAAATCTGCAAACATTAATGTGTTAATGAGTGAAAGTGTCACGACTTCCCCACCTTCATAGTAGTACTCCTCCTGCCTGCTTCATTAACTCTCCTGTCATTCCAGATCCTGTCATCCTCACCTGGTTGTCTCTCCTTCCCTTCACCTGGTCCTCACGCCCGTCTCACCTGCCTCTGCTCACCTCGTTAGTCTCTTATTCTCTTCACCTGGTCCTCACGCCCATCTCACCTGCCTCTGCTCACCTCGTTAGTCTCTTATTCTCTTCACCTGGTCCTCACGCCCATCTCACCTGCCTCTGCTCACCTCGTTAGTCTCTTATTCTCTTCACCCAAACCTGTCAGTTTGTCTTTACAGCTATCACCTGCAAATGAGAGACATGGTTATAATACTATAGGCAGGCACTAAATGGTCACTTTACTTTTCCTCCACCCAGAACCAATGCACTTAAGAAATCAGTAATGTACAGAGCCATTGCATCCTGGGATGTGCTCCCCTCATATGTTACTCTAACAAGAAATACATGTGATCTCAAAAGGAAACTTAAGGCAGCAATAATCAGAAAGGCAATTATAGTAGATTATGTTTTTATTTTAGGTATTTAAGGTATCTGGGTATTATTAGTTTACTTTTAATGTAAATGTTGTTTTCTAAGTGTTTTTGTGATAATGTATCATGCTGTACTGCATTTTATGTATTTGGATTATATTGTAATGTTTTTTTGCCTGGACCCCAGGAAGAATAGTCTCCACTACGGTAGACTAATGTGGATCCTTAATGAACTAAACTAAACCTGGTCCTCAGGCCCGTCTCACCTGCCTCAGATCACCTCGTTAGTCCCTCATTCCCTTCACCTGGTCCTCACGCCCTTCTCACCTGCAGCCCATCCCCTAATTAGCCTCTCACTATTCATCTCCCTCCCTTCCTCCTGTCCTCTGCCAGATTGTCTTGTGTGTTATTGCCAAGCGCTCCAATGTATTCTAATATATAATTTACTCGACATAAGAATTCTGCCTACCCCCTTTTTTGGATTTGTTGCCCTACTGGACTTGACCACTCGCTTTTGACCCTGCCTGAAAAGACGAGTAAACATCCTCTTTCTGCATTTCCTGTGCCCGAGTCATGCATTTGGGTTCAAGTACCTGTAATCCTGACAGAAAGAAGAAAACAGCAAACGTGAGACACGGGAGAGAAAAGTAGTAAAACGAAGAAGAAGAATGTTATTGTTGGGTGCATTTTAATTTCACTCTGCGCCTCGCGGTGATCGCGCGGTAACCTGATTCTGGTGAACATGTTGGTTGATTTGTAAGCGACGGTGCTGTGCGCCTGTGGTCTAGACAGCCTGGAATAGGTGACCTCAGACAGATGGCTTCGTGCTGCACAACAGAGTGGTGGGTGGACTGAGAGAGAGAGAAACAAAAAGGGGACGGAGGGAAAGTGATGTGATCTGATGGATGCAGGTATTTTGTTTTTGTTATCGGTGACGGAAAGTACATTTACTCAGGTATGGTATTTAAGTACAATTTGGAGCAACTTGTACTTTAATTTCATGCTACTATTCTTCCACTCGACTACATTTCAAAAAGAAATATTGTGTGTTTTACTTCATTACATTTATACCAAAGACGACTTTTCTGGTTTCATTGAAACATCTGCTCAAGCTAAAGGAGGTCCAATGATCCAAATATTTCATATAAAAAGACTTTAGTAAATCGTCTCCCATTATTCATCTCTAAACCTCTTTGCAGTATCTTGTGATTCTTTGGTTGAAGGAATTGGAGTACACTAAATTATTTTTTTGTCCCTTTACTGTCAAACAATCGTGTCAATTTATGTCATTTCAACCAATAAAGGCTTGTGAGATCTGAGAAAGATGATTTACATCATTGCATAACGACTTTGGAACAACCTACCGGAGGAGATGAGGCTGGCAGAATCAATAACTTCTTTGAAATCACTTCTTAAAACCCACTTTTCATAGAACTGCTTTTAAGTGATGTTGTCCTTTTATGTTTTTATTTTAATTGGCTATTTGTTTGGTTTAGTTGTATTTAATGCTTTTACGGTATGGTCTTTTTTGTTTGCCGGCATTTAAGTTGTGTTAATGCTTTGTTTATCTGTAGAGCACTTTGTAAACCTTGTTATTTTATTATTATTATTATAACATTATCATATCATACACAGTGTTGTCCACACAGGGGGAGCTGGAGGTGGACAGTGGGGTGGTTTAGGACAAATTCTGAGAAGAGACTTCGGATGAGTTGGATGCTCTGCGTCCTTCGTCTCATGCGCAGCGCTCCCTCTCTGGATCAGACCGTTTGCTCCCCTGACTGACGTTGTGCTTTTGAGTGATGGAGTGTAACATGCTGGGGCTTAGTTCTGATTGTCACCGCCGGCCCACAGATTACACGGGGCCGCCGTCGATGGGAACAGAGCTTAGTCCCCTATGATGGAGTACATCTCCAGCCTTCATCCAGCCGGCCTCCCGGGCTTCCGGCCAGTTAGGAAACCTGCGTGTCAGACAGTCAACCAGCTGGTAAAGAGACAGCCAGTCAAGTGTTTCCCTCAGTAATACTACTTCATTTTTGGGGGGGAATTAAGATGATCTACTGTGATCCGACTGTGGCCCCTAAGGCCATCACATCATGTTCCCACCTGAAGCTTCCTCAAGGAGACAAGAAGTTGAGAAGATAAAAGAGAGGATGTAGAAACGCCTAATGGATAAAAAAACACTCAATTGAAGCATAAGATACCGTATTATATATAATATCTCAGTATATACTGTATACATTACTTTACTCAACACTTTACTTTGTTTCCCCTATTTAGTATTGTAGTATTTTAGTATTAGCATTTAGTATTTAGTATTAGTAATTTAGTATTAGTATTTTGTATATTATATGTTCGTTATTAGTATTTAGTATTTGAGTATTTAGTATTGTGTTTAGTGTTTTTATTTGTATCTTTTATTTTTATTAATGCTCTATGTACACCCACTGCTGTGATCCTTACATTTCCCCACTGTGGGACTAATAAATTAATATCTTATCTTATAAATGACAGTGTACAGACATGTATGCATCATATTTTGCTAAATGAAACAACTTCAAATTGTCATTCAATGTTATTGCTGATACCGATTATCTTTACGGCTGCCAGTAATATCAACTTGCTCGTTAAATTTTTGAGGGATTTCTCTCTCAAACCCGGGGAATGCTTTACAATCTGACGAGCCAGACTTTGGATGCAGGTGTCTCGTCATGCCAAGGAAGCACGATAACATTTAATTGCAATCGCACATTTGCAGACGGGAAATACGGGGATGAGGGGGTAGCAGAAAACAACTGGGTTCAGAAAGAAAAAGAGAGAGAGGGGAAAACGGCGCAGGAACAAAGGGGGGAAGGGAAGTTAATCTCCGAAGTGGGTGGAGGCTAACTGTTCATTACCTCAGTAAAGAGCGGCGCTCCGTGTTGTTAACAGGGGTCAACTCGGCATGGAGAGCCTGCTGACCGAAGATCTTCACCTCCTCCACGCACTGCTCTCTCTGTTACCTGCACCTCTATCCCTCTATCCCCCTCTTTATCAGTGCCACTCCCTCTAATCACAGCCTCTGTCCTGTTGAGCCACACTTCAGGTTCAGCGGTGGCAATAAGGAGTGATGATCCTTGACTCCACGCACACATGAATATGATGATACCCTTTATTATCCGAACCATCTGGGGACATAGCAGCAAACAGGTGACCCATTCAGATCATGTCTGCTCTGATTAGACTGTACATAACTTGACCTGTTAACCTGTATATCCTCTCTCTCTCTTTCTCTCCCTCTTTCTTTTCCCTTCCTCGCTTGTTCTCGCCTCCTGCCTCCTCCTCTCGTCTTCTTCCATTCTGGAACACATGGTTATCGCCTGCTAGTGGTTGTCATGGTGATCAACCCTGGGGGACTCATCCCAAAACCAAAAGTTCTGAGAGAGAGAGAGAGAGAGAGAGAGAGAGAGAGAGAGAAAAAGAGAGAGAAAAGAGAGAGAGAGAGAGAGAATCCATTCCAACTGGGTCACATCACGGGAGCATTGCGTAAGCATAAACACTGCTGCCCCTGTGCTATGCCCTTAGCGCACACACACACACACACACACACACACACACACACACGGAGTGTCTACTACTGTCTGGGACTCGAGCGTTGCGTATGGCAGCCTGTACAGTTTTTTCGGGTACAGCACCAAGCTGTGGTCTATCTTTCTTTCTTTCTTTCTTTCTTTCTTTCTTTCTTTCTTTCTTTCTTATACTTATATTTTATTGTGTTTAGTTTTATCGGGCTGCTTCTGTTGTCACCAAATTTCCCCTTGGGGATTAATAAAGTATATTTCATTTCATTCATTAATTTCATTATATTTCATTTATTTCATCTCTCTTCTCTGGGGCTCTTCCTCTCTCGGTGCATCGTGACAGCGGAGTGAACCCTCCTCTTCGTCAGCTACCACACTGGACGGCAGTATGACGTAGCACTTCTTGCCTGCTGCATATCCAAACAAATATCCACAGAGTTCTGCGAGGAAGGATGTATTTCTGCAGTCATAGTTTGTTTTACAAAATGCAAACCTGCAACGATCATCAGAACTTTGTCTCACTTTTTACGGATACACTCATGCACAGTGCGGCCTTCAGAGGATTCCAGATTCCTCACACGTGTATCGGCTCCTCCAACATGTCATCATTCACACATTACCGCTCAGCATCCTGAATGTCCTAATGCATTTATCCAACACTGCAGAAGTATTACTGGATTTCCCGATAATTTCCTGCTTGGAGCAGCTGCTTCAAGCTTCAAGCTTCAAGCTTCGAGCTTCAAGCTGTGGCCACTTCTTCCCACAGTGCACCCTCCCTGTGCATGCTGGGTGTGTTGTTTACAGGCTCTCAGCAGTGCTTGTCTGTTCCCACCGTGCTTCGCTCCACACATGTTTGGATATCTTCACACCTTTGTAAATAAATACCAATGCAAATGCAGTTCATATTTGCGAGAGTTGTTTGCGCAGTGCGCTGTGTGTGCGTCTGTAGAGGGTGTGATTGTCTATAAAAGGAACAGCCAAAGCCAGTTGTTTAAAATCCTGGTTGGACGGTTTCAAATCCCCCCCTTGCACTGTGAGAGGAGAATAGAGGGAGGGGGTGCGGATGTGTGCGTGTGTGTGTGTGTGTGTGTGTGTGTGTGTGTGTGTGTGTGTGTGTGTGTGTGGGTGTATATATGTGTGTGTATATGTGTGTGTGTGTGTGTTTCAGTCTGTCTGCATGTCAGGAGAGCTTTTCCAATCAGGGAAGAGATGGGAGAGACACTGACAGACAGACAGGAAGACAGACAGACTGGGAAAGCAGAGGGGAACAGAGTGGAGCAGAGAGAGAGAGAGAGAGAGAGAGAGAGAAAGAGGGGTGGAGCTATAGGACGTGGGCGTGGCCATGCTGCTGTCCCTCACTTGCGGTTGCTATGGTGAGCGGGCGGTCCCGAACAGCGGGACATCCAATGGGAGACGACGCTGCTTGTGTCGCCATGGTGACGGGGCTGTGCCCAGGGAGGTTGTGATGGGTTGACAGGTGCGTGACAATCGGAGCTCTCTGCAAGCATGTACGCCAAAGGCAAGAGTAGCAACGTGCCGTCCGACAACCAAGCCAGAGAAAAGTAAGTTTTTTTTATTCATGGGGGAGGAAGCGGCGGCGGGGAGGGGAAGTTCCGGAGCGGCCAGCGGCGACGAGGCGCACGCGGAGCCGCGGGAGGGGAGCGCGGCGCGGCGCGGAAAGTTCACCGCTCCGGTTATTAGAAGGAAGATGGACATTTCGTCGGCGTTTTTTGTTGTTGTTTGATTAGACAAATTGAGTTAGGATTGTGATGTGCAGTTTCTGCTTCATTATTTAATTGCAGCATGGTCTTTTATGTGTTTGTTTTATTCCATTCCGAGCTGTATACTTCATTTTGAATACGCATTGGTAGTTTTGCATTTGCTCAGACACGTGTGTTTCATACACGTGTATTTAACTATGCTAAACAAGGAATACACAGTTCGGTGTAAGGATCACGGCGGAGGTCTGCCGGCAGTGGAGAGGCGACTATACGTCCTCGTGTGTGACGGCGCGCGAGCCGGGGCGCGCTCCGCGGTGTCAGGCGCTCCATGCCCGGCTCCTCCAGCCCAGCCACCGCCACTGGACCGGAGGCACACTGCCGTGTTGACAACACCTTTTTTTATTTCTTTAAATGTTGTTATAGTTGTTAGGAAGAGGATATAAACACAACTCAGTCTCAGCTACACACGAGCCAAGAAAAGCGTCATTAATGTCTGCGCTGTGCATTGGTGGCGTTCAAAGACACATTTTGACCCAATCATGGAACTAATTTGGCTTTTTTCCATGTCAGAATGTTATTCTATCTTTTTACACAGTAGAATATAGTCAGTTTTGAAGCTGGACAGATCAGTGACATGAGAATATAGTTTTAATAGAATTATCACGTTGTTACAAATACCTACACGTATAAATAATGTACCACCTGCGTATGCAATGTGGCACACCATCTGCTTGTGCTAGCCTCCCTCTAAACGCTCCGTGTTATCAGTTGCAATGCATGCCATGTGAACACTAATGCTAGATGCACTGAATAACAGATCCTGTGTGAGAGCCTCGCTTGAAGGTGAAGGCGGCTCAGTGGCAGCCAACCAGGCATGGCCGATCGGCTCTCTGTCAGATGCTTAGGGTCAGATGTTCAGGTAGCAGGGATCATATCAGAACCCACTGGGGAGGAGATGACATGCCTTCAACTGGGACTGAGGAGATGCAGCGAGGGAAGGAGTTATAGTAAACTGCATTACACTTGTATTTGTTGGTTTGCGAGAGTCCTTTGGGGTTATTCGTAGTGGAAATATGTCCATAAAAGACTAGATTGATCGTGTCACCTCTACTCCCAGCTACTGCTATACTTGTTCTGTCTTTTGAATCGTGTTCACTCATGTTTGTCAACAGCGTGATTGAGTGTTAAGCTCCATCCCTCGAGCCCCGTTCTTTATCCTCCAATCAATAGGAAAAGGATAGGACTGAACAGCGTGGCTCTATCGCTGCCTCATTGCATGCACTGAGCACTGGAAGACGCAGAGATGGAAAGCTTGCTCTAAGCCTGGAAGATACTGAGTGACTGTGTGTGTGTGTGCGTGTGTGTGAGAATGTAGGCTGCTGTATGTGATAGGCTTTTGTGAAAAACACCGCAGGTATTTATTTTGTAGAAGTGTTGCTCGGGAGTCCCCTGACAGTTTGCAGAGCCGCTCATTCACCTATTCTACGATGAACAGACTCCAGTTCACGTCTGTAGACATGCTGTGTAAACACGGCCTCTAAGTGGGTCACCTGCTGTCTTTAAAGGGAACATGTGCCGACACTTTGTCCATAGACGTGGCTGAGATGATCTTAAAGACCGACTTTAGTGGAGCTACTTGGAGGTTTAACATTCATGGACACCTGGCTTTGATTGAAATACGTTTGTGTGATTGGATCTAACATTCCAGCCACAAATACAGTGTATGTGTGTGTGTGTGTGTGTGTATGTGTGTGTGTGTGTATATATACTGTAAATATACCATCAACGATAGTGTATTTTGGATTATTTTGGAGATTAGTCTTCGATATCTAAACAGGCGGGTAAACTTTTTTTTATCTTTGATCAACTTTTGTGCTGTAGAAAATCATTTTAATTTTCTGCATTAATATTTCGAGGCTCACCCATCCATGTAATCAAACCATATACAGTAAATAGAATTGTCACCCATCAGTAATTTTAGCGTTAATTTCATGTTTTTGAATCCTCATTGTACAAAGACAAATTCATAAAACGAGATTTGTTTTTCTTGAGTTGATGTTCCATCAGACGTTAATGCCGAGGCCACAACAAAAGAAAGGACCGGCTGACAGGAAAACCCTAAATGTAACGGCCACAATCCGGCGAGCTAACGTTCCATTAGCCTCTTAACAAGCGGCCTCGCGTGTCCGTGGCGAGCATCGGAGGAGCGGCGCAGGCCCAACGCCGCAGAGTCTTCAGTCGTTTCTCATTTCTGCAGCGCAGCGGGGATCAGAGAGCCGGAGAGATGGAGAGATGGAGGGCAACGGCAGAGTGAGGGAAAGACGTAGGAGCGTGGCAGAGCGGGGCTGGAGGAATTTGCCTGATCGTTAGTTCACGGCGGTGTGTTATTGACCTCGGGACGGTCCCCCAGCTCAAAAGGCAGCTGACCTCGGTGGAGCTCTTCCCTGTGGGGGATACGACTCTGAATTGTACGGCGCGTTCTTGCTATGATTTTGGGATCACGTTTTTTTTTTTTGCCTCAGGAGGTCAGATTAACAAATGTTTATCAGGTGGTTTTGCAATTTGCTGACTTGGAGATAAATTAAGTATTAAAGCGGGGTAGGACATGCAGCACTTTTTAAAGAGCCTCCATTAAACTCTGTATAAAGCTGTTGATTCACATACATGCAGCATCTGGTTACCAATAGTTTGTCTTTTTAGAAATTGCTTGCAGTCTTACTCAGTCTTTTTTTTTTTTGCATGCCAGTTAACCTCTTTGTTTTTGACATGAGAATATTTCAGACGTATGAGGTATTCTGCAAGAATTGTAATATGCAGCAGCTATTGTTCTACTGACAATGTGATTAATCTGCATTGTCCACAAGTGTCATCAAAATATACATTATTTTTTCTCCTTTTATAGAAAAATGTCCATGCCCCCAAATATAAAAGGATATCTCCTACACTTCTAGAGTCAAGCACATGTAACATAACATTTATCCAGATTGTATCTTCTTTACTGCATATATTATTTGATTAGGAAACACAATACACACATTTAATCAAGTACGCTAAAGCTGTTATAGTTTATCACTTTACTTTATTTAATATGTGGGCTTTGCAGAGGAGGATGTGCAGAGCAAGAGAAGCAGATTAGTCAGAAAGTTACTCAAATCATAAACATTACACGTTGCTTCACATTCGCCATCGTGCCACATCACTGCTTCTGCAAAGTGCCGTGAAACATCAGTTCAACAAAGCTGAGCAGAGGTGTGTTTGTTATTTAATCTAAGCTATCAAATGAGAAACAGAAACAATATCCAAGAGCAAGCCAGACATATTTGTAGTTGGGAATTTTTCCACATGAGAAAGTGGTTCAAACACTTTGGATTACACACACAGCATACGTACCACCACACACATGTATTTAATGACTGTTTTAATCCTTTAAGACAACAGGGATGGACGTCTTTAATGGACGCTGTCTGGTTCTGAGACGGCTTGAGGCTCTCCTCTCTCTCTGTACCTGTTACCTGTGTTACCTGTGTTACATGTGTTACCTGGGTTACCTGTGGTACCTGTGTTACGTGTGTTACCTGGGTTACCTGTGGTACCTGTGTTACGTGTATTACCTGTGTTACCTGTGTTACCTGTGTTACATGTGTTACCTGGGTTACCTGTGGTACCTGTGTTACGTGTGTTACCTGGGTTACCTGTGGTACCTGTGTTAAGTGTGTTACCTGGGTTACCTGTGGTACCTGTGTTACGTGTATTACCTGTGTTACCTGTGGTACCTGTGGTACGTGTATTACCTGTGTTACCTGTGGTACCTGTGGTACCTGTGGTACCCGGCAGTTAGGAGACACAGTCCACATCCTTCTGGGACTGTGGTCCTCAGTTGCATTGCAACACACACACACACACACACACACATACACACACACACACCCACACACACAGAGGTTTGCAAGTCTTCTCTCACCGACAAATTAAATAACTGGTTCAAATAACAACTGGTGTGAACATATATATGTTAACATATAAATAAGCGGTTTAGTGGATTTTTCTCTTGAAAGTACGACTTGTGTTTTTAGTTTTTTAACCAGATTAAAAAACACAAACTGTAAACTAACAAGTGGAAAGTCCAACCGTCATAAGTCGTGTTGATTCAACCATAAGCCTAGTGCAGACCTCTAGTGCTGTAAGGATCATCATTCTGCACACAAATGTGTGTACACACACACACACACACACACAGTCACACACACACACTTCTGAACTGAGACACCTCAGACTCCTGCCAGGAAGCTGCCAATGCAGCATTGCGCAGGCTGAGGCAAAGCAGTGCATGCTGGGAGTGTTTATCCGACAGAAGTAATTCAGGCTGCCACTCTGGCTCTGACAGTGAGTCGCATTACAGGAGAACTACAATAAAAATAGAGCAGTATCTCACACACACACACACACACACACACACACACACACACACACACACACACACACACACACACACACACACACACACACACACACACACACAGTGTATGCCCACAATGCCTTCCGTCGACGGTGCGGGGAATCTTATTGAGTCGGTGCCAGCTTCCACCTCACGGGTGTAATGGATGAGTTGCATGTTTGTTCACTACATTCCGGTGTCCTTGAGGAACGATGGAGACACACTCATGAGTGTGGGAACGAGAGTCAGGCCGTTTGTCAGAGCACGGACACAAGAATGTAGCCCTGGGACAAACGTGTGACTGGTCCACTTGGTGATATGAGAGGAAAACGTAACGAGATAATTGAAGATGCAACATGTAGGTCCAGCAGTTAAAGGGGTTATAAAAAAGAAGGAGGGGGTGAAAGAAAGATCTTATTGAACGAGTGAGTTTTTGTGTCCGGGTCGGGCCTCCCCTCCTATGTTTTATAAGGATGTTCTGAAGCTGGGCTCTTCGCAAATGATGGAAAACAGACTTCCGGACGTGAATTAAGTTATCAACATTTAATGACAGGAAGTGTAAAACAAACATTCAAGGCCTCACGATCGTGGTCTTCATCGTCCGGCTCCTCAGCCTCCCGGCGTCGGCGTACCTGTGGAAGAGAAACGCTATCTCTAATCCACAAAGTCTTAGTCTCAAAATCAGCCAATCCTCACTCTCCAAGGTGAGTCCAGTCTTTAACACCTAGTGATGGGTTCAAAGTCCCGTTAGAACAATAGAGGTGTCGAATGTCATGAACCCCGGGGTCAAAACGTCACTTCCGGTCAAGTATTTTCACAATAAAAGTCCCGTCTATTATTGTATGTCACTTGGCTTCGTCCATCTATAATACCAACATACAGTCAATCTCATTAACATACATTCATTCTTGTCATTTACATTTGCATAGAGTAAAAATTACCCCTATGCTTCATAATACATTAACAACAATATCAATATTCTCCTAATATTTCCTCTTATAATATCTTTCTCTATGTATTAATTTAAAGCATACGACCTTTGCACATGTTATCAAAATAAACTATTACAACCTAACAGTTTCATTCCTCAAAGAAATCAGCAAACTACAACATCCAGTGATCGTCACACCTCTTCGACTCTCACGGGACACGACGAGTCGGCATCGAGTCAAAACGGCCGCCGACGTGTTTTAATCCGCCGACGTGTTTAGATTAGCATCAGTTAGGGATTACAAGAAAACCAGAGGAGAAACGCAGCTCTGATATGTTTCCTTTTTTCCCTCCTCTGGGTATACAGAGCTCTCTTCAAAGAGAGTGATGGTGACATATTGATAAAGCCTTGATAGAAAACACTTTTTAACCCGCCGAACACACGGAGGCCGTTAAAAGTCCTCTTTTATCACTCCTCCTCGTATCTCTCTTATCCTCCGCTGCCAGAGATGTGACTCGCAACAGAACTGCTATCAAAGCCGCCGCCTCTTATTGAGCTGTGCGAGACGGGGGGGGGGAGACAGCTATGATCGACTCGGGCGGAGAAAGGTTGTGACGTGTCAATCAACGGAGAGGACCCGGCGGAAGGCGTTCTCGCAGGACGCCTCGGGGTCCTTGAGATAAAACGACGTGACAAAGGGGGCCTCACGAGATAGCACGTGGGGGGGGGGGGGGGGGGGAGGAGGATGAGAAGAGGAGAGGGCACACATCCTGAATGTGTGTTATCACTCCCTTTTAAAAGACAGGGTATGGATGAGTGAGGTTCTCTCGTGGGTGTCCCTGAACACACCATCGCATCACGGTCTCCTCTTTGATCACGCTCGTCCTCTCTAATAGTTACAGCGTGTCCGGTTTATCTGTGGGAGAGAGGTATTGACATGTGAGAGGAGGATTCAGATCAGTGCGCCGTGGATGAGGCGTGATGGTCATTTCCAGGCCTGGAAAAGTCATGAAAAAACTTAAATCATAAAAGTTTTGAAAAAGTCATGGAAGTTTGTTATAATTACATGTTCATTTACGCCGAGTTTGAAATAATGAATGTGTTTTTTAAAGAAAGATACTCAAAATATAAGCCGGCGTACGCTCTCAATACGCAACATTTTCTACAGTTTTCATGTTTATACTTCCTCAGAGCTTCCTGTAACCCGAGAGCCACGGAGAGAAGTAAATACCGCCGGTGGAAACGGCCTTCATGTCCACAGGCGCCGCTCACTGCTCTCATTCTTCTGATTCATGAAACCTATAGTTGATTTTAGCGTCCGTTCATATATGCTACAAAGTTATGTAACATGGCAAGTCTAAAAGTAATGACAACCATTTTCTTTTTTCAATTTATATCCAATTGGCAACTAATGCCAACATGTTCATAATTCAACACCCAATCTTGTGATATGTGAAGGTATGCGTTCTACCCAGGGCCCGTTCTAGTTTCTTCTATTTTTATCAGCTCAAGTCATCTCTTTCACACTCACTATGTACCGTCCCCACGGCGGCGTCTTGACGTGTGCTCCCCTGAGCGCCATGGCGGCGGCCGTGCCTCTGCCGCCCGCCGGGCGCCGCGGAGGTCGGGCGGAGGCCTCTGCTGATCCTCCTCCATCATTGATATGCGAGCTGCGTCGCACGGGCGCTAGCGCAAGGTTAAGCATGCGTGACGGCCAGGCTTAAGATCTGCTTCAGACACTCCCTCTCCTGCGCACACACATTTACACACACACACGCACACACATTTACACACACACACACACACACACACTGTTACTGTGCCTTCTCTCCCCATTGTCCTCAGCTCTCCTTTGTCTTGGCCTCAGTTTTGTTTTATTTTAATTTTATCATTTATTATTTCTCCATGATTGTGCCGTCCTCACGTTGCCGTCATCCCCCCCGTCTGCCCGGTGACCCCCAGGACGTCTGACATGACACGTTCTCCCCTCTGAATGCGAGGCACTATATCCTCTCGCATAGGATTTAAATTTCGGACATTGAGTTCCCGACTTTTTAATGTCCACTAAATGTCATTTCTCAACCGTAGAGAAGCAGGAGGGATGAATGAGCGACACACGGAGGGATTATTCATCAGGATATCTTCAGCCTTTGAAACTAACTAACTCGAAATGAAGACAACTATTACCTTGATGTCTTTTGCAAATGTCTTTTTTTTTGTTCTTGGTATTAAGTATTATTTTTAATTGACAGAGATACCCAGAGCATGTATTTAACTGCTTTAATTTATACAGCCTCACGTTGCAGCGTGATGTATTTCGCTGAATGGTTAGTAATGTACGTGTACTTCCTCTTGAGTGTGTGTGTGTGTGTGTGTGTGTGTGTGTGTGTGTGCAGGCCCTAATAGCCTCACATTCCTCCCTAAATTGCTCCAGATTGCCTTCATCTGTATCAGTTTCCTTTTATCTCATCTCAGAGCTGTGTTGTTCAAAAGAATAGACGGCCATTAGAGCCCGCGGAAAGGCTTTCTAATCCTGTGAGATTAGAGCCTCGCGGTCCTCCCGGTCGTGTTGCTGTTGACTGGAATGTTGCATTGTGGGAGCTGAACAGTGACGGCGTGTCGCTGGACGCTCTGTTGAGCAGGCGGGAGGCGAGAAGCAGCCGGGCTGTCGCCTCCCGGGTCCCACAGACACTGTACCGGGCTCACAGGTGTATGCCAGTTGTGTGTGTGCGTGTGTGTGTGTGTGTGCGTGTGTGTGTGTGTGTGTGTGCGTGCGTGTGTGTGTGTGTGTGTGTGTGTGTGTGTGTGTGCGTGCAGGGCCGGCTCTAGCCCTTTGGTTGCCCTAGGCGAGATTTAGTTTTGTTTGAAGTTCTTTGTAGTTATATCCCCGTCTCAAATAATAGAAGATGGACAGTTGTCTCTGGCATTTCTATTCTCCTTCAAAATTGACACAGCATTAACATTTGACTCGTCTGGACTTCCTGATGGTATCATCAAATGATATTTTACTTGAGACCTCCATTGAGGCGTCCCTGACTCATCGTTGACCTCAGGTAGGTCTGAAGTCATTTTAATTTAGAGAAGCTTCTTAACAGCCGCCCACATATTTGGAAAAATTTCTGAATTCAGAATTTCCATTGTCGCCATGCCAGTGTCACACGGTGTCACATCGGCATGAGGACAATGGAAACATTTGGGCATTAGTTGCATGTCAATTGGATAGAAATTGACTGCGCTATGGTAAAAAGAACATTTTGACCTTTTCATGAGCTTGACCTTTGACCCGATCAATCCTAAAATCTAATCAAATGGTCCCCGGATAATAACCAATCATCCAACCAAATTTCATGCGATTCGCTTTAATACTTTTTGAGTTATGCGAATAACACGCATACAAATAAATAAATAAATAAATACACGGCAATCAAAACATAACCTTCCGCATTTTCAATGGGAAGGTAATAATATGAGCAGAGCAATATGATTGGATGAAGTAATCCCTTCCCTTGAAAGATCATCATCCAATCAAAGAGCAAAACAACAGTCTGATCCGCTCCTCTTCATATTTACAACACTCAGACTTCCTATTCCCCCAGAGTAAGTCGGAATAAACATCACAAGGCTGGACAACCACCTCGTGGAGCTAACATGAGCATCACGCACAAAGGATCAAAGCCACGGGCCCCGGCTCCATGTCAGGGGCGTCGCTTTGCGTCAATGATTTTTTTTATAGAGCTCATCTGCTCCGTCTGCAGTTTATTAGGCACACCCAGTTCAAAGCAAGGCAGTCTAACACAACGCGCTGCAACACCTGCACAAAGGTCATATATAGGTCGTATAGTTCAATGCCTCGATGGTCATTTTGGATATCGCGCTGTATTTAAGTGCTCTTTAATTCGTAGTGCTCTGAATCAATTAGTCGATTAACTGGCAATTAATCTGCCGCTATTTGGAAAATCAAGTTGAAGTCATTCATCAGGCAGTAGTGCATGCAGCCTCATTCATATCACTGTTTTGATCATTGTGTATACAGAGCTGGGGATTCTTCGCTGCCTCTATAAATCCATTTTGCTGGAAATAGACTTTAAAAGGCTCCAGTAATCAACCTTGTAGGATTACTAAGTGTCGTCATCAGACTCTTAAGTCCTCTCTGTAAACATCAGTTTAATATTCTGGGCTTTATGGCTGCGTTGTATTGAAGATTTACTGTAATAGCGTGTAGAGAAAGTTGAACAAGGAAAAAAACACTCCTAAAAATCATTGGTGTTCTTTCAACTGTGAAATTAAACAAACTCCCAATGAGAGGTGACTCAATCTAAACAAATCAAAGCCAATGGAATGGAACTGGAATTAAGAAAGTGATGGATTTACCTCCCGTTTTTATTTGATTCATCCACTTTACATGCTCTGCAAATACACTACTGTTCAAACGTTTGGGGTCACTTAGAAAAAAGAAAAAAAAGCACAGTTTTTTCCAATGAAAATTACATTAAATAAATCAGAAATACACTCTATACATAGTTAATGTGGTAAATGACTATTCTCTGTTTTTTAATGAAGTCTCTACAGAGGTGTATAGAGGCCCATCTCCAGTGTTCTAGTGGTACACACAATTGTATAACTTTTTATTTTGCACAAACAGATTATTCCTTGACATTGAAAACCTTTTTATGTGAGCGCAGCTGAAAACAGTTATGCTGGTGAGAGAAGCTCTAAAACTGGCCTTCCTTTGAGCGACAAGTTTGAAGAACAACATTAATATTTACAATGAAAATCATTATTTCTAACCTCGTCAAGGTCTTGACTATATTTTGTATTAATCTTGTACTCATTTAATAAATAAAAGTGAGTTTTCATGGAAAACACAACATTTTCTCGGTGACCCCAAACTTTTGAACGGTAGTGTACATTCAAAAAGGCAAAGCAGGATTTTTTTGGGTTCAATTAGTGTTTTAGTAAACAGAGCTATACCATCACGCTATCTCTCTGTTTCGCCCTCTCTCCGATAAGCTGGCATTTCCTGTTATCTCAGCCCTGGGCATTGTTGTCTGCCGTGTGAGTCGGAGTCTCTGCACTGCTGACAGAACAAGAACGGGCTCACGTTGTCTCGCTGGGCCTGCGTCGGGCGGGGGGGATGCTTCCTTTTTATTGTCTTTTCAAGTCGGTTCAGTTGCAGCTGCACTAATTAGCTTTTTTTCCTCTCCAAGATGTGTGGAGGAGTGTATCCTGTGGAAGCTGGCACCAGTCCGTCAGCACCGTCTGGCGCACTTCCCCGAACAAAGCCACGCACAAACGGAATTATTAATTCATCAATATTCTTACGCCATCATCAGAGCGTTCGGATTAGTTTGATTTTACTTTGTCGGTTCCTGTGACATGAAGCTGGAATCTAAACAAAAGACAAAAAAAG
This sequence comes from Liparis tanakae, assembly GCA_036178185.1. Lineage (NCBI taxonomy): Eukaryota > Metazoa > Chordata > Actinopteri > Perciformes > Liparidae > Liparis > Liparis tanakae. The sequence continues at coordinate 23,112,431 of CM070094.1, read as the reverse complement.
TACAACCAGAACTGTGAATTAATACAGAAAGTAATTTTTTAATCAAAAGTAACAAACATCTAATTTAACCCTCCTGTTACCTTTGGGGTCAATTTGACTCCATTCAATGTTTAACGTCTCTAAAAAAATTATCGACATCATTTGTTTTTGCTTCATATTTTATGACTTTTCCTAATTTATTGGGGACAACGGGGAAAACATAACATTCATATGACGCTATGTTTTCTCTGTCCTGAACACAACTTGTACGCATCGGTGTTCTTTGGGGTCAATTTGAACCCAGGCTGTTTTTCACTGTGTAAAACATATAAGAAATATCAACTTTTTTATTTATTTAAATGGATATGTAGGTAGTCAACAAACAAATATAAAGTACCTGACACTTAAACTTGGGAAACAATATGAATTCTAATAATTTTCTGGAGGTTTTAACTGCTGTGGTCAAAAAGGGTCAAAGACGTTGGTACATTTGAAGGTAACAGGCGGTTAAGAGCTTTAGTGTGTCTGTTTCAGGTGAATGCCTTCAGGTTAGTGACATACCTGAGGCTTGGACATTGTGACGGACGCTTTTCACTATTTTCTTACAGAAACCATATTAGAAAATATTATCCAATCATGATCATAAATGCACAAATCTGATCAGCAGCTACACTGTGTGATGTCATAACAATACCTGCTTCGAGATCCCGCTTTCTTTTCACAATATTGATTTCAATACCTAACCTCAGGGTACCCGTCCAGGTGCTTATATGTTAATGTAATATAATTACCTTCGCATTGAAAGTGAGGAAGGTAATGTTTTGATCGCCGCGTATTTGTATGCGTGCGTGTTATTCTTATACGTCAAAAAGTATTAAACCGAATCGCATGGAATTTGGTGGGATGATTGGTTATTATCCCGGGACCATTTGATTAGATTTTGGGATTGGTCGGGTCAAAGGTCAAGGTCAAGGTCACGAAAAGATTAAAATCTTCTTTTTACTATAGCGCGGTCAATTTATACCCAATTGTCATGCAACCAATGCCAAAATAACACATGTTCATAATTCTTAATCTTATGATATGCGTCTCAATCCTGCAGGTTCAGTCCTGATAGTAACCATGTGACACCGACAGCCTGTGCTCTCTCATTCACTCTCTCTCTTTATTTTAATATAGCGTTATGTAAATTGTTTACCCATAATTTTAGCATTTTAGCTCAATGTGATCCACACATTATGGATGTTTACTTTATTGTCTGTGAACTTTGTCTCCCTCAAAACTATTTGATGATAACCCGGTCTGGGTGTTGTTGTTGTTGGGAGTCGGTGGTGTCCTCACGACTTAGGGTGGAGGACTGCAGCGTCGGTTGGCCTTGTGGCCGGAGTATCTTGATGAGTTCTCTGTTATCAGTCTGCGTCATGTTCGCTCTGAGCTGACATTCTTCTCTCTCTCATTACTGTTCTCGCTCATAAAGGCTGAGAAAAGCATTTCCACAATCCTCTGTGCGTTGCCACATTAAAATGGGGCCACGCATCTGATTGAAGTGAAAACGGAGTATTACGTCTCTGGTGGATGTTTGTTATTATAAAACATGTATTCCAGTGTGTGAGAGAATGTTATCATAAATAAACATAAACTGAGCATTTTTCTTCTCGCATATCAAACAATTTATAACTCAAACAATATAATCTTTGTTGTTTTTTAATATTTGCCTTTCAAGTGTGTGTTTTACGGCATTTATGTTCACCTTGTATTGGATTGTCCCAAGGGGGGGAGGAGGAGGAGGAGGAGGAGGAGGAGGAGGAGGAGGAGGAGGAGGAGGAGTGGGATCCCCAGTTAATGAAAGGTAAACACCCGGTTTACACTGAGGTGAACCAAAAGAAGTTTCCCTCTCCTTCAGGATATGAGCTTCATTCTTTCGAACCAATTATACATATTTCGTCTTTCTGCTGGCAATTTCCTTTCTCTGACGGAGGAACATTTCCCTGAAAGCTTCAGCCACATGTAGCATTCTGTATCTTTTATTTTGTGAACTCTGTCTGAACAAATGTTGTCTCGACGTCAGCTGATTGCGAGTCAACATCGCTATCCGTCAACTTCGGTTAATTAAGCGTCCATCAGCCGCCTGCGTAATGTTATATAAATGTTTATGGTCACGGCTCTGAAGTCAGCCGGCTCCGTTCTGCCCGGCTACACCCGTCTTCGTAAAAAAAAAGCCGACGTCGGCACATTGGGGCCCGTCGCCCGGCCGATGCTCCGCTGAGGGCTTTGATCTGTGTGGCGGAAGAGATGAACGCCGTTTCTCAATTCAAAGTACACGACTACAGACTTGTGTTCTTTTGGAGTCTGGACTTGGGAGTCCAGACTCCGGAGGACGGGACAACGGGAGGACGGTCTTTCTGCGATGGACCAGCAGCTGACTTGATGACGTCACCACATCAGCTGTTCTTGCTCCTGACTTTACTCTAATTATTCACAGTTAATTATTTTTTACAGTCGAATAAACAAAACATCCTAAAATGACATTCCGTGACTCAACAACAGTATTTATTAAAAGTCATCTGTCAGTCGTTTATTTTCTCCTCCGATATTGTTTCCGGTTGCTGGTGAAATGCATTCTGGGATATCTGCTGGCCAGAGTACGCACACGTCTCCTCTGATGCATCCTGGGTAAAGTGGGAGGATCAAGTCACTGTTTTGACCTGAAGAGAGAGAAGAGAACTTTGAATGTGAACATGAACCTGAGACTGATGAGGAGACACGAGTCATGAGGACACAAGTAGAGGAAAGGACACAATTAGAGGAAAGGACACAAGTAGAGGAAAGGACACAAGTAGAGGAAAGGACACACAAGTAGAGGAAAGGACACAAGTAGAGGAAAGGACACAAGTAGAGGAAAGGACACAATTAGAGGAAAGGACACAAGTAGAGGAAAGGACACAAGTAGAGGAAAGGACACAAGTAGAGGAAAGGACACAAGTAGAGGAAAGGACACAAGTAGAGGAAAGGACACAATTAGAGGAAAGGACACAATTAGAGGAAAGGACACAATTAGAGGAAAGGACACAAGTAGAGGAAAGGACACAAGTAGAGGAAAGGACACAATTAGAGGAAAGGACGCACAAGTACGCTGATTGAGAAACGCCGTAAGACTATGACAAACATCGGCTCAGCAAAGCCGCATGTGAGGCCCTCTCAGCGGCGCCCAAACAGGCATCACAAACAGTGCATGTCAGTCCGAGTGTCTCTCCTCAGTCCGATGCTGGATTACGATGCACGTGTTGTTAATCTTCAAAGGCGGAGTGAACTTTTCTCTCCTCCCGAAGCCAGCAGCTGAAGTCTGCATACGCAGAGAGGCCGGTCTGCACGGGAGAGACAACACACTATGTGAATATCTCCATGCGAGTGCTCTGCCTCGAGCCGGGGGCCATTAGAGATCCCCCAGGGGACGCCGCGCAGGGATAATGGAGAATATAGATTGAACTTGTGACCATCAGCAAAAATACCAATTAGAAATGCATCAGCGAGCCGCGATAGAGCCACAGCACGCCGACAGTTTAGGGATGGATTGAAGGCGCGTATTTAAGATAGTTGAAGGAGTCTAATGGAAGTCGTCGAGCGATCGAGTCAAACTTACGTCATACATCTCGACGCGTATCGTTGTTTTCTCCTACATGACGGTATAAACTTCTATATCGCTCCCGACAACCAGGAGATGAATCGTCTCATTTGCTGATTGCGATTCGGCCTCCCGTTCTCCGAGGGTGCGTTCAGGTCCACTTTTGCAAAGGGGTTTTTTTTTTTTTTGGAGGCCTGCTTCCCCCTCAATCCCTCTCAACCCCCCCCCCCCCCCCCCCGTTGTCCCTTTTCCAGTTTGTCTCGCTCCTCGCTCTCCCCCCCCCCTCCGTCCTGACCTCACCTCGCCGCGTCTCCCAGCTCCTTTCATTAATCATTTACTCCCCCCTCCTCTCCGTCTCTCTCTCTCTCTCTCTCTCTCTCTCTATCTCTCTCTCTCTCTCTCTATCTCTTTCTGTCTGCCTCTTCTTCTCCCCTCCTCTGAACCCTCCTCTCAGTCCTCTTGTTGCCGCTATAATCTTTATCTTTGTTTAATCTTTCCGTTCATCTCATTTATCTGCGTGTCGACTGTGTAAATGACTTATCGTTGTCATTTCCTCAATGCTGTCGCCGTGTGTCGTGTTCTCTCTCTAAACGCGCACGTGTGTGTGTGTGTGTGTGTTTTACTGCACACATCCTTGTCTTTATGTGTAATGTGTGCAGAAGAGTTAAAAGCAAAGCTCAAACAAAGCGTCCGCCCTACGCGGCGTACGGCCCTTTCAAACAATTAATCCACCTGGCCGTCCAACTGCTGCACAGATTTATTACGACTTTATTTTTTGCTTCATGAAAATCCCTTATGGATTAGTTTACTGGAAGCTCATTTTTCACGTAGAATGATTTGACCAGATCCTCCCCCAGACGACGTGTGTGCACAGGCAGAACTGCTGGGAGACGGTCCTCGCCGTCTAACGGCTTCGTAATCTAAAAGTTGTTTTGCTGTTTCTCTTCTTCTGTTGTTGTTCTGAACGCTGCGTATGGGATGAATTATTCAGCATCGTAATGGGTCTATATTTGTCGTTGTTTATCTTACCTCAGCGCCGCTGCAAACCTCATCGCTGCCCTCCCACCATCCCCCAGCTTTCACTTTACCTTCTGCCTGTCTGCACTGCAAAAATTCAGTATAAAAAAACAAGGAAAAAAGTAATAAAATTAGGGAATATTACTTGAAATAAGCCAAATTATCTGCCAACAGAACAGGAAAATTTGACTTGCCAAGATTTCTTAAAACAAGTGAATTGCTCCAACATTAAAACTGCCTTGTAAGGAGAAATATCTTGTCAGTCAAAAAACAAGCATAGATTGCCTTAATTTGAGATATTTCATTTTACTTAGATTTTATTATTGCAGTGTGCCTCTCTGCCTGCCTGTCTGCCTGTATGTCTGCCTGTCTGTCTGCCTGCCTGCCTGCCTGTCTGTCTGTCAAGCATAGCCACATCTTCCCGCTCCACTTTACTGAATGAAGTGAAGTCCTTTAGGCTCTTAATGCCGCATAAATCCTCGCTGCTCGCTTTGATTAATCAGGGAAAGTGTTTGGCCGTCACACGCGGGCCGTCCTCAGGGTGGCGGCTCGATCACGACGCCCGCCTTGAGGAGGGGGTCCTCTCTCCCTCTCTCCCTCTCTCTCTCTCTCTCTCTCCTCGCCAGAGCTGCCGACGCTCCGCTCCTCCACGGGTCTGACGGCGGGCTGTCGGAGGCTCGAAGGCAGAGAGAACGTCTGCTTGGCTTTGATGTGGACTGTGACGATGACGATGACGATGACGATGATGATGATGATGATGATGATGATGATGATGACGATGATGATGATGATGATGATGATGATGATGATGATGATGATGATGATTTTCCTTTATTTCTCCCACATTGGGGACATTTCAAAAATCACAGCAGTGGTGCACATAAGGGCATCAATGAAAATAAATATAAAACACAAAACTAAAAACTTAATACTAAATACTAAATGATGTTAAGATCCTATTTCTGAGTCAAAGACAGGTGTCTGTGATGTGTGTTGCTCTTGTGGCGTCTCTCTGTTGAGGTGACTGTGCTCTTAGTGGGCAAGGACACTAAAATGAGTAAACCACTGAAAACGGTGTTTACCACGACTCACCCAGGAGCATCCAGTCCCGACTCCCATCATCACTATAAAGGGAATATAAAACATTTGCACAGGCGGTTAAGCGGCCAGCAGCCAGCTTTAGCTCATTGATGGAGGTCTATGCGTCGGGCAATAATGAACAGGACAGCAACGTCACACTACATGTGAGGTCATGTAGAGACACACGACGCAGTTCATCTGGCAGGCAGCAGGGGAAAGAAGATTTGTACACTGACATGTTGTGTAGTGTAGTGGTTCTTAGTTATAATTCTTTGATAAAATATAGAGGCATCAACATTCCTTGTCACCTATCCATTGATAATGTGGAAGGTTATGTTTTGATCGCTGTGTATTTATTTATTTATTTATTTGTGTGTGTGTTATTCACATAAGTCAAAAAGTATTAAACCGAATCGCATGAAATGTGGTGGGATGATTGGTTATTATCCGGGGCCCATTTGATTAGATTTTGGGATCGATCGAGTTAAAGGTCAAGGTCACGAAAAGGTCAACATCTTCTTTTTACCATAGCACGGTCAATTTGTATCCAATTGGCAACTAGTGCCAAAATGTTCATAATTCAATGTCCAACCTTGTGATATGCGAAGGTATGCGCTCTACCGAGTATATAGTATATAGCAATCTGATTTTTTTTAAACACTCAAATATAGAAATCTAATTATAGTTTTAGTTGACGTATGTAACCATCTGTGTGTTGTACGCTTTTAAAACTGACTTGTTTTAATGGCCTAATAATTTAGTAACTGCTGTCACTGGCTTTATTGCATCGTTCATATATGCTTCAAAGTTATGTAACACGGCAAGTCTAAAAATAATGACAACATATGCCAAACAAACAAGCTATATATATATATATATATATATATATATATATATACATTGGCAAAGAAGCCTGTCCCACACTTGAAAAAAAGACATATAACGCATATTTGATATTTGAACACAAAATAAATGACGAGATAAAGAAACTTTATCAGCGTTTTGAAACTGGAGTACCCCGCATATCTAATTTATCATGAGTGTTTCTGACATTTCATTCATAGGGAATTTAAAGGAGTCACTTGATTCCCTCTTATTTCTATATTACTCTGTAAAATGTTCCTTTCGCTTGAACGCAAAGTGCTTCAAAGACACTGAAGCTGTCAGCGGATACTTCAGTGTCACTTTTACTACATTATTTTTTGCTGTAAACACACAGCAGAGATTTCATCTTTACACTTCCTCAATGTGACTTAATTCAATCTAGGATTACGTTTCCATTGTTTTTATCCCCCACAGAGAAACCACAGACATTTTTTAATACAAATATAAAACTAGAACGGGCACTCGGTAGAGCGCATACCTTCGCATATCACAAATTGGGCATTGACTTATGAATATTTTGGCTTTAGTTGCATGCTAATTGGATATAAATTGACTATTGTAGAAATTGACTATGACATTTCTATGGTAGAAATGGTACCAAATTGACTATGGTAGAAATAAGAATTTTACCTTTGCATGACCTTGACCTTTAACCTTTGACCCGTTAGATCCCAAAATATAACCAAATGGTCCCCGGATAATAACCAATCATCCCACCAAATTCCATGCGATTCGGTTTAACACTTTTTGACTTATGCGAGTAACACGCATACAAATAAATAAATAAATACGGCGATCAAAACATAACCTTCCGCATTTTCAATGCAAAGGTAATAAAATCTTGTGCATACTCTGCGGTAACACGCCATACGGGTCTTCCATCTCTTCTGCATGTTGTTTTTTCAGCGCAGTGTGTAATCATCTTCTTCTTCTTTTCGAGAGAGGTAGGAATCGCTCTACTTTAGCTCGTCTGTTTGGGTTTTGTGTTAATTTGTCGAAGCAGGTCACAGCAGGGTGCTCTCCAGCTGAGGCTGCGCTCGGTGAGAATCCTCAACATTAGAATATGGAAGTTTACAGATCTCAGGAGTATTCATCTCGGGGCTCATCCGCGAGCACCCGTCACCTCCATCCTACACATCTGCCTTTTTTCTCTGTCTCTCTAATCCTCTTTCTTCCCTCTCTTCCCTTCATCAACATCTTTCATCTCTCCCTCTGCTCCACTCCCATCACCCCTGGGCTCTCGTTCTCTTCTTTTCTCTTTCTTTCTGTAATCTTCCTCCATGAGTATGTATGTTTCACTCTCTGTGTGTTTGTTCTTGTTTTTCATTAATTTGTCTCTCAAGTTTTCTCTCAGAAAACGCTTGTCAAATTGAACAAATTAGGAGAATAAAATGTGTCTTACGCTATTATTGTTTAATTCAATTCAATTTAAAGCTGAGATGGTGGTTCAATTCAATTCAGTTTATTTTTATAGTCCATTTTCACAAATTACAAATTTGTCTCGGATTGCTTTACAATCTGTACACATAGACATCCCTGACCTTTGACCTCACATCGGATCAGGAACAACTCCCAAATAACACTTCAGGAGAGAACAGAGGAGGATCCCTCTCCAGGATGGACAGAACGATAGATGTCATGTGACCAGGAGGACAGATTAGAGTTAAAACACATTCTATGAATATGACAGAGTTTATGAATAGTTGGTAGTCGGCATATTCCACGATGGAGACCTCCACCATCCATCAGGCAGATGGAGGTAGAGGAGGAGTGGGCGGAGTCTCAACAGTGGGCGGAGTCTCAAGAGGGCCATGGCATAGTTGGTAATAGGCATATTACACACAGGACATTTACTTCTGGTTGACATATCATTCAGAGACTTTAGTATGCAACTGTGTGTGTCTAGGTATATATATATATATATATATATATATATATATATATATATATACATCATTCAGAGATTTTACTCTGCAACTTTGTGTGTATGTATATATATATATATATATATATATATATATATATATATATATATATATATATATATATATATATATATATATATACCTACATCAGGACAGCAGAAAGTCTCTACATCTTCCGCCGAAAACTGAAAACGCACCTTTTCCGACTATATTTGGATTAATCACAGACTTGCACTTTGGTAGCACTTGAGTGGCTCTTATTATGGTACTCTTGTAGTTTGACTATGATGAGGAAATGTTACTTTCTGTATTCTTGTTGTTCTTAGTTTGTACTCTAGGTTGAAATGCACTAGAGTCGCTTTGGATAAAAGCATCTGCTAAATGACATGTAATGTAATGTAATACAAGGTGTATACATATATATATATATATATATATATATATATATATATATATATATACATGTATATTAAACTCTCTATTTTTCATACAACTTGTATAGTTGGTTACATCCATCCCGTATAACAATAAGTAACACAGTGATTACACATTGATCCGTTGAAGTGTGCGTGGTGTGTTGAAGGCCCATTGGGCCTCTTCTTCCTGCTCCAGTGCTCCCGTTTTGTATCTCGTAGAAATTATATTGATGGTGTGCTTCAAGATTTATAGCATCTTCACAATGTGAGATTTTAATGGAACATTTTGAAATTGGGTACCAAATCAGGTGCTTGGCAAGTAAAGTCACATAATTAATGGGCTCGAAGCTGCTATAATGAATAGTTTTATATCAGCCATGGATGTCATGTAATAGAGGTCGCTGGGAGTGTTGTGACCCACACAGACTTTTACACCATTTATTATAACCATATTTTAACTTTTAACTTTTGTGTTTCCAGCCTCCAACCTGAGGGTTTTAGTTCATCCTCACTGCTTTGGTAATTTCCAGGCAGATTTTTTTGTAGAATAAAACTCAGAAAACCCAGTTTACACTGAAGGAAGTGTTGCTGCCCCCATGCTTTAGAGCATGAGGTTGATGGAGAGCAACAGACAGCAGAAAGAAGTAGTGCCGTAAAAAAATAACGCGTTAACGCAAATTAACGTAAACTATCAGGTGCCAAGAAACAATACATTTATATTGTTCACGTAAGTCTGCCAGTTGTGTAAATAAGTGTTTGCTAAGTTCGCCATAACTTTGAAAGGTGTCAATTATTTTTATTTTTTTGTTTCCAGCTTAAGCTGCCTCCAAATGGCCAACAAAATCTATTATTGTAGGTTCAAGTATCCAGAAGTTATGTAATTTGGCATCATTTAGCAGCACTAAGCACACTCTGGTACAGTTTAAAGTATGTGATGATGAAATGGGACAATACCTCCTTATCTGACGAGTCACTCTCTAACTAAGCAGACACTTTTGATTGTTTATGATATGATATGATATATACCTTTATTCGTCCCATTTCTTTCACAATTTCAAATTTACTTCCTGTGAGTAGAGACAATTTCTTGCAATTGATCAAAATGGCAGATTTTAAAAATGCTTCGAGAGGTTGTTAAAAAATATGTTCGGCGAAAAAAAGGTAATTTACTATCGCCAGACAGTTTTACCAAGAACACAGTCTATGAACATGCTGTATTAAAGTACTGAGGGAGCAAGGTATTACTGGTTAATAGTAATTGTTATACTTTTGCTGAAGAGGCGACTCGTGCATTACGGGGGGTAATAGATTCTTAACAGGCATTTACAGGATTGTATTACTTTTCAAAACGTGTTATTAGGCTCTGTCAGCATAGAAGAAGCAGCTCTTGTCAATATTTCAATCATCATGCCGATTCAAATCACAAGTATAATCACTTTTCCATTTAATCTTTAACAAGGGTGAAATCATCAAGAGCTAATCTATAACCGGCAAATCCAATCAGCGAAGCTATTGTCTCGTCATTTGAAGCCCTTGTCGGACTCCGATCGCCATGACGATAAATTGATTAGCAGAGATCTGCCGGCGCTTCATGAACGCTGATCCTGGGAAATCAGTTAATGTGTTCACCTTAAAGCCGAGGTGGGGGTTCAATTCAGTTCGGTTTATTTTCTAGAGCCCATTATCACAAATTACAAATTGGCCTCAGAGGGCTTGACAACGTGCACGCATACGACATCCCTGACCTCTGACCTCCCATCGGATCAGGAAAAACTCCAAAGAAAAAACACTTTCACAGGGAAACGACCTTCAGGAGAGAAGAGAGGAGGATCCCTCTCCAGGACGGATGTCATGTCACCTGAAGGAGGAACTACACATTGAGTCTGACAGAGTGTATGAAGAGTTGGTAGTCGGCATGGACCACAATCCAGACCTCCATGATCCAGACCTCCACAATCCAGACCTCCACGATCCAGACCTCCACAATCCAGACCTCCACGATCCAGAGCTCCACAATCCAGACCTCCATGATCCAGACCTCGACAATTCAGACCTCCACGATCCAGACCTCCACAATCCAGACCTCCATGATCCAGACCTCGACAATTCAGACCTCCACAATCCAGACCTCCACAATCCAGAGCTCCACAATCCAGACCTCCACAATCCAGACCTCTATGATCCAGACCTCCATGATCCAGACCTCCACAATCCAGACCTTCATGATTCAGACCTCGACAATTCAGACCTCTATGATCCAGACCTCCACAATCCAGACCTCCACAATCCAGACCTTCATGATTCAGACCTCGACAATTCAGACCTCCACAATCCAGACCTCCATGATTCAGACCTCGACAGTTCAGACCTCCACAATCCAGACCTCCACAATCCAGACCTCCACAATCCAGACCTCCATGATTCAGACCTCGACAGTTCAGACCTCCACAATCCAGACCTCCATCGACTCCTCAGACCTCGACAATCTCAGACTCTCCTCCTCTCAGACCTCCACAATCCAGACCTCACAATCCAGACCTCCTCAGACCTCCTCTCAGCCTCCTCCTCTCCTCTCCTCTCCCTCCTCTCCTCTCCTCCCTCCCTCCCCTCTCCTCTCCTCCCCTCCCTCCCTCCTTCTCCTCCTCTCTCCTCTCCCTCTCTCCTCTCTCCCTCCTCCTCTCCCTCCTCCTCTCTCCCTCTCCTCTCCTCCTCCTCTCTCCTCCTCCTCCTCCCCCTCTCCTCCCTTCTCCTCTCCTCTCCTCTCCTCCTCTCCTCTCCTCTCCTCCCTCTCTCCCTCCCTCCCTCTCCTCTCTTCTCCTCTCCTCTCCTCTCCTCCCCTCTCCTCTCCTTTCCTCTCCTCTCCTCTCCTCTCGTCTCCTCTCCTCTCCTCTCCTCTCCTCTCCTCTCCTCTCCTCTCCTCTCCTCTCCTCTCCTCTCCTCCGTGAGGATGGATCAGTGTTCCTCCTGCTGCCTTCATTAATCCCGGCTTCTCTCCGCTCCCGCTCCTCGCCGTGTGCAGACAGACTCTCAGGCGAGGGGGGGAGGACGGGGTTTGCAAATATGAATTTAATCAAATGTGACTCACAGAAGACAAAGACACTCGAATTTGAAAGAGAAAAAGGTCAGGCGTGGATCTTAAAGTTGCGCCACCTTCTCCGTGTACTACCTTTTGCCCCACACACACACCGTCTGTGCGCCACACACACCTCCGTGTAGAGGAAGCAGAGTGGGTGGCACCTGATCTTTTCAATCATCCCGGTTGCAGTTGGGATTAATGTAAAGTGGTTCTTATTTACAACACAAATTGCCATGGCAAGTGGGAAGGAAATTAAAAAAAAAGTTGTTGCTGTATATCCGACCGCAAACCCCAAAGTAATTTAAATTAAAGAGACTTATTTGGAGTCAATACTCCTTAGAAATGCATTGGCAAGAAGTGCAAAAGTGCGAGTTTGAGCACTTTTAACCTAAAACCCTTATTTAAAGTGACATTTGATTTAATTACATGTCTTTGTAATGCTGTCAAACTTAAAGGATGCTTGACCTTGAGGGGTCCTCTTTGCTCTCATCCTTATCTACTCGTACTGTTTTGACTCATTAGATGGAGTTTCACGTAGTGGGTGTTTTTTCCCCTGAGCTAAACAAATACTAAGGTGAGGGATTTTCCTTTTTCTTTTCCAAGCCGACTATTCCTCTCTGAGTACATCAGTAGTTTTGAGTTAAAGTTCAATCGACACAGAGGTGCCTTTTTCTGCCGCTTCGCTGTCGGCTTATCGCTTCTGTTTCCGCTCTGCCTTATTGTGGCGTGTATTAAATAAATAAGAGATAAAGAGGGCGAGGAGGAGTGGTTTTAGTCTGATGTACCACTGCATGCGTCAGTGCATTCAAACCATTGTGCTTAAGGTCAGGAGCAGTCAATTCATTAGCTTCCTTTCATCCTACTTGCCTCTGAGAGCCTGACATGTTTATCTTTCCCTCATTGGATCACCTTTCTGCCCCCGGCTGCCCTCATGCTTCCACCTTTACTGGCTTTTCTCACTTATGTGACTAAATCAGAGGCCAAATGTCGCTTCTTGCAATTCCTGTGAAATCCATCATAGGTCAAACCTTTAGCTCCTGTGCCGCGCTGTGTTTACTGTCACCACTCAAACACAGGACCCAAGAGCACGACTCCATCACTCAGGGCAATCAAGAAGGGTTTATTTAAACATAGGAAGTGTTCCCAAAAATGCCAAAGAAACAAAGAACAACTTAAAGATGCTGCTGAGCAGAAAAACAGAAAATCACAGCTATGCTGGAAAAAGACGATAAAAGTACAAACTAAAACACAACTATGCTGGAACTATGCTGGAAACAGGACAAAAGACTAACAAGAAAAACGTTTACTTAGACCAGAGGGGTCAGGACGAGACAAGAGACGAGACGATCTGACATAAGACACATGACACAGACGGCGTTTTTCAATCAGCGTACTTGTGCGTCCTTTCCTCTACTTGTGTCCTTTCCTCTACTTGTGCGTCCTTTCCTCTACTTGTGTCCTTTCCTCTACTTTTGTCCTTTCCTCTACTTGTGTCCTTTCCTCTACTTGTGTCCTTTCCTCTACTTGTGCGTCCTTTTCTCTACTTGTGTCCTTTTCTATACTTGTGTCCTTTCCTCTACTTGTGTCCTTTCCTCTACTTGTGTGTCCTTTCCTCTACTTGTGTCCTTTCCTCTACTTGTGTCCTTTCCTCTATTTGTGTCCTCATGACTCGTGTCTCATCATCAGTCTCAGGTTCATGTTCACATTCAAAGTTCTCTTCTCTCTCTTCACGGTCAAAACACCCGGATGTGACTTGATCCTCCCACTTTACCCAGGATGCATCAGAGGAGACTTGTGCGTACTCTGGCCAGCAGATATCCCAGAATGCATTTCACCAGCAACCGGAAACAATATCGGAGGAGAAAATAAACTACTGACAGTTGACTTTTTATAAATACTGTTGTTGAGTCACGGAATGTCATTTTAGGATGTTTTTTTTATTTGAATGTAAAAAATAATTTACAGTGAATAATTAGAGTAAAGTCAGGAGCAAGAACAGCTGATGTGGTGACGTCATCAAGTCAGCTGCTGGTCCCATCGCAGAAAGACCGTCCTCCCGTCCTCCAGAGTCTGGACTCCCAAGACCAGACTCCAAAAGAACACAAGTCTGTACTCTGAGTTCTTTGAATTGAGAAACGCCGAATCACACTAACGAGGAAACACCGGAAAAGTTCCTGAAACGAGAGAGGACAGTTACTACAAAATAAAAGCGGACGTTGAAAACAGGAATTAAACCTAAAACTTAACACAACCGACGAGACGCGACATCTACGTGGCAACGGACAGCTGACGGCACACAGGCCGGAGGACGGGCTTTCATCTCTTTATTCCCACTGACACAAGGAATTAGTGAGTGCGGCCCGTCAGTTCAATGAGATTGTTCAGCATTAATACATAATTGTGTAGCGAAGCTGTCGCAGGTGTCAGGGTTGACAGATTCAGACGGGTAAACGATGCAGAACAGAGGAACGGAGCGGGTTGGTACCCAGAGATGTTCAGAGTGGTACAGCCTTGACAAAGAAAGGCCCCATCTTTTATTTATGTTCTGTTGTCGGGGCGTCGAGCGTTTTGTCGAGCGCCTCACCGATCCGTTAACCTCGTCCCCGTGAAACGTTCCGTCTCCGTCTCTTTGGTTCAACACGACTCCCAGGCCCGCGGGAGGGGGGGGGGGGCGGCGAGAGAGAGGAAGGTATGAAAGAGGCTGGAAGGGATTGAGAGGAAGAGCCTCTGCTATACCTCCTTTCATCCCTCCGTCATTATACGAAACTTGGCCTCTTTGCAGAAAAGAGCGCGAGAAGAAAGCGGGCGCCATCAGCGACAGAGGGGGGAAGAAACGAGGAAGAAAGATGCGAAAATGGAGGAGAGAGGGATGGAGGGGGGAGGAGACGGAGGGGACAGAGTACCTGTGTGCAGAGCAGAAAGGTGTGCAGTAGTCCATCATCCTCAGACGGGCAGACAGGCCGTCTGGGGAGTTTATTTTTACCTCGTGTGGCTCGCCTGCAGCGGCGGCTCGACAGCGGGCGTCCCGCGGCGGACATCTTTCACGCTCGACGCTACACAATCAGACACGTGTTCACATCGTCGCACACAGACACGCCGCGCTGCAGGTCAGAGCGCCACGCCGGGGCACGCTTCCACGTTACCGCTCTGTGTGGGAGCTTTTTAATTTGACTTTTGTATTTAGGTTTTATTGTAAAGTAATATTGATTATTTATTGATTATTGAAAATGCGGAAGGCTATGTTTTGATCGACGTGTATTTATTTATTTATTTGTATGAGTGTTATTCGCATAAGTCAAAAAGTATTAAACCGAATCGCATGGAATTTGGTGGGATGATTGGTTATTATCCGGGGACCATTTGACTAGATTTTGGGGATCGATCGGGTCAAAGGTCAAGGTCATGGAAAGGTCAAAATCTTCTTTTTACCATAGCGCGGTCAATTTATATCCAATTGGCAACTAATGCCAAAATGTTCAGAATTCAATGCCCAATCTTGTGATTTGTGAAGGTATGCGCTCTAACGAGTGCCCCTTCTAGTTTAGCTTATATTTTGATATGTTAGTTGTTCCTTATGATAGTTGTAGTTTAGTTTGATGTATTTAGTTGTAGGTTCACTGATTGGGTAATACTGTGTTTATATATAGAGGTGGCTAGGCACAGGACCAGCATGCACCTGGGTGGCCGGTGTTTTTTTTAACAACATCGGCAAAGAGTGTCAGCGTTTTGTTTGTTCGTAAAATAAATTATCAGAATCCAGATAACGAAATAGACGTTACTTTCTTTTGCCTCCGAAACCCGCAGCGTCAGAGGCAATTTAATTTATAGTTGTGTTTGATTCCGAAGGACAAATGTCCACGACTCTGTATATTTATATCTTTATGTGCACACGGAGACACGATGCATCAAGTAATCATTCAGTCAGTTCATTATTTATTAGTTATGGTAATAATGTTGCCGGTAGTCATTGTTTGTGTAGAATTGCAAAGCGTGCGATCAGTAAAGCTTCTTCAACGGGATCATTTGATACGTGGCCTTGTGGTCTATAATAATAAACAGCATTTTACCAATGTTTCTGACATTTGAAAAAATCATACATTGATTGATTAATTGGCAGATTAATTAACGAAAAAGGTACAAGAGGCAATACGGTACTACGGCTTCTCTGGTTCTGGTCTTCAGGTCTTCAGTATTTCATTCATACCTTCTCTGGTTCTGGTCTTCAGGTCTGCAGTATTTCATTCATACCTTCTCTGGTTCTGGTCTTCAGGTCTGCAGTATTTCATTCATACCTTCTCTGGTTCTGGTCTTCAGGTCTGCAGTATTTCATTCATACCTTCTCTGGTTCTGGTCTTCAGGTCTACAGTTTTCTCTTCACTAGTTGGTGAAACTGTTAATTGCCCACTTTGTTTGGCTGTTGCACAACTTTTTATAGGTCTCACTTTCTTCCTCCTCTCTGGTAGCATGACGTCCACCTGAAGTATCCTCTTCTTCCACTAACCACTTTTCTAAAGTCTTTTCTCCAAAAATATCAAAGTTCACAGAAAACATGTTTGGTAACTTTCAAGCTTGAACTGAAAACTAACGGTCGCACAAAATCTACTGTTATTTTTATTTTGATTGGGCACTGATATGGAACACTCAGATAAATGTAAACAGCTGTAGGACATGATGGCTGAATAATATACACCTTGTGACTCACTCTCAAACAATCGGAATGCTTGATTTCATCTCCCTGTATTATAATCAGTAATGGAACTATTCTGAAGTTAAAGCCCTTCATGACCCAATGTGTTCATACAGAGTGATGGATGCTGTTACATCAGACTCTACTGGCTGCTGTTCGTCATGTGATCCGCTATTGATCTCCGATGGATCCCTGTTTATCTTGTTTTATTGACCCCGTAGATCATTTCTCTCCTCTTCTATAAGTTACACTAAAAGGAGAATTGATGAACAAATCAAGCCTGTAATTAATTGTTACTGTGATCAAAGCCACAGGGGGAAGTCTGTGGAGAGCCCGAGGCCCGAGGCCCGAGGGTCAGAGGGTCAGAGGGTCAGAGGGTCAGAAGGTCAGGGGGTCAGAGGGTCAGGGTTCTCCTACCAGGTGTGCTCTTATCACCACGCTGTTTGTTCTTCTAACAGGTGGATTTTACATTTAGCAGACAATTGGGTGAATCTGAAATGTCCTCAAAGGTTGTCCTGACGATGGCTTGGCATTTGGGTCCTGATGACTGCTCATGAGCTGCTGCGTGTCTTTCTGTTTTTCATGAGATTTGAAGCGGACTGACACCCTCACACATCGCCGCGCAGGGTTTCTCGGAGCCGCTTTGCAATTTGTCTCCATGCGTAGGCTCCTTCATCTTTATTCTAAGAACATCCTGGGAGAAACTCCTTCTCAAATAGGGATTTATCTTAAATATGGAGTGGGTGGCAAGCTGAATTGTCTTAAAGCAGTGTTTTTCTGAACTTCAAACTTATAAAAGGATGCCTAAGGTTAATCCTCGGGGGATTTTAAAATGCGTGGTATTAACTTTCTCTTACTGTACTTGTTTGCCCTCACTCCTTATAATCAGTTTTTATTATCTTGCATATATTATTGAAACTGACCCATTTCCTCCTGTGTTCTTCATCTTTCTGTGCAGGTTAGCTCTGTACGTGTACGAGTACCTGCTGCATGTCGGAGCGCAGAAGTCAGCACAGACCTTCCTCTCAGAGGTGAGTCACAACCATGCCGTGTGTATAGAAGAATAGAATAGAAATATACGTTATTAATCCCCAAGGGGAAATTTGTTGACTCAGTAGCTCCAATAAACTAAACACAATAAAATATAAATATAACAAAGAAAGAAAGTGACTGTGCATAAGGTATAAAGTATAAAAAGTGAAATATAAAATACAAAATAAAATAAAATATATATGTATATATACATATATATATATATATATATATATATATATATATATATATATATATACATATATATTTTATATTATATTTTATATTATATTATATTATATATAATATATTATATTTTATATTACAACATATATGTAAATACAACAATATAAAATTAAATTAAATATATATATATATATATATATATATATATATATATATATATATATATATATATATATAGACAGTGTGCAAAATGCAAAGTGTGTGTATGTGTGCAGTGCAGATCAACACATTGTATCCGTGTCAGTCAGAGAGCACAGCCCGTGTTCTTTATGCATTCACTCTGATATGCGGTCTGACCCTAATACAACGTGTCCAGTAAGTGTAGCGGCAAATTGAATTACTCTGGCCTTCCAGTGCTGAGCCAACAGGTTAGCGGCAGCAGACAGGCTTTTAAACATTAGTGTTTCATCGAGTGGGACTGGAGCCAGAGCACCGGGAGAGTTACGGAGCTCGGCCCGGAGCTGACGTCTTCCTCTGACATCATCCGCTAATCCGCACGGCGGCTCCGTCTCAGTCGATCTCTTTCTGTCTCGTTTTCATCCTCTCTGAATCCTCCGCTTTTCTCTCTTGTGATCTCTCTCTCTCTCTCTCTCTCTCTCTCCTCGATCCGTCGCTCTTTCCCAAGCGGAGAGCCCGCCGTCCTCGCTTTAATTCTGCCGAGGTAAAAAGGCGACGGGGTGAAAATGAGGTCAAGAGATTCAAGATTCAAGAGATTTTTTAATGTCATGTGCACATATAACAAGTTATTTGTAGAATGAAAAGCTTATATTGCTGGGTCCTCCAAACTAAACTTTACTTTTGTTATTTTGTTTATCGTTTTATGTAAATATGTATGTGTGTGGATTTATGTGTGTGTGTGTGTGTGTGTGTGTAGATGTATATGGGTGTGTGAATGTGTATGTATGTGTATGTATATGTGTATATATATATTCAATTAAATTCAATTAAATTCAATTCAGTTTATTTGTATAGCCCAGTTTCACAAATTACAAATTTGTCTCAGAGGGCTTTACATTCTGTACACATAGACATCCCTGACCCAAAACCTCACATCGGACCAGGAAAAACTCCCAAATAACCCTTCAGGGGGAAAAAAAGGGAAGAAACCTTCAGGAGAGCAACAGAGGAGGATCCCTCTCCAGGATGGACAGATGCAATAGATGTAATGTGTACAGAAGGACATATTTAGAGTTAAAATACATTCAAGGAATCAATCAATTTATCAATAGTTCATATTTAGGCATATTCCACGATGGAGAGTTTGGAGACCTCCCAAGTGGAGGAGTGGGCGGAGTCCCAGCAGGGCAGTGGCACAGCTGGCGACAGGAACTCAGGACCCAACCATCGAAGGTCCATCAGCAGATGGAATCTATGCCGTCTCATAGGGTCCGATGACCCCATGAGACGTGAAGTCAGAAGGACTCCGGGGAGAAAGCAGAGTTAGTCATGTGTGATGGAGAGATGAAGATTCATCCATAGGAGAAAGAAAAGAGGAGAGAAGTGCTCAGTGCATCCTAAACGTCCCCAGCAGCTATAAGCCTATACCAGCATATCCAGGGGCTGGACCAGGGCAAACCTGATTCAGCCCTGACTATAAGCTCTGTCAAAGAGGAAAGTCTTCAGTCTACTCTTGAATACTGTGTCACCACATATATATGTGGCGACACATATATATGTGTCACCATATATATGTACATGTGTATGTGTATATATGTTTGTGTGTATATTTATATGGGTATATGTACAGTATATGATTCTCTGAATTAAGTTAAGTTCTCTTTTGTTGTAAAAATCTTGATTTTTGTATATTACCGAAATAAACTGAACTAAACTAAATTACAAGGTAAGAAATAAATAAATACAAATAAGTCACAAAATATGGTATTGCACAAGAATAAGGCACACAAATTACAATATTGCACAGATAGTGTATAAAAATAATAAAGTCAGCGGATTCTTGTACATTACAATGTAGGAGGCTGGAGGCCGGTTGTACAGGAAGAGGAGAACAAAGAGAAGGGGGGGGGGGGGTTGTGGAAAAGGTTACATCATCAGCTGGCACCGATTCTCCCTCGGTGTGCGTTCGCGTTGTGCGCACACACACGACGCTCTGTCTCTCGACACCCTTTCCTCTCTGACACGTCGCCGGCTCTGTCTCCGGCAGATGAAAGCGGTCGGCGGTGTCGCGTTCAAGTGTAGCGACGCATTCACTGAGAGCGCAACACGTATAAACGCGTCCTCTCGCACGCGGTACAGGCGGGTGTGCGTTCACGAGCGCGGCGTAAACATTACACCCAGATTGTATCTCCTGCTGGAGTCGTTTAGGGTGGAGTAAAACATGGTTTTAAGGGCCTGGTGCCACTTTTTTTTATCATCCTCATCTGTTTACAATGTTTCATCAGACTCAGGAAAAACAGGAGCGCAGAGAGATGAAGACGAATGCATTCACGAAAATACTAAATCAGAGAACATGCAACCCCTGTCGAACTGAGGTGATTGCTCAAACCATAACAACATATATACTTAAAGGAGACATATTATGAAAATCCCACTTTTTTAGTGCTTCTATACGTTAATTTGGGTATCTGGCATGTCTCCCAACACAAAAACGCTGGAAAAAAACAACTCAGGCGGCTTGTTGTGGTTCCTCTACGTCAGAAACAATGTGCTTGAATGTGTCGATTGGGATCACCACCAACGTCTAGGTAGATGTTGGCTTTGAACCCCCCCCCCCCCCCCCCACACTCGACCCCCCAGTTTAGAGACGGTTCGGTGACCTGGCGCCATAAGTTAGGGTGACCAGATGTCCGGTTTTCCCCGGACATGTCCTGTTTTTGAGACCTGCTTCGTCGGATATTTGTGTTTCTCTGGGTTTTCACAAACTAGTATTTACCCCTTACACGTTTTGGAAATGGTATCTCCCTTACGTTCCACCTTCTTGCGCGAGCTCTGACGGTATAGAGAACAGTCATTGGTCAACCGATCTCAGGGTTGCCAGATACACGATAATTACCCTCCTAATAATACAACCTTTTAGAGCCTTTGGTACGATACTTCACCATCTCCAACCTGGCAACCCGGAGCACCTCGCCCACTCAGAACAGGTCAATCTGTGGGGAGGTGTTTCTGACAGGGTAAAAAGGCTGTTTGAAATGATTCTTGTGGTATTTTGACCAAAATATCGTACAAACATTTCATTAAGACCCCAAAGAACCATATTAAATTGTGGAAAAATTAGCATAATATGTCCCCTTTAAACCCTAAAAGAACAGATAAGGAGGAGAAAACAGTCGGCAAGAGTAAACAGTCAAGTCAAATATATGTGAGGTTTATTATTCTGGGTAAAAAGGTAAACTATAAAGCCATAGCCTTTCTAAATATCAGTTCTCAGTGAAGTAAGAGCAACACATCTGCCAGTAATCCCGTTGAAAGGCATGTCGCCGGAGCGTCGTGAAGGTAAGTGAGGGAACCTCCCGGGAGGCCGACCACAAGAAGACAGGAAATGCGGGCGCAGTCAGCGATGTTTTCCTCTACGCTTTCCAGATGAAAGGGGGAATAAAAGTAACACGCTAGAAAGAGTGTCCTGACCTGAACCGTCTGCAGCCGTGTTTACATTTACATCTGATACACGAAGGGGGCCACGCCCGCTCTGCATACTTTGTAAACTCAATCCTTATTTGTCGTGGAGTGTATGGAAACCGCTGCCTATAATGTCTCCAGTCGACCAGCGTCTTAACTCGAACGAGGACTAAAAGCATGAGGGATAAACACGAGGCCGTTGCTGACGCCCGCTCCCCCCCAAAAAACTTCAAAGCGAGGCATTCCTTCTCCAAGTCACGGCGTCTGATCTGCCGCCGAGGTCAGGGCGCTCTGATCCAACGGGTTTCAGTGGTTCCTGTTCTTTAGTGTTAGTCCGCAGAGCAGGTTGCACAATAGTCATTTTATTTTTTTTGTTTTCCTCATATAAAATAACATATTTTACAGGGTTCTTACTGTCATGGAAAACCTGGAAAAGTGATGGCATTTAAAAAATGGTCATTTCCAGGCCTGGAAAAGTCATGGAAAAAAATTAAATCATAAAAGTTTGGGAAAAGTCGTTATAATCACATGTTCATTTACGCCGAGTTTTGAATAATTATAATATTTTTTAAAGAAAGATGCTCAAAATGTAAGCCAGCGATATCTCTCAATACGCACGATTTTCTAGAGTTTTCATGTTTATACATAGATTTTAGTTTGGTCATGGAAATTTGGTTAAAAGTCCTGGAAAAGTCCTGGAAATCCATCAGTCAAAATGTGTTAGAACCCTGATTATAGTGAATGAAATCATTAAGATGATCTTGTGATCTCTTTAAAAGTAAATAGTAATTACATTTATTGAGAAGAGAGGTAGACAAAACCACAACACCATCGCCTGATAGGATATGCCTGAATGCTGCCCACAGCTGTGTGTGTGTGTGTGTGTGTGTGTGTGTGTGTGTGTGTTTCTCAGTGTATCTGCACATCAGTTGACATTATCTGCAGACATACATCATCCCCTCTGCGGGTGACGTCAGCGCTGATGTTCGCCACTGACCTTGACCGAGGCGTCAAGGTGTCAACGAGTGTTTTCTCCTCCACACTTTCCATTGGAACCGACTCCATCCTCCTCCTCAGTGTTGGGACCGGTTGCCAAGCACCACCCCTTTTGCTACATCTCTCAATATTTCTGTGTTACCCATCATAACGGGGACAGATTCACCATTAGAAATGTGCCAAATTAATTAGGTTTGTAGCAATAGGTGCTTGATTTCTCACATATTTCAGCCCCTGGTTTTGGTGTGTACATTATTAATTAACTTTAGTGACTTTGTGTGTCTGAAAGGTAAACGTAGCTTCTCTTTTCGAGCCAGCAGTCATAACATTGTGACGACTGATGTGTCAATTATCGCTCGCAGATTCTATCAGCAATTAGCTATTAAGTTAATGTTAGCTTCTTAAGTTGGTCTCAAACCATACAGTGTTTAGATGAATGCTTTATTGTTTGTATTGTCCTTTTACTTGTAAAGAGAGCTGCTATTGTTAACCTATTATCTGATTAGTGTTGCCAGCCAATCACAATTAAAATCCCACCAAATGCAATAAAAACGTCCTGATTCATGACCCGTCAGAACATCTCGTGAAACTGTAAATCTGTTTCGTACGCAGTGGGAAAAAAAACTCATAAACACACAAAGCTTCATGTCTGCATTAAAAAGAACACACGATAAAGAGCAAAGTTAGAGAAACAAATGCACACATCGCCACTTTGATGTCAACCATGACATCAAAGTTAGTCGGTCCTCACTTATATAACCACTGAATACAACTCATGGCAATCAAATATTTCTTGAATAGAATTAGCTCATTGAATGTGTGAGTGGACACTCAGAAGTTGAATTTACTGTTTATTTTTTTATTTTTTTTTATTTTTTTATTAACAACATTATTTTTACAGGATATTTATGGTGAAATAGCCGGCATCTCTAGTTTGTTATACTGACATTCTTATTTTACAAAAAGAAAATACACACATGTATAACCTTATAGAAACACAACACAAGGATGATGGGTTTTGAACATCATAAGATCATAAGATGTCCCCCCCCCTGTATGGCTAATTTACTGTTTCTGACCATAAAATAACTTGTTTGATAATTAATTTCACAATATTTTCAAAAACCTTGCCAAATGATGACAACACCATCCCAGTCAAATGCTATAATACCCCATTGGGAACAACTAGAAACACTCTGACTGGGACACGCAGAATAGAGAACGTGAGAAAGAACGAAAGAAAAAAGGAAAGAAGGAATACATCAAAAGAAGCATTTACAAGTAAAAAGCCAGAAAGAAGGAGGGTATGTGGGCTGTACAAAGGTTTGATTGAGCTCCTCAGGCTGGTACATGTTCCTGACCTCAGAGTCTGCACATCCCCTGACACACACACACACACACACACACACACACACACACACACACTTGTGAATATACAGGCGTTCAGGCACAGATAGACTCACTTATGCACTTATGTTTCCATGGCATGAGAATCAGAACATACATAATGGCATGTGTTATAAGAACTCCCTTGCTGCCCCCTCTATAAGTAAGTGAAGCAGGTATTCCAGATGTTGGGCATGTTTTTATACTTAATAAGTTTCTGAAGCATCTCCTTCTCTCTCTCTCTCCCCCCCTCTCTCTCTCTCTCCGTCTGTCTAGATCCGATGGGAGAAGAACATCACATTAGGAGAACCTCCGGGGTTTCTCCACTCCTGGTGGTGGTGAGTGTTTTTATGTCTAATGATTCAAGTTACATTCCTCTTCACGCTGCTTTTTCTTCACTCCATCACGTTATTAATTTAAAAAAATGATAATTCAGCCTTCTTCTCCTATTTTAATTCATCTTCAGCTCATTAATTGTCCCCAAAAGCTCTTCTTCAAGTTATTGTTTGCTAAATGTAATGCACTCGCCGAATGTTCGCTATTCCGACGATGATAAAAGAGCGGCGCTCATCGCCTCGATGCTGGATTACCTGCCTCTAGAACGGACTAGGATTATTAATCCATCAAGCTATAATGATTTTTGGGTCGGCTTCATGCTTGTCTGTGTGTTGCAGTGTCTTCTGGGATCTGTACTGTGCGGCTCCAGAGAGAAGAGACACCTGTGAGCATTCCAGTGAGGCCAAGGCCTTCCATGACTACGTGAGTCCTTCCCTTTGCTCCTTCCCTTTGCTCCTTCCCTTTACTCCTCCCTGGCTCTAATGGCATCTTAGGCCACATTTACACATAGCCGGTATTTACAGAAAGAAATATTTCTGCCCCTCCGTTTAAAAAAATAACGTCATACACACAAGGTTGTTTTCTAAAAGGTTTCTGTTTATATGAACCCGCATAAATACGCCGTCCGCATACGTCCCATAGGATGCTCACATGACGTGAAGCATCTTTAGTCGCACACTGTGACGTCTGACCACCTAAAACTCTGTTTGACCTCGTTCACACGCAAACACACAAACTGAGTTTTCAGAAATCTCCACTTTGGCCGGAGTTTTTAGAAATGATCCTTTTCCGTGATAAAACCTCTGTTTTTGTGTAAATGAAAGGCCAAAACGCATGAAAATATATGCGTTTTCCCATTGTGTAAACAGAGTCTGAGTTAAAGGAATTTATGATAAGAGATGCAATTTATTTTCAAACCCAAAGTATCAAATATTAGGAAATATAGTCCTTTTATAAGATGCCTTATAAATAATCCAAACATATCTTTTTTAAGACTCAACCAATCATTGTGATGTGTTGCTTGGTATTTTTTAGTTTGGCTGTTGCTTTGGTTTAAATGAGTGAAGTTACATAACTATCTGTCTTTTTGTTCTTGATACACTGACAAAAACGTTGATGATAAGAAGCAGCATGAGAAAATAGTTTTGGGGGCAAAATTGCTGTGTGAAAAGAAAAAGAAAAAAGGATTTTGGAAATCTACATTCTGATAAAGAAGCTGCAGCCGAAATGAAATAAATATAACTAAAGAATCAGGATCAAATAATGGAAAGATTATTTCACAATTCCGTGGTTATATATAAAGTTACACACTGTTTATTCCATCATTTCTTATTTATATATTTGATAATATTGTTAAAATTGATGCAGAGCTGTGTTCAAATACATGTTAATATGCTTAACACCTCACTCCAGTGTCTCTTCCTACTTCCGAGTGTTTTTCTCCCGACACTATTGAGATATTATTGCTTAATACTGGAGATCGTGCACAAAATGACATGTTGTGACGGCAATGTCGACGAGCAGGTTGCTGCTGCTTCATCAGACATATATTACGATAATATAGATAGATAGATAGATAGATAGATAGATAGATAGATAGATAGATAGATAGATAGATAGATAGATAGATAGATAGATTGATAGATAGATAGATTGATATATTCTTTATTAATCCCCAACGGGAAATTTGTTGACACAGTAGCACCAATAAACTAAACACACGAGAATAAAATATAAATATAAGAAAGAAAGAAACAGTGACTATGCATAAACTATACAAAGTGAAATATTAAATACAAAATAAAATAAAACAATATATATATACACACAACACATATGCAAATACAGCAATGTAAAATTAAATTAACTACAGACAGAGAGTGCAAAATGCAAAGTCTGTGTATGTATAGTGTAAATGAAATGTGTGAAGTGCAGATCAACATAGCGTAAGTGTGAAAGTGTACAGTGATAATTATTATGTAGTTATTGCAGTTATTGCTCTAGTATCTCGCAATATGTCGACAAGCACACAAAAAACCGAGGCTGAGAATATATCGCTGATGTCAAAGGCGCATGTGGACATTTCGGGGCAGTTCTAGTCTGAGAGGAGATTCACCAACCTCCATCAGCTCCTCACATCTCATCTCAGAGCAGCCGGCTGAACCCTGCCGTGATGTCACACGGCTGCAACTCGTCTTCACGACCTCCTCGACGGTTTCTTTTCGTCGGGGTTCTTCTTCTTTTCTCTGAAGAGGTGTTTATTGACACGCTTGTTGTGACGTTGGAAGTGATAAATGATTGCAGAGAACATGCTGCTTAAGGTTTGTAGTACCCGCTGTAATCTTGCAGAGCACTGCAGCTTTTTGCAACACACACACACACACACACACACACACACACACACACACACACACGCATATCCGGCTGAAGTATTGTGAGCACATTACGCTGACGGGCAGACTGGGCCGGCAGACAGTGGCCCGTGTGGTGGAAACATTGTTTATTGCTGTGTGTTCTCCGTGTGGCTCCACTTAACTGCTGTAATTCCCGCACATCAAGGCGCTGGTTCATTCAGTCATGCAGGATCCAGTAACCGGAATACGGCGAGCGCTGCCAGAACTCTGGAAGTTTGAGATTTTCTGGTGACTGAGAGAAAGAGAGGAAGTGCTTCTTTTAAAGTTGTGAGATGAAGGGGGGGTGGGAGGTGTGGAGGGCTCTTCTTGCTCCTTCTTTCTTTTTGATGTTGTTGTTGTTTCCTCTGTAGCCTTTAGGCTGACTCATCAGATATTTGTCTGTACTGTAGTTTATTGAGATGTAGTGTTGGAAGTGCACAGGTCAGGGGTTTCTGCCTCGTCTCCTCTCCTCTCCTCTCGTCTCCTCTCCTCTCTGTCCTCTCCCTCTCTGGTTGTCTCCATCTTTCCTTTCGTCTTGCAAATCCTACAGAGCCGGTGGGGGCTCTCTCCTCTCTTCTCTTTAATCTTCTCGCCGTAGGTGTGTGTGTGCGTGCGTGTGTGTGTGTGTGTGTGTGTGTGTGTGTGTGTGTGTGCTTGTGTAAATGTGATCTCCTACGCAGGAGATGCCGCTGATGCCGGCGATGATGCTCAGGATGATGAATAGGAGCGCCAAGGACGGGGCGGCTATGGGATGATGTCATCCTGGCTGCGAGAGAGGGAGCTGGAGGGCAGTACGACCTCAGCCCTCGGAAACAGAGAGAGAGGGAGAAGAGAGGAGGGGAGGAGAGGAGAGGAGGGGAGGAGAGGTGAAGAGAAGAGAGGAGAAGAGGAGATGAGAGGAGAGGAGATAAAAGAAGAGAAGAAAAAAAAAGAGAGGAGAGAAGAAGAGAGGAGAAGAGGAGAAGAGAAGAGAAGAGAAGAGGAGAAGAGAAAAAAAGAGAAGAGGAGAGAAGAGAAAAGAAGAGAAGAAGAGAGAAGAGAAAAGAAGAAGAGAAAAGAAGAGAGGAGAAGATAAAAGAAGAGAAGAGAAGAGAAAAGAAGAGAAGAGAAGAGGAGAGGAGCATTTCCTGTTTCAAAAAGGAAGAGAGAGAGAATGAGTCAGAAACAGGGACAAAAGACGGACACTTGTGTTTATAGATGCATTAATTTCTTCTCCCCAGCAAAAAGCAAAATACATTTGGAGTAATTCTAATCTAATTATGTTCAAAATGGTTTTAAACAAATACCCGTGTGCCGTTGATCTCCTCTGATAAGAATCAGTTACATCCAGTCACGTTAATAGCAGAGGCCACCGGCAACATCTTATTCTTACGTTTCCTGCGGGGATGTAATCAGAGAATTATAATGAGAGCAATTGTAATTAGACCAAGGTCACTTTCAATCAAAACTGCTGCGCTGCTTCTGAGATCCAATCAGAGGTACTACCCACATCTCTGTCGCTCAATTAAAACAAAATGAGGAGACAACCGCGGTGGCCGTCGCTGGAAAAAGTAGCGCACCTTAATGTGATGCCGGCGTCTCTCTTTCGGTCTCCTGACTTTGAGACTGACAGACATTTTAATCAGACGTTTTGATGGTTATTATTTTCAGAGAGCTAATTACTGAGTGAAGTCCTAATTAATGCTGGGGTGATGTAGGAGAGCTCGTTCACATCACCTCTGGGTCCCTTTCCTTCGATAATTGATGGGATTGTGATAAGGCTTTTAACTTGATTTCACAATTATCCCAGTTTGAACTATACTGTAGATATCGTTGGCTTTGGGTAAATCTGATTTAAAGAAATATTTATTTTCCGTCTGTTTACATGTGCATGTGGTCTGGAAAATATATACACTACCGTTCAAAAGTTTGGGGTCACTTAGAAATGTCATTATTAAGAAATGCACTCTATACATTATTAACGTGGTAAATGACTATTCTAGGTTGAAACACCTGTTTAAAAAAAATTAAATACCTCCACGGTTGTATAGAGGCCCATCTCCAGTGTTCTAATGGCACATTGTGTTGTTGCCTTAGAAGACTAGCGGAGGGTTAGAATTTTAGAAAACCCTTTTGTTATGTTAGCACAGCTGAAAACAGTTATGCTGGTCAGAGAAGCTTTTCAACTGGCCTTCCTTTTGAGCTTGAAGTCTGAAGAACACAATTCATATTTAATATAAAAATCATTATTTCTAACCTTGTCAATATATTTACTATATTTTCTATTCATTTTGCAATTCATTGGATAAATAAAAGTGAGTTTTCATGGAAAACCTGAAATTGTCTTGTTGGGTGACCCCAAACTTTTGAACGGTATTGTACATCACCTATCAAACCACCACATGTGTGAGGATCGTCTTTGAGGACATTAATATTGTGATTTACTGTTAAAAGGGAAAGAAAGAAAAGACTGATGAACAAAGTGAATAGAGATGAAATGTTATTGATCTCCATCCTCAGACGAGGCTTTTCAGGAATCAGGAAGGCTGTTCAGACTTCTGTTAAGTGCTTTGTAAATTGTGTTCTTGACACTAAATGAGCAGTTTCCATTTGTGAGGGGTCATGAAGTCATAAAAGCGAGTTATTTTTACATTTGTATGCCTGGCCCGGAAATTGCCTTGTTAGAGACAAAAGTCAGTTGCCGTCTCTCAAGAATAAGACATCAATCCACGAGACTCATCTCTTGCATACGGCATGTACACTAACACGTATCGTAGATTTTATACAAGAAGTGTCCGTAGTCAGCGCGACGTTGAGCATTGGGTTTACGGACTGGAGTTTGGAAATCATGGCGTTTGGCTTTGTGGTCGTCGCCCTCTTCGATGTTCGCAACCAAAAAGTACGTGGCTCGGAGTTTACAGCCCAACGCTGAGCAACACATTCTTAGGCAACCAAAAAAGTTCCAATGAACTTTCCTGGACTAAAAACACTCTGAAAGGCATATCAACGCTGTGATAGCTACCTGTAAATCACAACGTAGCCACGCCCTAAAGCATACCTCTCTTTATTTTCTATTTTACTATAAATATAACAATTATTTATGAAAATTAACATCATGCTAAATTGAAGACTGGCGACCATAAACATGTCACTGTGTTTACTCAGATAACTAGAATGGGCACTCGGTAGAGCACATAACTTTGCATATCATAATATTGGGCATTGAATTATGAACATTTTGGCATTAGTTGCATGCCAATTGGATAAAAATGTACCGTGCTATGGTAAAAATAAGATGTTGACCTTTTCATGACCTTGGGCTTGACCTTTGACCTGATCAATCTCAAAATCTAATCAAATGGTTCCCGGATAATAACCAATCATCCCACCAAATTTCATGCGATTCGGTTTAATACTTGTTGATTTATGCGAATAACACACACGCACTCATGCAAATACACGGCGATCAAAACATTACCTTCCGCATTTTCAATGTGAAGGTAATAAAGCAGAACATTTGAGTCTATTGTAACACTAATTTGTAACACTAATTTATTAGGGTGTCATAGACTTCTATACAATCAGACTTCTACCAACCAGAGGAGTCGCCCCCTGCTGGTTATTAGAAGCAAGTTTAAGACTCTTCAGCGTTCATAATAAAGCTGTACTGCGACGTCCTATTAGTAAATGGGGAGCGATATGATAGTAATCGTGTGTTTTGAACTGAATGCTTTCACTACTGACACCCAACATGTGTCCCGTCTAATTTCGGTGAACTTTAACATAATGAGGGCAAATTAAAGCGGCTTTTAAATAGCTTGTCAGACTTGTGGAAACATTAATAAGCAGATAATCGGCATTACAACATTTAGACCCTGGAAAGTGTTTGCTGTACTGAAAATTGCCTCCATATACTTGTCTTAGGTGTATTGGTGGATGATTGTCTGGCATTTTGAGGATTCTGAATAATTATACAGTCACACTATTAAATTACCTCAGTGGATGATTCTTGCACACATGGGGGGACAGTCTAGAGAAGCAGACTGGTGGTAGACGGGCTGACGAGTCACAACAATTTGGGGAGGAAAAATATCTCACTCCTTATTTCAGGAGGTTATCAGTGTCCGCCACGTACCGGCTTCACTGTGCAGCCTCCAGATAAAGAATTTGCTTATTAACTGAAGCAAGTCGGTTGAAAAATGAGTCCTCCCGGATGAATCATGCTTTTTTGTAAGAAATAAATAAAAAGGCGTGTGAATGGAAACATACTATGAACTTAAATAAGTAAGTAGTGTTTTGTTTTTCAATCCCATTACCATCATCACACTGTTTGGACTTTTAGCGTGTGGGTTGTCTCATAATTGTAGATTACTGATATATTCTCACAGAGGATAAAAACCTAAAACAAGAGCATCCGGTGATGTTCAGTCCACAAGAAGATAAGTTACACATGTGGGGAAGCAGGCCGCATGTGCAGGATCAGCGGGGCACGCAGCCTCACAGGGTGGCAGGCGAAGAAGGATATTCAATAAAAAAAATTAGAAAGTAGTAAGCAGAGAGAGAGAATGCTGGTGAATGTTTCTAGCCAGAAAAATATCAGAAACATTTTGAAAAATGTGCTGTAAGATTATGTAAAAACGTGCCCCATGTCAAACGATTGCATCATATTTGAATCCGATGCAAATCTAGCCCAGTGACGGGTGTTGATTTACATTTTTAACCACTTTTTTACTTTAACAAAAAAAATAATTCCATATCTATTAATAATCTCTAAAAAAGAAGAAAATCAATAGACACGTGTGTTTTCTTAAGTTTTCTTTTGTTATTAAGCTAGAACAATGCATCACTAACTGATATAAAATATCTTGATTTGTCTGACCAACACTTTAAACCTCACAAATATACAATTTACAAAAAACATACAAAAGAGCAGCTGAGAAATTGAAAATATGGAGTGTGTGACATGTATGTTATCTACTGAAGTGAACAATCGATTATCAAAAGCGCTATATAATATAAGACTGAGGATTATTATTATTAAAATAGATGTGGATACATTTTCCGTTGATTGACTAACGGACTGATGAACAAATAGCTTCCGCTGGACTTGTGACCCTCACATGTTTAAGTCATACAGTTTAGTTTAGTTTAGTTTATTAAGGATCCCCATTAGTCTACACCATAGTGGAGACTATTCTTCCTGTGGTCCAGGCAAAAAAACATTACAATACAATACAAATACAAATACATAAAATGCAGTACAGCATGATCAATTATCACAAAAACACTTACATTAAAAGTAAACTAATAATACCCAAATACCTCAAATACCAAAAATAATAACCTAATCTACTATAATTTCCTTTCTGATTATTGCTGCCTTAACTTTCCTTTTGAGATCACATTTATTTCTTGTTAGAGTCACATATGAGGGGAGCACATCCCAGGATGCAATGGCTCTGGACATTTCTGATTTCTTAAATACATTTCTTAATACAGTGGCCATACTATAAGTAGTAAGCATTTAAAAACAAAACGTATCTCTCTTATTTCTGTTGTGACCCCTGAATGACCCCTAACCTTTGGGTCAAACTGCAATAAAAGCTACACACTATAGTGTCACTATAGTGTCACTATAATAAGCCGGGGCTCACTGCGTGGCGTCGCTGTGGAAGACAGTCCGAGTGGAGAAGAGATGGAGAGGCGGCGCCGACCGAAACCGCCTCTGATCCGAATGCTCTGGCTCTCGCTGCCAGATCTCACATTCATGCATGTAAATGTATTCACGCCGCTCAATTTAACAGCAGCGCACATATTTTGTCTTGATTGTACAGCACACATTTGTAAATATAGTAGCAGACGTGACTGTGTAATTCATCTACTTCCTGATGCACTCTGGGAAAACAAGTGCATAAGTGGTGCGCTGACGAGGTGCAGCGAACTCAACGAAAAACACTTCCTGTAAAGCAACGCACGGCGAAGGAAACTCGCACTGGACACACACACACACACACACACACACACACACACACGTGTTTTTAGTATTTAGTAAGTTTGGTTTCTACTCATAAAATGGTTCTTTACCCCTGATTCACTTCTCTGTAGGTTTGTCTAAGGAAAAGGCTGTAATGTTAAGTCATTAATGTTTAATTTCTCTCGATGCAACGTGTTCAGACTAAATGTCGACTCCCAGAATATAATGACGAGTAAATCACTCCTTAAAAGACAAATCGTCACTTCAGGGTCTTTTCTGTTGTGCCATCAACAGGCCGAAATATCCAATTTGGACACAAGATTATTTTATAATGATCTAATTATCTGAGAGGTCTAAACTACTTTGTTTTTTTTTTACTTTTCTGAACCGAAGCATCTATGAGTTGTTTTTCAAGCCTTTTTGTTGCATATTGTTCCAATTACCACCAACTGCATCACACCTTTAGAACACAGGTGTCAAACACAAGGCCCGGGGGCCAAATCCGGCCCGCCACATCATTGTATGTGGCCCCTGACGGCTTGAAGACACATGATCACCTTTTCTTAAAGAAATTTAAGACAAATATCCTGTGCTTTTATTTTGAAGGATTCAAATTAAATGGATTTATGTTATAATATTAGAGGATATTCTTATGTACCATATTTCTACACTAAAATAAACAATAATCAAATGCAAAGAGAGTTATTTATCAATAAGTTTGAGTAGTTTACACAGTGTTACGGTTTCAACAATTAAGGCATGATGCTGATGTGGCATGATGCTGATGTGGCCCTCGGTGAAAATTAGTGTGACACCCCTGCTTTAGAAGATAATTTTTCAACAAATTATAACATGATTGTTAGTTCCTTAAACTATTTCAACGTTTCCTGCGGGCTTGGAATGTTTTACTTTACTGTAATTTATCGGGATATATTACAAAGCGTGGCGTCGACCATCCCATTGGTTCAGGAAAGCCACAAATTCAGTCGTGGCTGCAATAATTACACACAAATAAAATAAGATCTTGCCGGGGACTGATGATTAATTATCTGATTATTAGCGTTTAAAAAACACCACAATGAACAAATCAGCATGAAATGCAAACTTGCATCCCGGGAACCTGGCCGTGTGTTTTCTGAACATACGAAGAGACGGAGACCTAGAAACAGAGACCGCGCTGGCTTCAGGCATTGTGGGTAACAAGCAACCAGTTGAGAACCAATAGGGGCGAGGGAGACCCCCAGTCTGTTTCCAGGGAAACGGAGCCCATTCTCCCTCTCTGTTTATGTCTCTCTCTCTCTCTCTCTCTTGCATGCTCCCATGTTCGTCGTCGGCGGTGTTGAGGAGGAGGGAGACGTGGAGGTGACTCACTGTACCGTCATTGCCATGGCGATGCAGAGGGAGCCGAGAGGATAGAGGGAGCGGAGGGAGACAAAGAACGGGCTTCTCCATAGGTTGAGCCGATAGAGGGAAATGTCTGTCACGAGCAGTTTGAATTTCAAAAAGGGGGAAACGTCATCATTGGAGACTGACTCTGTGCTTATGTGACACTTCTCTGTTTCTTTAAGAAACAATACAACCTCCTCCTCTGTTTCTCTCCCCTGGGTGTCCCTTTCCCTCTCTCCGCCGCTGCATCCTCTCTCTTTTACAGCAGCAGTTTCTTTCTCTCTTCTTATTCCCCCATCTGCTTATTTCTGGTACTGTTCTCTGTGCTTCTGCTTCTTTTTTTCCTTTTCTTCTCTTATCATCTTCCTTCCTCCTCCACTGGCCTGTTGCAGCCTTCTGGTCTCAGAGGAGTGTGTGTGTGTGTGTGTGTGTGTGTGTGTGTGTGTCGCGCTGAGTCACGTCACATGCGTGATCGGACACGAGGCGGAGCGTTAATGCCGTGTTGACATATGCACGCCCTACTGCTCGGCAGCAGGCGGGGGGGCAGAGAGGAGGGGGGGGGGGTTAACTGGGGGCAGTGGGAGACAAGAAGGCGTAGAATGAGAACACGCTCTAACAGCTGTGGGCCCAGAAAGAGTAGTTTCTTATTTGGACTGCAGTTATTATTACTGCTTATGAAAATAAGGGGCTCTGTCAGGAGCATAGGCTGTGTGTTTGTGTGTGTGTGTGTGTGTGTTTGTGTGTGTGTGCGTGCGGTCTGAGGAAAGGTGACATCGTGATATCGGGCATTTCACACCTGCAGCTTCAGCTACTATATTTTTGTGAAATTGAAACTGGAGTCAAAGTTGATGTTTTCTAAAAATCTTTAACCCTCCTGTTACCTTTACATTTACTAACATATTTTACTCTCGGGGTAAATTAAAACCTCAAGAAAATTATTTGAATTAATATTGTTTTTTAAGTTTAAGTGTCAGGTACTTTATGTTTGTTACCTAAATAGCCCTTTAAATATATATAAAAAGTTGATATTTCTTATCTGTTTGACACAGTGAAAAACAGCCTCGGGTCAAATTGACCCAAAAGAACATCGACGTTAAACATTGAATGAGATCAAATTGACCCTAAAGGTAACAGCAGGGTTAAGAGACTGCGATGAAATATTTTGGATTGAAATAAGTGAATGTGATGAAAAGAAATGTGCACATTGTTACATTACATCACATCACGTGTCATTTAGCAGACGCTTTTATTCAAAGCGACTTAGAATAAGTGAATCAACCTAGAGTACAAACTCAGAACAACAAGAATACACAAAGTAACATTTCCTCAAGAAAGTCGAACTACAAAAGTACAACAATAAGATATTTAAGAGCCACTGAAGTGCTAATCTGTGTTTTATTTAATCCAGATATAGTCGGAAAATATGTGTTTTTAGTCTCCGGGTGAAGATGTAGAGACTTTCTGCCGTCCTGATGTCAGTGATTTTTGAAATTTCCCCACTGTGGGACGAATACAGGTATACATCATATCATATCATTCCACCAATCAGGAGCCAGGACAGCAACCAGTCTGGATTTCAGGTGATGAGCTGGGAGTCACAAGTCGGGTGGCTGTTGCCGAGCGGAGCCAACGTGCCTGGGGGCCAATGTCTAGTTGAACATCAAATCTTCCCCGACTCATCCGGGAGGTCGGGGAAGTTGTAGAATAACTGTAATAGTTTACACACACACACACACACACACACACACACACACACACACACACACACACACACACACACACACACACACACACACACACACACACACACACACACACACACACACACACACACACACACAACGGTTAAAGGGTTATAATGAGGGATCCAGAGGAAGAGCAGCATGCAGCAGCACCACAGAGGCAGAGCAGGAGGGCAAAGCAACAACGCTGACGCCATCAGACCAGCACATTATCTTGTTGACCCCAACTAACCCCCTTTCTTCTTCTTCTTCTTCTTCTTCTTTTTTCTTATTGCTGTTCACCCATATTGTTATCTCCGCCACTACCAGGACCGCAAGCTGAGACACAGAGAGCGACTTCTCATTAGTTCTTCCCCAGGACTGATGAGTCTTTGTATCAACAAGTCTGCCAATTTTCTAATTCTAATCTAAGCAATT
The DNA here is from genome assembly GCA_036178185.1 of Liparis tanakae. Taxonomy (NCBI): domain Eukaryota; kingdom Metazoa; phylum Chordata; class Actinopteri; order Perciformes; family Liparidae; genus Liparis; species Liparis tanakae. Next base: position 23,076,278 of record CM070094.1, on the reverse strand, counting down.
GCTCTGATACATTTTAAAGAGAACCGGATCGATTGTTTGTTGCGGACGACCCTCTCCGTGGCGTTCAGGTGAATCTCCGCTCCGTCTTTGCATCGATCCGCCGGGTAGAGAAGACCGTGACACGGCCGCCGCCGCATCCCAACATCGCGGCTTTTAAATCTCCCTCTGCGTCTCTCTGCGCTCCGCGATGTGCTCAGTCCATCTCTCTTATCTCGCCCATGTTGAACCAAGTGAGATAGTGTGTGTGTGTGGGGGGGGGGGGGGAGAAGTGGGCTATCATGTTCAGCTCTGTGTGTGTATCTGATCCACCTCACACATTACACCGCTCCTCGCAGCCTCAGAGATGTTTACGAGGGTCAATAGTGACATCGGTGTTTAAATGAAACACAGCCAGCCCCCCCCTCCCCCCCTCCCCCTCCTCCCCCTCCCTAACCCACTGTCACCAACTGATACCGCCCTACCTTTTTAATCACCCAAGTCAAAACAAGTAGATTAGTGTTGCGCTGCCATTTTTGGGTAATCACCTGTAGTGTTTTACTAGAGCGCCTCCTGGGGGTGGACGTGCTGAGCAGGAGGAGCGTGTGTGTGTGTGTGTGTGTGTGTGGGGGGGGGGGGACGACGACATTCTTCCTCTTGTTAGGTGTAATGCAACGTTGCGCGTTTATTTTTTTATCGTTTTGGCCATAGGCCTGCTATTGGTGGAGTTATAGCGTCTTCAAACAGGGTTTGTACGGTCATGGAAAACCTGGAAAAGTCATGGAATTTTAAAATGGTCATTTCCAGGCCTGTAAAAGTCATGGAAAAAACTTAAATCATAAAAGTTTTGGAAAATTGGTTAAAAGTCATGGAAAAGTCGTGGAAAAGTCATGGAAAAGTCATGGAAATCCATGGGTCAAAGTGTAAGAACCCTGTTGAAAGAGATGCTGATAACGAGTTTGTTTGTACTGACTGACTTTGGGGGGATTTGATTAACGCCCTCCGCTCCTCGTCGGTCAGCATCTGCAGCTTGTGGTCTGAAAATATCTTTTTTTATTTTCCTCTCTGCCATTTTTCTTGGCACAGAGGCAACGTTCATACTTTGCCACATGGATAATGGCAATCAGACAACAACCAAAAGGCAAATTGCACTCAGCTGCAAATTGTATTGTTTGTGAATCCTCCCGTCAGACTTCGTGTGACGCTCACCCCTCCAGCCTCTGGTTCCGGCTCGATCTTATTCTAAAGGCTTTTAAAAAAAAAAGCTCCCAAAACAGCTGGGCATATATTTTAGCTCTTTTAACTCTAACTCTGAGATACTGTATATACACAGTTAACCCTCCTGTTACCTTCAAATGTACTAACATCTTTTACTATTGGGGTCAATTTGATCCCAGCAATTAAAACCTCCAGAAAATTATTAGAATTAATATTGTTTCCCAAGTTTAAGTGTGAGATACTTTGTTTGTTTCTTGACTACCTACATATCCCTTTAAATAAATAAAAAGTTGATATTTCTTATATGTTTTACACAGTGAAAAACAGCCTGGAGTCAAATTGAACCCAAAGAACATCGATGCGTACAAGTTGTGTTCAGGACAGAGAAAACATATCATCATGTACATTTTATGTTTTCCCAGTTGTCCCCAATAAATTAGGAAAAGTCATGAAATATGAAGCAAAAAAAATGATGTCAATCATTTATTTAGAGACGTTAAACATTGAATGGGGTCAAATTGAGGGTAGGAGGGTTAACAGTGTGTCTAACTGTAACAGTTCAGCCCCTTACCTTTTGTATTGTTTTCATCCTGTCTCACTATCACGTCATTCCAGATCCTGCTTCCCATCTCGTCAGTCCAGCTCCCTTCCTCTGCCTCTGGTCACCTCGTTAGTCCCTCATTACCTTCACCTGGTCCTCACGCCCTTCTCACCTGCAGCCCATCCCCTCGTTAGTCCCTCACTATTTAGCTCCCTCACTTCCTCTTCCTCTGCCAGATTGTCTTGTGTTCTTCTTGAAGCCCTCCAGAGTTACCAAGTGTATTTATCTGTTCCCGTCTGTTTTGTTCCTGCCGGAACTTTGAGTAAATTGAATAATTTTCCAGTTCTGTCTCCTGAGTCGTGCATTTGGGTCCACCCTAATACTCCCGTGACACTAACATGTATGCGAGATTGGCTCAAAATATACTAATATGAATATATATACATACAATAAACCAATGAGCTCTAAAGAATGAGACCCAGGCTGTATGAAATTGGCATGAGTCAAAGCATCCTGGGTGTGTCCCATGTCAACATGGCACTAACAAACACATGGCCTGACTCTCGTTGTGTTGTTTTTCTTGGCAGCTTGCTCGCAGCCAGATATTGTTTCTAACCAGCGGAGCTCTGGCATAACGTGCACAGTGATAACGTTTGTTCAACTTGCTGCTGTGTTTTACTGGAGGAACATATGGCGTGTTTTAGTTAAGAAAAGAGCTTCGAGTGCCAGAGGGCGATTTTAAGCCTATCTGCCTTGAAATTGAAAAGTGTGTTTGGCTCGGGATCGGACAGTGGAGCGCGTTGATCCGTCGCTGGTCGCCACGGGAGACCGTGAATAATACATGGCTAAAAGCAGAGCGCACTCGTTCTCATCTCTACTGTACGCTGCAAAGAAAACTTCTATCTCTCTTTTCTGTCTCTCTTACTTCTGCGGTCTAATTTTTTTTTTTTTTGCTTTTCTTAGTTAGGTAAAATCCCAAAGTTATAGAAATCCTCTTTGTGCTTTTGACAATGACTGACAGACTACAAAGTCATTGTCTGTGCGTACACACTGCAGAAATCAATCTGCTTATTGTGTTTCCGCTCTCGCACTTTAATGTGAGTACGTGAATGTGTATTTGCTCGCGGCTGAGTGTGTGTGTGTCATGCAGACTGTTAACATCTCTTCTTTCCATTCTCTCCTTCCTTGTTCAGGAAGTGGACTAATGGCATTTGAAAGGATGGAGGGAGTGTGAAAGAGGGGAGGAGGGACGGGTTCCTTCCTGTGTGGTGTGTCATATATAGATCCTGTTGTACAGCATGTGGCCTTGAGACTCAGTGGTAACACTTCCCTTCCATTGTGGGGAATGTATATATATATATATATATATATATATATATATATATATATATATATATATATATATATATTTATATATATATACAATCAATTAATAGAGAACATTGTCAGTTAAATTGTCACAAATTTAATATATATGTGTATATATATATGTATGTATATATATATATATATATATATATATTTATATATGTATTTATATATATATAAATGTATATATATGTATATATATATATATATATATATATATATATATATATATATATATATACAAACAATCAATTAATAGAGAACATTGTCAGTTAAATTGTCACAAATTGAATAGTTGTCACTTTATTAAGGTTTTTACAGAATGTAGAAGTGTGTGTGTGTGCGTGAGTGTGTGTGTGTGTGTGGGGGGGTGTCGGGGGGTGTTTCAAGAGTATTATAATGTATGGAATATGGAATTTGATCCAAACAGCTGGGCCCTACTTAAACTTATTATACAAACCATTATAATAACTATAGATATTAATATAAGTTTGGTTGTGAGTGTTTAGTGCAGCAGGACAGTGTATGTGAGATTGTGTGTGCGTGTGTGTGTGTGTGTGTATGTGTGTGTGTGTGTGTGTGGGGGGGGTAAATAGACTGAGAAAGAGAGAGAAGATAGACATAGACTGCCTTTAGAGATTCCACTCACGCATATCTGAGTGTCTCTTGGTCTCTAAAGTATTGAATGAAAATGACTCCCCACCTTCACACACACACACACACACACACACACACACACACACACACACACACACACACACACACACACACACACACACACTCACATTACATGCAGACATTAATGAGAAACACAATCAGTAAACATGTAAGGATGAAAGAGTTTGCGAGTTAGCTCATTACGTATTACGGAGCCTTTAGTCTGATGGGATTAAGAACGTCTGATTAGTTTAGCAGCAAAGTGTCGTTTCAACGTCTGCAGCTTGTTCTACAGCGTTTCTCTTTTCTTCAGGAAAGCTCAATGTGGATGACTTTACATGAAATCTACAATCTACTGTATGTTTTGTCTTTGTTTTGATCAAAATGAGTCAACTCTCACTTCAGTTATTGCAAAATCCTATCATGCAGAGGATGCTTGATAATATAAAAGGTTATATCGGTAAATGTCATCATTTCAGATAAAGAAATTGTTCCCATTGCACACAATGTGAGTGGCACTGTTATGGCCTCACACATCTGAATCAACTCAACCTACACCGTATGCAACGTTATTTTAATACACACACATTAAACATTCATCGCACATTTCTTCTTTCGTTGTATGTTGTTTTTTTTATGTCTCTTTAGACCTCGCGCAGCAGCCTGGGCTCTGACATGGGAATGTGATGTTTCTTAAACTTGCATTATTGGCCACCGGTTGCAAAAAGAAATCTGGTTGTTTCAATATTTGTTGTATTTTAGCTCCAAACCTCTCATGTCACTTCTGGTTGTCAAAAGCCAAGAAGGCGATGACTAAAGCACCAACCAAAGAGTCTCTTTTTAAGCTGCTGTATTAATTATATCATTTATCTTGCTGAGGAAAAGCTTTTGAACCTAGACATCGGACTATATTTTTATTTTAATGTCCTTTTTCATCCAGTGATGTGGACGTCTCCTGGTGTATGTGCTGCTGTAGTGTGGCGTTGAATAATTGATGCAACAAATGAGTTTGTTAGGAGATGCTTTTCCACAGCCTCAGGTTTCCTTTCAAACCCCTTTTGCTCACAACACCTGTCCCCGTGAACGTTGGGCTCAACAAGTCGTAAGGAGACGATCATTGAAGAATTTAATGAACGGTCATCGTCTTGTTTTTAAGGTCCTGAAGTCTTTCTGTGATCTCTGTAAACAAGCAGAGGAAACTGAAACAGAGCAGCAGAAGAGAGTTGAGCTGGTATAAAGACATAAATAACTAGAAGGGGCACTCGGTAGAGCGCATACCTTCGCATATCACAAAATTGGGCATTGAATTATGAACATTTTGGCATTAGTTGCATGGCAATTGGATACAAATTGACCTTGCTATGGTAAAAAGAAGATGTTGGCCCTTTCATGACCTTGAGATTGACCTTTGACCCGATCTATTCCAAAATATAATCAAATGGTCCCTGGATAATAACCAATCATCCCACCAAATTTCATGCGATTCGGTTTCACACTTTTTGACTTATGCATACAAATAAATAAATAAATAAATAAATACACAGCGTTCGAAACATAACTTTCCGCATCTTCAATGCGAAGGTAAAGATGCTTGAGCGCTTTAGATGGGATGGTCGTTGACATTTTTTTAAATAATATATGTTCAACAAAGGTAATACAGTACCACAACAACAACAAGTTAATTTACCAGTTACAAACGTGTTAATCTGTGAGAGAATCTTGACAATTACTTAAAAAATTAAATCAGCAATCAACTTCGTGGGGTCAAGTGGAGTCAGAATGATCAGCGGGCCCGTGGTGATGCTCAGAGACCCACTCCGCCAGACACACGGCGTGCGCTACGATACGAGGCGTTAATGTGCAGAGCCGTCGGCTCAACATGTCGCCGTCCATCTCGCTCGGCCTTGTCGGGGAAGTGTAAACACCGACGCGAGGAGCGTAAGTGACGGAGTCGTTAACGGCGCGCGGCGCCGTGTTCATTAGATGTGTTGGAAGGTTAAGTGCTGGAATATGTTGAGTTTAGCTGTGAATCAGTATTTCTACACAAGTGGCTGACAGCAATGCATTGAGTCTAATTCAGAGTAATTGCCCAGCGCTGAAATAATGACAGCTGACAGTAAATATGAGCTCGCTGGTCACGGAGCTGCTGCAGCTCCACTCCGGTGTCACAATACATCAGGGGAAGCCCTGCAATCTCACACACTTACCGACAGCCTGTGTGTGTGTGTGTGTGTGTGTGTGTGTGGGTACAGTGAAGGCTTTAGTGCATCGGCTTGTTTAATCTGTTATCGACTGTCACGCTAAGTCGTTACCCATAGAATACACTTTAAATGTTGCTTAAACAATTATCCATCACCATCCACAAGTCGGCAGATAAAGGTAATTACTGAAACTGAGAGTCGCAAGTATTTTTATTGTGTGTGTAAATAAACTAAAGATACAGTGTTGGATGAGTCGTAAGCTTTATGGACGGTTTGCCAACATCGCGTTGGACGTGACTCTCACATCGGTCTGATTGAACCGACTTCATGGATTATTCGGGCCACTTGTGGTAATGTGGATTTTTATCCCTTCTGTTACCTTCAAATAAACTAACATCTTTTACCCTGGAGGTCAATTGGACTCCAGCTATTAAAACCTCCAGACAATTATTCTACTTTCAATTAGTTCCCATGTTAAGTGTCAGGTACATAATGTGTGTTTGCTGATACTGGTTGTGTTGGGGCCCAAAACCTTTTGGAAGATTTTAAAAATTGCTTGTCTAGTTACACTGACCTCAATATCATCCAAAACAACCTATAAAATAGGTCAATAAAATGTTGACATTTCAGTCTGGGGGTCAAGAACACCGATGTGCACGAGTGTGTTCAGGACATTAAAAACATGTAATCATGTTCATTTGATGTTTACCCAGCTGTCCTCGTTAAATAAGGAAAAGTCGTGAAATATGAAACAAAAAACACATGATGTCAATCATATATGTTGAGACGTTAAACATCAAATGGGCTCAAATTGACCCTAAAGGTAATAGGAGGCTTATTACATCTCAACAGTTGATGCATTTAAAAAATATATATATTTAAAAAAAATTAATCGTAAAATATGGACATTATTCAGCATCCCTGAAATGTTTTTGTTTGTATAAACAAACCTTGATGTCTACTCCCCGTACGACCCGTGTAACTGAAATAATGTTTGTGAATTACTTTAAATATTTTCATGGCAGATCTGCACTGAAATGTGCATCAAGCAACATATCTGCAGATACCGATATATCGTCAATAAACAGGCCACGGTTAACATCTCAACTTCTAGTTCAAATTCAAATGTATTCCTAAAAGATTCAGTGAATATACTTATTCTATTTATTGCCGAGAGTAACATGAAGACCTTGAAGCAGCTCACGCCGCCCTGACCGGAGACTCAGAGAAGTTACTGTGCCAAGAAATAATCTGGCAAATAATCTCTGTTCCCGCACAACGTGTCATTCTCACACCTCGATGTCGTCTGCGGGTTAGTGTTGTCGTCGGTGTGGTTTTGACTTCCCCTGTAGATGAAGTTGGTTCTGGTTTTGGAGCCGATATGAAGCGCCGTGTTTTTTCTTCTTCTCCCTTTTCTTGTTGCTGTATTTGGAAAATGCTGCTTTGTCAGCAATTCTTTGCCCTCCCCCATTTCTCCTTTTCCCACACAAACAAACATTAAGTGCACTCACACACTCACTGCCACAAACGCACGCACACGCACACACACGCACACACACACATGCACACATAATCTCTTCTTTGTCCTCTTTTCTCCTCTCTCCCTCCCTCTCTTTCTCCGCGCATGAAGGCTAACTCAGCAGACCTCCAGGCTGCTAGGGAGTAAAGGCATTCTGGGTAATCCAGGGGGCCAGAATTAAAAAGGAAAGAAAAGGGGGTGGGGTGGGCTCACAAAATCACAAACTCACCTCTGATTCTGTGCCTGGTGTTGTACACACACACACACACACACACACACACACACACACACACACACACACACACACACACACACACACAAACAAACACACACAACCCAGTCTCCCTACAATATCCATCTGTGTCCGTCTGAACATGAATCTGCTGAGACATACAAGCAGCAGAATATGGAATCAAAAAGCCGCATGGCGTCCTGCTGCCTGTTGCCGAACATTAACTATTGGGAGATGTGAAGGATGACGAGGGAATAGAGCGAGGGTTGAGGAGTTGAGGAGTTGAGGAGTTGAGGAGTTGAGGAGTGTCGTCAGTCCGCTTTGATCTCAGCTCTGATTAAACCGTGTTCATGTCTGATATAAAAGTCAGCTGGCGGAAACTTCAGAGACTGTGTGTGGGTGAATTGTACACAGAGAGAGAGAGAGAGAGAGAGAGAGAGAGAGAGAGAGAGGGGAGTGAGAGAGAGAGAGAGAGGAGGGAGAGAGGAGGGGAGAGAGGGGAGAGAGGTAGAGGGAGAGGGAGAGGGAGAGGGGGAGAGGGAGAGAGAGAGGAGGGAGAGAGGGGAGAGGTGAGGAGTGAGAGAGGGGGAGAGAGGGGGAGAGGAGAGAGAGAGGAGAGAAAGAGGGAGAGAGAGAGAGAGGAGGGAGAGAGAGATTCAGAAATTCAGAAATTCAGAGAAACAGGACAAAATGTAGGCAGAAAATGAAATAGAGATAAAAGCCCACGGCGTGCTGTCTGTCTGTTCTTCTGTTCTTCTGTTCTGTGGATGAGGGTGAGGAAGAGGCCGGTGCCGGGTGGTAACTCTTCGTTAGTGGTACAATGTCACAGGAAGCAGACAGAGGCTGAAATGTGCCGCGCCGCCCGTCTGGGACAAGCACAACAAAAAACACAAGAATAAAAATAACCGTGAGCCGGCGTGACGGCTGTCTGCGGAAACAGGAAGCAGAGAGAGAGAAGAGAGAGGGGGGACATGGGGAGACCCTCTGATTGATTTGTAGTTATTGTTTTATGATACTTGTGTTGTGTGGCATGTTTAGGGCAGGTGCTGTATTAACATATTTATATTATATATTTATTATCCTAACGTAATGTATTCAGACCCTTTACTTCATTAAAGTACAATGTCAATGTTAACTTTAATTTAGTCAGGGCCGTTAAGGAAAATACACTTTGAAGGTCAAAAGTACGAGTGCAGTAATCATAATGCTGAACATCCCCCTGTTAGTGTTTATTATAAAGACCATTATGGGATAGTTTTGACTTCACTTGTGTGTGAGTAACAGTATACTGTTGCTGCTGACTTCTTCAATCTCTGGTGGGCAGTTAAATCCTCAAAGTGCATCCTATTTTATAAAGGCATCATATCATCTTAATCTGCAATGAAACAAAACTGTCAAGTAAATGTAGGGAAGTAAAATGAATACAATATACCTCTAAATGCATGAAATGGAGAGTGTGTACTTCGATACTTGACTAAATGTAACAAGTTTGTGTGTTTGCATCTTTCAGAGCGCGGCAGCAGCTCCCAGCCCCGTGCTGGGGAACCTCCCCCCAGGGGAGGGCATGCCAGTGGGGCCCGTCCCTCCAGGGTTCTTTCAGGTATAGGATGCCTACACACACACACACACACACACACACACATACACACACACACATTATTACATTATTGTTCTGCATTTCAATTATGAAGCTGATCCTCAAATAACTCATTTACAGATTAACTGTATGCGTTAATGTACATTATTGTGTATAATCTGCATTCATCTGTATACGGGGCCACCCTGTCTGGTTGACAGCGGGAATAAAGGTCTGGCAAATGAAAACAGATGTGCAGCTTCACCCCGGATCATCTCTGTTCTCCATCAGAAGGACTCTGCCAGTCGTGCATTGATTAACCGTCTTTATCAATCAAACTTAGGCGCTCGCGTCTGACACGCAGATCGATATCCTTCATGGGCTTTTCTCATCTCCATTTCAAAATACTCCAAACATCTTTTTCCATCTCCTTCTGAAGATCAATTGCTCTTTGAAGACGAGGTATTTTCAAGACCTTTTGCTCGAAGGATCGCAACAACTTGCCAGTTCTTCATTTCGGTTCCATAAATGATTTACATACGGACAAAATCACTAAATATATGATGAATTTTCCGAACTGATTTTTATTGGCAGAAAAAAGATGCAGAACAGAAATAAAACAACGCCATACCTGCAAAGATGTATCGATACATCTAGCTTTCATTTATTCATCCATTCATTCAGTTTTTTTAATTTACTGACCTTGTCTGTTCAATTATTTGCATTCATTTGTATGAACATTTGATATTATAGAGAAAAGACTTAAAATAGTGTAGCTCTGTTTTCTGTGCCGGACCTTGAACAAAACAGGTGCACTATTGCTCTCTGGTGGCAAGTTGTTGTATTTCTTCTGTGATACTGCAGACAACAACAGCATTATACTGTCTGTGTGAGGAGTAAAACATGTGCATGTAAAACATGAACTCTTCACAGCGGCAACGTGCTTCTCGCACATGCTGCCAAACTGTTAAAAGATACACTGACATCATTATTAACCAACCGCTCCTGTTCTCCTCTGCTCATTCTTCCATTATTATCCAATGGAAATTAGGTCAAATCAGTCCCAAAAGTTATAAGCAGCCGCTGTGTTCAGTTTGGTGGTGAACACTTCCTTCAGTGATTTGCAAAACAGTTTATACACTACTTTGGTTTCTATGATAATTGTTCTAAAATTGACTTTCAGCTAATTCAATCATGTATTCATTTCAATGTTGACATAACCTTCAACTTTTACTGTATATTTTCAGATATTTTTTTGTATCTTTCCACATTATGAAATGATTCATATTTGTATGGAATAAATAATGAATGGGTTGCTATGGAGCAAAGCTTCAAATCCGCTTAAACTTTTTCAACTTTAAAAGCTTACAATGTCGGCATACGTTTAGCTACAGACACCATTTCACCTTTAAAATGTTGAAAAAGTCGTTAGCTATAACTTTATAATCCAGCTTTTGTTATAGCTCTTATAGTTATTTAATTATCCTCGTTTTAGTTTGATGTGTTTTTCGGCTCCTCTTGGAGTTTTCAATGTGTGTGTGTGGGGAAGTCTAAAGCTGTGACGTCATCGCTGGAAGGAACAGCTGCGTCAGGATCGAGCGGAAATTATTTCTGTATATATAATTTGTCATCTGATTTGGCAACCCAGGACAGTATATGTTGTATATTGTGTATATGTATTTAAATTTACTAAATGAATAGAAGTATGTAGATACTGGATTGTCTCTATAACATGTGTGGTGTTTTGTTACAGTCTGTTTCACTTTGTTACTTCACTGCAGTCTCGTGAATGTGAGAGATTGTGTTCACAGTCTTTATAACCCAGATATATTCAACTTGCATGTATGCTGATTTGTTTTCCAGCCGTTTATGTCACCTCGATACCCCGGAGGACCCAGACCAACTCTCAGATTACCCAATCAGGTAAAGCCACAGTGACACCTGGCGGCAGCACCCGGTACTGCGACTAGAGGCTGCATCTGAGAGACAGTGATGATGACGCTAGTGTTGTGACCTTCTTCCTCTGTAGGGACTTGGGGTCCCGGGAGGCCAGCCTATGTTACCCAGTGGTATGGACCCCACGAGACAGCAAGGTACACGTAGACACACTGCTGTGCACATACACACACACACACAATATAGGGTTAGGGTTATATATGTGTGTATATATACAACCCTAACCCTATATTGTATATATGTATGTATAATATGTATATATATATATATATATATATATATATATATATATATATATATATATATATGTATTTATATACATATATATGTATATACATATATATATATGTATTTATATATGTATGTATTTATATACATACATATATGTATATATATATATATACACAACCCTAACCCTATATTGTATATATTGTATATATATATATATATATATATATATATATATATATATATATGTATTTATATATGTATGTGTATATATATACATATATAGATATATGTATTTATATATATATATATATATATATAAATACATATATATATATATATATATATATATATATATATATGTATATACACATACATATATAAATACATATATATATATGTATATATATGTAAATATATTCTGCATAGGTAAAAAGAGTCCCAGAGTTCTTGCTGTTAAACTCAACATTAGAATCAGAAGGTGTAATCGAGGCTCACGCTGTAAATGTCACATGTTGTTTTTTGCTCCAGACGTCACATTGATGTCCTCTTGAAGTTTTGGCATCACTACAGTGTCCTAATAAAAGTATAAAATACTAATGTACACCAAGGGAACATGCTCGTTTGAAGAGAGCGATCCAGAAGACAATGACCAGAGTTGTTTACGATATATTAATGTGATCAAATAACCGTTCCACATCTTCCCATTGAAGGAAGATGATAAGAGTAAACTGACCCCAGTCTGACCCGAATACACTGTCATGGAAAAAAACGGATGAGTGGTTGTAGTTTGACTATTTTTCCTTTGTTTCAGCACATCTAAATATGGGAGGGCCGATGCAGCGGATGACTCCACCCAGAGGCATGGTACCGCTCGGGCCTCAGGTACGGGACTAAAGGATTTGAGGGAACATTTAAAAAGCACTGGTTCTGATACTCTCTTGTCACTGAGGACATTTGGTGTCTTGTCTTAGGGTTACGGAGGTGGGATGAGACCCCCACTGAACGCCCTGGTGGGTCCCGGGATGCCTGGTATGAACATGTGAGTGGTATCAACGTAATACGACCCACACACACAGTGGACATGACCCCCCCACATCTCACTCACTCAGAGGGATGTAAACAGCCTTCATGTCTCACGACAACAGAGGCAGTCAGCTGTTTCCTTTCCGAGCTTTTAATGACATTTTGACTGTATGTTCTCGGGTCTGGAGCGAGGAGCGAGCTTTCCTCTCGTTGGTCTTCTTTCATCCTTTTTTCTTCATTGCTTGTTGTTCCCATTACCGCTCTCTGGCAACAGAAGAGCGTGTTATTGCCAACTCTGCCCAAATAAATTAGAAACAAAGAAGTCTGGCAGAGCAGAACAGTGAAGTGTATGACGGTGTGTGTTCCAGGGGACCTGGTGCGGGCAGACCGTGGCCAAATCCTCCAAACTCCAATTCGGTAAGTGCTCTAACAAAGACACCCAAGAATGTTATGTCATTACTTTCATGATTTTACTCTTTTTTCTTTTCTTTCTCTTTTTTTCTTATTTTTGTAGACCCCTTACTCCTCTGCATCCCCAGGAAGTTATGTGGTACGTATGTTTGGGTTTAAGCTGCTGCTTACTGTCTACATAGTTAATGTGGTAAATGACTATTCTCTGTTTTTTAATGAAGTCTCTCCAGAGGTGTGTAGAGGCCCATCTCCATGTTCTAGTGGTACATTGTGTCATCGCCTTAGAAGACGAGCAGAGGGTTAGAACCCCCTGAAACCCTTTTTTTATTTTTTAACAACTTTTTATTTTGCATTTTCCACAAACAGATTATTCCTTGACATTGAAACCCTTTTTATGTGAGCGCAGCTGAAAACAGTTATGCTGGTGAGAGAAGCTCTAAAACTGGCCTTCCTTTGAGCCACAAGTTTGAAGAACAACATTAATATTTACAATGAAAACCATTATTTCTAACCTCGTCAATGTCTTGACTATATTTTGTATTCATCTTGTATTCATTTAATAAATAAAAGTGAGTTTTCATGGAAAACACAAAATGTTCTCGGTGACCCCAAACTTCTGAACGGTAGTGTGTATATATATATATATATATATATATATATATATATATATAGACTGATATGCACACGTTCATGAATGAATCTCATGCAAACCAAACCTGTGATTCCAGGGTCCTCCAGGAGGAGGGGGGCCACCAGGGACCCCAATCATGCCAAGTCCAGCAGGTACGCTCTCTGTGCTCCACGTGCGTCCGTCTGTTCGCGTGTACTCATACGTGTTTGTTCTTTAGTCATCAAATCCTTTCTCTGTTTATTCTATCAGATTCAACCAACTCCGGCGACAACATGTACACGATGATAAACACAGTCCCTCCAGGGGGAAGCCGACCAAATGTGAGTCCTTCCTCTCTCTGTGCTTACATTCCCGACCATATCTGGATTAAAACACAGATTAGCACTTCAGTGGCACTGAAATAGATCTTACTTATAGTATTACTCATGGTACTACTTATGGTAGTTATTACTTATAGTACTTTTGTAGTTTCTTGAAGAAATGTTACTTTCTGGATTCTAAATGATATTTATTGTAATGTAATGTACATCATTGTGTTTGAGTGTATTTAAATGCACATAGTGGTTGCATTCATGTGTGGATATAGTAGTCATCAACACGTTGTTATTTGTTGTTGTTGTTGTGGTGGTTGTTTAGTATTTTATTCAGTCAATCAAATCAAATACAATATTATTCTATATAATATACAAAACAGAAAGACTAAAAAGTTATAGGTAGAAGCAAAAAATGCTTATAAATTCCTATCCTAAATTAATATAAAATAAATCAGAAAATAAATAGAAAATAAATTTAAAAAATACTATATACTGTATATATATATATATGCATATATATATATATGCATACACATACATACCTTCACACATACATACCTTCATATAGACATACTTCCACATACATCTTCCATATAAATACGTTTTTAATCACATTTATAACTCAACCTTTAGTGGTGTTAAACACGTCATGGTCTGTGTGTGCTCCTCAGTTCCCGATGGGTTCAGGTGGTGACGGGCCTCTCGGGGGAATGGCTGGCATGGAGCCCCATCACATGAACGGGTCTTTAGGTACAAGGAGCCGCTACACAATGTGCTGCATTCACATTGAATCTCTGCTTGTAGTTTTTCCTAACTTGTCAAATAATTTCAAGCAAAACATTCTTCTGCTAATGGTTACTACTTCTCATACCTGTGTTACCTCTATCAGGGTCAGGCGATATGGACAGTCTCCCTAAGGTAAAAGAAGATATTTATCACTTTAAAACCGCATGTCTGATTTGTGTCGCTTTAATAGCGTACGATGACTAATGTTGTTTTCATTTTTATAAGAACTCTCCTGGAAACCTAAGTATGAGTAACCAGCCCGGCACCCCCAGAGAGGACGGAGAGATGGGAGGAAACTTCCTCAACCCTTTTCAGAATGAAAGTGTAAGTCGATGGTCATGAATCGTATGTGAAGATCAGAGAGATCCCACAACTCAGTATTATAAGTCTTGGGAGCTAAGCTACTCGGCTGTTCCCTAACTCTGGGAATAAATCCCAAAAAGCATTCTTCACTTTCATAATTAAAAGTTAATTGTCCATTGTTGGAGGGATTTAGAATGAAATATATAAAACTTGGAAAAATGCTGACATAGACAAACTCAAACGTTCTCGTCTCTCCTCATCTCCCCTCTGCAGTATTCTCCAAACATGACGATGAGCGTGTGACGGCTCTGGAAGCAGGTTTGGTTCAGTTGCCTAGTAACCTGGATCGGTAGAAAGCAGAGAGACGGGATGTGACGTCCTCTAGGCCGGTGACTCTTCCTCCTCCTCCACCACCACCGCCTGCCTGGATAGGACATTTCCCGTAGGCCCTGTCCCCCGACCCCACCCCTCCATTGTTTCTTCTCTTCTCTTCCTTCTCCCGTTCAAAGTGGTGACTCTGCTACTTTCATCAGTTCGTCCTCTGCAACTAAGAGACTATACAAAGAAACCAAATTGAAACGACCTGGAGGGGAACTCCTTGTATATTTGCAAACAGTGTGTATGAGTCACGTCTGATATTGTTTGTCTTTTCTTAAGAATAGAAAAGGTAATTGGAGACACTTCACAGTCATAACACTGGGAGGTTTACTTCTATCCAACGTCTGAGTCCTTTAAATATTTCAAGCCGCCGACATTGTGTTTTTTTATTTTATACAATGGGTCGTTTTTTTTATTTTAAATTCCCAAACTCAAAACAAAAAGGTTGCAGTTTAATCATGATTAAGACCTCCACACCACCTGGAATGTGTCTGCACTTTAAATATGAAGACACATTGAATGGTAAAAAAACAAGAGAAGGTGTGTTTAATGCTTAAAGCGAAACTATGCAACTTGTGTTGGTCGTAGTAAGAAAGTAAAAACGACTGTATGCTAAAATGGATCAATAGTGAGACTTTGACTTCCACTCTCTTTGAAGAGGAAACATGCGTTTCGAATTTCAAAAGTTGCATAGTCTTGCTTTAACCCTCCTGTTACCTTTGGGGTCAATTTGACTCCATTCAATGTTTAATATCTCAAAAAAAAATATTGACATCATTTTATTTGCTTCATATTTCATGACTTTTCCTAATTTATTGGGGACAACTGGGAAAACATAAAATGTACATGATGATATGTTTTCACTGTCCTGAACACAACTTGTACGCATCGGTGTTCTTTAGGATACATTTGACCCCAGGCTGTTTTTCACTGTGTAAAACAAATAAGAAATATTTTTTTGAATCATTTATTTAAAGGGCTATTTAGGTAGTCAACAAAAAAACATAAAGTACCTGACACTTAAACTTGGGAAACAATATTAATTCTAATAATGTTCTGGAGGTTTTAATCGCTTGGTTCAAATTAACCCCAAGGGTAAAAGATGTTAGTACATTTGAAGGTAACAGGAGGGTTAAATGAATCTCCCATCTCAAGTTATTTCAGCTTTCATCCAAGTGAGTTATCATTTGACATATTGGAGTCACAGTTGCATAACGGATGCAACGGCTCACAGTCTCACCCGTGACGCGTTCAAGAGAGACGGAGAGCGGAACGACGAGAGGCAACGGCAAGACACGAGCTCATGAAATCACTCTGGTTCTTCATCGCCATCCGGATAAACTGTGATCTCATGTGATGCGACAGGTCGGCTGGTACAGAAAGCAAAAATAATCTTGTTTTTGATTCACCATTTCTCTTTTTCTTTCACTGCCCAAGGCGTGTTCTCGTCGCGTAGAAACAGGTTGCCCTGCCTGTGGACATTCTCCTCTCCTCTTCCTCGCCGCAACGTGTACAGCTCACACATGTAGCTCCTCTGTCTTGTACGTGTGTTTTATATTATTATTATTTAAAGAAAAATCTGGAGATAATTATTGCAACGGGAGGGGTGAACCGGTGACGCACCGTCCCGATTGAACAGAGATATTTTATTTTGTGTTCTTGTGTTAGATTGAAGCCATAATGAGAGTACAAGAAGATGCATTTGTACATTGGGTCATGTTTTCTGTTCTGTGGCAGTACATGGGACTCCATTTGTGATGTTAATTTTCTCTTTTTTATTCTTGTATTATGTTTTTGTAAATACACAGAGAAGTATTTCATGGGTTTTGAATATGCTACTATAAAGCTTCTCTTCCCGTAGTCAAAGCCTCGGCTCTTTTCATTCGTCCGTTGTGAGGACTTCTCTCACCACCCAGAGACGTCTAAAATTAAATAAAATATAGACAGTGTGCAAAATGCAGTGTGAACAGATGACCTTTTCATGACCTTGACCTTTGACCCGATCCATCCTAGAATCTAATCAAATGGTCCCCGGATAATAACCAATCATCCCACCAAATTTCATGCGATTCAGTTTAATACTTTTTGACTTATGCGAAAAAAAAACGCACGCACGCATACAAATACACGGCGATCAAAACATTACCGTCTGCGTTTTCAATGCGAAGGTAACGACACCGCGGAAGAACCCGTGACGTCCTGCACGTCTCTGTGAAGTCGGCTCTGACTTTGTAAACACCCAGGGCCGACTTCCCCGGGGCCCCGCTGAGAGCCGTGTGAACCGTTCGCCGATGCCACACCGTTGCCCCTGACAACCCAGTGCCACACACCACTGCGTTAGAAGAGTTCGCTCCATCTGTTCGTCTAAACAGATGGAGATGTATAGCGAACAGAGTGAGAAAAACACATCTATTCAGACTGTATCTGGATTAAAACACAGATTAGCACTTCAGTGGCACTTAAATATCTCTTATAATGTTACTTTTGTAGTTCGACTATCTTGAAGAAATGTTACTTTCTGTATTCTTGTTGTTCTTAGTTTGTACTCTAGGTTGAATTCACTTATTGTAAGTCGCTTTGGATAAAAGCGTCTGCTAAATGACATGTGATGTAGTGTTGTGTAATAATATAAAGGTACACGGTTACGGCCTCTCGGTCGTCTAGGGATGCAGCCCGTAACATACACATAATAAGGGATACAGCTATAGGGGGAACAAAGGAGGTGAACAATAAGATGAAATACTTAAGCAAAATAAGGAATATTTATTAGCACATCTTAACAAAAGGTAAACTAAAACAGAAGCAAAAAGGCGTCATGGTCAAGTGAAGTGACCAACTTCATGTTCCTTGATGTCGAGGGCTTGGTTTCTAGGATCCATGTCAAGGATTTCATGTCATCGTTACCGGCTTCATTACGACGCGTGACTAAATGATGATATCCATGTGATATGCATTTGGTTATTCATTGTCCAGATTCAGATTCAACTTCGAGGTCATTGAACAGCATTTTGACAGCAAACTCCAAACCCTTTGTTGACAAGTCAAATATTTTTTTAATGGAGATGTCCAGCTGATTAACATCTGGCAAAGAGTGTTTGCCAAGCACAATATTAAACAACGGTCACGGTTCTGATTGGCTGTCTCACAGGAAGCAAACACACGTAGTTATAGAGGGTATGTGTACTCTTTTCAAACCATTGAAAAGCATAGAGAGCATGCATATATATATATATATATATATATACAAGGGTAATAAAAAAGTATAAAAGTAATGAAAAATAAAAAAGTAATGAAAGTACAAAACTAATTAAAAAGAACATAAGTAATGAATAATTACAAAAGTAATAAAAAGTACAAAAGTAATGAAAAAAAAAAGTAATAAAAAGTACAAGTTATTTAAAAAAAAATAAGTAATAGAAAAGTTAGAAAAAGTTATTAAAAAGTATTAAAATGTTATAAAATGTTATAAAAAAGCAATACAAAGTAAAAAAGTTATAGAAGGGTTACAAAGTAATTAAAAAGCCCAGAAATCTTCTGAAACTCAAAGAAAGATTCCATGGAAATGGAGCTAGCTATGAACATTTCTCAAATTAATCAAATAAACTCCATTCTTTTGTTAGCGTTTTAAACTTTAAATAATGTCTCTGCCTTAACATATTGCGAGTCATTATGGCAACAAAGATTAGCGTTTTCTCTTCCGAATGGGACAAATTTTCTTAGAAAAAGTAATTTTTGACTATTCCTGATTAGGCCGCACGTTTTTATGTATTTTGACTCATCCAAATTAGATCTACACTGTGGTCTTGTGTGTGTGTGTGTGTGTGTGTGTCTTTCTTTTGATTGTTTCCGTCTTTGTGCCTGTGTGTGACTCTGTGCAGGGGGGTGTTCACACGTTGAAAGATGCTTTTCAGACTCTGCCAGCTGTCTGTT
Organism: Liparis tanakae; assembly: GCA_036178185.1. Classification (NCBI taxonomy): domain Eukaryota; kingdom Metazoa; phylum Chordata; class Actinopteri; order Perciformes; family Liparidae; genus Liparis; species Liparis tanakae. Next base: position 23,057,027 of record CM070094.1, on the reverse strand, counting down.
ATGTAACGGCGTAACTAGGACAAGGCCGATGTAGTACGTGCTGGGGTTTGTGTGTGTGTGTGTGTGTGTGTGTGTGTGTGCGTGTGCACGTTTGTGCACGCGTGGCCCAGCCCACCGTTACAGAACCCTTCCCCTGGTTGCTTTGAGGAGTCTCTAGCTGGCGGGATCCCTGACATTAGTGTTGCTCTCTGGCTGCCTGCTGTCTCGAGTCATGGATGCACAGCTGGTCGTCGCTCTGTTGGCTCTCGCCTCCCTGGGCGCTGCATCTGAACCGGACTGCAAAGAGCTGGTCAAGCCTCTGGTACTGGACAGCCACAGCCCTGTGAGTAAAAGCAACCATTTACTATGAGCTGGGGTTGAACTGTGCTTCATGGTATTTCAAATGAACTAAGGCTCTTAAACACAATTTTTCAAATACTGTATAAATATTTATATTTAGTGATCTGCCTTTAGGAAATAACTTTAGATGTTTAGCAGAAATTTCTATTTTTTTTAATAAAATTGCAATTATTAGCAGATAAGAAATCAAAGTATTTTAACCTAAGAAATAAAAAAATATTAAATAATGTATAAATCAATATCACAACATCGTCCAATAAGCTGTTCTGGAGATTTTGATCATATTGAAAAATAAACGTTCCTCAGCAGATCCAGTTGTCGTGAGAGTCTTAATCTCAACCATACGAAGCCTTCAAGAGATAAATCATACCTCTATCTCTTTTTAAACATTATTCTATTATATTGTGAAATAAATGACACCGATACGCAGCCCAGTGGTGTGAGTCGTGTCCGTGTCTGTCTGTGGTAGATCTATGGGAAGTGGGTGCTCCATGTGGGCTCGTGGGACGAGCCGGGCCTGAAGAACGACCTGGTGGCGGTAAACGGCTCCTGGGTGGACCTGTCGGCTTCCTCCGACAACGGCGTCATGTCCATCTACTGGTCCGACCGCCTGTAAGGAACCGACTACTGCTGGGTTTTATTATTACTCACATACAGAGGATGACGGTAAACTTCAGAGTGTATGTTGGAAGGTCTTTGTGGATTGTAACTCCTTTTCTCTTGTTTTGTTTTTATTATTACAGTGAGGATAAATGCCTGCAGGGGTTAGCCAATGCCACCATCTCAGGGATGACCAGTCACATGACATGTAATTATCTTTAATATCTTTCTGTTGCACCCTTCTCATCATCTTCCTATGCTGGGTAATGTTAAGCAGTTGAAGCAGCAAATATTATATATATATATATATATATATATATATATATATATATATATATATATATTATATATATAAATAATATTACCGAGGTAGAGGTGGAATCCATGAGAACATATAGTCACAAATACATTATTTTAATATTTTATATTATGAAAAATTCCAATATATTTATGGAAATAAAATACAACCACATATTAAATATCTTGCATTTGGGTTACATCCATTATTTTAATATTTTATATTATGACACAAATTCCAATATATTTATGGGAATAAAATACCACCACATATTAAATATCTTGCATTTTTGTTACATCCATTATTTGAATATTTTATATTATGACACAAATTCAAACATATTTATGGAAATAAAATACAACCACATATTAAATATATTGCATTTGGGTTACATCCATTATTTTAATATTTTATATGATGTCACATATTCCAATATATTTATGGGAATAAAATACAACCACATATTAAATATCTTGCATTTGGGTTATATTAATTAGGACGCCTTGTTTTTCTGATGCGTCACAGTTAATATCAACGGTCACACGTCATATCACGATGGAAAATACTACGAGACGTGCGCCGACTGCCTCCTGTCCGAAGACACCACCCTCCTCCCCGACGGCAAGTCAAAGGGACGATACCTCTTCCTCTTCAGTAAGGCCTCAAAAGAACTATACCATTCATTTAATAATAATAAAAATATACATATATGTTTATATTTTGATCATTTCTATCTTATTTCTGTTTGTGACTTCTCTTTACTTCCACCCCCTCACCCTCTCTGTTTTTATTCCTCTTTAAAGCCCGTACCGGCACTTTGGAGCCGTCTGAGTTAGAAACCTTCAAGAAGCAGGCAGAGTGTCTCAAATTCCTCCCCGAGTACCACTTCGGAGGAACAGGTCAGCGTGGATTTCATATCAAATAAAACCATCACGCCACCTTTTTCACCTTTTTTCACCAATCTGCGATGTCCTCCCCTTTCAGAGCTGTGTCCAGACGACCGGGTCCCCGCATCGACCGGCGCCGAGAATACCGAGGATGATGAAACCGACGTTCCGCCGACTGCCAAGTAGAGCAGAGCAAAGAGACGCCGTCGCCCTATGACCCGTCCCAGAGCGTCCAGCATGTCCTCAATAGTGTCGTAATGTGATCTGTGCACCGCGGGGGCGCTTCTCATTAGTCCAGTTACAGCGACGAGTTCAAGGCCCGTCGGAGTCGTGTCATGTTAGTTCTGTGACTGTGCAGCCTTGTGACTGTGTGTGTGTGTGTGTGTGTGTCTGTGTGCTAACTGTTTGAACTTTCACAATTTAGCTTAAGAAATGTGATATGCATACAGTTGAGTGGATTCACGCAGAAGGCTTTGAATGCTTCGTTAAAATCAATTTAACAATCTGTTAGTTGAGTAAATTTTTCCAACTGGTTGTGCGACGTGAATAAAACGTTCAGTCTCCATCCGTGTGGCGTTGTTGTCGTATCGTTCTGCACTCGTTCAGGAAAAGGTCTTTGGCTTCTGAGCTCCAACGTTAGTCTAGATCACAGGTGTCAAACACAAGGCCCGGGGGCCGAATCCGGCCCGCCACGTCATTTTATGTGGCCCCTGTAGAAAAAATAAATCCTATACTTTTATTTTAAAGGTTTCAAATTAAATGGGGTTGTGTTATAATATTAGAGAAATGTTCTCATGTCCAATAGTTCTACACTTAAACAAACTATGACAGTTATTTAACTATATCTTCCGGAGTAGTTTTTTTCCAGTTTGAGTTACACTGGCCCTTTAAGAGGCAGCCGTGATGCTGAAGTGGCCCACGGAGAAAATGAGTTTGACACCCCTGGTCTAGATAATCCAGATTGAACGCTGCGTCGACACTACTCCACCTCCTCTCAGGAGCACCACCTTTCCCAGAAACTTCCACAAAGACGTGTTGCTGAGTAACGTCTACGGCGGTGGGAGAATGACAACTTTTAAACTGTTGGAATGGTAAAGCTGTCCCCCACTAGGAGTCCAGTCAGACCCGCAGAGGGATGAACTTTAACCGAAGAAGGAGGTTGCCTTGGGGACTTTCTAAATGTCTCAACGCAGCCAGAGACCGGTTGTTGGCTCTCTGCCCGAGTTCATTTGAGGGCAACAGAGGACTGTTGATTCATTCAATGCTGAACTAAAGAAGTCTCCCCGGGTCTGCATGGTGGGGACAAACGGCGTTTCTCAATTCAAAGAACACAACTACAGACTTGTGTTCTTTTGGAGTCTGGTCTTGGGAGTCCAGACTCCGGAGGACGGGAGGACGGGGGGACGGTCTTTCTGCGATTGGAACGGCTGTTCTTGCTCCTGAGTTTATTCTAATTATTCATGTAAATTATTTTTTACATTCAAATAAACAAAACATCCTAAAATGACATTCCTGACTCAACAACAACAGTATTTATAAAAAGTCATCTGTCAGTAGTTTATTTTCTCCTCCGCTAATGTTTTCGGTTGCTGGTGAAATGCATTCTGGGATATCTGCTGGCCAGAGTACGCACAAGTCTCCCCTGATGCATCCTGGGTAAAGTGGGAGGATCAAGTCACATCCGGGTATTTTGACCGTGAAGAGAGAGAAGAGGACTTTGAATGTGAACATGAACCTGAGACTGATGAGGAGACACGAGTCACAAGGACACATGTAGAGGAAAGGACACAAGTAGAGGAAAGGACACAAGTAGAGGAAAGGACGCACAAGTAGAGGAAAGGACGCACAAGTAGAGGAAAGGACACAAGTAGAGGAAAGGACACAAGTAGAGGAAAGGACACAAGTAGAGGAAAGGACACAAGTAGAGAAAAGGACGCACGAGTACGCTGATTGAGAAACGGCGAAAGCCTTGACCGGTGCATCCGAGTTTGTAGAAACCCCCTCCTCTCCATTATTAGTAGTGCACTTGCACAATTCCTTCTTTTTTTTGTTTTTTGAGGTTTTCTTCTGCAGCTTCGGAGTCGTCCTCCGCAGTGCTGCCTCCTCTCCCTCTTTCATCTCCTCCTCCTCTCCTCTCCTCCGTCCGGCCGAGCATGGCTCCCCCGGCTGTGTTATTCCTGTTGGCGTTCACTTCCCTCAGTGCTGCGTCTGCCCCCGACTGTAAGGAACTAGTCAGGCCTTTTATACCAGAGGACCCCAAACTGGTAGGTTTTCTCCATTTTACTCATCCCGACGATATGGGATTTTTTTTTTTTTTTTTAAACATCCCCACTATTACACTTGGATATTTGTAATATAGTTCTCTGCATCTTGATTTTTGCATGTGAAGATTTTTGGGAAATGGGTGTATGTGATGGGAGCTGGTGACCCCAAGCCCTACCACAAGGCGCTGGAGGCTCTGGAGAGCTCCTGGATGGACTTGTCTCCCACCTCGGACAGCCGGCTGGTGACGCTCCGCTGGGCCGATCGCTGCTTGTACGTTCATTAAATATGTCGGGCAGAAACATCCTTAAATATTGTTTGTAGCACATTAATCTAAAGGCTCACCCTTTCAAACAGCGTGGTGTACTTGCAGTAACAAAGATGTCCGCCACTTCTCGTTCCTCAGTAACCGGTGCATCTCGGGGAAAGTGAACGCAACCGTCTCAGGCGTCGCCACCACATTTCGTAGTAAGTGAGACGAGCCGAAGCCGCTCCTTCCTAAAGCATGATGTACCGGCATTTAGTTTAACCCTCCTGTTACCTTCACATTTACTAACATATTTTACCTTTGGGCTCAATTTGACCCCAGCAATTAAAACCTAGAGAAAATTATTAGAATTAATATTGTTTCGCAAGTTTAAGTGTCAGGTACTTTATGTTTGTTTTTTGACTAAATATCCCTTTAACCCTCCTGTTACCTTTGGGGTCAATTTGACCTCATTCAATGTTTAACGTCTTTAAAAAAATGATTGACATAATGTTTTTTTGGATTCATATTTCATGATTTTTCCTAATTTATTGAGGACAAAATTCACATAATGATATGTTTTCAATGTTCTGTCCAATTTGACCCCAGGCTGTTTTTCACTGTGTAAGAAATATCAACTTTTATATGTATTTAAAGGTCTATTTAGGTAGTCAACAAACAAACATAAAGTACCTCAAACTTAAACTTGGGAAACAATATTAATTCTAATAATTTTCTCTAGGTTTTAATTGCTGGGGTCAGATTGACCCCAGAGATAAAAGATCAAGAATTTGAAGGTAACAGAAGGGTTAAATATATAAAAAAAAAAGTTGATATGTTGTATATGTTTTACACAGTGAAAAACAGCATGGGGTCAAATTGAACCCAACGAATACAAATGTGTACAAGTTGTGTTCAGGACAGTGAAAACATATCATCATGTGAATTGTATGTTTTCCCCTTTAAATTCCCCAATAAATTATGAAAAGTCATGAAATATGAATCAAAAGAAATTATGTCAATCTAGACATCTTTTAGAGACGTTAAACATTGAATGGGGTCAAATTGACCCTAAAGGTAACAGGAGGGTTAAACCACCACATATATCTGCATATGAATAATATTGCAGAATAAAAAGTGGCTGTGTCGTCCTCTCCTAAAGAAAACCTCTCGGACCACAAAGGACATCTCATACAGACGTGCTCCGACTGCCTGCTGTGGACGGACATCTTCCGGAACGGGGACACCACCGGGAGATACATGCTGCTCTTCAGTGAGTTCCTCCTCGCTTCAAAACACAGACTGATCGTTAAACCTGGAAACTCATTTTAAAATCTCTCATTTCTAAATCAGCGAGAAGCGGGAAAAAGAATCCCAAAGACGTCGAGATGTTCCAGAAACAAATCGGGTGTCTGAGCTTCCCAGAGAAATTCCACAGCTACGACGGTCAGACAGGTGAGTGCCCTTCAGGGACCTCCGGAGAGTGTGCAGCCGCCACAAGATGGAGACGTCAGACGGTGAAATGCAACATTTAGATACCGTGACACACTTTTTTAATGCTGCAAACTTGAAGTGCATGAAGGGGGGGGGGGGGGGGGGGGGGGGGGGGTACACATGCTGTTAACATAATTTCCATAAAGCTGAGTAAATATCTTCCCTCTATTCGTAAAGTGTTTGTTTATGTTTCAGAGCTCTGCCCCGATGACAAGGAGTGAGCAGCAATACAACGAAAAGATGGATAAACAGCAACACAAGTATTACGCAACATATGTATAGTGTAGTATTATGTTTTGATTTAATTAAATATAGTTTATGACTGCTAGTGCAGTTCATTTGATTAATTGTGTTGCTTATATAAATACATACACACTTATCAAAACCTGTTGGTCCTACAACAATACAGCTACTACATGACTTGTAATGTTTTTTTCAGATTAAAACTAATTATTATTAACTGTGTATAACCTATGATTCACTGAAAACAAGAATATGAACAAATAAATAATGGCATTGTGTACAAGCTCTCTGTGAAATTAAACACACAAATCAAACACTGTCATACTGGTGGGTATATTCTGTGATGGCAACACAACTAAAAGCTCATTTAAAGCGACACTATGTAACAATTGTACCTTAAAATAAGTTTGAAAAATATTGTAACGCTACAATGACTTTTAATATGTTGATGTCTCCTCCTCCACTGCCATCGGGGTCTGTGGGCTAAAAACCCGACTATGTAACATGTTGTAGTACCCGGATGTACTTGGACCTGCTTTCTGTCATGATGACCAACGTCACATAGTCCAGTCCACCTCACAGGGGACTTTTTATTGTCTCCGCTACGCGACGTAGAGACAGAGAGACATGCTGCTGTGGAGACGACCAATAACAGACCTTTAGTTTAATAAAAGAACAAAGACGTCTTTAAGAAAGGGACCTGACATTACTGCTGCTGTCATCTGGAGGAGAGAGAAAGTTACAGGGGGGCAGGCGGAGATTTTCTTTTATAACTCAAACTCAAAAGAGCCATATGCGTCACCGGAAGAGCCATATATGGCTCAGAGCCAGAGGTTCACCACACCTGATCTATCGTAACTGGGTATTTACGACACTGTAGTAAACGTTAAATACCTGAAGGGGGCGCTACAAGGGGAAAACTACATAGTGGGGCTTTAAGTGGACTTAGCAATGGACACACTCCGTTCACCCAACCCAAGCATTTAGATCCATAGATTTAGATATATTACACGATAAGTACCGTTGTGAGACGTGTCTGTCATTGATTGTGTTGTTACTGTGTTTTAATGTGTGTAATGATTCCTTCTGGTCACATGACATCTATTGTTCTGTCCATCCTGGAGAGGGATCCTCCTCTGTTCTCTCCTGAAGGGTTCTTCACTTTTTATCCCCATGAAGGGTTATTTTGGAGTTTTTCCAGATCCGATGTGAGGTCAAAGGTCAAAGGTCAGGGATGTCTATGTGTACAGATTGTAATGCACTCTGAGACACATTTCTAATTTGTGAAAATGGGCTACACAAATAATCTGAATCTTTAAAGCCAGCGTTGTTAGACCACCAGCCGGCTGTAGTGGCTCTCCACGCCGCTTTCGATGTTCTCCATCTTGCACGACCTGCACGACCTGCTCCTGGAGCTCCGCGTCTCCGAGCCGCTCTTGGCCCGGGCCGCTCGCCGGCAGCCGAGCAGCGCCGCCACCTGCTTCCGGCACTGAGAGGAGGCGAAGTAGTACAGCACCGGGTCCAGACAGCAGCTCAGGCTGCCCACACACATGGAGAGCAGGTAGGCCTGGTAGGAGCCGCCGCCGTCGCTACCGCCGCCGCCGCCGCCAACGCCGCCGCCGCCAACGCCGCCGCCCGCGTGCGACAGCTGGACGTAGTGCACCATCAGGAGGACGTTGGTGGGGGTGAAGCAGACCACAAACACCACCAGCACCACCGCCGCCATCACCACCGCCCGCGTCTTCCTGAAGCGGTTCTCCACGTTGGCCGCCGCCAGAGCCCGGATGATGCGCACGTAGCACGCGGCGGTGAAGACGAGGGGCACGAAGAAGAACACGGCGGAGTAGATGGGGAAGAAGTACAGGTAGTACGCCTGCAGCTGCTCCGCGTCCTGCACGTCGTGGCAGGTGGTGATGCCCAAGTCGGGCAGGCGGAGCGTCTGCCCGGAGACGAGGAGCGGGGCCACGCCCCCGAGCGCCAGCAGCCACATGGCGGCGCAGGCGGCGGCCGCCGTCTGCGGGCTGCGCCACGTCAGGGCGTGCATGGGGTAGACCACGGCCAGGAAGCGGTCCACGCTGATGCACGTCATGAGCAGCACGGAGCAGTACATGTTGCAGTAGAACGCCGCCGTGACCACGCGGCACATGGCGGCGCCGTAGATCCAGTCGTTGCCCAGGTAGTGGTAGGCGCTCCTGAAGGGGAGCAGGAGGCCGAAGAGCAGGTCGGCGCACGCCAGGTTCAGCATGTAGATGGCCGCCGGCTTCCTGGGACGGGCGTGGCGCGCGAACATCACCACGGCGACGAGGTTGAGGGGCACGCTGACGGCGAAGACGAGGGCGTACACGGTCGGGACGAAGCGCGTCGCCAGGCGGCCCCGGAGGAAGTCTCTGGTGGCCGCAGAGACGTAGTAGTGCTTCTGGGGCGGGCGGGGGGGGCGGGGCTTCTTCACCGGCTGCCGCTGGGAGCCGGAGGCGGAGCCGTCGTCGGGGAGGTCGACGTATTCGACGGGTTCGTCCGTCACGGTTATAAAGTGACCGGAGAAAGTCCGGAGGAAGGGCGCCGAGTCTGAAGGGAGACGAGGAAACGGATGAGTGACCGCACGCCACCAGGGGGCGCCATCTGAGCAGCAGCTGTTAGCTTCTTAAAGGGTTAAGTTACAGTTTCTACTTATCAAGAAATGCAGTTTAGTTTCTTTTGTATGAATGTGAAAGGTCTCCGTTACGCTGGTTAATTTACAGTATTTTTTTTGTTGTTTTTACATTGCGATAAATCCAGAAATAAGTGAGAAACTGAGTTTTTGTCATTTGGTAAGAAAATATAAGGTAAAATAACATCATTTAATAATAATTAAATTTTAATTTTAAATTGTATTTAAATGATAATATAAGGTAGAAAATAACAAGGTAAGAAATATATACAAATATATGATGCGGCACTACCCATCTGTCACATGACCAACATAACAGAGTTATAGAATGGAGGTATTTTAGAATCAATCTTCTTATTTTAAGATGTTTTAGTGTGCCAGTTGTATTGGAAGAATTATTTCATAATGTGCTTCAGTGAAAAAGTGTAAAACCCCATTAGAAAAATACTTAAAAGTCTTGCCCAAAAGTATTTACCTACAATTGGGTTTAACTTGCCTATCAGCAACTGTAACTTAGCTATACATTTTTTTAATGAAATAACTATTAGATAATAATAATTACAAGCATTTTTTTATGTACAGTAGCTTATATTAAGAGGAAATATAGCCCTAATTAGTTATTTTCCACCTCCGTCTGTAGTCTGTCGACAATCACATTATTTGACATTAATTCTCAAATAAAATTTAAAAAAGTAATCATGTTTTAGGGCACAGTCTTGCACCTTCACCCTCATTCAGTCAACAAGTTGCCACCTGAATGTTGACAGTCTTGCATTTGTAAAACACAGCTGAGTACAGTAGTCAGTAGTCACACACTGTACTCACACTGGAGTCACACACTGTAGTCACACACACTGTATACACACACACTGTAGTCACACTGTTAGACCAAGTTCAGTGATGAACCAGAGTTCTCCATAGTTTCCGGTCCATAAAGCTCTTACCATTGTGTGAGGCGGGTTCTGATCTCTGGAGGGAGAACAACACCAACAAGGCGACTGACAGGTGGACCATGGCTTCACTAAACTACAGACATCCAACGCCTACGACGGAGTTGACATTCTTGGTTCGTCTGACTAGATACTGAAGCTTTTCTGTCAGCATCCAACATGTTATTTGCCGACTCATACTCCGCCTCCCCCTCACCTCCTCCTCCTCCTCCTCTTCCTCATTACAGTGAAACGATGTGTACCAGAGCTCCAGACCAAAACATGTGTCTTCAAAGTGGAAGGCTGGCATATGTTACAACTGAGAAAGTAGTTTTTAAATATATAATACTGATAATATGGCTGAAAAATTAAAGAACACAAATACATGTAGACATGTGTAATTTATTATGCACACTGCGCAAACATTAAATCACTTATATACTGATAATACATCAGTTGTAGCTTTTAAAATGTTCAGATGTTTAATTATTTGAAACATGTTTTCTTAATTAAAAGGCACTGGTGGACTACAGTTGTGTAAAGTTGCTCCGGGGCTTCGTCACCGAACTAGTAGAAAGTTGTTTTAACGTACAAGTTCACACTTAGTGAGTTTCTTAGCGTTTACATACAAAACATGAATATTATTACAATTTCATTCTTAAAAAATACACATTTACAATTACCACATGGAAAAATACAAAGTGGATACATTTAGTTGAACATTTAATTTAGGTGTGATCCATGAAATTATAATAAAATAAAACACTTCCCTGCACCGTCTGGTGTTTTCCGACTAAATTAAATGTTATTTAACAAACTGTGTATCGTCAGAAGGCACAAACACGTTCCTCTTCCTCTCCTGCCGCGTTCTCCCTCTTGTTCTTCACCTTCTCATTTTCCATAGAATTTTTGGTTTAGGAGGAAGATGAGTAAATTGACATTGACTTTGGCTTTGTCAAACATCTTCATCACCGACACGCCTTCATACTGCAGCTGGAGGAGGTCCTGGACACAACATACAGACGCAATTAGAACACGCTTTGTATTTATAGAGATGAAGCTGATAGTTTTCGCATATTTTCATAGTGCAAGATGAAATATTTGTGTATTTGTGTATTTTATTTTATTCAGTCAATCCAATAAAATACAATATTATTCTATATAATATACAAAACAGAAAGACTGAAACGGTATACACTACCGTTCAAAAGTTTGGGGTCACTTAGAAAAAAGAAAAAAAGGAGTTTTTTCCAATGAAAATGACATTCAATTAATTAGATATACACTCTCTACATAGTTAATGTGGTAAATGACTATTCTCTGTTTGTTAATGAAGTCTCTACAGAGGTGTGTAGAGGCCCATCTCTAGTTTTCTAGTGGTACATTGTGTTATTGCCTTAGAAGACGAGCAGAGGGGTAGAACCCCCTTGAAACACTTTTTTTTATTATAACTTTTTATTTAGCATTTTCCACAAACGGATTATTCCTTGACATTGAAACCCTTTGTATGTGAGCGCAGCTGAAAACAGTTATGCTGGTGAGAGAAGCTCTAAAACTGGCCTTCCTTTGAGCCACAAGTTTGAAGAACAACATTAATATTTACAATGAAAATCATTATTTCTAACCTTGTCAATGTCTTGACTATATTTTGTAATAATCTTGTATTCATTTAATAAATAAAAGTATAACATTTTCTCAGTGACCCCAAACTTTTGAACGGTAGTGTAGGTAGAAGCAAAAAATGCTTATATATTCCTATCCTAAATTAATATAAAATAAATCAGAAAATGTATATAAAATCAAGAAAAAAGAAAACAAAAACAAAATACCATGCTTTGCTAAACATTTACTGAAAACATCTTTTAACCCCTTGTTGGACCTGGCTTTACAGCGTGGTCTAATCCACACACACACACACACACACACACACACATGCAGGGAATGAGTTAGAACTAATGTCTCCATTACTTTAATCTTTTTTGGAAAATGTTTATTTCTGTGATATTTCCCGCTTTCATCATGCAACCCTCCGTCATCATGTTTAATGGAGACTACGAGCTGCTTTCTGTTGGGAAATGATTACCTGGAAATGAAGCTGGACTTTTTCCATTTCAACTCCCATAAACTTTGCCTTCACCTCAAAATCCCCGACTTCCTCACTGGGACAAATGTCAAACATGACATTTTTGAACCTGAAAGAAGAGAAAGACGAAAGATCATTGAACATTGTGGTCGCCCTATTATAGCAGTAATACAATAAAGTAGTACTTAAAGGAACAGCTCATAAAACTCAAAATGAAGTTTAAATTTGATTGGAAGGATTTAAAATCAGTCTATTTGTGGTAAATAATGAAAAAAGAAATTTACATTTATGTTTTATATATTTATATATTTAATTTATATATTCTGGATTTCAGTTTAACATTTCTGGTCAGAAGAACAACAACTAGCATGGTAACGGTTTGATAATAACTGATGAGGCCTAAAGAAAGATATCTTACTGAACAACACCTCCAATAACAAATGTGACAAGGTGCATCCTATGTTTTGGTAAAAAAAACATTTCATAGATTTGATTTATTTTTGGATGGTGGACGCTGGACTCACTGGTGTGTCTGAAGTCCTTCTATCTCCAGGACGACTCCCTTCTCATGCAGCCTGGCTGCCGTGTACTTCAGAGACGGGGGCTTCCACTTCTTACTGCCCTTATTGTCTCCCTTGGTGTCCAGTTTTATTGATCTCCGGGAGTTCCTGGACCAAGAAAACACAGTATTGAAAAAAAGAATTTGCACCAAACTGTCCACACGACACAAATAAGAGAAAGCAGGATTAATACCGTCGCATTGAAAATGCAGAAGGTTATGTTTTTATGCCGTGTATTTATTTATTTATTTGTATGCGTGTTACTCGCATAAGTCAGAAAGTATTAAACCGAATCGCATGAAATTTGGTGGGATGATTGGTTATTATCCGGGGACCATTTGATTAGATTTTGGGATCGATGGGGTCAAAGGTCAAGATCATGAAAAGGTAAAAATCTTCTTTTTTTTACCATAGCGCAGTCAATTTTATCCAATTGGCTGCAACTAACGCAAACATGTTCACAATTCAAAGCCCAATCTTGTGATGTCGAAGGTATGCGCTCTACTGAGTGCCCGTTCTAGTTATTTATGCAGTGAGAAGAAATATTGTGAAAGACTTTTCATCGATACATAGGTTTGTTCATAGCATCAGCTTCATTGGGACTACAGATGAAAAATAGCCTGTTGGCTAACTCTAGCACATTTACTAAAATGTTTTTATTAATGTGCACTGTCCCTTATTAAATTAAAAGAAGAAGCAAAGTCAGAGTTCCAACTCACTTCCGGTTCAGGTTGTCCAGGCAGGTCTTGATGTACGTGTCGTAATAGTTCATCTGGTCCTGGTAGAAGGCCGTTTTGGAGTTGAGGGCCGTCAGCGTCTGCTGCAGCTTCACCAGCTCGGCCTTCCTCCTCTGCCTGTAGCGCCTCTGGTAGCGGATGTCCTGTCAAAGCACCGACATCATCATCAGAAGCCGAAGCAACAATACATGGAGACGTGCGTCGGCCCATGTGATGGAGAGCTCCCCACGTACCTTCGAGATGTCGTTGACGAGGTCCTGGTAGTTGTTGCTGACGGTGAGGACGCCCGCCTGCTCCAGGTTCCGCAGGTTCCTCAGGATCTTCCTCTTCTTCTGCTCCAGCGGCAGCTGGTTGTCCTCCAGCACGGCCGGGCTGCTCTTCAGACCTTCTGGCGTCAGAGCGTCCTGGACCGCCCGCCGGTCGACAATCTTCGTGTGCTCCGACTCCTTTCGGGAGAAAAGTCGTACAAGAAGCGCATCAACGCATATATCAGGGTTCTTACACATTTTGACTGATGGATTTCCAGGACTTTTCCATGACTTTAAACCAAATTTCCATGACCAAACTGAAATCTCGGTAAAAAGATGAACAATTTAGAACATGTTGCGTATTGAGAGCGTATGCCGGCTTATATTTTGAGCGCCTTTATTTAAAAAAACATATTAATTATTTCAAACTCGGCGTAAATGAACATGTGATTATAACATATTTCCATGACTTTTCCAAAACTTTTATGATTTAAGTTTTTTCCATGACTTTTCCAGGCCTGGAAATCACCATTTTAAAACTCCATTACTTTTCCAGGTTTTCCATGACCGTACGAACCTGGATATATTCATTTCACAAGAAATGGCTGTTGGGTGACAAAGAAACACAAGATGGAAGACATGCTCACCTGGGAGGAAGTCGCTGGGGTCTCAAGAATTGCAGGTAAGGTCACGCCGTGTTGAATCCGAACCACGTCCACGATAAGCCTCTTTGTCCTGATGCACACAGAAGATGGAAAACATGATGAGCTGGACGGGGTTGTTTTATTTAATTTGATTTATTTATTACCTTTGCATTGAAAATGCGGAAGGTAATGTTTTGATCACCGTGTGTATTTGTATGCGTGCGTGTTGTTCGCATACCTCAAAAAGTATTAAACCGAATCGCATTATATTTGGTGGAATGATTGGTTATTATCCGGGGACCATTTGATTCGAATTTGGGATCAATCTGGTCAAAGGTCAAGGTCATGACAAGGTCAACATCTTCTTTTTACCATAGCACGGTCAATTTGTATCCAATCGTCATGCAACTAATGCCAAAATGTTCATAATTCAATGCCCAACCTTGTGATATGCGAAGGTATGCGCCTGTTCTAGTTGAATAAATGTTGAGTCGACTTTGGGTCAGTGGGTAGCAGGTCCGTCTTTCAATCAGGGGGTTGGAGGTTCAATCCCCGCCCGAGTCGACGTGTCCTTGAGCAAGACACTAGCTGTGACTACGGTGTGTGATTGCAACAGGATTGTAAGTCGCTTTGATGTGTAAATGATGACGTGTAAATGATGTGTAATGTAATATATGAATCCGTTCTCATCTGAAGGCAGAAAAAAAGTATATTTCACCGACTTGATATAAAAAAAACTGTTGGAAAAGTGTTGTCTGTATCCGGACACGTAACGAGCCTCACAGTACAGAATTGACCCGTCATTCCTCATAAACCGAGACGCCAAAGAGGAAGACGCTCTCGACTCTCAAGTCGGTGTATCCAGACGGATACACGTTCACAGGCGAGATAACGCCGACCACCAAGCCTCTTCCTCTTTGACAGGAAGTGATAGAAGAGCAGGAAGGACAACAAAGAGGCGCGACTGAGCGAAAGCCTCACCAGAAACACACAGTGTCCAGAAGAGTTGAGCACAGTGTAAACTATGCATCCAGGACTTCTGGGTAGTGCGTGTGACTCAGGGTGATGGTTTCAAATATACATACAAATCTGGGAAAATGGCCCTTGATGCGTCGAGCTCGTCATAACATTTCGTCTCGCCGTCCTCTCTCAACAAACGTACTTAGTCATGAGAGACTTCACGTCCTTGTCGTCTCCTTCCAGGAGCTCCAGCTTGCTCGTTAGGGTGAGCGAGATCTCCGTCTTGGCCAACTGGCTCAGAGCGCTCTCTCTGTTCAGGTCATTTGGGTCCGTCGCTCCTTCACCTGAAATAGAACGGCACAACGGAAATATATAATTCAATTCAGTTTATTTGTGCAGCCCAATTTCACAAATTTCCAATTTGTCTCGGAGTGCTTTACAATCTGTACACAGAGACATCCCTGACCTTTGACCTCACATCGGACCAGGAAAAACTCCTAGATAACCCTTAAGGGGGAAAAAGTGAAGAATCCTTCAGGAGAGAACAGAGGAGGATCCCTCTCCAGGATGGACAGAACAATAGATGTCATGTGACCAGAAGGACAGATTAGAGTTAAAACACATTCAATGAATATCTCCCCAGAGTCATCCGAGACTGCACCGAACTTTCATCGTTCAATTCACAAATCAAAACCCACCCGTTCAAAACTGCTTTTAATGTGTGATTGTGTGCTCAGTATGTTCTTATTTGCTTTTATCGTAATTTATAATGCATAGCTTTTAGGTTTTTTCTTTTAATTATGTATTGTAAAGCGTCTTTGAGTGCCTTGAAAAGCGCTATATAAATCGTATGTATTATTAATATGACAGTGTATGAATAGTTCATAGTAGGTATATTCCACGATGGAGACCTCCACGATCCATCAGAGAGGAGGAGTGGGCGGAGTCTCAGCAGTGGGCGGACCACGTGTGATTGAACGTAAACAATAAAAACAATCTGTATAAATCGGCGACCCTGACCCCGACCCCAGTACCGAGCAACGTCTCGACGTCGGGGACGTCCCCCAGGTCCTGCAGCAGCTCGTGCAGCAGGTCGTTGTGGTCGGGGGAGATGGCCTCCAGATGTTCCAAAAGCAGCTGAACAAACACAGATGTGATTAGTCCTGTAGGTCTAAATGAAACATTAACTGTGGAACTTATTACAGAACAATGTGATTACTCAATGAATGAAACTTGGTAAACGTATGGAGAAACAACAGAACACATTCATGAGTGAGAGGTGGAATAAATGCTGAGACACAAACAACCAGACAGTCTGGTTTGATATTAAAATAAAACTGTACAGTAACTGTACAAATGTGACATTGACTGACAGAATACATCTTTTTAAAATGGAGGATGAATCTTGAAGTCTGGAATGAAGTCCGGAGGTAAGTTCGTATCTGGTCTAAAGAAAGTAAGTCCTTTGATTTGGGCTTACCGAGTGGGTATTGATGATCTCATCTATTGAAATGTAGATGATGGGCTTGCTTAAAGTCACCATGTCGGAGTATTCATCAATATTAAACTTCTCTTCAGGTTCAGGGACATCACATGCTGACTGGAAGAACAGCCTGAAAGAGGACAAATGGCAGCAGTTAGTAGTTATAGGGATGAAATCCTGACCGATAATGGCCAGGAAAAAAAAAAAAAAACTCAGTTTCTTCAGAATAAAAGTATACGAATCTCTCCTTTCGTACCTAAACTTCTCATACGTCTGAGTGATGTAGTTGTTCATCGGCGTCATATGTGCATTCTCGCCCTCAAACAGCTTGTTGGCAGCAGCGTGCTGCAGCATCTTGGCCACGGAGCCCAGGTTACGCCGTTGGTCCACGTGGAGTTGCCCCCCGGCCGACATGTCGATGATGTCGAAGCCGTCCGGCGCCACGATGGCCGGGTTCATGTAGCGGTAGTAAAGCAGGTTTCCTACAATCTGCCACGAGAAGAGGAGAGGACACGGTGAACACCTGTTGATGGGTTGAGTTGCACTTACCTCCACAGGCTCACTGTAACACGGCCTTCAGAGAAAAAAAAACAAAAATATATATATATATATATATATATATATATACACTACCGTTCAAAAGTTTGGGGTCACCGAGAAAATGTTGTGTTTTCCATGAAAACTCACACTTTTATTTATTAAATGAATACAAGATTAATACAAAATATAGTCATGAGATTGACAACGTTAGAAATAATGATTTTCATTTAAAATATTAATGTTGTTCTTTAAACTTGTGGCTCAAAGGAAGGCCAGTTTTAGAGCTTCTCTCACCAGCATAACTGTTTTCAGCTGCGCTCACATAAAAAGGGTTTCAATGTCAAGGAATAATCTGTTTGTGGAAAATGCAAAATAAAAAGTTATAATTAAAAAAAGGGTTTCAAGGGGGTTCTAACCCTCTGCTAGTCTTCTAAGGCAATAACACAATGTACCACTAGAACATGGAGATGGGCCTCTACACACCTCTGTAGAGACTTCATTATAAAACAGAGAATAGTCATTTAACATATTAACTATGTAGAGAGTGTATTTCTGATTCATTTCATTTCATTTTCTTGGAAAAAAGTTTTTTTTTTCTTTTTTCTAAGTGACCCCACACTTTTGAAGAGTAGTGTACATGTACACATCCAAATGTATATAGCACACAGGCTTCTACCTTCATCAGTTCATCCTCGGACGCATCTGGAAACTTTGCATGGAGGCTTTTCTTCAGAACCTTTGCAATGTATCTCATGCCATAACTACATGCAAAACAAAAAGCATTGATGGGACGTCAAACACAAAGCATCATGCATTCACGTAGGCATTTCTGTATTTATTACTGCAAGTATTGATGGCTTTTAGTTTCTCCATTTGTGTATGCTCATATGTGAAGCATTAGCACCATCTAGTGGGATACAGCGAACTCGGCTTTTGATGAAGTTGTTTTTGTGATTTCTTTAATTAAAGAAATAGTGCAATAATGTCCCAATAAAAACAAATAAAACCTGTGGTACTTGGGTGTGGCTGACAAAGCACAAAGCAGAGTTGTGTGTTTGTGTTTGAGCAACTAACCAGATGACTGCTGGCTCCAAAGCAATAGTTATCTAATAATGACCGTGTTTCGACATGCAGCTGAAACCGTAACAACCAGAGTGGAAAATGACACGTCAAAACATATGATCACAACGTGTCTGGCTCTATTTTAAATCCCATTGCCCTCATTGTATTGTTGAAAAATGCCGTCTCAAAATAGGAGAGAAAAAGACTCAGCAGCAGGATGAAAATAGATTTGTGGAAAGGATACTGGAAATAGTTCTTTGTCGTTCCATAACAAAGAACTATTTCCAGTATCCTTTCCACTTCTTTCACCATCTAAACTTGCCATATGAAAATGTAACTGCACTCTGAAAGCATGCACCATGAGAATACCATGGGGCGGCTTTAAATACAACGCACAACAACACATGATGGCCTGAAGAGTTGAATGAACACCTTACAGTCTCAAAACATACTCAACTTTGTAATTTGTACACGGGTCAATTAAATTGCATCATGTTATATTGCATCATTCTGTGACACGTTGTTTCGCAACCTTGTCAACAAAAAAGAAAAGTCTTGAATAACTTTGTTAGAGCATTTAAAATGGCTCACTAATAAGTAATAACACATCAATAACACATCTTATTTATTATTCCGTATGTGGTTTTAAAAAAATATACTCAGTATTGACAAGCAGTACTGTCACAGAGGATAAAAGGACATTGCGAGAGTTGAGGAGGACAGCGCAGCAGCTCCTAAAACTTACGGGATATTATCCAGAGAGGACACGATGGAGTTCAGGACCTTGTCCGTGGCGGACCGCAGCGCCAGACTGGAGGCCTCCAGCCTGCTGCGCACCTCCTCGTGGGACATGGCCTGCTCCGGAGTCACTTCATACGGCAGCTTGCTGCAGGAAGGCAAACAGCAGACATGCGTACGGCTCATTGTCTTCAGGGTGGGAATGTTGTGTAGATTACGGTAAAATAATATCTAAAGCATACCGTAAACCTTTTACACCGATTTATTTGCTACCGTATGTTTAATGACATTAGAGATGAACAATTACACAAAAATATCTCAATGAAATGCGATGGAAAAGCATGAGCAGTGCTTTAATCAGGGTTCTTACACATTTTGACCAGTGGATTTCCTTGACTTTTCCATGACTATTCACCAAATGTCCATGACCAAACTGAAATCTCGGTATAAGCATGAATTGTGTGTGTTGATTGCGTACGCCGGCTTATATTTTGAGCATCTTCCTTTAAAAATCACATTCATTACTTCAAACGCGGTCTAAATGAACACGTGATTATAACAAATTTCCATGAATTTTCCAGAACTTTAATGATTTAAGTTTTTCCCATGACTTTTCCAGGCCTGGAAATGACCATTTTAAAATTCCATGACTTTTCCAGGTTTTCCATGACCGTACGAACCCTGTTCAATGTGTACGGGACTTCTAGATAACGGGATACAACATGCTACATAACCTCGTCAACAAAACGCACTGTAGTCCACCTACCTGGCCTCTCCAGTCGCCGTCTCCAGCTGGTTGACCCAGGCTTTGTACACTTCCACTGGGTTGGTGTTGATGCCTAAACTCTTGTCCTCAATGATGTCTTTGACCACTGGAGCCAGGAGTTGCCTGAGGGTGTTGTGGCCACGCGCGCCTCTGTTAAAGCTCACGACCATCTTGATGACCGTTGGGTTCCCAGTCACAATTTCCTGGATCTGGTCCACCTTAGAACTGAGAAACACGGAGCGGATGCTACAGTACTGTCCGCCGAACAACAAGGATCGTACCCTTTATGTATTCATAATACAATACGATTATAGGGATGTGAGGTCAGCTGCAGTTCTCACTTGATCTCCTCTTCCAGAGCCGTCTTGAAGAGTTTGAGGAGCAGGTATTCCTCCCTCTGGTTGGAGGCGTAGTTGTACAAGGTGAAGACCACGGTGTCCATGAACTTAGTGGATTTGTTTTGGGGCATCTGGAAGATCAGTTTGGCCAGGTAGTGTGGATTGGTCTAAATGGGAAGGAAAGGGAATGTGTACGTATGAATATCTTATGCATACACTTTGAATACACTTTTAAAGTAGATGGACATGTTTTTGTTTTACCTGCAGCAGGTAGAAGAGATGTTGGTAGGCCTCCAGTTTCCTTCTTTTGCCTTTGCTTAGACCCTTGATACCCAGCCGGTCTCCTGTCGTCAAGTCCTCTTTACTCTCTTTACTTTTCTTGTTCTTCATTTTCTTATTATGGGACACAACATCCTTTTAAAGAGAAACACAAAATTAGGTAAACAGCAGAACAGGACTTAAAAAAAGATAGAATAGAAATATACTTTATTAATCCCCAAGGGGGAATTTGTTGACACAGTAGCACCAATAAACTAAACACAATAAAATATAAATATAAGAAAGAAAGAAAGTGACTATGCATAAAGTATACAAAGTGAAATATAAAATATATATGTAGGTATATATATATATATATATTTATATATATATATATATATATATATATATATATATATATATATATATATATATATATATATATATATATATACACACAGTGTGCAAAATATAAAAAAAATATTTATAGACCGTGTGCAAACTACACTTACAGATACCTTTAAAGAAACTGTACAACATGTCAACCAAAAGTAAAATATCACAGTGTACCTATCCCTTCCTTGTACACATGAGAGCAAAGGGTTCTGACCTGCAGAGTGATCCTGTTCTTCACCAGGAGTCCAATCTTTATGTCCATCAGGTTCAAGTCCTTCTCCATCTGCTGATTGGAGCGAATATTGGTGACCACTTCCTCCCGAAGTCGAGTCACTTCCTGCTCCTCCTGGAGGTCCAGGGCGCTCTGCTCCAACAAGTGGACAAACTTGCGCACCACAGACAGAGGAGGGTCCGTGGCCCCAGCTAAGATGGGACATTTAGGAGCGTCAGTAAAAGCAAGCCACACACACACACACACACACACACACACACACACACACACACACACACACACACACACACACACACACACACACACACACACACACACACACACACACACACACACACACACACACACACACACACACACACACACACACACACACACACACACACACACACACAGAAAATCTAAAAATATTATTGGCAAAATATCCCAATATCAATATGCATTCTTAAAAATACCCTTACTATAATTAAGGAATAGTCATTGGTAGATTCAGAAGTTTCAATTCACAGAGGAACATTAGGAAAAAGAAAAGCAAAGGAATAAAAGTATGATCAATAAACCATGAGAGATAACAGTCAGATGAGCTAAGAAGAAAATAGTGACGCCTACTTGAACAGAATTCTTTTAAACTAGCAAACGATGAATTTAAACGAATGTTGTCGTATTTACTAAATCCCAGACAAAGTCGCATATTGATCTCATATCAATAAAGCTCCGCTGCAGCAGAGTAACGTGCGTTGTTGACTTACTTAGGGTTCTATAGTCATCTCTTGCTTTGTTGGCCTTGAGAAAAGCCTGGATCTTCACAATTTCTTTTTCCTAAACACAAAACAAAGAGTCTCACAAAAACACGGAACATTCAACCCTGAATCCAAAGGTTTCACAAGATGTGATGTTATATATTTAAGGTGTTACTCACATGATCTTTAAAGAACTGTAGCCTCTGGTTGTATTTACGCTTGGCTTTCCACATTTTGGCCACAGACTGGATCTAAAAACATCCGTGGGTATATCAGGTATTTGATACTGTAGCTATGTTATAAAAAGTACATGCAACTTAATTCATCCCAGCTATAATGGTTAATTAGTTTGTGGCTGACAATTTCCTCATATTGGTGATAAAGCTCTCACTTATGAGAAATGGGTGCACAGCTTTAGAGTCATTCAATAAGAATATTTTTTAACCGATTATTTTATAAAAATGAACAAAATATATCACCTTGACAATTGAAGCAACATTTTTCTGAAGCAAATGTATCCTGTCTTTGTAAATGTTCCTTTGTTTGTAACCTTTCCAGCAGGCCTGCAAAAAAAAGAAAAATACATTAATAAAAACGTAGTGAAGTGAATGCAAGTTGGGTCAACACAACATGGATTATTAAACTTGGGTGGTTGATTATTCTTCATGTGTTGCATCACTTCCTTAATTAAATTGCATCTTAGCTCGGAGCTGCATCAGGGATCATTAAAGTAGCTGCACTCGACCTGCAGTTTGACGACATGCGGTTCTTGCTGGCGTAGGTACTCCATCCTCTGGGCGTGCTTTTTCCTGACCAGGTGACCTCTGACCCTCGCCTGCAGCTGGATCACCAAGGATTCATTGGCCATCCATAGCTGTCCCCTGTTGTATTCGGCCGTCAAACAGCCGACAACAGCCTAAAAAAGAAAAATGTCATGTTATGAAGATTTCCAGAAAATGTTATCAACCAAATGAATGATGCCTGAATCCATTGTTAAACCAAGAAGGAAGGCAATCCCATTAATGGTAGTGAAACCATGCAGAACAGCAGGGGGTACCTGGATTTCCTCTTTTCCGAGCTGGCCCCCATTGTGTTCATATCCTTCAGGCTCCTCCCAGATGCCCTGTCCAGTCTCCAGGTTATAGTAGTAATCATATCTGTCCCCAATGCAATGTTTCACCCACACACCATCAGCGCTACCTGAAGGGAAGCAGAGAGTTCCCGTTTCGATCCAGTGGATGTTGTATCCACACACACACATCTGAAAATCAGGTGACTTCTCACTGCGCAGGCATTATTTTAAAGAACAATAACATTCCTTTCGTGTGGTTCTTGTGCAGTGAGTTACCGTCAGCGGCCCCGCTCGCTTGTCTCCGGGCCAGTTCAGCCTGGTATGCGTCGGCACATTCAGGGAGCACCGCTCTCAGTCCTGCGCTGGGAACCTGCAGCGCCTGCAGAGTATCCCGAGCGTCCTCGCCGGCCACCGTCCGGTTAATGCCAGCGACCGCTTCAGCCACTAACAACGGAAACGAGAATAATCCAGAAAAGCAGTCGTTGGGTTGAATAGAAAAACAACACAGTAAGCGCCAAGTCAAATTCGGTAAGTGAGTAAGGGATAGTCCATAATAAGCAAAAACATATCACAGTATTGTGCCCACACACATCTATATTGCAATACCTATGTAAGCAAACAGGAGGATATAGTTTTAGTTCAACCGCTATTGTATCTATTCCCTTTGTTATGAAAAGACGTCAGTGTTACCGTTTTATAAAGAATTAATGTGAAATACAGAACATTTTATCGAGCTATAATATAATATAATATGTCTCAGTATCATAGTGTTAGGTTGTAATAGTTTATTTTGATAACATGTGCAGAGATCTTATGCTTTAAATGAATACATATAGAAATATATTATAATAGGACATATTAGGAGAAAATTTATATTGTTGTTAATGTATTATGAAGCATGGGGGTAATGTTTACTCTATGCAAATGTAAATGACAAGAACTAATGTATGTTAATGAAAGTGACTGTATGTTGGTATAATACATGGACGAAGCCGGTTGAAATCCGTGACGTGACTTACAATAATAGACGGGACCTTTCTTAAAGACGTCTTTGTTCTTTTATTAAACTAAACGTCTGTTATTGATCGTCTCCACAGAGCTCCGATGCACCCCCCGCCCCCGTAGCATCATGCAGCACCAGAAGTCGCATTAAAAGCAAGACATATTTAATTTATTATACGTTAAAAATACTATACGGCTCTCAATGAAATATATTTAGAAATATTTGGCTTTTATGGCTCTCCCATCAGAAATGGTTCCAGACCCCTGACTCCTGTGTTAGAGGCGAGTGGCGATGTGGAAAGGACGCACGTCCTCTGGACTGTCGCAGTCTAAACTCCATGGGAAACAAACCCCCAGGACCTAAATGAAGCCGTTCAGATGCGGTTTGGATGGGTGAAAACAAACTCTGGAGACGTACATGCGAGAGCCTCCTCTTCATCCTGGTTGGCCGTGTGTATGGCGTCTTGGATCTGGTCCAACCACAGCACTGCAGACTCATCGCCAGAAGTCTACAAGCGGGGGAAAACACAAGGTCATCTATTCAGACTCGCATCGTTCACGCACAACGCCAACGTGATATACAATTACAATCGTTTTTAAAACTATTTTAGTCAAAAGATTTAATATCCAAGGTAAGAAAGTCTTGAGTGTGTTATGCAAAGTCATCAAGTTAGGAGGTAAGAGCCAAGGAAAAGGGAAATCTTTTGATTGTTGACAATAGTTACACAAATATGTTCTCGCCCAGACTTACAGACCCTGACAATCTCACATCTTGAATGTTTATTCAGCCTGGCTTTTGTACTTCTTCTCAGGCTAATTTTAGAGAGCTCCTGGGGGCCTAGGGTGTAACCCTGACAACAGGGCTAACAGGAAGGAAGTCCCCATGAAAACACAGCAGACTCAAAGCAGCTTTTTGTATATATAATCAGCATCCAACCAATTATGTACCAGCCAACTCATCATGTGTTGTGGGAGCGTTGCAAGGTCAAGAATAGTAATGTAAAACAATTAAATAAATACACACATAGATGTCAATCTGCTTGTGTCATGAGCCCAAAACATGAAAATAAACGGTATAATTGCTGTATAAACATAATAATGTTAGATATGCGTGTTGATGCCAAAGCTGACAACATCTGCTACAGGAGTGATTCCTCAACTACAAGCAGGATGACCGTCACTACAGTCGCCCTCAATCAATACCAAAACCCTTTAATAACATACACTACCGTTCAGTTTGGGGTCACCGAGAAAATGTTGTGTTTTCCATGAAAACTCACACTTCTATTTATTAAATGAATACAAGATTAACATAAAATATAGTCAAGACATTGACAAGGTTAGAAATAAGGATTTTCATTGTAAATATTAATGTTGTTATTCAAATTTGTCGCTCAAAGGAAGGCCAGTTTTAGAGCTTCTCTCACCAGCATAACTGTTTTCAGCTGCGCTCACATAAAAAAGGGTTTCAATGTCAAGGAATAATCTGTTTGTGTAAAATGCTAAATAAAAAGTTAAAAAAAAGATTAAAAAAGGGTTTCAAGGGGGTTCTACCCCTCTGCTAGTCTTCTAAGGCAATAACACAATGTACCACTAGAACATGGAGACGGGCCTCTACACACCTCTGTAGAGACTTCATTAAAAAACAGAGAATAGTCATTTACCACATTAACTATGTAGAGAGTGTATTTCTGATTCATTTAATGTCATTTTCATTGAAAAAACTGCTTTTTAAAAAAAATTCTAAGTGACCCCAAACTTTTGAACGGTAGTGTACTTATTGTAGAAGTAATCAGTGATATTTCTCACTGCATCTCAGCTGTTGAAACTATTAAGGACCGTCTTCACACCCGGGTGACTCAGTGGGCCGTCACCGTCCCGGGCTGAGGGGAATTCAGTTTCAAAGGCTGGACAGGAAATGCGCTCACTGCGGCGGCCGAGCGGACGAGCGCCCCGCATACAGTACGCGAGCAGGAAGCCGGGCTGGAGAACACGGCATTATCAGTCCTGCCGCTGCGCCGAAGAGATGCAAAACAGAACATTTCACCGGTGGAGAACTCCTACTTTTACTGGAAAGAAGCAACAGCGAGCGCGGTGAAGACGAGAAACCTTCACGTCTCGGGGAAACAACGCCAGAGAGAGGAATGGCCGACCTCGTGCCAGGACTACTCATTTGTTTGATGGCCGTGAGAACCATTCAGCTGGACGGTGAGTCTACTAACACACTTCAAGAGCTTACCAAGACAATATGAATATTAGATATTTATACTTATAGCATTCAACTGGTTAGGAGCTCAAATCCCAAATCAAATGTAACAAAACAGAAGTTTAACTATTTTAGTACAGTTGTTTATACAATACAATTTAAATCCTTCTAAAATTGTCTTTGCAAAAAATGTTTTTTTTTTTATAAAGAACTAGAACGGGCACTCGGTAGAGCGCATACCTTCGCATATCATAAGATTGGGCATTGAATTATGAACATTTTGGCATTAATTGCATGTCAATTGGATACAAATTGGTAATATATGGTAAAAAGAAGATTTTGACCTTTTCATGACCTTGACCTTTGACCCGATCGATCCCAAAATCTAATCAAATGGTCCCCAGATAACAACCAATCATCCCACAAAATTTCATGGGATTCGGATTAATACTTTTTGACTTATCCGAATAACACGCAGGCATACAAATACACGGCGATCAAAACATTACCTTCCGCATTTTCAACGCGACGGTAATAACTAGAAAGTCTTCAAAATAACATTTGACAACAGATAACGTGACTAACAATGTTTGAATGTAGTTTAAAATATTTATTTTTGAGTTCCTCCAAAGCCACTACATTGATCTTCTACCCATTTATAGGAAACAGAACCCGGACCCGACTTCTCGTTCCACGTGTCGCGATACCGAAAACCTTCAAGGGGTCGACGTACAAACTGAACCGCACCGACCAGCTGCTGGCCCTCCACCCCACCGACCCCCGGCTGGACGTGAGCCTGGAGGACCCGGTGGCGGCCTTCACCAGGGGGGTCCTCGGCACCCGGGTCATCCCGTGGTCCTACATCCTGGCCATGCTGGTGGGCGTCCCCTCCAACGCCTACATCCTCACCTTCCTCCGCCTCAGAGCCAAGTCCTCCTCCACGCTGGTTCTGTACCTGAACCTGGCGCTGTCCGACCTGCTGCTGCTGCTGTCGCTGGCGCTGCGCGTCCACTACCACTTCAACGGCAACAACTGGATATTCGGGGAGACCTCCTGCCGGCTCGTCACGGCCCTGTTCTACGGCAACGTCTACAGCTCGGCGCAGACCATCGCGTGCATCAGCCTGAAGCGCTACCTGGCCGTGGTGCGGCCGTTCCTGTACCGCCGGCTGGCGAAGACCAGCATGGCGGCGTGGACGTGCCTGGTGGTGTGGTTCCTGTTCGGCGCCGCCATCGTGCCCGAGCTCCTGGTGAGGCAGAGCTACCACGTGGTGCAGCTGGGGGTGACCACCTGCCACGACGTGCTTCCCCTCGAGGAGACGTCGCACTCCCTGCTGGTGCCGTACCGGCTGACGCTCGTCTGTCTCGGTTTCATCGTGCCCTTTCTGATTTGCATCTATGCCCACGTGGCTGTGGTGTACCACCTCGGGCAATCTCGCTGTGACTGGAAACCATTCATCAGGGTCAGCACGCTGGTTTTCGTCATCTTCGCGGTGTGCTTCTTGCCCAGCGGCGTCCTGCACGTCGCCCACTACGTCCGCCTGTCTTCCAGCGGGGACGACGGGCTGTACGGCTACTACAGGGTGGCGGTGTGCCTCTGCTGCTTCCACAGTTGTCTGGATCCCTTCCTGTGTCTGCTCATTGCCAAGATGGGCGCCTCGGAACTACAGTTCATCTCCCTCCGCGGGGTTTCTCAGAGGCCTCCGTGAGCCTGCAGGAGGTGTGGACAGAGAAAAAGCTTCTCCTTGCTAGACCAGGGTTGGGAACCAGCAGGGATGGGCACACAACCCAGAAACCAAGACGAGAGACTCAAGACTCTGAATTCAACAGCGCGATACTGTAATCTCCGTTTCAGGAATATTAGGATCAGGAAGGGAACATTTACACTGTGAATCCAATACAGGCCTATTGGGTCAACCTACAACATCTCAAATCGGGTGATTGATGACACACAACTGGCAACAATCTTTTCTCTTTGCCATGTTAAAAGATCAACATTTATGCATAATGATGCAGAGATGAAAATTGGAGCCATGTCAGGGATGAAGGGTGCTGTGCAGCTCCGGTTTATCCAGCCATAAAGGCTTTTTTTTTTTTTATATGTTGCATTTTGAGGATACAGGAGGAGGATCAACACCTTCTTTTTCAATGATTGCTATGTACATTAACCAAAGAAGAGTCACGCTACCTGGCAGAGGCGCTGCTTGGTGTACTGCAGGACGTCGTGGTAGTGTTTGGCTGTGGCCGGGTTCACCCCCGTCAGCTTGGCTGTCGGGAGGAGCAGCGCCGCAAGCGTCTGTTGGTATTCCCCCGA
Source organism: Liparis tanakae (assembly GCA_036178185.1). Taxonomy (NCBI): domain Eukaryota; kingdom Metazoa; phylum Chordata; class Actinopteri; order Perciformes; family Liparidae; genus Liparis; species Liparis tanakae. Next base: position 23,028,703 of record CM070094.1, on the reverse strand, counting down.
GTTTAGAGCCTCGTTGATCTCAGCTAAAGCCATGATGCCTAAGTACAAGACAAGAAAACGTGATGTTTCATCAGTCAATGCGTTTCATTTATTGTGTCTTTAAAAGAATTCTCATTGTAGGATCACAAAAATAAAATAATTTCCAAGGTTTGAAACTGCTTTTCAAGTCATTGAATTTCCACAAACTACGCCACTTAAAACACGAGCAACGCGACTGCCTTACGCTCATGCTCCTCGTGGACTTGCACGTTGACGCCGTCGATGCTTCTTTGGACGTCGTTCCAGGTGAGAAACTCTTGTCCTTTAGCAAGAGCCTCGCCTCGCAGCTCGATAAGCGTGTCGGCATACCTGAGGGGGAGGGCCGCGAAGAAGTTCAGCAAGTCTCACACGTCAGAACATCCTCGTGTTGAGACCTACTCGGAGTGCAGTGACGTGCAACCGGAAGACAGAATAGTTGCATTCTACTAAAACCATCCTGCAACAGCGTCATTTAAAGCGACACTAACAATTGTACCTTAAAATAACAGCTTGAAATATTTTGGGCCGCTACAATGACTTTTAATATGTTGATGTCTCCTCCTCCACTGCCATCGGGGGTCTGTGGGCTAAAAACCCGACTATGTCACATGGTGTAACCGCCCGGTCCTTGGACCTGCTTTCTGTCATGATGACCAACGTCACATAGTCCAGTCCACCTCACAGGGGACTTTTTATTGTCTCCGCTACGCGACGCGTAGAGACAGAGAGACATGCTGCTGTGGAGACGATCAATAACAGACCTTTAGTTTAATAAAAGAACAAAGACGTCTTTAAGAAAGGGACCTGACATTACTGCTGCTGTCATCTGGAGGAGAGAGAAAGTTACAGGGGGCGGAGGAGATTTTCTTTTTTAAACTCAATCTCAAAAGATGCCTCACCGAAAGAGTGACGCGTATGGCGAGCTAGAGGTTCACGACGCCTGATCTATCGTAACTGGGTATGTACGACACTGAAGTAAACGTTAAATACCTGAAGGGGGCGCTACAAGGGGAAAACTACATAATGGGGCTTTAACTTCAGTGAGCGACACCGTTACAGGAACAGAAACAGTTGATTTCTACCAACATCAATAAACCCGAAGGCGGGGCGATTACAGATCTAACGCGACAGAACCACTCAGACCTCCCACCTGTTGAGGTTGTCTTGATCCATGTTGGTGAAGCCCAGAGGAGAGTCGACCAGCTGCTCGATCACAGCCTGGGGCTCTTTGGTGTCCAGCACCTCGTTCAGCACCGCCACGGCCGACAGCATTTCCACCGCGACACTCAGCTCCTCGTGGCTCAAGCCCGACTAATAAAACACAAAACACAAAAGGTAAAGCATGAAGTGGTGTTTAACCTCAGTACACGCACTGCTCTGACCCAACATGACGCCTCACCCGTCCCCCTTGCAGCTGCAGACTAAACAGCTCAGCCTGATAGAGGTTGGCCGCACTCTGGTAGACGAGAGGCAGTTGAGCCTCCGGGTTCATCAGCTCCTCCGCCGTCTCCGCTGCGTCGCCAAGGCGAATGGCCGTGTTGATCGCGGAAACCGCCTCGAGTTCTGGTCAAGAAAAGGATCACAGATGGTCACGTAGACATCCCCTTGCTTTACAGTTCCTAATGTTAAAGGTTTATCATGAGCTGAACTGTGTGTGTGGCCCTCACAACATCACAAACTGGACATTAACCCCCCCAATATGTTCATGTATTTGTTATTTTTATTGATTGTTAATGGTTTCATTTATTCTCCTGGTATGTGTGTATCTGCATTTGTGTGAAGGGTTAATAAAGGCTGGGATGAGTTAAGCTCAGACGGGCACTTAGGTCAGCTCAGGGGTCCTTCAGGAAGAAAGCGAGGGAAAACGCTACGCTAGTAATTAACTAGTTATAAACCAACAGCCTGATGCGTTTCTGTGCTTTCAGTTGGTATAAACAGTTATCAAACCCATACACGCCTGGATGTCACGTATCCAACACGTGCAATGGGACATAGACTTGTTAATGCTAATGAGTAAATATGTGTTAATAAACATCTACAGTTAGCAACACAACAAAGGTGGATTACTTCGTTTCTCCGCCTCAGCAAAGTCATTGCAGGAGCTGACGGCTCTCTGAATCTCCTCTTTGTCCAGCATCACAGTCCTCCCTCCGTCCTGCAAACAAAGGTCAGAGTTCACGAAAGACACCAGCGACATCACGTGGGTATTCTTCATGTGTTGAAGCCGGCGCGTGGAGGGCAACGTGTCCGTTCCAGATTAAGTTATGGTGGCCGATTTATGTTGCGGATGAGCTTTTTCTTAATAATAGCACAGTGTATTCACGGAGTAGTGCACTACAGTCTTTTATCAGCGTCTGCTCGGCCGATGAGGGCTGTGTGCTCACAGACGGATGTGGACACGTTGTCAGGTGGACAAATACAAAAACGGAAAAAGAAGAACACTGCCAATGTGAACGATGTGTTCTTCTTCCACACACACACACACACACACACACACACACACACACACACACACACACACACACACACACACACACACACACACACACACACACACACACACACACACACACACACACACACACACACACACACACACACACACACACACACACACACACACACACACACACACACACACACACACCTCTTTAAACAGCGTGCGCCAACATCGTAAATAGTAACCCCGACACACACGGACACAAATTAACAAACACGCTGCCGCTCAGTCGGTGTACCTTGGATGTATGTTGGCAGCAGGTGGTGAAATGCTCCAGGTACCAGCGACAGTTGGACTCCTGAACGCCGAGCAGGCCCAGAGCCTCGAGCCTCAGCGCGGCCAGCAGAGCGGCCTCATCCTGGGCCGACACCGCCTGGTTCACCTGCCTCACCGCCGCCTGGACTGGAGGCACGGAGGACAAGACGGATGTAACTAAGGATCATTTTATCTTTTACTGAAACAAACCAATTTTTATTGATTTTTGTATGTTAACTGCAGATTCACTGTATATACAGAATACACACACACACACATTTTTATGTTAACTGCAGATTCACTGTATATTCAGGTCAGAGTTCACAGATGCCCTGTGTTCATAGGCACACACACACACACACACACACACACACACACACACGATACAAATACTTTTTTTCATACAAAAATGAATGTCGTCATGGTACTCGAGGTAATACGGAATAAAATGCAATGTTCATGCGGGAGGGAGCTCCTTACTGTTGACTAAGTCAATGCAGCCCTGGATCTCCTGGTGAGTCAGCAGCTCCTCATAAACGTCTCGTTCTTCAGTGGCAATGGATGAGCGCTGATTGAGGGCGACAAAGAGATAAGAATATACGCAAGATACATTTCACAAAGCATTTCAGTTTTCTGTCGTCACATTCTTTTTTTTTTTCCCCATTCATCCTGATGAAGTTGAATTGTTGCCCTCACAGTTCAGCTGTTAACCCTCCTGTTACCTTTGGGGTCAATTTAGATAGATAGATAGATGGATACTTTATTAATCCCGAGGGAAATTTAGGAACCCAATTTGACCCCATTCAGTGTTTAACGTCTCTAAAGAAATGATTGACAGAAAAAAAAGTTGCTTCATATTTCATGAATGTTCCTAATTTATTGGGAACAATTGGAAAAACCTAAAATTCACATGATACGTTTTCAATTTCCAGAACACAACTTATACATTTATAAATTTGACCCCAGGTGTAAAACATATAAGAAATATCAACCTGTTTATTTATTTAAAGGGCTATTTAGGTCGTCAACAAACAAACAAACAAACGTAAAGTGACACTTACACTTGGGAAACAATATTCATTCTAATAATTTTCTGGAAGTTTTAATTGCTGTGGTCAAATTGACCCCGAGGGTAAAATATGTTAGTAAAGTTGAAGGTAACAGGAGGGTTAGGTGAAAATGGACGCCTCCCGTTTGTACAGCATTGGTAAAGAGAAAGGGAGGCGAGATGTCGGGAGGGTTTGTGTTCGGTGAAGCTGACGCTGCAGCCACTGGAATGTGCTGGCAAGGCCGCCGCAGTGAGTGAGTGCAGGCGGCGCAGAGTAGTTATCTCTTCAGTCGTTAGTCGTCAGTACTAGCTGGACTCTGCAGTGCGAAAAAACAGGTTCAGAGCAACGATTTGAATTATTCGCCTCACTAAATGTTGCTCTCGATGTTTAATATTCTTAGATTTTGTAGTTTTGGTTCAGTGACACTATTTTCCGACTGAGACGAGAAGGCTCAACACAAACAACAGTTTGTGGTGAACCTGAACGCATCACGACACAGTTAGAAACCCTGTTACGGGTTAAATACAGACGCGACGATGCATGCAGTAGCTTCAGCGGTGATGGCAATGTAGTGTACTTACACTTACATACTGTCTCTGACACGACAAATACATATTTATCAGAATGATTGCACTGCCTGCTACTCCCATTTGTCTGTAGTTTAGTTTATTATATGTTACTATATGTGTATTATATGTTAGTATTATATGTATAGGTTGGTATATGTTTTAGCATATATTTAGTAAGGTTATTAATATGTTATTACATGTAAATTATGTTCAGAGTACTTGTACAGAGTGTATGTCATGTTATGTTATATTATGTTTGCTATGTTATGCTATGGTAGTTCCTAATTTCAGTGCCCAGTCTGACCCTGTGTCATTCTGTGCATCTGACAATAAAACACTTGTAACTTGTAATGTCATATTACTGTCGTTTAAATGGCATTTATGTAACTGAATATCTGAGCGGTCTGAAAAACATGAATAGAGAGCAATAAAAGTCGGTGTACAAGAGAGAAAGTAAACAAAGTGTAATCCACCCTCCTGAAGAAGGAAAGTGGGCAGTTACAGATGATGACACTGCGACGCAAGAGGTCTCTGGCTTCTCACCCTCCCCGAGGACTGGTCCCGCTTGCGGCCCTTGGTCTGGCTCAGCGTGTCTTGGTAGTTTTGGGCCAGAGCCTCCTGGTTATTCCTCAGCATCGCGTTCGGATTATTCAACGCTCCCATCAACACGGACGTCTGACCTCGGTCGACCGCCTCGTTGATAGCAATCACAGCGGCGTGCACTAAGGACGACGGCGCCGGAACATTTCAGTAAAAGACATTAGGTAACAACACAACGCGGTTCAGAGGTTTAGGTGGACTTACGGGCAGCTTCGTCCACCGAGAGCTCATTAGCCAAGATTCCTCCGATCTTACTGAAAGCTGGCATTTGAATGCCATACTTCTCCAGCTCACTCCTCATGTTACTGATCTCTTCCTCTAGAACACAGATACACACCGATAGCAGGGGTTATTGTGGCGTTATAAAGCAACCCTGAAATAGACATACACTACCATTCAAAAGTTTGGGGTCACTTAAAAACATTTTTTAAAGCACTGTTTTTTCCAATGAAAATGACATTAAATTAATCAGAAATACCCTCTCTACATAGTTAATGTGGTAAATGACTATTCTCTTTTTTTTAATGGAGTCTCTACAGCGGTGTGTAGAGGCCCATCTCCATGTTCTAGTGGTACATTGTGTTATTGCCTTAGAAGACGAGCAGAGGGGTAGAGCCCCCTTGAAACCCTTTTTTTTTTTTTTTTTTTTTTAAATTGTATAACTTTTTATTTAGCATTTTCCACAAACAGATTATTCCTCGACATTGAAACCCTTTTTATGTGAGCGCAGCTGAAAACAGTTATGCTGGTGAGAGAAGCTCTAAAACTGGCCTTCCTTTGAGCCACAAGTTTGAAGAACATCATTAATATTTACAAAGAAAACCATTATTTCTAACCTTGTCAATGTCTTGACTATATTTTGTATTAATCTTGTATTCATTTAATAAATAAATGAGAGTTTTCATGGAAAACAACATTTTCTCTGTGACCCCAAACTTTTGAACGGTAATGTATATTATATAATTTAATTAATATCATTCCCTCTGCTTTGGCATCATCATACAATCTCAAAACACTTCCATTCCAAATGTAGATTTTCGGAGGACCTGGGTCACTATGACCTGCTCAGAACTGCTCACCATGTAAATCTTCAAAAACATGTTTTTCAGCAACTTCAATGAAAGTTAGATCAAATTGAAATAAAATGACAAACTAATGTCAAGAGTGCTGCCGCTTGCTCGTGTGTGTGGGTCTTAATCAGTGTCATTGAATGGCTGCAGGGGATATGTTGGATAATATAAACTGCTCTAAATTACAGACCAGCTGTTTATACAAATCAATATAAAATGGTACATGCTTGAGAGAACATGATACCCGTATTTAGTGTTTTTCAATTAAATCCCAACAGGACTAGTTAATGGAATGACCTCCCCACACAGAGGATGCTCGTTAAATGAATACACAACAGTACTTCAAAAAGCCCTTAGCAAACAGCAATCCTTCATTTTAAAGAACATTAATAAAGCAATTGATAACTTATTTTATTCATCATTTAAAGGAGGTGCATTGTATTCTATATCATTTCTGAGTTATATTGCTCAGTTTTTTTCAGGAGAAGCCAATTTCCACTTGTGTTACCTGTGAAGGCCACTTTTCCCAGCAGGTCCTGGATCTGTGGTGCAATGCCCAGTTTGTAAAGGTACAAGCTGGAATAAACGATAAGATTTAGATTAGATTTATATGAGAGAGAGAGAGAGAGAGAGAGAGAGAGAGACAGACACACACAATCTGACAAAAATGTCTGGACACCCGTCACACGGACACCACAGGGGGGGGGTGTTGGCTCACATTACAAAACGCTCTTCCTGAGAGCAGCCAGCCGGCTCAGGCCCCCAGTGAGCACGGAGCTCAACAGGCAGGTGGCTGGAAACTTCATACAACTTTAATCTTCCCGCGAGTCCTTGATAAGTGGGTATGAATTATAGATAATAAGAGCAAGTCTGGCTTCAGCACAGTTATTCGGCCCTCAGGTCAGCGTCTGAACATGAACATGTCCGGTCCTGGGGACACGGGGGCTTTAGACGACCCTCTGAACTCTGCTCGATCAAAAAGGCGATGTTTTCACAAACAGGGCGGATTCAGTCCGAGATACAAACACAGAAACAGCTGACTGGGATTATTGAAGGTGGCCGATTACAAGTCACAGGAGTTCCTGACAATCAGCTGACTGGCTTGGAGCAACTAGCTCTCTCCAGACTGTGGATCCGCCTTGTTTATTTCCACGATTTCCTCCTCATTTTAGACCACAAACTACTCTACCCCCTTCTTCCCGTTTTAAAACTATGCGTCCCCCCCCCCCCCATTACATTGTGTTCTTTAAATGTTCCACCACGCTGAATGTACAGCAGCATCCACTGCTTCGCCTCCATGTGTTTGGACCCAGGGAAGCAGCAGAGTATTCGCTCGTCCTCGTGGGACCGAAGCTGGACTTGCAGGAAGGAAAAGCACGTGTGTGCATAAGGAGGGAAGGAAACCAATCCTCTGAGGACCTGACCGCAACACCACAACAGAGAAAACAAGCAGCTGGCGTAACCACTCCCTTCATCGGTGTCTGGATGGGTCAGATAGATAAAACTGACCCCCCAGTTCATTCAAAGTCGTCTCAATAAAGAAGACGAGGTCCTGAAGTCGTTCTGCAGCCGCAGAAAGTTCATTCAACTTTTTTTTTTTGTCGTCACAGCATTACGACATTTTTCACAGACACGAAACCATGACAAATAATTTCCCCTTTGTATTGAGAATGCAAGTAAAGAGTTGAGCACTGAAACACCCCGTTCACTTCAGCAGAAGGCCTCAGATTAAATGCTGTATAGACGTACGAGAAGCAGTTTTCAGCGTATAGTTATACTCATGGTCAAATCAAAATCAAATAACTTAACTAATTGGACAGTTTAGGGACTGAAAGCATGCGAATGTGCAATAATGCAGCAACATGTGCCTCCAGCTAAACGCATGGCACTGTAGAATATAGCCTTGACCTACTTACAACAAATCATAAAAAAAGGGTTTGTGTTCCACAAGAACCGTCTCTGCCTAACACGAGTAGAAATAACATTTTCCATTTCCTGTTTACTTACATTCACTAAGTAGTGTTTGGGTTCTCGTTCATATAGATACGTTAGAGATCGACCCTAACGGGAACACAAAGAGGTCGCGCCTGAACCCCACGGACTGATACAAATACTCCAAGAAGCAGTCTCAGTCATTCTTCCTCCTACATACGAGCGTTCCTTCATTTCTGTAACTTTAATAAACTGCAGAGTAGAAACGAAAATAACTTCTCAAACCAAAGTGGATGACGATAAGACTTAAAGTAAATGAATACAAATTAGAGCGTGAACCACCTGTTAGTGACAGCATCAGCGGATTAAAGAAGATACACAGACACTGTTGCAATCGCTGTTTTAAGAATTATTCTTACCTCAGTGCGTGAATGCAGTAAACCACCTTGGGCATGTTTTTGCGATCGTAAACGTCTGTCGTTTCAGGATAGAATATCTGAAAGGAGACACCACCAGATATATTAGCGACTCCATCAGGGACACACTATCCACAACAGTGTTGCCTTCACATTGTGACCTGGAGATGCATAATAAGTTAAATAAAATATAATTAAATTCCAGGCTATGTCGCTGTAATAAATGCTAACTTTGCGAAGCTCATCCTTTTCAATAAGTTCAGCATCAGCATCATTTCTGACAGCCTGATGGTTAGGAGCGTCACAGAGGTGGCGTTTGCTGCAGGGCTATTGTATTGAGCTGCATTGTATTGTATAGATGTTAATAGTAAATGTTTTTTTTCATAGCATAATGATTTTGCTCAAAACATGAATGGCTATAGAACATTTCCAGATTAGGTGACTTTATTATTAGAGTGAAAATTGCACATCATTTTATTTTCCAGGACACACCTCAGTGAAGACTTGTGTGTCATCTCATAAAAGATGCAATGACATTTCTACTGTTCGGCGACATCTGCCACACCCTCATTACAATTTCATCTGTTGTCGTTTACATTCTTTGGAACGACCTACCGGAATCAGTAACTTCTTTGAATCACTTCTTAAAACCCATTTTTATGGAACAGCTTTTAAATGATCTAGTCTTTATGTAGAATGTTTGTTCCCCTAATTTAGTTTGTCTGTTTTAAATTTATTTTAAATTTATTTTTATTTTTTATTTATTTTTAATTTTAATATATACGTAATAATAGTTTCTTGCTATTCCACTTGTTTTGCTTCGACTCTGTGGAGCACTTTGTAAACATTCCTCTTAAAAAGGTGCTATATAAATAAAGTTATCATTATTATTATTATTAAATATGCATGAATTGTGAGAGTTAAGTATGTGAATCATGTCAGAGATGAAACCATTTACATTTTCACATAAAATCTGAATTTACCGTACCTTTTGTAATTTTGTAAAAACAGGAGGGATTCTGCGATATGAGCGATGAAATATTCTGAGATTATCAGGATTGTGTGCGAACCCTTAGCCAATGACAACGTTTTAAGAAATGCAGATTCTGACATTTTTGTTTGCGAAGCATCACAAATGTCGTTTGTTCGTAGAATGGGATTATGGGACCGCCAATAATACCGTTACTATAGTTAAATTACACTATATTAAATTACACTATATTATGAGATTTTTAAAAAGAGTTTGAAAAATGTGATCTGCTGTAAATAAATTACTCAACAACAAACGCAGACTAGTCAAGTCTTGGGCAGTCTCCCTGACTTGAACATAACTCATGTCTTTAATAATTAATTGGCACTCGAGCGTCACATGCTTATTCACATGTTTATTGACGTTACAGTACTGCCTCTCGTCCCTTATCGCTTAAGTAATATTGATTGTTTAGGTTATATTTTGATATGTTAGTTGTTTCTTATGATAGTTGTAGTTTAGTTTAATATATTTAGTTTTAGTTTCACTGATTGGGTAACACTGGGCACCTGTGGCTATATGTAGAGGTGGGTAGGCACAGGACCAGCATGCACCTGGGTGGCCAATGTTTTTTTACCACAATACAGAGAGGAAGTGTAAATTAGGAGAATACTAACAGGCGGAAATGGACATTACTTTCTTTTGCATGCGTCAACAACGAAACCCACGGTGCATCAGTGGCGGTTTGCTTTATAGTTTTGTTTGATTTCGTACAATAAATGGCCGCTACACTCAGTAAAAACATGAAAAATGTAAAAAAAATTGTGCGTATTGAGAGCGTATGCCGGCTTGTATTTTGAGCGTCTTTCTTTAAAAAACATTAATTATTATTGAAACTCGGCGTAAATGAACACGTGATTACAACACATTTCCATGACTTTCCCAAAACGTTCATGATTTATGTTTTTTCCATGACTTTTCCAGGCCTAGAAATGACCATTTTGAAAATCCCATGACTTTTCCAGGTTTTCCATGAGCGTACGAGCCCTGGAGGATGCGTCTGCTCCTTACCTTGGGCAGACCGACTGACTCCATGGCTCGGAGCCACTGCACCGTGTTGTCCGTGTGTCTGAAGTGCAGCCCGTTGCTCTGAGGATGAAAACAGGAGCACAGACATGTCAACGTCACCGCATGAGGAAGAGCAGAGAAACATTACCGCCGCAATCCGGAAAAACAGCGATGCAAAGATTGTTGTGGCGTGCGAACATAATGCTGCATTGTAGAAAAGCGAGCTCCTCGTCGACGGCCTCAACGCACAACAGCTGAGCGGGTCCGATAACTACAAACCTCATGTCGACTCCTTAACTAATCTAGCATCCGACAGTCTGATACGGTTGTTTGCCATTTGTCAGAGAACAACACGAGCTCAAAGTCAGGCTAAAGATCTCGGTCATACACTTTGTAGCTGAACCGTTGTGTCCCTTTCCTATGTGGAACTGTGTAAAACTGTCAGGAGATGTCCAAAAATCTGGTATGATGTAAACCGGTGAGACACTGCATCGCCGTGCAATGGCCTCACCCGAGGACGGGTGGGTACAAATGTAAAAGGATGGAGGCGTACCTTATAGCGGGCCTGATCTCGGTCGTAGATCCTCTTCTCGGACACCATTTTTGGGGCAAAAAAGTTGGCTAGCTTGCCAAAGTAGACACCGTTCCTCAGTCCCTCCTCCAGCTCTGTGGTCGGGGGCAAGTCCTCCTCTAGGCAGGCCTCCATCCACCTGAGAACACACACACACACACACACACACACACACACACACACACACACACACACACACACACACACACACACACACGCACGTCAGAGGAGGCTGGGGATCTTCTCTCTTGTAAGATAGATAGATAGATACTATATTAATCCCCAAGGGGAAATTTGTCATCACAGTAGCAGCACCAATAAACGAAACACACAAGAATAAAATATAAAAAACAGTGACTGTGCAAAGTATACAAAATATATATATATATATATATATATATATATATATATATATATATATATATATATATATATATATATATATATACACACACACACACACACACACAACATATATAATACAATAATAATACTAATGACTGCAGTGTCAAATAAAATATAGACAGAGTGTGCAAAATGCAAAGTGTGTGTATGTGTGTAGTGTAAATGAAATGTTTGAAGTGCAGATCAACATAGTGTAACCACTAACAATTAAATTACTATCAAATGTCTAAAAACATTGCTAACTATTATAAAGCTGAGAGGTGGACAACATCATCTCAAAATGGCTGAGGTAAATATGAAAAAAAAGACGAAGACACTAGTCTTGGGAAGTACAGCAAGAGCTCCACTCCTCCAGTGGGCTGGCAACAGTTTCATTTCCATGAGAATGTCCGGCTTCGCTATGGTTACATTCAGAGTCCAAACAAACATCTTGCCACTCGATTGACCCGCCACCTGAGATGTGCTGCAGAGTGCAGCGCGATTCACGAGGCGGCTGAAAACTGGATGCCTGCACGGAGGGAGCAAGTCAATATTAGCTTTTCCTACACCTGCGGAGCAAAAGCTGACGACAGTGGAGCAGAGAACAGTTCATTCAGATCATAATGACAAACAATGACTTGCTGCCTTTCATTTAGAGTATTTACTGTTGGTTGGACGGTGTAAATATTATTTATTTTAAAGTTAATAAATACACCACCATTACATTCATTTCTACCAGATGAGCTCACATCTAGAGACATTTGGGCCAGAACAGAATCAGTGAATTTGTTCAAACGTTTGTGTAAACAACAACAACAACAAGAGCTAGAACAAGATTTCAGCTTACGCCATAAAATAAATGAACACATTGCAGTCAATTTAAGGTTTTATCTAATTAAATTAATGATATTAGGACAGCACAGGCTACCCAACTCCAGATGTACGACTTACAGTTTGACTACGTAAAGGTTAAAGGTTAAAGGTTAGGCCCATTCGTCAGGTTAAAGAGGTAAACAGGGAGCGAGATGTCTTATAACACTTCAGCCTAACTTGATTACCGCTAAAGGTTTAGGAGTTTCACTTCTGCAGGACAACAATGTGTTTTTATGAGTGATGAGGGATGTGGTAGGAGCAAAAACATATATAGAGATTATTCAGCTTATTTTAAAATACTCTTTCAAACTGATATCTTTCTTTTAAAGAGGGCAAGGCTTCAGAGTGTGTGCCGGATTACTCCCAGAGAAATCCACTCCAAAGAGCTGGTGAATCATTTGTGAGCACAGTGAATCATCGCGGTGTGAACATCTTTTCCTCGTCATCTTACTGCCTGGAAGTGATGCCCATTCACCACCATAGCTGTCCTGATAGTTCAACCCCCCCCAAAACAAACGTTGTATACGTTGCGTTTTTACAATTTTTGCTCATCATCATCACAACTAAACGTGTATCCTTGATGCAGTGTACGATGCTCAGTGGTTTAGTTTCCTTTTTGTTGTTTATGGCAGGGATCCAGACCCGGACATCTGGGTCTAGATCTAAAACTATAGATGGGTGAGAATAATAACATTTTGACACGGCGTAGTTATTCTTCTTCTTCTTCTTATTATTATTATTAATAATCAGGAACTTTGGCTAACAACAAGATCAAGTTTGATAACACTTTGAACCTCGAGCGGATGGAAAATAATCGTCTCACCGTTGAGAATGAGGAACTGAGGTCTGCCTTGAAGAACACCAACGACCAGGAGAATCAACCTTTATCAGCAGAAGGCCGAGAAGATCTATTTATTTATTTTTATGTAAATATTTATATATTTTTTTTTATTTATTCATTGTATTTATTTTATAATAAATGTATAATATTTCCTTTGTCACTGTTTCTGAAAATAGTGTTTAACGCCTCCTACATTCACTAATAACCTGGATATAGATTTGAGTACAATAATTGTGTACATAAAATATGTCGGAGAACACATTTTCTTACCGTCGTGTCCACATCTTTACAGATTGACTCCATCGTTTCTCTGAAGCGAGCTTTACTTTACGGTTGCGCCACAAAACAGAGAGACGAGAGGACGTGGACTTTGATGGTTTTCTTGGTTAACGTCACTATAACTGAATATAAAAGCTGCGGGACAATTTATCTTAGTTTTATGAAGATGCACATTTACTAGAAACCGTTATGTTATACATTACAATCCATTCCTTACTTGAAATGGGAGAAGACAACATATTCCCAATCCGTTCCCTCTGCACCTGTGCTCTAGCAACGACAATAAATTGAATCCGATATTTATCATTAGAGTATATGATATTTACAATTCATCCAGTTTTAAAAAATAGGACAATGAACATTGTTGAGAAACTATTGAAGTCAACTTTCCATACTTGAAATGACAGTCGACATCATACAGACGTTAATGCGACCGTTAGGCTACTTTAATACATATTGGACTAAATCATTATTATGTTATCGTTATCGTGTTGCTGCATGAGGAAATTAACTCAAACTGGACCGCATTTCATTTTAATTGAACGCCCCTGGTTTGCGGGTCGTACCAGCAGCTTCTTCCTTTCGGTCTCCAAGCAATAAAGGGCTTCCTCCCACATGCGCCGCACAGACACCTTGTTTAGGTTAATTAAGTCCGTGTGGGCGCTCACAGCATCTCGTCTGCCAAAATATGCGTCAGCACCGGATCAGCACAACACATCGTGCACCGTCAACGCGCACATCCAGTGGAGTTGGAGCTGGATTAAAGGTGAAGGCATCCGCGTAACCAACGGCGTGTCACCTGGTGCAAGAAGAAGTGTCTGCCAGACTTGAGTGTTTTTTTTAGAATGGAAAGTACAGTAGAACAGTCGCTTATGTTCCCTGTAACAAGGAGGTGCTATTGTTGTATGAAAAAGAGTAAAAACTCAACGCATATGATGTGTTGCAAGTCAGAAAAGGCTAATTTGGCACTGCATGACCAGGAAATTGATACAGACACACACACACACACACAAAAACACACACACTCTCACACAGACACACACACGCGAACACAGACGTGTGGACATAATCAACCAGCGGAAAAACAGTGATCCGGATCAAAATTGAGACGCATTGTTGAACTTTTCTTTCATACCTCCATAAAAGTGACAAATTTAGATCAAATGTCAACAATATTCACGATAACAGAGAGGGGGGGAAAACAAATCCATTTGGCGGGAGCGTAGTCAAAGGAACATCCTGCATGGGTAACGGAGCGCTCCACTTCCTGTGCTTGAAACAATGCCGGGAGAACTCCTGTCTCCTGAAACGATGTTTACAACGTCCAAAGCGAGCCTTCCGGTGATTGTTCACTCTGCAACTCACCGGGCAAAACAAAACAAAACAAAACAGCTTTCTGGACTCTCGGACTCACGTCTGTCCCACTTCAACACATTAAGAGTCCTCTCCTCTCCTCTCCTCTCCTCTCCTCTCCTCTCCTCTCCTCTCCTCTCCTCTCCTCTCCTCTCCTCTCCTCTCGGTCAAATTCACAAAGAACAGAGAATTTTGAATAAAAAAAAAATAATGAGAATTCCAAAGCATACAGTTTACCTCAAATGAAACTAATGAATGAGACAATAGTTTGATTAAAAGAATAAACATTTATATTCATGTGTATTCCATTATACACTTATATAAATGTTTATTCTTTATGTGCAAATCCATCTGTTTATATTATCTATTTCAAACTCGGCGTGAATAAACATGTGAATATACCAACATTTCCATGACTTTTCCAAAACTTTCATGATTTAAGTTTTTTTCCATGACTTTTCCAGGCCTGGAAATGACCATTTTAGAATTCCATGACCGTACGAGACCTGTTGAATGGGCCTCTAGCTGGAAATGAATAGCCTCTCAGTGGTCCTGTGCTATTTGCATGTATTACAATTAGGCAGTTTATTTACACACTAATGAGCCACATTGCAAATACAGTCCAAATCACAAAGATCAGCCTCTAATAGCGGTTAGTTAAATTATGAGCGTATTCATTGAGTTGGAGGCAATTATAGCATTCGTAGGCTGTGTGTTGTGCCCAGACTTTCCAGTGATGACACCATTGGATGATCTATTCTGTCGTCCACCACTTTAAATCATCAGGGTTCTTACACATTTTGACCGATGGATTTCCAGGACTTTAAAGCAAATTCCCATGACCAAATAGAAATCTCGGTAAAAACATGAAACATTTAGAACATTGTGCGTATTGAGAGCGTACGCCGGCTTATATTTTGAGCGTTTTTCTTTAAAAAACATTAATTATTTCAAACTCGGCGTTAATGAACATGTGATTATAACAAATTTCCATGACTTTTCCAAAAAAAATTATGATTTAAGGTTTTTTCCATGACTTTTCCAGGCCTGGAAAAGACCATTTTAAAATTCCATGACTTTTCCAGGTTTTCCATGACCGTAAGAACCCTGATCATACCATCTTCTTTCGCAGTCTTTTGAGCAATGTTTGCACCGTGTCGTCAACATCCATACTCTGCCACATGGATTATTGCAATCGCATGCAAAAAGGGGAATTCACACCGAGCTGCAAAACTCTCCGAGTGTATCTGCACTCTCATATCATTAACGCAATATATTTTGTGAAATCGGACCTTGAGACGGGGCGGATAGCCGTTTCAAGTGATGCACGCATTTATGGTGCAATTACAGCCGCGGTGCGTCCTTTGTGTGTCTTTGGCCCGGAGCGTCTCCTGCAGCCCTGCGTCACACTGGTCATGAGTGTGTGCTCGTGTGTGTGCTCGTGTGGGTGTCTGTGCGTGCCATGAGAGAAGTTTAGCATATGTGGTAGGACAGGGTGTGTCTGAAAATTAGGATAATATACTTGACTGGAAAAACACATGCTCCAAATATCCTGCGGTGGACCTATATCAAAGGAAACTGAAAGAGTTTCCATCCAACAGAAATATGAAATGAAAGGTTTACTCACCGCTGAAGGTACAAGGTCTCGTTTTAGAAACTACTCTTATGCTGGCTGTGTGTGTGTGTGTGTGTGTGTGTGTGTCAACAACTAAGACTAACTCAGCACTCGTTTTAACAAAAAAGCATGCATGTAATCTCCTATGTTAAATATGATACAGTTCATATGAGACATAAACAATCAGCAAATTAGCCAATAAAACTACATTTTGCATGAAGTATTATGACTATCCTGCAGTTATATTTTAAAGGCCCTGAAAGAAAACCAACTGTTTTTAAATCAAGATGTTGGAAAGGATATTTGAATTAAAACTGCGTGTTGCCATTTTATTTGTTAAAGCCGCTCTACCAGAGAGCATTGGATAAAAGTTTCAGTTATTCCCAGGAAGCAATACGACCTCTCTGACGGTGATGTACAGTTTAACAAGGGATGCAAAATAGCTGGGCTACAGGTGGATAGTGAAACCGTCTCCTGACCCGAGAGAGTATAACTTAATCCCATATTCTCTGTGGTGCCTTCATTAGTCTTAATCTTAATCCAATTTGACAGCTTTCCCAGAATAGAGATTCTATTCCACACTTGACAGACGTGTATAAATCAGTAGCACCGGAAGCAATAACGGGAAGCTAGAAAGTGAAAATGTGTACGTGAGAGATGAATAGCTATCTTTTTTTTAATTAGCTGCAGAGTGATCCTAAAACACCTGTTCATTAAACTAATGCAGTGAAGCTGAGCTCGCCTCCTCCACTACTTTCAGCTCCCTAAAAATAAAGAAAAAAGTGGGACAATTTAGGCGTGGCCCGGCTTTGATGGATGACTGAATCTGAGCTCGGTCTAGCCAGGCTGCCCTTGAAGACCCTCGTTATCCCGACGCGAGCAGATCATGTCGGCTATTTAAATAGTCTCGACTGAGATAAAGTGCAAACTCAGTTGTCAAACATTAATCTGTCAGGAAATGCCCGCACACACACACACACACACACACACACACACACACACACACACACACACACACACATAATGAAAGTACCGAGAAAAAACATTGTGAAATCCCCACTAGGCTACAGAGCGCTGCAGCAGAGGTTAAAACACTAGATATCAAACCATGAAAATCAGTCTCTCTCAGACTCGGTGAGGTCGTCACAGACGCAGCGTGCTAAAAGAGGCATGATTACACTTCCCGTTCTTCTCTGCTTGGATGGATGCCTTTATGAAGAAGACAGGAAGTGGGTTTGGATTTGACGTTAGCTCTGCTCAGGCACCACACCGGAAATAACTCGGCAGAGCGCATACCTTCGCGTACCACAAGATTGGGCATTGAATTATGAACATTTTGGCATTAGTTGCATGCCAATTGTATAATAAGTGACTGCGCTATAGTAAAAATAAGATTATGACCTTTTCATGACCTTGACTTTTGACCCAATCGATCCCAAAATATAATCAAATGGTCCCCGGATAATAACCAATCATCCCACCAAATGTCACGCGATTCGGTTTAATACTTTTTGACTTATGCGAATAACGCTCGCATACAAATACACGGCGATCAAAACATTACCTTTCAACTTCTCAACCACTCCCTGCTGTTAATATAGAACGATGATAATTAAAACAAACAAACTGAGAATACAGAAATGTTCTACATGATCAAACATTTAACAAACCTACCGCTAGACCCAAGAACACACCCGACGTCCCTCCTCTGAGCGGGAAAGTCAACACTGGGGAACACCGGGTTGCTTCTCGTCAGCATGCGCCACCATCGCGTTGCTCTCACAGTCGGGGTTCTTACCGCTTGGCCTCCTCCAGGTGACACAGGTACTCGTAGGCGATGTTCTGTCGTCTCCTCTCGTCCATCTCCTCCGCCGACAGCCTCTCGTCATCCTGGATGGCTGTAAATAATTCGTAAAAAAATGATGTCAGTGTCATTTTTTTTCATTGTTCAACATACTAGTCAGTTAGGTTAAGTTTTGATCGCCGTGTATTTGTATGGGTGCGTGTTACTCGCATAAGTCAAAAAGTATTAAACCGAATCACATTCAATTTGGTGGGATGATTGGTTATTATCCGGGGAGCATTTGATTCGATTTTAGGATCGATCGGTTCAAAGGTCAAGGTCATGAAAAGGTCAACATCTTAATTTTACCATAGCACGGTCAATTTTTATCCAATTGTCATGCAGCTAATGCCAAAATGTTCATCATTCAATGCCCAATCTTGTGATATGCGAAGGTATGCGCTCTACCGAGTGCCACTTCTAGTTTACATTATATTATGCGTGTCACACTATGGCAAATGTGAACAAAATCCTCCTTCATCATATAAGACCCAGAATTTTACCTGTGTAAATTAAAATTATAGTTATAACAAATTACTTTAAAATCAAAGCTTGCTTAATCAATATGCACAACATAAACAGAATGTTGATTAGATTGAGTTATAGCTCAAATTATTTAAATTGCATCAAATTGGGTATCACAATCACTCATTTCAGACTTTTTAAGCAGGTTTAGACTATACTCTATTTACAGAGACCTAACATCCCCTCATGAGCAACCAGAGAAATATTTAATGAAACTGACATTAAAAGTACAGTGCAAAGGTACGTCACATAATAAGTGATTTATTTCATTGATTCCTCAAGCTAACCGTAGCGACCGGATGCAGGAGCTGCACAGAGGAGTCCAGTCTGACCGCTTCACAGAGGTTAGGTTGGGATGGTGGAAACTGTTCCACCTCCCAAGCCACAGTGAACCCTTGATTGAGTGAGATGAAACGTCCACTTCAAGATGGCCTGAGTGGGGAGCCCGACTGACAAGTGACATCCGCTGAGAGTTGACCTTAATTAGATCTCCGCCCTCCGAACCAATCAAATCTCCATATATCTGGCCGAGTGAGGGGGTCGATGTCACACGCGATGTAGAGTCCAAGACAATGTTCCCTTCAAGGAACATTGAAGTACCTCCGACACACACACTAGTTTATCCTGCAGCACGCGTGGATCTGTCAAACCTCTCAGGCATTCTATGTTAAAAACTGTATCGTCATCAACCATCTGCAGACATACGTTCACGTGTCTCAATGGAGGCTTGACTTATCATGTGGCAGACACACAGCTGGATATGTATACACAGACATCCAGTCTCACGCCCCAACGCCTCATGATCCCAGTGTCTGTCCATCTGGCCATAGGTCAGTGGCCCAGCTGTACAGCTGTGACATGGATGCTAATGTCCACTCAAGTCAGAGGTGGAGCAGCCACACTGCAGCCATTAACCACTACCTCCACTGACTCACTCACTCACACTTCCTGGAAGTACCCTGCGTTATATTTAACCCTCAGAATGGGTTTGTAGCCTTTGTCTGTCAGAGGATCACCGGACTGAGATCTGGGCTTCATGATTATGCGTCATGGGGAACTACAAATCCAGACTTTGTCTACCCCATTGCTTCTATAGGTCCCATAACAGCCCTTGCAAGTAATACACATGCAGGGGATTCGTTATGAGCCTCTTTTCACTCAATGACATGGTCAACTCATGGAGGACCACTCGGTGGTTCCTAAGACTCTCGCGGTCTTTCCGACAAACTCCTCACTAGTTGTGCTCATATTTCGAGAGACAAACCTCTGTTGGGTGCACAGTAGCTAAATATCTAGCGAGACGGCGTTAGATTGGGCGTCCCGAGTGCAGAACACTGCTGGTCAATGAAACTCATCGGTCCAAGTCACAAGCAAAAAGATTGCAGTGATGACATAATTGATTGTTCTTATCTCTCTCCAAGTTGCACTTTGCCCACAGATGTTGGGAAGTGACAAGATACAATTTATTCTGACTTGGTTAAGTATTTTTGCAGACTTAAGTTGTTTTCATTTGATATCACTAAACTCACTTACATTCTTAACATGCTCGTGGGCCCAGTTATGAATTTCTTGATGGCAGCAACATTCTAGGTTAATGGTTAACCTGTGAGAAAACGCCTTCTGTGTAGATGGGCTGATATGCTAAGGACATTAACGTTAAATAAATACACAACAATTGTGGTGCAGTTAGGGGTACTTAAAAAAAAAAAAGAAGTTTAAAGTAAAGTTTATAGGAGTCAAATTGCAGCCAAAAAGCCCCACAATATCCCTCTGGACCCTGAACGTACCACTGGTGCAGCTTTAACGGTCATTTAACCACCAGGATGTGAGTCTCTCGCCCGATAACCTCTGTCAGTGGACATTTGATCCCTCGCGTCCTCCTCAGACCACATTTCATTTATTTCCTGCCATATCGTCAGAGTTTGACACAACTCCGACAGGTATCCTGTTCGGTGCAGCTGACCCACCTGCTGCTCATCAAACACGCTACAATACTTCCTCTGCGCTCAGAACGAGGAAACGCAACGCGGTGCTCGTGAGAGAAAACAGAGAGAAAAGTATCTTACTTCCATAGCGCGGCTTGAGGAGAGTTGCGGTTTCTTCATGGTGCATCTTGCGTCGTTTCCTCCACTTGCGGACTCGTCTGAACTGGAAATAACGTACGCGTCCGTGTCAGCAGCCAGTCAGCGGTGTGCCGCGCCTCCCAGGATATATATCGATATGAATACAATAACCGGTGTAACGTTTGCGACCGAACTGGAAGGGGGCAGGGGAGGAAAAGACACAAAACGGGGCTGGGACAGTCTTCAAAATTGTCATGAAAGCGCCGACTGTCACTTTC
The DNA here is from genome assembly GCA_036178185.1 of Liparis tanakae. NCBI lineage: Eukaryota > Metazoa > Chordata > Actinopteri > Perciformes > Liparidae > Liparis > Liparis tanakae. Next base: position 23,007,631 of record CM070094.1, on the reverse strand, counting down.
TCGGGACGGTCCCCATGGCGCGCGCGTCTGCGACTCCTGATCAAAGTGTGAGCGGTAACGAGCCCTGCTGACGTCACGCGCCGCGGGGAAATGATTGACAGGACCGGAGACGGACGTGTAGCACCTCGCACCGCCTGCTGGTCAGAAGGTGGCTCGTGCTGCGTTCACGGTCACTAGGGGAAATGACGCATATATCGTCGCAGCAGTAAATATCTCGCAACGTTTTCTTCCTCTTCCATCAGTTTTACTCAACTTAACCCTCCTGTTACCTTTGGGGTCATGACCCCCCCCAATGTTTAACTAACTAAAAAGAAAAGATTTGATTCCTCTTCTCTTTTTTTTTTCATATTTCATGACTATTTTATTTTTTATTACTGGAAAAAAAAAAAATTCACAAAAAAATGAAAAAATGTTTTCAATGTCACAAATTTGAAAATTCTGCCCCATACATATATAAATAATAAAATTTTTATTTATTTTTTTTATTTATTTAGGGGTTAACAACAAAATATACAAAGTGACAACTTACACTTGGAAAATTTATTAATTAATATTTCTTTTAATTTTTTTTTAATTTTATTAATTGCCCCCATAGTATTAAATATAAAAATCAATTTGAAGAGTGAGGTTAAGCTTATTGCCATCATATAATGTTACTCATGATGTATCTCTTTAACACGTACACTTTGGCACTCGCTGACCATTATCCATTAATTAATTAAAATGTAGTTAATTGTCTGCCTTGAATATTGGATTGGATTCAATCTATTGTCATTGCACAATTCAATTCAGTTTATTTGTATATCCCAATTTCACAAATTATAAATTTGTCTCGGAGTGCTTTACAATCTGTACACATAGACATCCCTGTCACAAAACCTCACATCGGATGTACAGGTACACAGGCAACAAAATGTATTCTCTGCATTTAACCCATCCTTAGTTATTAAGGAGCAGTGGGCTGCGGTGATGCGCCCGGGGAGAAACTGGGGGTTCAGTGCCTTGCTCATGGACACTTCGACTTGCAACTAATAGAGAGAGCGGGGATCGAACCGACGACCTTGCAGGACCACCCCCTGACCCCACTGAGCTACAGCCGAGACATTTAATGTCCTTAATTCTGATAAATTATCATGCACCAATTTATGCTAGATTTCTTTTTTATTTGTGCAAAGGGAAACTCGAAATGCAAGCAGCAGGTGACAATTCTAAACATGAAAATATATTGGAATATAATCCCAAGTATTCTGCAATTATAGGAATAATTTCAATAATTTCATCCACTAGATGGCAGCATTGGTTTGGAATTAATACCCACAGCTGCATACAGTGTGTTTATATATACTTATACTTATACTCAACTACCTATACTAAGAATACACTTTAGATTGTCTGACTCATTTATATTCAGGTGGACTAATTACTAGACACGCCCATCAAGTTGAATAAATACCCTTCTATCAAAAAATACCTTCATAAGATAAAATAGGATGTGTAGTACATATGTTTTATATTATATTTTTTAAATAAATTCACAGCTAAGATGTTTATTTTATATTTCTTGTATCCTAAACATATAAAAGTACCCATGAACAGATTAAAATAAGCTATACAACAAAGAAGAAGAATTGGAGAATATGAATATGGAAATTGATTTTATTCTGAGGTTTGAGATAAGGGTCGTGAAATAAAAGCAAAGCATCATTTGCAAGAGAACATAGATTTTATTGTATATATGTTCAAAAGCAGCACAGTCTGCAATCCCTGCCTTTCCATTTTTAAATATTATTCACAGGGCATCATTTGGCAAATAATTCTTCACATCGTTTCACACTTATGGACCTCTGAACATACAGCGCAGTCATTCTGACTGGCAGGCCCTTCACAATAATATACACAACTCTATTTTCCACATACATTTGATTATCTCCATAACATGGATAAACAGAACTTACAAGAGTGATACATTCACATTTTTCCTCAACAGAAATCTTAATATTGCCATCATTTTCTGCCAGATGAATTTACAGAAAGAACACAAAGTTGACCACAAAAGAACAGAAATGTTCTTACACACATGCAAGTTTGTGCACACACACACACACACACATACACACACACACACACACACACACACACACAGAGTAGCAAGTGAGTAGGGCATAAAGCCAAGGACACACAGAGATGTACAACAGAGATACAGCAGATGGACTTATCGTTTGGACAGAGCAGGAAACACATGAGGCGATCAAGGAGCTTATAACCAGAAATCCACCGATATTAGCTTTGATATGTACATTATTTACACTCATACTGTATATATGCAGGCCCACACACACACACACAGTACTCACTCTTTTACACACGTATGCGCATGTACACACATACACACACTTTAATACAGTACATATAAGCAATACCCCAAATACCTCAAACATAACTGGTAATGTAATTTCTCTCCAACAAAACACAACAGGTATTTCTGCCATTACTTAAAGTGTTAACTCATCCAGAAACATACAGTATTAAGCTTTCTACTATCGCTGCAGACTCGGATTGACGTTACGTCGACATTAGGCAAAGTCAGCATTTGTATATCAGTCACATTTAGAATCTCTATGTTATACTTTTGTTTCAAAAATACTTAAATCATTTGGTCTAATATATATCTGTTGTCCAATAGCAGCACACTTCATAATGCTTTGTTTCTGTCGAGCAGCAGAGAGAAGCCGGAGGGACAGACCGTCACAACACACACTTCATGTGCACAAAATAAACACGACTGAGAGCAACTGAAGTGTAGTGTTTTATCGGGAAAATGTCAAAATAAATTATATCAATTACAATGTGAGAGGTATAGTAAAGTGATGTGATGATTATTATCTGAAGTGGAAAGCAGTGAGGTCCCAATGTTGAATAACACGATACATAACTAGTACAAAGTAGGTCAGTGTGAGGTTTTAGACAAAACGGTTGACGGAGCTCAAATTCATCATCCAGTTTTCAGTTGTTTCACAATTTTAAATTAAGCAAACATGCAAAGATAATTTGAGTAGATTTGTTTCCACATGACTTAAACAACAAAGTCCAAAAAAAGCGCAACAAAATTCTAAGAAGATATATTAATAATCTCATCAATAAGTGCAAAAAAATGCTTATTATTTATTTAATTGTTATTAAGCGTCTTTGAGTACCTTGAAAAGCGCTATATAAATTGTATGTATTATTAGTATTATTATTATTATTATTACTTTGAAGTTATGCTTGGTATCATACACAATTTGATCCTATCATGATTTATTTGTACCTATTGTGGAGCAGAGGAGGCTTATCTCACCAAAGTAAAATACTTATAAAAAATAGGGATGTTTGAAAAAAGAGATCAAGTGGTTTGACAAAATGAAAAAAGTAATTCCCAAACTATCAAGATGCTGGCCACATCATCTCACATCTATCCTCTACACACACAAAAGGAGATGAATATTTAATCGGTTTCTGTCTGTTTCTAATGACCTTTAGACACCACATGACGATCGGCAGACTGCTCCAGTTAAGGAGAGGCACATTAAAAAAAAAAAAAAGGCCATTCAGTATTTTTAAATGGAAGCAGCATGACAGCCTCAAGGAAGATCCAACACAAAGCTAAATCAGAGGGAGAGCTCATCAGAGAGCATTTGTACAATAACACCACACATGGATGGAGACCTGGAATAACAACATTCGGATAAAATGTCATCATTCTGATTTCCACAAAACACAAAAAACGATAAGCAGAAAATAAATAGCAGCCTCAGATTCAACATACCACACAATTACCGGTACAATATCTATTTTTTAAACGTCCTTTTTGATTCTCGGTCGGGTAGTGCAAAGGGCTTGGCGTCATACTTAAATGATCCACGCCGAAAAGTTTGAAGACGTCGACGCGAATGTCACGTCGAGCGAAATACAGCCTTGTTCGTCCAAGGATGGAAAAAGAAAGTGTCGGCAGATGTGAGTTCACCACTCAGGAGTATGTCTACGTGTTGATGTACATGTTGCCTTCCTGCTGTCCTGTGTACATGAGTCTTGTGGGCCAGCTGTCATACAGCTGTGTCGCGTGTCTGATCTATTCCCCGCGTTGCCACACAGAAGGTTGTTATTGCTCATTAAAGCTTGTTTTTCACTTTTCTCCCCATCTGGTTTGTCTTAATAAGACTGTATCAATATTAAAAGCCTCGAGCTTTGACGACGTAGTGACTCCACTCAAACGTATGGCTACGGGTGGAGGGGGCAACCAGCCACTGAGCAGAACTCCACCAAAGTGGCGACCGTGCTTTTTCCACCAGGGCCCCTCGACTTTGGAACAACCTACCGGAGGAGATAAGGCTGGCAGAATTAATAACTTCTTTTAAATCACTTCTTAAAACCCACTTTTATAGAACTGCTTTTAAGTGATGTTGTCCTTTTATGTTTTTTTTTTATTTATCTATTTGTTTGGTTTAGTTGCATTCAATGCTTTTATGGTATGGTCTTTTTTGTTTGCCGGCATTTAAGTTGTGTTATGCTTTGTTTATCTGTAGAGCACTTTGTAAACTTTGTTCTTAAAAGTGCTATATAAATAAAGTTATTATTATTACTAGAATGGGCACTCGGTAGAGCGCATACCTTCGCATATCACAAGATTGAATTATGAACAATTTGGCACTAGTTTCACGCAAATCGGATGACAATTAACCGAGATATCGCAAATTTACGTTTTTCACCTTTTCGTGACCTTGACCTTGACCTTTGACCCAACCACTCCCAAAAACTAATCGATTGTTCCTTGGGTCATGACCAATCATCCCACCAAGTTTCATAAGAATCGGCTCAGTTTTGTCTGATTTAGACGAATAACTGACGGACGGACGGACATATTCACAAATAAATAAATACACGCCGGCGAAAACATTACCTTCTGCATTTTCAATGCGAAGGTAATAAAGTCTCAGGACCAGAACTCTCAGCGGTGTCATGTCAGATCTCCAGACGGCTGAGCTTATTATTAAATAACGAGGATTCTAATGATTTGGATTTGTATGATACGGATTAAAACCCACTGGGAGAAAGGTGGGTTGCTACCCAGCTACGGTACATTAGCGAAACGTGATTAAGATATGTCTGAACCAAGCCATTTGCACTCCTTGCTCGACACTCCCTGGCCTTCCTCTCAGATTCACCCGGGTTTCATCCAGGTTTTAATCCCGGCCGATGAACGCCGAGCTGGCGTTACATGAGGACATTCGACTTGGTGTCGGGCAATCGGAGCGCAACCAGGCCTCCCCCGACGAGCACGGACGAGGCCATGAGGATGGGGATGGCCTTCGTGATGCCAACGAGAGAGCCGAAAATCAGGTTCCCCAAGACCGCTGCCAGCTTACACAGAGCGTTGCAGAAGCCAAAGCCTGTTCCTCTGGGGAGAGAAGAATCAGGGACAGCAGGAGGTCAAAGGTGAGGAGAGAGTGAAGTGAATTACCCCTGTGATTTACGTGTATCTCTGCCCACTATATCAAGATCCAGGGCTCTTAAGAGACTCACGCATTTCGGTCTTAGCTCCCGCACTCCCGCCACACATCGTATTTCTCACGCTGAAAAAAACTCTCGGCTATTTAACCCTCCTGTTACCTTTAGGGTCAATTTGACCCCATTCAATGTTTAACGTTGATGTTCTTTTGGTTTTTTGACACACCAGGCTGTTTTTTTTTTGTCAAAAAGAAAAAAATATCAACTTTTTTTTTTTTTTAAAGGGGTATTCAACAAGTCAACAACAAACAAACATAAAGTACCTCACACTTAAAACTTTGGGAACAATAAAATTCTAAATATTTTTGGAGGTTTTTTTTTTTGGGGTCAAAAAAATAACCGAGAAAAAAATGTGTTAATAAATGGTGAAGGGTTAATGTTTTAATGTGCCGACATGAGCTGCCCTCACCTTGGAGGAATCAAGCGCTCCCCTGGAGGTCTGCTGTGAGGTGCCACTTATCAGCCAATCAAAAAAAAGAAATGGACTACACAATAGCCAATCAGAAAACGGACGTATCTGTTGTATCTGGGTAAGATTTAATCCAGCAACCAATGAAAATAAAGCATCCTGGAATTGCGAGCGACTGATATCCTAAACTTGCCTGTCTTCAAAACTTGAGAACCCTGAAGATCCATTAACACGTCTAAAGTCTAAACAACTACGACATGATGCCAGTATGCCACGTCCGCTGATCGCACACTCACCTCCTGGTCGTGGGGAACGACTCGGTCGTGATCACGTCGAGGGAATTCCAGGCAGAGATGCTCAGACCGTTGTAAAGGCACAACATGAAAATCATCATGGACTCACTGGTGCCGAACCACAAAAAGAAACAGCTGATGCCCGAAAGGACCATGGAGCCGCCTGATTGCACGGACAAACATGCACAACCCAAGAGAAGGAACCAGAGTTAGAGCAAGTGACATTCATTTGATTGATGTTCAACTGAATTATCGGGCCGAACCAGTAATTGTCTCTCATACTCAGTGATGGATGTCACACGCATACCGTGAATCATCCTACTGTCAATGGGGAAACCAATTACTCAAGTGCACACACGTGAATCTCATTCTCATCCTCTAGTCTTACCTAACATGGACAGACGCCCAATTTTGTCCATAAGAAGGGCGGAAACAATGTTGCCGGGCAGAACAGCCAGGGTTCCCAGGAAGTTGATGAAGTATACCCAGTAGGCGCTGTAGTCGTCGTCAAACGTCATCTGGCATCCCTTCTTGTTGTGGGTGAATGTGCTGTTGATCAACTCGGTGCCATCTACCAGCTTGGATTCATCAATATCTGCCGAAGAATGTAAAAAAAGGGAAATCATAATGCAGTATGGTGTCGACTTGTCTCAAAACTCTTTGAAAATGTTTTTTTCACAGGTATATAATTATATATATATATATATATATATATATATATATATATATATATATATATATATATATATATATGACAAACTAAATTCAAAGGCTTTATTATGCGATCATATTATATCTATGTGATGGAGGGATTGACCTTTTCCTTCATCATACGATTATATATATATATATATATATATATATATACATATATATAAATATATATACATATATACATATATAATATATATATATATAATAATATAATCATATACATATATATAATATATAATATATATATATATATGATAATATAATCGTATATATATATATATATATATATATATATATATATATATATATATATATATATGTAATGGAGAGATTTACCTGTTCCTTCAAATTGCAAGATTTCAGTCATATTGTGGATACAACATGACTGAAAATACTAAAATACTCTCATTAAAAACTATAAATGGAAATAAAAACAATTATTTTTTATTATGGAAATATTATACCTGATGGATCAGTGAACCAGACATGAAATACCAATTCTACTTGTTTAATCATGTTGAAGTGAAAATGTAATAATGTTAGTATCTCACCTGTGTTAAAGAAGAGAGCATCAATAAAAGTACAGTTACGGAAGAAGGAGCCCACCGATGTGACATCATCAAAGTGGCAGTTACGAAAGGTAGAGTCGATGAAGGTGACGGACCTCAGCTTCATATTGATGAATCTGAAGAAGCACAGTTACACGCTGCTTTAATCCATCCATCGCTCCATGAAGCCTGCTAGTAAGGCGACTTCTCCTACCGGTCGTTGATGAAGAGGCTGTTTTTGTGGATCTGGTTCTCCAGGGTGAAGTTGAAGGTGAAGTCTTCGATGCGCTCGTTGTTGTGCAGCTTCACTTTGGACGCATAGTCGTCTGCCTGGAGGTGTTTGATGACATCAGGGAACCAGACTGACAGGCCGTAATACCTGCAACCATATGGATTCATTGATATCATGATGACATGATGGAGAGATACACCTTCCCCCAACATCTGAACATGTGCAATATCCCCATACAACTGTCCCCTTCCTCCTGTTTCCTTCTTTTAACAAGCTAGGTACAGCACTAGCCTACTTACCTACCTATTTATTTATGCAGGACTTTGGTTCCCCTAATTTAGTTAGTTTGTTTTTAATTTATTTGTAATTTATTTGTAATTTATTAGTTTTTTTAATTTATTTGTTTTAATTTATTTGTTTTAATTTAAAATGTTAATATATACTTTTAAATGAAATATTGGTTTCTTACTATTCCAATTGTTTTGCTTTGACTCTCTGTGGAGCACTCTGTAAACATTGTTTTTAAAGGTGCTATATAAATAAAGTTATTATTATTATTATTATTATTATTATTATTATTATTATTATTATTATCTCTGCAATCTCCTCCCCTTTCTTATGTTTATTTTTGATAACCTGTTCCTGTACTTAATACTGTTAATACTGCATACACTTTACCACACTATGTACAGTGTGTTTTTTGTACAGTGTTTTTTAAAATATATTTTTCATATTTCTATTATTATTACTGTTACTATTATTATTATTATTATTATTATTATTATTATTATTATTATTATTATTATTATTATAGTGTGTTTGTTTTGTATGCAAAAATAATTCCGATGGGTCTGGACTGCTGGTCAAGGCACAGATGGCAAAATAAAAAATAAAAAACCTTGAACCCTGTATATGTGCAGTCAGACACAGAATACCAGGTACTTGTGGTTTCTGTTTGATTTTAAAGAGTGTGTTCACAGAGTTTCTTTATTTAACTTTCACTCCTGAGACACCAATGGAACAGTATCGATCCCCTGTGATTGATTTTGAGGCCTTGCAACTTCTGCACTGCAGAGAAGCCAAGATGACAGAAAGGTAATTTGTCCACAAGCCTGACTGCCTCGTGCTATATTGTCTGAGCACAACAATTTGACGGTTTGTTTTTCCTGTGACACAAATGGCGTCAGGGCTCACCCGAATGACAGCATGAACCACACGATGGAGAGCCGTATCATGTTTTCCCGCATAGGGTAGTTGAAGCACTTCATGAGATTCAGATAGATCTAAAGAGAAAAAACAGACGCGTTACACTCCACGTGATCAAAAGACACATTTGGAATTGAGGCAAAGAAAAAAATGCTTAAAAACCTGCTTTCTGACGCAATCAAATAAGAAAACAAATATTTACCCCATGTATTTCAGTCTTTATCCGAAAGAAAAACCTGGAAACTGGATTGCGAGACTCTGACTCCATTTCCACCAGTTCATCCAGTTGTTTGGGTATCTTGATCCTGTTTACCTGAGAAAATATTGAAGGAAAAACAATCTCAATTGATGCAATCCACATGCATTGCTTGACATCAATGGAATTATATAACAATACAGGATTATATGTTTGTATTTGGTTATCTTCAGTGTCACGCAAGATTGGAAGCACGTGATCACTGTGATAAGAGTCGATGTAAACAGTGTGTACTACAGTACGTGATCGATCCAGGAAACGTGTCGACTAAGAGGCTTTCCCTCAAGCGCAGCTCACGAAGCAAATAAGCCTGAATGACACAAAACAGCTCGGAGAACCTTCATGATTCAGATATGATCCCGCTCCGTGAAAGCGTTAAAAGCTGTCCCCGCGGAGGCAGGGAATAAGCCTCTTTGCTTCCTTAAGCGTCAGGAAACCCGGCCAAGAGCGGGAAAATAAAAACACTCACGGTGAAGACTTTCTCCGGTTGCCCACGCGCTCTCATGTTGGTGTCGTGGATCTGTTTGAGGATCATCCAGGCTTCGTCGTGCTTCCCCACCTGACACGAGGGAGAGCAAGAGAAAGAGAGAAGATGCATTCATGGCATCAGCATTGGTCTCACTTCCTCGTGGACGGCAACACCTGCGCAATCGTAGAAAATGTACAGAAATATACACTACCGTTCAAAAGTTTGGGGTCACTTAGAAATGTCCTTTTTTCATTATTTATTTCAATGAAGATAACATTAAATTAATCATAAATACTCTCTCTACATAGTTAATGTAGTAAATGACTATTCTTTGGTGTGTAATGGTGTCTCTACAGAGGTGTGTAGAGGCCCATCTCCATGTTCTAGTGGTACATTGTGTTTTGAGTACTATAAAAAGTACTATATTTGAGTACTATAAAAAGCGCAATAGAAATTTTATGTATTATTATTATTAGAAAAAGACTAACGGAGGGGTAGAAAACCCTTGAAAACCCTCTTTATGCGAGCGCAGCTGAAAACAGTTATGCTGTTGAGAGAAGCTATACAACTGGCCTTCCTTTGAGCCACAAGTTTGAAGAACAACATTAATATTTACAATAAAAATCATTATTTATAGCCTTGTCAATGTCTTGACTATATTTTCTACACATTTTGCAATTAATTTGATAAATAAAAGTGTGAGTTTTCATGGAAAACACCAGATTGTCTTGGTGACTCCAAACTTTTGAACGGTAGTGTATATGCTTTTGATAAAAAAATGTTTTACAAGATGGGACATAATGACAAACACCATGACAACGGGGACTCATTTGACTTCAAAGGGTGATTATCATGCAGCAGCAAACCTCTGGTCACGAAGCTCCAGCTTTCTATTTTGCAGACATAAGGCCTCCTCCAAGAGTTTTGGATGACTCACGCTGTTTGGCTTGATTAAACATCGGTTGGCAAGTGTCCAAGTAATCTCACTTCGCCCAACGTATTATTCTAGATTTGTTTTAACTGATAAGCAAGGACAGTGGGTGCTAAGGACACAGTACCATGAGGCAGCATTCTGGAAGATTGCTGAACCACGAGGGATCAAAACTGTTAGTTTCTAAAGTGATAATTAGGGGAAATAGCATTACCTCGAGGTAGAACCTGGGACTTTCGGGCATGAAGGTGAGTGCCACCACAGCACACACACAGGGCAGGGCACAGACCACGACAAACACCCTCCAGCTGTGGAACTGGTACGCTGATCCCATACTGAAACTCCAACCTGTGAACACAGTTAAAACAACACCAATGACGATCTGATGGATGACACGGCAGAATACGAAGTAAATGCATTTAAAGACTTGGTAAAAACATGACGAGTATTTTACATTATCTTGCAAACAATGTTTCAACAGTGGGTACAATTATAATGAATGTCAATACACTGTATATAATATGTTTTATAAGTCTGACATATTCCTATTGAACAGTGTTTTTTTGTGCATGTGGTTTATCCGGCACATTGTCCTGATTCTCTACTGATAATGTTCTCATGTTAATCTGAAAGCTCACAAAGCCAGACTTGTTTAAGCTCAGAAAGTCTGCTAATTGGTTATTACTGCAACGTACTGCACTTTATGTGGCACTGCTTTATCTATTTTGTCTCAGTTATTTATAGGTTATCAGTCAGATTTAAAGTCCTTTTTGCTAATAAAGATATACGTTGATATATGTTGATGTTTTACAAGTGGTTCTGAAAATATTTGTATTTTTCTGCAAACTAAATCCCTGTTAACCTTTTTCGTGATGCTCGGTTCTCAGTCTAGACAACTACGCAATTGATGAATTATACAATAATGCCAAAGTGCATAGAGACGTAATAAAAGAAGGTAGTATTACTTAAGCCGTGTTGCTTTGAGGAAGCAGTGAGTAACTAAATAGTATTAAGTGCCTTCTCCTCTATATCATTATCAGAAGGGGCCACTTGATCTGAGAGCTGATTCTAAATGAGGAATGTGTGAAATTCATACAGCGAACACAAAGGAGCTGTAAATAAAAGACGGCTGTTAAAGGAAAGCGCTCGCCGGCTGGAGCAGAGTGATGTGAGCTGAGAGACGAACGGCTCTGCAGGGCTGAGAGGAGCGCACAGGGACGGGTTAATTGAATGCGTAGGGAAAGAATTGAGTGTTTCCTGCAAAGTTAAATCTTGTTGCACCTGATCTCAGCCCACAAGCACTCTCCCAGAGTCATTAATCATTGTAACATGAACCAACACACACACACACACACACACACACACACACACACGCACACAAAAACAGACTTTAACACTCTCACAAAAAGAGGGAGATGTATACACGTGTGTACAGAAAAAAGCAAAACAATTAATCACATGATTTACCATGAACATGCTGCCATGATGCTAAACTCCCACCCACACATACATATAAGTAAGTATACAGAAAAAAATATACATTACACGTTTTTCTTTCCCTCGAATTATTTTGTAAACCATTCGGTGGAGAAATGGGAACAAAATAATACATTTAATTCAAATACAATACAATTCAGAATTAGACTTATATTGCATCTGTTGTTGTCAAGTTGCACAAACACACAAACAAACATATATATATATATATATATATATATATATATACATATTATTATTTTTTCTTCCAAAAGAGGGTCTTACATTCAAAGTATTGCTGTATTTTAAATGTGGAGGAGGAAATACATTCACTTTAATGATGGAATTACTGCATATATATATATATATATATATATATATATATATATATATATATATATATATATATATATATATATTATGTGCCGTTTTAAAAAAGTTCCATAAAGGAATTATTGTGATGGCAACTCAGAAAAACTTAAGTGTAATGCCAAAATTAAATCGGTATATCAGTGCTCTCATTGACTGCTCACATGTTGTGTTTTTTGGGAGGAAGCACAGCAAGGGGCTGCTGTGTCAGTCGTGACCTCCCACGTCTCTCGACAGATCGTGCTTCATGGAGAAGGAATAGCACCATTATCCATCAACAGACGTAGGAGGGGAGTCAGGGGGTGGGGAGGGGGTTAACGCTGATGGGAAAAGCTACTTGGAATTAATCTCACAGCATATTAAAATCCAGCTTTCAAAGCAAAGCATATAAACTGATAAAAACATCTATTTTCAAAGGGGTTGTGTGCCTTTTCAAGATGCATGAATTCATCATAGAGGAGACCAGAGAGATGAAAATGTCTCAGTAAATAGAAAAACTATTAAATTACAAAAATAAACTGATAAAGTTACCAAGAGATGTCTCTCATGGTGTCTTGTGTTGGGCAGGAGTAATGACTTGTGAAGACGACCCTAATCCTCACCCTGTGCGTATTCCTGCTTTCTATACTTCCTTGTATTTATTTCCGTCTCTCTCGTTTTCTCTCGGTGTGTGTGTGTGTGTGTGCTTGAGTGTGTATGTATGTCTGGAGTGAGAGAGAAAAGTTAAGAGAGCAAGACAGAAAAAAGAGTAACAGAGAAAGAAAGGGAAGGAGCTGTTCGGCAGTGATTGCCTTTTCTACCAAAATGAAGCGTGGCTTCCTGCCCCTCAGCGCTCTGACATCGGAAACATCATTACAGGGATTATGTACATAATTGACTTAATCCATGGATGACTGACTCAGTAGTGCTACTCTACTCCCAGGCCTGGATAGATAGATAGATATATGGATGGATAGATGGATAGATAGATAGATAGATGGATGGATGGATAGATGGATTATAGATAGATAGATATGTAGATAGATAGATAGATAGATAGAAAGATAGATAAATGGATGGATGATTGATATATAGATAGATAGATGGATGGATGGATGGATGGATAAATGAATGATAGATAGATAGATAGATAGATAGATAGATAGATAGATGGATGGATGGATGGATGGATGGATGGATGGATAAATGGATGAAAGATAGATAGATAGATAGATAGATAGATAAACAGATAGACAGATAGATATATATATATATATATATATATATATATATATATATATATATATATATAGATAGATAGATAGATAGATAGATAGATAGATAGATAGATAGATAGATAGATAGATAGATAGATAGATAGATAGATAGATAGATAGATAGATTGATAGATGGATAGATAGATAGATAGATGGATAGATAGATAGATAGATAGATAGATGGATGGATGTATAGATAGATATATGGATAGATGGATAGATGGATGGATGTATAGATAGATATATGGATAGATGGATAGATGGATGGATGGATAGATGGATCTATGTGGGGCATTTATTCTGTAGCTGTGAGCAGTGTCTCAAGAGGTGACTCTCTCGTGGGGGGCTTTTCTTGGCATTAAACTCTTCAAACTTCCCCATCAGTGATGAGGATCGGTGCCTTCAGGGCCCCAGCTGTGAGTCTGGCAGGGGGCGTTGGGGAGACATTAGGAGTCATCGAGTGGAGAAGATAAATGAGGGCCCTAATGGTGATTAAACACCAGTGTTAAGGCACTTGTATCATAACCCAATCACTTATACCTTTCTGTCTTCATTCAAATATATCAAAGCATCTCTGCAGGAGGCACTCTGGACAACTCAGCGTTGCAGCCACTGCAGCACTTAGGAAAAACATAAAACCCATTAGTGAGCGCTGGAGTATACATGCAAGACACGTAGTTCCCTCTGAGAGAAAGAAAGGCGGAGTGGTAGTGAGTGTCAGAGAGAAGAAGAGCAAAGTTAGACCACGACCGTCCCTTCAATACGACATCAGCAGATCTGACAGCAGAGTTTCCTTGGCAAGACTTGTCTGGGTTTCAGAGGGTAGAACCAGTCCTTCACCAGTGTGCTTCTGGACAGCCATGTGAGCTGGGTCAGTAACGTCTCAGAAAACTGAGACGTCCTTTATCGGAAACTCCATGATTAGCAATGCTGTGTGTGTGTGTGTGTGTGTGTGTGTGTGTGTGTGTGTGTGTGTGTGTTTTAACCCAGCAGACCTCTTCCCATGTCAGATGTTACTGTCTGCAATTTCCTTTTAAGAAGACCTATATGTGGCTGTAGCCCAGTAAAAAAAAAATCATCCAAGCCACTTACAGCAACGCACACACACACACACACACACACACACACACACGCACGCACGCACGCACACACTGTCCCTCCCTCAATGACGTCACAGGTTGGCTACAGCAGGCTCTGGCCATAAATCACCTCTCGCTGTAGCTTTGTCCTATTACAGCAAGGAGAAAAACCTAATTATGCTTGATCAAGAAGAACACTTTGCAGAGACAGCCAACGGAGAGAGAGAGAGGGGAGGTAATAAAAGGAAGGACAGAGTTAGAAAGGGAGATGGGGTGAGTGCAAAACAGGAAGACAGGGGGCGGGGAGGCTGTAAAAGGAAGGGACAAGAGGTCAAAAACGTAGGGTGATAGTGAAACGAGTATAGGTAGAAGAAGAGGAGAGGAGGAAAGCGTGTTCCCTTCTTTTTGTTTGTGTGAGTGCAGCTGATAGCGAATGTGGCGTGGTCATACATCACAGTGTCCTTTGGTCCACAGGCCCAGCCTCACCCTATCAGCTTGCTCTGCTCTCTGGTATCCGTGCGTACTTTAATCTCTTAACCTCTGCTTCTCGCAGCCTGCAGCCACTCAGAGCTGTCAGGTGATTGATTCTCATGGCAGGGAAAACAAGCACCTTTACCCACAGCCTTACATGTTGGGACCCTGGAGTCACTTTAGCATTAATTCTGTTACAGCCTTCAATATACACTACCGTTCAAAAGTTTGGGGTCACTTAGTGCTTTTTTTTCCCTTTTTTCTGTTTTTTTCCAATGAAAATAACATTAAATTAATCAGAAATACTCTCTATACATAGTTAATGTGGTAAATGATTATTCTCTGTCTGTTAATGAAATCTCTACAGAGGTGTGTAGAGGCCCATCTCCAGTTTTGTGTTATTGCCTTAGAAGACTAGCAGAGGGTTAGAACCCCCTCAAAACCCTTTTATTTTATTTTTTATAACTTTTTATTTTGCATTTTCCACAAACAGATTATTCCTTGACATTGAAACCCTTTTTATATGAGCGCAGCTGAAAACAGTTATGCTGGTGAGAGAAGCTCTAAAACTGGAGAACAACATTAATATTTAAAATAAAAATCATTATTTATAACCTTGTCAAAGTCTAGATTTTGTATTGATATTGTATTCATTTAATAAATAAAAGTGTGAGTTTTCATGGAAAACACCAAATGTTCTCGGTGACACCGAACTTTTGAACAGTAGTGTATATATAATTTTCTACAACTAATCTGCCTTTTTTTCTTTCGGAAGCACAATCCCAAGCAAGATGGGAGTACATTACAACATTGTCCATCTGTTAAACTCACCGTAGTGTGGTATGATGGCCCACGCCATAGCAGATGCATAGATCTCTCCAATCATCCAGAACATACACAACCAGCTGAGGTGTTCTCCTCTTTTCTCCCTGGACAACACCTCTGAAAAGAAGGAGAACACAATGGGCACAGCACCTCCTATCCTGCAAGAGAGAATGGGAATGTTAGACAGAAATCTGATCAATCCGGATAAACCTAACTTTATTCATCCTTGTGTTTGACATATTTCACGTATCTTATTCCCACAGATTGTGGCTTTTTAAAATCTCCCGTTAAGTCAAGAAGGGCAAGTCGAATATAGCAAAAGAAATTGTCATTTGATTAAATGTGAAAGGCTTTCGTTCCGTCTTTAAAGTTACTTTGTGGATTGTTTTTCGTTAAACTGCAGGTGGATTGCTAATCCTTCAAAGGAGACCTAGTAGGAGCGAATAAGCACGTCTCAGCATTTCTTTCCCCAGAAATGTAATACGTAAAGTTCCTCATAATTCAGAGGCACAGGTCGCATTGGCATCGTAGACCGCCTTTTCAATTACTCTGGACTCTGGGGAGCTTGGTGCAGAGCCAATTATGGAATTAGCTCTTAAAGGAACAGTAACACTGTCAGAGAAGTGGATGTAAAGAATCACAGTTTACACCACGGTATGTAGTTACACACAATATGTCTGTTTTTACACAATGTAACACAGATATACTCTTATTTTAAGATGTTCTAAGATTGCATAATGCATATAGACGTTATCTTTGCGGAGTGAGAAGTGATAACAGTGATGCAGCAGAAAACAGCTTTACGTAAACATTACAGGGAATGTATTTCATTCCTTTTCAAAAACTTCAATAATTCTTCAGTGGAAATCTAGAATGGGAGTAATAATTATAAAAGACAGAAACATTCCTCAAATAGTTATTATCTTACAGCGATAGTTCTCAAACTGTGGGGGGCGCCCCTCTCGATTTTTTTTATTTTTATTTCAAGTCCTTTATTTAGAACTTCACATATTACAAAGTTCACGGACATAAAACTAAGTCTTTAATAAATAAAGTGTGAAATGCCTGTACTTTAGTGTAAATGTTTACATTACGGCGTTAACGTGCATGACCACTTTGAGTACGGCTTTCCTGCTGTTGCCCTTCAAAATAAGAGCTCAACAATGAGCTTTATTGAGAATGGCCGTATCAGGCCTGCAACCCCCGCTTTAAAAAGAGATGTAGTGGAAAGTTCATTGCAGCGTGTAATAATGAAAACACGTGATGACATACACATCTGCACTCGTTTTTCTTTGTCTTGCAAAGGTTGCATATTATTGTTTTTGAAAGGTATGCAGTGTAAAACTCAGTAAAACTCTTTATTACCAAATATTTGAACTTGTTTTGTTTAGTTTTTCACAGGTTGTACTTTATGGTTATTATCATGAAAAGATATTCAGTGCATAACATTAATTGCACCACAATTAGCTATTTTTTGCCAAATATTAGTTATTTTTTGCACAGATAGAACTGTATTTTTATTGATTGAAGAGTATAAGTTCTTGGTCTGATGGAGCGATCTGGTTTAATTGAAAGAAATTGTAAAATATTAGGAGTCACAAAAAGTTGTTATTTTAATACAAATTCAGCATGTTCTATTCTGTTGGGGCGGTGGGGCGTGAACATCGATCTTCCTCCGAAGTGGGGCGCGACAAAAAAAAGTTTGAGAACCACAGAGTTACACACAATCTGTACATGTTCGGATAGTGTGATCATTCGATTGCCAAAAAGGGCGATTTTACTTTTCACAAATCAATCCCACCGACGGTTTGACGTCCTCGTCAGTCCCCGAAATGACCCGGACTTTACCAGACTCACCCAAAGCCCGCGACGAGGCGGCAAAGGAGGAAGAGGCCGTATCCCTGGACAAAAGATGACAGGAAAGCGAAGAAGCCATTTGTGGACATGCAAATGAGGAGGCACTGTCTCCGGCCCACTTTGTCAGACATGCCCCCCCAGAAAAAGGCTCCGACCATCATCCCCACGTAAACAACACTGCCTGGAAAGAGAAGAAAAAACAAGGTTCTGATGTTTTTAACCATAATATACAATATTTTCCCTCATATCTCGCATGCATATGTTTGTATGAGGTTGTATGTTACTTTTTTTTATCTCCAACTACACTAACATTTTGGATGATTATCTCATTGGTCAGCTAATGGAGATGATTTTAGTGCCAATTCTCTCATCAAGTTTTATCTGTAAGGGAACAAATGGGTCACCCCACACAATCTTTTTTTTCACATATCAATTTCTAGATTATCCTTCGAAACCTGCAGTAACAGATTGTTTGGGCCCAGCATCGGACACAAGCTGTGATCACACCATTGACATACATAATCAACTTCACAAACTGCACTTAGCAAACAGTGGCCTCTGTACACATCCAGCAGATACACAGCTTCATTTTGATTTGTTTCACCTGACACAATATTCTTTCTCCTTTTAGCGATGTTTATGTCTTCACTAACTCCTTAGATCAGGGGCGTCACACTCATCTTCACCGAGTGCCACATCAGCATCATCATCCTCTTAAAGGGCCGGCGTAACTTAAGTACTGTATGCACTACTCCCCAACAAACTGTTAGATAACTCTCTTTGCATTTGATTATTGTTTATTCGCCAGTAGAAATATTGTACACAAGAACATTTCTCTAATATTAGGAGACAAATCAATTTAAATTGAGACCTTCAAAATAAAAGCACAGGATATTACATTACATTACATGTCATTTAGCAGACGCTTTTATCCAAAGCGACTTACAATAAGTGCATTTCAACCTAGAGTACAATATATATAAAGGTGATCATGTGTCTTTCAAGCCGTCGGGGGCCGCATTGGGACTACAGATGAAAAATAGCCTCTTGGCTAACTCTGGTACATTTACAGAAATGTTTTTTATCAATGCGCACTGTCCTTTATTAAATAAACCATATACAAAATAAAAAAATGACAACTGTTTGACACCTGTGCCTTAGATGATAGTTGTGTGAAGTGTGTTCACCAGCTAGTTTATCATATTGTCTGCTGTTTAGCTCTGAGCCGATGCTGTACAGTGGGTTTGTCGAGCTTTATGCTGAACACAGACGTCCAATGTGGCTGAAAACAATGTGAACCGAGACAGTAAAGTTATACACTGACCAATCACTGTGGGCCCGTCAATATATTGATTACAAATGGTTTAACATGTTAATATAGTGACAATTTGCACTGCAGAGAGATCTCCGAAGAGTTCTCTGCTGCTATTCTTCACAGAGCATTTCAGCCGAAGGACGGGCGCGCCATGCTCAAAGGACACGCCGGCAAGGTCGTCTCAAAAGACGTGCTTTACCTCCCCGCTCGCGTTTCAGACTGATGACCTTCACAGATTTCTGTTCTTACTTTCATGATATCCCCATTTACCAAGAACATCATTCTCATTTAAGTGCAGGGGAATGACATTTTGAAAAGAACCTTCCCCTAAGTAGTCCAAAGCCACCCGAGTTTCAGGAATCGAGGCCCTTAAAATGTGGCCGAGCTGGAGAATGGTGAAGCGTCAACTTTAAATATGAAGCAACATTAAGCGTGCGACTCCAAGAAAGTAATGTTGAACGACTGACTGGCGTATGGATTGTTAAACTTATAGATCAGGGGTCAGGAACCTTTTTGACTGGGAGAGCCATAAAAGCCAAATATTTCTAAATATATTTCATTGAGAGCCATACAGTATTTTTAACGTATAATAAATGAAATATGTCTTGCTTTTAATGCGACTTCTGGTGCTGCATGATGCTACGGGGGGGGGGGGGGGGGGGTGGGGACAGATAGATGCACAGATAGATGCACTTTTCAAATCAAAGCTAGAGTACTCCTGCTATCCTAAAAAGAGGTTCACTGACTGATGACTCAGACCCAGTAACTCCCTGGAACATTAATAAATAAATACAGTGTGTAAAAAACTGAAAACCATCTGTGATCAATGGGGAGATAAATGTGAACAGTGACTGTACAAAGGGGCCCTGTGCTCTCGTTAAATCTCTCTCATCACAAACGGGATCAATGCTCCAACAGAACAGGATTGATTTCCCTCACTGATCGTCATGATGCTGCTCCGGAGAGCGGAGCCGATTGTAACTGCTTCAGTCTCCATTGTGTGTGTATATGCATCGTGTGGTTAGCCGCCTCCGTGGGCATACAGCGGCTGCTGCCAAGAGACACTCCAACTGAACCGTCTCCATTTAAGAAGAAGAAGAAGAAGAAATATACTTTATTAAGCCCCAATGGGAAATGTGTTGACACAGTAGCACCAATAAACTAAACACACAAGAATAAAATATAAATATAAGAAAGAAAGAAACAGTGACTGTGCATAAACTATACAAAGTGAAATATAAAATACAAAATAAAATATATGTATATATATATATATATATATATATATATATATATATATATATATATATATGTATATATACAACATATATGCAAATACAAATACCAAATACAGCAGTGTAAAATAAAATAATATATATGTATATATATATATATATATATATATATATATATATATATATATATATATATATATATACATATATATATAATACAGCAGTGTAAAATAAAATAATATATGTATATATATATATATACATATATACAACATATATGCAAATACAAATACAGCAGTGTAAAATAAAATTATATATATATGTATATATATGTATGTATATATATATATATATATATATATATATATATATATATATATATATATATATATACATACAAATACAAATACAGCAGTGTAAAATAAAATAAAATATAGACAGTGTGCAAAATGCAAAGTGTGTGTATGTGTGTAGTGTAAATGAAATGTGTGAAGTGCAGATGAATGTCAATATGTACAGTGCAGGTATAGAAGTATATGTCTTGAGGTTCGTGTTTCAGGTTGAATCCAATAATAGATTTAATGTCATAAGAGGAGATATTTGTATTGGTAATTTCCGTAGAAAGGAAATATGTGAAAGTTGAAGTCAAATGGAGTGATATAACGCGGCCGTGGAGACTCTTTGTTCATCCCATTACAGTAATCTTGATGCGTTTCCTTTCTGGTATGTCTGCAATCAGGTCTGGTCGGCTCTGCTGTGAGCAGATATCTGTTTGACTCTCTCGCTTCAGGGGTCAAACTCCATCTATCCGTCACGTTTGGCAGCCGTCGAGATACTCGCCTGAAGGGGACATACATTCAATTCTAAATTTAACGTTGTTCAGTCGACGCAGAGTTCATTTTTGCTTCATTAAGGAGAGGATGGATATGTGGTGCATAGTGAAACACCCGCTGGCCACCCATTTAATTGTCATACATCCAAACATCCAGAGGCTTTTCTCATTTAGCAGTAAAAAAAAATAAAAAATATACAAACTCTTTATTATTTTTTATATTTATTATCCTAGCACAAAATAGACATGAGAAGAGAAATACCCTCTGATTTATGTTGTTTTAATGTCCTTTAAAAATACAATAAAACTGTTAACTAAGGAATATTGTCACAGGACAGTCCATTACGTAATTAATTAATTAATATTCTGTCCGACTTGCTGCACGACACCTCTGGATGTGATGTCAGCGTTGTCTGCTACCAGGAAAGAGGAAAGTAGTGTACTGAAGGATATAATCCCAGAATAGCACAGCCATAAAAACCAACAGGCGGTGTGGGTGTATTAACCTGTCATGTCAGAAAGATTATGCTCCACACGTATCTTATGAGTCACACTTCACCTTTATTGTGATGTCATAGTGATTGTCCTCTTTTCTGTAGCCATTGAAGTCGAGCCAAGCAGATATTACACTGCAGCAAAATGTGAGGTTAAAAAGCTCTTCACGGAAACGCACCGATTGATGAGACAAGCGTCTTTGAGTATTTTGAAAAGCGCTATAGAAATGTAATGTATTATTATTATTTATTATTATTCAGTACAAACCTTTTCTGTCAGTCAGATTTGTAGTTATCTGTTCATTTTTGCTGCAAGTAAACTCTGTCAGCACCAACCAAATCAACCAAAATCACTCGACATGTAAAGAAACATCTTCACCTGACATTACACTAAAAGATGATTTAACAAGCGTCTTTGAGCACCTGGAAAAGCGCTATATAAATCAAATGTATTATTATTATTATTATTCTTAACAATGCATGTGCATCATTTAGAAAGCTCTAAACACAACAGAGTGTTTCCAGGGGACACTGATATCTGATTTATGGTTGATGAAGTTATGGAAGTGGGCTGTCCGTCATTATGACTCCAGGATTCAGATATTAGAGGCTCATAATTAAGGCTCCAGGAAGGAAGCCAAACCATGTGATGACAACGTCCAGGTCCGTCACATAATGTCAAAGGAAAGATTGTGGAAGAGATGTTTGTCAATCAGTCGCTATATTTTTTAGGTATATGAACTCCAACACTTAAATATAGATAAATATAAGGCCTAAAAGCTGAGAGCGGTTGTGAGTCAGGGTTATGGGAAACATAGGAAGAAAATCCCTTTATGCACAATTGAGCAATTTTCATAAGAATGAACATGGTATTCAGTTATCTTTATACATGCTAATAGTAAACAAAAGGTGAATGCTATAGGTTAAAAGCAGTTATTTGAAAAAAAACATTTGAATCATGTGATCGCAGTGTTAAAACTCTTGAGTCATTTTCCAAAACCACTGAAAGACGTCAACAACGTCAAACAACAAGCGCTGCGTGTTCCCGCCGTGAGCATCACTTGTGTCTCCTAGCAACAGATTCCATTGTGTTGCAGGCTTAACTTTTCTCTGTGTTTGTGTGTTTTGTAAATGCTGCACATGTGTTGTCAAGTTGGTAAAGATGTTGCGTCATCCGCTTAATGTGTTGAGCTCTCAGGGCTACTAACTAATGGTTCCTCACATGCTTCAGCTCACTGGATAACCATAATAGTTCCCCTTGTGTACTATCGTCAAAATACACGTCTGAAAACAATGTGTATAAATGTATCCCGTAGTTATGTATTTCGGCAAGAAAACAAATGCTAACGCATATAGGCAAGACGTCATTTATTTTACTGTCATTCTATTGTTCTGTCCATCCTGGAGAGGGATCCTCCTCTGTTCTCTCCTCAAGGTTTCTTCCCTTTTTCCCCCTGAAGGGTTGTTTGGGAGTTGTTCCTGATCCGATGTGAGGTCAAAGGTCAAAGGTCAGGGATGTCTATGTGTACAGATTATGAAGCACTCTGAGACACATTTGTAATTTCTGAAATTGGGCTACACAAATAAACTGAATTGAATGTAATTGTTGTCGCACTTCAATATCAAAGCTCGACATTCACTTTTGGATTTTCTAAGTTATTAAAGACAACAGAGGAATCAGGAATGTGACAACCTGGAGTTCAGACTTAAATGCTCCAGATTAGGTCTTGAATAAAGAAATCAGGAGTCTGTCAATTGATTCAGTGGGACTCCACGTGAAGAGCCTTTATAGGCTTAGAGATGAAACAGCAGAGGGATGAAATGTGAAGGCTTTATACATTAGAAATGTTCATTTCCTGAAGAACTGATAGGACCCATTAGAAGTCCTTGAGTGGATGCCAACTGGTGCAGACGTGTCACCGTAGGAGTGTGAATGCAGCTGAATGCTGGACCTGATGACCCATATAGAGTCTGAGCAGCATCAGAAGATGACAGTGTGTCAGGAGACCTCTCAGCAAGAAGCAAAAGGTTTTGACCCGTGACCCTCCGCTGAGATGTCAAAACACATCTCCAGGAAGGTTTAATATTCAGCAAAATCACCGGCTCATTCTCACCGTGAGACAAATATGACAAGGAAAAAGACACGTAGGGTAAAACACTGACAACGACGATGTATGGGAGAGGCTCAGCTATCACACACACACACACACACACACACACACGCACACACACACACACACACACACACACACACAGGACCATGGAGTAAATACAATTCACAGATTAAAATATTCCAAATGCATTTGAACTCTTTTGAAGTATCTAAACCAGCCACTGGGTAACTAGATGGAGGGGAGATGCACATTTTTTAAAATATATTTAAAATTTATTTAACCAGGAAATGCCTCATTGAGATTAAAAATCTCTTTTACAAAAGTGTCCTGGCCAAGACAGTAGCAGCAACACGTCACACAAAGTTTCAGACAATATAACATAAAACAGTGACAGAAATCACACAAAACAAAAAAAAAATCACACAAAACAAAAACAAAATCACAGCATGAAATAAAACCAAAACTAAGACTCAAGTCAACACAACCCAGATCACACAGGAGCAGAAACCTCCGTCATAGAAAACATTTACAACTAGATGAATTCCCCTCCAATTCTTTAAAGGTATACATAAATATGTGAGCAGCAGAAGAAAGAGGGAAAGCAATAAAGAGGGGGTTTAAGGGAGGGGGGGGGAAAAAGGTAATAAAGGAGTGTTCAGTAATTACAAGATATGGTGAGAGACTGAGAGGGAGGAGGGGAGGAGGAGGGGAGGAAGAGGAAGGCCTTTTGTGCAGCGCTCTCTGTCCTTTCCCATCCAGAGCCCCCTGAGAGCCGTGGGAGCGCTGAGCTGCATCACGACCTCTCCTCTGATTTCATGCTTTGATGCTCTTCGCTCATCGCGCTACAAACGGCTCCGGCATCGCGCAAAACACCCGTCCTGTTTTATTCATAATGATGATGCTATCGCAGCGTGGCTGGCGCGCGCTGCAACAACAACGCCGTGCTACCTCTGCCAGTTACATCCCTTCACCTTCTCTCTGTTTCTGTCTTTGCCTCACTCGCTTCCTCGCGACTTTCATCTTATTTCCTCTCCTCCTTTTGCCGCACACCTCCCTTTCCAACCCTATACATATATATTTTATTTTGTATTTTATTGTTTACTTTGTATACTTTGCACAGTCATTGTATTCTATTTGTTTATGTGTATATATATATATATATATAAAAATGCATATATATATAAATACATATATCTATATATATATTATTTTGTATTTTATTGTTTACTTTGTATACTTTGCACAGTCATTGTATTCTATTTGTTTATGTGTATATATATATATATATATATATATATATATATATATATATATAAATGCATATATATATATATATATAAATGCATATATATATATAAATGCATATATATATATATATATATATATATATATATGTTTAATTTTATATACATATATACTTAGTTTTGTATTTTATATATTACTTGTATACATCTATATCTTTCTTTCCTGTTTTTTATATTTTATATTTTATTCTCGTGTGTTTAGTTTATTGGTCCTACTGTGACGACCAATTTCCCCTTGGGGATCAATAAAGTATCCATCTATCTATCTATCTATCTATCTATCTATCTATCTATCTATCTATCTTTCCTCTATTTCTCTCTCTCTCTCATCTGGTGTCCACTCCCATTGCTTTCCAATTTCTTGGATCGCTTCTCACTTCCCTTCCTCATTTCTCCTCCTCTTCGGACCGCTCCCCTCTCCCCCTCTCCTCTCCTTTATTTGCCTTAGTGTCCTCTGTGCTCCTCTACCATCAGCTTCTTTACACTGAGCAGCGTGTAATCACATTTGTACGACATCGTGTCAGTTTGATGGGATTCGTGCCTCCGTCTTCTGCCACCTCCGCAGAAAAAGAGATTGAAGCTTTTTTGTCATATTTAAATCATATCAGTGGGGGTAGGATTCCAATGAAATCTATATGAGGGCTCAGAGTGCACGGTTTAAAATGACTCACTCGGCATCACTAATGATACAACCATCACGATGCATTAAAGACTGAGGATAATTCCCGTGAAATATCGTGATGCTATGAACCTCTTAGAAGAGCAGGCAGTTAGACATGGTTTACTCGTGGCTGATACTGCTGGTGGCAGCAGGTTTGGTCCAGATACACACCTCCCCCCAAGACACACACACACACACAATCTCTACACACTCTGTGGAGCTAGTGTAATCTTGCAGTGATGTTGCAATCTTACTGCAGTTTAGCCATGCTCAGCTCCCCCTGATCCACGTAGCGCCACACAGCCTGTCAACTGGTTCAAACACAGGGAGAAAGAGGGGGAACAACGGCTGGAGAAAAGAGACTAAAAAAGGGATGGGGGGGGGGGGGGTGCACTGTGATGGAGCTTGAGAGCTTGAGAGGAAGCTGGGACGCAGGGAAGCCCAAGAAAGAAGAACAAATATTTCCGAGATCAGAAGACAGGGAAGTAATGATGAAAAGAAGATTGTGTAGAGCAGAAAAAAAAAGAGAGGAGGGGGAGAGTACCGGTGGCAGAGCGGGAGAGATAGCCGGTTAAATGAAAGTTGAGAGAGTCAGAGAGAGAAATGAGGGGAGTTTTCAGCAGAAAAAAAGACGAAGAGAACCAATAAGTAATGATAGGGTGATGCGGTCCCATTGTCTGTTGCGGCTGAGAGGAGAGCAGAGCCTCT
Source organism: Liparis tanakae (assembly GCA_036178185.1). Lineage (NCBI taxonomy): Eukaryota > Metazoa > Chordata > Actinopteri > Perciformes > Liparidae > Liparis > Liparis tanakae. Next base: position 22,981,033 of record CM070094.1, on the reverse strand, counting down.
CTCTTACAGTGTTGATGTACTGAATACCACTAATCTCACATCCCTCCGCTCCCATCCACCCACACCGCTCACCCTATTACTCTTCTCTAACTTGGCAATTTCTCTGCCTCAAAGCAGTCCTTCCTTGTCTCCTCTCCCCTGTTCATCACACATAGTGCATCTCACAGCGCTTGTTTTCCTTCCTTTGCAGTATTTCAAATCCCCCCCCAACCACATTTCTCCATCTTTCATTCTGACGAGGCATCTAGGATCTCAGCGAGATTGTGGAACACGAGGAATTCTTTAATCTGATTCGCATTTTAGTCATCCAAGTCCGGCCTTTGCGTTTCTCGTAATGCATTATCCCATTACACTCTGCTCGGTCCGTGCAGCTCGCCTCTGCCTCTGCCTATTATGCGGTTAATGGAGCTGCACAATGCAACAATGAATAGTCCAACACAGGTGGAACTAACCCCAAAAAATGCATTGTCATGTTTTTTTTAATTCTCCCAAAAATATATTAATTTAGCTCGAGGTCACATTCATTTGACAACTATTTTTTCGAGATTATGAATGTTTATTGCCTGTTATTTCTATAAAATTATACAGCCATCATTGGCCATACAGTCATCCAGGTTCTACCTGTAAAACGCTGTGAATCAACTTCTACTTCTCTTCACCTGCCAGTCAGTACAAATATATGAACAATAGACAATTTAAATAAAGTTTAAATGTGTTCAAATGCACTAATGTAACCTGTTTACTGTAAATCCACATATACACGGTCTCCCCTCTATCTTAGACCTCACTTCCCAAGTTAGGACAGAGTTATATTAACATTTAAGTTGTGAAGGCATTTCAGTTTAAATATATGTTTGTGTTAACTTCAGTTTTAATTTTGCATGGGATTATTGTGAAGACATGCAACCTGTGATGCTCTCTCCTTTCATCTGGTGTCCTGGTCCAGCTAACAGTTTGACACACATGAAGACTTCTCTGTGTAGTCACAAGGAAAAGTGTATAAAGGTTGTTAGGATATGGTCAAGAAACCAACTTTTTAGTAAAAAAATCTATCCTGGGAAATATAGTTTTCTCTAATCTGAAAACTGTGTTTCTTGTATACTACATGATGTTTAAGAAATCAAGTTACAGGAGAAAGTAGACCTGATTACTCAAGTACATGTAAACACACTCAGGTGTAACACAGGTGGAAAAATCTTCCTTCCACGATCAAAACAACTTTTTGTGCAATATCATGTGCAATACGTTCAATTACTTTTTGTTTATATATACCTTTCTATCCTGTACATTAATATTCTACTGTTTTTTAATGCTTATTTATATTACTTCTATTACTTGTTTCTACTATTATTCGTTTTGTATTCTCTTGTGAGCAATGATACTGTAATCCTGTAATTTCCCCACTGAGGGACTAATAAAGGACTATCTTATCTTATCTTATCTTAACTTCTGTGCAGCTACAAACCAATAGTCGCTGCATTTTAACACACAACCATGATATGTGAAATATTGCTAAAAATGAAACCCGGTATGTTGAATGGTGGGTAGTCTACCCTCTGAGCCCCGAAAAGCAATTATTCATCACTATCACGAGACCACTATGAAGATCTGATGGTCAGGTAGTCGCTGCAAAATAAGAACATTGTTGACCTGCTTGGTTAAAAGCAGGTTATATGAAATACATTTAAAAAAAATCATACCATCCTCATCAATTTGATCCACTGGCTGTGGTTTATTTATTATTATTTATTAATTATTATTTATTATTTATTTCTACACATTAATGTAATATAATATTGCCATGAAACCTGTAAAACATTAGCTTACTAACAAGGTCATAGTAATCACGTAGGCTACGCTCTCACACACACACACACACACACACACACACACACACACACACACACACACACACACACACACACACACACATCATGTTCACCTCAACTGGGAGGAGCCTCAGGCCAATCAGAAGGAGAAAGGAGAGGAGGATGGGGGGGGGGGGAGAAACGAGGCACATAGAGAATAGAGGGTGGGAGAGAGAGACAGGGGGGCGAGTTTGGAGTCACGAACAAGGAGAAGCAGAGCGTGGAGCGTGAACGCCTGCAGGACTTGGTGAGAGAGGAAGAACAGAGTTTACATGGGTACTTGGAAAGAGACTTAAAGAAGACAGATTTAACAGAGGCAATCCCATATAGTAACACGCTCTTGTATCCCATAAAAACGACAGGAATGCAGTATGGTAAAGTATGGGGAGAAGATTATATGCATGACAGGGTGTTTCTTATTATGGATGTCGACCAATCTCTTCAGCCACCACCTCCAACCTCTAAAAAACCCATCTGTATGAATTGTGCATCGTATGTATCGTGGCTCAGTTGATGTATTGTCGTGTCCCTCGGTGGCAGTTAGTATCTAAAGGCTTTGTGCCTGAATTAATGTCCTCGCCACTCTGGTACCGCCACAGTGAGTCAGCCCCGGTGTACGGCTCTCTGGTGATGGATTACACACCTGCGGCCATACGGACTGCCGGGACTGCTACTCGACACTCAGAGCGCACGGGGAATACTCGCTAGTCGCTACCCTTTAGTTCTGACACGGAGACCGAAACTCGAGGATGAAGTGTGACAAGCCGAGTACACACACACACACACACAAAGCTAATCTCATCTGTAAAGACAAACTGTATTACACAGAAACAGGCGTGACCTTTTCTTTAGTCAAAATTTAACACAGAATAATCAAACCATGATTGTCATATGCAGGATTTTTTATTCAGGCAAATATACTAAGTAAGTATACTTGTATACTTAACTCTCCTGTTATGTTGCGGGTCAAATTGACCCGTTTCAAAGTTTGAAAATCTAAGAAAAATACTTCTCAGTACTTTTTCTGCATAAAACTTATTCTGCTTACCTTATTTAGTGTAATCAACGAAAAAAAAAAAAAAAATCACATATTTTCAACCCGCCCCTGCAGAAAATACATGTTATGGTAGACTAATGCAATTTAGAATTAGATTTTTTCAATGTACCTAAAAAATTGTTTGAACATTTTCATTAAAACGAGTGAGTGCTCCTGATTAAACTCTGATATATAGAAGGGTAAATAACTCAATTCCACTAAAAACTGATTTAATTGTTAGTAATGTTGTGGGTAATGATGTACAAACTAAAGTTTTTAGATTTTTTGGGGTTCTGACCACTTTTGGATGATTCAACATTAACCGGGTCAAGAGACCAACATAACAGGAGGGTTAAATAGTTTGCATTTGGATGTAGATATATATATAGCGGAACTCTTTATAAATTCAGTATAAAATGTCCTAATATTTCACCTTTAAGTGGCCAGACTGACACAAGATGAAGTCATCGACTTCTCCATTCACAGAAAAATATCCTGTGATCTGGTTGTTTCTTCGGGAATAACAAGGCCCTAAAATCTCTGTCACACTTCTCACAGCACGGGGACCATTGATGAGGAAGTTAAAGGGGAACTACACAAGGTTATGACACGGAACACCGACATGTCTGCAGCAGAGGTCGAGCAGTCCTGATTTTAAGGCCTTAGCATACATTAAGAGCAAAAGCAACGGTGTGAACCCACATCATTCATATTCTGCACCACCAGATTGCAGCACAGACGTTTTTTGTACAAATGTGTTTTTTTTAACAATTCTAACATCAATTAGACGTCACCAGGGTTATTTTCTCCTCCAGAGCCACTTCATGTTGCACAGCCGTTCCTCTGCCATACCAAAGTTGCATTGTAGAAGAGTGTTGCAGGAATGAGTCCAATAACACAAATATAAGTCAGTATTTTTTCACTTCCAGTCCCCTTGTCTCAAAGTCAATGTCAAAAAAATAATAGGTTTATGTTTAGATGCCTGATATAAGGTTTTTAACACAAGCCTAAGAGATTTCACCATCCCCCTCCCGTGAATGTTGACTGACAAGTGGCTAAATGACACGACTGAATGTCATTGCGCCCATAAATCTCTTTCTATGTTCAGTTTGTTTATAGCCCAATGTTAGATTTTACTTCCGACTATTCTATTCAATCTTAAAAAAATCTAAAAGTGGTTTTCATTTGTGAAGATTGCCAAACAAAACGTGCAAGTATCATAAACACACGCAGCAAAACATGTAAAATCCCATTGGCATTTTGTGGTGGTAACCAGTGAAAGTTCTTCCAGGTTTAGCCTACAGATAGAATCCATTATCCCTGCAGGACTATCTATCTATTGCAAGTATGAAGTGTTTGGGCATTTTATTGTCCCACAATGCAATGGACAGTAGAATGAAATAATCTCCAATCAAAGAATTGGAAAACACTAATTAAAACTACAATGGGCACTCGGTAGAGCGCATACCTTCGCATATCACAAGATTGGGCATTGAATTATGAACATGTTGGCATTAGTTGCCAATTGGATAAAAATTTACCGCACTATGATAAAAAGAAGATTTTGACCTTTTCATGACCTTGACCTTTGACCCGATCAATCCCAACATCTAATCAAATGGTCCCCGGATAATAACCAATCATCCCACCAAATGTCATGCGATCCAAGAAGATGTTGACTTTTTCATGACCTTGACCTTGACCTTTGACCCGATTGATCCCAAAATCGAATCAAATGGTCCCCGGATAATAACCAATCATCCCACCACATTTCATGCGATTCCGTTTCATACTTTTTGACTTATGAGAGTAACACGCATACAAATAAATAAAATACAGGGCGATCAAAACATAACCTTCCGCATTTTCAATGCAAAGGTGATAATGAAGATTAATCAAACTGATTCAGGAAGAAGTGCATAATGTCCAGTGATCACATGCATGCACACACACACACACACACACAGCGAGGGTCCCTTACCTAGCCATCCCGACCTGGAGTCGGGCACACACATGTCCGTCTCGGCGCTGGGCAGCACGAAGCCCACCACGAACACCTCCACGCCGTCGGACATGAGCGCCAGGCCGAGCACCAGGAACAGCTGCCACTGGAACCTCCCGTGGCCACACTCCTGGATGATGAGCTCGTACTGCTGGGCCAGCTCCTCCTCGTCGGCCTCTCTCTCCAGCTCCAGCCCCTTGCGGTCCCTCGCGGCGTCCGACGCCGCTTGTCCCGCCGCCACTTGGCCCTCCTTCTGCTTCCCCTCCCCCGCCGAGGGGATCCCCTGGTACTCGCCCTCGTAGATCTCGTCCTCGTCGTCGTGGCCCTCCGTCGCGTCGCTGGAGCCCTCCTCGTTGTCGCGGTCGCCCTGTCCGTCCGGCCTCGGAGGGTTTCGGTAAAAATCGTCATCTTCGTCCTCCTCGTCCTGGAAGCGGCTGTAGTTGCGGTGGGACGAGTACTCGTCCGTGGCGTGGTCCACCACCTTGCCCACTTTCTTTTTGGCGTGCCGCTTGGCCTCCTTGACTATGTCCTTGGCCCCCTTAGTCAGGGAAGTCCTGTTATTGTAAGTGTCCTCCATTCTGGCTCCACCAATAGGTCTTCTCGGGGGCTCGGAGGTTCCTCAAATGTAGAAGATAGAGGGAAGAGGGGAAAGAGGGGCGTCGCTCACTGATGTTTTTTTTTTTAGGAATGGTGAGATCAGTGGGTCTTGAGATGCAGCAGGGAAGAAAACTCTTGAGTCTGCAGTCACCACAGGAGATAAAGCACAATGACGGCGGCAATCATCGGGCAGGCTGAGAGAGACGGGGGGAGGGGAAACAAGACAGACAGATAAAAAAAGAGAGAGGACAAGAAGGAGGAAGGACAAGGGGGAGATCAAAGAGAAAAAGGAAGATGTTGATCAGATACTGCTCATAACTCATCTCTCCCTTGCTATATTCATATCTATCAACGACTAACAGGTGACACCCCATAGGCAGCACATACCCTCTTTAATCATTCACTCGCAGGTTTTAATCATTTGGAGTGATGTGAGAAAAAAAGGTGTTTGCTGTATGGGTCTCAAATTGAATATTACATTTTCAGAGGCGTTCTGTATTTCACACGTTGAACCTATTGTTTAAGAAGTTAGCATTTTAAACAGTGATGCTGAATCTGCTGACTCATGATTAGCTCTGGAGAGCAGAGGCTAATAAACAAGGCTCTGCCCGAAATCAATTTGTCCCCAATAAAGAGCTAGTTTATTATAATGGGAGTGCCGAGCCAACCGGAACGGCACTGTCATATCTAATCCGTGCGAAGAAAGGAGGTAAGGAGGAACGATCATGAGTGGATATGCAGATAACTGCACACTCAGACACAAGCTCGCAGGAGGAACCCCCACGTACACAACAGCTTTGCTCCAAGGCCTCTAGGTTTGTGTCGTCAGGTGGTTAACACACACAATTGGTCACAGATACTTGTAAGAAGCACACATTAATACATATAAATATTACAGAGACATTTTCACACTCTGAGACATGCCAGGCTCATGTGTGAGTGTGCACTCACAGCATGGATGGGAAAGCCCTTCACTCTCCTGATGGGAGGGAGACCCCAGGATAGCAAATGATGTAACATGGTTTCACGTCAGTGTTAGAATTGTGATCCACAGTCCATCATTGCATTAAAATATCATAAAATAAGATAAGATATTCCTTTATTAGTCCCACAGTGGGGACATGTCAGGATCACAGCATTAATAAGAATAAAAGATAAAAATAAAAACACAAAAACGCAAAACTAAATACTGAAATACTAATACTACTAAAATACAAAATAAAAAAGTAAAAAATGCTAATACTAAGTTAAATACTAAAATACAAATACTAAATACTAATATTACATTACTAAATACTAAAATACTAAATACTAAATATTACAAGGGGAAAACAAGGCGTACTCTTTCTTGGTTATTCTTTAATTTTTCATAACACAGAGAAACACGCATGATAAAAACACTCTAAAAACTATGTTGGGATGACTTGAGTATAAGTGAAATCCTCTTTTAACTAAATTGAACATTTAAAGACAAGAATGAGTACATATTTAAGAGTAGGGTGGATATTATGAGAGAAGTCCAGTGTGTGTGTGTGTGTGTGTGTGTGTGTGTGTGTGTGTGTGTGTGTGTGTGTGTGTGTGTGTGTGTGTGTGTGTGTGTGTGTGTGTGTGTGTGTGTGTGTGTGTGTGTGTGTGTGTGTGTGTGTGTGTGTGTGTGTGTGTGTGTGTGTGTGTGTGTGTGTGTGTGTGTGTGTGTGTGTGGGTGGTCAAACTGTCCAGTGTGTGCTGCTCCCGTGTGTCTAGGAGAGCCTCTAATGAACACTGAAGCCTTGTCAGGAGACACAAATCACAGGGCTGGCTCCAGCTCCCATAATGCAATTTTCCTGGGCAAAATGACACTGCTGATTCAAGGTGACTTTCCTAATCCCTTTTGGCTCATTGGATGACTTCTGTACCAGCACTCTCTTTCTTCACATGGATTAGTTATTGTTTAATACCTCCATTGACGAACGCTGACAACCTGCCCGTAGCATATCAGAGTTCAGCCACTAAACGGATGCTATTCATCCCTTCAGCATCGGGTCGTGTTAGCTATCGCACATCGTGTGGACTGAAAATGAGCAGACGCACATACACACAGTGGCAAAAAGAGGATCCGGGGAGTTAAAGAATCAATGGAGTGTATGGTGAGGCCCGCTGTCACTGGCGATGAAGCTCAGAGGACCGCCGAGCGCACAGACAAGCTCACCTCAGAGAGAGAGAGCGACGGGAGCGCCCACAGCCACACTGGGCGGGCGCCATCGCTGCCAGACAAACCCGTCTCTGGTTTATTCTACGACGTCTCTAAGCCACGCCATTTCTCCTGCATCTTCTGTATGTGTTGCTTCCCATGCAGGTTTTTTTCTCTTCAGCTTCCACACATGCATGCATTGTTGTCAGCAAATGTAAATGTTTCTATTTTAAACCCTATGCACACTTTTAAAACCCTAAACAGGTGTAAATCCTGCCTTCATATGTACATATATGTATTATTATTACCTCACTACTTACTTACGGGCCTCATATGTATATACTCTTTTGTATATTATACATCTTCATTCTTTATTCCAGACTCATGGGTCCATAAAACAACAACAATATAAAAAATACAATACGAGGACACCGGTCCAGCCATTGCAGCCAAAAAGTCACGAGGGATTAAAAAACATACAAACATTTGTTCCATTGCTTCCAGAAAGAAGACGAGTACCTGGTATATAGAATAATATTGTATTGTATTTGATTTGATTGACTGAATAAAACACCCAAAAAAAATATTCAATTCACACCATCATTCCTTTGCTTTAGGGCAAGCACACAAATACACGTATATATTTCTACTGATAACAAAACGACATAAGGAAGCTGCATACTCCGTCCTGCAGGGCGAAGCTGAGGTGATGTAGTGGGTTGCTGTGACCCGCGTGACGATGGCTGAAAATAGGCCTTGCTCTAGCAACACCGCTGTCTGCATGATGGATAGCGGCACCGCTTTCCCTAAACCTCTTTAGATTACTAAAAAAACATGGGATCAAGTATCACTTGGCTCCTAATGCATGAATGAACATGAAGACCAATGAAGAGATTAGAGTTGCACAGAAGTTTTGGACATGCATCCAACTCAGGGAAAGCAATGTGGGAGAAATAAAAGGCTTGATGTTAAATATCCAGAGTGTGTGTGTTTGACCAGCTCAGCCTTTTTTACTCTTTCACTGCTTATCATGAACTCAGTAGACAACAAAATCTCACTAATAAAGCTGTTAATGAAAAAAATAAACTGATATAATAACAGGGGTATTGAACACCCTCTGTTAGAATAACTTAAACCGCAAAGAAGTAATTATCCGCATAGTTAGAACTTCCTACAAGCAACACACTTCGTCAAAAGGATGGATTTCATTGTTGTTGTCAATCTCCTGTCCAGCGGTCATCAAACAGATTGGTATGGGCAAGCGGGTTGTAGAAAATCAATGCCGGTGCTAGAATTTCAGGTTGCTTGACCCGTGAATGCTGGAGGAGACAAATACTTTATATGTTTCATGAGAACTTGATGGGAAATCAATAATGCCTTTTCAGCTGAGTGCAGTCCTGTAGTCCAGACTCTGATCCTTACACAATAAAATAAAAGATCTGACGCAAATAATAAGAGCAGCTTCCCTCTCTCTCTTTCTCCCTTTCCCTCTCCTCTCTCTCTCTCTCCCTCTCTCTCTCTCTCTCCGTCTCTCTCTCCCTCTCTCTACAATACACATCTTCGAAAAGCATTTTCACACTCAACCATATTACAAATGTGTAATATGGTTGAGTCTGAAAATGCTTTTCGGAGAGACACTGTTCTGCCTTATGTCTATTTTAAATGCCCCGTGGACCAGACGTTGGAACAATCCCTTGCCCTTTATCAAACACAAATACTTTCCTTCCATCTCAGTGACGTTTGAGTAGTCAGAGTCCTGCCTTTCAATGACATGCGCGAGCACAGTGGCTTGGCGGCCGGTTTGTTCTATTAGCATCAGAAAGAGCAGCTCCAATCTCTTAAATGGGCCGCATGTAATCCCATCAAAACGGGAACCTGTGACCTCATCTGGAAGGCGGAGGCACAAGCAGCCCGGGACGTCTTCCGTTAGGAGATTTCATCAAGCACTGATGTTATTACTGACTGAGGTGGGGCAGGGAGAGAATGAGAGAGAGAGCTGGGGGGGGGGGGATGAGTCGTATAGAATAAGAGGAGGCAGAGCATAGGAACGTCAAAAGAGAGTACACAATGAGTCGCTTCTGCAAATGTAGAAGAGAATAACGTTATTTTAAAACTCTTTTAAAGCCATTCAACAGTTAAAGCTCCACCAGCGAGACAGTGGATCGCACGTCACGCCAATGTTAAATCATTCAGATTCATAACAAGAGCTAGCATTGTTAATATTGACTTTAGTCACTTCTATGCACATCCTAGAAAAAGGGAATTCCCCTCTGTTTGCATTAACATTGTCAATATTGAAATTTAGATGGGACTTATAATGAAGGACACATACTCTGGATACTGGATATTGTATCCATTGAAATCATAACATTGAAATGCCGCACAGACCGAAAATATGAACACATTTGGGTGTGAATAAAAATCCTGTCTCGCCCCCTGAAGATGTACAGGGAGGCTGGTGTCTATTTGATCTTCTTGGAAAACATATGGTGTCGCTGCCTTGCCAGACCTCGCTGCTGACAGAATACAAGGCTTACAGATACAAAACACAATGTGCCACCATCACAGTCTGGAGCAGACCTCACTCTTGCAATGATGCAATAGATTAGTCAAGGAATGCAAGATTCGGCACATTTAATGCTGATATTTTACAATTAGATTTTGTCTATCATTTTGCCTGCAAATCCCAGATTCCAGCAGACTTGTGGATGACAAGAAGGCTCTTCAATGCAATGTTAACTATATTTGTTTAATCATCTTGCAAATAATCAGTTAATTCCCGATGTGTCTGCGCAACATGTGCAGACAGGAATCTTTTTCTGAAGCTCTCATACACGGTACATCGTCCCTGGAACAGCGTACTTTGCACTTTACTGTGAAACAATACAATATAAAATAGGCTTTGAGCTGCATAAACTGAAGGAAAACTAACAAAATATCAGGTCCGTGGATGCTTGAGAGGGAGATGGTTTTGAATGCAGATGAGAGGCATTTTAAATTTAAATTATTCTGGTTTACAGCGGGAGAAAACAAAATTGGAATCAATGAGGAGTGAGCCAAAGGAATGGATTCAGCAACCTGCAATCACTTATAACACGTTTTCATGGGGTCGTATTCCGTGTTAACACAGCAGTCTTCAGATTGCAAACAAAGCACTTGGCCACAGATTTCCAGTTCAACGACTGTGTGCCTGTCAATCGCTCACTGCCTCTCGAGGTCCAATTCACGGATGATTCAGTTGCCTGCTCCGGCATCCTCTCCTCTTTTTGGCGGCAGTGCAGAGTGCTTTAACTGCCCCAGGGCAGCTGGCTGGGTTGCACTACACGGACAGTCCGCAGCCAACAACCCGAAACTCAGCCAAGGATTTCACTATACATCCATATCCATGAAAAAAATAACTCTGAGGTTCAGTCAGTGGTCATCAACAACATAACCACTTAACGGTTACAGTTCAAGTCAGCAAATGCATATGCTGAATTAATTAAATTAAACTATATAAAAGGGATAGCCAAACTGGAACATGTATTAGTAATATAAGTAATATTAGTGTGCCTCTTTTCACTTAATAACACTAATTGATCTATTTGCTGGAATAGTATAGACTGAGTTTAGTGCATCTTCATAAAAAGAAAATGCCTGGAAACCATCTGAACTTTTAACAAATGAGACACATACGTGTGAATACATAATGAGCTCTATTGAGGTACTTTTGGAAATACGTGAACATGACCTGTAAGCCCCTTAAATTATTGATTGAAAATATGTATTTTCTAACTCTAAGTTGTCGCACAGTCAGCATCTTTCAAGAAAGAAAAGTAGAGATGAGGCTACTTACCGTCATTTATGGCGAGAAGAGTAAACTGGGCTGATAGTTGCCCATTGCATCAGACTCCACTTTCGCTTGATGGGAGAGAAAAAATCTTGTTTTTTTTTGCTTTACTGTAGACTCGGATCAGAGGTAATTGCCAGCGCATTGACACTGAGTTTTGGTCTTTTTCTTTTTTCGATGCAGTCCTGCGTCGCTGCAGTACTCCAGGAAAAGAGAGAGCGAAAGAGAGAGTCGGTGGTGGGTGGGAGGGAGGGAGCAAGAGAGGGAGGGATGGAGAGAGGGCCAGTGTAATCAATGCTTGTATTTCATTGAGTGATGCGGCTAATTCAATCTGATGGAACAATCTAGTTAGGTGGCGGAATGACGTGCACGCTGCAACGCATGCATGCTAAACAGAGAAGACATGTCGACGTGTAAACAGGCTACACCCGGTGAGTCGGTGTTTCACCGCGAGGGAAACCGCACTAGATGTATACATGCGAACGAGAATCGGTGCAGGAGAATGCTTTGACCTGGTTTTGCGCCTGGGGGCAAAAGTTGTCTGCCGCGTGCTCGGAAAGTCTGTCACGGCTTCTCACGCGAGTTTGTCGGAGATCATAATTCTGTGGACGCAGTGATTTGAGTTTTTAGCTTTATTTTTGTGCAAGTCAGTGCGTTTAGTCATCTGTTTTCGTAAATGTAGAGTTGTCTCAGACAGCCTGGATATGCTGAGTCAACTCCGAGCCGCACGCTGCATTCCAACGACTGCCTCTGTCCGTGGTGCTGACTGACACCTGAACGCATCACGTTCCAGCGCGCCACGTTCAGGTGTGGGCGCTGAACCTTCGGAAATATAGCCTCAGCCAATAAGCCTAATATCCCATAATGATCTAACTGGCTAGTAAATACGAACATTACGTGTGTTAGAGTTGTATATTATACCAATATATACTAGCCACAAATATGCCAGTATGTGTAGTCTACAAAAAAACCTTGGGACTCGAGTTGAAGTATCCTCCATATCTGCTCTATCATAACTCCCTATTGGATTCCAGGTTATATTTAGTAAATACTCATACAGAAAGAGAGAGCAATGCAAGGCTGAAATTGAGATTATGGATAATAAATGCCGATATGAACCCCAACCCATAAAGGAAAAGATAGAATGTACAAAAACAAACATCAAAGCTGTTCCCCTATTGACCTCACCCTAGACCACTGGTGAATGTGTTGGCATAATGACTCAACCTGTGCAATATGCAGTGCTAGTACTCCACCTCTTCTGAATTCATGAAATTGTCACGGGTTTGTCACGGGGTGAGGCTCAGGTGCAGAGAAACAGGACCGGACTCAATGTGAATAACAAAACAATCTTCATAGAGGCAAAAAGGTTTCAAAAAGCAAAGGAGTCCAAAATGGGGCAGGCGGAGAATCAGAGGTCAGGGCAGACAGGCAGGGTCAGAACAGGAAGGTCAGGAACACACACAGTAACACTAGAGAAAGCTTGGCACAAAAAAACACATGAGAACAGAACTACAGACAACAATCCAGCAGGAGAAAAGGGAAGGACTGACACAATATATAGGGGGGAAACACAGGTGTACAGCATGAGACACTAACGAGACGAGAGTGAGGGCAGGTGAAGGGAATTAACCAATCAAGGAGACAGGCGTGGCTGAGGGCAGGTGAAGGGAATTAACCAATCAAGACAGAGGGGACACGTAGGAGACATAGAGAGCACACAGGAGACACAGGAGAAACAGAACTCACATTCACAGCACATTCATAACTAATTTCACACAATAAAAACAGCATACGTTCTGTTTATAGCTTGTGATCCGCAAGTAGAGTTCAGGTACTATATTTTCATTTAATTCACACGTCTCTGAGTTTAATTTGTATACGTGCTTGTACAGTAAGTAAAGCCTTGAATTTGTGATGCCGTTTTAGCACAACAAAACACATAAATTCATTCGACGCCGCAAAATAAAGACCACAATGAGAATAACGCCATTAAGGAACACCGCACAACGATTATACAATCCTGTTACGATTATTACATAACCTAACGCAGGCTCCCAGAGATAAGTAGGCTTTTTAGATCATGTGTGAGACACTGACTGCCAGTGAGCTATGTCAAATCCTAACGCCTCTGAAACCTGCGAGTGGTTCCTGGAGGAAGTAGGGGAGGGAACAGGGAGATGACGGTCTGATGCAAGCACAGGGACATTCATCCTTTTGGTATTCACATCATCAAAGCCTGCAAGGTAAACCAGCGCCACCAGTGAGACTCGGTCTGCTGCAGAAACGACTACCAGAAAGCTCTTTGATATATTACACTCTGTCCATCTGATTCCTTTTATGCATTTAGATTCAAATTGATCTCAGTAGCCGGATGTTATCATGCTTAACATGTAGGGCATGCAGTAAATAGTGCAGCCCGGTTGTGCACTTGCTTACTGAGTTTTAACACCGATCCATACCTCTGACACATGGTTGGGAATCATATTTTCTGCAAAGGATACTGAATAGGATTGTAAATGACCCACGCAGTGTGTGCACGAAGAAACACGCAACACACACACACACACACACACACACGTAAACAAAGAAAAGGCATCTATATTTATCCTCTGAGTTTGATGATTCCCAGAAGCAGTGACCTCGGGGCTGTAGGGCCACTCTTTGCTTTTGATTCAGAGTTTGGAGACAACCCCCCCCCCCCCACCCCAACCCCCACCCCCCACCCCCCAAGAGCCTTGAGACTCCATTTACTACTGGAGAGCTGAGGAACACTTAGCCTAATGTACGGTACAGGAGAATGACCCTCACGCACACACACGCACACACACACACACACACGCACACACACACACACACACACACACACACACACACACACATACACAGTCCACTGCCCATGCCAATGCTTTCTTTCTCTTTTTTTGTAAAACTTGCACTCTTCTCTCATAAATTTGCACACAAGCATAAGAGATGCTCATGACTTTCATCCGCTTCTTACTTTTGTATATATATGTATATATAGTATATATCAGACGATAGAAGTCAAGTTAGTGAATCCCCATGTCACAGTTAATGTGTAGCTTGATATTGGTGGGAGATAATATGAAAGTGGCCATGTTGGAGTGCCATAAATCGCTGCTGAACGAGCAACTCAGACCACTCGATGCCCTGCTAGGTAACCCTCTCATCCTACATGTATGAACTATGTGATGTGAAATGTACGCTATGTATAAGAACATATAAGATGGCATCTCTTATAGAATTTTGCTTTTTTCACATCGATTTTAATCTCTTTAATGGATTCCGTACCTGCAGTGCCAGCCTTTTTGAAGAAGTGACCAGAGAGGTGGAGGTAGACAGGAACAACTGTCTGCTGCTTATCGTCAACCGGATTATAAGAAACGGATGCGGACACTGATGGTAATTGTTTTTGCCTTGAAGAGATAGAGGCTCAGGCTAACTGATGTAGTCTCTATCTTTCCTCTCAGCCTCCGCTGCTCATCTACACTCATATGGTTGATCACTTTAGCCGGAATCAGCTTTTACTATACTTTATAGATATGTTATGTAATAAATACATAACTAATACATCCTGGTCGTCTCTCACCTGGTGGTTAATATTCTCTTATCTCAGTGCGAACAACACGGCCGTTATGTGTTTACAAGTGATGGCTAATTCTGTACCCGGGCATTGTGGAAGCCAAACAAACAGACACTGGTGTCTCTGATGGAGAGATGTGATGGATGAGAGTGGCCCATGGGGGAAGTCCTAGTCCATCAAAATGTAATGAAAACTAATTTAAAAACAGCAGGCGGCTATGAATACCTCGCCGATGAGTTCTGGCAGCTTTTTGTTCAGTGAGAGGTAATCATTGTCACACATGCGAGAAAAACGGGTTGATAACATTACGATTGATGATAGCACATTAGTTGTTGTCTTCAGGAGTTATGGCTGTCTGTAAATACGTCTGACTGAAAATCGATCAGGGACAGAAACAATTTTACAACGAGTTTGTCATTTAGTTTTACCACTAGATGAAAAAGATGAAATGACACGTACACAACAACACAACAGGGTACAATATGTTGCATTGTGTTCAAATCAACAACAACAAAAATAATAATAATAATAATAATAATAATGATAATAATAATAATAATAATAATAATAATAATAATAATAATAATAATAATGGATTTTATTTGTAAGGCAATTTCTATCCAAGAATCTCAGAGTGCCACAGAGCTAGTACATGGTTAAAACTAACTATAATAAATACAATTTAAAAAATAAAAACTCAACTCAAAGTTATAAACGCCTTCCTGAATAAAAAGGTTTTTAGGCCAGTCTTAACCCTCCTGTTACCTTCTCATTTACCCTCGGGGTCAATTTAACCCCAGCAATTAAAACCTCCAGAGAATTATTAGAATTAATATTGTTTCCCAAGTTTAAGTGTGAGGTACTTAATGTTTGTTTGTTGACTACCTAAATAGCCCTTTAAATAAATAAAAAAAATGATATTTCTTAGTTGTTTTACACAGTGAAAAACAGCCTGGGTCAAATTGTACAGGACATTGAAAACATATCATCATGTGAATCTTATGTTTTCCCAGTTGTCCCCAATAAATTATGGAAAGTCATGAAATATGAATCCAAAGAAATTATGTAAATCTGTGGTTAAATGTACCCCAAAGAACATGGACGTTAAACATTGAATGGGGTCAAATTGACCCTAAAGGTAACAGGAGGGTTAAAATAGTCCAGTGTCTGTGGTGCCCTATGGTCAGGGAGACTGTTCCATATAAGCGGGGTGCTGCTGAGCAAAAGGCTCAGCGCCCATGGTGATGGTGTTTGGGACCCGAAGGAGCGAGCTGTTTGTAGATCTGAGGGTGGAGGTTTGGGGAGTGATGAGTTCTTGTAGGTAGTGCCGTGCATGTCCATTCCTGCATTTATGTGTGAGTAATAGGACTCTGTAGTCAATCCAGAATGAGACAGGGAGCCAGTGGAGTGAGAAGAGAATTGGTGTTAGGTGCTCATATTTCCGGACTCTCATCAGCATCCTGGCAGTACTGTAAAGGTTCTTTTAAAAGTCAACTTTTATAAGCACAGAGCATTATTTCCCAATTTGTGTTCTGTCTACGATTGCAAGGTCCTGAACAGTCCCTGAGCTAAAATACGAGGGGGAGGAAAGTCAAATGGATTGTGATTATTGTCCTGGAACAGATTGAACAGGCTGAGAGAAGAATGTGAGCTGAATCTCATTTGAACGCACAAGCACAGGTGCATTTCTTCTGTTGAAAGGAAGGTGAAATTTACAAAAGGGATTTAAAGAAGGGTTAGAGGCAGCGGTACTTTAATCTAACCACTATGAACAGTAGCTTATTATTAAACAAGTGGACAGATGATATCCATCTGTTTCTTAAAGTCAGTTTGAAGCTTTTGTTTATTATTTAATTTTGGGCTTTACATGATGAAGAGTCGGTGTATTATGGTGTATCGTGCTATAAACGTGGATCTCATAAAGCATGGACAAACCCTGCAGTTGTCTGGGCCTAACAACTTATTGTTACACTATTTTAACTAGAACGGGCACTCGGTAGAGCGCATACCTTCGCATATCACAAGATTGGGCATTGAATTATGAACATTTTGGCATTAGTTGCATGCCAATTGGATATAAATTGACCGCACTATAGTAAAAAGAAGATGTTGACCTTTTCATGACCTTGACCTTTCACCAGATCCCAAAATCTAATCCAATGGTTCTTGGATAATAACCAATCATCCCACCAAATTTCATGCGGTTCGGTTTAATACTTTTTTACTTATCCGAATAACACGCACGCATACAAATATACACAGCTATCAAAACATTACCTTCCGCATTTTCAATGTGAAGGTAATAAAAGCAGACACGCATAGGACACTTGCAGAAACTGTGATCAACACGTCACCAACACCTTTCAAAACATGTGAATCATCTGCTCGGAAATAGAAATGAGTAATCTGTGGGAGTTATGGCTTTCTGTCATTCAACAGGAAACCTCCACTCCCCACAGAGAAGCAGGGATTATCCTCTGTGCCTCACAATTTTCGTACAAATTCACAGCCTGCGTCAACTGTCAAGTTATGTGTTATGAAAGGTGTGTGCACTGAGGCGTGTCTGTGCCAAGCCTCGCTTGCACTAAATGATGATTCTATTTTTTTATTATATATTTGATATGAAATGAATCCTTAAGACCTCCTTTGTGATTATTTGACCAGATGTTAAACTGCTGTTTTTTTCTTTTTTTGGGGGGGGGGGGGGGGGGGGGGGGATTACTGATCTGTCACAACATCATAACCATGCATTCCTCATTTTCAAAGTCAGCCTGCAGGTCTTATAACAATGCTGACAGTGAAGTACTCTCGGCACTCAGGCAGGTGGCGAGCAGGCTCCAGTCCAACAGAACCACTTGCAGCTCCGCCGCAGTCGAGAGGGACCATATGTCTCTTCTCTCTAGTCGGGTCCAGCGCAGCACTGCCAAGCCGTTAGGCCTAGCCCACATACCTGTCTTATACGGTTAAGCACATGGTAGGCCTACTATTTATGAAACGCAGTTTGTGAACCATGTTGCTCCCAGAATCGTCACAACTTACAACTGAATAAATTAAAAAAATAAAAAGAGGGACAGAGCAGACTCTTTCTGCAGCTTTCTGGAGCAGCAGCATGGCAGCGGCTGACAGGAAGAGGCTGAACAAGCTGATAAAGAAGGCCAGCAGCGTGCTGGAGTGTCCTCTGGATACTGTGGAGGTGGTGCATGGGGACGGGAGGGTGATGGCAAAGCTCTCGTCCCTGATGGACCACACCTCCCACCCCACGCAGGATGCTCTACAGCTCTGCACAGCTCTGCACAGACGCCGCCGGGTTCATTCCCGAGGGAGAGGTACCGGCACAACGCACTTGCAGTAAACCACTAAAATACTTAAACACTGGATCACTTTATCACTTGGGCACTTTAATCTGTTGACGGTTCAATGCATTTTAATTAGTGTTGTGTATATATTGTTGTATTCCTTTGTATATTTAATATTGGTATTGTATTTTATTTGTATTTGTATTACTGCTCTACTGTGCACCTGCTGCTGTAATACTGCAATTTCCTGACTGAGGGACTAATAAAGGAATATCTTATTTTATATTAAAATTAGCCTGAAATTAAGTTTCATATGTCCTTTTTTTAGACTACAAATTATCCCATTTGATACGTAATCATCATCGTCATCATCATCATCATCATCATCATCATCATCATCATCATCATCATCATCATCATCATCATCATCATCATCATCATCATCATCATCATCATCATCATCATCATCATCATCAATCTGCCAAGCAGCAATTCCTAACGTGACGTTGAGAGAATATAGCGGACATTAGCAGGTTAATAACTTCAAGTTCTCTGAATATAAGTCCCAGTCAGAGCTTGAAACATATATTATATAACGTGTGCTGCCACTGGAAGCCATACTAATTGCGGAATAAAGCAAATTAACTCTTTTAAAAATCACAGAAAAACGTAAAGGGAAGATTATTGTTTGTAATGTACTGAAGCCAACCGAAACCAGTAGCGCCGCTGGTGAGCGGCTCTCCGAGTGGTTCCGCTTACTGTTACCATGGAAACATTGCACCCAATCAGAGACGATTGAGCAAAGGGGTGAAGGAAATATTAGCCAATCAGAGACAATAAAGCAAGGGACTGAGAAAGCAGTAGCCAATCAGAGAGTCTGTTGTTTAACAGTTAATCGGTTTGAAACGGCAAAGCAAGCGTTTTCTAACTGACGAAATAACTTGGTGAACGAGAGTGAGGGAGCTTGCATAAACATATAAAAAAGGTAACGTTAAATATGTCTGCACCATTATGCCTACTGCACATAGATTGTCTGCGTAAGGTTAGGTACATATAAACAGTAAAACAGCACTAACGCCACTTGCTCGAATGAGTTGTGTAGCGTTATATGTTTAGCTGGTCAGCTAAAAGGAAGCGTATGTCTCTGATGTATAATGTTATGTTGACTTACGTTAGTCCGGTAGATTTTCGTTTATGCGTATGTTTGCCAGAAGAATCATAGCCTATACTTTACTGAAAGTTACACGAACGATAGTTTATATTTTCATCCTGTAGTCTCTTGTTTTGCAGGCTGGCATTTTATTTCACAAACATTACCTACATCTAAACACACATTTTGTTATTGTGTCTAGATGTCCTCAGATGAAGATAAACCATCCAGTCCTGATCTGCCCAAGGACTCTGATCCGGGTAGCTCTGTCTCCTCTGATCTGCAGGTAAATAAAGAAAAGCGCATTCACAACAACATAGGCTGCATTATGCACTTGTCATATATCTCAGATATGAGAACACTGGGACATTGTGTAGTCGTGTGAAGTCTGTTGTACAAGCATCAAATGCAATCAGACACGTTTTATAGGTTCCTAGTTTTAATCAAATCAATAATGTAAACATAACGCGGAAGTACAAACAAAGGTAGGCATGCTTGATATGTAACTGCTCTTTTCATTGTTATTACATGTCATTTATTTAGCAGACGCTTGTATCCAAAGCGACTTACAATAAGTGCATTTCAACCTAGAGTACAAACTAAGAACAACAAGAATACAGAAAGTAACATTTCCTCAACATAGTCAAACTACAAAAGTATTGTAAAAATAAATGTTGAGTATTTGAGTTATGGTAGATCATTGAAGCTGAAGCCAGAGGTAGATCTGTTAAAACTGAATGGATGTTTGTTTGCCTTGTTTGCAACAGGCAGTTTTGAGTGCTTACTTTAACATTCACCATAGTCTTTACTTCCCAGTGAGTGATTTGAACTCTGTTAAAGTTCATTTGAGCTGACTGTTTTTTGTATTATTATTGTTTATGGATCAACAGGATGAGTATGAGGAGCTCCTCCGCTATGCTGTTGTCACCCCGAAGCTTGACAGACACACCGGGGGTCACTTGCAGTGGCCGGGCACCTCACACCTGTCGGAGGGGGGTCGGGCTTCCCAGAGAAAAGTGGACACAAAATCACTACACCCAGCAGGTATCTTGGTGTCTTCTTATTGTTGTATGCAAAAAACATTCATACACACATGTAGCGCACATCCAGAGAAAGATGATCAAACTGAAACTTGAATGATAGAATCTGAAGTGATAAACTTCATCAATAAACTGCCCTCAGCAAACTATAGCTCTCTTAATGGTTGAACTCTTGTTTCAGCATGTACAGATAAGACTCTTTACTCTAGAACCATTACGGTTGAGTCTACCACGTTTTATCACCGCACGTTTCTGCGAGCAGCTAAATCCCTGGTGAACACAGAGACAGATCTACAGTTATTGTTCATAAACAACTTAAATAAACCTTTACTTAATAAGATAGCCCTAGTTTCAGGTTTTTTATATATACATCTATATAAGCTATAATACAAAAATACAAAAATCATACATCACTGATTATATTGTGTCTTTATGCATCCATCCACCCCCCACCCCTCTTGTTGAGTTTAATCCCATCTATTAATTTATTATGCATATAGGTACACATGTATATCTACATAGGTATGTCTTTGTCAGAATAACAAGGTCTATCTCTGTTGTTTAATAAATGTAATCGACACCCATTTCTCCAAAATTGGGTGGTTTCCTAGATGTTATATTATGCTTAGTTATGTTAGTTAAGCTAATAATGTGTCGTATCAAGGAAGCTGAGTATGGGTTTATGATTACTCATTTTGTTAATAATGTTTTTTACATATTTTGATATTAATTCATTATTATTTATTAAAACCGCTCCGAGCAGCAACGCTATACACGTATCACGATAAGCCTTGTCAGAAACAGAACTTGAGCCCTAGAGACTGCCCTCAAAAGAGCCAAAAGATATTTGGCATCTAAACATGGAAACGTATAGTGTGTTTATCCGCCTCATATTTTCAGCTCGTAAACCAGTCGACTCGAGATGCATTTGATACGAGTCTGTCGGATTGTATGCCCTATCTCTTTCCCATACGATACCCACAGCCAACCCTCCCACACACACACACACACACACACACACACACAGCTGTCACTGGAGGGTTTAGTGCTTTAACTGCCATGGAGTAGTGCACAGAGATGTGAAAGCAGACGGACGATTGGTAACGATCTCCTGGCTCGCCGCCCGTTTTGCTCTTTAGAGTGAAGGCTTTCTCGTCCCTCTGCAGGATTTAATTAAGATATTGACATGAATGCATTCTTCAACGGGGACCCAGGCTTGTCTTATTCAGCATTCTCGCCATCACCTTTTCTTTCTCTTTTTTTTGAGCCGTCTTTTGTTTCAACTTTAAATGTCATTCACTTATTCCAGGTAAAATGTATCCAAGATACATTTCCAATCTATTTACCGTTGTGCCGTCTCTCTGTGAACTCCCCGTCTTCAGATACTGCCGCTGAAGCTAAAGATGGGAGGCATTCCAGCAGGAAGGTCTCCCCCTTGATTGTTGAGCCCTCGGCACGTTTAAGAGCATCTCACGGTAAATGTTATAAAAGATACAAAGAAAGAAAATGATTAGGTTGGTCCGATATCTAACTGTGTATTGTATTTCTGTAGAAAAACTGAGACTATATTCTGTCCGGGGTTCGTACGGTCATGGAAAACCTGGAAAAGTCATGGAATTTTTAAATGGTCATTTCCAGGCCTGGAAAAGTCTTAGAAAAAAACTTAAATCATAAAAAGATTGGAAAAGTCATGGAAATTTGTTATAATCCCGTGTTCATTTATGCCGAGTTTGAAATAATTAATATCTTTTTTAAAGAAAGACGCTCAAAATATAAGCCGGCATACGCTCTCAATACACAAAATGTTCTAAATTTGTCATCTTTTTACCGACATTTCAGTTTGGTCATGGACATTTGGTTTAAAGTCCTGGAAATCCATTGGTTGAAATGTGTAAGAGCCCTGTCTGTCTCTGTGCGTTCCTTTCTTCTTTGCCTTCTAGCTGAGGAGACGGCAGGCCGCTCATCTAGCAGGGTGTCGCCGCTCTTGAACGCTCCCTCGGACCGGTTGCAGCCCGTGGCTCAGAGGTCAAGGCCAAGCAGCCCGCTAACGCCCGAGTTCGATGTGACAGAGATGTTCATCTCAGAGGGAAACATAAGCAAGATGGAGAACATTCTGGACACTTGGAGCCACCACCTGAAGGTGAGTCTGCTTCCTTGCGCTGGAGAGCGTTCCTTTCACAGTCAATCAATGTAATGACTCCTTTTTACTGCGCGCTTCAGAGCTGACCATAGGTATATGTTGTAGGGCTATATATAGGACTCTGGCATAGCAGAAATAAAATAATGTGACCGGTGTGTTTCAGCAGTTAACAGCAAAATAGAAGCAGCTTCATTCTCGATAAATTGAAATGCGAGTTTTACATAAGTGGATAAATCTGTGGTACAATGTCACCAGAGCATTACTTTAACTTTATGAAGACTAATCTAAAAAGCAAATTCTGTTGTTTTTTAACACACTTCTGTTTCTTCCTGCACATCATTTCCAACACCTGGAATCGTGTATAATCGTGTATTGTATTGTATTGTGGAAAATACTAAAATGCGTTAGTTTTAGATTATATAATATATATATTGATGAGTAACACTGTACACGTACCAGCAACTCAAATCTGCATCGTACTTATTATTACATTTCACATTCTCATGTAATTAAACAGTAGACTGAGATGGCTTAAAAGGAGGAACTACTGTAGACAATGTACATAAGTAAAGGTGAGAATAGAGAGAATAGACAGCTCTTCTCTTCATGACCTTTTTATTATGTCTCCCAGTGGAATGATTTTGGAGGTGAGTGGTGCGACATGGAGGTCCTTCCTGCTCTTTTTCTCTAAGATTGTACCCCTAATTTTTGACGTGTTGATGAGAACCAATTACCTGCTATTAAGCAGTTGTGAGACTCTTGCCTGAAGATATGTGTACACATGTTGATATTTACTAAAGCACTAAAGTGTTGCCCTCTATTTGTTGATTAGACAAATGTGCTGACTGAGCTCAAGAAGTGGAAGCTGGCCTTCATGGAGCAACACAAGCTGGAGATGAGGAAAGAGAGGGAGAGGTGTGCAGCCCAGACAGCTGACCTGAGGTCAGAGCTCGACAGCCTGAAGGGGCTGCTACACACATATGAGACCTCCAACCAGAGAAAAGACGAGGTGATTACATGTATACTCATTTTTTTTCTCCTCAATTTAATTGAGTAATTTCCATTATTGTAAAATGTAAGTGAAGGCCTGGGTGGGCTTAATCCATGTCTAAGCTATCTCTCTATCTAATGCTCATTTGCTCATTCTGATCCTCATTCTTATGTACATTTAGAACATGAGGAACACTTGTGTCTGCGTTTTAGACTAGGAAGCTCATTGTCTGTCATGTCCTCCCTCAGGTGATTGGGAACCTGAGCCAGGTGTTGGACAGACACAAAGAAAAGCTTGAGAAGATGAGGGTCTTCACCCACTGGAGGATCAAGCACACTGAGGCCAAAGAGGAGGTAAACTGACGGCGTTGTGGCGTTTCCTAGAGGTTAAACACTATTTACAGTGGGAGATGGTGTCCTCACAGACGTTGGTATAGAATGGAAGCTAAATTGCATGTATCCCCTTTTAAAACAAAGGTCATATTTACACATCATCAGTGTTTGCTTCTTAGAGTAATGAGTGTTGTTGAGATAAACATAAGATGAGCATCACATATAATTATCCCATTTATAAACATCTTATTATCATCTTTAAATCATTAGTGCACATTTTAAATTCAGGCTGTTTATCAATCACATAGTATAATTGAGTGTAAATGTTGTTTTTACTTTTGGGATTTTTGTATATGGGAATTTTAGGGAATGGATGTGAAATCACTGGTTGTGAATGTTTCTTAACATTGCTAGATTACTGTCAGTCCAATGATTTATGCAAATAATCATTTTGCATTCCCATACATCACAATGTCCCTGAACATGCATTATATGCCATATTTTACTAAATGTACATGTGTGAAATGTTGTCAGTGCACTGGTGACCTTTTCATACCATAATACTTATAAAACTAGCAAAAACAAGGCAATTAAATTACAAAATAGCTGTGTCATTTGTTTAAAATGGACTCATTATTGTCCAAACCCCGACACAGACGGTGCACCACCAGAGATAAAGTTCTGCACACACATGATCACGGGCGTGACGATTTCCTCGTGAATATGTTCTGACGGTCTCGTGGTTCCCCTCTAGGCTCGTGCTGCTCAGGCGGCGCAGCAGCACTACGACTCGCAGCTGAAGAAGAAGGTGTGGTTAGGCTGGCATTCTCTGATCCAGAGACACTGGAAGGTCAAGGTGGAGCGGGCGTGCCGTGCGAGGGCCGAAGAGGTCTGCAGCCACCTGTCTGCAGAGTACGAGGCCAAGCTGGCGGAGGTAAACGAGCACGTGAAGGCCGTAAACACGCCGCAGTGATAGGTTCATACTTGGATTTGCCTCATTGAGATGTTTTACAGTAGGAAGTCTAGCACTCTGTAGTCAGAAAGATACATATTTTCCAACAGTTTCTTAAGTTGAATGTAAGACATATACGCAATTTGAACATCTCAGTGCACAACAGCCACACTACTCTTGATTGATATTTAAGAATGTAAAGGTAAATAGGCGGGGTTCGTACGGTCATGGAAAACCTGGAGAAGTCATGGAATTTTAAAATGGTCATTTCCAGGCCTGGAAAAGTCCTGGAAAAAACGTAAATCATCAACGTTTTGGAAAAGTCATGGAAATGTGTTATAATCACGTGTTCATTTACGCCGAGTTTGAAATGATTAATATGTTTTTTAAAGAAAGACGCTCAAAATATAAGCCGGCGTACGCTCTCAATAGGCAACATGTTCTAAATTGTTCATGTTTATACCGAGATTTCAGTTTGGTCATGGACATTTGGTTAAAAGTCATGAAATAGTCATGAAAAAGTCATAGAAAAGTCGTGGAAATCCATTGGTCAAAATGTGTAAGAACCCTGATCGGAAACGTTTAGATATCAAGAGTGCAACAAAAAGGCATGAGAATAAAAGCAAGGAAATTTTCTTCATGGGTTTTTGTCAGCATCACATCAATTGATAAATGAATTGTTTCTTTCTTCTGCGTCTCCACAGCACTGTGTGTCCATAGACAAGGCCCAGGCCGAGATTCAGAGACTCCGACTAGAGCGCGAGCGCTATGAAGAATCGATGAAGAAAGCCTTCATGAGGGGCGTGTGCGCTCTGAACATGGAGGCCATCGGCATGTTCCACACGGCAGAGGGACGGCCAGCGCCACCTTCAGCTCACGATCACCACGGTCGGTAATAGAATAGCCACACTGAGCTGTTTTGAGAGAATAGCCACACTTTTAAACTTCATTTGCACTGTTATCCTTGTCACAAGCCATATACAGGGTTTGTACGGTCATGGAAAACTTGGAAAAGTCATGGAATTTAAAAATGCTAATTTCCAGGCCTGGAAAAGTCATGGAAAATTCTTAAATCACAAAAGTTTTGGAAAAGTCATGGACATTTGTTATAATCACATGTTCATTTACGTTGAGTTTAAAATAATTCATGTTTTTGAAAGTAAGACTTAAATTATAATCGGCGTACGCCAAGTCCAAACAGATGGATTTGCACATAAAGGATAATAGATTGATTAAAAGAATAAACATTTATATAAGTGTTTCTAAGAATAAACGTGTATAGTAATGTTTATTCTTTTAATCAAACTATTGTCTCTCATGTTTCATTTAAGGTATATTGTATCTTTTGTAATTCTCATTGTTTGAATACTACATTTTCAAAAGGTTTTCATGTACACACTGAGATTTCAGTTTGGTCATGGAAATTTGGTTTAAAGTCATGGAAAAGTCATGGAAAAGTCATGGAATTCTACTGGTCAACATGTGTACGAACCCTGCATATAACTAGATAATTAGACCCCTGTTCTTTTCCACAAAGCGTAAAAGCATTGCTGGACTTGCCTCTCTGTCGTATTGATTCAACACTTCAATCATGACAGAAACTACCAGGAAAAAGAAAGAAAGAAACACCATTTCTCCACAGAGTGCCTGTGTTATTGACTATTGTGTAGACTGGATAGAGTGGAGGGTCGTCTTTTGTCTTCAAGTCATCCACTGACTCATCTAATGGAGTGATGAGTCAGAGCATGTGCTACTAGCAGGTATACTTTTCACAGGTTATAACCTTGAAGTGGCATGAAAAAATGTGGCGGGAAAAGTCCAATAGTCCTTTGCCACATTTATTAAATCATGTAATTACTGTTATTAAGTTGTATGTTAGCACTATTGAAATGGCTTAAGGGCTTTGAGCAATACAGGATACTTCAGTATGCAACTCAAATCAATTCAGTTCAAGAGGGAAGACTCATATTTGTAAACCCCAGTCCAGCATTTAGCACTAAAATTATAGGTTTTCTGCTATAATAACAAACTTTTATCACAAACATATTGTGTTGTATTGTGAGTCTGTCTGAATGGTATCTTTTCTCTTTTTCTCTAGATACTCTGCCTCCAGAGGATGAGTCCACATCAACTCAACATTATCCATATCCCGTCTCTTCCACACAATTTAGTCCGGTCCACTTCGACTGCCCGGATCCTTCCCACAGCCAGGTGGAGGATCTGGTGAGAGGACAATTTACTCATGAAGCCATGCATGTATTTACACACCATAGTTCTTCTATACCATTGTTTAATTCCCTCAAATTCCAGATTAGATCAATCAACTCACAAGTCTTTCATTTGTATTTATTTGTATGTATATGCTGTTGTATTTGCAAAATTGTTTTTTTCTTTAATTCAGATTATCATGGTTGTTACTTTGAATCCCAACAGATTCTTGCTTCCCACTTAACTTGTCTTATATATCAAGGTATCAAGGTATCAAGGTTTTTTATTAGCCATCTGTGCCTAGACCAGCTGTCTGGACACATCAGAATTGTTTTTGCAGGGCTCTCCGAGTCAACAGAGATACAAAACAAACGCACTATAATAGTAACAATAATAATAATAATAGAAATGTGAAAAATATATTCTAAAAAGCACTGTACAAAAAACAGTGTGGTAAAGTGTGTGCAGTATTAACATATTAACAGTATTAAGTACATATTTTAATAGGTTATCAAAAATAAAGATAAGAAAGGAAGGAGAGTGCAGGGATCAAACATAAAGATAAGAAAGGAGAGTGCAGGGAATATATTCCACTAAAATGGAAATATTTGAATTCAGTATTGGTGTTTGAATGGTGTTTGTATTTCCTTGTTCCTCAGCTGGGCTCCGGGGGCCATGCGTCAAGGGCAGAGGTCATCCCCCCCACTACACTGGTGCACAGCTCCCTGCCACTAGGGGGCGCTGCAAGCTCCCACAAACAGGTTGGCGTTGTACAGACTGATCGTTGACGTGATTATTATGACCATATGTGTTTCGACTTAGTTCCTAATCAGATCCGTTGAGAATTTTGGTCAAAAGACCGCTGCAGTGTCACCGTTCTCACCCCTCATGAGTTTGAGTTTAAGTTTATTTCGATCAGCAAAATATACAACAATCAGAATTCAACAAAAGAAGAAAGTGGCTAACCAAAAGGGTCAAGGCTGAAGCTATCTAGCTTATAAGTGCCCTAACCTATGATTTTTCAAAAGAACGTATTTTAAAGAACCATATATATACACACACATACATACACATATACATAAAACAAAACAAACAAACCAGAATGTCAAGAACTTGTCCCCAGTAACTATTAATTATCATGCTTTATGTGTTTTTATCATGTCTTTAAATGTTTTCTTGAATATCACCAGATTTTTACTTTCTTTGATGTCATCAGTTAAAATGTTCCACTGTTTCACCCCACAGACAGTTTGCAGGTATAACTGTTATAAACACAGTAGTACAAAAGAAGTCTCGATTACAGTTATCCCATCATCCGTGACACACTAATATTTGCTGTTTCAGGTGAGCGGCCGTGTCATCACAGCCACTCAACAGAAGCCCTCAAAGACCGTCACGGCTCGCATCACCGCACGCACTGACGGAGGGAAGGCTGCCCGCGGCAACCTGCAGGTGATGAGCGTGGCTCCACCCATGAGCTCCGTGGTTGTGGAACGCCATCATCCTGTCACACAGGTACGGGACAGAGTGCATCTCTACTGTATGTGTACACCTATTTCAGGGTTTGTACGGTCATGGCAAACCTGGAAAAGTCATGGAATTTTAAAATGGTCATTTCCAGGCCTGGAAAAGTCATGGAAAAAAATTACATCATAAAAGTTTTGGAAAAGTCATGGAAATGTGTTATGATCACATGTTCACTTACACCGAGTTTGAAATAATGAATATGTTTTTTAAAGAAAGACGCTCAAAATATAAGCCGGCGTACGCTCTCAATATGCAAAATGTTCTAAATTGTTCAAGTTTTTACCGAGATTTCAGTTTGGTCATGGACATGTGGTTTAAAGTCTTGGAAAAGTCATGGAAAAGTCCTAGAAATCTATTGGTCAAAATGTGTACGAACCCTGCTATTTGTTATGTGCAGCTTAAAAATAAATCCAGATGAACATTTTCTTTTGTCTCTCTTTCAGCTCACGATCGGTCAGGCCATGGCGTCCAAGTTTCCTCGCTCCTCCCAACTGGGCCAGAGCGCCGCCGGACACAGAAGCTCCTCCAGAACACACGGCGGCACGTGCCACGTACACTCCATCAAAGTGGTCGACTGACTGTTAGCAGATTTTATTCCATGCAACTATCCGAGAAATGGTTCCCGTGGCGTTAGTTTGGATTTGCCCTCGCTCTCCGCATTTGAAGTGAACAGTAGATTTTTTTTCAGCTTCCTATCATGAATGTGCATGATGTTTTCAGCAATAGTATTTTTCTCAGGGAAGTGCTTGTAAATGTTTTTTTATTATCATTACCAGCTGGCTAGAGTTTAGAGTTACAAAATGTACATTTATTTCTATGAAAAATAACACTTGTGCATGATTTTAAAATTGCAATTATTTATGGTATCATTTTTTCTCTATCCAGACTGACCGTCCAAAGCCACAAGCTGATTGTTATGATACACCAAAGCCATATGTTACTGATCAAAATAAATTATTTTACTGCTCACTTTCAAATGTTGAAAATGATGTAAACGTGAAGTTATATAGTCCATATGTTGCCTCATAAAAGGCTGCAGCTCTTGCTGTTGGAATCCAATGTCCTCATCCGAATCATATCTGTAAAACAAATTCATAATTTCCACGATAGCATTTTGGCACATATCCCCATCCAGCACAACTTTATGTTTATATATTCCTGCATGTATTTACAAATGTTGTGAATGTACCTGCAGCCTTCTTGTTCCCTGTGAGGCTGAGGGCCTGGAAGAGGTCTTTGGCAATGCTCTTCTGAGCCAGCTCCTCCTCGTGGAGCCAGATCAGCAGCATCCGGTTCCCATGCTCTTGATAGCTCTGTTGACCTGTGGACACGCACACACACACACACACACACACACACACACACACACACACACACAGCACTGTACAGCCAGCAAAACAAAGTCAACTCTTAACAATAACCTCACAACCTGCCTCTGTGCATAGAAAGATAAAATAAAAATAAATACAAAGGCCAATCTGATGGAAAAAATGAAGCTATCCAAGAATATCAGGGTTCCTACGGTCATGGAAAACCTGCAAAAGTCATGGAATTTTAAAATGGTCATTTCCAGGCCTGGAAAAGTCATGGAAAAAACTAAAATCATAAAAGTTTTGGAAAAGTCATGGAAATGTGTTATAATTATGCCGAGTTTGAAATAATTTATGTTTTTTTAAAGAAAGACGCTCAAAATATAAGCCGGCGTGTACGCTCTCAATACGCAACATTTTCAAAATTGTTCATGCTTATACCGAGATTTCATTTTGGTCATGGAAATGTGGTTTAAAGTCATAGAAAAGTTATGGAAAAGTCCTGAAAATCCATTGTTCAAAATGTTTAAGAACCCTGAATATTAAATTTCATAGTCAAATGTTCCTCATAAATTTTGGCAACAAGAAGCTTATGTTCTACATTTTCAGAGAGTTTCCAAATGCACAGGCGAGAGTCTGTCCAGGCGGCGTGCGGCGTGGGGGTTACGGCACCTGTCCACTGCTCCTCGATGGCCGCCACCTGGTCCTTGGTGAAGCTCCAGTGCTCGGCGAGTCGTTTCCAGTCTCCCGGCTTCAGGATCTTGTAGGCCAGGTGCCAGGCCGAGGAGCGGTACTGCTTGGTCTCGTAGCGGTGGTCCAGTTTAAACGTCAGCGGATTCTCGCTGTGGATGCTCTCATTAACTTCTGGGTTCGCCTGAAAGGGCAATTCAATTATGTAAAGGCCACAAGCCTTGGAGTCAGAGAGCACGGGGGCATGTGGAGGGATTATTGGAATGATTAGCAATATGCATGGCAGAGTGTAAAAAAAAATAATGTAATAACGATAACAACAGGAAAGGATTCAGACATGCCCTTAATTCAATTATTGATAAATTGCCTGTCATCATCATCTGGGTTGCAGGTCCTTTTTATATATTTATTTTACTTTAGATGCTTGAATAATATTCGAGGGGATTGAATTTATCTAGATTTTACATTGGAAAATAAATTGTTTGTGATGAATGTGATTATTGATTTCAGGGCCTCTAGAATGAATTATTATTATAGTAATTTCTGCATTTCTCACCTTCCTCCAGGTGTAGTATCTTTCTGCTTTGATGATCATGTCCACAACGATCACCTCGTCTGCTCTGACTGCCACACCCAGAGCCGTCTTACCCTGCTACTCCGAATCCAACACGTATAACAACATACAAACATTTAAATCACAAATGTCAGGTATCACATTTATAATTACGTCGAGTTCCAATGTATCATGGATGGTTTAACCTTCCTAATGTGTTAGCTTTCTGTTCCCATCTCTTATGTTAACGGGTCGGTTAACATCAGCTGTAAAATACACTAAAAACAATTATTAATCATCCAATTTGTTTCTCATCTCTTGGTAACCTTGTTAGGCTTCCTTATCCATGAACATATTGGTTTTAATATTTTTGGTGTGGGCTTCTGGGCCTTTTCTTTGTCAGTATACCCCTCGATTATACCCCTTCAATTTAAAAAAATGTAAAATTAACCTTAAGAGAATCATACAAATAAATAAAGGGTTGTTGTGTTACCTGACTATTACTGAGGGGTATTAGAACACATCTCTTAACTGTTGGATAAGTTAACATATATGCCAACTCTCCTGTTAGCTCCATAAATATTGTTTTTGAGAAGTATTACCCTGTCCCGGAGGGTCAGATCCAGCCCGGCTTTGAGAAGCATTTCCACGACTTCTATCCTGGCCGACTCTGCAGCCAGGTGCATCGCAGTCTGGGCCCTCTAACAGTTCACAGCACCGGACGGGACGACACAACGCAGCAATTACTTTCTCAATTTACTCGTCTCATATTTAGTTTGACTCACATCTTATTGGACTCAGGACTAGCGCACCTTATCGGCGACATTAATGTTGCAGCCGGCCGTCAGCAGAGAATGGATGACGGGGATGTGACTGTTCTTCACGGCCAGGTGGAGAGGAGCCTCGAGGTTCTGAAAGGAGAAATATTCTGTTTCACGACGTGAGCCCAGAAAGTGAACTTTTAGCTTAACCCTCCTGTTACCTTCAAATGTACTAACATCTTTTACCCTTTTTGACCCCAGCAGTTAAAACCTCCAGAAAATGATTAGAATTAATATTTTTTCCCAAGTTTAAGTGTAAGGTACTTTATGTGTTTTTGTTGACAATCTAAATAAAAAAAATTATATTTCTTATATGTTTTTACACAGTGAAAAACAGCCTGGGGTCAAATTGTACAGGACATTGAAAACATATCTTATGTTTTCCCAGTTTTCCTCAATAAATTATTATAAATTAAATAAATTTGTGAAATATGAAGCAAAAACAATTATGTCAATCATTTTTTTAGAGACGTTAAACATTGAATGGGGTCAAATTGAGGGTTAACGTCTGAGACACAGTACTACTACCCTCACCTAGCTTGGGTTTGCTTACCGTATTCTGGAAGTTCATGTGGGATTTGTAATCCAAGAGGAGTTGGACAAGAGGCGTGTCTCCTCTTTCTGAAACTGGATGGAGAGCGCTGCATCTGGCCTTCAAGAGAGGCGAGAGAGGCGAGAGAGGGAGAGGTAGCTGTTGACCGACTACGAGAACAAAAACACTCAATCATTTCACACTATTACATTATCACAGGGCACCAAGTCAGATATTTAGAGGGGGAAAGTATTTCTTGAGGGAAATTGCTGTGCAGCAGTAGCAATACAAAACATACAATACGATGTAAATACAACAAAAAGTATATATATACTGTATTTGTACAAACAGACAATGTCAATATCAGATAACAATAGAAAGCAGTGTAACAGTTTAGCTCCACACCTTCCTTTTTGTATTAGTTGTTTTCATCCTGTCTCTAAGACCCCGTTTACACAACGGTAAAACGCATATATTTTCATGCGTTTTGGCCTTTCATTTACACAAAAACAGAGGTTTTATCACTGAAAACGATCATTTCTAAAAACTCCGGCCAAAGTGGAGATTTCTGAAAGCTCAGTTTGTGTGTTTGCGTGTGAACGAGGTCAAACAGAGTTTTAGGTGGTCAGACGTCACAGTGTGCGACTAAAGATGCTTCACGTCATGTGAGCGTCCTATGGGACGTATGCGGACGGCGTATTCATGCGGGTTCATATAAACAGAAACCTTTTAGAAAACAACCTTGTGTGTACAACGTTAATTTTGAAAACGGAGGGGCAGAAATATTTGTTTCTGTAAATACAGCCTAAATGTATGTATCTAATATGTGTAAATGTGGCCTAACTATCACGTCGTTCCAGATCCTGCTTCCCATCTCGTCAGTCCAGCTCCCTTCACCTGCCTCTGATCACCTCGTTAGTCCCTCATTACCTTCACCTGGTCTTCATGCCCGTCTCACCTGTGGCCCATTCCCTCGTTAGTCCTTGTCTACTTAGGTTCCCTCAATTGTCCTCTTCCAGATTGTTTTGTGTTTTTCCGACCAAGCCCTCAAGCGTTCCACAGCGTGTTTGATTATTCTGTCTGTTCCGTTCCTGATGATGCTCTCAGTAAACTATCTTTATTTGCATTACCTGTCTCCTGAGTCGTGCATTTGGGTCCACCCTAATCCCCTCGTGACAAGCAGTCTCGATGGAGTTGCATATACATATGTATGTCCTATCAAAGCAATATCTGATGTGCCAGTTCAAGTGATAGACGTGGCGTGTTGTACCGTTGTGAGGACGTTGGGGTCACAGTCGGCCTCCAGCAGGATCAGGACACATTCTTCGTGGCCTTGTTCCGCTGCCTGGTACAGAGCCGTCTCACAGTTCTGCAAAACAAAATCTACAGATATAGTAGTAGTGCTAGATAAAAAACTCACACAAAATATTTTTGCTATGCTCACAAAATGTAAACAATATTTTCATCCTCGTAACCAATAAAGAATCAGAAATGAATCCTCGTTGGATAATAAACCGTCATCTGTAACTTAATAGCTCAACATAAAATTATATTTGTTTATGATATAAAAGTAACCAGTACACGTTTAATTCACCTTAATTGGAGCCACCAGACAGTTGTGGGTGTGTACTGTGTACCACAGGTGATATACATTGATTGTGTATCATAGGTGATGTACATTGATTGTGTACCATAGGTGATGTACATTGTACACACACAGATGTATGTGCTAGTATATATATATATATATATATATTATTATTATTTTATTTTTTTCTTCTTCTTCTTTCTTTCTTTTATATTAATTTTCTGATTTATTTTTATTTCAATTTAGGATAGGAATTTCTAAGCATTTTTTGCTTCTACCTATACCTTTTCAGTCTTTCTCTTTTGTATATTATATAGAATAATGTTGTATTTGATTTGATTTGATTGACTGAATAAAATAAAAAATAAAAAATACACAATTGATTGTGTACCATATTGACTTCATCCCGCGTATCGAAGCTCTGCAGCAGCGACCGTACGGCGTCCGATTGGCCGTTCTTGGCAGCTAAGTGCAGGGGCGTGTCCCCGCACTGACAGATGGGAGGGAAACAACGGCATCAAAGGGTGTTGAGCTTATTTGCAGTTGCAACACACACACACACACACATGTGCATTCAGACATGTGTGAGTCCACACACACACACCTTGTTGGGCTTCATGGTGCCCATTTCAAATGGCATAATCAGCATATCCATCATTTCAACACATCCATGCCATGCCGCCAATGCAAACGGCCGTTGTTCCGACTGAAAAAAAGAATCGATGTACAAACAATATTTACTTCATATACTTTCTTCGTCCTTGATATATTAACCATAATAATAATAAATGATATGGTTGATTTGTGTAAGATGGGTTTCAAGGAGATACCTTGTCATCTTTGTCTAGCTCTTTCATCTGCAGGTCATTAATTATATACTCGACAATGTCGGTGTGGTTGTTGATAGCAGCGCAGTGCATGATATTCATTCCTTCCTGAGGTGGGTAAAAAGCAAGGTGCAATATAATATATAATAAATGTACTTGAGTTGTAAACAGAGGAATGCATGGCATCATGGACACGAGCATCTGAGACAAGCATAGACATGTTAGGTATTTAATCCATTATTATGGAAATTAATCACCTTATAGGGTGAACATTTAAATAGAAACACAAATGGCCCAATTTCTGTATATATTTCTCTATCAGTTACTGAGAAAAAGTAGGACAAAGATCTTCTTGCTTGTTTACCTCGTTCTCAACCTTCTGTTCAGCCCCGGACTGCACTAATAACTTCAGGATGTCCAAACTGCCAAACCAGGCGGCCAAATGAATGGGAGCCACGCCGTACTGCCAGACCATAACACAATGGAAGGTTGTGATAACTTTTAAAGTATTACATAAGCAAATGGCTCAATTTGTCAGACGCAGGTAGTGAAACCCCTCCCACCTTGTCCCTTTGGTCCACCTTGACCCTCCGCTGAAGAAGAAAATGCACAGCTTCCTTGTGTTTGCCAGCTACTGCGTAGTGAAGGGCAGTCCTGTTATCCTGAGTCAAACAACTTCTTCAGTATATTGTCCATTAAATATTCATTTTTTTACAAAATCCAAGACATGAGGAGCTTTTGGACCTGTGTGTGTGGCATCATACGATGCGGTATGACATGCAGATCGAGTGTTCGTCTAGACCCACCAGATCCCTCGCGTTGGCGTTCAGCCCTCTGGACAGCGCCTTCATGGCCACCACATCATTTTTCTTTGCTGCTTCCATAAACTGCTTCTCCCCATCAAGCACTGCACAACACAGCACATATTATGGCTTTTAAAAAAAATGATGTACACTACCGTTCAAAAGTTTGGGGTCACCGAGAAATTGTTGTGTTTTCCATGAAAACTCACACTTTAATTTATTAAATGAATACAAGATTAATACAAAATATAGTCAAGACATTGACGAGGTTAGAAATAATGATTTTCATTGTAAATATTAATGTTGTTCTTCAAACTTGTCGCTCAAAGGAAGGCCAGTTTTAGAGCTTCTCTCACCAGCATAACTGTTTTCAGCTGCGCTCACATAAAAAGGGTTTCAATGTCAAGGAATAATCTGTTTGTGGAAAATGCAAAATAAAATGTTAAAAAAAAAATTAAAAAAGGGTTTCAAGGGGGTTCTACCCCTCTGCTAGTCTTCTAAGGCAATAACACAATGTACCACTAGAACATGGAGATGGGCCTCTATACACCTCTGTCGAGACTTCATTAAAAAACAGAGAATAGTCATTTACTACATTAACTATGCATAGAGTGTATTTCTGATTAATTTAATGTCATTTTCATTGGAAAAAACTGTTCTTTTTTTTCTTTTTTCTAAGTGACCCCAAACTTTTGAACGGTAGTGTATATACATAACACCATGTGCTAGGCTTGATACAAAAAAAAGAAACATTAAAAACAGAATATAATGGTCCATACAATAAAACATTTTTTTTTAAATGCAACAATTTCTAATAAAGTCTGATCAATCATATCCAATTGAGATTATGTCAGGAATATATATTATCATCTGAGTTAAAACTTGAGCAGGAGCAGACTAGGTCGGGGGAGATGAGTGTGTGCAGCTTGGTGTACACCTTGTGTAAATAGTGTGTTTCTTGTGAAGAAATAGGGCATATAGTCATTCCACTATTCATAACTAATCATTAACTCCAGCTTTAACAATATAAACTCGTAGGCTTAGTCCTGAACATGAGAACATTTCTTTGAAATATTGCTATCTAATCATCTTAATATATTCTATTTGTTTTCCACTTTTCCTACATTTGTTCTACTTCCATACTCACACATCACGCTGTTGTCGAAGCTGGTATCTACCTCTCTGTCCGAGTGCCTGTTGGATAGGAAGTCAGCGAAACCCGCAAGAGTCTCCTCTTTTATCCACTTCCGAGGGTCCAAATCTTCAGCTTTGGGGCGATGCTTCTTCATCATCGCCTTCAATTCCCTCGCTTTTTTCTCCATTGCGAAGCTAAAACAACCTCTTTGTGTGACCAAGGGTTTTTAATGTCAATAACATTGACAGAAAACACAGAAAGATCTCTAAGGAAACAGATCCCGTGGAACACGTGAAGACCCCGTGCCGTTCTCGTCTTCAACGAGGCGGCGAGTCTCGAGGTGGAAGCCTCCTGCTGCTGTTCTTTCCAGGCTGTGTTTACTTTACCGGCTCACTCCCTAGAGCCACCGCTGATATCAACAGAGACTGTTTGACAAGTCACACATCGCCTTTGTTCCACGACTAGTATGCAGCTTCATTTATCGTGGAGGTCTCCATCGTGGAATATGCCGACTACGAACTATTCATACACTCTGTCATATTCAGTTAATGTATTTTAACTCTAAATCTGTCCTTCTGTACACATTACATGTATTGTTCTGTCCATCCTGGAGATGGATCCTCCTCTGTTCTCTCCTGAAGGTTTCTTCCCTTTTTTTCCCCCTGCACTGCAAAAATTCAGCCTAAAAAAACAAGAAGAAAAAGTAATAAAATTAGGGAATATTACTTGAAATAAGCCAAATTATCTGCCAACAGAAGAGGAAAATTTGACTTGCCAAGATTTCATAAAACAAGTGAAATGCTCCAACATTAAAACTGCCTTGTAAGGAGAAATATCTTGTCAGGCAAAAAACAAGCATAGATTGCCTTAATTTGGGATATTTCATTTTACTTGGGGCAGGGATGTCTATGTGTACAGATTGTAAAGCACTCCGAGACAAATTTGTAATTTGTGAAATTGGGCTATACAAATAATCTGAATTGAATTGAATTGAATGACATCTATTGTTCTGTCCATCCTGGAGAGGGATCCTCCTCTGTTCTCTCCTGAAGGTTTCTTCCCTTTTTCCCCCCTGAAGGGTTATTTGGGAGTTTTTCCTGGTCCGATGTGAGGTCAAAGGTCAGGGATGTCAATATGTACAGATTCTAAAGCACTCTGACACAAATTAGTAATTTGTGAAAATGGGTTATACAAATAAACTGAATTTACATTAGGCTTTGAGAATGTTGTGCAATGTTTACACACGATTAACAAACGGCTGTAATTGAAGTTGAACTTGTTTGCAGAGGGATGTTTGATACAGACAAAGGTTCTCGAGGAGCAATGTTACACATTCACACGCGAGGCATTGCAGTATTCTCCTGCTGCGCAACGTGGTTTTTGTGTGTTTAAGTATCAACGCTACAGCGTTTAACCTTCTGTGAACAATTTCTTGAGTATGCCAACATTGTTTAGAGATTAATAATAATGAACTGTGGAGATGTCAACACGCAAAGTGAAATTTCAGCAGAAAAGTAATTTATTTCTTGTATAACTTTGATTTACACGATAGCAGGATCCTCTTATCTTCATTATTAAATATACACTTTTTCATCATCGGAAAACATAATAAATAAAACTGTAAATTACTGCAAATATCTGAAAAAATAAATAAATGAAGATGCATTTAGAAACTCACACATTGTGCATACAATCAGGGTATACTACATACATATATACCCTTATGATCCAGTACGCATAGAGTGAAATAAAAACATTATGCTCATCTTCAGTGAGTAAGAGAAACAGGAAATACATAATATTAGCAGAAATTTGCCAGAATTAAAACAAAGTTTGTCTGTTGCCATCTTTAATTACCCATCTAGCGTCATACATAGTGCAAATACTATATCAATTACATATTTATAAGGAACATGACGTTTTGATATGGCTTTGTGTGCAATATTAAGCAGAAGGGGCGCGGCGTTTTCCATTTCCTGAAGATGTTCCGAGTTCTTCGACTGTCACCTGAAGAACTTGTCGATGGTGTTGCGAGCGCCGAGGCCTTTGGCCTTTTTAGACGGAGGAGAGGAAGGCGAGTCCCGTCTGAAAGTCATTAAAAAACAAACTACTTCAGCACGTGGAACATGAAGAGACAACATGCAGCAGCGGTCTGTCATCAGGCGGCCTCACCTTTTGGTTTTGCCTTTAGTTGCTGGCGTTGGCAGGAGACGGCTCCTGTCTGCGAACAGATAATGATGATAATAACTTTATTTATATACCACCTTTAAAAACAAAGTTTACAAAGTGCTCCACAGAGAGTCGACGCAAAACAAGTGGAATAGCAAGAAACCAATATTACATTTAAAAGTATATATTAAAATTAAAAATTAAATGGAAAATTTAAAATAAATACATTAAAAACCAAATAAATTAAAAACAGAGAACTAAATTAGGGGAACCAAAGTTCTGCATAGATAGACAGATAGATAGACACAGGGTTCTTACACATTTTGACCAGTGGATTTCCAGGACATTTCCAGGACTTTTCTTGGACTTTAAACCAAATTTTCATGACCAAACTAAAATCTCGGTATAAACATGAAAACTGTAGAACATTTTTCATATTGAGAGCTATTGCTGGCTTATATTTTGAGCGTCTTTCTTTAAAACAAATAACAAACAAAACTTTTTATGATTTAAGTTTTTTCCATGACTTTTTCAGGCCTGGAATTTACCATTTTTTTAAATTCCATGACTTTTCCAGGTTTTCCATGACCGTACGAACCCCGTAGACACTCATGAGCACAGAGGGAAAGAAACGACAACAGAAATGGCATCCAAGGGGGTTACACACTAGTGTAGCACACCTTCAGGGACATAAAGAATGCTATGTCTGAGGTTGTTTAAGAGGAAATCACGCTGCAGTCCATTGTTGGAAAGAGATTTAGCTCTTTCCAAGCCCGGAGCACAGGAAGCCCCACCGGCCAGAATGAGATGTCTTTTCTCCGCGGGAATCGATTCAAACTTCTCACACAATGTCACGGTCGATAGAAAACACTGACATCCCCCCACATAGATACTCAAACTACAAAGATACCATACAGCCACTGTCAGGGTTCTTACACATTTTGACCGATGGATTTTCATGACCTTTCCAGGACTTTTCAAGGACTTTAAACCAAATTTCCACGACCAAACTGAAATCTCGGTATAAACATGAACAATTCAGAAAATGTTGTGCGTCTTTGAGCGTCTTTCTTTAAAAAAAAAAAAAACAATTATTTCAAACTCGGCGTGAATGAACATGTGAATATAACAAAATTTCCATGACTTTTCCCAAACTTTTATGATTTGAGTTTTTTCCATGACTGTTCCAGACCTGGAAATTACCATTTTAAAAATCCCATGACTTTTCCAGGTTTTCCATGACCGTACAAAGCCTGCACTGTTTAAATGTTACTAACCGGGTTGGAAAAGTGTCTATCATCAATAAATATATTTTTAATGGAAATAAAAACGTGAAAGCGTCTCTCTCTTTAAAGAATGATCAACTGAATCTGAAGCAAGCCGTGTTTTGAGTAAAACTCAACTGTCTGGACAATGCACACTCGGCACCGAACAGCACACAGACATCTAGTGACCAGCTGGTGTGAAGCATTTAGTGCATAAAGACATATTTGTCTCAGGAGTTGAAAACCAAAACCAGAGCTAGAGTGAGTCATCACAACACAATCCAGTGGAGTCATCATGTGGCACTGAAACGGCTTGTTTGAATAAGAAAAAGATGCCGATATGGTACTGTTGTGCTCCCAAGTAATGTCTGCTGCCCCCTAGGGGTCAAACTAAATACACACTCACCTATGGCTTTGCTATTTATGACTGAAGTTGGATTCATGGGAGATGCCGTCTGGCCCCCCAGCTCATGCAGGACCTCCTGGTTCAGGCAGAGGTCAACGTGGTGGTTGAAGACAGTGAGGTCATCACTATCCTGGGTCAGCTGACATACTGGGCAGATGAGGACGGGGCCTTTGTCATCGCATGGCTGTCGCATGGTTCCCGTTCTATCGTCACCGCTGCTCCGCAAAATCGTTTGAAGAGAATCGTTCTCCGCGTGGCGCCGGTCTTCTCGAGGATCCACTCCGTTCGACTCAAAGCCGTGGCGCTCCTCCTGGCCCTTCTCCAGGTCCGCGTCGGAGTCCGTGTCGGAAACCGTGCATCGGTTTGGATTCCTAGAGGCTTCGGCGAGACACTGGTCGATATGCGCGTTGAAGACGTTCAAGTCAGTGGTCTCCACCTGCCGGAAACACACGGGGCAGGTGAGGCTCTCTGACCCGGCGCCACCACAGCCCGACGTGGACGCGTGGGCCTCGACGTGGGGAACAAAGTCGTTTCCGGAGGGATCCGAGGCCGCAGAGACTTTCGCGTGCGCTTCCTTTGACGACTCGACAGCCTTTTCTGCGGAAGTCGTAACACTACCGTCCTCCCCGTGCGTTTCTTTTTGTGCGTCTGCATTTGCCGCCTGGTCTTGCAGTCGTCTGGCGTGAGCCCTTTGGAAGAAAGACTGTTTGGGTTCCTCGCTCGTCCGACCCCCCTCGACCCCTCTCTGCCTATCCCCCCCGGGTACTTCCTCTTGTCTCTGGCACTTCTGTGCGAGGGGAAGAGAAGCAAGTGGCCCAGTTTGGAAGGACGGATAGGAGAGACACTTGCTCTCAAGCTTTTGATTCGTTCCGCTGGAGTCCGTGGTGCCCGGCTTGAGAAAGCCCACGATGCTCCTCTGCAGAGGCTTTTTGTCCTCCGAGCTGACAAAGGCGGAGATTCGAACACCTGCGAGGAGAAAAACAAATCATCAGGAGGAAACTTCAAAATGAATGCCGACTGTTTTAATTTCGAAACGCAGTGCGTTGCGGATCATTTGGATTTAATTTGCGACAGTTTTAATAATTGATATGGAAGTTATATCGCTGTATCTAATTACCCATGAGTCTCAATCTGAGCGGCTGGGGGCTTTCATTGTCAATTTCGGTTTTCAGAAGGTCCTTAGCAACAGCAAAAATCTCATCCGCTGTAGCAACAGCACACGGCAGCGTCAGCGCCCGGGTCTTCACCTCAAAGTTCACGTTCTTAACCTTCAGCGTTACCGTTTTACCCTGGAGAAAAAAATGATGAGAACACACAATTCAGAATCAGGGAAATCCGTTACAGACATTTCTGTCTGCTGTCTAACAACCTCTTAATTATGAGCATAATCAATGACCCTGTGGAAAGGCCGTACATGAGGAATACGTCCGTACACTCTGTCATATTACTTGTCAGAATGCATTTTTTAGTAAAACGCCACAAAGCGCTTTCATAGTAATGTGATCATCTCACAGGGAGACGTTTACAAGGCTGAGAGTCGCCGTGTCTCCTTAATGGATCTCCATTTCCTGCAGCTATCAAGGCCACATCAGGGCCCAGGCAGGGGGGCGATGGCTGTGCCAAGCCAAGCAGACTTTTCTCTATCGATTCTCAAAGGAATGAACAGGTTGAGGTAAATGTTTGGAGTAAGTGTGATTCTAGTGAGGCTGAGAATAGGTTTTTTTTTTTTTTTGTGCTAGTCTTTCTAATATTACCATTTTCTCTCTCGACCCGTTTTTGTGGTATCTGTTTCCGTGCGAATATCTCCAATGCTTGTTCTATTTTGCTTCTATTTGATCAGTCTGAGACAATCACATGGAGTTTCAAGGTAAGATCCATGGAAGCAATGTCTCAGTATACAGTGTAACCCCATGTGTTGTTGTCTGTCTATATATATATATATATATATATATATATATAGACAGACAATATATATATATATATATATATATATATATTTTTTTTTTTATATATATATTTTTTTTTATTTTACATTGCCGTATTTACATATATGTTGTATATATACATATACATTTTATTTTGTATTTTATATTTCACTTTGCATACTATACTTCATGCACAGTCACTTTCTTTCTTATATCTATATTTTATTGTGTTTAGTTTATCAGTGCTACTATGTCAACAAATTTCCCCTTGGGGATTAATAAAGTATATTTCTATTTCTATTTCTTCTATCTCGATGAAACCAGGACAGGTGGCCAAATATGTGATCGAGACAAAACCACGCGTTCATAGGAAGAATGGATGCACAGAGGTATGGTCAGGTTGCAACATTTAAAGAATCACTCCTCATTCACTACCTTTAGCCCTTCTTTCTTTATGTCTCCTGCTAAGTCTTCACAGAGCTCCCTGCAAAACGACATCTGCTCCTCAACATTACTCA
Organism: Liparis tanakae; assembly: GCA_036178185.1. NCBI lineage: Eukaryota > Metazoa > Chordata > Actinopteri > Perciformes > Liparidae > Liparis > Liparis tanakae. The sequence continues at coordinate 22,937,749 of CM070094.1, read as the reverse complement.
GTTCTTTGAATGTCCTGTGAAGATCAGATGGGATGAAAAGGAAATGAGAGAGAGATAAGAGGATGGACACAAGAAGAATGAAACAAATTCAGCTGTGTCATCGTCAACGTGTGCTTCGTTAAAAACACACCTTTCTGTGCTCATGCTTTTCCTTTCTTCGTGTCTGTATAAAAGTAAAGACACAGAGTATTAGCTGGATTTACTTCTTTCTTAATCAATTGTGTTGACTTTTATTCAACAGACGGTGAAGCACCTCGGGATAGACGTGGAGCCCAGACCCAGAGAAACCTGCATGAGATGACGCCAGGCCGTCTCCGAGAACAACAACGAGAGCAACTCCATCTGCTGGCCCAGATGGGAACAGCTACTGATGCCGAGAGCGTTCAGCATCTTCTCGCTCACTTTCCCGATGCCAGACACCTAGAAAAGATACAAACATGTTTTACGGCCTTTGAATATGAACGGTTTTCTTTAACCCTCCTGTTACCTTCAAATGTACTAACATCTTTGACCCTTTTCGACCACAGTAATTAAAACCTCCAGAAAATGATTTGAATTAATATTGTTTCCCAAGTTTAAGTGTCAGGTACTTTATGTTTGTTTGTTGACTACCTAAATATCCCTTTAAATAAATAAAAAAGTTGATATTTCTTATATGTTTTACACAGTGAGAAACAGCCTGGGGTCAAATTGACCCCGAAGAACAGCGATGCGTACAAGTTGTGTTCAGGACATTGAAAACATAACATAGTGTGAATTTGATGTTTTACCAGTTGTTCCCAATAAATTGGGAAAAGTCATGAAATATGAAGCAAAAAGATTATATAATTTTTTTTTCTTTAGAGACGTTAAACATTGAATGCGGTCAAATTGACCCCAAAGGTAACAGGAGGGTTAAATCACCTTTCCCCTTCATGCAGTATACCCATTAGTCCCTTTACACCTCATCTTCAATATTACAAAAACACACGACAAACACGCTCCGACTCTCTGTATGTTGTTCGGTTTGAGCGATGCGTGACGTACTTTGCGAACTGGGAGGTTCTTGACAAATTCCATCACGGCCTCTCGAGTGGAGGGGAGTCGGTATTGGCCGTTGGGCTTGTTCTTGTCACTGCACACCTTGGCGAGCATCGTGTTTGGAGCGATTCCTGGAAGAGTAAATAGACTTTCGTTATTATTGTTGAGCGATTTCTTTTTTGTTGTTGCAAAGAATGACATATACTTTTATATAATCGTGGCGTTTGGGTTTTATTCAGAAAGTGGGAGAGAGAGGGAATGCAACAACTCACTGTGGCTGAATATTCTCCTGCTAAAGTCAAACGCCAGATCAGGGTTCTTACTAGGGTTGGGTACCGGAAACCGGTGCCAATGTGGCATCGGTTTCCGGTCAATGTTTAAAATAAGATAAAAAAGAATATATACTTTACTTCTTTTTAAATATATATTATTATTTGTTTAATAATATTAAAATGAAGTATAAACAGGTTTCCTAGTGTATGTATATATATATATATATATATATATATATATATATATATATATATATATATATATATATATATATATATCCACACACACATCATATACTGGAGAACATATATTGTGTTTGTTAACAGTCCGATATCCGCTGTTAGTCAGTGCTCCATGATAACAGCTTCTACAGGGAATATGGCCAAAGAGGTTATTAATGTCCTCATTGTGCGTTTAAAAAGAAAGTATCAGTTCAAGTCACCGGTATCGTTTTAAAAGTACCGGTTTAGCACCGGTATCGGAAAAAACCCAAACAATACTCATCCCTAGTTCTTAAACATGTTGACCAGGACTTTTCCAAGACTTTAAACCAAATTTCCATGACCAAATTGAAATCTCGGTATAAACATGAACTATTTAGAACATATTGCACATTGAGAGCGTACGCCGGCTTATATTTTGAGCGTCTTTCTTTAAAAAACAAATTAATTATTTTAAACTCGGTGTAAATCAACATGTGATTATAACAAATTTCAATGACTTTTCCAAAACTTTGGTGATTTATGTTTTGTCCATGACTTTTCCAGGCCTGGAAAGGACCATTTTAAAATTCCATGACTTTTCCAGGTTTTCTATGACTGTATGAACCCTGCCAGATGCCCTTACCTGCACTGGCAGTGAGCATGGTCTTCTGCTCAATGCGGAAGCGCATCTCCCTCACAGCCTCCTCGAGAGACGTGCCAAACACCTCGAACGCACTGCCGCCGCCTTCAGAGTCCGACAAGCAGAGAGAGGTGCTCGGGCTGTCCTCGAACAGGACGGGAGAGAGCTCCTCTTCCTCGGGCGCTGCCTCCTGGGGAAGACCAATCTGCTCTTCACCTTTACAGAAAAGAAATGACTTCTCACAATAACCTGACGGATTCTCGAAAAACTTTGATCATGGAACGGCGTTCCCACGTCGTATTATGCACACAGAAAATGTACCGAAAGTTACAGTTACAGAAAAACTAAAACATCATCATCATGTGATCATTCCACATTTCTGGGTAATTAAGTCCTGCCTGTAGCGGCGCCGCTGGCGCGGAAGCGATGTGTGCGAGAGGATTCTGGCCAGCTCTGTCTCTGCTCCAGGTGGTCCGTAAAATCCAGATAAGCTTCATCCAGGCTCATCGACTGGAAGTGAGGGTCATATTCTGCAAAAACCTCCCGGACCTAACAGAGCGATACACATTCATGAGCACCTGTTGGTCTGAGCAAAGGGCGACAAAAGAGTCCCGTAGCATTTTGTTTTCATGCAAGTTTTCAAGACGTACTCATCTCTTTGTTTGTGTGCTTTGCCATCGGTCTTACCTCTTCACTCACAGCTCGGTATTTAGTAAAGTTGGTTGGAACAATGACTAAGTTGGGGCAGAGTTTCTTTGCGATGAACCCAGGCATGGCAGCTCGAACCCCGTACTTCCTGGCATGGTAGTTCGACGTTGACTGCAAGAAAAAGATTTAAATGAAACAGTGTAACCTTTTCTTGAGGTCATTCATAAAACATTAGATTTTTTTTTTAAAATAGTATTAATATTATATTACAGTAAGGTACAGCTCAATGAATTCATAAGGAATATATCAAATACACAGACTTAATCCTCCACTGTGAAAATGTAGTTTCCGTGCATTATACTGTGAGTATCATGGTTAGGAGATTCACAATGATGTGGCCCAGTGTGTCATAAATATGTAAAACATACTGTAATTGTTGGATATGGGTTCATGATGAATTGTATAACAGAACAAGTGTACTGTGAGAACAGTAACCTAAAATGTATATTCAATGTCATGATCTAAATGGCCATATATGACCCATATTTCAACCCACCAGCATGCTCATGGATCCGACAGCCATGGGCTTGTCCTTGAGCTCAGGACAGTCTCTCGTCTCCACGGCAGCGTAGAAAGCATCCATGTCCACGTGCACTATCACACGGCTGAGATCACGACTTCTTTCTAGCTCGGTGGCCATCCTTTCCACCTATGAAGAAATGTAATGAAGAACACATAAATAGGGGATTTTTATTTTATTTATTTATTTTATTTATAGACAAAAGACAATACATAGACATAACACCTAGAGGACAACGAAACTGTGGACACAACATCATAGAGTATTGTAAAAAAAAGAACGAATGAAAGAAAGAAAAAATAAATAATAATAATAATAATAAAGAAAGAAAAATGCATGTGTGTGCGTGTGAGTTAAAAAAATATACAGTATATTTTATTTTATTTAAAGAAACAAAATGCATTGATGATGGCAGATGTATATGTATAAGAGTATGCATGTACATGGAATTGAATTGGTTTCCAGGCAAGGGACAAAAACAAAAGTTAATTATGATGAATTAACTAATCAATAAGATGAGTGGTGTTATGTTTGTAAAAATATAGTGAATGATGACCAGATGTCGTAGTGTTGTGTTGAGTTTTTCCATTGAAATATATTCTGACATTACATTTTTCCAGTGTGTGATACGTGTTATTTTTGTTAAAATTTTTAGCCTTTTCAATTCATAGTGAATACAATGTGTCTGCACATGACTTGATGCCAACTCTACATCCATGTCTTACTTGAGCGTGTGCTTTCTGTAGCCGTTGCTCTGAGATCTGTGCCTTTTGGAGCATCATTTTCTCGATGCGCTGGTTCACCTGCTGCTCTTTCTTCAGCTCGCTCTCATAAAACCTCGATCCCTGCCGGGGAAAGACAAGGACAATCAATAGTTACAGATGACGTAGCACATCTATCATAAAAAGCTACAATAGCTATATCTATTTTAGGACTGTATGTGATTACACAGGGGATACAGGACTTTTACACAAGGCCAGTAAAACTGAACCTCACATTTCATATTGTCCACGGCACGCTATAGAGCTGTGTCCTTTCTGACACATCAGTTATCTTTGTTCTGATTATATGGGAGAGTATTGGTATGCCATACATGACCAGCTGAACAAATCTATATAAGCTGTTAGGGTTGGACTTTCACTTTGTCTGTCTGTTAGTTGATGATTGTCTGTCTGCTGGTCACTGTATGTCTTGACTTTGCTGGTTGACCATTTACTCCACCTGCGTGTCTTCTCCTGTTGTTCACCTGTTTGCAGTTATATATCACATTTAGTCTGTTGTGTCTCTGACGTGATGTTTATATTCTGTCCATTTTAGCATTGTTCTCCCTTATTTTATTTGCTTTGTCTGTAGATTGTATTTATAATCTTATGTTTCAAGGTTTGCTCTTAACATCAGCATATTTGGGACTACAGATGTAAAATAGCCTCTTGACTAACTCTGGCACATTTACAGAAATGTTTTTATCAATGTGCACTGTGCACGAACAATATTAGTCACTTAAATCACTTTTAAATAAACCATATTAGTGTATATACCTTTGATGACTCCATGATGATGTTGTTGATCTTGTCCCTGTCAAGACCCTCCATACCAGCCTTGTTGTCATTGAGGGCCATCCTGGAGAGGAAGCCCTCTTCTTTGGTGGATTCCACCCCATTCTCCATCCTAGAGAATGGATCCTTAATGGGGAAACAGTCGTTTTCTTCGGCAGTAAGTTCCAATATATATCGACCTCAACTCTGTTCTAAAGTTAGATGATAGACCTCGAAGATATGGTAGCTATGTATCCCATTATGCGCGTGCCTTTTCTAACGAAGTCGGAATATCAATGGTAATTCGGATACTAAACGTTTCACTCAAAACAATCATACTGAATCAAAACCGCTCAAGAGTCCGACGTTTGTGTCTGTAGATGTTTTGAAAACAAAGACAGTTTCGGCGGAGCTTCCGCGTACACGCGTCATCACCGGAAAGGGCGGAACGGAGATCACGTTGCGCAATGAGAACCGAAGACTGCATGATAACCTTTATCTTTACTACGTTAACGTAAAATGGCTCCACATAGTGTCCGATGTGTTCTGATCCCAGAAAGACACATTGAAACAATGTTTAAAACATGTGCTGACCCGTTTGGAGGGATGTCGTCACATATTGTTATTATCACAAAGTACATTTTGTTTGTCTTTCAAATGTTGTTTGAAAAAGATAATAAAACAGATTCCATCATGGAGATTATTTCAAGATGAAGATAATGAGTGTGGGTAGTTTTTTTTCCCCCCGTGGACCAGACTTATTAATTTTAGTTTTTCTAAATTCAGTTTTTTTCTGAATTGACAATCGAAGTTAGCCACAGCCTATTTAAATTACCGTTAGAGTAACATAGATTAACCTAGAGTATACTGCAGCCAAAATAAGTATACAAAACTAAATCTAAAAAAAATATTGTTGATCTATTCACTTACAAATGAAAAGAAAACATATAGCAAATTCCAAGTTTTTTCAAAATAAAACGTGTATTTCCGTTTTTATTCAGTAAACCCTTTAAATGAGCCTGCGGTTCCACGTTTCATGTCATAGTGCATTCACTGAGAAATATAGAGTATATTGGAAGGATAACATGTCAAATAAAATAATACTTCCCCTGCTGTCCAATTCATTGTGGTACAGTTTCTGTTCCACTGCAATCCCTATGACAAAAAACATGCTTTTAATTTGAAAGTGAATGTGTGCAGCTTCCGGTGTCACACCCTAACTTGACCCCCCTCTGAAGGTACACAGTAAAGCGTGGCTGCAGCTCCTCCCCCAACCCGCTAGTCAGTCCTCCGCTATTGCTAACTAAACGGCGGAACTACAGCAGCAACAGTCAGTTGCTCGTCAGTTGTCCAGGCACTACGTTCACTCGCAGTTCTTCCTTATTATCACTCTTTTGAGGAGCTTATCGACTGCAACCAGGGAAGATAACGAGAACAGCCCACACGTGATTCTTCAGTTAACGTAAGCTAAGCTATTCGCGTCGTTTGACAGCTAACGCTAACTAGCTAACTAGTCACGTTTGCATTCCTGCTAAGTTCAAAACAAAACTCGCAAAACGGAGAAGTCGAGGCGCAGCTGTCACCTCCGAGGCAGCCTGCTCCACAGCAGCCTGCGAGGGTCCAGACGGTCCAACGGCCGAAGATAAAATACGCCGTTCATGTGATGTTTGACGCGCTCGGTTAATGCCTAGATAACGGTATTTAACCGCCGTTAAGCTCACTCTGAACAAGTCGTGAGCGGGTTTGACTGCGCCGCGTTTTAACTTTTAAAAACTAACCCGAAGCTCACGTAAACGTCCAGGGACGCGGTTCTGTCAGCGCGATCAGGTTCACGTTTTCTTTGGGGATTTAAATGTCCGAGAAGAGTTCATCGTCCGTTTCGGATGAAGACGCGGACCCGGAGTCTGGGCAGCATGTGGAGCTCGGTGGCGTGCTGAGCAAGGTAACGCAATATGCACCAATTTGAATGTTTAATGCACAAAAACAACTTCTAGTCAGTCCATTTATCTAAATCACACACAACTAGTCTGCAAGCATAGTGCACGTTACTAATGATCTGCAACCAGTTGGATTAATCCCTGCGCTACATCCTCCACATCTATTGGTTGCATAGTTCCACTTTCTGTTTGTCTTGCAATTTAACTCCTGTGTGTTTTCAGTGGACGAATTACATCCACGGATGGCAGGACCGATGGGTCGTGTTGAAGAACAACACGTTGAGCTACTACAAGTCGGAGGATGAACGAGAATACGGCTGCAGGGGGTCCCTGTGCCTCAGCAAGGCTGTTATCACAGTAAGTAACTAAAACACATCTATTCCGACTATATCTGGATTAAAACACATATTAGCACTTCAGTGGCACTTAAATAGCTCTTATTATGGTACTTTTATAGTTCGACTATGTTGAGGAAATGTTGTTGTTGTTCTTAGTTTCTACTCTAGGTTGAACGCGATGTTTTGATCCCTCTGTCCATGTCATTAGCATGGAGTTGAACTTTAATTCCTTCGATCCATGTTCCTCAAAGATAGAAAGGTAAACATTAACCAGTATTTAGGCTGCTATTAAGACCACGGTGTAGGGACCTGTATTTTAGCAGACAGTTCATTATTTCTCCAGCAATTATTTGAGACGTCATGGATGGATGGATCTGCAAGGGGGAATAGTTTTAATAAATCATGCCATCCACGATGTCAGCTATTATATCGGTCTACTTGAAATTCGTATTACCGATCGTTCAGGCGTAAGTTTTGACCGCGTACTGTAGGTTTCGGACCTCTTTGGTTCTGGTGCGAGCATCCTGTTGGTGAGATAAGTAGAACTCACACGCCCTGGTTAAATATTCACTCTCTGAGAATACCGCCACCAAGTACAGAGGCCAAATAAATGTTTTTACTCTGATTTGTGAAATAGGATTATAAGACTCAAAACAGGATTGACACCACAACATGAAAGGTTACAGTTAGTTTCCTCTACTCACTTGATTGAGTAATTGTGTTTATTGAAGGCTAACTAAGAGTGTACACAATTTATGTACACGTGATCACTTATAATTCGGGTAGTGTGACCCACACAGTCACTCACCTCTTACTGCCTTTCTCTTCTTCCTAAATAAAGCCTGTACTGTCTATGGGGACTGTGGAATGAGCACTCAGGAATGCACAAACAAGCCTCTCCTTCTCCTCTTGCCTAATATCAGTCTGTGGAGCTGCAGATACCCCAGACTGTACTCCTATAAAATCGACACGTGCATGAAATGTTACCCTGAAAATGCCTAAATGTAAAACTCCCATCAGTTTAACCTCTTGTCAATACATTGGTGTTTTCCTCTCAGTTACATGTCCTACAAAGTAAGAGCATAGAAATAATTATGTTAATTTACAAGCTTTTTTTTGCGTACACACCAGCTTAAAGGCCGCTCATAGAAGAAAAAAGCTTCAGTCTTGGATGTCTCTTATGGGAGGTTATCAGAGTTTAACTGATAATCTCCTCTTTCCTAACACTGAAGATGCCACAGTCCTTATAAAGTTCAGCGGGGATATTCAGCAGTGCTTATGTAACTGGAAAGAGATTGTTCAAGGCAGAGGTATAAACCGGGTTGTAAAGCGGAGGTTTATGGGCTGTGTCTGATACAGCACAGGAAGATAGACTGGATTTCTCTAACCAGTAATGGAATTCACTTGAGCTCGCCATTGCATGGCCCTCCTGGTGGAATGTAGAAACTGGAGCGCATTTCATGTTACACCTGTCTCTAAGTGGAATCTTTCCTCCTGACGTTGTCTGTGAGTTGGTGTTGACGTGTAAAGACGATGTTGAATGAAGTTGTAAACATATGTTGTGTGTATATATACATATTTGCATATATGTTGTTGTGTATATATACATATATATTTTATTTTGTATTTTATATCTCACTTGTATAGTTTATGCACACTTGTTCTTCTTTCTTATATGTGTATTTTATTATTGTGTGTTTAGTTTAATGTTTATTGGTGCTACTGTGTCCGCAAATTTCCCCTTGGGGATTAATAAAGTATTATTCTATTCTATTCTATTCTAAAGAGTTGTTCAGAGTTCATGTTGCTGCTGTTCAATTAAATCACGTGAGCGTCGTTCAGCAAATCTAATTAACCGACGTGAGGTTACGTCAGCTGACAGGAAGGCCGTGCTCTTGGTTCTGTGAAGGAGATTGAAGTCGACCGTCATATTTCTCATGATTAGGGCAGATGTCTCCTCGGCTCAGTGCAATGGTCAAATTCCAATCTCGGAGGAAACGGGAATTCTTTGCTGCACGTGTTTGGGTGCATAAGACGGTCGGGGGTTTGAAGCGGGCGGGGTGCAGTGTAGGGGAGTGAACACGTTAAAAGATTTGGCCGACTAGTAGCAGGGAAAGTTATGCTGACCCAGGTTCAGGCTGAAAGACGATCTGTGTTTGCACAGTTCTGCTGCGGTCGCTTAGCGTTGCACCTGCAGGCACAAGACATCGGCTCCTAATTAAAATTCCAGATGTGTTGTGTGGTCGAGGCTTTTATGTGACTGATGGAGTCCATGTGTGTCTAGAATGTGTCAAACAGACTGTACTAGCTTTATAGTTGGATTTCTTTTCTAATTCCTCCGTCATTTTTGAGAACTAGGGGGAAAAAAGTCATATTCCTTTTGGTATTAAAATATATATTTGTGGTGATGGTGCCTTCTGACATGACCCATGCTCAACCGCTCATGAGCCCTCTCCTCTCTCGTCACAGCCTCATGAGTTTGACGAGTGTCGTTTTGACATCAGTATGAACGACAGCGTCTGGTACCTCCGAGCTGAAGAGCCCGAGCACCGGCTCCAGTGGATCGAGTCCATCGAGCTGCACAAGGTGAGCAAAACGGTTTCTCTCTCTCTCTCATCGGTTCTCTGGATCTTTCTCGCTGGCTTCCTTTTTGCAGCTTTTGTTTGTTTGTCATTTAGACTGTCTTGTGATAAAGTGATTTATGGTAATGTCGGCCACCCGCAAGCAAGTCAGCTGCATTATTATTATTGCTATAATAACTAATACCACAGATACTCAGTTTGCTTGAATACTTGTTAGGTATTTTTATTTTACTTTTAGGCATTTGTCAAGAATCAGAATACATTTCTTATTTCAACTTGTGGCAGTAATGATTACTGAATTATTTGGCTTGGCAAATCATTACCTGGAAACATTGAGTTATTACTAGACAAAACTAAATGATAATAATAAGTTTCTTGCTGATTTATTCACTTACTTAGAAAATATGAGAGAGGGCGAGTGCAATCACTGGCACCGGCAACTCACTGGCACTTCAGTGGCAAGTGCCGCTCGGTGCCGGCAACTCACTGGCACTTCAGTGGCATGTGCCGCTCGGTGCCGGTACTCAGCGACAATTTAGCGACAGGAGAAGCTGTGGGTGGAACAGCCATTGTTGTTACGACTGATCAGCTGCCGTTAATCAGTTTTATGATCATAGAATGGAGGAGCTGCGGGGTTTTTCTTCATTGCTTAAGTGTACAACTAAATAGATAATTTATTTTTGTAGACTTACTTACAATATGCAATAAGATATTGCTGTGCAATACTGCTTTACTATATTGAATATTGTTTTGCTACTACTACCTTTCACTTATATACCATGATTTGTATAATGTACTCGCCTTTCTTTAATAATAAATATATATATATATATATATATATATATATATATATATATATATATATATATATAAACATTTTTAACCATGTCATACTGTTATACCTCCATGAAATTCTACTTTGAGGAGATGCCACTGTTAGTCTAAAGTTTAAGCACTGGCACTCAGTGACACTTGCAAGTAGGTGCCGCAGCTACTCAGTGGCACCTGCCAGCAGTTGCCGGCACTTGCCAGCAGATGCCACAGCTAGTCAAACGGAGCCACAGCTAGTCAAACGGTGCCACAGCTAGTCAAACGGTGCCACAGCTAGTCAAACGGTGCCACAGCTAGTCAAAAGGTGCCACAGCTAGTCAAACGGTGCCACAGCTAGTCAAAAGGTGCCACAGCTAGTCAAAAGGTGCCAGCGGACGGAGGGTCGGCCAGGCGCTGCGGCATGTCTGCGCAGTGACGAGTCTGCGACGACTCAGTAGCAAGCTCCATTAAAGTGCCCGGATAAATATATTTATTATTAAAGAAAGGCGGGTACATTATACATATTGTAGCGACCCTGTGAAGTGGCTGCCAATCACAGTGTGGCACCATGCATGCTGGTCGAGGGGGCTTGCCTGTGATTGGCGGAGTAGAGGGGAGGCGGGTTTAACCTGTCGCAAAAACGGAAGTTAAGTGTGGTTGACGGGAACCGTGGTTGTTGAGGTTCGAGCTACAGAGCTAAGAGGAGCTCGCCGTCGTTGTTTGTGGATGTCCAATAAAAGAAGGTTAAGAACGTCGGCCCGTTTCCGTGTCGTCAGTCCATAACGTCCGAAACGTTACAATATCATGGTATATAAGTGAAACGTAGTAGTAGCAAAACAATGTTAAATATCGTATAGCAGTAATGTACAGCACTACCTTATTGAATAGTGTAAATAAGTGTCAAAAACACTAATTATATATATATATATATGTATCTAGCTAGCTATTTTAGCTATCTATCTAGCTAGCTAAACCGCAGCTCCTCCATTCTGATCAAAAGTCATTTCTTCCGCTGTCCGGGCACTTTAATGGAGCTTGCTACTGAGTCGTCGCAGACTCGTCACTGCTCAGACATGCCGCAGACTCGCCTGGCCGACCCTCCGTCCGCTGGCACCTTTTGACTAGATGCGGCACCTTTTGACTAGCTGTGGCACCTTTTGACTAGCTGTGGCTCCGTTTGACTAGCTGTGGCACCTTTTGACTAGCTGTGGCACCTTTTGACTAGCTGTGGCACCTTTTGACTAGCTGTGGCACCTTTTGACTAGCTGTGGCACCTTTTGACTAGCTGTGGCACCTTTTGACTAGCTGTGGCTCCGTTTGACTAGCTGTGGCACCTTTTGACTAGCTGTGGCTCCGTTTGACTAGCTGCGGCACCTTTTGACTAGCTGCGGCACCTTTTGACTAGCTGCGGCACCTTTTGACTAGCTGCGGCACCTTTTGACTAGCTGCGGCACCTACTGGCAAGTGCCACTGAGTGCCAGTGCCGCTAGGGGGATCTCGCCCCTACTGAAATATATAGCAAATTCCAAGTTTTCAATAATTTATGTTACGTTTTACGTCAGTTTTTCAGAACAGACAGGTGTGTTCAGTGAGTTGGGTGTGGCAGAGCTGGGATTTGGATGGACACACACACACACACACACACACACACACACACACACACACACACACACACACACACACACACACACACACACACACACACACACACAGAGCGCCCTTCACCCTGGGAATGTGAAGAATCTGTGGCGTGAGGTGTAGTTGTGGGGGTATCCCCTGTTATCAAATACCAGGCAGCTGCTCGCTCTGCAGCGATATCAAGTGAACATCAACTCGAGGAAGGTCTGCGGAGCTCACTTGATACGTTGTCATGGCTTGCAAGAGAAGTGCGTTGTGAAGTCCATCAATTCACATTATGCTGCGTCAGAGTCCCCCTCCTCGTCCTCTTACGAAACCCCGTGGTTAGCCGGCTATCTAGATGTTGTGAACATGGGATTTCAATAGTAGAATACTTGGTGCTGTCTTATCCCGGCCCACAGCTTTAAGCAAAATACGATTTATGTAACTATATCATAATATAATACATTCCCTTGTATAATATTTAGAGATATGAGGGGGGGGGTTTCCATTAGTGGGGTAATTATCAGTGTTTTTATTTCATTGTTTACTGTATGTGTAGTGTGCACTAGACATACTTTTCTTACGCATATCTCAAAAAAAAAAAAAAAAAAAAATTAAATCACAGAAAATTCACATAATGCTGTGATCTTTCAAAACTATCTGGTAGTAGTTGAGATTGTGAGTTTGCTCTAAAAATAAACCAATTATTAGTTTTTTTCCCCATTTCGCTGACTTTTTTTATCCAAAGCCACTTCTAGCACCCTTAAATAAAGAATAAGTATCCTGCAGCTTCTCCACTAAGAGGGCGCTGTGGTGCTGTCGGTGCTGCTGGGTGTCGGCTATTGAGTGCGAGTATTCCAGGGTTGTGTCTGGATTGTGACCTACAGTAACCTCTGGAAGCTCAGTGCAGCGCTACCTGCTGCCTGCTTCTAGGTGAGCGCGTCTGCACTGCTCCCAACTGGACGGAGGAGAAGTTGCATCCAGTGTTCACTAATGCGATCCTTTCCTGGTTTTAGTCTGCTTTAAGAAGGCGTGAAACATAACGTTGGGTCTATAACCCGGTTGGTGGAAGAAGTGGTGCTCAGTGTCGGGACGTCGAGTGCAGCTTGTGATGAATAATGCTTCTTTTTTTTTATCGCCTGTTCTCACAGCAACACAAATCAAGAGGGACGCGTAAAACTCTCGATTAAACCGAGGAGACCGATCCATTCTGTCGGACTCAGAGGGGTGAAATGGGGGGGAAACTAGTATTTATTTGTACTTGTGCCACCTCTTCTTCAAGCCGGTCGTTGGCGCGGTCTGGAGAGTATCGACCCAGATCAGATGGAGAACCACGAGGCGTCGATAAGTCAGAAAAGATCAAAGGAGAGTCGGGGAGATGGAAATTGTGCCGACGATCCAGACACACGTTCTTCCTGCCTCCCGCTCTCTCTTTCTCTCATAATGTACAAGAGGCTGCTTCATACTTACCACACAACCAGCTCTGGATCGCCCTCGTCTCTCTCTCTCTCTCTCTCTCTCTAATACATATATGCATGCTGCCTCTAACACACGCAGTCATGTGTGTTGGCTCGGCGATGGATGCTGGACATAAAGATGGACACGATGGACGGTTTAACATGGCGGGGGGGCGGGGGGTGTGGTCTGTTGAAATGTTTACGCAGCAGGAGGGGAGAGCGTGTCCTCGTGTGTCTCTGAGGTCCTCTCGCGTGTTCCCGAAGGAACGCCGGCTTCGCTCTGCAGACTCATCCCTTTGGCTCGCTCCGTCTCTTCTGCTCCGCCCGCTAACGGAGAAAGTGACTTTTTCCCTCTCCCGCTCTCACAGCTGCTTTCTCTTACCCGATGATCTAAGCGGAGCCTCGGAGGCTTATCCTCCCCGCCTCCTCTTCCCCTTTTTGAGCCTCGGCGAGGTGTGTCCGGAGAAACCGGAATACTGGATTTAAAGCCTCCGAGTTGTCGGAGTGGGAGTGTCGAGGGAGCGTCCGGGCCATGCTGGGGCCAGCGAGCCGCCGGGACTGCAGCAGCGTGCTGCTCTGCTTTGGGTGTTGGAACGGTCTCATGGTGGGACTATAGCGTGTTGCCATGGCTGACTTACTGTCACTCATCACTGACACCATAAACAGTCTATTGTTGCCTTTCTACATGCATGGAATTCATTTACATTTTTTTTATTTGCATTCGAGCAGTTTTATACATTAGAAGTACTGATGGGCTAGCTTATTAATTGCACTAAATTTCAGATGTGTTACTACTTTTAATTTATTTTTAATTTAGCTAACGCTGCACGGCTGTGTTTCTTTTTGTTTTTTTTACATCGGGTATTTTATCTGGCGGCAGTAAATTGCGATAAGTGCTCGGTGGTTGCTCCGGTCGCTGACTGAGTTACTACTCTACACGTCTCATCGCCATCACAGGGCTCTGGCTACAACGTGCCATTTGCACGTGTTGTCGACTGTCGATTATAAACGGTGTTATTGCCGTACGGACGACTTTTCGTCTGAAGTTAATTTACTCGTCATTCTCGCGATAGAAATGCAGGCTTTGTTTGTTTTAAGGGATTGATGTTTAATAGCAGGACACGGATTACCGTAATACTGAGGATGAGATGGTTTGAATCGGACTATTGTAGAAGTGAATAAATACAAACAAAATGCCTTTGCAGGTATGAAGACATTCAAGTTAAAGAGCCATTAGTTTAAAATGTTATATTCATGGTAAACATACCCTTTAAAAACAATGTGTGTGTGTGTGTGTGTGTGTGTGTGTGTGTGTGTGTTGGTTTTTATCACCTCGTGGGGACCACCACGTGTGTGTGTGTGTGTGTGTGTGTGTGTGTGTGTCCCTCTCTATGGGTGCTCTCCCTAGTTTGCTCATTTAATAATCAAGAGGAAAGTACACACAACAGTCATGAGTAAAGCTCAACAAATGTAAATGTAGACTCAGAAAAATACCTCGAGCATATTTGGATCCTGACTCGTACGTAAGGTAATTTCAGACCTTGTGTGGTGGCCCTCCTCGCTCCTCACTACGGTTCCGACCGGTTGAGTGCATTTAAGTACGAGACTGACGTCGGGTCATGAATCGGCCGTCTCGCTCTAATGTAGTGGGTAATAGTTAACCGCTGCATGTAGGATAAACAATAACGTTTTTCTTTTGTTGGCCGACATAAGTTATCTTAGTAATGGAACAAATGCAGCCGCTGCCACTCCCTCCCCCCCTCCTGCCAGGTGATTGATGGACGTGTGTATCTGTCAGGTTATACATCCCTTTGACAGACCGCTTGATTATCTGTGTGTTCAGGCCTCTGCGTTACTCTGTACTTCTAACTGCTAGAATTGATCCCCCCTTTCTTTGAATTCTTCTTTTTTTGGAAGCAGACGCTTTTTTTATAACGTGCCGATTGTTTGTGTCTTGTAAAACTACCAATTCTTCTTCTTCTGTTCCCTCTGTTTTCCTTCGTCTTTCTTATCCATATCACACTCTCTCCTTCCTTCATTTTCTCCCCTTTTTTCTTCAAACCCCTCCCTCTGGATTTCAGGCGGAGTCCGGTTACGGTTCAGAAACCAGTCTCCGACGTCATGGGTCCATGTTGTCTCTGACCTCAGCGGCCAGCGCCTTGTCTGCCACGTCCACGTCCTCCTTCAAGGTGAATGCATCTCAGATTATGTCAGATCCTCAATCTTGTGCTGAAGTAGTTCCATCATTACACATTTAAACTCCAGCTCCATTTACAAAATCCCCTTCCGAGAATACCTGAAGCCGAGCCACTCCATCTGTTATATATTTTCTGTTATCACGTTTATTTATGTTTTATGATGATCTGGTCCCGTGGTTAAAGCCGTACTTCTCTTTCTCTCTTCTCAGAAGGGGCACAGGTTGCGTGAGAAACTGTCAGAAATGGAAACCTTCCGGGACATTCTGTGCAGACAAGTGGACACGCTGCAGAAATACTTTGACGCCTGCGCCGACGTCGTCTCCAAAGATGAATTTCAGAGGGACAGAGGTAAACACACTATTTAGTTGGCGTTGAATGCATTTTTCCTCATGAGTTTGTCTTCTCCTTTGTAAACATGCAGTGAGTGATCGTAAGGACAGTGAGTCTTCTTGTGCATTTTAGCCCCCAGTCTGTAGATGGTTACCTTCGCATTGAAAATGCAGAAGGTAATGTTTTCCCCGGCGTTTGTGAATATGTCCGTCCGTCCGTCAGTTATTCGTCTAAATCAGACAAAACTGAGCCGATTCTTATGAACCTTGGTGGGATGATTGGTCATGACCCAAGGAACAATCGATTAGTTTTTGGGAGTGATTGGGTCAAAGGTCAAGGTCAAGGTCACGAAAAGGTGAAAACCGTAAATTTGCGATATCTCGGTTAATTGGCATCCGATTTGCGTGAAACTAGTGCCAAATTGTTCATAATTCAATCTTGTGATATGCGAAGGTATGCGCTCTACCGAGTGCCCATTCTAGTTATTAATTTTGAGTGACACTTTAATATATTTTTATTGATGTAGTTCCAAACCAATGGACAGTTTACTGACAGGATAACCAACATATTTAAGATAATTTATTTATTTATTTAAGACTATATGATGTGGAAAAACATATAAAGCCCAGTTGATCAAATACATTTCTACAGGAAAGTGCACCATGTTTTAATTATTTAAACACCGTTTTAGGTATCTGATATTAGTTTGCATGATTGGTCAATACCACAATGACGATTTAAAAAAAAAAAAAAAAAAAAAAAAAAAAAATGTACAGCTGTGAAAAACACAAACGGACTTTTCTCTATCTTCTTCTTTCTTCATCATCATCTTTCTTTAAAAATAGCGTCCAGTGGCCAAAGATTTTTCATGCGTATCAGAATCTTTTTTTTAAATCGAAACCGTTTTACGAGAATCAAGATTATTTGAACATTATTTAAATGTGCAGTCAGCCGTTTGGCCGGCAGCCGGTGTTAATGGAGGCGTGTAGTTCAGCTTTACCTAAAGAAAATCTCACATTTAGAGCAGTGTGGACACGGACACAAGGAATTAGTGTTGATGGTTACTGGGCAAGGAAATATACCCTAGATGGAGCTGTAATTGGCTCATGCTGCATTAAAGTTGAAAGCGAGCACTTGGTAAGACTCATTAAGAAAGGGAACCAAAATCAATACACTCCCAGGGCACTCTGTTGTTTAATCTCCCAGGCTTTCTGCAGCTTCAGTATCACTTTCATCTTGAACTCTTTCTCGTGCAGGTTTAACAACCTTTCGCTAGAAATATCCTACTGCTCCTTTTAACAATTGTCCAATTAAGAAAGGGCAGAGCTTGAACATATTTAATTACACGTATTACGTCAATCTTGTTTGAGGTATTTACAGGGTTCGTAGGGTCATGGAAAAGTCATGGCATTTTAAAATGCTCATTTCCAGGCCTGGAAGAGTCATGGAAAAAACTTAAATTATAAAAGTCATGGAAATGTGTTAAAATCACATGTTCATTGACGGCGAGTTTGAAATAATGAATATAATAATAATAATGCATTATATTTGTATCGCCCTCTTCCTTCAAGAAGCTCAGAGTGCCACATAGATAGTAAAAACAAATAAAACTGATTTAAAACATAGTTAAAAGCAACCCATAAAAAAAATATATGTTTTTTTTAAAGAAAGACGCTCCAAAATATAGGCCGGCGTACGCTCTCAATACGCAAAATGTTATATATTTTTTATGTTTATACTGAGGTTTCAGTTTGGTCATGGACATTTGTTTTAAAGTCCTGTAAATCCACTGGTCAAAATGTGTCAGAACCCTGTACTTATGCAAATCTTTAGTAGATGCGTCTTACCCGTTGCTGTTTTCTCATCTGCAGTAGAGGAGGACGAAGAAGACTTTCCTACAACTGCAAGAGCCGAGGGCGAACACAATCACAACAACAACGGCAGCAAAGAGAAACGTGAGTTTGCTTTCGGCTCATTGCTTTTATTTGAGAATCTCAAAAATCAGGGTTCGTACGGTCATGGAAAACCTGGAAAAGTCATGGAATTTTAAAATGGTCATTTCCAGGCCTGGAGAAGTCATGGAAAAAAACTCAAATCATAAAAGTTTTGAAAAACTCATGGGAATTTGTTTTAATCACATGTTCATATACGCCAAGTTTGAAATAATCAATGTTTTTTTTAAAGAAAGACGCTCAAAGGGTAAGCCGGCGTACGCTCTCAATACGGCAAATTTTCTAAATTGTTCATGTTTATACAGAGATTTCAGTTTGGTCATGGGAATTTGGTTTAAAGTTCTGGAAAAAATTCCTGGAAAAGTCATGGAAATCCATTGGTCGACATGTGTAAGAACCCTGGAAAATGACTCGCTCGCTTTAACGTGAAAAGCCAATCAAGTAACACTTTTTGCTTTCGTCCTCCAGTGTTCTCGCCCGCCAGTCCCAAAGGTATGAACGGAATAGACTTCAAAGGCGAGGCCATCACGTTCAAGGCCACCACGGCGGGGATCCTCTCCACCTTGTCCCACTGCATCGAGCTGATGGTCAAACGGGAAGACAGCTGGCAGAAGAGGGTGGACAAGGTGCGGCTCACGCTCTCCGCCCAGCGACTCAAATGAATGCCGCCCGCGGTGTTTTGAATGTCATGTGACTAATGCGCCGCTTCCCGCGAAGGTGTGTCAGCCGCCACTGCTGTGGGCAGGTGACGTCATCCGGGGAGCTTTTGTTACCTGCTGCGACTCTTGGTGCTGAAGTTGATGAGCAAAGTTCGGATGCTAATGGACGGTTGTTGTTTTGGGGAAAGTAGAAGGTGATTTAATGGAGTTGGCTCATATTGATTTATGTTTTTTATACATTAGTTGTATTTAATAATACATAGGTATACGACAGGTTGGAAAGACCAGCATCAAGTACTTTGGATGCAGTTCACATCTGCTAATATTAGTCTGTTGTAAATCTTTCTTGGTTCTAACAGATTTGATACGGATGTGTGTTTAAGTTAATTCGTTCATAATTTGTAAATCTGTTTGTTTAAAGGCTCTAGCCATGATTTTTTTTTTTTTTTTTTTTTTTTGTGTGTGGAAATGTTAAGCTGCTTTAGTGGATGGTGCCTTTAGCAAGATACTTTACAATTAAGCTCCCTAATAAACTTACAATTGTAAAGCAATAGGATGTTAAAAAAGAGTGCTTAGTCAGCATTTAAAAAGTGTGGGAAAACTGTCACACTGAAAACTGAAATTTTATTAATTGGATATAGTGTTTTTTCAGCCAGTTTAATCAATTAATTAATGGCTATGTCTTAATGTACACATTTCAAATTAGTCAGCCGTGCTTACCAGAAGCACAAATGCACCTGTTGCCCATAATGAGCTTTTAATCCTCGCGTCATCTGATAGTTTTGGTTGAAGTTCCCGTAACGCGTGCAGAGCCCTCCGAGCCTCCAGAGGTATGCTTCCCACTTCACTCTACATCCTGATCAGCTCGGCTGAGGCCGTCCAACCTGTTCTCTGTGTGTGAAGACACGCTGCCCAACCCTAAAAGCCACAAAAGCAGGGAAATGCTTTCAGTTGGTCGGACCGCTCGGGTGGAACTACCTCGTCTCTCGCCTGCCTTTGGCTTCCAATGTGTGACGTTTAGCTGGCGACGCGGAGCAGATCCAGAACCAGTTCATGATCCGCTCTCAGGGGAACACGACGCGCCCGCTCACCCGCACGGAGGGAAGTCGAACGATGAGCGCCAAGTATTCGTGGTATAGTCTGTGGAAGCCGTCGCTACACAGGAGGACAGAGCAGCTGAAGTACCAGAGATGGATACCTCTCCAGACGTGCAGCCTCTTCTTTAAAGTAGGTCTCCGCGTCGCGTCGGCGAGCTGCTGGATCCCCTCCTGTCCGTCTGTGTTGTAGTCCCTCATCTTTCACTCCACTTTGTCTGGTTTCAATCTCTCTCCGAGTCTAATTTACCTCCAATTAAAGTTCCTCTGAGAGAACACTGCGGTGGTTATTATGCAATTAATAATAATGAGTTTTGCTTGCGTGCCATTTCTTATTGCCGTGTGGATGAACCGTGTCTGGAATGATACGCAAAGTTGTATTTTGATTAACTTGATTAACCAAATACATGGGCTGGTTTGCTGTGTTTCTTTCTTCTGAGTAATATGAGATGACCCGATACTCGTCCTTTCGTTCCCTCGCGGTGGCCTGTTGTTTCTTGTTCACTTGGCTGAACTGTGTTTACATAGTGTGGGAATAAGACGTTGGGTGAAACCTGTTTGAGAGCAGCTGAGCGGTGGAGCGTTTGCCCGACGTCAACATTCACTTCCCCTTTTTTTTTTTTTTTTTTTTTTTCACAACTAGTCTTTATCAACTGAGATCTGATGAAAGGAGCTTTGTCACTGCGGCCGAGTTGGTTTCTGACTAACGCTGAAAGATTCCCGTTTGTCCAAATTGGAGGATCGGCTGATTTCTCGAATTCAGAACAAATGCTTTAATCTGTGTTTCTATTTTGCATCCCGGTTGTTTATCTCGAGTACAGAGGCACTAGAGCGGTACTCGGGCTGCCCCCTCTTCATAATCAACTCATCGCTCATGTGGTCCAAGTCGACTATTCAATTCAGTTCATTTGTATAGCCCAATTTCACAAATTACTATTGCGTCTCCGAGTGCTTTACAATCCGTACACGCAGACATCCCTGGCCTTTGACCTCACATCGGATCAGGAACAACTCCCAAACAACCCTTCAGGGGGAGAAAAGGGAAAAGACTAAGAATGCTTTTGTCAATTAATCCTTTTTTGTGCTTTTTCATACTGAATGATTTATCCCCAAGAAACTTGTAAATGCAAGATTTGAATTTTTGTTGTTGTTTTTAAATTAACTTATTGATTAATCGACAATCGTCCGAGTGTTGGTCGACTAACATGTTGTCCTCCGCTGCTCTCCCTCCGGCCAGGAGCTCGAGAAGAGGAGGAGGGTGGAAGACGCCTACAAGTCTGCTCTGAATGAGCTGAAGAAGAAGTCCCACTACGGCGGCCCGGACTACGAGGCAAGATGACAAAATGCACGGATTGGAAAGACGTCCTCGACGTTGACCCGTGTGCATCCTCATCTTCCACCGCTGTCCTCACGCTTCTTGTATTGCCGCCATTTGTTTTTCGCAGGAGGGGCCGAACAGTCTGATCAACGAGGACGAGTTCTTCGACGCGGTGGAAGCGGCGCTGGACCGACAGGACAAGATCGAGGAGCAGGTCTGATGGAGCGCGTGGAAAACGATTACGCATTTAGTCTGGAAGACGCCTCGGAGATCTCCTCGCCCTCCCGTCCTCCCCCGTCTCTTTTTGAACCGAGCACAGTGACGCACGAGGCCTCTCTCTGTCGTATCGTCTTCATCTTCACTCTCCATTTTCCTTCTCTCCGCCCCTCAGTGCCAGTCGGAGAAGGTCAGGATACCGCGGCTCACTCCAGTTCCCCCGGGAGACGCCTACTCCGCCATCGGCACACACCGGTTTGGCACCAAGGTGATCGGCACGTTTCCTATTCCTCTGCGTGGCGTTTTCCGTCCGGCTGTGTTCTCACGTGTAACTGGCGGCTGCTGCCGTTTGCCATGTCTCATCTTTTCCAATCTGGAGCTTAACCTACCCTATGAAGTACTCCTTGGGCCGGATGCGATTGCGTCCTCTGGACTGCTGCAGGGCGCCTCTTCCTATCTGGTTTCTTATTCCTCTCTCTTTCATTCCTCCTCTCTGCTGCACAGCCCCGTAGCCACTCTTCCTCCCTGTCCTCCGTTGAGCTAGTCAGTGCTTCAGATGACGTTCACAGATTCAGCGCTCAGGTACCGTATCTGCAGGGGGATGCATGCCGATGTCTAGTAACGCGTCTCTCCATCGTTTCACCGACATTTACCAAAGTCTTTAACGTTCACGACCGTTCAAAAGTTTGGGGTCACTTAGTAAAAAGAAAAAAACCCACTGTTTTTTCCAATGAAAATGACATTAAATTAATCAGAACTATTTTAATGTGGTAAATGACTATTCTCTGTTTGTTAATGAAGTCTCTACAGAGGTGTATAGAGGCCCATCTCCATGTTCTAGTGGTACATTGTGTTGTTGCCTTAGAAGACGAGCAGAGGGGTAGAACCCCCTTGAAACCCTTTTTTCTTTTTTTTTATAACTTTTTCTTTTGCATTTTCCACAAACGGATTATTCCTTGACTTTGAAACCCTTTTTATGTGAGCGCAGCTGAAAACAGTTATGCTGGTGAGAGAAGCTCTAAAACTGGCCTTCCTTTGAGCCACAAGTCTGAAGAACAACATTAATATTTACAATGAAAATCATTATTTCTAACCTTGCCAATGTCTTGACTATATTTTGTATTAATCTTGTATTCATTTAATAAATAAAAGTGTGAGTTTTCATGGAAGACACAAAATTGTCTGGATGACCCCAAACTTTTGAGCGGTAGTGTATTTTATGACGCCCAACTGGACAACGTTGATAATCCTGGAGGGACTAATAGGTTACATAACATGTCAGGTTTTCTCCATCACAGAACAGTCGCCTCACCACTGATGAGAAAACCGCGAATGCGATGCTGCATGACTGGGATCTAGTGGGAGCTCTTCGTTTTCCACCTCTTCTCTTAACATCTCTCTGGCTTCCGCAGCACGAGCATCGTTAGGATGTTGGATAACACTCCCAGGCAGGATCAAGTGCTTTCTATTTGCTTACAGCTCAGTGGTTACTGTATGTGTTTAAATAGTTCCCACGTCTCCGAAAGGGACATAGTTTTACTGTTTGCCCCCTACAATGTTACCACAACCTCCAATGCGTTCTCCTTCTCCCCAAACGGTGTCCCGTCTGAAAGCATGACCCCAGATCCTCGGCTACAGAGCAGTAACACTCTCGCCGACGTCTTCATTTAATCATCACCTGTTCATCCTCTAGGTGGAGGAGATGGTGCAGGATCACATGACCTACTCTCTGCAGGATGTCGGCGGAGATGCCAACTGGCAGCTTGTGATAGAAGAAGGAGAGATGAAGGCGAGTACGCAGGAGGGGAAGCGTGTGATGAATCATTTCCCTGGATTCACAGCTGAACAGCTCAGTCACGTTCACTTTTTAAAAGGTGCCGTGAGTTTCAGTCGATGCGCTGATGACATCGATCAGCTAGCGGAGGAGGGAGAGCTGCACAAATACTTCAATTAATTCGTGCCACAGTGTAGAAAATAATCCATTAAAACTGTAAAATTAGTTCTCAATACTTCTCAGTGGGTAGAATCAAGAGCAGCGGTCCCCAAACTAAGGCCCGCGGACCGGATACGACCCACCTCCATATTTGGGCCTGGCCCCTTGAACAATACCAGAGATGCATTATGATTCATTTATTTTCAGTCTGTCCACACACATCCTAGTCTAGCCGCTGTCAAATAGAACAGAATTAGTTATTTGGTTATTATTTATTTCATAAATAGCATTATTTATTTCATAAATAGTGTTATTTATTTCCTGACTTTATTTTCTGTGATAAACCCAGAGAGGGGTATTTGGTTATTATTTATTTAATAAATAGTGTTATTTATTTAATAAATGGTGTTATTTATTTCCTGACTTTTTTTTTTTCTGTGAAGATCCCGGAAAGGGTTTTTAATATTTGGTTATGTGGCTTTCTGGAAAACGCTACATGCTTACGATCGTCACACTTTTTCTGATTCAAACGGCCCCCATCAGAGGGGGGGGAAGTTCTGTGGCCCTCACGGGAAACAGTTTGGGGACCCCTGATCAAGAGGATCCTTTTAAGAGATGCGTTCTAGTGAGGCGGCGAATATGTTCATAGTGTTAATTTGACTTTCCCTTTGTCTCACGCTCTGAACGTTGTGATCCAGGTGTACCGGAGAGAAGTGGAGGAGAACGGCATCGTGCTGGATCCCCTCAAAGCCACTCACTCTGTGAAGGGGGTGACGGGACACGAGGTCTGCAACTTCTTCTGGGACACGGCCGTCCGACTGGACTGGGAGAGTAAGTTCAGCTTCAGAAGTCTCCGTCATATCGGCACAGCAGTTTGGCCTTCTCCGTCTTGATGTCCTGACCTGACTGGACTCTCCCTTTCTTCAGCCACCATTGAAAACTTCAACGTAGTGGAAACTCTCTCTGACAACGCCGTCATCGTTTACCAGACGCACAAGGTGAACTCGCGTCTACGAGGTTTCAGATGGCGCCAAAACGCGTCCGATCGGTATCGCGCCGCGGCCTTTTCGAGTGCCCGCTGAACGCCTGTGGTTGTGTTTCAGAGGGTGTGGCCGGCCTCTCAGAGAGACGTGCTCTACCTGTCGGCCATCAGGAAGATCTTGGCCACGAATGAAAATGATCCCGACACGTGGCTGGTCTGCAACTTCTCTGTGGACCACGACAACGCCCTCGTAAGATCACAAGTCACACCCGTCGCTCTCGTGTTGGATTACAAACATATTTCTGATTTAATTTCAGCATATAATGTCAAATATAGTGTTACGCCAGACATTGCTATAGGGCCTAAAAGAATAGTGTTGGACTCCTTGATTCCAGTCAAATTAGCTGATGTGGTTTCTGGCACCTTGGAGATTTGTTTTAATTTGCATCTCATTTGACTTCCAGCCCACAAACCGGTGTGTTCGAGCCAAAATCAATGTCGCTCTGATCTGCCAAACCCTGGTCAGCCCACCAGAGGGCGATAAAGAGATCAGCAGAGACAACATCCTTTGTAAGATCACCTACGTTGCCAATGGTAAGTTCCTCTCCAGCCTCGGGGGGCTGCGTCTGCGTCTGCGTCTATTTGTCTGCAACATTTTCTACATTTGTCATGTTTATACCGAGATTTCAGTTTGTTTAAAAGTCCTGGAAATCCTCTGGTCAAGATGTGTCAGATCCCTGCTAAAGGGCCCCGACATTAACGTCCAGCCGACCGTAAATGCCAGAGGAAGTGTTCCCCTGTCGCCTAATCGGTTTGGGTCACGCTGTTAGAAGTTAAATCCACAGAATGATCTAAACCTCAGGGCAGTAATTAATGATATCAAACAATCTGATATTCATGTTAATGCTTTTGCAAACTGGTACAAGTTGATGTCTGTTGATAATAGCCTAAGACCAGCAGTAGAAAAGTCCTCAAGAGCTCAACCGTCTCAATAAATACGACTTGAACGTTTACCTGAGTCGGCACATTTTGCTACAATTTGCGGGGCGTTTGGTTTTGTTGACTTGCTGAGATGTGAACGTCTGTTTCCACCTGCAGGTCGCATAAGGGTGGGTTGAGTATATCCCGTGTGTATGAAACAATTGTAGAAATCTTTTATTGCTGCTTGAATTTTTTCTTTTTTTAATAAGAAGATTTTTTTATTGTGACATAAAGCAGCGCTGTGATCCTCTGCCAGATTACTAGAAAGTTCATGGGAACAAATATGAAACCACTAGAGGGCACTCTAGACCTCTTTTTATGTACTTCATATGTACGCTGTTAGCACATGGGGGAGAAGTGTGTCTGCAGGGCAGATCTCCTCGGACCCCGTTCACACGATGGGAAAACACCTTTCATTCACGCAGAAACGGAGGTTTTATCACGGAAAACGATCATTTCTAAAAAACTCCGGCCAAAGTGGAGATTTCTGAAAGCTCAGTTTGTGTGTTTGCGTGAGAACGAGGTCAAACAGAGTTTTAGGTGGTCAGACGTCACAGTGTGCGACTAAAGATGCTTCACGTCACGTGAGCGTCCTATGGGACGTATGCGGACGGCGTATTCATGCGGGTTCATATAAACAGAAACTTTTTTGAAAACGACCTTGTGTGTACAACGTTATTTCTGAAAACGGAGGGGCAGAAATATTTGTTTCTGTAAATACCGGCTATGTGTGAATGTGGCCTTAGGCTTAGCACCGTGGCCTGGCAACCTTCACCCACAGACCCTCTGAGGTTATGACTAATTGTGACTAATAGTTTTGCCATAAGTTCGACCGTCCCTGATCCTTTCCCTCTGACGCAGTGAACCCAGGAGGCTGGGCTCCGGCCTCGGTCCTCAGAGCCGTGGCCAAGAGGGAGTACCCCAAGTTCCTGAAGCGCTTCACCTCGTACGTCCAGGAGAAAACAGCCGGGAAGCCCATCCTCTTCTGAGCCAACGAGGTAACCAGACACGAAGAGCAGTATTAGTACTACACTGTTATAGCTTCTGATATCTCTCGAGAGGCGCTTAGTCCATAAAATAAAACTCTGCGACGTTCAGAATCCATTTCAGTTCTG
The DNA here is from genome assembly GCA_036178185.1 of Liparis tanakae. Classification (NCBI taxonomy): domain Eukaryota; kingdom Metazoa; phylum Chordata; class Actinopteri; order Perciformes; family Liparidae; genus Liparis; species Liparis tanakae. The sequence continues at coordinate 22,911,328 of CM070094.1, read as the reverse complement.
AGACGTGTCGTCCGTCTTCTTGTTTCAGGCTTGCGAGACGACATCGTTCCCCGTGGAGTCGGCTCCGAGCGACTCGCCCGTCAGTCCAGCTACGACATCGGGACACTATATGATTCAGGCCGTCCCACAGGACGCCTGCGTGTCGAAGAGACTGGTTCTACAGCTTTAATCCACTAGTAGTTGGCATCCCGGCCACATTAACATGGCTGAACGCCACCTGGTGGTCATTGGTACATTTGTATGTAAATCTACGAGTTTCCGAAGTGTTTTTTTGAATTGTTAACAATTATTTGCTTCTTTTTTTTTTTTTTGTAAATTGTTTTGTATATTTCTTATGATTACATACTTTTTTGGGGTTTGCTTTAATCACTCGTATTACAGCTACGTGTTTTGCTGCTGCTAAAGTTACGACTACGGGAGAAGAAAGTCGCTATTGGAGGAAGCGCGTTGATCAAGTGTGGTGCATCAACGCCTCTCCGTAGGGATGACTCTGGGGGTCAGAGCCGACCGCTTTGAAACCTTTTACTCTTCCAGATTGTTATAGCGTAGCCTCCGAGCAGCGCCAGGGACACGACGTATTGTACGGAGGAAACCCAACGCGTTTTCAGTTAGCGGGAGAAATGTGAATCGACTGTTAAACGCTTGAATGTGGCGACGGGAGCGGGAACTAAAGAGCAGTCATGGTGACGATCCCAAACTACGTCAATAACGGAGTTACCTGCCGTCTAGATGCTAAGCCGTAGTGCGGGATGAACGGGTTCTGCTCTTTCACTGGGATGTGGGAACGTTTTGCACCCCGTAGGTTTGTTCTTCACCACTTTTGAGGCCACTGGAAAAAAAATCGTCAGGTTTGTAAATTAGTCGCGCTGCTTATCGTAAGGATCCGGTAAAGCGTTGAGTCGGATGTCCTCCGTACCCGAGACTTTGTCGTGTTCTCACTTTACATTTCACTACAGTGCAGTGGCCTCCTGCCCTTTGACTGATAAACTACCCCGAGAAAGCCTTAGACACCAGGACGTTTATTTAGATTCCTGGGTATCTTTACTGTACAGCCACCAGATGTGCATTGAAATGAAGCGGAGGAGAGGGGAGGGTCAGCATTTCACGTCGCCGTACCTCGAGATGTACATCTACAGCGACGCTCGAGGCCGTCGTAGGTTTGGGAGTTTTGCAATCGGTGTATCATCAGATGTTTGGGCCGAGGGGTCAGAGGTCGGAACGGATCTGGATAATTGTTTTTTTTCTTCCGACGATGACGAGAGCAAAGATCGATGAGCAAAGTCGGCTTAAGAACGCCTCTAGTGTTTTTAATTTTGATATTTTGTCCGATCTCCACACTTTGTATATTTCTAAGTTGTACATCAGAAGTGTTTATTATTTGCACTAAATGAAAATGTTCTGTAAATTAAAATTGTTATACAACAAGTACTGATTGAGTGGCACTGCTGTATGTATAACCATCAACTGTCCAGTTGGGGGGGTCGGGGGGTTCACCATGGACGGGTTGACACGCAGAGACAGACGACCATTCACGCTCGCTCTCACAGACGGGCAATTTAGAGTAATCAATGAACCTAAGCTGCGTGTCTTTTTTTTTTTTAAACTGGCAGGAAGCCAGAGAGCCCATGCTGAGGGGGCGGGGGAGGGGAGAACACTATACATGCACAGTGGGCTGGGTTCATCTCTAGATAGTGATGTTTATATTAGGGCTGGGCAACGATTAACATTTTTTTTATCGCGATTAATCGCATTTGTATACGGAAAAGCCAATAATTAATTCGAAAGTAGTGTATATCGCACTTGTATTTTTTAAATGTTGTGCCATATGAATGAAAGAGCCATAACATGTGTTGTATTGTTAGAGAGAGACACCAGAAAACACGTTCAGGGCAGTTTGTCAACTCCTAGAACTTTACACTTATTTTAAATGTAATAATAAAATAAAATAATTGTCGGCGTTAATTCAGTGATGCGTTAACGTGCCCAGCCCTCGTTTATATATTTATATCACATACACAGATATGAAGCGCTTCAATGTTTGGATTGGAGGAGCCTTCTTTAGAAGACAAAGTAGCTAAAACAGTAGACACTGACATTTTATGTATTTTATTCATAGGACTATCTCTAAATATAAATATGCATTGTCTTTACATTCAGCGATTCAACTTTTTTTTTTTTTCAGCAAATGGTAAAATATTGAGATTTACACGATAAATGATGGTCTCAACCAACGTGATCATGGAATTCAACATTTATAGTCGGATGTGGTCTCGATGAAGAGGTATCGACAGCTGAGGCGCGTCTCCTCTCCTCGAGGAGGACACTGGCTCGCTTTCAGAGGATGTCCTGAGTGAAAGCATCTTCGGTCGTGACAAAAAAACCTCACAACACTTTTAGCTCCACATCCAAAAATAATCTACAATGTTCTATGTAGTATCGATGACTCAGAGGTGTGTGATTGTAGAGGAAGAAGAGAAAAGTGCTCTCGCATATCCAAAGCTAGCCCACCCCCCCTGCTTAAACAAACATCTTCAGAGAAAAAAAATACATCTTACAGTAATCATCACCGATGTCAAAAGTGCCTTTTGATAAAGAGTGAGACCACCGTCCCTCTGCTGCGTCCAGTAACTGTCCGTCTCACTTCACCTGGCGACAGACCTTCAGGTTCCTACGAAGATACGACCCGGTCCGGGGAAAGAGGGTCTTTAACCACGTCGCAGTCTTCATAACCCATCGTCTCTGTTCATGCGAGTCTTTCCTCCTCCTTAGCTGCTGTCTTCAGTGACCAAGACCCATCATAATGTCACTGTAAACATTTCTCTTCCATCCGCAACGTGTGCCGTTGCAAACTTAAAAGAAAAATGCTTTCCTTTCATTCTGGTCATCAGTAAAAAAAAAAATGAAGAAAAAAAAACATTTAAAGAAATGTATCCACCCCCTCCTTCATATGCAATATAGTAAATAGTTGGATCTTTGTCTAGGCCATGAAAACAGTATACATATATAAAACTTGTTGGCACCGCGTTCGTGGACGCATGCTCTAATAAAGCGACGCTCGGTTCCGCCCGATGTTCATCACATTTCACGATGTCGCGTGGCTCCTGCAGGTGACTGTCGGCGTCTTCTTTGAGTCCATCAACCAGTAGAGAGTCTGAGGAGGTCCACGTGTTGGCAATACAAGTGGCGACATGGATCGAGCAGCACTGGAGGTGGAGTCGAGGGCCGGCCTGGCCGTCCGATGGAGTGTGGCGATTGTCTTTGAATTGGCAGGAAGAAATGAAGGTTGTAAAGCTGCTCTTCTCACTGTCAGGGAGCAGAGGGGGACAAGACGATTATCAACGTGGCTTGAATCTAAATGTGATGACCGATATCTGAAGGGCTTGTGAGAATGACCCCGATGTGACCTCGGCTCACCAAGTAGACGTCCAGAACGGACCCGTCGTCACGGTCTATGTCCACATCCATGGTGCTCTGCTCTGAAGTGAGGCAGATGGCACTGTCCTCCAGGGTAAACGTGGAGCTGGATGCAGCGTCCTCTCTGAAACCGTTAAAGACGTTCTCACATTAACCTGTGGAAGTCGGCCTCGGGAGAGCATCGTCTGGATCAAAGGGAAGCAGGTGTCGAAACAGAGCTTGGAAACGGATGAGAAACATATTCTCCAGAAACAAATCACTATGGGAGAGACTCTGAGATCAAAGAGACGATCTGATAGCGGCGGAACGGGAATCCTGTCTGCGGCGGCCGGAAACTGAGTCTCAAAAAATTCTCGTAGGAAATGAACTAAATCTCCTCAAGATTGAACACATTTGACCCCGATGACTCAGCAGAATGAGAGCGTTGCCGGGGGAGTATTTACCACAAATATGCACATGTTGCATAAGAGATACAAACAAACATCAAATGTGGTTATTCTAGAAAAAACAGTAAGTATTTCCAGTCCAGTGGAGCCATCTGAGCAAACAGGAGCCTTCCAAGCAGCCAATTAAAATGCTTGTTAACTTCTTCTCTCTTGTTAAATCCTGAAGGTCATTTGAATTTAAACTAAATAAACAGCATACAAGTATGGAGGACTCAAAATAAACTTAAGTATAAATAAATAAATGCATGAATAAATATAGGAATAAATAAATAAATGCTTAAATACATGTATAAATAAATTTATAAATGCTTAAATAAATGTATAAATAAATACAGGAATGAATAAATATAAGTTATAAATCAACAGAACATCCTTCAATAAATATATTTTTACATTTCTGTAATTCTTCATTTATTTATTTATCTATTTATGTGTCCACACGTATTTCTTCATTTATTTATGCGTGACATTTACATGTCCGTATATTCAAATGAGCTGGGGTTGTTCGAACCTCTGTCTATTATTTATTTATTTATACTTAAGTCATTTTGAGTCCTCCATATACAAGTACTTCAAGTAGGAAATACAGAGCAATTCCCCCGTCCCCCACCAGGGGGCAGCTTCAGAGCTGCTTTCCTTGTTTGTACATCAGGTGACTAATAAATTCAGCAATATGTTTTTTTCTTCTTCTCCCTTTTATGACATAACTACTTTTTGTTTTCAAAGTCAAAATGAAAGCCAGGTAGCAGCAGCTGTGTGGGCGGATAACGAGATGCATGTGTTTTAAAAACACCGCTATAACCTGACGCAACACCAGGTGTTCTCCCGGTGACCGGCGGCCCGGCTGTCAGGCGGCGTTATGCCGCGTTACGCCGCTTGTCCTCTATGGTCAGTCTGTCTGCAGCACAAAGCCGCCGCTTAAATATGTATGAAAACAACCGACAGAACAATGTCAGCGCGACAGCAGGTGACCGACGCAGAGAACGAAAGCCTCGGAGAGCTCGCTGAACCCGACACTGCTGCAGACGGAGAGGTGGAGGACCGGGAACGCGCAGAGGGCGGAGGACGGCGCGTGCACGAGCTTCTCGAGAGAGACGGACCGGACCGAACCTCCTGGCCTTCACACACCGGCGATACCGGGGAGGGAATGAGGGTGTGTTCTGTGCTGTGGGTGTAATAAATAGAGCCTGTTTATTTGATACGCTGATTATTATTTCTCAAGGCCTATCAGATATGCAACGTGATGTGAGGTAATAAAATATAAAAGGCCTTCCACTATTAGTCAACACTGTGCCATAAAAACACTATAAACTAGAGCGGGCACTCGGTAGAGCGCATACCTTCGCATATCACAAGAACTTATGAACATTTTGGCATTAGTTGCATGCCAATTGGATAGAAATTGACCGTGCTATGGTAAAAAGAAGATATTGACCTTTTCATGACCTTGACCTTTGACCCGTTCGATCCCCAAAATGTAATCAAATGGTCCCCGGATAATAACCAATCATCCCACCAAATTGCAATGCGATTTGGTTTAATACTTTTTGACTTATGCGAGTAACACACATACAAATAAATGAATAAATACACGGCGATCAAAACAAAACCTTCCGCATTTTCAATGCGACGGTAATGATGCTGCAAGAGTTGGATAATGAAATAAAGTCAAGACAATAAAGGCTTTCCAAGTGAAAATAGATATTCAATTTCAGTTAGAAGATTTCTGTACTGAATATTTGTTCTTCCCCGTCTTGTAAACGAAAGAGACGAAAAGTAACCGGCATCACGGCGCTCATCTTTTGACTTGAGTGTATGTCGCAAGACGTGTATTTGATGTATGAGTCACCGCTCCATGATGTCACCATGTGAGGGAAGAGGTCTGGTGACAGTGACGTGGGAGTGTGTGCACATTTGTGTGTGTGTGTGTGTGTGCGTGTGTGTTATGGGTGTGTCGAGTTCACATGCCTCGTCCCGGAGGCCCGTAATGTGTACAGTAACCTTTCGTCGTGGTTTATACGATGAATCGGTTTCACGTTACGCCCCTAACACGACACAGAGCGCCATGATTTATAATAATAATTATAATGAAAAGAAAACGAGTAGACACCGTACCTCTCCTCTGTTTTGTGGTCCACATTGACAAAGATGGAGGAGGTGGAGATGGTTCCCATGGAGGAGCCCTCGTAGAAGGACGGGTTGGCAGGAACCAGATCTGGACGCAGGTAAGAGCCGAACACAGCTGAGGAGAAAACATTCACATGCAGATGTCAGGAAAAGGAAAACAACTTTACTAATTTCCTATATTTCCACCTGATCTTTTCAGCCTGGTAAATGTTTTTCCAACTCCATTCATCCAGTTTTTTTTCTATATTTGTAATCTCCCTTCTGAGACTTTTGAAAAGCTCCTCCAGAGCCACGCGGCATAGAAACAACGAGTTATAATAATCGTGACGCGCCAACTGAACTTTCTTTGTATAATCTGTGGATTTCCCCTTTTGTTGAGAAGACAGACATCGACCAACCCTGACATCCACCCACATCATTTCCTGGAAAACCCCAAAAAAGCCCCATTAGATAATCAATATGTTCGATACAGCGTAAAGCTGTGGATTGCCACCAGTAAAAAGGAGACATTTTTATGACCCCATAACTTCCCCGTCTACTCCACACCCTTGTTTCTTCCCGCGTGGCGTGGCGTGGGCTAACACTTCTTTATCGTATCAAACACAAAGGTCAAGTTGCTGATCGACGCTTTCTTTCACCCCGTCTCAAACAGATGATTGATATGCCTTCTTGTTCAGAGTGTGATTGAGAGAGAGAGAGAGAGAGAGAGAGAGAGAAGGTCACACAGCTTAAACTACATGATTATTCTTTTACACATGCCCTACGGACACACGCTTGTAAATGCTGTAACTGATGAAGTTGGCTTCTGTTTTTTTTTTTTCGTCCATCAAGGCCAAACACCGAGTCCACCAGAGTGACAGCGTGCTACCGGGGACAAGAGGACAACATGTTTATGGCCGAAGGAAAGTGGCTGTTTATGAGCCTGAGTGTCTCGTAAAAAAAAAGCTCTAATAAACCATAAAACACGGAGAATGATTACGGTCATCAGAGGCCAGGAGGCCGTTTAAAAACAGACACGTCCAGGATAACGATAAGCGTTTGAGTTTTGAGACACAAACAACCTCCTTAATGATTCGGATGCTTTGATGAACATCCATGAATGTTGTAAAAGATCCGAGACACGGATAAGGAGCTCCAGACTGCGGGGGTCAGAGCGAGGGAGTGTTGTTGCGTACCTCCTCGCCCGTCCAGACTGGCCAGGCTGCAGGCTCCGGCCAGCCGGTCCCTCCGGTCCTCCTTCTTCCTCTCGTCCGCCTGCAGCGAAAGGATCTCCTGTGAGGACGACTTGAGAGCCGGGATGGACGTACGAGTCCTCTTCGAAGGGGAGAATCGCAGAGCTGCGGAGCGGAAGAGGAGCAATTGAGGGAAATAATCGGAAAAGAGAGCGAAAGAAATGCACGGAAGAGACCGACAGGAGCAGATAATAAAGAGGAGACGGTGAAAAGAGACGAGGATCCCGATTAAAGCAATGTTCACGCGCAATGAAACTCCAATGCTTGGCCTCTAAAATGAGCAGTAAAGTCATGAAACTGTTAAAGTGCCTCCCAAGCAGGACATGAAGCTAAATCCTGTCATCTCCCTCAGACGGGACTTGGCGATGGTTAATAAGATGGCTAAATCCCCAAATCTTTGCCTCAGCCATGTTTATTTACAGAGAGGGGGGGGGGTCCCTCATGATTGCATAACATTGCTCCTATTTGGATGTTGAAGTACACCTTTAAAACTACCATATCAGCAGTTTATAACTGCGTACCCTTTGTTTTCTGAATTTCTAAACCACAAACTCGTCTTAACCCTCCTGTTACCTTCAAATTGACTTACATATGTTACCCTTGGGGTCAATTTGACCCCAGCAATTAAAACCACCAGAAAATTATTATTAGAATTACTATTGTTTCCTAAGTTTAAGTGTCAGGTACTTTGTTTGTTTGTTGATACCTACATATCCCTTTAAATAAATAAAAAAGTTTATATTTCTTTTATGTTTTACACAGTGAAAAACAGCCTGGAGTCAAATTTACAAATGTATAAGTTGTGTACAGGACATTAAAAAAATATAGTTATGTTTTCCCAGTTGTCCCCAATAAATTATGAAAAGTCATGAAATATGAAGAAAAAAAAATGTATGTCAATAATTTTTTTTTAGAGACGTTAAACATTGAATGGGGTCAAATTGAGCCCGGAGGTAATAGGAGGGTTAACGGGCCGGGATTCCCTTCTGTGTGTTTGTGTTTTTGCACACGTCCCCTCATCAACCTGCAGACTTACGCTGAGTCTTTCTGAAGACCCGTGTGCTCATGAACTTGAGGAAGCGGCTGGCATAAAATCCGGGCCGGTGCACCGAGACCGAGTCCTGAGGAGGCAGAGGAAACGCAGAGCTGTCGTTAGAGGAAACCACGAGGAGACGCGAGAGGACGTCACCAAAATAAAAGGCTCGTTCATAAAAGCAGCAGTGTCGGGTTGGAGCGGGCGATCGACTCACGCCGTCGTACACCAGGGCTTTCCACGAGTGTTCCAACTTTTTAATGAACCTGGAGAGAAACAACATAAGAAGAAGCCTCGTCACAAATAAATACACCCGCTTACACAACAACTTCCTCTTCCTGCTTGATCAAACAGGAGACGCTCGCCAATTGGCACACAACTGAGTCGGGTCATTTTTTGCATTTAAGCAGAAAATACGTCAAATTTTAATGTTATGTAACAATGTTTTTGAGGGAATCAAGCCACTATAAAGGCAGAATCAATAACTTCTTTTAAATCACTTTTTTTTTATGTATATATTTTTATTTTAAGTAAGTAAGCAAGCACACAACGAGAGTGCAATTGTGATACATTTACCTTTTTCTTTTTTTTTTACACAAAACACAACAAAACCCAGCAAAACACAACAAAACTAAAGTAAAACTACTAAACTAAACTAAATCTATTAAAAAATAAAATAAAAAATAATAGTAATAATAAAAAAAACAATACCAAATAGTTGCTCGCGATAGCTGCTTAAATCACTTCTTACAACCCACTTTTCATAGAACTGCTTCTAAGTGATGTCGTCCTTTTATGCTTTTATTTTAATTGGCTATTTGTTTGGTTTTAGTTGTATTCAATGCTTTTATGGTATGGTCTTTTTTGTTTGCCGCCATTTAAGTTGTGTTTATGCTTTGTTTATCTGTAGAGCACTTTGTGAACCTTGTTTTTAAAAGGGATATATATATATAAAGTTATTATTATTATTATTATTATTATTATAAGTAAGGCAGGATCATCAGAGGTAAATTGGCTTATAGGTCCCATATTTCTCCTCCCTGACCCGACCTCACCCGTGACGTGCCTCCACCAACCAGATTTATGCGATGCCTTTAAAATGTCTACGAGTTTGAAAGGCCGGAGGCTTCCTTCGTTATCACTCGGCGCTTCTGCTCTCGGGGAAAGGCAAATATCTATTTGTAAATAAAGAAGATTTATAGGCTTGTGTGTGCATTTAAATCATGTTGGATAGAAGTGGATTCCCATCGATGCGACGTGATAATTCAACATTAAGAGATATCGTTGTACACAACAATCGTAGCCGTGGTCAACTATTCACACATATTTTATATTAATTGTCACGTCTTTATTGGCCATTGATGAGACATTTTCATGGTCCAAGAAGTCAACAGACGCTATAGATCAGGGGTGTGAAACTCATCTTCACCGTGGGCCACATCAGCATCATGGCCGACTCTTAAAGGGCCGGTGTATCTGAAGCGCTGTATAAACTACTCCCGAACATACTGTTAGATAACTCTCTTTGCGTTTTATTATTGTTTATCCGAGAGTATAAATATTGTACACCTGGACATTTCTCTAATAGTATGAACACAAATCCATTTAATTTGAAACCTTCAAAATAAAAGCACAGGACATAAAGGTGATCATATGTCTTTCAAGCCGTCGGGGGCCGCATAAAATGACGTGGTGGGCCGCATTCGGCCCGCGGGCCTCGTGTTTGACACCTGTGCTATAGATCAAAAGAAAGCACCCGTATTAGAAACTAAATGATTGCAGATTATATAATCCCATAAATATGATATTCCTATATTTGTCCCACAGTGGAGAAATTTCAAAAATCACAGCAGCGTAAATAACAAAAAATATTTTATATTAATAAATATTATATATACACAGGTATATATATATATATATATATATATATATATATATATATATATATATATATATATATATATATATATACATATATAAAATAATACAAAATACCAGTACCTGTAGGACTGTAGGATATCAATGATGCCGAGGAAGATGAACAGCTTTTCTTCTTTGTGTGTTTTGGCCGGGATGCCACCCATCCTATAACATAGCGAAAAACAAATCCCGCCGTCAGAGCACAGCTCCTGCTCCTCTCCTGCGATGCTGGACACACTGCACATGTTTATAAAAGAGCCACTTGCAGTATTTACATTCACGTGTAATGCTGGTAACGAGCGGAGGAGCGGTGGCTGTGTTTGTATTTGTGTAGCTATGGTTATACGAGAGCCGGACTGTGTGCACACCGAGTGTCGTGCGTGCGGTCGTATAACTGCGTCCGTGAGAAGAAAAAAAAACCCGTGGAGGATAAGAAACAAACAGGCAGAGCGCGTATGCCCAAATATGCGTGCATGCTACGTGACTCACGTGTCGTCTGTGGTGAGGGACTCTGCCGCCTTGCCGTCTCCCTGGATGGACTCCATGGCCGTGGAGTAGAGCACCCTCTGACCCACGGGTCTCCTCCCGTCGCCCCCTGCCTGGCCCAGCTCGCCCCCCTCTCTCTGGCTCTGGTCCAGGACATGCACGCCCAGCAGCAGGCTGTAGTCCATGATCTTAAAACTCTCCAGCACCTATGGGAGATTACAAGACGTGCAGTCGGTACAAGAGGAATCCTTTGATGAGGAAATGGCGCGAGTCGGATTGACGGATAGTTCACGTGCGCCGTGACCCGCGGGATTACTTTCCCGGACAGGATGCTCCGCCTTCGGCTCACAGGCGGTGAGTATACTGGCCTGTTTTGAAATGTTTTCCTCCTAAAACACTTTGACAGCCTTTGAGGCTTCGGGGCCTCAAAGGCTGTGAAATATTAAAAGGAAATCTCCTGTTGAAACCAGTTTTGAGTTAAATAAACAAGGTGTTTCTCCACAGTGAGCCAAGTGTTACACGTTGACCTTCAGGAGCTTTTTACCCAGTTTCCCAGAGACTCTGAGACTTAATGTTTGCTGCAGTAAAGCAGTGGTGGCCAGTCAAGGGTAGAGAGAGAGAGAGAGAGAGAGAGAGAGAGAGAGAGATCTGAGAGCAGGGTCAGAGTCAGGTAGCCAGTCTTATCTTATGACGGAGGCTGAAAAAGGTTACTGCGCTGGTTTGTGTTTCCTGACGCAGGTGGAAGGGCGTGGCACAGAAAGAGAGAGAGAGTATGACTTATCAGAAATAGAGAGGTGAAAGCCATGAACTTTTGCAAATAGCTTACTTTCCATTCAAAACAAGATCAAAAAAAATAAATCAGAAAACTCAAATCTCTCGTATCAATTGCTTCAATGTGCCAGGTGATGAAGAGCTAGGAAGTAGGAGTTGAGAGGAACAACTAGGCTTGAGAAGAAACTGCCAAATGAACATCGCACTAAGACTCATTAAAGTTCATCATTATTGTGTTGTGCATTCTCATAACACAACCTAAACTAAATTGGAGGCAATAAAAACATCTGGTATAATAAGATAAGAAAAGATAAGATATTCATTTATTAGTCCCACAGTGGGGAAATTCAAGGATCACAGCAGTGGGTAAATTAAGAGCATTAATAAAAATAAAAGATACAAATATTATTATTTTTTTAAACACAAATCACAATACAAAATACTGAAATACTAATAAAATACAAATACTAATACTAAATTACTAATACTAACTACTAAACACTAAATACAGTAATATAATACAATAATGGAAGAGAGCCTAGACCCAGAAGAGAACCCCGGCCTGTGTTAGTGAAGAATACGAGGCAGATGTCCTGAAGGACTACAACTTCCTCTTGTCTCCCCTCGATAGGCGGTCTTCAGTCCACGGGCAGAGAAGACATCAGCATTATTAATTGTTGATCCAGTTAGCGTCTGATGCATAGAGTCCCAGTCACACATTCATACTCAGACACTAAATAGACTTGAAGTCGGACTCACACCAACACTGGGCCTTTTGTCTCAGCGCTGCCTTTTCCAGATCCGCGATTTGCATCCCTTCGGTCAAACTCCCCCGGCTTATTCAAACTGCAGCCATGTTGAACCCTCGGGCGACAGAAGGCCGTCACTGTGCCTCCCGGCCCCGGCTCGCACGGGCAAACAATCAAACCGCCTCAGCGGAGAGAAAACAGCTGCGCGGCTGGGATTGTGTGCGCGAGAGATTTTTCTTTGGATTCAGAAACAAATACTGTTTATTGTGGCAGGCAGAAGAAAAGTAGTCAATAATCAGTTAGCGGAGCGGAGTACGAGGGATTCTCAGAGGCGGAAGAGCGTCTGAACGGGGAAAAGGCCTCCAGCTTCTGTGGGGATTGATCTTCCTCACAGCATCCCCCCGATCTTCAACTCATCTCTGTTCCCCCCCCCCGAGCAGTCCTCCTCCACCTGTCTCTCTCGGAGCCATTTTTTTGTTGCAGTGACACTAATACACAGCGAGCTTTCTTAAATCTGAGACGGTCTGCGGGCGGAAAAAGAACACAGAGCTTCTTATGCTCGTTTTGTGGGCCTGCTGGATCCCCCCCCCCCCCTCCCCTGTGAGTCCAGTTACAATCACAGGAATGTCTCTGCTCGAGTATGCATCTATAATTAATGAATGCTGTATTCATTAATTATAGATGTTGTTGTTACCCATGACACAACTGATTCAATTAGGGACACAATTAATTATGTCACTTGTAAAGGCATAAGGACTGATTACAAAATGTCATTTTAAAAACAAATTAAAATCCCCTTTTTCTGTGTCTGTTTATTCTCTCTGACACTGAACATGAATGATCCGCTTTTTTATTTTTACCTTCGCATTGAAAATGTTAAAGGTCATGTTTTGATCGCTGTGTATTTGTATGCGTGCGTGTTATTCGCATAAGTCAAAAAGTATTAAACCGAATCGCATGCAATTTGGTGGGATGATTGCTTATTACCCGGGGACGATGTGATTATATTTTGGGGTTGATCGAGCCAAAGGTCAAGGTCATGACAAGGTCAAAATCTTCTTTTTACTATAGCGCAGTCAATTTATATCCAATTGTTATGCAACTAATGCCAAAATGTTCATAATTCAATGCTCAATCTTATGATATGCGAAGGTATGCGCTCTACTGAGTGCTCGTTCTAGTTTTAAATGTTTCTTCTCTGATGTCAAACATAATACCTTTCAACAAGACCGATAAACTTCCGAATGCAGTTTTTCACTCGTTTTCATAGAACAAGGAATTAGTTGATTAACAAATAAAATAATGAATGGATTAATCGATTATCAAAATGTGTAATGCACGTCCGTGTTGACGGGTCCCGTTGAAGCCGGCCTCCCCTCGGGCTCCAGGGCCGGGCTCTGGGTCTCTGCCTCAGCGATTGAGAGGAGCCATTGTTGTCGTTTCAGGATCCCAAGGCCGAGGAGAGGGCGAGCCATACAGTAAACGGTTGTTTATGATTGACCACGCTTGCTTCTATGCAACCATTATTGTCCAAGAATGCATGCCCTTATTGTCTGAATCATTATTTCTGCTCTTTTTTTGTGTGCGTGCAATTAAAAGACTCCTAGTTCATAAATTATTAAACAGAGGTATGACGTAGAAGTGTGTGTGTGTGTGTGTGGGGGGGGGGGGGGTGAACATCAGCGTCTCGGCCGCTTGACATCATCGCGAGCATCAGCGTCACCCTCACGTTCGTCTCGTCAAACACACACACACGCGCACGCACGCACAGTGGGTACAGACACACACATCACTCAACAATGGACCCTCTGTCTCCCTCCCTCCGTACAGTAGAGATGAATTATTGATGTCTGTGTTGTTTTGGCATTTGGGAAGTCCCAGGGGAGCTGCAGAGTAATGGAGAATGGAGTAATGGAGTAGACTTAGAAGGGAAGAAAGCGTGGCCTGTGTTTCCCTAGCAGTGTCGCACGTAACAGAAATATTAGAATATAACAGATTCGATCAAACACATTACTCATCCTCCTCTTGGTCTCATCGATTTCTCCTTCAAATCAACTCTGACCTCCCACACTCCCAAGAAACTAAAGTACTGGGGAAAAAAGAAAATCACTCGAAATCCAGACTGTTTGCTGTCCTGGCTCCTGATTGGTGGAACGAGCTCCCCGCTGACATCAGGACGGCAGAGAGTCTCTACAGCAGGGGCGTCAAACTCATTCTCACCGTGGGCCACATCAGCATCATGGCTGCCTCTTAAAGGGCCGGTGTAACTTAAACACTGTATAAACTACTCCTGAACATATTGTTAAATAACTCTATTTGCATTTCATTATTGTTTATTCAGGTGTAGAAATATTGCACGTGATAAAATGTCTCTAATATTTTAACATAAATCCATTTAATTTAAAACCTTCAACATAAAAGCATGGGATATTTCTTTTTAAATGTCTTTAAAAAAAAGGTAATCATATGTCTTTTCAAGCCGTCAGGGGCCACATAAAATGACGTGGTGGGCCGGATTCGGCCCGCGGGCCTTGTGTTTGACACCTGTGCTCTACAGCTTCCGCCGGAAACTAAAAACACATCTTTTCCGACTACATCTGGATCAAAACACAGATTATCACTTCAGTGGCTCTTAAATAGCTCTTATTGTGGTACTTTTGTAGTTCGACTACGTTGAGGAAATGTTACTTTCTGTATTCTTGTAGTTCTGAGTTTGTACTCTAGGTTGAAATGCACTTATTGTAAGTCGCTTTGGATAAAAGCGTCTGCTAAATGACATGTGATGTAATGTAAAAAATAAAAACATTTCACCACATATTTGATTAAACAACTGTCCACTTCCTCAGCCCCCCTGCCCTTCACAGCCTTGTTGTTCTGCCTCTGCCACCCCCTCCTCTGTGTTTTGGTTCGCAGCCTCGGCCGGGGTGACGGGGTGAGCTGCTTACTCATGGAAATGGACAGCGATTCTGCTTAGTGGGCTCTTTCCTTCCCGCTCAGGAGGCGAAAGCAGGAAGCCATGACAATAACAAACTGTACCACACAGCAGCTGCTTAACGGCCTCACTTACATACATACATACACGCCGTACCGGATACTGTGTGCATGCATTATGTGGCGCATAGAGCGCCTCAGTGGGCAGACGGTTCATGCCCGGGGGACGTCGGGCCAAGGTTGTAAATGGAAGTGTGCCGTTTGTTTATAGAAATACTGACTTAGCAAGAGGAGAGGATGTCCTTCTGACTGAAAACTGCATAAGAAAAGATAAAAAAGACCAGAATGGGCACTCGGCAGAGCGCATACCTTCACATATCACAAAATTAGGCATTGAATTATGAAAATGTTGGCATTAGTTGCCAATTGGATTTACCATGGTAAAAAATAAGAAGATTTTGACCTGTTCATGACCTTGACCTTTGACCCCAAAATCTAATCAATGGTCCCCAGATCATAACCAATCATCCCACCAAATTTCATACGATTCAAGAAGATTTTGACCTTTTTTTATGACCTTGACCTTTGACCCGATCGATCCCAATGACCCGATCGATCCCAAAATCTAATCAAATGGTCCCCGGATCATAACCAATCATCCCACCAAATGTCATGCTATTCGATTTACTACTTTTTTACTTATGCGAATAACACACACACACGCATACAAATACACGGCGATCAAAACATTACCTTCCGCATTTTCAATGCAAAGGTAAAAATAGAAGACGTGGATAAAGTCAGCCTATTGGTTAATGATGTTGAGAGGCGACATAACCTGAGGAGGTCACTTAAAATGCCTCTCTATTTCTGGTAATCATTCTCTAACCCTCTTATTCTCTAGTCACAAGACCCATGTTCGTGATCACGAGACTCAAAGGGCTGGGAAAGCCAGCTTTGTTCACAGCTGTTCACAAACCTTTATTGGAAAGATACTCCACTTTCCCTGAAGAGAACGTAGAACGAGTACGGTAGACCCAGAAGACGTACTGGAACAAAACTAGTCTCATGTCAAGTTACATTTTCTTTCCAATAACACACAAAGGAGAGGAGAGCCGAGTACAGAAGAGAAAAGAGCTGTGTTGCCTAACAGGCTAATCTTAGTTTACCTAAAGCACCACACTAGTCATTACTGCTAACTCTGTTCCATACTCCATCAATCACGGTTGGTTCTTCACTTCTTAAAACCCATTTTTATAGAACAACTTTTAAGTGATCGTCTTTTTATGCAGAACTTTGGTTCCCCTAATTTAGTTTGTCTGTCTTTAATTTATTTATAATTTATTTGTAATTTTTATTTTAATTAATTTTGGTCATTTTCAATTTTAATATATACTTTTAAATGTAATATTGGTTTATTACTATTCCACTTGTTTTGCTTTGACTCTCTGTGGAGCACTTTGTAAACATTGTTTTTAAAGGTGCGATATAAATAAAGTTATTATTATTATTATTATTATTATTATTATTATATTCCAACACACTAATAATTGAAACCTTTAACCTGAGCCTGGTTTAATGGAAGGAATTAATTAGTTCCCTGAATGCTGCCATGCAGGGTTGCCAGTTCTGTCAGGTTGACCGGGCCCAGCAGGAAGTCTCTGGGCCTCATCTGTACAATCAGATCAGATTTTTGGAAGTAGTGGTGGATCACAGCATCACACACATTATGTCTCCTATTAAACTAAATATGCCCCTCCAGCAGACAGGTCTCTTGGCTTCTGCGTTAAAATAGAGAAGGATGCAAACTTCAGAAGGAGGACTGTGTCTGGCCGGAGCTCCGAGTCTCTCATGTCTTAGTCACATTCGGTGTTTGGAGCGCTGTCATGTCGTGAGGCATCGCAGCGCGGAGATGGTACAGCAGAGCCCAGGGCGAAGGGAGAGCTCGGACTGAACACACAGTGGAAACACACTGCAGTCCGACTGACGACATGTCGGATTTTATTTTGTCCCATCTAAGATGTGCACACACCGTCCCAAACTAGAACACAATGTAATTAATTCATAGAGTGTTTAAAGGGGACATATTATGCCCATTTTCCACAAGTTGATATGGTTCCTTGGGGTCTTAATGTAATGTTTGTAACATATTTATGGTCAAAATACCACAATAATCATTTCAAACAGACTTTGTACCTGTCAGAAACACCTCCCCACAGGTTGACCTGTTCTGAGTGGGCGAGGTGCTCCGGATTGCAGGTTGGAGGTGAAGTATCGTACCAAAGGCTCAACATGGTTGTATTATTTGAAGGACAATTATCGTGTATCTGGCAACCCTGAGATCGGTTGACCAATGACTTTTTCTCTATACCGTCAGAGCTCGCGCAAGAAGGTGGAACGTAAGGGAGATACCATTTCCAAAACGTGTAAGGGGTAAATACTAGTTTGTGAAAACCCAGAGAAACACAAATATCCGACGAAGCAAAATCCCGGACACATTTTTTAGGTCTCAAAAACAGGACATGTCCGGGGAAAACCGGACGTCCGGTTATGACTTATGGCGCCAGGTCACCAAACCGTCTCTAAACTGGGGGGTCGAGTGGTGGTTTGGGGGCGGGGGGGGGGGGGGGGGGTTCCAATGCCCAAATCTACGTAGACATTGGTGGTGATCCCAATCGACGCACTCAAGCATATCGTTTCTGACATAGAGGAACCTATGCCAGACACCCAAATTAACGTATAGAAGCACAAAAAAAAGTGGAATTTTCATAATACGTCCCCTTTAAGCTTTTACAAGCAGTTACAAGGATGAGAGGTCAGTGACATCCTCTCTACACGTCCCTTTACTCCAGTGATTCCCCGGTTTAAAGCAATCTGCCCGAAGCTCTGCTATGGCACAAGACACATGTCCATGTGGGGCTGCACATAGGTCAAAATGTTTCAGCAAACAAAAGAGAGACATGAAAATTCAACTGAAACAGCCTTTTGAGGGAAAATAATCCAATAAAAAAAACATAATAGACTTCCTTTTCCGTACAGCTTCCTTTTTAAGGAATAATAGTGACCTTCCTGTTGCAGTCCAATGAAAAAAGGCAAATGATCAGAGAGAGAGAGAGAATGAGCATGCATCCACAATATCACTCGCTCCACACACTGCTTAATTCATATTTTATTTAAACGTACCTTAAATTGCTTTTATCGTGGTTGTTTGTTCACTGTATTTGAAATCTCTGAATCTAAAGTTCTGAATACCCCAACTTCTTGGAGGTGGTATTATTCTTCATTTCTGTGTTTGCAAAATCACAAAAAAAAGATTTAAAATAAAAGCACCTACCCGACAGTCTCTCTGCAGCGTCTTCATCAGGTTGTTGTACGTCTCTGGGTCAAAGTAAAGCCCTTCTTCATGCATGTCCTGGAAGTCCAGGTCCTTGTAGGTGGGACAGGTCTTTTCCCTCTCTTTCCTGGACGCCCGTCTCTTGTAGGTGGATCCCTTCAGGTCGTATTTGTAGTGCATCTTGACGGAGCGCGGCAACATGTTGTTCATCACCACCAGGCGGATGTTGATGCCTCCGGACTGGATGCAGTACAGTCCGTAGAATTTGGGCAGCAGTGTGCGCGGATTCTGGTTCAGATTCTGTGATATAACATGAAAGACAGCTTCACTTTTACTGCATGTTTCACTGATGCTTCTTGCATCATTTCTCTACGGTAGTCGAGATAATTAAGAAGTGACGGACACAATGAGTGCTGGGGGTCTTAGAAATTATTTAGGTAACAGATATGAATAAATGAGCAAAATTAACAAATGTCTGACTTCTTCACTTCCATCCAGCTAGTCCTCATCCAGCTAGTCCTCATCCAGCTAGTCCTCATCCAGCTAGTCCTCATCCAGCTAGTCCTCCATCCAGCTAGTCCTCATCCAGCTAGTCCTCCATCCAGCTAGTCCTCATCCAGCTAGTCCTCATCCAGCTAGTCCTCATCCAGCTAGTCCTCCATCCAGCTAGTCCTCATCCAGCTAGTCCTCCATCTAGCTAGTCCTCATCCAGCTAGTCCTCCATCCAGCTAGTCCTCATCCAGCTAGTCCTCATCCAGCTAGTCCTCCATCCAGCTAGTCCTCCATCTAGCTAGTCCTCCATCTAGCTAGTCCTCCATCCAGCTAGTCCTCCATCCAGCTAGTCCTCCATCTAGCTAGTCCTCCATCCAGCTAGTCCTCCATCCAGCTAGTCCTCCATCCAGCTAGTCCTCCATCTGTCTAGTCCTCATCCAGCTAGTCATCCAACCAGCTAGTCCTCCATCCAGCTAGTCCTCCATCCAGCTAGTCCTCACCTGTCTAGTCCTCATCCAGCTAGTCATCCAACCAGCTAGTCCTCCATCCAGCTAGTCCTCCATCCAGCTAGTCATCCAACCAGCTAGTCCTCCATCCAGCTAGTCCTCCATCCAGCTAGTCCTCCATCCCCTTTTCTGAGATGCTTTTTAACCTGATGGTGCCCGACAGCTGAAGCTAATGAGAACCTTAATTACATCTGATTTATGCCACCTAAGCATCTAAAAATGATCTTTGCAAATTCAACCCTAGGCTACAGTTCTTTAGACTCCCATTCCACATTCAGACGTGTAGTTTTCTACCTGACTAAGTGCTGGAGACCTCATGAATCAACCGGACGTCGCTCACCATGTAGTATCCAGGCAGTAATCTTTGGAGAAACTTGGCCTCTTTGTGCTGGACGGTTTTAATGATGAACTCGTCATCGCTGGTTAGGTAGAAGAGAGAGCCGCTGGCCCCCGGGTTGGTGAGCTCGATCAGAGGCTCATTTACGAGAGAGTACTGAGGAAGGACAACACAGAAAACAGTTTCATATACCATATGAAACAATAGACAAACTTCAAGAAAAGAGCTCCACTTTGCATAAATCCAGACATAAACAGCTCTAAACACAAACACTGTGATGCAGATTTCTTTTTAAATACTATACATGTCAAATATGATTAACCCCCAATGTGAGAGATCAGAGGTCAAGGCTCTGTGCAGGCCACAGAGTCATTCCACATCAAACTCAGAAAACCGAAAACAGGAATGGGTCCGCCCCGACCCATTCCGCCCCAATAGTTTGGTCGACCCACTTCTCTGGAAGTGGGTCGACATTGTTATCATTGTGCAAACACATTAAAGAGAACTGCACAATGACCAGATCTCTATCACAGCGGAATGACAAATCCGTCTGCCAAATGTTGATAAGATCTACTGACATTTGTTGCTGCTAACAAACGGGCCGACTGTCTGCTAACAGAAGCTCCTCAGCCAAGGTAATAGGGAAGAGTTACTGCTTGTGCTTGGCTATAAAACATCAGATCGAGAGCCCTCATCCACCTGTGGCCATCAACGTGTGAGGGAGAGACTGTGATAGTCGCCTCTTGAAGAGCAACGTTAGATGTAAGCAGTGCATTATGGGAGCATTTACAGAGGAGCAACACTGGTGGCATCCGCTTTCTTTTCCAGAGATCCCTCCCCTGATGTCCGGTTGCAGTCACGTGTAATTACAACCGCAAACCCATCCGTGGTTTGTTGCATTTGCATTCAGTGTGTGTGTGTGTGTGTGTTCTCTCTTTTAATTAGACTCCGCTGTAGCCTCTGTCTGAACAAATTCATCATCACCTCAAGGACATCCATCATGAGTACATCCTCACCCTGCTGCCTTTAGGTTACATGTGGCCTTGGTCTCTCTTCCAGAAGCCTTTGTCTTTCACTTACACAGACGTACATTTGGCCATCGCAAGAATGTAGCTTGTTGTGTTTTGAAAGGCTTACGAAAAAGGATAATGGCAACATGAATGATGAAGCTCATACAAGATGACAGAACATCTCCTTTTGTTTGTTTTGTCGGGATGAATAGGCAACAAGATATTCTCTTTGATGAGAAGCAAATTACGTTAACATAAAGGATGGCATGTAGAGCACTTACAAAAAAGGCTTTGATCATCTTTACTTTAAACATTACTCTCCGTTTCTCTCTAGCTATGTCTCGAGGTTTTGATTGTGTTAATAAATCACAGAATCCATTGCAGATTTCATTCAGCTCTGCAAGCTGGATAAAGCTTTCATAATGAGGGCGCTCAGTCATTACCTCCAATATCTCCAGCAGCCCAATGTTTTGTCTTGACTTTATCCTCACATCTTGTCTTTCCTCTGCTCAGATGATGTGCCACATTACCAGCCTTCTACTCAATAAAATACACAGCGAATTTGATGACTAATAACTGTGCACTGAGGTGGAAGACTAGAGTTTAGTCAATGTGAAGTAATTCAAGAGAATTGTCTCTTATGGGTGCAATGGTCATTTTAAGAGATAGAAACAATGGGGGGAAAAATTTATTTAACTATTCATGTGGACAAATAAGCTCTGAGCAGAAATAGTGTGTAGTTCAGTAGAGAGGTTTTCAACAATGATAACATTTATTATTTTTGGCACAGTGGTAGATATAACTAATTAAAGCAATAGTGAGGAAAATGCGCATATTCCCTTTCTTGTCGAGAGATGAGATTAATACCTCTCACATGTCTGCCCACTAAATATGAAGCTACAGTGAGCTGGAAGTTAGCTTAGCTTAGCATTGAGACTCAAAATGATACCGGCAATCCAGAAATCAGCCTCTCCAAAGCTCCCCGTCTGAGACATATGTTTTGTGTAACCCATACAAAACAGTAGAAGTAAAAACAATACAATGTGTGGTTTTACATGAGGTTTTATGTGCAAGAACATTTCTTAGCAGTGATTTATGGCTGTTTACAACACATTAAAACAGTAAAACATTGCTTTGAGTCATTTCTCCTGGGTGAATGTAATGTTTTATAATGTCTTACTTAACTTACATGACGGGAATGCTTAATTCAGGACATGAGGACTGGATTATGAGTTTATGACTGGATCATTTTGTTGAAGGTGGAATAAACAATAACCAGTTACTGACAGCTCATCTGGCTTTGAGTCTTACCAGGTAGTCGTCTGGTTTGATGCCGAACAGATCCCTGAAGTAGCGGAAGGCCAGCGGGGCGTAGGTCTTGAAGCGAAAATCAGGATAGTGATGTGCCGGGGTCAAGTTGCTTCCCTCACTAGGATGTGTAATGAATAACCAACCAGGGCAGGAAACAAGAACATATATTGATTCATTAGATACATTATTACAACACTGATTCAAATAAGGTGGGGTTAAGAAAACCTTGACATTATATACACTACCGTTCAAAAGTGTGGGGTCACCCAACAAGACAATTTCGTGTTTTCCATGGAAACTCACATTTATTCATCCAACGAATTGCAAAATGAATAGAAAATATAGTGAATACATTGACAAGGTTAGAAATAATGATTTTTATTTTAAATATGAATTGTGTTCTTCAGACTTTAAGCTCAAAAGGAAGGCCAGTTGAAAAGCTTCTGTGACCAGCATAACTGTTTTCAGCTGTGCTAACATAACAAAAGGGTTTTCTAAAATTCTAACCTTCCGTTAGTCTTCTAAGGCAACAACACAATGTGCCGCTAGAACACTGGAGATGGGCCTCTATACAACCGTGTAGACATTACATTTTATTAAAACTGATGTTTCAACCTAGAATAGTCATTTACCATGTTAATAATGTATAGAGTGCATTTCTTAATAATGTAATGTTATCTTCCATTCAAAAAACATGCTTTTCTTTGAAAAATAAAGACATTTCTAAGTGACCCCAAACTTTTGAACGGTATTGTAAGTGAACAGTGTCAAAACACACACAGTCATTCTCCAACCAAGGATCACATGCAAGCAGCACCAGGCGGGAAAGTGAACCCTTAAATCTGTGTGCCCGGGCGGTTGACTCCCAGTAAGTGTGTTAGCGATCCTTGTAATGTGCTCCACCCAGGAATGAACCGAGTAAAGTCATCCCTGGGAACCCAGATTCTCCCGTAGTTTGGTGACAATCCAGCCTGTCTAGAGTTCTCCGCCTGGAGACTGAAGGCGACTCTGATTACTGGATGTAAACAATACCACACGACACACGATGAACCTCGACTCGGGAAGAAAAGGGAAAACATTTAACAACAAACTCACAAAATAACCCACGTTTTGTTGTTGATTTGACCTTAAAAACCTGACATTCTGAATCGGGCTTTGTCAAAGTCATGAATCCCAGGGGAACACAGCGACACAGGAGTAAGCACGTCTGATGGGGTTAGAACGAGTCAGCCTCCACGTCTTTCATCTCGTAAAGAAACCGCACCGACACAAAATCTACAGGAAGTAGGTCAAATAAAAAGTTGTATTTTCCAGGGCACCTCGAAACCTGGTTCATATTCCTGGATGTCTTTCTGGATAAAGAGGCGAGTGCCTTGTTGTTTTACGCTGGTGTTATATTCAGTAATGAGATACAGGGAACAGTCAGGCTCGGCTGCGCAACACAATAAGTGTGATTACTCCACAGTAGTGAAATGTGACTGCTCTGTTTAGTGTGTGAAGGAAACAACAATTATCTGTCATCATGGGTAACATACGCCTCGCATGGAAACCATCTCACAACACACTTCACTTGGAAATGTTTCATTCAGTCTAATCAGAGGGCCATCTGTGCGTGTGTGTGTGTGAGAGAGAGAGAGAGAGAGAGAGAGTGTGTGTGTGTGTGTGTGTGTGAGTGTGTCAAAGTGATCTGCGAAACTTCCAGCCACCCAAAACTTGCCTGACAGGATGAACAACAGTGGAAACGGCTCCAAAGAGGAGCAACAGGAATAAGAGGAGGAGAAGGAGGAGAGTGAAGAGAAGGAGGGAAGCAAAAGCACAGAGAGAACCGTCTCAGCCAATCACGTGATAGACATGGGTGTGTGTGCGTTTACATATCAGAAGAACGTAGAGAAAGTTTAGAGAACTAAGAGGGAAACAGTTTTGTAAGATGCAAGTTGTAAGACATATATATTGTCTAAATTATTTTAGAATTTTTTTATTTTGGGTAATTTTCTTGTTCCCTAACCATCCAACCTTTTCTTCAGCTGGCTTTCCCTCTGAATATCTGGCCCTGAAGATAACGACAACTTCAGTTGTATTTCACCGTCATGTGAAGAGGCTTGATATCGGGTGCCGAATTTAGGATGATGTAACAAGCAGGCTTTGAACTATTGATATGTTGCGTTTCAAAAGACATCACTTATCTTTACTTTCCAGTAAAGCAACAGAAACCAAGAGTCATGTTCGCGTTTGGTTGCCGAGCAGTACGACGTCGGTGTGCGTGCCAAGACCCGGTTTGCATAAACCATAATGAGTTTGCATATCCTGGTTCAGCATTTGCAGGTAAACCACCAAGTATTTCCTCGTCGGACTCCGATCCTCTTCCTCGTCTTGAATGGTCCGTTTATTTGGCCATAAAAAACAACCAATGAAGACATTCAGCTTGATTCTGACTCGTTTCTTTTTGCGGGAATCTTTGCATGTCGTCCAGGTTAAAAGATACAAAGTTCTACTAAGTTCTGTAAGGTCTGGGAACCCTTCTTAGAGCACGTCAGGTCTACCCAACTAGATATCGCCACCATTGATTAATTCGCCCGAACAACGCACCAGTATCCTGTTTTAACTAGCTTTATTGGTAGCATGTGTTCGCAGCATGCAGCACTTTTTTTTGTTTTTGTTTAATTGATTTTTAATACCTTTTATGTTGTTGTTGTTTTACTTATTGTTATGTATATGTTTATTTATTTTTTCTTATTTATAGTCTTTACATGTAATGTGTATCCTCACCATTTGACTGTTTGATATGTTGTCAATCCTTATTTGTGGGGTATATATTGTACCATAAGTCTTGTTTTGTAATTTCTAAAAATAAATCATCTATTAAAAAAAAACATACAAAGCAAGTTTTTAAATAGAACATAATTAACCCATTCAGCTAAGTATAATGTTAGCTAATTAAAATGTCCCCACAAATGACTGTTCTACTGTGAGACTGGTGCTGGTTAATCACTGGGGACTGTGTCTGAGCATCAAATGCACTAATGTACATGTGAACACCAGTAAAACTTTGAAATACATGTCTGGGTTGGTTTTAGATGATGTCCAATGTCTCTGAGCTGATGATGCGATTGTGAACGCAGCTTGAGATGACCACACACTGACATATGGTTTCACTGTAGCAGTAAGAGGCACACAGTAAGCTGATTTCACAGTTATTGGCAGGATAATCCATCAGAATAGTTTTATCCCTGCATCATGACTTGGACGAACAAAATTGACGTTGTTGATAAAACGATGACGATTGCAGTTTGTGGTAGCAGCGAAATTTCTTAAGATTCAATTTCCAGCACTTGCAGTTTCCACTGAGCATTATAAAATTATACTTTTTAAATGTTTTTAATGCAAAACCAAGACATTTACTATTCGAGCGGGCGGACAGAACAACAAGCTGCGTCTTTAGTTGCTTTCCATTCATTCGTTTTGCAGCGTCAGGAAACTGTCGCAGCCAGAGAGCAGCCGGCTACCGCCTACACACGGTACGCGCCTGTGTCCTCTGATTCACTGGCTCTTGTGGAGCAAATAAACTTCAGCTTATGCAAAAGTCTGGCTGCTATTTTCAAAAACAATGAGCAGATCAATTTACTCACACATTGAGCGATTGCTTTCAAAAAATGTACACTACCGTTCAAATGTTTGGGGTCATTTAGAAAAAAAGAAAATAAAGCACATTTTTCCCAATGAAAATTACATTAAATTAATCAGAAATACTCTCTATACATAGTCAATGTGGTAAATGACTATTTTCTGTTTTTTAATGAAGTCTCTACAGAGGTGTGTAGAGGCCCATCTCCAGTGTTCTAGTGGTACATTGTGTTATTGCCTTAGAAGACTAGCAGAGGGGTAGAACCCCCTTGAAACCCTTTTTTTTCCTTATAACTTTTTATTTTGCATTTTCCACAAACGGATTATTCCTTGACATTGAAACCCTTTTTATGTGAGCGCAGCTGAAAACAGTTATGCTGGTGAGAGAAGCTCTAAAACTGGCCTTCCTTTGAGCGACAAGTTTGAAGAACAGCATTAATATTTACAATGAAAATCATTATTTCTAACCTTGTCAATGTCTTCAATATATTTTGTATTAATCTTGTATTCATTTAATAAATAAAAGTGTGAGTTTTCATGGAAAACACAACATTTTCTCGGGGACCCCAAACTTTGGAACGGTATGTAAATATGATGGAAGATGTCTTCCTGTGCATAGAGGCGGTGTGTGCGGTGGGGGGGGGGGGGGGGGGGGGCGCTCCATCGCACTGACCTGGGCAGGAAGACACTCTCCACCACATAGAAGTCTTGCATAAGCACGTCTCTGTCGGGCTTGGAGGTGAGGTTGCCCACTGTGTAGCCAATGCCGAGCTGAATGGCCCCCTTCAAGGCCGATGATGTGGTCTGGATGGGAACATAGAAGAGAAAACAACCGATTAGTCAGGCTGTTATATCAGACTGTCACGGTTATCCTCATTGCATTCACTAATGGATGTAAATGTAAAGCCTGGGAGTGATAGTGATAACTAGGGATGCAAAATCCTGGTGGAGACTTTTTTTTTCAGAGGTTCTTTGCAAAGGCTCTTTTTAACATGTCATATGCAGATAGAAACAAACCTTTCTACCATATTTTTTGCACATAATCCATTAATTTGCTAAACTCCATAATTAAGGTACATTCCTATTTAATGAGATCCTGGAAAATGTCCTGTATAAGCAATGAAAGCGTGCTACTGTATAGTACATGTTCTTAGTATGCACTTCACACTAACACATTAAAAGCCCAGGAGAGCCGTGTCGTAAACACACAACACGGCCCGACACAGTGATATCTGTTGTGGGCAGCTTTTTAATGGAGACATTTTAAGAAATGCTGCCATAAGCAGTGACGTCTGACATTTTTATTTTTTTTCAGGAAAGGAAACAAGCGTGACCAGCACTTGACTGGTTTCTGGCAGCCGGCCCTGGCAGGGGTCAGGACATTATGTGATAGAGACAATTATGAGGACTCATGTGACTCACAAGCTCACAAGTGAAGACCTTTTGGTCTCGTCGGCTCGAGACGGCAGCATTCAAAATAAATGTTGTGGAAGCAGTTTGACATCCATCTTTAAAATGAAACCATACACAGTGAAGCTATTGTATGAATATTCATACTTATTTACCTTTTTGTATGTTTTCTCTCTGCTTTTGCTCCAAGGCCCTCCGATCCCATTGTCTGTTGTGCTAGACATCTGAAAAAGACGAAAAGGACGGAAAGAAATGTGATAAAGTCAAATTACTGGTGCACATTTGACAACATAAAATGACTGTGTCCATCATAAATGACTGAGAAAGTCAGGAGAATAAACTTACCGTGGCTAATGTAAAGCGGTGCCCGGCAAAACAGCAATCAGGGCGACATCTCCTGACTGTCAGCCAACATCAGGAGGTTTGGATATGTCTCCCTCTGCAAGAGAACAGACACACAAGCTAGTTTTACATAATTAAAATAAACAGGGGTAATAAACGCCCACAGCCTGTGCATTAAGTGAAGCTGCTGCAAGTTAAGCTGTGACTGAGGATGGGATGAAACTCAAAGATACCCTGATTGACTGTGATACCTTTGAAGCTACTTTAATGCGAGCACTCTCCTGTTAATCTCTGCCTGATAGCAAAAGCAATGCAGACTTTCTAAACGTTCACTTTTAGACTGGCCCCCCAGCATGAAATCACTGGTTATACAATGACTCATGAAATATTTATATATATATATATATATATATATATATATATATATATATATATATATATATATATAAATATATCAGCTCTTCTTATTAGCCTTGCTCTGGACAGCATAGCTATTCGGAGTCAGTTTGGCTGTCGCTTCACAAATGCTACTGTGCAGACGTAGAAAGCACAAGGTGATTTAGAGGCACTTTCTTCTCAGCTGCAGAGTGTGTATAAATGAGTAGTAGTCCCGGGGCGGGAAAGCAATCTGGTGTTGCTGCCTAGCTTACAGAACCGAGTCCTTACTGAGCCACGAAAAACATTAGTTTCCGCATATGTTCTCCATGAATTGTACCACTCCCTGTCACTCTCTTGTAAATGCATCCATGTCCTCCAGCCCCCCTTTACTCTCTCCATAGCATTTGTATTACCTTTGCATTGAAAATGCGGAAGGTAATGTTTTGATCGCCGTGTATTTGTATGCGTGCGTGTCAAAAAGTATTAAACCGAATGGCATGAAATTTGGTGGGATGATTGGTTATTATCCGAGAACCATTTGATTAGATTTTGGGATTGATCGGGTCAAATGTCAAGGTCATGATAAGGTCAACATATTCTTGAATCGCATGACGTCATGGTCATAAAAGGTCAAAATATTCATTTTACCATAGCACAGTAAATTTGTATCCAGGTGGCATGCAACTAATGCAAACATTTTCATAATTCAATGCTCAATCTTGTGATATGCGAAGGTATGCGCTCTGCGGAGTGCCGATTCTAGTTTTGAATGCGTTACTACCGTATAATAACAAAGTTACAAAGCTGCAGGGTGTAACACAGACACGCAAACACCAAATATGCTGTAGCCATGTTTAAAAATAGTCTTCAAAAAGAGAAGGGAGTCTTGAGGTTCTATATGTGGACACACAAACACACACTGCATCAGATATCGAGAAGAATGTGCCAGACACTAAACTCTGATCTCCAGACGGAGTCCTAATCTGCATACCAACTCTTCTGTTGCTATAAACAAGAAACAACACCAACGCTGATGAGCTTCATCCGGGAGCACAACTCCCAACGACCGATATTTGTTTCTATGGGGTCCGTGCATTAATTAAACCGTCTCTATATCGCCTTTAAAATTATATTTAGTCGTTTTGTGTGACCATATTTGGAAGGTAGGAAGGTGTAGTCACACGAAACATTGGAGATTATCTTTGTCGCATGGCTGTTATTCAGGGTTCTTACACATGTTGACCAATGCATTTCCAGGACTTTAAACCACATGTCCATGACCAAACTGAAATCTCGGTATAAACATGAACAATTCAGAACATTTTGCGTATCGAGAGCGTACGCCGGTTTATATTTTGAGCGTCTTTCTATAAAAAAAACATTAATTATATCAAACTCGGCGAAAATGAACACGTGATTATAACAAATGTTCATGACTTTTCCAAAACTTTTATGATTTAAGTTTTTTCCATGACTTTTCCACGCCTGGAAATGAGCATTTTAAAATACCATGACTTTTCCAGGTTTTCCATGACCGTACGAACCCTGGTTATTTAGCTTTGGCTATGTCATGAGACATTAATCAGAATAGTTATCTTCCCCGCTGAGCAAAGCAGTGTTGATCCACCTGAGCCATCAAACTGTAGCCCTGGCTGTCTGGACCTGAGGAATGTTAATGAGCCTCTGGCTCTCTGACAGCCCGAGTGTCAGCGTTAAAGGGGATTGTTTGGATCTCTCCCTCTCTCCCTCTCTCTCTCTCTCTCTCTCTCTCTCTCTCTCCCTCCCTCCCTCACCTGACCCCACGCCCCAGCTGGTGCTCCAACAGACTGTTTCTAGAACAATCTATGATGGGCCTGCAGCTGCATTGAGCAGCAGCAGGTCTGTTGTTCCCCTAAAGAAAGAGAGGCAGACCGATAGTTGAACATGAAAATGGATGGATGAAAATGGATGGATGGATGATCTAAATCATCCCGTGTTTTATTACTGTCACAACCCCTCCCGGCATACAGAGACACAGATGTAAAACAATGATGTGTTGTGAGTCACAATTACATTATTGTGAGCTATAAAAAATGTTGTCGACGTCAAATCCGATTGTTGTCAGGATGAGGACCAAAAAGGTATAATTATACATCTGATCAATAAAAAAGGAAACTCTGCACTTGATAGTCTAAATCTGAATGAAACCCATTTAGACCTGGCCTGTGTAGAGGGGAGAGTTTAGGTTGAATATGATATGCACCTTCGTGAAAGTATACCAAGATCATAAAGACTTCATACGCTACGTCGGCACAATGTAGACCAAATGGGAAATAATTATTGAACGAGAAAAAAACATTTCCATTTATATTTCACACCGTGGTCACGCTTGGAATCCACGTAAACAAATATTTACACGTGAGAAGCAACTGTCGAGTAAAAAACAGAAAGAAGTTTCTTGCCAAACTCACCACAGCCCTTCCTGTGACTGTGTCTTTTAAAAACCCAGACTTGGTTAACACGTTCCTACTTATGAAGCACTTTGTGACTTCTGCTCTTAGAAGCTACCGTGGAAATAAACGTATATCTCTTGTGTGCGTCAGTCTCTCTGTTCCCAAACAACTCTGTTCTTCCCGCTCACCACCACCCGTCAAGCAAACACACTCGACTGCAGATCAAACACCGGCTCTCGTGAAATTGCCACGGGTGCCTGCTACTCAGCCTCTGTGTAAGTCAAATAGCCTCACAGTAGCTGGAAAATATGTTGCTGAGAGCAGGCAGAGGCCGTCTGGGGGGTAAGATTGCAGATCTAATGCATTTGAACTGTCAAAAAGCTGTAGCTGTGGTGATGGTGCCTCCCTGATGTCAGGAGGCAAGGAAACGACAGCAATCAGGCAGCTTAATCAACCAAAAGAGGCGTTTTGTACAAGAACATAATGATCTCTTCATAATCGGGAGACCTGGTTATTTGCAATAAGTGACAAAAGTGGAGAGAAAAATGTCCACAATAGAGCACAATCATTTTCAAACCTTCCGATCGCGACACCGGGGAGAAGAGTATTCGATCAGGGAGGCTTCCAGTTCCTTTCACCAGGACACAGACACTACATATCGGTTTCTTTTTTATCTCTGCTTTTCTTCCATCCACAGATAATATTGGATTACTGCAGCAGATTGGAGACATAATGGATAATCAATAGCAGACCAGCATCGCAGGGAGCCGAGGACTGGTCTGCTGGGCTTCCGTGACCTTCACCATCCCCGACCGTGAGATGTTAGATAAGCAGATATCTGGATTTGGATGGATACAATCAAGAAGATGCACGGGGAGTCGGCTTAGCTCGGCCTGCGGGGGATCGGATTCATCGACTTAACCGCTCTGAGCCTCGACTACAGCTCGCAGAAACTCCATCCAAGCAACAATGAACATGTTGGACTGCATTGTTGCTTGGATTCGATGAAGAAACGTACAGATGACATGTAAATGATCGCCAAAGAAGTGATGAAGTATGAATAAATTAAATGTAAAGAAAATAAAATAGATAAATATATTTTTTAAATGTGGAAAAGTACAATATGACAAAGCTGAATGTTATGGAGCAGTAGCCACTATCCTCTGATGACTTGTGTTAACACGTTGGTGTGATTACATACAGTGTTTTATTTTAATTGTATTTATTCTTAATATTTTTAATGTTTCTATTATTATTACTGTTACTATTATTATTATTTTTATTATTATTATTATTATTATTGTGTGTTCGTTATGTATCTCTGCTGACTCGGAGAGCCCTGCAAAAATAATTCCAATGCATCTGGACTGCTGGTCAAGGCACAGATAAAACCTTGAACATAATTGACCCCAACTGGGTAAAATAGTTCTGTACTTCTGTAAAATGTGTCGGGTTCTTCTCTGAATCAAGGAGCTCGGAAACAAACATCTAACGTGTGGACTCCCCTCCACCCGCCAAGCAGAAATTATCAATAGAATAAAACAGAAGACGTAAACTTTCACCAGCCTAAAAACATTCAGATTCCTCCCATGGCCTTTGGAGACATTTCAACAATGACTGTTTTGCTAACGGAGAAGCAGGGGGGTGAAACATGCTTGGTCACTTTATAGCACAAATATCTGCTCATTAACCCTCCTGTTACCTTTGGGGTCAATTTGACCTCATTCAATGTTTGACGTCTCTAAAAAATTTATTGACATCATTTTTTTTGCTTCATATTTCATGACTTTTCCTAATTTATTGGGGACAACTGGGAAAACATAAAATTCACATGATGATATGTTTTTAATGTCCTGAACACAACTTGTACGCATCGGTGTTCTTTGGGGTCAATATTTTTCACTGTGGAAAATATATAAGAAATATCAACTTTTTTATTTATTTAAAGGGGTATTTAGGTAATCAACAAACAAACATAAAGTACCTCACACTTAAACTTGGAAAACAATATTAATTCTAATCATTTTATGGAGGTTTAAATGCTGGGGTCAAAAAGGGTCAAATATGTTAGTACATTTGAAGGTAACAGGCAGGTTAATGACAAAGATATAAAACCAACCCAAATGCAAACAGACACAAATACACACAAAGCAAACAAAACATACAACGCTCACAGATCCAATGTGTGCGTGTGCCGATAAACACAGAGGTGTCGTGGCCCCGTCTCAACTCATTGCTTCACTTGTGTCTCTCCGGTGAGTCCCTACAGCAAATGAGGCAGTAAAACAGCAGGCAGGTGTATTTTGGACTGTTTTCGGTGCTTTCTGTTCCACATTTCAGCGTATCCTCTGGGGTTGTGTTTGTTTTCATCATCCTCTGAGAGAGACAAGCTGTGCTGCAGAGTCTGCCTGCGTGCACCAGGCACTCTGCTGCACTGCAGAGCTATCTGTGTGAGTGTGTGTGAACACTATATGTATATGAACAAGACAAATGGTACAGGCACGCTGGCCGCCCATGCAGCCTTTTGATTGGTTGAATTGACAATGTGGAGACGATTCCTTTCGAAATGTCTGCTAGAGGGGCAATAATGTAGGTTTGGCCAAAGGGAAGCACCAAATGATAGGAGGATGTAAAAAGGTGCATCTTTGATGCAAAACATGTAACATCTGGTATGTCATCATCCTACCAGCATGCTGCGGTAATTTGGCACTTTTTTATACGTTTTAGCTGCATAGGAACGTGATGCTGCAGGTGAAGCTGAACATACCTGCAGGAATATGAACTATTTACAAAGATAACCACTGATTTTCCTCACGCATCATCACACAGCAGAGTGTGCAGAGGGTACTGAGCACACAATACATCAGAGTACTTATTGTCGTGTAAGATGAACCACTATCCTAGCAACTATCACAAACTAAACACACTCCAATTATCGGTGGTATTTGACCTTTTAGCAACAGTAAATAAAGACAGGTGGGAGGGGAAGAGAGAGCACCTACAGTGCGCTATGACCTTTCAGATGAGACATGACAAGCAAAACGAAGCGAGACAGAAGGAGGGAATGAAAAAGATAGAGACAATGGGAGCTGTAAGCACAACTTCATAAATCACAGGATGAAGAGCAAGAACATGCGGATGTGTTTTCTAAGATAACACGAGAAGAAGAAACCCGGGGAGAAGACTCGGCCTGTGTATTTGTAATTCAGAGAGTGTCTCACTCCGGTTCCACTCTGCATGAAAATCCGTGAGGAGGTGGTCACCCACTGTGTCCAGAGAGTCATGTGATTCAACGGAGGAGTGTGAGAGAAACATAGATATAAGAATGTGGAGGGAAAACAGAGACGATGTTCTCTTAAGACACAAAGAAAGGGGAGAGCCAGTCCTGACGGAGCGATCCACTACAGCTCGACATGCGCCGTTTGCAGCAGGCTCATTATATTCAACCACCATATCTACGCAAGCTAGCCTCCTCTCCCAGCCGCTGGACAACATGATAACAAGACATGAAAAAAAAAGGAGAGAAACTTGGCCCTGAAGCCACGCCCAGCTCCGTCTACACGGACCTGCCCTGAAGTCCAAAGGTCACATGCAGGTTTATCACCTGCGTATCGCTTTTGGAGACAACCGAGCGCGTTTATTATTCTCGGAAGTGATCGCGCGTGAGGGCGAAAGGGGATTAGATCGCCGAGCCTTCATTGACTGGAGGTCACAGTCGGCACATGAAAAAGACGTGGCATTTCATTGTTGTTAAATTTCAGCGTTCTTTTAGTCTTGTTTTTTCTCCCACTGCGTTTGTTTTCATCCGTCCTCCTTTCTTTAGCCATCTGTCTTTCCCACTCTCTCACTCCAGCACCCTTGGGTCCCCTGAGTGGGCCTCTGCAAGCCATGTCTTTACCAGGGCAGGAGGAGGGATAGCGTGGGGGCTCAGCAGGGCCAAAACAACAACAACAACAACAACAAACACCACAACCTCCAAATAATTTGAATTCCAGCAGGGCTGCCAATCGATTGCTCCGCCTGCTGCCCTCCAGCACAATTACTGATGCAAGCCTTCTTTGGGACAGTTTTTTTACCCTTTCAAAAGTTAGTGCTGATATGTTACGGAGGCCAAGTTTGGAGGTCGTTGAGATCACAGCGACAACACTGTAAAACTCCACGTCCAGATTCACCTGCTGCAAAGTACAGCAAATGAAGGATTTTTGTCTGACGCTGGCAATTGTTGACAGTCTTCACAAGAATAACATTACTGTGAACAAAAGATGAATTTAGGGAAGCCGGTGGAGCAGAAACATGGCTTTGACTGACTAATATATCACATCATTAAGAATTACAAGTGGAGCTATGAATGAGGATAGAAGCAACTATTTTACACGGTCGGTGTACCTAAGGCCAATTATGTAATCACACTGACACCAAAGTCTTCAAAAAGATAATGGCTACTGCTCCACACCATTCAGACGTGTCTTATACTATACTTTTTATGCAAATGTTGTATTTGTTGTATGTCAATGATTTATATTTCATCTGTTCGTTTTTATCATGTTGACCGAGGTCCTGGAATCCAAACAACAATGCAGCGGAACAAGTTAATTGTACTTTGCATGTCTAGAAAACTGATGAAGTGTGAAATCTGTGAAGTGGCTCATTAATTATTCAACAACAACAACAACATTCTTTCACTTTCAGCATGAGCAAAGCCAACAACATTGACACAAACAGCTTATAATGGCATTGGAAATAAAAGGTTAAATACATTATTTTTAAAAGCATTTAACATTAAAATAACAATCATGCTTTGTTTCATCTACATCTATTCACCTGCTTATGAGATTTTTTTATTT
Source organism: Liparis tanakae (assembly GCA_036178185.1). Taxonomy (NCBI): domain Eukaryota; kingdom Metazoa; phylum Chordata; class Actinopteri; order Perciformes; family Liparidae; genus Liparis; species Liparis tanakae. The sequence continues at coordinate 22,876,202 of CM070094.1, read as the reverse complement.
AAAACTAATATATTGAAGCTTGAAGATTTTATATTCCGTCTTTTGACAGATATTGACAACTTTGAGAAAAGCTATTACTAACTTAAACTTACAGGCGTTATATTGAATAATACTTGTTCTTAATCTAAATCATTCACCTAAGATCAAGGGGTGACTTTAAAACCAAGAAGATAATTTCCTATTAGTAAAAAAATTGCGTTTATGTACTTCCCATTGTTATGGACAATAACATGGGTAACCTTTCATTTTCTCATAGATGTGATGTTGCCTGGGGGAACATTGAGCACTCTACTGTAATTGAAGACAGTTATTATGACGTCCTGACTGGGTCTGTGGCATTTGCTGACCCGAGTGAAGCCTGGACAATGAAAGGGAAGGACAATAAAGAAAGATAACAGAGAAAGAGCCCATGTTGTGTTCAGGTCGTGGTGCAACACGACCAAACAGAGGGGAGGAGGCTGAAGCTCATCCACTCAATGAGTGGGACCAACTGCTCACTCATTCAGCATTGAATGAATCAATTACAATTGTGATAATAAATTACAATTTGAATAAATTCAAATTGTATTTCAAATTAAAATGTTGACAATAAATTAAAATTTTACATAAAATTAAAATATTGACAATAAATTAAAATGTTGACATAATATTGAAATGTTGACAATAAATTAAATTGTGACATAAAATTAAGATTTTGACAATAAATTAAAATGTTGATAAGGACCTGATCATTTAATTTATTTGGTAAAAACATTTGTTAATGCTTCACAAATTAACTAAATTAAAATGTACTTAATCCCTCAAAATTCAACTCAATATCGACTACAGGTATTAAAATCGAGTCCCTACAAAGTTGACCCCCACATTTTGTTTTGAGTTAACGTGTTATGGGCTGCATGGTGGTGGAGTGGATATCACTGTCGCCTCACAGCAGGAGGGCTCGAGCCCCGATTGTAATCCTTCTGTGTGGAGTTGGCACGTTCTCCGTGTAGCAGTGTGGGTTCCCTCCGGTTCTCCGTCTTCCACCCACAATCCGAAGACATGCAGCTCAGGTTATTTGGAGACTCTAAATTGCCCAAAAGTGTGATAAATATGAGCGTGAGCGTCCGTCTACACGCGTGTCCGGCGTTAAACTGGCAACCCGTCCAGGTGAACCCTGCCTTCACCAAATGCCAGCTGGGATCGGCTCCAGCGCCCCGCGACCCTGACGAGGATAAGCGGTTTGGATAATGGAAAGGAGAATATAATGCGGTGCATTGTCTGCATAGAAATCACCTGCAAATAATAGCACAGCTCATCCTTTAATGAAATACACCGTCCCTCGCTAAAGTGATCTGATTAAAGGTTGCCACAAGGGAGCGGAGACAAGCACCGAGAAAAGAACGGTCCGGTGCTGAATAACCTGATATGACGAGCTGCGGAAAGAAAACAAACACTTCTGTCATGCTTTCATTGCATTGCAACTGGGACATAGCACATTAGCACTGTGACCCAGAGTACAGCGCTGTTGATCAGAGTGGGTGTATTAGGGAGAGAGGTCAGACTCAACGCATACAAACATGACGAGGTGCCGGATTTCATCATCATAACAGAGTGAGGTATTTGTTTATGGTTTTCTTTCTTGCTTTCTTCCCCGAATGTAACGAGACCCAACATAAGGCCACGCCCGTGTGTGGACACAAGGCAAATGGGTCAGTCAGACCATTATCAGGGATATGAGAGAGAGAGAGAGAGAGAGAGAGAGAGAGAGAGAGAGAGAGAGAGAGAGAGAGAGAGATACTGTCCAGGGCACTGCCTTGTATAAAAGGGTTTAATGAGCCTCATATGCCTGACGTTGTGGTCCTATGAGATTCCACAGTAAAGTACAGAGTGCTCTTTGACCCCAAATCACAAGACTATACGTTAAAGCTTTTAACTTCTGTGCTGCCTCTTCACAGGAAGGTCGGCAGGAAAACGATAAACCGCTCGCTTAAACAAGTGTCACTCTGCTTTTAAGTCATTGCTGTTGATTACTTCCGGTAATATTTAAATTTAGGGTCCAATATACACTACCGTTCAAAAGTTTGGGGTCCCCGAGAAAATGTTGTGTTTTCCATGAAAACTCACTTTTATTTATTAAATGAATACAAGATTAATAGAAAATATAGTCAAGACCTTGACGAGGTTAGAAATAATGATTTTCATTGGAAATATTAATGTTGTTCTTCAAACTTGTGGCTCAAAGGAAAGCCAGTTTTAGAGCTTCTCTCACCAGCATAACTGTTTTCAGTTGCGCTCACATAAAAAGGGTTTCAATGTCAAGGAATAATCTGTTTGTGGAAAATGCAAAATAAAAAGTTATAAAAAAATTTAAAGAAGGGTTACAAGGGGGTTCTACCCCTCTGCTAGTCTTCTAAGGCAATAACACAATGTGCCACTAGAACATGGAGATGGGCCTCTATACACCTCTGGAGAGACTTCATTAAAAACAGAGAATAGTCATTTACCACATTAAAATATTTGATTAATTTAATGTCATTTTCATTGGAAACAACTGTGCTTTTTTTTCTTTTTTCTAAGTGACCCCAACCTTTTGAACGGTAGTGTATATATAATCACCTATTTCAGAAAGTCTGATCCACCTCAGCAAGAGCCCAACAAGAGCTGAAAGTCACAGAAGAAATATGATTCATGTCGACAAGGTTATGGCTCGAAAGTGCTGCAGCGCTTCTGCCACAACCCAGATGTAAAATATTTTATAATGCACAGATGCAGCTGACTCACAAAGCAACAAATCAGTGCCAGGGCAGCAGGCAGCACTGCACAGGAGCTCAGGTGTTGGTCTCCAGCAGAGTGAGCAGGGGATTTGCATTTTTCCCTTTCAAAGATCCTCTGCGGTGAGTCGACCATCCTGGCCCGAAACTTCACTAATTTCACAGCCTCTCAGTCAAATAAGGAAGAAAGCAAACTACACGCTCATAATCCTGTGTAACACCTCAAAGCACACCAGACAGATTTGCATGATTATTCATTTTCTCCAATAATCATTATCTCACACTTCAATCCAGATTAGTGAGTGTTGTCTGAAATATTTCAAAGTACAATCCGAAAATATTTTAACATATTGCTTTATTTGCAATGCAAAGACGCAGGACTATGACACAAAAAGAGTCACGATGTGAAGTCGGACACAGGGCATAGCAAAACACTTCACTCTTCAGCTCCTAATCCAACAGGATGCCCAGACGTTTAAATATGAGATGATTTAGAATTAGGTTAAACTGAAGAAAAAGCTAAAAAGCTTTCTTTGAAAAACATGTGTAATTCTCCACATCCCCACGTGTCAAAACTTTGATTTGTTACAAAGCAAAACTTGTAGTGTATGTCTGAGGGTCAGCACTGACCCACAGACATACATGCAGAATTATATCTATTAAAATGTACTATTTCTTAATTAACATAAATACACACAAGCTCAAAAGTTGAATGATAACTGCTGGATGTTAATGAGTGTGCTAAACCAGCTTACACCTGCTTTCTGGGCAGCTGTAAAAAAAACAAAAAACTAACAGCCTAGCGTACAAGAAAACCAATTCACACTTTTTCTCTTTGGACTGGCGAAGCTATTTCATAGCTGCAGCCTGGCTGCCAACTACCAGGAGTAGAAATGTAGCATGTCCCAATAAAGAGCAGTGACAATGCTGTAGGTACTGAGGCTCAGGCCAGTAAAGGAAAGGCTGGCCTATAATGCAACATCCAATATAAACAGCTGGCCCATACAGCACAAAGTGTGTCAAAAGGATTTATATGTCTGCAGACGCTGCACACATGCAGTCTATCATTAACTTGGCTTTCAAAAGGACGAACTGGGGCTTTAAGGCCTCTTAACATTCGCTTCATTAAACACTGAGAAACACATCAGTTTTTCAGATTTCTATTACTTTTCAGTTTGGAACATGTAGCTTATTTCTTCTGCCCTCTAATTTGTTACACAACCTCCAACATACGTTCCTCATTTCCTGGACAGACTTCCAGTTTGCCATTTGTAGTGTCAGAGTTGAAGACAAAACCACAGCAAAAAATAAATGTTTATACAGCAAACAACAGTCTGTGAAGTAGCTACACTGGTTGTGCGACATGCTTTGTGCAAACAATAACAGAAAGAAGTTAATGGATTATGTTTAAATGTTCCACCTCCTTAAACCACATTCAATTATACGCCTACACTTCCACAGTGTTGTTTAAATGATGGGAAATATGAAGAAAGAAAATAACCTCAATCACTTCCTGACCTTTAAGCAATAACACAAAGCATATTATGTTCAGGTGGAAAAAGGCAAATTGGATAAACTTAGTCTATATGGTAAAGTCGGTTGTATTACTTAAAGACAATAGCACTTAATTACCCGAGCAGAAACAGTTTGAGCGCACCTGCAGTGTGTCACCTGCCGTGACACTTAAGGACGCATGCACCATGTACACCTGGACACGTATAACCACCAAATGTGTGTGAGCCATGTTGGGTAACGGCCTGTCAGTGTAGTTCACTTCAAATGGCAACCAGATATCTCTAGATATGAAACTCATAGAAACCTTACCAGCAAATCGTCCTTCTTCTGCGTAGCCGTGTGGAAATAATATGTCCCCTTAGTGTCTCCGCGGCTGCTGCAGTCCTCACAGAAAGCCCCTTCCTCTCGCACTTGATCCCCAGCAGATAAATACATGCGCTTCAGAAAAAGAAACGCTGTGTGTGTTGTGCTTTCCGCCACAAGCAGACCGTGGACTGAAGAGCCTCCTCTGAGAACCGCGAGGAGACCTGCGTGTCTCCGCGCTGCTGCCCCTGTGTGTCCACGCGCAGCCACTCGGTTCACCACTGGGTGCACGCGTCAGCAGCGACTCCACTACGCCCCCTGCAGGCCGGAACAGGAATGGAACTATACGCAATATGAATTTAATTTCATGACATACACTACCGTTCAACAGTTTGGGGTCACTTAGAAAAAAGAAAGAAAAAAGAAAGAAAAAAGCACTGCTTTTTCCAATGAAAATGACATTAAATTAATCAGAAATACACTCTATACATAGTTAATGTGGTAAATGACTATTCTCAGTTTTTTTAATGAAGTCCCTATACAGAGGTGTATAGAGGCTCATCTCCAGTGTTTTAGTGATACATTGTGTTATTGCCTTAGAAGAATAGCAGAGGGTTATAACACCCTTGAAACCCTTTTTTATTTTGTTATAACTTTTTATTTTGCATTTTCCACAAACAGATTATTCCTTGACATTGAAACCCTTTGTATGTGAGCGCAGCTGAAAACAGTTATGCTGGTGAGAGAAGCTCTAAAACTGGCCTTCCTTTAAACGACAAGTTTGAAGAACAACATTATATTTACAATGAAAATCATTATTTCTAAGCTTGTCAATGTCTTGACTATATTTTGTATTAATCTTGTATTCATTTAATAAATAAAAGTGTGAGTTTTCATGGAAAACACCAAATTTTCTCGGTGAACCCAAACTTTTAAACGGTAGTGTACGTTACAACTATATCTCAACAATATATCTGTTTTCCCTCCAAATGTGATAGTTGTTATTTAAATCTTAATTCACATCCTAGAGGTGCATGATATTTAATGTGAGTGCATTATAAGAACGTTATGGCAGTGGTGGTGAGACATAATAATATGCAGTGACGTGTGGTGGAGGCTTGCACAACAATAAAATAAAAGGTAGACTGTTGTACTTACATAAGAAAAACTAGAAGTGCATCATAAACATACATATAGACATATGACTTTGTCAACCAGTCACGTTGCAGTTTACATCCATGTCTGTCCAAAATGTCATGACTTTTATTCCATTAGACATGTGTGCAGAATTGTAATCATTAGCATATATATTATTGACTTGTGGCCAAATACATGTGTGTTGAGGTCAGTGACTCTTGACCACCACATTTGAAGTAAATCCTAAAGGTGTTACTTAAATATTGTGTTTGGAAGGATGGGGCTGACATGAGGTCACATTGGCTTCATCAGTTCACCTTTAAGTCCAATAGGACGTTTGTGCCACATTTGAAGAAATAAACCCAAGGTGTTCCTAAGATATCTGATAGATGACCAAATTAAACTAGAACAATGAAGCAAAAACATCAGGGACAAATGGTGAGACCAACTAAATGACTTGGTTAGTAACTGTATTTGTTTTTCATAGAGGTTTTGAATGAACTTCGCTACTGTAAAACTTTCTTCTCTTCTTTTTATTAGTTTGTATGGTGTGAATCCGATACAAACAGACTACCAGCTCACCATGATGTGGTCAAAACCTTTAGTTATCAAGCTCCTCTTTTATGGAACCAGCTTCCACCTTCAGTCCGGGAGGCAGACACAGTCACCACATTCAAGAGTAGACTGAAGACTTTCCTCTTTGACAGAGCTTATAGTCAGGGCTGAATCAGGTTTGCCCTGGTCCAGCCCCTGGATATGCTGGTATAGGCTTATAGCTGCTGGGGATGTTTAGGATGCACTGAGCACCTCTCTCCTCTTTTCTTTCTCCTATGGATGAATCTTCATCTCTCCATCACACATGACTAACTCTGCTTTCTCCCCGGAGTCCTTCTGACTTCACGTCTCATGGGGTCATCGGACCCTCTGAGACGGCATAGATCCCATCTGCTGATGGATCGTGAGTTCCTGACACCAGCTGTGCCACTGCCCTGCTGGGACTCCGCCCACTCCTCCACTTGGGAGGTCTCCAAACTCTCCATCGTGGAATATGCCTAAATATGAACTATTGATAAACTCTGTCAGATTCCTTGAATGTATTTTAACTCTAAATATGTCCTTCTGTACACATTACATCTATTGCATCTGTCCATCCTGGAGAGGGATCCTCCTCTGTTGCTCTCCTGAAGGTTTCTTCCCTTTTTTTCCCCCTGAAGGGTTATTTGGGAGTTTTTCCTGGTCCGATGTGAGGTTTTGGGTCAGGGATGTCTATGTGTACAGATTGTAAAGCACTCTGAGACAAATTTGTAATTTGTGAAACTGGGCTATACAAATAAACTGAATTGAATTGAATTGAATTGAAATTGTTTCCAGTTCCGGGGTCAAAACACCTGCCGTCGCCAATTACATGGTGATTAAGGTGTACATAGCCTAAACAGCGCCACCCAGTGTATACATAAAATATGCATTTACCTACACAACATTTGGCTCTTTTTACAATTACTTTTCAACTTTTTAACTACTTTTTAACTTTTGTATTACATATTTATTGTCTTTTCACTTGTTCTAACGTTTTCCAACTTTTTCTAACTTTTTAACTTTTTAAAACTTTGTAATAATTGTTTTACTTTGTATTACTTTTTAATTTCTTTTGAACTTTTTTAAAAATTGTTATGATTTTTATAACTTTTACTTTTTTTTTTACTTTTTATAACTTTTAACTTGTTATAACTTTTTATCATTTTTTATTAACTTTTTAACTTTTTAAACTTTTTATAACTTTTTTAACTTTTACATAACTTTTTGTTTCTTTTTAACTTTTTAAAACTTTTAAATTACTTAAAACTTTTTTATAATTTAACATTTTGTATAACTTCTTTATAACTTTTTGATTACTTTTTGATTACTTTTGATTACTTTTTAATTTGTTATACATTTTGTATTACTTTTTTTACTTTTAGAGGACCAAAGCTTAACATTTTGAAGAGGACCAATGGCTGAGCAGCTCATATGTGTATGATCATTTTATTTTTTATTTTGTGTACATAAATAAATAAGTATAAAAAAATATATCCACACACACGATTTAAAATAAAATAATTATATTTAAATGATAATGAAACAAGCAGTGTTGTCACATTTTGTTTTATTGTAAATGTACAGTAAATAATTGGAGTAAACTCATGAGCAAGAACAGCTGATGTGGTGACGTCGTCAAGTAAGCAGAAAGACCGTCCTCCCGTCCTTCGTAGTCTGGACTCCCGAGACCAGCCTCCAAAAGAACACAAGTCTGTACTCAGAGTACTTTGAAGTGAGAAAGGGCTTTTGTTTCTTTGAATAACTTCCTTTTTATTATTTGAGGGCAGCCGAAAACTGTCCGACTTGACCACAATTGTGTCCCCTGGCGATGATGCCTGCTCTCGCCTTTCCAGACGAAGCCTTGTTTGTCTCGAGCGAACCTATTAAAATGGTATTTTCCGTATTTTTACATCCGAGCCAGTGTTGTCATTTATCTACGTTTCGTTTTTTAATCCAACAAATATCTTCTTTTTTTGTACTTCCTGTTTCGAATTCGCGATGCACTCAAACTACTTCCGGGTCAGTGCTCCCTTTTTCGCTCTCAACAGCATGGTTTCGGATTTTCTTTTTTTCACTGCGTTCCATGTGTAACTAAAACTTGGGAACTAAAATGAGTTCTCAGAAAGGTAATGTATCTCGGTCGCGACGCCAGAAGCATGCGAACAGTTTTGCCTTCAAAAACGACAAGTACGGAGCGACTGTACAAGTGAAGGTGCGTGAAGCTTTACGTCTTGTGTGCGCGTGTGTGTGTGTGTGTGTGCGTGTGTGTGTATGTGTGTATGTGTGTGTGTGTGTCTCTGTGTGTGTGTAGCTGGCCTGCATCGATAGCTCCGTTAAATACATTGATAAACGTTACATTGTATTTTGTTGACAGTATATTTTGTGCTCGTGTGTTGAGGCTATATGTAACTTCCCCAAACGAAGTTGCAGTAGCATTGTTTAGAAATCGTGTATAAAAGTAGAATGGAGATTTGTTTTAAATGCTGAGCAAGTAATGGACATTTTCTGCTTCGTCCGTTAACATGCGTGCCCTCTAGTGTTGTTACATTATTATTTTTATAACATTTGCAACGTGTCTGTGCTTACGTTATCACAATTGTAGAAGGCAAAATCAAAGATCCACGATGGGCTATGTCTACATTGTAAGGGGGTTCTTGAGTGGAGAGTGCAGTACAACAAATACAAGACTCTGACGCAGCCTAAGAAATGGTGAGTACACTTTCATTAAAAGTACTACAACTGCTCATGACTGCACACATCTCAGCTCATCGGTAAACACGCCGGGAGTCTTTGCCGCAGTCATTCGTGATAAATTGACAAAGCAAGATAACATTAACAGTTTGTTTGTTTGTTTTGTGTATTTTATTCAGTCACTCAAATGCAATACAATATTATTCTATATAATATACAAAAGAGAAACACTCATACCTGCAAACTTGTCACCTTTCGGCGAAATTCGCCGTTTTTAAATAAAAATAGGTAATCCACGTGAATACTGTAGATCCGAAGAGTTTTTGTTTTGGGGTAGGGTAAATTGGACGGCCGGCGTTTATGAGATTGGAATGAGACACGGAGAACATGCGATGTGGTGATCTTCGCAATAAAACATCTTTGATGGACATGTCGAAGGAACAGGCTCCTGCAACAGAATCATGGAACAGAATTATGGAACAGAATTATGGAACAGAATTATGAACTGGTTCATGGAACAGGCTCAAAGCTCAGCAGAGCATACAAGTAAAGAAAAAATGAAGTTGGTTCATGAATGACTTTAACCATATTATATATAATGAGAATGTAAAGTTGTTATTACTATTATTAGGGCCCGATCATTGAATTATTCAGAGGAGCTTTTTTTCTTAAAATGTTTGTTGTCACCTTTTTCACCCCTCATGAGTTTGCAGGTATGAAGACTGAAAAGGTATAGGTAGAAGCAAAACATGGTTATAAATTCCTATCCTAAATTGAAATCAAAATAAATCAGAAAATGTATATAAAATAAAGAGAGAAAAAACAACAAACAAAATAAAAATAGTTAATCAATGTATTAATCTATCAAGTAAATACTTTATCATTACATTGTCACAACAGCCACAATTTGCTTATCTTTCCCATTTCATATGACTTGGAGTTTGAAAAAAATATTTAAAATCACACTAGAAATATAAATAATATTGATTGGAATTATAAAAAAATAAAGTTGAATGCAGGGCATTTTGTTTTGGTGTTGCTGGACTCATCGTGGGTCCACAGGTCTTGTCCAGTTATATTGAACTAGCATGGGAAACCACAGTAAGACTCACACAATCGTTCCATGTGTGTCATACGGTTGTATATGTGTGCTAAAGTGTTAGTATTTGTTATCCATGTTTTAAAGACAGTTGAAGTTGGTTGAAATGTGAAAACCGATGACATGTGTTCTTCTTTCAGTGTCAAGTGTTTTCAAAAGGCCGTGAAGGATGCGTATCACATCATCTGTAAGCCCTGTTCCCTTGAGCTGGATATCTGCAGCAAGTGTGGGAAGAAAGAGGACATCGTTATTCCGTGAGTGGTCCTACAAATGTGTGTGTGTGTGTGTGTGTGTGTGTGTGTTTGTTTGTTTGTGTGTGCAGATTCATGCCTACAGAGGATCGGTGGCTAGGAAGTCCTTTTGTGTTCTGACCAATGCGTAAATTAACAACGTCACTGCATCTCTTTTTTTACTGTAGTCAATGTTACGCGTGAAATGTCCTCGCACTGTATGAAGACTTTATGTCTTTATCTGGAGGTTTAGGAAGTGCATCTTAGTATTCTTAATCATAGTCAGGCCTCACTCAGTAAATTATACTACTTGTCTCCCATCTAGTGGGCAATGGGATGCATCACAACCGACTCTTAGAAAATATTTGACAATTCATTGACATCCTTTTTAATGTCCTTCTCAATTATTGTCATTCAACATTTTGGCATCAATATTTTCTCAAATATATCTTTTACTTTGATGACATTTTAGTCATTTTCTCTTTGCTCCTGTAGGAATGGAACGTAAAGTGATAATCCTTACAAGTCCCATGTAAACATTTTTATCTGAATGTAATTTTATCGTCATAAAGAGACTTTATGTGCTATATAAATACTGTGACAGTATGAAAGCACTCAATCCATTACGAAATACACATGTTCAGAAACGGCCCTTTTAATGGCAGATTTTTACTACGGGAGTTATGACCATTTTACAGTTTTAAACTTTAAATATGACATAATTTCCAGTTAGAAATCAGCTGACGGGAAGTAAGCACGGACCCACACCGCTGCCAACACAGTTGACAGACAGTTATTTAAATTAAAATCTTCAAGATTTACATTCTAACATGAAAGCCTTGACACCGCCTCATTTAGTTGTTCTCTCACTGTGCAGAATAAACTCACAAAAACAGAAGGAAGAGGCGGAGAAGGAAGACGAAGAGAAGAAGAAGAAGAAGCAAAGGGTGACGATGAACTGAAAAAGAAAGGAAGTGGAAGAGGGAAGAAGGACTTGGACGATTTGGACAGTGATGATAATGATGATGATGATGATGATGATGATGATGATGACTTGAGTGAAGTAGGAGATGATGATAAGGGAGAAGAGTGTGCGAGTGACTCAGAACCAAAGAAGACATAGAACCGGTCCGATGTGCTCCCTGGTGTTAATGTAGGCAACGTCAACGAATGAAGACAGTAAAAGAGGACATGGTTGTTGTTTTTTAAATTTATACAAAACAAGATTACTAATCAAAGTACAGTACGATGTTAAAGACTGGACCCGGCTTCAAATGAGATACTGCAAATCCACACATGTGGTTTGATGGGGCACCTGGAGTATGAGCTAATGTTCCACTGGGGAGGTTGAGGAGCCAGAATAGCTATATTATATAATGTTCATTCCCTTAACAATGCCATCTGGATGTGTACATGTTATTGTATTGTAATAAACACCTGTACAGTGTGTACATTCATTTTGTTTTCATGTATCTAAGCTGGTATTTCTTCTGACTATAACTGGCCTAAAAGAGGCCTTGAAAGATCAGGTTTTGCAAGAACAGACTCACATGTTTTTAGATTCAAAACTATGGCTAACTTTAGTTCCTCATTTGTATTTGAGACATCAGCTGACACATTTAGGATAAAACTTTTTTTTGTTAGTATATTAATGGGATAGTTGAGTTATGATTGTGAAGCTATATATTTTATATTACCTTTAAATTATCATATGACATTTATATTGGCCTATAACTGTCATGGTTTTTTCCCATTATTACTTTAATATGTTATTACCCTCTTTTAATAACCTTAATATTAGCTAAATATTTTCACTGTTTGTAGACAGAATGAAAACCTATGCCAAACATTGTTAATGTGCACTGAGAAAGAGGAACATGAACCCAACATGGTTATGCGTGTCCTGACTCCTGACATGCTCGACATTATAGCAACGTTTGCATTATTGAAGTTATTTTTCAAGTTCAGTTTTTCAGGAAGTGGAATTAACTCAGGAAGTGGAATTAACTGTCTGTACCCTTCTGCATGTTTCAACATAGACCTGCTGATGCTTCGTGAAAGACAGATTTGTACAGAATGTCCTTCATCCATCTTTTTATCCTTTTCTCTCAATGGCTTACAACCCAAAACTAGTTTGTTTCCAGGCACCAGTGTTGAGGCCTAGAGCAGTTAAAAAAAACTATATATATAATATTTTCATTTTATTGTACTGTAATGAAATATTATACAGCTGAGAGACCTTTCTGCAGGGTGCTATAAAGCAGTGCAGTCATACACTTTGACTGTATCATGCTGTATCATGCTCAAGTTTAAATTTCTGTTAATTATTTTCAAGGTCCACGTTATGTTGAGCCTCTTGAGTTTCGATAGATTTATCGTCACTATCAGGCATGGAGCGTGATGTGTTATTGTCTTCCAAGATGACAATAACCGATATTTACGATGAGGTTTGAATAAATGAATGACTTGGTAGTGGTCTGAGATTGGCCTGATATTAAACTGCAGTGTATCAGTGAAGGGACTGAGCTAATCCACTTGTCACTGATGCCATGACAACAACACACTGAGGCTTTGAGATTAAAAAAGGTGACCTGGGTTATTCCCTTTAACACCATTAGACTTTTCTTGGTAGAGGATAATTTTATATATTGATTTATATATATATATATATATATATATATATATATATATATATATATATATATATATATATATATATATATATATATATATATAGTTTTGAGGTAATTAAATGAAATATATTGTTAAGATCAGAATTACATAGCGGGTTGATCCATTAGTTGAACAACAAACATGAAGAATAAACCATCTTCTTTGTAACATGAGGTGTAAGAGAAATAATTTTAAAGGAAGACATCCTTGAATAGCTTAATGCTATTTAAAGCTCTTTGCTATGCGTGTGTTATGTCACGTTAACACTTAAGTTAATTTGCACAAATGAAGCAAATATTGTGTTTATATTCCAAGTGTGTACAGATTGTACGTTAAGCTTTACATGGTTTTACATTTAGCTGTGTCATAACAAAGCTGTACTCCGTTATAAATGGCGTGTGCTTACTTGAGCATACTACGTGTCATATTATAATTGGAAGTATATTTAGACAGAACATATATACATTGTTCTTAAGGGGGGGAGGGGGGGAGGGGGCACCCTACATATATTGTTGGTGCAGGAAAATTGCGCAGTCACTGTAGCTGACCTGCCAACGATCCGTTTCTGGTTGTTCTACAAGAGGGAAAGCATGCACCCGATCCTGATAGGTCCTTTAGGCTGTCTGCTCATTGTTATCAATTATCAACAAGGCAAAGTGCAAAACAATTGTCGATAGCTGATAGTCAGTGTCTAGCTTAGACACATGGGTCGTCTGACGTGGCGATTAGAGCCAACCTCTTTGTCCCTATTGATATACTTATTACAGATCAGATGCTAATATTTCATAATATTGTATCTTGCAAGCTCTCTTTTTAAAATGAAAACCGTAGAGTAGCGTATACCTTCATATTCCGCAGGGAACGCGCGTGGACGCGCCCCCCTCTCTGCTCATTGGCTGCGGGATGTCTTCGCAGTCAAACGGAGCGGGGCTGTCAGTCGCGTGCTGGAGGTCTGAGCTGCTGCAGGTGTCCGAGCTGCTCGCGCCCGGCGGAGAGAAAGGATGGACGACTCGAAGAGACCCAGAATAGCAAACGTCTACAGGGGGACGTTCATCCACTCGACCCAGCAGACAGCGCTGCAGATCCAGGAAGACGAGCTCCTGGGAGTGGATACAGACGGAAAGGTGTGTCAGACTGTCACCTGTTGGCCTGATTTAGAAATATTTTATTATTGTTTTTTTTTAATGTTTTTAAAAAGAACACTTGACTATTTATTTTTTTAAAACATGAAATAGGCTGATTTTGTATGTATTTATAGCTATATATAATTCAAACCGTCCGTTTTTTTACAAAATGCAAGAGTTCATTTTAACACTCAGCCAGTGAACATATGGTCCCTTATCTTTTGAGTGTTAAAGTAACACTGAACACAATGTTAACATTTCAGAATAATTGCTTCCCTGGTAAGAGTTATTATGTTTACTCTACACCTCACTGAGAAGTGTTCATTTTGATTAACACTAGTCCGAGTGTTATTTAAATTTGACAATTCTCAGTGTAGAATAAGAACTCTTACCAGAGTTGCGATTACTCTGAACTATGTACACTATGTTCATTGTTACTTTATATTACATTTCATTTAGCTGACACTTTAATGTTGCATTACATTTCATTTAGCTGACACTTTAATGTTACATTACATTTCATTTAGTTGACACTTTTATGTTACATTCATACACTGTAGACACATTATACAGGGAGCAAGTCAGGGTTAAGTGTCTTGCTCAAGGACACATCGACTAGGGTATAGGGAACCTCCTGATTGAAAGACGGACCTGCTAACCATTGATCCACAGTGGCTCTTTAACCCTCTGTATATAGGGACCAAATGTTTACTGGCTTAGTGTTAATGTACTCTTTAATGTTACTGTGAAGCTTTTGACTCGGTCACGTTACCCCTCTGCAATTTGGTATTTCAAGACACAAAAATATCTCGAGTGTAAGTTGAACTCACTATAGAGTTATTCTAAAGTGTTGCTTCTGCTGTAATATCAACATTTGATGTAAAAAAAGGGATTTAGAGAAATTCTTTCTAGAATTATAAGACGCATAATGAAACTAAATTTTAAAGGAGAAGGAAGGGCGGAGTTTTTCAGAGTAACAGTTAACTCGTCATGAACACTTGGAGGTTTACTCTTGCTCTAGTTGTATTTACTCTGACAGAGTCAATTCATGTTACCACTGTATAATTAACACAACCTAAATATTTACACCAACACGAGGGGCTATGTACTCCTGGAATTGACTGTGTGAAACCTAATTTTCTTTTAAAGTGAACAAATAAGTACGTTGCCTCTTATAATATAACAGGTTAAACGTATGGTGTCCATTTACTTGTTCTGGAAAAACAAATATTTATGATGTTTTCAGCTCTCCTAACTTAGTTTATTACTAAATTGTACTAAAATGGCTAATCATCAACTTTTCCCTGATTTCAATACTGCCATCAGATCGCTTTTACTGGGAGAGGCGTCGAGCTTGACAGACTTTCTCAGACCTTTGGTTTCAGTCCCAATGAAGTCATTCAGCTGGCGCAACAGTAAGTCGTACCTACAAAGAAATGACTGAATACATACAAATTGCACACAATAGTAAATCAGTTCTTTGATACAACATAAATAAACTAGATCGGCACTCG
This sequence comes from Liparis tanakae, assembly GCA_036178185.1. Lineage (NCBI taxonomy): Eukaryota > Metazoa > Chordata > Actinopteri > Perciformes > Liparidae > Liparis > Liparis tanakae. The sequence continues at coordinate 22,860,587 of CM070094.1, read as the reverse complement.
GTAGAGCGCATACCATCGCATATCACAAGATTGAGCATTGAATTATGAACATTTTGGCATTAGTTTTTTATGACCTTTGACCCGATCGATCCAAAAATCTAATCAAATGGTCCCCGAATAATAACCAATCATCCCACCAAATTTCATACGATTCAGCTTAATACTTTTTGACTTATGCGAATAACACGCACGCATACAAATACACAGCGATCAAAACATAACCTTCCGCATTTTCAATGTGACGGTAACTATCCTGTGTGTTCTGACGATGTCCATGTCTTGCTGCATTGCAGTGAGTTCTTCATGCCAGGACTGGTGGACACCCACATCCACGCCTGCCAGTACAGCTACGCAGGCACAGCTCTGGACATGCCCTTACTGCAGTGGCTCAAGACCTACACCTTTCCTGTGGAGTCCCACTTCAAGGACTTGCAGTTTGCCCACAAGGTCTACTCTCAAGTCGTGGTGAGTTGTCTGGCACTGGCTATTAAAATGGGTACAAGTGCTGAGCATCGATCACAGGAAGTCACGGCTGAGCTTTGTATGACAAGTGTGATGCGTTGTTGTTAATGGCGTCGCAATTTGACGATTGACAGTGGGACATTCCTTAAAGTTTGCTCTTTTGTTCCTCAGCTTGCGGTTTGAGAAAGGTGTGTACAGGAAAGACGCAGAACGTTTAAATGTGATGTTAATCCTGTAATACGACCCCTGTGCCTCACAGAAAAGGACCCTGAGAAACGGAACAACCACGGCATGTTACTTTGCCTCCCTACATACAGACGCCTCTCTTTTGTTGGGGCAGATTGCAAGTAAGATGTCCTACACGCAAACACACACACACACACACACACACACACACACACACACACACACACCACACACAGTTGCATATTAGGAGTCTCGGCCAGAATACTATACTTATTATAAAGAATGATTATCAAGACCGTAGTTTAGAATAATTAAGTAATTGCAGGTGACCTCTGGTTGGTCGGGAGTTTGCGAAACAATGGAGACTACTGCGAATAAGATGATCAAGGAAAAAGGAAAATAGTTATAATATAAGTCTGTTAACACAGCCAGGTTGTATTCAAGGGGGCAGAGTGCATAAAGAGGAATCCACACGCTATCTAGTCCTTATAAGCAGAGCAGCAGCTCACAATGTGGTAATGGATCCACATGCTTTGTTCAACTGTAGTGGAGAATACATTTGCTTTAGCATAGTCATTCTAATTTATAACATTCATTATAGTCAAACAGACAGGGCAGCAATCAGCTGATGTGTTTTCTAAACTGCTTGAAGTCAGAATGTCCCTGTTTTCCTTGGTAGTTTCAACTGGATTAGAAACACTTGTTTTGTTTTGCAATAGTGAACACACACAGCCACACACACACACATACACACACACACACACACACACACACACACACACACACTTATTGTGCTTATTGACTGCTTTGGTAGCCTTGGTCGTTCTGTGATATCAGGGTCCTTGAACCCTCACCTTTGTCCGGTCCATTTAGTGGGAAGCGTGTTGTTATTCAGCATCAGCATAAGTGGGCATATGTGTGTTTATGTGACATTCATACAGAATGCCTGCTTTTGATTTTTGAATTTATTAGTTTAATAGTTATCTATATAACAAAACATATGTTTACGACATCCACTATACTATATTTTCCCAAAAGAAGAATCTCGTGAGGTCCAAAGTTCAATGTTCCAGGGAAAGCTGATGCACTTTTTCTGCATGATTTAACTGAACATGTTGGGTCACAGTGGCACAAAGCCACCTCAGTCCCTCAGAGAGCTGCTGATGTACACTATCTGTCACACTAAACGTGTCGAGGCAAACCCTTTGACTACACTTAGCTATACTCACATGACTTCCTCTCCCCTCTGCACTCCGTGTAATTAATAAATATATAAGTATATGGTTCACATGCCTCCATTGGCCATCGCTGAGTGGTGCACCCGTGTGAGTTTGGCCATTTTAAAATCACTCAGTTATGTAACACATGTGCTGAAATTTGTATTTAAATGTGTAATGGAACAAGACACAGAATAACTCTGGGGAGCATTTCTGCCAAACGATAATCTCAAATCCAACATGTTCATTTGTGTTTCACGAGGAGATGTTGTAAGATTGTTTTAACAGAACAGAACAGAAATATTCTTTGTCTGCACTGTGGCTGAAATAAAGGGCTGGGAGGACGGTTCAAGTGCTAACTTTTTATATGAGGGGTGTGTGTGTACGCGGCTGTATGTGATCCATGTACATATCGTGTGTGTGTGTGTGTGTGTGTGTGTGTGTGTGTGTGAGTGCATTCATACAAGAAGACAAGGATTAGGGCTTGTGCGTGATAGAGGGATTTGACCATGGTGGAATTATTTGTAACTCCTATTCACAAGCTTCGGATGAGATTTTTTAAATAATGATGCAGGATGATGAACGTTCAGCAGAGTGCTCCTCAGTAGAGGTTCAGGTGGCACACGGACATGCACAGTTAGTGAGTATATAAGGGGGAGGGAGAGGTGACTTCCTCGGATTATAACAAGAAGGGAGATAGAGGGCTGTTTTAGGGAGGGTACGAGTTTAAAGGCCGATCCACGAGTTGAAGGTTATAACAGACATATAAGAGAAAGTTGTAAGTTATTGGTAAGGAAGCCTATGGGGGGGGGGGGGGGGGGGACCCATAACTTATGCGATTTCTCAGGAATTTTCACAAAATAAGAGCCCTTAAAGGTTCTTGCCAGCCCCAAACATAACATGATTATATTGAATATAGCATGATATGATATGATATAAACCTGCAACAGTGCAGTATTTTTTCCATTACATAACTGACAGGCAAAAGATCGGGAATGTTGTGATATGCTGCAGGTGGAATTACATTAATAATCAGATGTAACAATTGGACAAATAATGCAAATTCAATATGCATTAATAATGATGTTTTTACCCCATACAGAGAACACTTTATGAAATACTTAATCATCCCTTGTATAATGTATAATCAATGGGAGCTGTAGAAATGTGCCTAGAAACCTTTCATTCGTTCATATATTATCACGTTATCATAGTCATGGTGTGCCATATTAAAAAAGTAACAATGCCCACACATATGACGTGAGCTCAAATCCTAGTTTACTGACGAGGGTACAACAAAATGTCATGAATAAGCAGAGCTCCTTTTTGAAAAAAAAGGGAATACTCTGATTTACGTGAATTATGCTGTTTCACGTTCTTGTTACAGCATCCATCTCTTTGTTGCAGATAACTTTGGACAGCGTGCCTTGGTGGGCAAGGTCTGCATGGACAGGAACGATTCTGTGAAGCATTACAAAGAGACCAGTCAGGAGTCTCAAGAGGAAACCTGCCGGTGGGTCAAGACAGTTTGACCGCTTTTAGGAAGCTTAACAGTGTACTAATTATTTAGTCAAGAAAACATATTTTGTGTTAAACGGCATGCAATGTTAAGTTTGTGTGCTCTTTCTAAGGATTATTTAACATTATTAATAACTCATTCAATAGTTTTTACTATTTTCAGTGAGAATCAATTTTACAGGGTATTTTTTGTTGTGCCACTCAATGTGTTCAATGTGTGTTGGATAAGAGGCAGTTTTTCCGTTTTAGCATTCAAAGCTCCCACAGTATATCTTAACAAAATATATCTACCCCGACAGGTTGATGAATGCACAGAAAACTTTTAACTCAACTTGCCGTTATTTTTTTAACCCTCCTGTTATGTTGTGGGTCAAATTGACCCGTTTAAAAATTAGAAAATCTAGGAAAAATATTCTGTATAAAACTTATTCTGCTTACATTATTTAGTGTAATCAACATACAAAACAAAAGAAAAACAGGTTTATATATCAAAAATCATGTTCGGGTCAATTTGACCCGGCAGTGAAAGTGAAGACTAAAAGTCATCAGAAGTGTTAAGTTTAGACTATTTCTTTCTTTGTTAATGTGTTTCTTACTCCCTCACACCAAATTTCAACACACACACTGACACCAATACACACACACACACACACACACACACACACACACACACACACCCACACACACAACCACATACACACACACACAGACACACACATGCACACACACAGACACCAACACACACATACAGACACACACATGCACACACACAGACACCAACACACATCAGCGCCCACTTTAGATTAACTTAATTTAGATTTAGATTTTTTCAATGTACCTAAAAAACTTTTGGATGACTCAACCTTAACCGGGTCAATTTGACCCGGGAACTTCCCGGCTGTATGTGAGAAACGAACATAGCAGGAGGGTTGAAGAGCCAAGGTACATTCGGTTCATTGCAACCAACAACACTCATTGCTACAGAGTCAGCTAATTGGGAATGAGTTACTAAACTAAACTCAACAAACAAAACACTGCGCCAAAGGAGTTACAGTCATTGTTTTGTTTCCTGTAGGTTCATTGCAGAGCTCTTGAAGAAAAAGGTACGATTCTATAACAGACAACAACATTAGGATCTCAGAGAAAATCCAGGTGTGCCGAGATTTAGAAGAGAAGATCTCTTAAATCGTCCGTCCCTCCCTTGTCTCCTCTGGTGTCTTGTGGTAGTACCCTCTGGTGAGACCGGTGGTCACGCCCCGCTTCGCCTTATCCTGCACAGAAGCCTTGCTCGGGCAGCTGGGAGCGATCGCTAAGAACAACAACCTGCACATCCAGGTGAGCTCTCTGTGGCAACCACACCAGGCTATGTATCCACGTTAAAAGGTCTCTATGGAAACAACGGTTTCCATAGAGACCTTTTAATGTTGGACCTGTTTGTGCAATGAAATAAACACAAGGCAGGTTTTCAAAGGCTTAATGCTGACAAGGAAGAATGAAAAAAGTAATATTTTAAAATAGTGTTAGCCCCCCCCACACACACACACACACACACACACACATACACCTCAGGCTCTATATGAATTCTATAAGTTAGATCAAAGATAACATAGTGGTCTAACGTCTGACATGTGTGTGTTTATTTCCAGAGTCACATCAGTGAAAACTTAGAGGAAGTTAAGCTTGTAAAGGAGATGTTTCCGGACTCCGAGTCGTACACAGACGTCTACCTCAAACATAACCTGCTCACGGACAAGGTGAGTCACAGTCACGTCTCTGCTGACGCACTCACAGGTAGACAGACCTCCGGTGGGAAAATACAAACGCTGATGATGACGATGCTGATTCACAGACAGTGATGGCTCACGGCTGCTACCTCAGTGATGAAGAATTGGTTCTGTTCAGAGAGACAGGAGCCTCTGTGGCTCACTGTCCCAATTCCAATATTTCGTAAGTCACTGGCCAAACCCCATGAGATCTCATTAATATTTACATGACACACTTGAATGGCTCTTATTATGGTACTTTTGTAGTTTGACTATGTTGAGGAAATGTTACTTTCTGTATTCTTGTTGTTCTTAGTTTGTACTCTAGGTTAAAATGCACTTATTGTAAGTCACTTTGGATAAAAGCGTTTGCTAAATGACATGTAATGTAATGTAATGTAACATATATTTTACAATAAGACAGCATTTTCATAATACAGTATAACATAACATTGTAAGTGCCCAAATTCAAGGATGCGCAACAACTGATCCTTTACTATTTCTCTCTCGCTCCTCACCTGTTCTCAGGTTGTGCAGCGGGATGTTGAATGTCCGCAACGTCCTTAATCACAGAGTGAAGTTGGGGCTGGGAACAGGTAGGAGCACAGAAGCTGGTGATTTGTCTTTGTTCCAGAAGCTTTTAGGTGCTGAGACTGTGTTACTTATTTGGTTTGACTGTTTTCTAGAGTTTTTAAGTGCAGATTCTTTGGGAGATTTGTCCATCCAGGTCGGCTGACAACCAGCAGATTACTTTGCTCTAATTTGTCTGTTTCGGTTTTAATTTCAAGCCTCGTCAAATCCCCGTAAATCTGAAAATCTGACGCTTTTTTATCACCTAAATGCGGGTTTGTGAATGCTTGTGTCTGCATGCATGCCTGTATGAGTTTGACTCATCCGGTCTGTGATTGTGGTGTCAGACGTGGCGGGGGGCTACTCGGCCTCGATGCTGGATGCTGTGAGGAGAGCTCTGGACACGTCCAAAGTCTTGACCATCCAGAACCCAGAATATGAAAAGCTCTCCTTTGAGGAGGTGTTCAGACTGGCCACACTGGGAGGCAGCCAAGGTACAACACCCAGACAAATTGTGCCACTGTGTCGAAGTGTTTTTTTCTTTTTCTCCACCAACGGCCTTGCTGAAGTGTCTTTGCCTCACCGAAGTCACTCGGCAGCAGAAATGCCCGATTCAATACACATGTATCAAAGTCAAAGTCAGTTTTATTTGTCAATTTTTTCATATGTTCAAACATACAGAAGATTGAAATTACATGTATCTTCTGTCCAACATCAAGTGAATTCAATTGTGCAACTAAGGTGAATTGTGCAACATATAGACAGCATAACGTGCATAGATCTATGAGAATGAGATATTGTTGCAGTTTCACAGTAGGGTCAAGAACACAAGAGTTTATTTTGTGATGCGTTTTGTTCCTAGCCTTGTCCCTGGATGACCAGACAGGGAACTTTGAAGTGGGCAAAGACTTTGACGCCCTGAGGGTGAACGTAGCCGCTCCTGGTGGACCCATCGACCTGTTCCTGGGCGAGGACCCAAAGGTTGGTCGCGGGAGCTTCATTTATTCACACAGATTTACACACAAATTAACTAGAGCGGGCACTCGGTAGAGCGTATACCTTCACATATCACACGATTGGGCATTGAATTATGAACATTTTGGCAATTGGATGTAAATTGACTGGTTTAAAAGAAGATTTTGACCTTTCCATGACCTTAACCTTGACCTTTGACCCGATCGATCCCAAAATCTAATCAAATGGTCCCCGGATGATAACAAATCCCACTAAATTTCATGTGATTCAAGAAGATGTTGACCTTTTTCATGACCTTGACCTTTGACCCGATCGATCCCAAAATCAAATCAAATGGTCTCCGGATAATAACCAATCATCCCACCAAATTTCATGCGATTCGGTTTAATACGTTTTTACTTATGCGAATAACACGCACGCATACAAATACAATCAAAACATTACCTTCCACATTTTCAATGCGAAGGTAATAAAGCAGAACATTTCAGTCTGTCGTACTTGTAACACTAATTTATTATCACTTCAATTTCAGACTATTCTGGAAAAGTTCTTAAATTTGGGTGAGTGTCTATTTCTGTTCAATTTGAGTAAACTTTTCAGATTTTACTGTGCCACTAACTATTTACTTTATGTTTGAATCTGTTGCTTCCTGTTGGACAGGTGACGATCGTAACATAGCCGAGGTGTTTGTGGCCGGGAGGAAGGTGGTACCATTCACCGAGGCAGCAACAGAATAAACGGTTTGCACTCGTCTCAAAGCCTAAACACCCTGGAAAATGAGCTTGAAGAGGGCGTTAACCAACACAATATACAAGATAAATATACAAGATAGGTAGCTCAAGAAGGATCAGTGGGAAACGCACTAACGCACAATTATCTTTTAATACTAAAATACATATATGTAAGTACATACATATAAGTAGGACATTAATCATTACCGTTACCTTTTCACTTGATACGGAGGACTTAAGAGGAAATATGATTTGAATGAGTTTCAGTAAATTTCATCATTATGTCTCTTTAATCCCTTGTGGATTATTACTGGGCTTGAATACAGGAAATAAGGGATTTATTAACATTGCACTTGCTGTTTGGCATTTTTGAGTATTACAACATATTCATGCACCAGCCTTTTGCTTATTAAGATCACTCTTAATGATCATTTTTTTGTTAAATTTACCTAAAATTCTCACTAACTAATATAGAAGTACTGGTGATCATCTTGTGACAACGACAATATAATTTCTATTGCTCAAGACATTTAAACTACACAATTATCTGTCAAGTTCATACATATTTCCCTTTTACATGTCGTGCTATTTATCAATCTAGATTGTTTTGGTGGGAGCTGCCTAGTTGTGTAAGTATCGCTCAGAGGATTATCTGCCTTCTCTCCAATGTAATGGAACTCCAAAGAAGTACTTGTTGTTTTGTTCAAGCCGAGTGCCACAAAATCACTGTATATGGGATTAGCCAAACTATCTGACTGTTGGGGAATTAAGGGACATTTGTGGCCGGTTTGCTGACTATGTGGTTTTCTTGAGAATGTATGAATGTTTAAAACTTGTATCGCGGCATATCACTCTCGACCAAAATGTATATGTTTGAGGAACTCTTTGATATGTCGCTCAATGGAAGATTGAAATAAAGAATACCACCAAGTCTGTCTTGATATTTGTGAGCAGCTATTGATCAGGGATCATTGTTAGTTTGGATTAACAAATATCCCATTGACCCTTCCAGCTTCTTTAATGATCTTCACCATCTGGGCCAGACAGCTGAGAGGGCTAGATATCCGAAGAGACACATGAGCATGGCTAGTGTCAAGTCCTACTGACGTGGTACTTTTGTAGTTTGACTATTTAAAGTGGAGCAGAAACCAAGGTCTCTGCTCCACTTTAAATAGACCATTACAATATGTGAACTGTTCATTGAGAAAACTCCCACTCATATGCTGTTGCTAATGCAGGGTTGTCTTTACCTCCCATATAGCCTCAAAAAACCAAGGCACTGGTAATGGTACTCCTGGTTTATTGGGACAGGGTTTGCTATGTTTTTTTGGCATACACATGGAAGGCTATATTATTTTCATTGTCACTGTTTCCGGAAATAGTGTTTAATGCATCCTACATTCACCAATAATATGTACATAGATTTTGTTTTAACAATAATTCAGATGGCCAAAACACATGTATGAGATGATATTTTCTGACTGCCCACATCTTTATAGATGGACTCCGTGTTTTTTTTTTTTTAATAAAGCATTACTTTATGTTTTGACCACAAAACAGAGTGCAAGTGGGACAAGGGGAGGTGGACTTTCAATTTGACTATGCTCAGATATCCACTATATCATATTAAGGGATTGATTGCAGCGCCCCCTAATGTTAAAATATTCTGAAAAAAATAAGGTACGTTTCGGGACGCCATGTGGACATAGGCTAGCAATTTGGTGAGGACAGGTCAAGTGATTTGAAAGTTAGGGCTCTTTACATATTAGGCCACACCTCTTAGATGTTAATCGGGCCCATCTCCTCTGAACGCGATAAGATATCAACAATCTGTTAAAGGTTTCCGATGAGATTGAAGCAATAATGAACCCAAAAAAACTTGAATACAACTTTTGATATCAAAAGAATGACATGTAACCTATTTTACATCTCCTCAAACAGTTGTTTTTGCCTGGAGCGTACAGTGTTCATGTTACAGGCTGTTATTTTGGTAAATGTCCAGGCATTTTAGAGATGTGGTTAGCTCCTTGAAGCAGTTCTTGTCCAGCTGAAGACAGAACCCATTGCACCCCTCACACATTCAGGAAGATAATACACTGTTTCTGTCCCAGGCTGGCCTTCTGTCTGTTACAACTTACCAGTGTCCTTTTTTGACAAGTAGCCTTAAGTGGGGGGTTTGAGAAATTTGTGAAATTGAGAATGAAACACTACTAATAGTATTATTTACACGTATTATCTCCAAAGAAAACGCCACTAAAAGGCTACTCAAACACTCTCCTGATCTCCTTCTCTGCTCATGTCTACCCCATAGGCAATGCCACTGTTTGCTAGACCATTACCGTAATGTACCAAATACCACTGGAAAGCTCTGCTTCTTGGCGTTCAGGCGTTCAGAATCCGTCGAGGAGTTACGGTAATCTGAATGCGCCAGACACCGGAAGTGTTGCTGAGAATCATATCGAGCAAAGGTTGACATACGTGCTTCTTCACGTCCCTTACGTATTCATTTCATTATTGAAAGTCCAACACCTAAGTTCTGTGTCAGGTAAGTCTTAATGCGAAATGAATGATTGGATAATACTCCGTCCACACTGACTCATACAACTCATAGTCCTACTGTAAACAGATATAACGTGAACTGAGCATGAACTGAAACCAATATTTAAATGTCTTCTTGTTTTAACTTGCCTTATCGCCATATCTACAAATTATTTTTTAAACAGCAGCAAATACAGAAATACTCGTTGCAATATGCGGGTTTGCCAATAAATGCTGGTGTTACGGTTTAAAAAGCGACCGTGTTAACTGGCGACTTCGAACCGACCGCGTCCGTTGTTGCCATAGTTACGATGAACGTTCGAATATAAATTAGGCGTCCCCGTGAATACCGATTGTTTTTTAATGGTGTTAAACAGGGTCAAACCCTCTCATATACATAATAATATACCGTATACTTTACAAATGTAACAATGCGGCATTCACGAGGGCAGCTATACTGTGTTCTCTTCCTATTTTCAACAGCGGTATAACTTCGATACCAACCGACGCCTTCGGTTCAAAGTCCCCAGTTAACACGGTCGCTTATTAAACCGTAACACCTGTAATGTCAAACGTTGTGCTGTGTATTTTTATATTATGGGATATGTTCTTTTGGTTTAAATACCCAGAAACAGAATGAAAACCACACATGTATTATTGTTTGGCCCGTGATTTTTCTTTACAGTTACCAGTCAAAAGAGTTTAGCCACCACTGTCCTAGACAATATGTACACGGCACACTGTTTGTGATCATTAACTTTCATTAACTTTTGATATTTGTTATTACGCTATCTTAAGAAGCCTAAAGAAATCACAGTCCTTCACTAATTTGGAAGAAAAAAAAGCAAATTGTCAATTTTCTCTCTCTATCACCTCTCCATCACTCAGAGCCCGCTTCCCGTTTGGCGAATGCCTCTGTTTCGGGTTTTGGGTGCATGTGACGTTGCAAGAGCTCGGCGCAGGCGGAGGAGGAAGAGGGATTTGAAGAGGATGGGGAGCTGCGTGGAGACGGATGAAAATGTCCTTCCACTGACACGTCTTTGTCTGCTAAGCCTGGCAGACAACATGAAGGAAGTGTGGGCGAAGGACTATGCTGAAAACTACCTGGATCATTACTCATTCAGATACATCATGGGGCCGTTCAACATACTGCGTGAGTGTGTCAGCGCGTCTATAACAGACAACTATACAATGTTTGTTTCACAATGTGTCCATAAAACATGTGGACTTTAGTACCATAAGATTCACTATATCAGCTAAATTCCTGAAATACATATCTGGGAATAACTTAAATTATTTATTGTATCCTGTGTCGAGTCAGAGGTTGAATGAGGGGATTTTTAGCTCGAGTACCTTTTACATCTCTACTTTCTCTACGGATGAAGTGATTTACAGCGGGATTGATCACTTTTAATCCACTTTTCTCTTTATCGTTTACTTTCCGTAGCGGGTGACCTAGTTGAGGAGCTGACGTGGATTCTGTGCACCAGGAAGCAGATGTCCCGTGCGGCCCTCCACCTCATGCTGGTCCCCCAACTCCGGAGCCTGTCTCTGGAAAGGTGTCCCGGTCTGCTCACCTCCACCCTCTGTGCACACATTGCTGCACGCTGCCAGGTCAGATAGCATCAGCTGCATGGAAAGATGGTGGAGCAGTGATTTAAACCTTATATATTGTTCACTCGCTGGTTTGAATATTATACGTTTTTCTCACAGTTTGGCAGATTATTATTACGCCTGAAGAAAGGCTAAATATGAGATAATAATAATAATGATAATTATGATAATTATGATAATAATAATAATAATAATAATAATAATAATAATAATAATAGGAATAATAATATTAGATTTATTTTATAAGGCACTCATGGTCGCCGTACATAATATTAAAAAAGTTACAGTTAAGACAACCGGAGAGTAGCGGCAGATAAACCCGACAACATTCACTCCCGGAAGAGACGTAAAGGATGAAAGATGGGAATTTAAAAAAATGTTTTCGATGTTAATGAATCTAGACCATTTAGTATATTGTTTGTGCATTTAGACAATTTTTCCTGGCCTTAAAATAATACTTTTCTTTTAGTTTTTCTTGGGGAAAAGAGTAGGTTACACATAATAAAAAAGTACAGATAAAACTGTTTTCTAGCCTGGATGTGTCCCCTGTTGTTATTTTAATACATTTGATCCAGTCCTTTAATTCCAGTATTCCCTTCTTTTTGTCTCAGGGTCTGAGGAGCTTGGACCTCTCTGGAGGCCAGCAGCTGTCCTCCAAGGTCCTGTCTGAAACCCTCGGCTGTCTTCCAGCCCTGCGCTCGCTCTCTTTGGCCGGTACACCTTGTGACAGGTGTGTCATCCAGGCGATTGCCCATCGCTGCCGTTTGCTGCGCCATCTGGACGTATCCCGCTGTCATTCCCTTTCCCCCGCTGCTCTTCTTCCTCTTGGAGGTGGGGGTTCCTCCTTCTTGTCCTCCCAGCCTTGTATTTCCTCTTCTTGCCCTGCACCCCTGTCTCCTCTCCCCCTCACCAGCCTGCTGGCTTTGGACATTGGATTTAGGGAACAAGAGGGAGACTCCCTGGCAGTCGCAGCCTACCTCCTTCTCTCCCTGCCCAGCCTGGAGAGAGTGGCCTTGGAGGACCTGGCACAGGCCTGCTGTCTCATCCAGCACCGACAGTTCAACCAGACGGATGAGTTCACCGACAGAGAGGGAGTTCCCAGGCTGGGGGATGTGTGGAGGCAGTGGGGACTCAGGCGAGGCATTTACAAGAAAAAGAGAGAGGGAGCAACAGCAGGTGAAGAAGAGGAGGGCGGGAATGTATTATTGGATGGGTATGGTAGTGAGAGTGAGGAAGATGCAGCAAGAGATGAAGGGCCACACTGCTCCCAGAACCAAACGGAGGACACAAAGAAAGGACGGAGTTTGTCATGTGATGACCGCCTGCTCCTGCGCCTGAAGGATGTCAAGGTGTTATCATGTGACTCTTTAGACAGTCTAAGCAATGCATGTCCAAACATGAACTCCATATCTGTGAACGTTGATCCTTTTGGAAATGCTAGAGGAAGCAGCCAGGGCTCTCTGCTGGCCGCAGGCCTCCAGTCGAGGGCAGGCCAGCTGCGCCGCCTCTCGGTACACTACCCCGGTCCTCTGGCGGACCTCCTTCCCGCCTTGCGGGTTGCAGGCTCCTCGTTGGTCTCGCTCACCCTGGAGGGGGTGAAAACCAGCCCGCACACCCCGCTGCTGGAGGTCATGAAGCTCTGCCCCAGACTCCGAGACCTGCTCATCTCTGCCGAACCTCCCGCCGCCCCGCAGGGAGCAGAAGACGAGGATCAGGGGGGCGACCCAGATCCTCCGCAGCTGCCTGACCTCTGCTCTCTCACACTCAAGTAAGGCCACGATAAATACGCTACGCAGTACACTAGGAACTAATGACCGTGTCTGTGAGATGTTGGATTTACAGTTTGCTACACAGCATAGGTTAAGAAGTCTAAGAAACAGTGCTAATCGTTAAATAATGCACATGCCCTCTCCTTTAAATACCGTATTTATTAACGAGAACCTGAGCATGGAAAATACTGTTATTTCACATAAACCTAACTCTTATCGTACCTATGATATGTATCTAAGTAAAACTAAAAGGGAAGTGGTCTAGATCTATGCATCTACCTCACTGGACAAGAGCCACAGACTCTGACCTCTGAACTTTCTGTGTAAGTTTCAAAGGGAAGTGGAATTTCCCATAAATTATTGATGTTTATTGTTAGAATAATATGCATGAAGAAAACTATTTCTATTTACAAGATTCAACCAAATTCATTGTTTGGAAGGCAGATGTGAAATGCTGTATACACTTTGGTTTTCTTCTAAAATATGTGTAGGAATTTCTGCAATATTTTATTCCAGCACATCTGGATACTAAGAGGAACAGGGACATTAATCCAGTTAGTTTTATTTAGTTCTCTTCACTAAAACTCAATAGTTACCTTCGCATTGGAAATGTGGAAGGTCATATTTTGATCACTGTGTATTTATTTGTGTGTGTGTGTGTGGGGGGGGGGGCGTGTGTGTGCGCGTGTTTGTGTGTGTGTTTGTGTGTTATTCGCATAACTCGTAGTATTAAAGTATTAAACCCGAATCGCATAAAATTTGGTGGGATGATTGGTTATTATCCGGGGACCATTTGATTCGATTTTGGGATCGATTGGGTCAAAGGTCAAGGTCAAAGGTCAATGTCAAGGTTGTGAAAAGGTCAACATCTTCTTTTTACCATAGCGCGGTCCATTTTTATCCAATTGGCATGCAACTAATGCCAACATGTGGCTGTGGCGAAGGTATGCGCTCTACCGAGTGCCCGTTCTAGTTCCTATAGTTAAGCTTTTATCAAGACTGTCTTTGTGTCATTTACAACATTTACATTTTGTATTTCCTAGCAGGTTTGATTACATTGAAAACATTTACCAATAACAACTTCATAATTATCCATCTTCTGTGTCGATCTCTTTGTCTAAAGCTTCTCCTATGAGCACAGCCAAATGAAGCCCGTCATGTCCTGGATGTCCCTGAGAAGAGTGCTCAAGTGTCTCCTGGCTGGTTCTCCTTTACTGGAGAAGCTCTCCCTGGTCTCCCTGCCCTGCCCTCTGAACTGCGTGTTAAAGGATGTGCTTCACGTATTGGACTTGGACCAGAATCTCTTCGCAAGTTCCACAAACTCACCTCCCATGCCACTTGGACGGATACAGAGTATTGACCTGCCGCGCACTGACGTGAAGATGATAACAGTGAGAGGTTTAATGCAACGGAGCAAGAGACTCAATCGTGTGGATGTGAGTTACTGCTGGCGGATATCTCAGCTCGAGTGGCTGAACTGCGAGACGTCCAGTAAAGTCCAAGTTGTCTGGTTGTAGTGAAGAGATGAGCGGCTTCCCATACGGGAGCAACACTGTTAAAGGTGGACGTGAAGGAGGATAAATCAATTATTCAGATACAAATACAATGCATTCCGTTCACCATGTCAATTACATTAGTGTCTCAACTCGTATGACTACAACTCTATAGCTTGTCTTACTTCCTATTCAATGCTAAACATTGATTTTACAGACTGTTTTTTTTACTGACAAACTGCATTGTTCTTAATATCTGTATCAAATTCAAACATGTTATTCCTATAGGACCTTAAATACCTTCAATGATATCAATATGTGTGAGGTTGTCCTTTCAGGACACCAGACAAGTAAAAGAATCACCAGATGTTTCAAGTTTTTCTTTGATTTTTTCAATGTTGAATATTTGATATAGACTTAGCAAAGGGTACTCAATGTTTATGGTGTTTTTAAACGACCCAGACTGATACAGTTGTTTTCTCCTATATTCCTGTAGGACCTTACATTGTATTAATATGTGTGAGGTGGTCCTTTCAGGACACCAGACAAGTAAAAGAATCACAAGATGATTTTTTAAAATGTTAAATATTTGATATAGACCTAGCAAAGGGTACTGTAGACTTGTAATGGTTTATATATATACTTGCACATGAACATAAGAAAGTCTACGTTTTAAATTATTACATAAGAAAGTTAGGATAATCCATAAAGGATATTATGAAGGATATTCCAAAGAATGTATTATGAAAACATAGTAGAAAGTCCCTGTCACTGAAAATATGATTATTGTATTATTCTTGCAATTGTGCTACTGACTGTAAGATGTGTTATGCTTATTATAACTATGGCATGACGTGAGTATGAATGAAATGAATGGGAGAATGGGAGTTTCTACTAGAGCTGACATAACAGCTGTTTTAACTGGACTGATATATGCTTTGTGATGTTTATACTTTTATTAAATACCTTATATTATACATTTCTGAATCCGGAACTTTTTCCAGCACTATGACCTGGCAGATATTTTTTTTGTAATTAACAGTAACCAGATTACTCCCTATGTTTATGGTATTATGAAACAACCCAGATTTATAAAGTTGTTTCTCCTTGTTCACATTCCAGCCAGTAGATGGCGATAATGCGCTTTAGTCCTTGTTGCAAACGAAGAAGAAAAATGTGGGCGGGGGTTGTTTAGGCTGTTTAGGTTGCAATCGGTTCCTCAACTTCTTATCCGGGCAGCCTGGAGTCAAAATCAAACGCACCGCGCTCGCGACTTCCACGTCACTTACCGGAGACCTGCCACATACGAGCTCAGCGTTAGCCAGCGGTTAGCATCTGGCGGCACTGAAATGTAACTAATAGCTTTCAAGAAAAAGGAGGGACTTTCATGTATTTGCCAGTAAGTATGAAACGATGTAAAGGCCACGGACGCATCACTTCTCTGTGTTGACACGGTGCGTTACATGGCGGGACATCTGGCTCCGTTAGCTAACCTACAGCCGAACACGTCACCTTCGTTACATCAACGTAGCTAGATATCCACAGACGTCTGTAAACGTTTGCTTACTTTATTTTTTATTTTTTAACTGGTTTTCTTTCCCCTCTCCTTTCTATTTGGGTCAGTTTTAATTCGTTTAAAATCGCCCGTTACAGCAGCGCACCGTAGCAATATGTCCCATCAGATGAGTGTAACCCGGTGTATCTTTTCGTCCACCCTGAGGCTGTCTATTCATTCAAGACCTCTGAAGTTACCTTACAGGTGTTAAGATGTTCGCCCTCTGGTCCTGAAAGGTCACGATGACGAGTGCGGGACCAGCGATGGAGCCGTGGATCAAGCCACAGCTCCGATCTGCAGGAGACTGATCCGTGATTTACAATTTAAGTACACTAACAAGTACAAGACGTCGACATCATGGGAAGGTTGGTTTGTTGTTGTTGTGTATTTTATTCAGTCAATCAAATCGATTACAATACAATATTGTTCTATATAATATACAACACAGAAAGACTGAGAAGATATAGGTAGAAGCAAAAAATGCTTATATATTCCTCTCCTAAATTAATATCAAATGAATCAGAAAATGAATATAAAATAAAGAAAAAATAACTATATATATATATATATATATAAGCATTTTTTGCTTCTACCTATATCTTCTCAGTCTTTCTGTTATGTATATTATATAGAATAATATTGTATTATATTAGATTTGATGCATGCATACAGACATTGTCATGTGTCATTTATGGGGATGGGGATTGTTTCGTGAACTCGTATCAAATCTCATCTCCGGGATAATGTCCGTCGTACTCTGCTCAGGCTCTCTTCTCTTCCATCTGTCGACAGGATCAGCTTCTCGTGCCTTTTCCCAGCCCCGTGGCATTTCAGCCTCTCGTCCCAGGTTCTTCCTCGGCTCCTGGTACCTTCCCTCCGACAGCTGCTCTTCATCGGCCTGGTGCTCTGCCTCATAGGACTGCTCTACCTGCTGCTTGTCACTGGAAAGGGGCACGCCAGATGGATCAGAGAGGAAAATCACTTCCACAGGTAAACTGCTAAACATCTGCTCGGTGTTTATGTTGCAATGACCAGCGGCAACGGTGTCTTAACACATCTGTTGTTCAAAAGACACTTGGCAAAGGTGAATGATGTGGATGCAACAGATACAAGCAACCCCAACCTAAACTACGGCCTGGTGGTGGACTGTGGAAGCAGTGGCTCCAGGGTATTTGTGTACTGCTGGCCCCGGCATAACGGTAATCCCCGTGAACTGCTGGACATTCGGCAAATGAGAGATCAACACCGCAAGCCGGTGGTCATGAAGATCAAACCAGGTAAGACACGCCTGGCTCGGGTTCTCGTTAATAAATACGGTATTTAAAGGAGAGGACATGTGTATTATTTAATGATTAGCACTGTTTCTTAGATTTCTCAAATAATGAAATATAATGTAAAGCAAATCCATACATGCTAGCTTGTTATTTACCCTCTAAAAGATATGTTTTTGGTTGTTATGTTTTTCCTTTTAGGTATCTCTGAATTGGCGAAGACACCTGAGAAAGCCAGTGACTATATCTATCCACTTCTGAGCTTTGCATCCGAACACATTCCCAAAAATAAGCACCAAGAAACTCCCTTGTACATCCTGTGCACCGCCGGAATGAGAATCCTTCCTGAAAGGTACCGTCTGGTTTAATGAGCATAATCTCCTCATGTTACCCGCTCTGGTTCCTGAAGCCCCAGATATAAATAGAGTTTCAAGAAATGTTCATTCACCAGGTCTAAACAATGTTGCACTGAAAAGAGAGAAGCATTGATGTTATATAAGCCATATACAGGGTTTGTACGACCATAGGAAAGCTGGAAAAGTCATGGAATTTTCAAAATGGTAATTTCCAGTCCTGGAAAAGTCATGGAAAAAACTTAAATCATAAAAGTTTGGGAAAAGTCATGGAAATTTGTTATAATCACATGTTCATTTACGCCGATTTTGAAATAATTAATATGTTTTTTAAGGAAAGACGCTCAAGATATAAGCCGCCGTACGCTCTCAATATGGAACATTTTCTAAATTGTTCATGTTTAAACCGAGATTTCAGTTTGGTCATAGACATTTGGTTTAGAGTCCTGGAAAAGTCCAGGAAATCCATTGGTCAAAATGGCTGAGAACCCTGTATATATACTGGTGTATACATGGAGATTTCACATCATGTTTGGTAATGGAAATCCATTGGTCAAAATGTGTAAGAACCCTGCATAAATCTCATGAGGCCGTTTCTGTGATTATTTAATCTCAGTCAACAAGAAGCACTCCTTGAGGATCTGAGGACGGACATCCCCGTCCACTTCAACTTCCTCTTCTCTGATTCCCATGTGGAAGTGATTTCTGGAAAACAGGAAGGTAAATAAAATACAATCCAGAAGCAAATATTTAGATTTATGACTTTGGATCGTACCATATTCAACACAATGCCATGGTTTTTAATTCACCACCTCATTGACGTTGAAAGATTTAAATCCAAACTAACATGGGCATCACATTCTCATTGATGGGCCCTGATTTATAGGATTGAAGATGTTTGTAAAAGTGAATATATTAACAGAACACTTTGTAATCATATGTTTTAGGTGTCTACGCATGGATTGGAATAAACTTTGTCCTCGGAAGGTTCAACCATGTGCACAATGGTAAGGAGTACCAAGTGGTACACTGCAAAAATTCAGCCTAAAAAAACAAGGAAGAAAAGTAATAAAATGAGGGAATATTACTTGAAATAAGCCAAATTATCTGCCAACAGAACAGGAAAATTTGATTTGCCAGGATTTCTTAAAACAAGTGAAATGCTCCAACATTAAAACTGCCTTGTAAGAAGAAATATCTTGTCAGTCAAAAAACAAGCATAGATTGCCTTAATTTGAGATATTTCATTTTACTTAGATTTTAATTTTTGCAGTGTAATTACATTGTAGTAACACTGTATATCATTCATTCACACGATACCCCTGCTCTTTCTGACTCCATCGCCTCTCTCCTGTTAATCCTTCAAGACGACAAAGCTGTCGTGGAGGTGCATGTACCCGGCAGCGATCAGCAGGAGGCGCTGATGAGGAAAAGGACGGCCGGTGTCCTGGACATGGGCGGCGTCTCCACGCAGATCGCATACGAAGTGCCCAAAACTGTAAGCTTTGCTTCTCCACAGCAGGTTATTATCCACAACCAATTCCGTTTTTTTGTGCTGTCTTTGGTTTTTGTCACTCACCCTTTGTTCTTCTCCCTCCTTTTCAACCGTTGTCATTCCCTGGTTAAACCCTCTGTGCACCATTTTTGTCCCGTGGAGATGGTCTGCTCTCCGTTCATCACTATTGCAGGCATACTGTAAGCCTGCTGCATGACTCCATAGCAGGATTTTTGGACTGAAAACATTGAGTCGTAGACGTAGTGACCGTCAAATGCAATGGAGGTTGCCTGTGTCAAGATTTTTGGTTTGTGTTGTTAGTGATTTACGTCCTTAAGCAGGTTTGCTATACACTAGTTGTCCTTTTTCTCTCTCATTGGGCCTCATTCACCAATACATTCCTACGGTTATTTCCTTAAATTTGTTCTTTAGACGTTTTTTTAGGAACAGTCCGTTCTATGATGTGATCTTCAACCACAGAAATGTTTGTATCTTATAAAAATGTTCTCATACATTTAATGAGTGTTCCATTTCAGTCTAATTAGCAACGGTAAACGCCCTGCCAATCCCTAGATAGATTCAGACGCCCAAACCAAAGTCTACCTTCCCATTTACATTTTTATTTCCGGCCGGAAAATAAGCTCTAGGTTTTTATATAATAAAATAAATAATGTATACACTTTTTCCATAGGCTGTCATGTAAGAAAAGACCCAAAATGAACCCTCTAAACTACGATAAGATAATTATGGAAAGTGAATCTGTATAAGAAGGATTCTGCCCCAAGCTTTCTAATCAATGTAAGCCATGGATAAGAGGGTTACACTTTAATACACATTTTAAAGTAATGTCTATTCTACATAAGACTGTAGGATTGAAGAGAAGTTATTTTCAATAGATAGATAGATAGATAGATAGATAGATAGATAGATAGATAGATAGATAGATACTTTATTAATCCCCAAGGGGAAATTTCTCGACACAGTAGCACCAATAAACTAAACACACGAGAATAAAATATAAATATAAGAAAGAAAGAAAGAAACGGTGACTGTGCATAAAGTATACAAAGTGAAATATAAAATACAAAATAAAATATATATGTATATATTATATTTATAACATATATGTAAATACGTCGGCACTCAAATGTACCCAAGTGCTTCGATGCATCGTTCTCAAATGAGGTAAACTTTAGTGAATGTGCATGAAAGGGTTTTAGGAGTTTAACAGTTGCTGGATGAGGCCCATTGGATTTTCTCTACACCACATGATGGTCGATTTGGATTTCCCCTTCATCTTGTGGGATAGTTTCATCTTCTTTACTTTGTTTTAAAAGCCCACAAACAATAAATATTAACAGTATGAGGGTGTCATCGTGCCAAGGCTGACTTTTTCTCTTGTTCCCTAGGAGGAAGTTGCCAAGAACTTACTGGCTGAGTTCAACTTGGGGTGTGACGCACATCGCACAGAGCATGTTTATCGTGTTTACGTGTCCACCTTCCTGGGGTTTGGAGGAAATGCGGCGCGGCGAAGATATGAGGAGAGTGTCATAAAAAATACAGCCACTCGAAACAAGTGAGATCCACAGCCATCTTCTCTTTTTTCTAAATCATGTTTCTATCCCTATCCGTACGGAGTATTACGTGTACTGACTTATTACTGATGTCTCCAGGCTGTTGGGTCAGCGTATGGGTGAGACCGCAGAGTCTCCCCTCCTGGACCCGTGTCTCCCCGCAGACCTGCAGGATGAAATCGGTCCATCGGAGCAGAAGCTGCATCTGCGAGGCACCGGACACTTTGACCAGTGTCGACAGATCCTGCAGCCGTTCCTCAACCGCACCAACGAGACCCTGACGTCCCTCAGCGGCATCTACCAGCCGGCCATCGACTACGCCAACAGTCAGTTCTACGGCTTCTCCGAGTTCTACTACTGCACGGAGGACGTGCTGCGCATGGGAGGGGACTACAACGCCTCCAAGTACGCCCAGGCTGCCAAGGTATGTCCAACATGGTCAAGTCCAGCTCCTGTTTACCGTTTACAAAGGACGCGAAGAGGACTCAAATTACTGACTCAATCTTTTTTTTCTTTTTTTCTTTTATGTTCGTTGCCAGTGAATTAGGTTGTAACCTTTTAAGACAGAACATACTCTACCTTTCGAAAGTTTGGGGTCACCGAGAACATTTTGTGTTTTCCATGAAAACTAAAACTTTTATTTATGAAATGAATACAAGATTAATACAAAATATAGTCAAGACATTGACAAGGTTAGAAATAATGATTTTCATTTAAAATATTAATGTTGTTCTTTAAACTTGTGGCTCAAAGGAAGGCCAGTTTTAGAGCTTCTCTCAGCAGCATAACTGTTTTCAGCTGTGCTCACATAAAAAGGGTTTCAATGTCAAGGAATAATCCGTTTGTGGAAATTGCGAAATAAAAAGTTATACATTTTTTTGTTTAAAGGGTTTCAAGGGGGTTCTAACCCTCTGCTAGTCTTCTAAGGCAATAACACAAAGTACCACTAGAACATGGAGATGGGCCTCTATACACCTCTGTAGAGACTTCATTAAAAAACAGAAAATAGTCATTTACCACATTGACTATGTATAGAGAGTATTTCTGATTAATTTAATGTAATTTTCATTGGGAAAAATGTGCTTTATTTTCTTTTTTTCTAAATGACCCCAAACTTTTGAACGGTAGTATACATTACATTTTAAATTAAACATTTTAATGAAATATTCTTTTAACACGAGATCAGCATTTTTAAACCCCATGAAATTAAACAAATCATTTCACAATTCCCGTCTTTGGGTTGAACCGTGGAGCGACCTGAAGCGTCCTCTCTCTGCTTGTTTTTACAAATCATCAGAGCATCCCCACAGGTGCTCCAAATAAGCCACTGATTGCTGCTGCTGCTGCACTCTGGGAAATGTAGTCTCACACAACTAGGCCCTCAGATTCAGCTCAACAAACATAGAAAGAGCCTAACTACTCACGTACGATGCCAGATAAACCCTCAATGCGTTCCTCCTCTTGATGTCTTTCCACTCAAAACTCTCCTGATGTCATTTTTACGTCTACAGAGTTACTGTTCCACCCAGTGGAAGACTCTGAGGGAGCAGTTTGACTCTGGCTGGTACGCCTCGCATGCTGACCACCACAGACTAAAGTGAGTCACACACTGCTTCTAACTTCCAGGATTGTTCACGTTACAGGAAAAAAATAACATTATTCATCACGGTTTTATTTCCATGTCTTCAGGTACCAGTGTTTTAAATCCGCATGGATGTATGAAGTCCTGCACTCGGGCTTCTCTTTCCCAGACAACTATACAAACCTGAGGACGGCCCTCTTGGTCTACGATAAGGAGGTCCAATGGACTCTCGGAGCTATTCTGTACAGAACACGCTTTCTGCCTTTGAGGTAGGATGGATTTTCTCGCGCACATTTTCCACATTCTTTGACACTTGATTGTTAATAACCTGTTCTTTAATGTTCGTGTTGGACTGATTGGCTAATCTTCAGAGCTATTATTGACAATAACGCATTCTAATTTTAAACATGAGTGGAGAGAATCTAAATAATGTTAAGTACCCTGGGTTGGCTGGTGATGGGCATCGCGCCACTGTTCCAGAGACGGTGGCTTTGTGATGCCTTTAGCAGCCGGAGCTAAAGCTGAGGGAGGTTACTGGTCTCACGCTTGACCCCAACTGGGAAACCATACTCCCTCAAAGCCTATACTTAATGACACATTATATATTAAACCGAACTACAAAAACTATTAAAGCAAACGGGTATCTATTAATTTCATATCGGTGATTTATTAATGGACTATTGGGTCCATCTTACTTTGTATATGATTGGGTTTGATAGGTTTGATTCTTATCACATGTTCCTCTGCATCCATTTAAAGCATACTTCCATGAATCTATATATCCTGCCTAACCTGCTCTGCTCTTAACATAATGAACTAGAACGGGCACTCGGTAGAGCGCATACCTTCGCATATCACAAGATTGGGCATTGAGTTATGAACATTTTGGCATTAGTTGCATGCTAATTGGATATATATTGACCACGCTATGGTAAAGAGAAGATTTTGACCTTTTCATGACCTTGACCCGATCAATCCCAAAATCCAATCAAATGGTCCCCGGATAATAATCAATCATCCCATCAAATTTGATGCGATTGGGTTTAATACTTTTTGACTTATGCGAGTAACACACACGCACGCAAATACACGACGATCAAAACATGACCTTCCCGCATTTTCAATGCGACGGTAAAAATAACTGAACTGAACGTTTGTACACACAGTATTTATTCTTTCACAGCAGGTCTAACATGTATGTTTGTATGTTTTTGTGCCTCTTCCAGGGACATACCTCAGGAAAGTCTGAAAGGAGTTCATTCTCACTGGCGGCACAGCTTTTCCTTTGTCAACAACCACTATTTATTCCTGGCGTGTTTCTTCATCGTGTTGTTGTCCATCATGCTGTACTTGCTGCGACTCCGCCGCATCCATCGGCGCGCCGCCCCTTCCTCCGCGACGTGGTTGGAGGAGGGCCTCGGCTCGCCCAAACTCCCGATCATCCTCTAACCCTTTCGGAGCGTAAAGTCTGGAAAGCATGTCTGAAATTCCAACGCCGATCACATTTTTTCTCTGAGGCCATCTGCTTGTTCGGTGACCTTTTAGAAGTCTGCTGCCCTGAAAACTCTTTTACGAGTTAAAACAGAGATGCTATTGAAAGTTGGACACAGGGCGATTATATGTGAGTCTACAGGCCGACCTGAGCCATGAACATCTTTGTATTAAAGTTGTTTAATAATGACATGTCTTTTTTTTAGACATTCTTGGCTGCAGGTGTCCTCTTTGATTTTTAATAAAGAAAAAATCATAACGGTACTTTGTTCACTATCAAACGATCCAAATGAATAAATAGTCTATAGCTTGAATTTCACAAAGTCGGAAAGCTTGGTCATTTGCCTTTTTTTCTGCCTTTTTTTTTTGTCAATCATCACATTATTTTTGTTTTTTGTTTGTTTTTAAAGTTGGAAAATGGTACAAGCACTCGCTGTTTCTTACAGGAACCTCAAATGCAATGCGAATAATTGTTGGAAGCAGCAAGAGATGCACTTTCCAGCTGGAACTTTATTTTTTTGTTCGTCTCCCTCAAATGTTGATGCCTCAACGAGACGAGTAGCCTTTAAGAGCTTTACTAGTGCAATACGTGTCTCGTCACTGTTGGGGAACCCTCCAAAACACCTCTTTTCTTTTGTCAAGAGTATCGGTCCCTCTTAAAGCCCTGCTGCAATTCTATTGTTGGGTCATCGGACTTTAAAGTCGGAAACCGTTGCGTATATTTTCGTTGGACTTCGTTTTTGGAAGCCGTCATACCACTGCTGTGAGGGGTTGTAAATGAGGGCACGTGCCCCAGTATTTATAATTTTAAAAAAAAAGGTCTATCTTGAAATGTTTGCACAGATGGATGCAAAATAAATGTCCGATTACAATTCAGTAATAAAGTTTTTATGGTATATTTGTCTGGCTGTTTATTTCATGAGGAAAAGAGCAGACTACTCAAACTGTCTGTTCCATTGCAGTGAATCTGAAACCTGTGGGCCTTAAAGGATAATGTTACACAAACTCACTGAAACACTGAAAAGTTAATGATTTAACCCGGTATTGTCTACGGACGTAATCCCACCCTGACAATGGGGACATCTCTAACTATGGAGGACTCAAAATGACTTAAGTATAAATAAATAAATATAGGAATAAATACAGACACATAAATAAATGAAGAAATACGTGTGGACACATAAATAGAGATATAAATAAATGAAGGAATACAGAAATGTAAAAATATATTTATTTAATGATGTCCTGTTGAGTTATAACTTATATGTATTCCTTTCTGTATTTCTGTATTTATTTATACATTTATTATTCTATTTATTTATACATTTATATAAGCATTTATTTATTCCTGTATTTACTTATTTATTTATACATTTATTTAAGCATTTATTTTTTATTCTTGTATTTATTCATGCATTTCATTATTTATTTATACTTAAGTCACTTTAAGTCCTCCATATCTAACAGTATTGTCACACTTTTAATGCCCACAGCATGGCGCACACAGGAGAAGCATCAGGTTGAAATGTGCACTCTGATGGGAAGTTGGTCTCTCAATTTATACTGGCTTGCTCATCCCCGTTGGTTACTTCTTTTAGTTAGTACATTTCATGATCAGAGGAATTTACTTAGTCAATAGCCATTTAACCTCAGAGCAAATACTGAAGACAAGTTTAAAATGTTGTTTGACTTGACCCTATTGGGAAGGCTGCTGGTAATGGAAATTGGACAAATAGTGTAACAATAATGTGTGAGGGTCCTCAGGTGTGGAATATAATTAGAATTGCAAATGTCTTTATTAAGGCTACTTACAGTGTTCAGTTTCCTAAATGGAGCCTGCAGCTTCCCATCGTCCAGCACTTAATGCACCCTGTGAGAGAAGAGTTACTACGTAATGAACTCTGCATGTGGGACACACTAGATCATCCTGTGTGGTTTTAAAATAATTATATTAATAGCCTTCATTTATTACAACTTCAGCAGTAAAACAGCTTTGGTCCATTACATATCAGTATATTATTGCATTTACAGATTGAAACCTGGGATGAGAAGATATTTTTATTGTAAACATGTTCAAAGTTTTTATAATACAACTAACCATTTACTCGTTCTGTTATACATCTGAATCTGAATTTAGACTAGTCCAAATAAAAGTCAAACTGAGCCTTGTTGTAAACAGTATAGAAACTAGAACGGGCACTCGGTAGAGCGCATACCTCTTTTTTGGTACTTTGCATTAGAGTCTGGGGAGTTTGATGTCATGTGTACATTTTGACATTAGCTGCATGCCAATTGGATAAAAATTGACCGCGCTATGGTAAAAAGAAGATTTTGACCTTTTCATGAGCTTGAACCTTGACCTTTAATCTGATCAATCCCAATATCTAATCAAATGGTCCCCGGATAATATCCAATAATCCCACCAAATTTCATGCTATTCGGTTAATCACTTTTTGAGTTACGCGAATAACACTCATATAAATAAATAAATACACAGCGATCAAAACATAACCTTCCGCATTCTCAAATGCGAAGGAAACAAGTTGAAATGATTAACTCTTTAAGTGTCAAATAGTGTATGAAGATGAAGTGGTGCCGACTATGCTTCTCCACCTTTAAAAGATGGAGGTTGCAGTCTTCCAGCTCTGGATGTAGTTCCCCTACTTAACATGCGTGTGTACTGACTGTAACAGCACTGCTCCAACAAGTGGCTCTTTGAGATCCGAGGCTCCTTTAACGCTGAGTCACTGCTGGCCAACACGCCCACAGTGACACTGCAGTCGGCTTCAGCCAATGTGCATCGTTTTATATCTAATTTACAAATCAAATATTTAGACCAACCGGTTGAAGAAAATAAGTGTCAGATATCTTTCTTGCGTGTCACAATACAAGTGTATTGACAGAATCAATGAATATTTAGTATATTCTTTTGTATTAACTATATTATCGATGTTTGAAAGTGTGATAACAATGTCCCACTTTGTATTCAAGAACTGAAACTAAAGGAGGATGTGGTTTGACGAGAAGTAGGGATGATGTGTCTGGAACAGAATGTACCAATGTAAGAGGGTAACAGGTAAGATGGGTGACGTTGTTATGCGAACTGTGTTGATCCATTTTACTAATTGAATTGAAAACATTGAATATGTTCTTCTTCTAATTCAAACAGTAAAATAATTAGTAAAAAGTAAGAAATATGTCCCGTCGGTTTATTTCCCCTTTTGCCATTTCTTCTAGTCGATCATCTAAATCTGTTTTTATTGTGTTTTTTTTTCCTTTTCTTTTCATGCTAAACTATACAAATACAAGTATTATTATGAATGTACTGCATTTCAGATAGTGTACGAAGATTGATATTTCATTTATCAGTAACAATGTTCTTTAATTAAATAGTCAGACAATATACAAAGTAGTAAGAGTGGGATTCACTTCGATCAACAACAGCATTAAATAAACGCTAAATATGTTAATGAATCAGTAAAAATAATCCAAAATACGATTAATTTGACTCTCTCGATCGGGGGCTTTTTACATAATGATGCCTATAGTACATATGTGTTATGGATACTATGCCACCACTCTGAAGTAGCCTTTGGGTCTGATTGGGAGGGACACATTCAGTGTAAGGAGATACGTTACTATTGAAAAAGGAGAGCTGCACGATTTATCTTCAGTAGTAACACAAACAGATGCCGCCTGATAAAGAGACCGAACCCACTAATCTATTCAAGAAGGAACACTGCGATTACACATTTGCCAAACCCATTCAAACCCAGAGGCGAGCAGGGATGCACAGCAGCGAAGTGTCAGAGGAATCCACCACGGAAACTTCTCATTGGCCGCCTCGACCCAAGAGGCCGTCCGAGTGTCGAGTTTACGCACACCGATTGGTCCGTGTTCACCGTAGCCACGCCCCCGGCGGGTGACGTCACACGGGCGCTGGAACTCCCGTAAGTAGAGATGATGTTGTGGTCGTCCACGCCGCCGACACCTCTCTGAGTGCGCGCTACCTTTTTTTTTTTGCTTGCAAGGGAGACCGAGGGAGCGAGCTCTCCGCGCATGGAGCTGAGCTCGGACCCTGCGGCGGCCGCCATGTCGCGGGTCCCGAGCAAAGACGACGACGACGGCGACGGCGACTACGAGAGCTTGCCGCCTCATGTCTCCGTGGCGACCCACATGACAGCCGGAGCCGTGGCGGGCATCCTGGAGCACACCGTGATGTACCCAGTGGACTCTGTCAAGGTAACGCGCGCGCGCGCGCACGCACACGCGCAGGCTCGCGCTCGTACCGCCGCTGCGGCTCGTTCACTTAACTCGCCTCAAAGCTCCGCTAACACCACAGACAGCTGGCTGTCGCCCTGCTAACCACCATTAGCTGCGGAACCTTCCCCGTGCCCATCCTTCGTTAGCCTCGGCGGTGGCTAATTCAAAGCGCGGCAGCCGACTCGCTTCAACTGCACGAACTAGTCGAGCAGGGTGGCGTTGCTCCAACCCGAGCGGAGCACCACGTGTTCCTGGAGCTAAGCCGTCAGTCACGCTCTCACTGCGCGTAGCCCGCGTGTCGGTGTAACGGTTAACTTTGCTAACGTAGCAAGCTGGAGGTCCAGTGTCACCTTAATGAACACCAAGTCACGTTTAAGTCGGGGGTCATTTTAGTCGCGAGCTCGTTTGGCTGCGTGTGAAAACGTGTCCGTGCTATCGTGCTTCACAAGTTGTTGTTTTTTGTAATGCTTGTCACAAAATGAGTTATCCACACTTGCCCTTCGTAGGAGTAGGGTAAGTGAAGGTCAAGTACCTGAGTTTGCTGTAAAGTATGTCAAACTGCCTTGAGATCTACAACCAGAAGTATGACGTCACCTCTATTCATTTTTTTTGAAAATGTTGCGTAACTATGTAGTGTAGCTGCAAAGTATACTTTTGTGGGAAATCCAAGCAGATGTTACACAAAGTAAAGTATATATATATATATATATATATATATATATATATATATATATATATATATATATATATATATATATATATATATATATATGAGAGCTTATTTATTCATAATAATTTAAATAGATTTGGACCTCATACATTCCTACCTAAGGCTCAAATGACTAAGTCCTAACTTCAGCACTCTTTATGTAGCACAACTCAAAAAACTAATTATCCTCATCAATGAGTTCCTTTTGAGGTTGAAGCCCAATGTTGAAGTTCATGTTCAGAAACCAAATGAAATGATTGTCTAGTTTCAATCCTGTTAAAAATTGGCTTGTGTCTGCAGAGCAAATTGCAAACTTTTGGTTTGAATGTAAACTTTGCCCCTACAATCTCCCTCTTCGCCTCAGCTGTGACAATCTGTTTTAATAATTTGTCATTCTGCTCTAATGATAATCTTTATACAGACAACGTTTTAACATACTGGATGAAAACCCCCATTACATCCTCTTTGTTACCACGTCATTGTCTTTCGTAATTAACGCCTGTTACACAAACCACTGCTGCTATTTCCTCTTGAGGTTTACACAAGCAACTTTCACAACATGTTTCTAAATTGTATTGATTCATTTATGTTCTATTTGAGTTTGGTGAGGTAATTAATTTGTATCTCATAACAAGCTTGAGATTAATTTATCAGAACGTCAACAACGTGTAATAATTTCCACTGAACCATTCAACCCCTCAGAAGTAAAAAAAATAAATAGAAATAAAGTGCTTGGGGAGTATTTGCTATTGCCTAGAGGCGGATCTTATCGCTGTTGTGCACATTTGGAATCGGCTTTGCGCAGCGGAGGGTGTGTGTGTGCCGTTGCTCTTCTGTTGTGTTGATTAGGAAACGGCCACTGAGCCGGCACCGCCGAAGATGCGCAATATAGTTGGGAGTTTCCTTTGTTAGAATGACGCTTCAATGGTTTTATTAGGTGGATAATAATATAGATGACATATTCATATGCAGACAGGGCTCATGTTTAATTAAGTCAAATTATTTGTTGTTTCACATGAGTACTGTAGAAAAAAGTAAATCATAAATAAAGAAAACGTATTCTGTTGAGGATTTATTGATGATCTAATCTGCATGCTTGCTCTAACGTTAGACCTGAAACTGTTGGACTACATCTTCATCTTCTGTCTCTTACAGTTCCTCAACGTTTCATGTGACGGGGTTCCTACGGTCATGGAAAACCTGGAAAAGTGATGGAATTTTAAAATGGTCATTTCCAGGCCTGGAAAAGTGATGTAAAAAACTTAAATCATAAACATTTTGGAAATGTGTTATAATCACATCATTTACGCCGAGTTTGAAATAATTAATGTTTTTTAAAGAAAGACATTCAAAATATAAGCCAGCGTACGCTCTCAATACGCAAAATGTTCTATGTTTTTAATGTTTATACCGAGATTTCAGTTTGGTCATGGAAATTTGTTTTAAAGTCCTGGAAATCCATCGGTCAAAAATGTGTAAGAACCCTGATGTGAGATCACAGCTTTCTTCACATCCAAATCTGAACACACTTTATGTTGTTAACTCAACATTTTGGTTAACTTTTTTTCTTTTACTCCCTCCTAGGGCAGTCCGTATGATGGTAACTTGTTTTGCAAAAGTACAATTTCTTTTCATTGGACACACGCGCACACACACACACACACACACACACACACACACACACACACACACACACACACACACACACACACACACACACACACACACACACACACCCACCCACATGCTCTTGTTGCATAGGACAGACGTCATCACAATGTTTCCACTTTGTCACACATTGTTGATTATAGCTGTTATCAGTCGCGCATTCTTAAAATCTAAACTCCGCTACTAAATTCCGTCAAACGGAAATGAAATTGATATTTAATTGTTAATCCAAAGGGAAGGAAACCCGCTGAAGAATATGGACGTAGCCTATCTCTTGAGCCGGCCCCAGACCTCTTTCCAAGTAAAAACACGATTGTGGTGTCCGGATAACAAAGAGCTGCCTCAGCCCCCCACACCAGACACACATCACTCAGTCAGGACCTCTAGTACACTTCATGTCAGAACAATGTGACGGCATGAATGGGAACAATGCATCAACACTCATTGAGCCGACAGGTGCACACCTTCCAGACACTTAGCGTCACATGTATGCCCAGCGCCGGCTTTAGTGCTTCAGCTAATGTTGGACAATGGTTTAAAAATCTCTTAATTCTTTCTCAGACGAGGATGCAGTGCCTGCAGCCCGACCCTAATGCACAGTACAGGAGTGTGTATCAGGCTCTGAAAAGGATCATCCAGACGGAGGGGGTCTTCAGACCGCTGAGGGGCCTCAACATCACCATGATGGGAGCGGGACCCGCACACGCGCTCTACTTCGCCTGCTACGAACGCGTCAAGCGCTCACTGAGCGACGTCATCCAGAGCGGAGGCAACAGCCACTTGGCCAACGGTACACGTCCCCACGCCAGATCACTTGATCACTTGACTGTCATTTTAATGGATTTCCCAACATCTGGAGGAGTAAAGTTTGGATGCATTATTTTAATGCTATAACTTGTTTACATGTAGAGTTATAAAGCCATATTGTAAGTATGACCCAAACATCAGAATCGGAATGTTTTTTTTTATTGCCAAGTAGGTTTACACCTACCTGGAATTTGTTTTGGTGCATACAGAACATAGTGAACATAAAAAACACAAAAGGTACTGCACAGTCACAATAAGTACTACCATACAAATCACAATAAGTACTACTATACAAACAAAAAACAGGGCAGGAGTGCAGAGGTTCATGTGCAAAAGTGCATGTGCAATGTAGTGTGTTAATGTAACACAGACATGCAGTGTATTTAGCATTTAAAGAGCATGAATAATTTGTAAGTCGCCTGATCGCTGCTACGAATGTAAAACATTATTATAATTATTGTATGTACATGTACTCGCAGGTTTGGCGGGTAGCGTGTCCACCGTTCTCCATGATGCAGTCATGAACCCGGCTGAAGGTAAAAAAAACTACATATTTTATTTATTTTTATTTAAGGTTGCTCAACTTCTATGATTTCACCTTTTTTCAACAACTCCCTTGACAAGAACATGAGTTGATGAGTGTCGTCTGTAGACTTCATTCCTGCCTCACAGCTCCGTAGTTTAAACAAAACAAATAAAAAACATCAAATGAGTCGCCTCATTTTTTTGCATTACAATCTAGATACACAAGTTTATTTTGAGTCGATCCCACATGCAGCACACCGTCCTGCACAAGAAAATACTCTCGAACAACGACGAGAGCGACACGAGGTGGATTGATCCGCAACAGAAAATAGTGCGCAACAAATACGTAACTTTCCTCCGATTTGAATCGAGTAAAACGTAAAAGGAAATCCTCCATTTATTAATGAGACTATATACGTGTGGCCCACCGTCTCTGGAGGTCACACAAACAAACTGATGCATTGTTTGTTTTGTTTTCAAATAATCCCCAGCCATATCCATATGACAGGGGTGTCGAACTAATTTTCACCGTGGGCCACATCAGCATCATGGCCGCCCTCTTAAAGGGCCGGAAACACTTTATAAACTCCTCGAACGTATTGTTGCATGACTCTCTTTGCATTTCATTATTGTTTATTTGAGTGTCGAAATATTGTACGTAAGAAAATGTCTCTAATATTACAACATAAATCCATTTAATTTTAACCCTTCAAAATAAAAGCACGAAAAAAAATCTTCAATTTCTTCAGGAAAAAGGGATTATATGTCTTTCAAGTTGTCAGGGGCCACAGAAAATGATGCGGCTGGCCGGATTTGGCCCGCGAGCCTCATGTTTGACACCTGTGCTTTAAAACAACACAGCGGGCCATCGGCTCACTCACCTTTTGTGTCGCCTCATTCTTAAAAATCATTACTTAAAGTGCAAAGCATAAAGTTGTTTCATAGCATATGCAGGGTTCGTACGGTCATGGAAAACCTGGAAAAGTCATGGAATTTTAAAATGGTCATTTCCGGGCCTGGAAAAGTCATGGAAAAAACTTAAATCATAAAAGTTTTGGAAAAGTCATGGAAAATTGTTATCACATGTTCATTTACGCCGGTTTTTTTTATTTTTTATTATAGTTTTTTTTTATAGGAAAACGCTCAAAATATAAGCTGGCGTACGCTCTCAATACGTACAATTTTCTAGATTATTCATGTTTTACTGAGATTTCCATTTGGTCATGGAAATTTGGTTTAAAGTCATGGAAAAGTCATGGAAAGCCATCGGTCAAAAGAACCCTGCATATGAAATGTATGCGATCCTTCCTGCTAACACGGTCCCTTCTCTTCCCCGGCTTAGTGGTGAAACAGAGGATGCAGATGTACAACTCGCCCTATCGGGGACTTTGGGACTGCCTCCAAACGATAACGCGCACCGAGGGTGTGGGAGCGTTCTACCGCAGCTACAGCACGCAGCTGACCATGAACATCCCCTTCCAGGCCGTCCACTTCATCACCTACGAGCTGATGCAGGAGCAGCTGAACCCTCAGAGACTCTACCACCCCGGCAGCCACATCCTGTCGGGAGCGGCGGCGGGAGCCATCTCCGCCGCCATCACCACGCCGCTCGACGTCTGCAAAACTCTGCTGAACACGCAAGAGAACGTGGCGCTGAGCTCCATGAACATCAGCGGCCATTTGTCGGGCATGGCCAATACCTTCAGGACGGTGTACCGGCTCGGCGGCCCCGCTGCCTTCTTTAAAGGGGCCCAAGCTCGGATTATATACCAGATGCCCTCCACGGCCATCGCCTGGTCGGTGTACGAGTTCTTCAAGTACTTCCTGACCAAGCAGCAGTTTGAACAGGAGGCGGGGCCTCGGGCGATGTAGAAGGGCGTCGGAGAAAATCACGCCACTACCGGAGGAAGACGCCGACCCGAAGCTGTGAGCTCACTTTGGGCTTTTTGGTGACGTGGCGTCAGTTATTATGTCACAGGGAAGTGTGTGTGTGTGTGTGTGTGTGTGTGTGTGTGTGTGTGTGTGTGTGTGTGTGTGTGTGTGTGTGTGTGTGTGTGTGTGTGTGTGTGTGTGTGTGTGTGTGTGTGTGTGTGTGTGTGTGTGTGTGTGTGTGTGTGTGTGTGTGTGTGTGTGTGTGTGTGTGTGTGTGTGTGTGTGTGTGTGTGTGTGTGTGTGTGTGTGTGTGTGTGTGTGTGTGTGTGTGTGTGTGTGTGTGTGTGTGTGTGTGTGTGTGTGTGTGTGTGTGTGTGTGTGTGTGTGTGTGTGTCGAGATGTTGCACAACCAGGAATGGAGAATTCTATTGTTAACAGGGCCGATGCAGGAGGAAGAGTTGACTGCTCCTCTTCTTCCTGCTCCACCCCTCTAACTCATGCACCGCACCGCTCCGAACTCTCTTCTGCATGTGGAGGCCGTTGAATTGAGTTTTTTTTTCTCCAATTATGTTTATTGTTTATAGATCTTAATGTTGGAACTTTTTATTTATTCTGTTAGCTTTCAGAGGCTTATATTTTACAGATGTGGAGGAAACGCAATGTTGATTGTATATTTCACTGTGTATTTAAAAACAAGACATCGCAAAACACATTCCTCATTTTTCCACTCTGTTGTTGGCAATAGTCGCACATGTCAAGTGCCTCATGAATATTTAACAGCGCTTCACCGTTTTTTTTCTTTTTGCCCTCTGGTTTCGCACACAATCTTAATTTTCTCAATTCTTTTCTAGCAGAGTTTTGTAAAGAGAGATTTTTATTCTGAAACACGAGTAGCTTGGTGGCTCTTTGACATATCTGAGGTCAAAGGTGAACTTGCATATTTGGCTTTTATTATTTTTATTTTTTTATGTCTTTGCACCACACTGGCGAAGGCCAGCCTGCAGCACTCCTGTTTTTGTGTTATGTTATATAATTTTGCTTTAAATGCAAAATACCATATGTTCCTCCTGAGAGGCCCTCCTCTCAGCATACGTGTGTGGGCGGTGGTCGTCCAGTCATTTGCCTTTTCAAACCCAACGTTGCTCCTAAATCATGCTCGATCATAGTCCCGTTTAAAGAATCATATATTTTGTAGAAAGACGACAGTTTGTATGTCTCCGGCTGAGGGTTTCTGAGAAACTGCATTCTACGAGTCCAAAGGTGGAGCGAATAAATGTATCTCTCGGGACATTGTCCACGTCTCCACCTCCACCTTCATTTGTACCGGCGTGCTGTTCTGACCTTGAGAGACCTGTTTTGTTTGCGTGTCATATTGACCTTGAACCTAAGGGTTGTAGATTATAAATAAACTATTTTTTTATAGTGCGACTGAAACTTAAGTGCATACTTTCTGTCATCCAAAATGTAACTTTAACTTCATTGTGACACTGGGTGATCTCTTTGTTATGAGACCAGTAGCCGTCTGATTGGCTGCTGAGCAGGCGATGCTGTTTCATTTACCGTCACCCATCTTGGAGTTTCACGTTTCCTGCTCTGACATTCCTCCAGATATCGATGTTATCCACCAAGCAGTTAGGTTTATTTATTTAAAATGTTGGCGTTTTCTTCCTTTTGTCTTCAGAGTTCACCTGGGCACCAACCCTCAGCAGCTTCTTTGTGCTTGAACAGCGGATTCTTGTTACTATACCAAAGACATGCTTTGTATTCTATGCATTTACGACTTTTAACCCGTCTTTACACGCCACCTGTTTCTGCCCCATCGTTTCCCATCAGTCGTGTGCAATTAATCACATCCATTTAAAATCCTCTCGAGGCTTATCGTCAGAAAAGCATTTTCATTTTCCTTTAAAAGAATATTTCAATGAATGTACTTGAAAAAGAAACACTTAAAGTGAAATGTGTATGTTATTCTGGAAGGCTTTCAATATGTTTGGAACATTTCATGGTGACCTATTTATTTGTGTTTTTTTTTTTTAATCTAACTGTTTCGAAGTCAGTTGGACAAGTGATTTTAATATCACATAAATGAGCCGTATTCTGATTTGAATATGAATGTGTCTCCATTTGCATATATTCAAGATGTTATAAGTGTAATTACAGTGTGCTGAGTTTGTTGCCCAGTTTGATTTCTCTGGGGCTACTGACAAATTTCCACTTCTAATATGAAGTTAATCATTTGATAAACAAAAGTAAAATAAAATCAGATTAGTTTTTTTAATGATTTGCATTATAATTACAACCAGCATTAGTTTTCCTCCCCCATCATTGTAATGTTGATTCATAATCCCAAAATGTGTCCACGTACTTTTAACTTGTTTCTATAGATGCTTACCTTTTAAAGGGGGACAGGAGAGATAATATTCTAGATAAGGATTTTCATAATGTAGTTTTAGTACACCCAAATAATTGAAATGAGTGCTGGGATGTTCTTTTGAGGGGACTCATCTCCAGAACAGGAATGCTGGGAAGTATCACCATGCAAATATTAAATGATTGTCATAATGCTGCTACAGTATGTATCACTGGAGCTGAAATAAACATGCAAGTGAAGAATTCTTTGTTTTTATGTGTTTGGTTGTCCTCTCCGAGTCCTTTACCTGCTGGGGAAGATGGTGCTTTACTTTATTCTATCTGCATAATAATAGAATCCCCAAGAGCATCACAAGTTAATGGGGCTTTAGTTTAAATGACCCCCTTTCCAGAGCAACTATATTTCCTTCTGAATAAGAAACGTGTGAAAACAGTTTATCAAACTGCTTCTGAGATGAATGTGTCCGTATAGCAAGTACAATAGTGTTTGTATTAGTACTCATTTAAAAGAGTGAAAAGCCATGACCATGAATGTAGTTCTGACCTATCCCTTCTTTTCTTTCTTTCTGCCTGCACTGATTAACTTGGGCCACCTGTTTCGGCCTTCAACCAGTTTAAAGTCACTGATTCATATATTCCACCCACTGATGATGCAATAGTCTACACCCACCATTTTCTCATATTTTGCAAATAGGTTTGTTTATCTCTAATAGAAACATTTAATTGGCAATTTTACTTGTATTTGGCCCCTCCATGTCACTCAATAAGAGGTTCAAATTTAAGACATGTTTAAGGAAAATATTTTGAAATATGAACCATCAAACTAATTTATCATAAGGGTGAAATGGTCCACTTGGTGTTTTGCAGGATTTAGTGTTAATTGATTATCCAGAGTATTTGGTACACATAACCTACACAGTCTATATAGGAAAGAGAAGTTGTAGCTGAATTATTTAAATATAATTTTCACAATCCAAAATCCATTCACCTCAGTTGTCTCAACATGTTTATTTAAATGTGTGAGAAACCAATTCAATGCGTCGCCTCTAAGAAGGGCTTGAATCGTCTGAGTGCTGTAATAAAGTAATCAACAGTAAAACAAAAATCATTAAAAATCATTAAAAACTTAGTAAAAACTTAAAAAAAACTTTAAAAGTAATACAAATTAGTACAAATTAATAAAGTAATAAAAAGTAATAAAAAGTAATTACTTGTCATGAAGTAATAAAAGGAAGGGGAAAAGGTAATACAGTAGGGAGGTTCATTCTAAACTACTATGAAAAACAAATACAGCTAGTAACCAAGTAATGTAGTTGGTATGAGTCTGCATTAATCTTGCTGCATCTGGTCACGTCAGTTAGGAGAAAAGGCAGAAAGACTGAGAGCACGAGATCTGGCACATGTGCAAAGGGTAGTCCCCAATTAAACACATTTATTTTGCATTAATCTGCACACCATCTAACCTAAATAAATCTAATAAATTAAAGTATTTCTACATTTTTTGTTGCACTCATTAAATATAAATATCTTCATTTATGTAATTGATTTAATTAAATGTATCGACCCATATTTAAAGTACAGTATGTGTCCTGCAGGAGCTGCACAGCTCCAGCAGAGGGCGGTGTAGTATCATCTTTTACAGCGTGTCGTCACACACACATGGGGAACAGTCCTCAAAGGCATGACGTTGACTTGAGACTTCACTGGGTTTGGATATGCTGACGTCATAATCAGTCCATCACTGTTGCACTCTAATACGTAGTACTGGTGGTCATGCAATATCACATTCCATTAAAAGTACACGACTATATGCATACACTTCAATCTTTGCATTGACCTCATGTTGTTACAGTAGCAATTCTAAAGTTGTGTTTCTTAGTTTTATTTATTTAGCTGTTTACATAAAGGCAAATGCTCTATGTCCCATGCGTGTCCGACATGTAATGACAATGTAATGACAATGTAATGACAATGTAATGACAATGTAATGACATAAACACAGGGCCAGTCTGATTTCGTATTGAGATGGAGACAGAGCAGAGCTTTATTCCAGACCAGCATGCTCCAGGACACGTACACTTGTTGTGAGGTTGTTGTCCCTGATGTATTTAGTTTGAGCCCTTGTCCATGAGCAGGTTGTTTATCTGAAGTGCACAATGAACGCCCCTCAGCCCACGTCTTCTCTGCTTGTCATACCGTTCTCTAATCATTTCAATCTGAAGTAAACTGTCCCACTACTTTATATCTTTATCCCGCAGATAACAACAAGGAAAATTACTCTTCTCCTCTTTCTATCTCTGTCTCCCATACACACACACACACACACACACACACACACACACACACACACACACACATTCGCAGCCAGACAATCAACGTTAACCATCGGATAAGCAGCGATGAGAGCGGCTGCTCTCCTGGTGCCGTAACATGAGGGATCCAGTTACACTAACCGAGGAAGTTTACGAGTGTTCCCATGTGAAAAGATCAGGGCTGTTTTA
Organism: Liparis tanakae; assembly: GCA_036178185.1. NCBI lineage: Eukaryota > Metazoa > Chordata > Actinopteri > Perciformes > Liparidae > Liparis > Liparis tanakae. The sequence goes on along the minus strand of CM070094.1, from coordinate 22,821,715 downwards.
AACCTCCTTATCAACTCCCACAAATTTGTCAGACAGTCACGGCATATTGGAGCGGTGACAAAGGCCGTCTTTGTGGCCGCGTTGGCTTGTTCTCCTCATCTGTTGTGAAGATCGCTTGTTTTTCAAAGCCCCATTGGCCACCTTGAAGAGCACGACGCTCCACCACCGCACCTCTCATCAGATCCCTCAGAACTAGAGAGACTGGAGAGCCGAGACTTAGCGCTTTGTTTCCTGCTTTATTTTCATATCACAGAACATCTTTATGTGGCCACACTGGAAAAAACTATAATCCAATTATAGAGAAGGAAGTAAAGTTAAGCTACATCCTTTGGATTTTTGCAATAAATCTGTCTACACAGATTTACAAACTGGAATTCCACTGGGACCACACCAACTTGCTCTTTTTTTCCTCCTTTTCTTTTTAGGCAGGTTCACTCCAAGTCATGTGCATATAACAAAGCAAAAGCTTCATTAAATTAGAATGAGGTTAAAAACCTTGAAACCGAAAAAGACATTTCAACGTAACTGTAAAAAACTAAAACACTGATCCCAATCTGTGCTAAAGCACCAGTGCATTCTGAATATATATATATATATATATATATATATATATATATATATATATATATATATATATATGGATTAAAACACAGATTTGCACTTCAGTGGTACTTAAATAGCTTTTATTGTGGTACTTTTATAGTTTGACTATGTTGAGGAAATGTTACTTTCTGCATTCTTGTTGTTCTTAGTTTGTACTCTAGGTTGAAATGCACTTATTGTAAGTCGCTGTGGATAAAAGCGTCTGCTAAATGACATGTAATATAATGTAATGTAATATCTATATTATATTTCGCCACATATAATCCCAACATGAGATCATCAAATAGTATACAAAGTTACCGCACAATCGGTGTGATACACTCCTCCTCACTGCTTTTCCTCATTCACTTGCCAAATCCAGTTAATCCAGGTGGTGCACAGACCGACTCAGAGACACTCCCTGAACCCGAGAGCGAAGCAGACGAGAGGATGTTGTTTCTAAGTCTCCTGTGTTCGTGAACCACTGTACCGTGTCTCGTTGACCCCGTGGAACTGCAGGTTTTTTACAATGGCAAGCGCAACAAATAATAGTTCTCCTAACCTTCAGCTTCACCCTCCGCCGAGCTCCTTTATCTGATGAGCGTGCTCGTGAACGGCCTGAGACGCCGAGCGACGCTGAGAGATACTGTCAGATGTTCAATGTCGTCAAAACAGATGCTATCTGCCCTCTTCATGTCTAATTACCTGTTTACTCCAAGGACCGAGAGTGAGCGATGCCGTCGATAAGAACTCACCTGAAGGAAATCATTACGATTAGTTTTTTTACATTGAAAGATATGCTGAGTAGAGTAGAGTTCAATTCAGGCTCATATCAATTTCGACATTGTAAAACTGAGTTGATGAAAACGCTCCACAGAGAGATGTAAGAGGATAGAGGAACAGTAAGGAACTAGAACGGGCCCTCGGTAGAGCGCATACCTTCGCATATCTCAAGATTGAGCATTGAATTATAAACATTTTGGCATTAGTTGCAGCCAATTGGATAAAAATGGACTGTGCTATGGTAAAAATAAGAATTTTACCCTTTCTTGATCTTGACCTTTGACCCGATCGATCCCAAAATCTAATCAAATGGTCCCCGGATAATAACTAATCATCCCACCAAATGTCATGCGATTCTGTTTAACACTTTTTGACTTATGTGAATAACATTACTCATATATAATAATATCATTACCTTCAGCATTTTCAATGCGAAGGTAATGAGAAAAACAAGGTCATGACCCTCGTTGCCGTATGACTAATCCCCATGAGGGCAGCAACTTCATAAAGTCAGACTTGTTACTGGCGAGATCTCTTGAGTCTCCCTCAACTCAAAACTTACACACCTTAAACATTTTTATGAAAATGCCAAATGATCAACACAGCATGCTTACCTGCGTGGGACTATTTTTTATCTTCTTGAGCCACAGCTGCTATTCAGCGTTCACAAAGACAGTTCTAGAAAACTCCTACATTACAACAGAGTGCAACTCTTCTTTGAAGCAATGATAGAAATCTGTAGTGGAAATATTTCACATTCTCTCGTAAGTTCAAAAGGACACACTTGACACATATAAAGTTAGTATTTCAGCAATACTCACCATGAATACTGGAGATACTGTGAAGGAGGGACATGTCTGGCATGTGTGCTGCAATGCATCCATGTAAACTATGGGTAAAAATGGAGATTATTTATTACTTTAACCAGAGATGTAATGGGAATGGATGGTAAGCGGTCAGATGGCAGCATCATGTGTGACGCATGACTTACGGGAAGAGCATTCTGAAAGTCAGGAATGCACCTTTATTTGATTTTTTTTATATGTATACATTATAAACTAGAATGGGGACTCGGTAGAGCGCATACCTTGACCGCACTATTGTAAAAAGAAGATGTTGACCTTTTCATGACCTTGACCATGACCTTTGACCCGATCGATCCCAAAATCTAATCAAATGGTCCCCGGATAGTTCAACCTCGAGACGAAGGAGGCAGCGAACTCGCCTGTGGAGGGCAACAAGAGACCATGTGATAACAAAGGAACACTTTATATGCAACGCATGGATAATATCACAACGCTGTCAGATAAAAAGAGTCTACCTGAGACAGTTTACTTACTGTATTCATACGGGATGGTATTTTTCAATCACATGTTGTTGTTTTTTATCAATCTGTTCTTTTTGTTGTAGACATAAACTCCTAGAATCGCTCGATGAACCAATCTGTTCATGAATTTTATTTTAAACTAAATATCTCAGACCAGAAATTCCAGTTCAGTGGCCCAGCGGTTCTCATGATGTCAGTTTATCTCCCTGTAATCAGGTCAGGAGCTCTTTAAAGGAATCAGATCTCATTCTTCGGCCCTCATTTACAATATCGCCCTCATGCCCGTCTGGCCTTATCTTCTTATGTGGAGCTTCTGTTTTATCACGGTTTAACTCCACACAGATGGTTTCAATGTCTCCCGTATGAATCACTCACATTGTCAGTATTTAAAACCCGGCGGCTTCACAGTGACAAATAATTGTCACCTATATAAGTTGTTCTGAATAAATAAAAACATTTGATACGCCACTATTACCATTTACAAATATAAGAACTACAGAATGATTAGAGTTTGCTGAAAGTGTGAATATTTAATTAAATGTCAACTTTCCCTTGTCTATAAGCTATTGTACTGTTTAGCACAGAGCTTTAAAGAACAGTTAAATGTCACTATAATGATTTGATAATCAATAAAATCAACAATGCTGCAACTGACATCAGTGATCAAATGTTTAATACTACAAACCCATATTGTTTTCATTACCACATTTTTTTAAAGCATACAAAATTACAGAATGTTTTGAAAAAATCCTCTCAAGGGTTCAAAACCCTATGCCAAAAAAACAAATAATCAACTTTTATAGTGAATATAGAGCCTTAATAAAAAAAGTAGGTCTATGATTATGAATCATAGCTTCAGACATCTTTTCACTGTCACCATAGCGTGGGCCCCCAGGGGCCCCTGTAGTCCCACATGTAGGGTGTGCATGGGTACGCTCTGCAGAAGGAGGTGATCAGTGAGGATCGGACCAGCTCGTCTCTCAGGCCCAGACCCTCGGCCGTGTACGCGTCCTTACAGAACTCCAACGTCTGCTGCTTTCGTTTCGTCTTGTATCTGCGGTTCTGAAACCAAATCTTCACTTGTGTCTCCGTGAGTGTCAAGGTGCCGGCCAGGTGAGCCCTCTCTGGGGCGGACAGGTATTTCTGGTGGTTGAACTTCTTCTCCAGTTCAAGCACTTGGAGGTGTGTGAACGCGGCTCTGGAGCGCTTCTGTTTCCCCAAGGAGGAGAAGCTGCTGGACTCTGAGGTGCTGGGGTGGGGGGATGTGTCCAGGGACCCTGTGAAGCAGGAGGGGGGAGGGGGGGAGGACCGACAGTCAGCTTGATGTAGTAACAAAACACACTCTCAGAATGTAATATATATATATATATATATATATATATATATATATATATATATATGTATATATATATATATATATAATATTACATTGCCACTTCTTGATAATAATATTATTAATAATAATACTTGATAATAATAATAATATAATTATAATAATAATGATACAAATTATTATATTATATATATATATATATATATATATATATATATATATATATATTATAATTATAATAATAATACTTGATAATAATAATATAATAATAATAATAATAATAATAACAGAATATAATATAATATAATTATAATAATACTAATACATATTATTATATATAAATATATGTATATATATATGTATTATAATATCATTGTAATAATAATAATAATACTTGATAATACTATGATTTCTCTCACACAGATTCATGCCATCTTATGAAACTTTTTTCTGCAGATCAAAGTCTAACACACACACATCCATTGGGCCGTCTAGCTATTACATTCCTGCCATTGAAAGGCGGCTGCAGGATCTCACCTGTCTGCTCTCCGACGGCTGTCCCCCGGGGGCAGAGTGGCTCTGAGAGCCTCTCAGATCCTTCACTCCACTGTGAACATCTTTCCATCTTCTGCGTACAGCGTTTTCCATTTAAGGCCCCGCCGTCCTTCAGGGAGAGGATGTCCTCTATGAGGAACGAGGTCACAGGTTTGACGGTGTCAGACATCTCCATCCGGTAATCCACCAACCAGAGGCCTCTCAGGGACAGAGGGCGACAGCGAGGGACGCGGTCGAAGCAGTGTGTGTCCTCACACACTCACACGCTCTGACTTTATACAAGAGCAGAGGCGGGTTTACTCCGACTGCACCGGCAGGAGGAGGCGGGCCGACTACTGAAGCCAACTGTTTCAGTAACTTTCATTTGTGCGCCTGTTCAGATCAACCTGATGGGAGATCAAACATTGATAATGTTTATCTAAAAGACCCAGTGAACCTTGTCATGTGACGTGTTTCAATGAATCGAATGCTCATGGAGAGAAAAAAGCACAAATGATGTACTTTAATCTATACAATATGCACATTTTGTCATATATGATTATGCTCCTTTCTATGAAGATTGTATCAATAAACTACATAATCTAATACAGTCAACAAATTAACATGTACGGTCATATTAGAGTATTTCATGTTGGAGTATTAAGTCTATCCTTTATATTAGTAAGACAAAATAATTAGAAACTTCTCTTTGTATAATGGAATATCATAAGTGTATTTATACTATATGTTCTGAATACTGTAGTTTAATCCCATTTGTTGTATTATCTACTTACACAGTATCTGGGCTAATTAACTGTACAACAAAATAAAAATAAAGAAGAATAAACTTGTATCATATAGGTAAACATTGTGTTCATGGAGAAAAATTGCACTTTTAACACCATTTGTGTTTCCATGCAGTAATATTATTGGCATATAAAGTGGATAATCCCTCTCAATGCGATTGCCGTAGTAATCCAGAGGATGTGTGTCAGTTCAGCACATAGGAACCCTGCTATCTGCGCTGCAGGGGGGGAGCGGGTCAGGGTGGGTGGTCGCGCCGCCCGGAGCCCTAATGACTTGGACACATGGAGGCCGGCTCCCGGAGCAGACTCAGTCGCTGCCCGCCGGCTGTTTATTTGTTGTTCTCCGTGGTTCAGCCTGACTTTCCCCGAGATAATGAGACGTTTACTAGCGGTGTCTGTGCTCCTCTGGGAGTTCATGCTTCATTTGGAAACGCACGAGTGTAGGTATGATAAACATGATCCTCTCCGTGGCCCCTGGCCCCGCTGACTCCTCCGGCTTCCTGGGCACCGAGCGGTCACCATGTCACCGACGTGAGCGCTGCTTGAGTTTAATGAAAGAGAAACCATTTAAAGTTTCTGTTGTCAAGTTTTAAGTGTAAACTTCTTCATGTGCAATAGAAATATAACGCCCCACTAAGTGGTGGGAATGTGACCTGTCTTGTGTTGTGCGTTCTCATTTATAGAAGCCTTCTGTTTTAAGTCTACTGAGTCTTGTCAACACAGTATTAAGATCGTCAGTACGATCGATTCACCTTGAATTCTTTGTCCGTGAACATCCGTCTGAAAATCTATGTTTTTTTTTCTTTCTGATTGATTATTTCTTGTGATATTTTCTAAACCCCTTTGTCTATTGTTTTGATCATAGTGTGCTGAATATAGTATACAATGTAAAAAGAATACACTACATTTCAAATGTTTGGGGTCACTTCGAAATGTCCTTATAATTCAAAGAAAAGCACTGTTTTTTTCAATGAAGATAACATTAAATTAATCAGAAATACACTCTCTACATAGTTAATGTGGTAAATGACTATTCTCTGGCGTATAGAGGCCCATCTCCAGTGTTTTAATGGCACATTGTGTTATCGCCTTAGAAGACAAGCAGAGGGGTAGAAAACCCTTGAAAACCCTTTTTATGTGAGCGCAGCTGAAAACAGTTAAGCTGGTGAGAGAAGCTATAAAACCGGCCTTCCTTTGAGCCACAAGTTTGAAGAATAATTCATAATTAAAATTAAAATCATTATTTCTAACCTTTTGAATGTCTTGACTTTATTTCATATTGATTGTGCGTTTCATTTGCTAAATAAAAGCTTGAGTTTTCATGAAAAAACAGGAAAATGTCTGGGTGACCCCAAACCTTTGAACTGTAGTGTATACTTCATGCTTTTAAAACGTGAGCATCTCTGATTCCACTGAAAATTCATAGTTTTATTTTAACTTTTAACAAACTTTAACATTCAACACATGTTTGGTCATCAGAGACTTTTCCAATTGGCCAAATTGGAGAAAAAACAAACAAGAGCAGTCAGCTCAATGTCAAGAGCATAAACAAAGCCAGCGGTGAGAGTGACTCCACCAACGACGCGCTCATCCTCCGCCCTTATTCTGAGACGAGCCACGTGATTGCTGTCGTTAAAAACATTGACATTTCCTTCCTATTTATTGTCTCGTGAGCGTTCGTTGAACACAGATATTCGGCTGCATAGTTGTGCATCGGATGTGAGACTCAGTCGAGCCTCTGACCTTTCAGCCCGGGGAGGCATTTGTCTTCCGCAGTACAAACTATGTGGCGACGATGTTTTCTTTGAGCCACCGAAAGTTGTTGCACCATCAATCTTCTGTTGTGTTCCTGCTGTTTCTTTGTCTGAGACGACGAGTAGCGAGACTTTGTTGTAACTGTTAGATTTCGTCTAGTCGCAGTTTTATCTGCAGTATCAGTGTTGTAATACACACCTGGGTTATTGCGCAAGTTGTTCATTATGCCTATTTTACGGTGTCACACATATGTCATCTGAATGGGTCAATCAGAGGGTTACAACATATCCATTTGAGATGTTTTAACTTTAAAGATATCAAAGAACAACAGCAGTGGTCCCCAAACTAAGGCCCGCGGACCGGATACGGCCCGCCTCCGCATTTGGGCCGGCCCCCTGAACAATACCAGACGCATTGTGATTTTTTTTTTCAGTCCGTTTCACATAAATCATAGACGAGCTTCTGTCAAATAGAACGGAATTAGTTATTAGTTATTTGGTTATTATTCATTTTATAAATAGTGTTATTTATTTCCTGACTTTTTTCGGTGAAGAACCCACAGAGGGGTATTTGGTTATTATTTATATTATAGATAGTACTATTTATTTCCTCACTTTTTTTGGTGAAGAACCCACAGAGGGGTATTTGGTTATTATTTATTTCATAAATAGTGTTATTTATTTCCTTACTTTTTTTTCTGTGAAGATCCCGGAAAGGTTATTAATATTTGGTTATGTGGCTTTATGGAAAACAATAACTGTTTACATTTTGGCGCCCTGCGATCGTCACACTGACCCCGGCCCCCATCAGAGAAGGGGAAAGTTATGTGGCCCTCACAGGAAAAAGTTTGGGGACCCCTGAACGACAGAATACTTTGTGACCACAAGTCCTTCCTTCCCGACCGTCAGGCTGCACACTCAGCACTTTATTATCCTGGACACTTGGTGGAAATTCACTGTACATTTATTTCTGAACTCCTTTTCAATCTATAAAACCATTTTTCTTGATAGATATATATATATACACTACCGTTCAAAAGTTTGGGGTCACTTAGTGCTTTTTCCCCCTTTTTTCTTTTTTTTTCTAATGAAAATGACATTAAATTAATCAGAAATACTCTCTATACATAGTTAATGTGGAAAATGACTATTCTCTGTTTGTTAATGAAATCTCTACATAGGTGTGTAGAGGCCCATCTCCAGTTTTGTGTTATTGCCTTAGAAGACTAGCAGAGGGTTAGAACCCCCTTGAAACCCTTTTTTTTATAACTTTTTATTTAGCATTTTCCACAAACAGATTATTCCTTGACATTGAAACCCTTTTTATGTGAGCGCAGCTGAAAACAGTTATGCTGGTGAGAGAAGCTCTAAAACTGGCCTTCCTTTGAGTCACAAGTCTGAAGAACAACAATAATATTTACAATGAAAATCCTTATTACTAACCTTGTCAATGTCTTGACTATATTTTGTATTAAGCTTGTATTCATTTAATAAATAAAAGTGAGAGTTTTCATGGAAAACACAAAATGTTCTCGGTGACCCCAAACTTTTGAACGGTAGTGTGTGTATATATATATATATACTCAGCCTATTTGTGTGACGTTGTGTTAGAATAAATGCCTGTTGTGTCGTGGAAGTGGTGTGAGTCTTCCAGTAGAGGGAGCTTTCAAGCCAAACATCAAGAGTACGAAAGAAAGCAGCCACTTCAGACTGCAGGGACACAATGAGCTATTTGACCAGAGGATTAGTTTGAAGTGAGTCTGATGATGCTCCGTCAATAGTCATCCGTCATCCTGCTGTAGCTCATATGTATTCAGTGGTTACAGGTGGATGTTTGGACAGAGGAGCTCTGATCCTGAGTCTGTGAATCATCTCAGCACCAATCATAAACATCAGATTATCAGACTGGGATTTGGAGGCTATTTCACAGCCAGAGACATATCTGCTTCTCTAAAGCTGACGTAGTTACAGGAAGAGCTCAAACCTTTCTGATTCAGCCACAATATGTCTTTCACTGGTGGCCAGAATCACGTCACCCTTTATTTAAACTGACCCTCATCATCACAGCGTTATCTTTAGTCGGTATTCTGCTTTCATTCATGTCACATCCACACGTGCACACGCATATGCACACGCACACCCACACACATATAGACATACACCCCCCCCACACACACACACACTCACACACGCACACACAAATAGACATACATCTCCTCCCACACACACACACACACACACACACACACACACACACACACACACACACATGCAGGCACTCACACTTGCACGCGCACACACACAAACAGCACAACAAAAAACTTTTCCCCCACTAAAATCTACAGATGTTTTAGTTTTAGTCAAAGTGCAAACTCTTGATCTTGACCGGGAATTATATTTAAGTTAAGGTGTATCTTAATTTTGCGAAAAATATAGAAATATGGAATAAGATGAATCACATGTTAAAACCATGGATTTTTCAAAACACACCTATACCATTAGTATACCTGCTGCAAAGCCTTTCTTTTTCTCTGACACAAACACACACACACACACACACACACACACACACACACACACACACACACACACACACACACACACACACACACACACACACACACACACAGATCCATTATCTGATCTCTTGAAGTGTCTCAGTCTCCTCTCTGTCTACAGCTTCCTTATCTTGGCAGAGATGCTCCTTGAGCTGCTCTCTCCTCCCAGAAGTGTTTCTCCTTCTCAGGCCCTTTGGCTCCGAGTCCATTAAACACGACACATTGATGTCCACTCAATTCAACCATTCATTATTTAATAGACTACATTCATAACCATATCATTGGAGCACGAGCCAAGCAAGATTGATGGATTTATACATTTTAAATACCCATGACTTAAAAACGATTAACCATTTTTGATGCAATATGCTTAATGTCTCTTTAATTGGGGATTCATTATCTTTTTTAAATTTGCATTTCAGATTTTTTATCTTATTGTTTACCAGGTGCTGGACTATAACAGCCAATCAAACGCATGCATTAAAAGGAACCCTTTCCAATGCAGGTGGCTTCACTAAACTGCTGCAGCTGATCCGTGAGTGACAGGTCGGACTGGTACTGTTTCCCGTTTGATTGAAAGTTTGAAAAGTTAAAGAGCCACTCAGTCTGCGGGTTTGTTTACCAAGCAAAGCTCCGGGACAGGACAAGCTCTCCCGCCTTATCAGCGTATTTGTGAATGGGACAATAACGAGCTCAGTTTGATAGAGCAGAGCAGCCCGTCAGGTCAAATGTCACTTCGTCCATTAGCTTCTCGATGGCTCCCTTTGATAACGCTCCACAGGCCGCAGCTCATGAGCGGCCACTAAGGAGTCTGCAATCAGGAATGTTGTTTTTAATTGGATCCAACACGTTTTATAACTGGCAAATATAATATATGTCAGGGTTGAGCCTTTAGAAGCTTTTAAAGTATTTTCATAACGTAATTTGTAAAAGTTAGACAGCTTTCTCAAGCTTTAAACGTGTAGTTCGCTGACGCGACAGTAAGATAATCGTTTTTAAAATTTAAAAAAAGACTAATAACTGTCACAAAAATAAATGTATTTAATTTTAGCTCATGGAAGAAAATTAGTGTTTTGTGGATTTTTTTTGTCGTATACAATAATACGAACTTTATTATTAGTAGTAATATTATTATTTAATATTTCCAATTCAGAATGTGCAGCATAACATTTGAAATGTATAATCGAAGACAAATATAAAAGCATGCATATAATAAATAATGTTACTCTTAAAGACAATGAGCATTAACGAATCAGCGGATTTTTTATTTGCCTCTATGCATTAAAAAAAATACAATACAGACAAAACATAGTAACATACAAAAATGTGTTGTTTGAAATCTTTGTTATACAGACCATACTCTCCTGAAGGTTTCTTCCCTTTTCCCCCCCTGAAGGGTTATTTGGGAGTTGTTCCTGGTCCGATGTGAGGTTTTGGGGCAGGGATGTCTATGTGTACAGATTGTAAAGCACTCTGAGACAAATTTATAATTTGTGAAACTGGGCTATACAAATAAACTGAATTGAATTGAATTGAATGTTCTTTAATCACCAGCCTCGTACACTCTGTAATGAAGCCTGGAAGTGTCCGTGGCTGAAGGGCCCCTCGCAGTTCCCGGGTAGATCGACCCGCTGGTTATTGGCCACCTGCGACGCGCCGTGATACGCGCAGCCGTACACGCTGCCGGCTCCGTATCCAAACACCGGATTATAATGGCCGAGAGTCACATTATAAGGTGCCGCTGAATGGGAACCGGCGCTGCAGAGCTTCCCGTCGCGCACCAGCACCGGCACCGCCACCCTCCTCGCGGCGGGATACCCCGCCAGCTCCAGAGACTTGTCCTGGAGTTGGCGTTTGCATTTGTACCTCCTGTTCTGAAACCATATTTTGACCTGCGTAGAGGAGAGTTTGAGCATGTGGGCCAGGTGCTCTCTCTCCGGGGCGGACAGGTAGCGCTGCTGCCTGAAGCGCAGCTCCAGCTCCGACACTTGGGAATGGGAGAAGAGGACTCGGGGTTTCCTCCGCAGCCGGGCTCTGCTTTTTGGGTTCATGTCACAGTCGGCTGAACTGTCAAGTCCGCATGCATCTGCACATTACAAAAGAACACACAGTCAAACTTCATGCAACTTAATATTACTCAATGTTAAGTCAACGATTCAAAAACATTTTATTCACCTAAACTATATAAGTCTATATTTTAAATGATTTGTAGGAAATCAAATAAAATTGATGATAGCTATAAATAGCTAGAAGAATCTGAGAAAATGTACGTGTATATATATATATATATATATATATATATATATATATATATATATATATATATATATATATATATATATATATATATACAAATCACATATATATTTGTTGGTAACATTGCAAAGAAAAAATGTATACGTGTTAAATAAAATAAAGTAAAATAAAAACCACAAAGATTTAAATTAAATCTTTAAATTAAAGAGTTGAAATACAGAGAAGAAATACATTTGATTGTTTTGACATTTTAAAGACGACATATCTAAATTCAAAACATATTATAGATATTTGTTATTTCATCATTTGGTTTATTACATGACAATGGAAATTCTATAATGAAAATTAGCACTCCGTTGCCCCTTTTACAATTACACTATAGTTTCAACTAATCAAAGGGAAGAAATAATAAATAATAATAAAGTATTGCATGTCACGTTACTGCCTCCTCATGACCAATTTGTGGCAAACATATCTCAATATGGACCTCTCCACGTATTTCTGCGTATTGAAGATACATCTTATACCAATAATTTTAGTTTTTCAAATTGTAAGATTTCCAGAAACATTTTTAAACAGTGAGTCCTGAGTGGTTCGGTCTAAACCTGACCGGCCGACAGAAGAGAAGTGAGTAACGCATCGTCTCACCCTGCTCATTGATCTCCTCTTCTGCGGCCGAGTTGTGAATGTGGAGCTTCTCCTGCATCCCGGAGACGCACGCAGCGTGCACGTGCTCATAATTCATCGGAACAACTTGATCAGTCATCAGGAATTCATTCTCAAAGTCATGGTGGTGTTCCAGCTTCAAAATATCCTTCACGGAAAAAGGCGTCGTGGTCATGGAGGTGGGATGCATCACACCCTTCTCAGCCGGCCGTGGAGCTCGTGAGACCCTGCTGCTGCTGCTGCTGCTGCTGCTGCTGCTGCGGCCGGACGTGTGTCTTAACTGGCTGCTGAGTGAGGGGCATGGGGGGAGATGTAAATCATGCAAGGGTCCGGCTCAAGAGCAAGGTAGAGATAGAGCTGTCACCCCTCTCCAAAGCACAGGCCAACACCCAGCCTGGCCTGAGCGCACTCCTTTTCTTCTCACCTTACAGGAACCCCGCACATCATTGATGCACCCTCCTCCCTGAGACAGGAGGTGCATTTAATTAAACTATTGGCTTGCAATCGGAGTTAAATACGTGCACACCGTATTTATTGTTAAGTTATAGGCCTATAGTGGCAGGGTGACACGAAAAGGGTTGCTATAACTGAAAATAAAAAATGACACCTATTGCTAAAATTTGAAAGAAATGTCCATTAGATGAATATATTTCCTGATGGCTGTCGAAGATTTGAATAAAATTGTTTTAATTCGTGGCCAATAATGTGTTGAAACAAACAAGTTTGCAGCTTTAGAGACAAACAAGTGAAACTGTCCCCACATTGATTAACTCGTTTAGGAAAGGGAGAGGGGGGAGGGGGGGGGTATTTACCCAAACCACGCTTCTGGTCAGCCAAGTAAAGTCACTTAATCTGACCGCAGGTCCTCGGGGTTGAGTGATCTTAGGTGATGTCGAGCAGCTTTACCATCAACATTGTTTTCCTGCCACGTTATTAGTGTCTCAGGCCACAACAAACAGTAACATTACACCCGGTGTTGTGGAAGCGGAGAGGCGGCGGCGCCAGCCGCGATGCTTGAGTGAGGCCGAGAGGCGCGTCCTCACAGACAGGAACAAGGACAGACACGGCCTGTCCCGCTGGGGGACCCGGGAGATGTATGGAGGGCCCGACAGGCCCGAGCAGGAGGAGCTTTCCGAAGCAGGGCTGGACATGTGCACAGGCTTAAATATATTTAAGGACAATCGGAGTCATAACAGGGGCCATTATAACAGGCTTACGAAACACAGGCTTATTTAATGATTAACTTATCTGACTCCTGTGTGTCATGATTTAGAAATGATCAAGTCCCTTAGTGATTAGGTGCCACTTTAATGACAATACATTAATAAATGCATATAGCTCGCAGTTATTTAAGTAGATTGTGCATTAAGTGAATAATTGTTACTTAACAACAACAGCAACAATACTAATAACTAGGAAATATCAGGCTCCTTTCCTTCCTTATTTCCTTTGTTCCCTCCCTCCCTCCTTTCCTTCCTCCCCTCCCTCCTTCCTTCCTTTCATTCTGTACCTCCTTTCCTTTCCTACCTTCCTTGTCTCATTTCCTTCCTTCCTTCTCTTCTTCCTTCCTTATCTCCTTGTATAGCTTCCATCTTATACCTTTCCTTCCTCCATTCCTTAAGTGCATAATTTGCTTGCTTCCTTCCTTTCTTACCTTTCTTTGCCTCATTTCCTTTTTCCCTATAGGTTCCTTCCTACCTTTCCTTCTTGCCTCATTTCATTTCCTACCCGTCTTCCTCCATTCATCCCTCCCTTCCTTGCTTCGTTCCTTCCTATGCGTGTATCAGTGGACACAGAGAAACACTGAATTATAATAAATAAGACTAGATAACACTTTTTCCCAATCAATAACAGGATAGAAAGCGAGTTGGTTGTATTTGACCTGAGATGGCACGGAGTTCTTGTTCAATGCAGCACATCTTCATCATCAGCTGCTTTCCTTTTCCGTCTTGACTGAGGCTGACTGGATGTTGCGTGCCGTATAGTAATGTTAAACATAAGCATTGTGGCCGGTCCATCAATCATGGCGGCTTTTCCAAGCTGTTGTAACTATCTGGCAAATCACACGTTGGCACTACAGCTGTCACGGCTTTGTCACGGGGTGAAGCTCAAGTGCAGAGAAACAGGACCGGACTCAATGCGAATAACAAAACAATCTTTATAAAAGGCAAAAAGGTTCCAAATAGCAAACAAGTCCAAAATGGGGCAGGCAGAGAATCAGAGGTCAGGGCAGGCAGGCAGTGTCAGAACAGAAATGTCAGGAACACACACAGTAAAACTTGAGAGCTTAACACAACAACTACAAGGAGAACAGACAACAATCAGCAGGAGAAAAGGGAAAGACTGGCATAATATATAGGGGGGAAACACAGGTGTACGGCATGAGACACTAACGAGACGAGAGTGAGGGCAGGTGAAGGGAATTAACCAATCAAGGAGACAGAGGAGACACAGAACAGGGCGTTACAATAGCTGTATCAACTAAAACTAATTTTAATTAGTTTGTATGTGAATTAATTGCAATAAATGGATGATGAAAAAGCAAAAATGACAACAGTCTACAATTATTTTTTTGCACCGCCTGATTTGAATCTATGTTCTTGCCTATCCAGATGAGAGGTAACAGTCAAATAATCTTTATTGGCATTTTGTGTTCCAAGAGTTTTAATAAGCAAAATGAAAAGAAATGGTTGATAAATAAAACTCTGATCCAGTGGGTGGAGCTACAGAGTTTTTTCAAACCTCTTTATCTTATGATTGGTCAACTGTTGGTTGTCAGAGTCGCCACAGTCCGCCATCTTTCTTTTGACGCTTGGTCAGAAGCTGCTGCTGCTGGAGGTGGACGGAGCTGCAGAGTTTTTTCTAACTTTGCTCGTCTAATTATTTGTCATTTTCGTCATCAACTTTTCTTTTCACCCCTGTATTGACTGAACCCGAGGTCTGGGTAGTAGAGCAGGGATGAGAGCTGATGCCTCGTCGCTGGCTAAGGGCGCCTCTCCCAGCAGAAGGAAGGACGGATGAGGATGAGGATGAGGATGACCGCTGCAGAGAACCATGCACAGCTTTCCCACTCAGTAGTCCGCTTCTGGTACACTGTCTCAAAACAGGACCGTACACTGCAAACAAATGACAAATCACATGACAGATTGCATATTTGTTTACATTGATCAAATCTACAGGCATCAGCACACAACTCAACATGTGCCGATTTGTATAATCTGGACAAACCTTAATCCCACTGCAGTAGACATGAGCTGCTATAGCTACAATTTAAAAGATAAAAGAACGTGTAATAGTTTTGTATAAAAGTGTGAAGGAAGGAATTAAATTAAAATGCTTATCAAGGGAGATCTTCCTAATTTCATTTTCATCACCGGGGGATTAGGATGCACCATGCACCTAAATGCTACTCAGAGAGAGATAAAAAATAAAAAGATCGCTTTAATGAGGCGTCGTCAAAAAAACAGACAGAAGAATAAAACAACACACTGTGGAACGCTTGAGCTTTGGGTCTGGAACACACAAACAATCTGGCAGAGGACAAGAGCAAGGGAGGGAACCTGGGAACCTGAGTAGACACTAACGAGGAATGGGCAACAGGACAGGCAGGCATGAAGACCAGGTGAAGGTAATGAGGGGAGGGGTGAGGAGGGGCAGCAGAGGGGTACGAGACTGACGGGAGGGGAAGGAGGATCTGGAATGACGGATATAGTAGGGAAGACAGGGAGAAAACAAACAATACATACAAGAAGGAAGGGGAGCTAAACTGTTTATGCCCAAATGTGCCCAAATTTTTGTTAGACAATTCTCATCTCATTAGTTGGAATGCTTCGCTTCTAACTATTCTCTTTATCTTTATTATTTTTTTATATATAATTTTTTTTTCTTTATTTTTTTTCCTCTTTTTTTCTTTTCATATATTCATATCATCAACCATTCAAACCATTCTTTCAGGATTAGATGGGTAGGCCTATGACCTTTCATACTTTAAAACTTTCACATTTTTGTATATTTAAATTCTTTTATGTTATTTTTAATTCATCAGTTCCTATGGAGAACATGTTCAACTTTTAAAAGCTTACAGTAACTATATTTTCAAATTCGTTGTGTTGTTTGATAAGATGGGATCAGGGTCACACCCAGCAGCAGGACAGGTGACATATATGGCATCCATGAACTTCTCAGCTTCCTGGGTTTTAGAGGGCAAAAGGATTCCCTGCTCCAACTCTGCAACTTGATGGAGAGGCGAGTGGAGCCATCTTTTGGTAGTTGAGCTGAATATGTGGCCTTTACAATTGGTTGGTGGAGAGCTTCGCCATGGCAGATTTGAGCCTAAGGCAGATGATCTTGGGTGACTATGGGTCAGTGGGTAGCAGGCCCGTCTTTCAATCATGGGGTTGGAGGTTCGATCCCCGCCCTAGTCGATGTGTCCTTGAGCAAGACACTTAACCCTGAATTGCTCCCTGTAGCTGCGTCTACAGTGTATGAATGTAACAGGATTGTAAGTCGCTTTGGATAAAAGCGTCAGCTAAATGTCATGTATTGTATATTATTGTATTGATCAGAATCAGGGGCGTAAACCGTGCGGTTGCACTGGGCCTGTGTGATGGGTCGGGGGCCCAAGGAGAGAGAAGGCCGTCAAACCATGTGTTGGGCAGAGAACGGGCCTTTAAAAGTGATTTAGAACAAGTTGACGCTGTCCAATGTTAACTATCTATGTGATCATGTGACACGACCATCCGATATACAATCGCTAGTTTAGGTATATATATATAATATTTCATAACTAGTGTGCACTGGGGGCCGTCCTAACTATCTTATGCCACTGGTCAGCACATAGATGAAGATGGTATGTGTTACAACAAATGTGTGATAGCCTCAACAAAACCAGTAAGATCAGTTTATAATAGTAAACAGTAAATTCCCCAATGTTAAAAATTCAGTCTCAAAGTATATTACCTCTTTCAGATTTATTACAACAATAGCCAATAGAGTAAATAGCCCCCAGTTTTGGTGTTAATTCCCCAGTGTTAAACACTCAATGTTAAAGTGAATTGACTCTCAGAGTTATTACAACAAGAGTAAGAGTAAAAAGAAACAGTGATGACAACGTTCACTGTCACTCTGGAAAGCTCCGCCCCCTCCTCCTTTCAAATTGAGTTTAATCACAAACGTTTTAATTCTGTAAAGACTGCAGTACGTTTCTCTAAATCCCTTTTTTGATATCAAATGTTGATATTTCATCAGAAGCAATATAATATGTAAGATTTTAGAATAACTCTACACTGAGTTCATACTTAGACTCGAGATGTTTTTGTTCATATATTCAGCGGCTGAGTGTTAAAATATACCCTACAAGTTATAAATTTAGACTGCCGATTGTACCGTGTAGCAGAAGCCACGGTAGCCACCATCTTCCCATCATGCATCGTTGTCAAGTATAATCTGCTGATTTATTTCTTCACTGCTCTGTTGAATCACCAACTGGTTAAGCTTCACTGGAAAACCCTGTTGCTGTCCTGTAGAAATCCCCGAGTGCCACTAGAGAGCACTGTTTCAAGGTTGAACTCTAACCTGCTGCAGACATGGACTCAGAGGTGGACGGCCTCTGAGTGGGACCTGTTGCTCCTCTTGCTCTTGGCTCAGCATGTAACCACACGTTTTTAATTCAGAAAACATAAGCATTTATCCTCTGAATGACATCATCAAGCTCATCATGACAGCAGTCAGATTGATAGATAGATAGATAGATACTTTATTCATTCCCAAGGGGAAATTTGTCGTCACAGTAGCAGCACCAATAAACTAAACACACAAGAATAAAATATAAAATAAAATATAAAAAAATAGGGATGAAAGATATAGAGTATACAAGTAAAATACAAAATGAAGCATATATGTATGTAAAATGAAACATGTTTGTATATATATATATATATATATATATATATATATATATATATACACACACACAACATACATGCATACACACATATAATACTAATGACTGCAGTGTAAAATAAAATAAAATAAATATAGACGGAGTGTTCAAAATGCAAAGTGTGTGTATGTGTGTAGTGTAAATGAAATTTGTGAAGTGCAGATCAACATAGTGTAAATATGAATGTGTACAGTGATAATTATTATGTTATTGTTACAGTTATTGCACTAGGATCAGGCAAGAGGTGATCTGTTATAGAGCCTAATAGCCGTCGGCAGGAATGTTCTCCTGTATCTGTCCTTGTGGCAGCGGAGTGTGATGAAATGTTTGGAGAAAGTACTCCTCAGTCCCTGTAGTAGGTGGCAGAGAGGGTGGTCCGGGTTGTCCAATCAGTCAGTGAGATCAGCCGTAGCAGCGTCACAGACGATGGCTGTTTAAAAAAAATAACTACCCGAGTGTAATCAATGAGTAATTGAAGTATCATGTCAGCAAGTAGAGCAGAAGAACAAGAAGCTGGGGCAACACATGTGACACTGAGCGGCTGCTTAGTCCATATTCCTGTGTGAGCGATGGGACAACACACCTTCTGTACGGTTCATTGGAATCTATTTATTATGTCAATTATATTTTATTTCCCCTCACCCCAATAAGAATGGAGCATGTACAGTATCTTTGATTTTGAACTATATACAATTGACTTGACATGTTTTATGTGTAGCCTATAGTCTCATCATAATCAGAATAATTTACCCCAAGTCCAGGTTTTATCTGTGACCAAAAGATGTCTGTGTCCCATACAAGTGCCGGAAAGTAAATCCAGGCATTCATTGACACATTAATATAGTTTTATTTAAGTTACACAATAAATAAACGTTTAATTAACAAGTAATACATTCTTAACTGTAAAGGGAAAATGGATATGTGACATGAAATGAAGACATAAATATTCATAAGTTTTCGCCATGCGTGGATTTGTATGGTACGTTAATTATAGGGTGTGCATGGCTAATCATTCTTGAAATTCATACATTTTCAGTTAAAAAAAGAGTAGAAAAGTTTAGACTAGAGTTACGCTCTTTGACTTTAAAACACAAGATGTCTTTTTTCAGAAAGAATTAGAAACATGTGGTCGGGGCTGGCGATTGCTATAGGCGAACTAGGCGACTGCCTAGGGCGCACAATGGGCTGGTAGCGCCCTCGAGTGTCTACCTACTTCCCAAATCATAGTTAGAATAACAAGCATATTAAAACATGTTTATTAATCATGATCATCCTAGGGCGCCCCTTCAGCCACACGTTTATTTGTCCACCTGATTTTTAGATTGAATTGATGGTTATTGTTGACATTTTCCTAATTTGAAGCAGTTGCGTTAAGTTGTGTTACGTTAGTTACGTGATGGCTCTAAATTGACAAGGTTGGAAGGAATTTCTAGTGGTGCAGCGCATACTGCGCGTCCTTGACTGCGCATCCTTGACTGCGCGTCTTTGACTGCGCTTCCTTGACTGCGCGTCCCATTTTGCGTGAAAGGGATCGAACCCAGGTCGGTGTGATCTTTTTATTTTTATTTTTTCTAAAATGTATTTCTTCATCTGTGGCTGTGATGCTCTGCTCACTTATTTAAGCAATAAGGGACGAGAGGCTGTACTTTGACGTCAATAAAGTACGTGTTCAAGGGTGTTGTTAGGCCCGACGCGCAGCGGAGGGCCGGCAACCCTTGAATAGTTAAAGTCTGTTTTAAGTCTTAAACTTATTTTGTTTCTATCATCGTCGCTGAGTAGACTTTTCTTCACCTGTCAATCAAACCTTGTGGGCGGGGCTTGTCCATCTCCTCCTTGTTGTTGTGTAGGCGACTGAGTTCCTGTAGGTGGCGCTCCTTCCTGTGTGTGTTGAGTCATGGAGGCTCTCACTGCTCATGATGCTCTTTGTTTACCTGAACTCATATTTATCTGCAGGGAAATGTAAAATGCTCTCAGCTCAACATTTTTGATGAATATTGTTATTGATGTATTAATTAATTTAAGTTTATCTTCCTCTGCATGGGTCTTAAAGAGAGAAAGCACCAGAGCTTCTTTATCGGAGATATTTTGTTCCTCTATTTATACATTTGTGTTAAATAATATAAACTAAATATTGTTGTTGTTGCCTGAATCAACAAACACATGATGTACTATGTTGAATTATAAAGTATCATAATCAATCAGTAAATCTTTCATTATTCTTTTACATAACAGATTCTGGTCAAACTGGTTTAACAAGTTCACGTGATGAATAAAGTATTTCTTGATTCAAGAATGAACAAAGTACTTTCTTCTTGTCTTATTTTCAGGGTTTCATACAAAGCTAATTCAATTCAATTCAGTTTTCATAATGTATGAAATATGAAACTAATGAGAGAATAACAGTCAGTTTTCCTCCTGAAACACCACAAAGTCATGTTGAGACCAGAGAACATTTGCCAGTCAGTCAGTGCGTTTACATGATGGTATAATTCGAATATTGCTTTAGTCAGACTTTGCTATCTTTGGGGGGGGGGGGGGGGGGTCTGCTATTATCCGAGTATACATGGCAGTGAGTAATTTGAATCATTGGCTGAAAACATGTCAACTCCGATACGACAGGTGGCGCTGTTTTCATTACAACTCCTGTTGTGTAGTACATTTCCTTTTTTTGATTGGCTGATAAGCACCACGCGATACAACTCCAGACACAACTCCAGGAAGCATTTGTTTTCCCCACGGGGACAGCGGCGGGGCCAGCTCATGTTGTCGCTGCGGCACATTAAAACATTAAATAGCCGAGAGTTGTTTTCAGCGTGAAGAAATACGATGTGTGGTGGGAGTGCGGGAGTTAAGACCGAACTGTGTGACACTTGAGAGCCCTGCAACTCGTTGCGATGCTCGTGGCGATACTCGTTGCGCTTGCGTGCGCATGGGCAAATACGCAAAGTTCGGTTCCTAGTCCTAGATCGAGTAATCCAGGGGTGTCAATCGGACAGTAGTTGGACCGTAGTTGGACCGCACAAAGTCGAACAAAGGTGTTACATTACATTGCATTACATTACATGTCATTTAGCAGACGCTTTTATCCAAAGCGACTTACAATAAGTGCATTTCAACCTAGAGTACAAACTAAGAACAACAAGAATACAGAAAGTAGGGGCCAACACGGAGCTGTTGAAGGTGGTAGTCAGGTCGTGAGTGGGGGAACCTTTCCCTGGAAGGAACAGTAGCTCGGTCTTGTCAGGGTTGATCTTCAGGTGGTGAGCAGACATCCACTGAGAGATGTCGGTCAGACAGGCAGAGATTCGCGCCGCCACCTGTGTTTCGGACAGTGGGAACGAGAAGATCAGTTGGGTGTCATCGGCATAGCTATGGTAGGAGAAGCCATGCGAATGAATGACAGAGCCGAGAGAATTGGTGTATAGAGAGAAGAGGAGGGGACCCAGGACGGAGCCTTGAGGAACCCCAGTAGTGAGAGGACAAGGATCAGATACAGATCCTCTCCAAGTTACCCGGTAAGTGCGGTCAGTGAGGTAGGAAGAGAAAAGAGTGAGTGCTGTGCCTGAGATCCCCAGGTTCTGAAGAGAAGAGAGAAGGATCTGGTGGTTCACGGTGTCAAATGCGGCAGAAAGGTCTAGAAGGATAAGGACAGAGGAGAGAGAGGCTGCTATAGCAGAGTGAAGCTGCTCAGAGACAGCAAGGAGGGCCGTCTCTGTTGAGTGGCCGGCCTTGAATTACATGAAACGGATAATTAGATTTCTGTCCGACTGAGCCAGTTATTCGAATGCATGTAAACGCACTGAGTCTCTGTGCTTGAAACTTTCCTCTAAAACATGTTTGTTACAGAGAAATGAGAGAGTTTGATATCACGTGTTGATGTTTACAACCACGAGTGTGTTTGTCTACAAAACATTCATCAACACACTTAAACACCTTGAACATAATAATAATCCTCCTGTCATGTTTGGGTATGTGGAGGATTTGTTGAGTCCTGACCAATGTTCCTGACCTGCTCGCACATTCTCAGCGCACAAGGAAATCTATTTGTGCATAAAATAAAAATCATAAACATATTAATTAATATCTAATATTAGACCTGATCTAATCTAATTAATTAGACCAATAATGTGTTTTTTTGTACCATTGTTCAATGTAACACAGTGAGTGACAGGTGTCCAGCCAATATCACGAGACGGTTTACTTACACAGCCAATCATAGCATTGATAGCGCTTGCTCATGAGCCCTGCCCATACGCAGCATGCAGGTTAGCTAGCTAACAACAATACGGCGGAGTTATGAGACGCAACCCCTTATCACGGCGAAACGAGTGGGCAGCGCCGGAGACACGTCCACTCACCAAGCCAAAGTCAACAAGAAGTGCGGTTCTGTTCGGATAGAATGGCTGTCGGAGTACGTGCAAATAGAAGAACGAGCCGTGAAACTGGGTGAGATCTTTTCTTCTTCCAGCGAGAAAGGTCGACTCTGTAAAACATGCAGCAAAGACAAAGTAGCAAATGAGCTTTCAGCGGTAAAAATGTGGACCGAATGGGAGTCGGACAGCCTCGAGGGTCACGTTCAGCAGAAAGGTCATTTGAAAGCTGTTGGAATTGTACGAAGACTCGAGGTGGGACAGGGGGTCGGTTCATTATTGCGGGAGAGCGCAAACAACCGAGAAAAAAGGAACGAGCTGTCACACAAAACACAATCTGACCCCGAGTTAAAGTTCTCATTGACAATATTTTACTTGCCGTCAAAATGAACGCATCAATGCTGTCAGTTCAACAAATCCACAATCACATGGCAAAGTATGTGAGTACTTGAAGTGGCACATCTGGACCAGCTGATGCGCATAAAGTCGAAGCCAGAAGCAGACGAAGCCATCGACCTGGACAAAGGTACAACCATCGGAGAAGTGAGAAGGACAGACGTGAGAAATGAGGTGACATTGAAGTCAACATGTGTGCATATTCTAGTGACATTGATTAAGATTTGTATTCATGGATATTAATCATTAAGTGCTGTTACTACCAGATAATTTATGGATAGTAGAAATGCTAATAAAAAACTGTTAGATATTTTACAAAGAGTTACAGGAATGTACACTGTATCACAAGCTACAGCACATGTCATTGAACAACATGTGAATGTTTTCATGTGAACACAATGTTATGTCTGAAAGGTGTAAATGTCTCATTTGTTCCACAACTGGACCACAGCCAGGCCACAACTGGACCACACCCAGGCCACAGTAGGACTCTTCCCATGGCCACAGCAGGACTCTCACATATATAACATACTATACATCTTATGAACAACAAGATGTTTGTCTTTTCCATCTTAAGTGGGCCAAATCGCTTATATTAAAAGTAAACTAATGAAAATTTCAGCTGTAATCTGATTATTTTAATAAGCCATGTAACTTGCTATGATCCAAGGTTTTGAACAGGGCTGATACTGGTGTGTGGCCAGGGTTTGGAGATGGGAAGGTGAGAGACTCTGAGGAAGGCACTGCTCTGCCAACAAACAACAAATAAAATGAAATACAGTGAAAACAATAAATGACAGTGCATTTCTAACTCCGTTACACCTACATGAAGACTTCTTTTCACACTGCATCAACTTCTCTTCTTTACCAAAAGTACAAAACCATAAGATCTTTTTTTTATTTTATGTGTGTGTGTGTGTGTGTGTGGGGGGGGGTCACGAGTGAAGCTCGCCTAGAGCGCCCAAATGTGCTGGGGCCGCCCCTGCACCCTGCATGTGGTATAGCTGTATGATTATGGCACATGCCACATAACTGCAACCCCCCTTGTTTGATTCAAATAATTGCAAGTAATATATATAAAAAAACAACTGCTCTTACGCTTTCCGTAAGACGTGAAAAGAAATGCTAAAACAGAACCTGAAAATGTAACGTTTGCACACCTTCGACTGACGAACCAAGAAACCTGAACTTCAAAAGCAAAGGGAGGAAAGAAACCCTCAGAACTGTGAGTTGTTTGACACATCGGGGATTTCAGGGTGTCCAGTTTGATGGCTAAATGACTTAATCGCTACGGCAGTGTTCTCTGATGGCTGGAAGCAACGCTGCCTCTGAGTTTCTGTGACTCCCATTCCTTAAAATCAAAGCCTTTCCTACTGATTCCCCCTTGTGTCCCCTCACTGTAACATAAGAAGCTGCAGCTATGTACGCTTCACCACAAAATACCCCTAATTCATCACCGGGCAAAATAGGAGGCTGATAGCAGCTGTAAGAGGAGACGGAGTGGAGTGAAACTGATGCCGGCCTTCCTTTGGCCAAAATGCAACTAAAGATACTCATCAAGATGTTGTGTGACATTGACGTTCTTCTGAAAGAGATCGCTTTACACCAGGGGTCCACAAACTTTTCCTGTGAGGGCCACATAACTTTTCCCTTCCCTGCAGGGGGCCGGGTCAGTGTGTAACAGAAAAAGTGTGACGATCGCAGGGGCGCCTAAATGTAAACATGTATCATCTTGTCCGACTATATCTGGATTAAAACACAGATTTGTACCCTTGGGGTCAATTTGACCCCAGGAATTAAAACCTCCAGAAAAGTATTAGTATTTATATTGTTTCCCAAGTTTAAGTGTCACTTTATGTTTGTTTGTTTGTTTGTTGACTACCTACATGTAGCCCTTTAAATAAATACAAAAGTTGATATTTCTTATATGTTTTACACAGTGAAAAACAGCCTGGGGTCAAATTGTGTTCAGGTCATTGAAAACATATCATCATGTACATTTTGTGATTACCCAGTTTTCCCCAATAAATTAGGAAAAGTCATGAAATATGAAGCAATAAAAAATGGTCAATCATTTTTTTAGAGACGTTCAAAATTGAATGGGGTCAAATTGACCCCAAAGATAATAGGAGGGTTAAATATTTCTTATTGTGGTACTTTTGTAGTTTGACTACATTGAGGAATTGTTACTTTCTGTATTCTTGTTGTTCTGAGTTTGTACTCTAGGTTGATGCACTTATTGTAAGTCGCTTTGGATAAAAGCATCTGCTAAATGACATGTCATGTAATGTAATATTGTTTTCCAGAAAGCCACACATAACCAAATATTAATAACCCTTTCCGGGATCTTCACAGAAAAAAAAGTCAGGAAATAAATAACACTATTTATGAAATAATAGATGGACTGGCGACCTGTCCAGGGTGAACCCCCCTTCACCCTACAGTATGTCAGCTGGGATCGGCTCCAGCGCCCCGCGACCCTAATGAGGATAAGCGGTATTGATAACGGATGGATGGATTTATGGAATAAATAATAACAAAATAACTAGGACTCCACTTTTTAGCTTTGAGTCTTTGTCTGCTCACATTTGGCCTTGCAAGTTATCGTACTTTTCTTTGAGACGGGATTCATAGTGTCGAGCCGGATTGTATTCTTTGAATACCGCCACCGCCTCTAGACAGATGAGACAAACAGCTTTTTCTTTGTCTTTGCAATGAACAAAAAAGAATCGTTTAACCACTGCAGGTTAAAAACCCTGCATTCTGAATCAATGTTTCTCATACCCAACCGTTTCATCATTATTCCGTTATTCAGTCTAAGATTTGCGTGGCCAGACTGAAAAGAAAATCATAATTTGTCTCTGTTATTGTTCAGGGGGCCGGGCTCAATGTGGAGGCGGGCTGTATCCGGCCCGCGGGCCTTAGTTTGGGCACCATTGCTTTACACCTACACTGTCTGATAAGTGACCCATATCAGAATTAATGTCTGTTTTGATAATAACATTAGCATGCTTAGTGTCGCCTGCCTTAGCTTTCAGGCTCTGCATCTAAAAAGTCAAACCTGTTCATGTGGCGTCTCCCGCTCTTCCACGTCAGATGTAAACCTTTCCTTTTGTCATATTGCTGCTTGTTGAAAGGTTAATGGTGAGAGATTATATGACTATTTGATCATATTGTGCCAATAATTATTCATAAGATTCATAAACCCTGGAAGGTGGTTTCATTTAGTTTCCTCTGAGTCAAGTCACAACTCATCCTGTCTCTGTCACGTTTCAGTGAAACTGGAGCCAGTGTTCCAGACTACAGTGACACGTCACCTGACCCATTTAAAAACAATCACTATTCAACATTACTTTGAGTTTCCTGGTTGGGATACAGACAGAAGAGTAATAGAAATGTTAAGATTACTTCAACATTGTGTTTCAACATGTTAAAACCATTATCTGGATTATCTTTACACTTTCTGGACGTATAACCTTCTGATCAAAATAGCTTTTAAGTAATTGTTTAAAATAATACAGATGAGGAATTGTAACACCTTTTTGTTCCCTACTGTCTTGCCGTCATTTCAGTGTTGATTGTGAAATGTGATACGGCCAACTGCACCTTATTATGGGAGCTCAGGCTAGGAGGCGGTGCTTATAGATCCGTCACTTTGTTTGGAATTACAAAGATGTTTGTAATTTTTGAAGAAAGAAGATGTTATACCGTTTTCAACCACTAGATGTCTCTGTTACACTGTAATTAAATCCAAGGGCCTCAAGAAAAGGAGGAATTCATCCACACGTGATGATCAATAAGAGAATATACATCAGAATGTGCTGTTGTATTTACAGTTAGTGTTGGACTGCAAAGCTGCAACTTCTTTGTCTCTGTCGCCCTGAGAGAGAAAACTACAACCAATCAGGATCAACCGGAAGTCACAACCTTTCTCCAGAGGATCCCACATGTGAGGGTGTCATCTTTGGCCTTGTGTAGTTTCAACATGTCCGCTACGTATTACAGAAAGGCTTAACATCCACACCAATACGGTGTGCAACATGACTTCTTCCATGAGGAATAGTTTCAATATTGATCATTCAGTTGGAGAGCTGTTAGAATAGCAAGAGCAAGAAACACATGAGAACTGCATGGTGGAGTGGCTGAATATCATGCTCCATAATCTTCAGGGATTTGATTGGCTAAGGCAGATGTGTGGGGCGCAAATAGCATAGCATTGTGTTATAGAGAACCTATTACTATACTATACACATATATGTGTAAATGTTTAGTATAATATCTTATGCATATCCAGAACTGAAGACTGCATTGCTTGTGATGCAGAGAGAGAAATGAAACATGCTCTGTTTCATCTCTTTCCCCGGCCACTCCAGTCAAATTTGATCTAATTTTCCTTCCCTTCTTTGGGTATTTCCCCACAGAAATGAAGGGATGGTGATTGCTGGGTAAGATTGGAGTGGATCTAATCTTCCACTGCGCTCAGTCATACTCCATTTCACTGCACATCTAATTTGTCACACTGCTGATGAATATGCCACAAGTTTCATGGGAAAGAGAAGAACATAATGAATATAAAACACACTGGGAGAGGCAATTGCCGTACCCGCACTAACCACAGTGCGTTGTTCATCCGTCCCGTTAAATCGCTGACATATGCATTCACTATGGACACATTGCTTCCCCCCCCCCCTCTTATTTTTGGGTTGATACAGTATTGCTGTGAAGCAGTAGGTACCATAACGTTGAATCCGATGCCTCGAATGGACCACTGTTTTATTATCATTGAATCAAAAACACAAGCAGATGGTATGAATGGCATCTGCATAATTAAATTCTAATTCGGTCATTAGTCATTTTCTACTCTGTTTGTGATCATCGGCGTGCCGAAATACTCGGCAACAGGCAATAAAGTAAATAGACGGGGTCAAAAATATGTTCAAATGTTTCCTGGCAACAAGATGTTTCTGTGCGTCGAAGCTTTTTGAAAGTTGCCACCGACAGAACTGCAGCTACAAAACCAGGGATGTAGATTCACGGAGGGACAGATGTTCAAACGGAGCGTATGGAGAGATTTTGTCATCGATGAGCTGAGAGTGAATGTCTCTTTAAAGAAGAGACGATAGAATCTGTGTGCAGAGCTGCTGCATCACCTATCCGTGAGACCGGAGAGCGGATGATGAGAAAGCCCTTCAGGACTCTTCTCTAAATAGGCATGAAATTATATCTCCCTCTGACTGAGATTAGCGTCCACGGAGCCTCTCGCGTTCTGCCCCCTCTTTTCCTGAGGCTATTCAACCAAACAGCGCTTTGCAGTTTCAGCTCGATTGTGTTCAGGTTTAAGAAATTCATTTCCATCAGGAGGTGCTCTCTGCGTCCCTCGTCTGACTTCATTGGCCCTGCAGGATGTGTCACATGTACTGAAGAGATGTGGTTAACCATAGCAATGTGTAAAAACGTGTGTAACATATCATTTCATCTGGAAACTTGAACGGGCACTCGGTAGAGCACATACCTTCGCATATCACAAGATTGAGCATTGAATTATGAACATGTTGGCATTAGTTGCATGCCAATTGGATATAAATTGACCGTGCTATAGTAAAAAGAAGATGTTGACCTTTGCATGACCTTGACCTTGACCTTTGACCCGATCGATCCCAAAATCCAATCCAACGGTCCCCGGATATTAACTAATCATCCCACCAAATTGCATGCGATTCGGTTTAATACTTTTTGATTTATGCGAATAACACGCACGCATACAAATACACAGCGATCAAAACATGACCTTCCGCATTTTCAATGTGAAGGTAATAATTTGTGTCACTGTTAGTTTCAGGGTACATATTGCATTGTGCAGAACTTATTAACAAAATGCTAATCTTTGGTTGTTTATTTTTCCACCTAAGAAAGCTTAAAAAAGCTGATTCAAGCAAAAGGAAAATATAGATTTGAATCCAGAATAAAATTATTATTCTAGTAATGCATGCAGCTATAAAATGTATCTTTCTCTTAATATTCTAGTGCAATACCAAGGCCTCCCCCGAGAGGAATGCAGCTACCATGAGTGTTATTAAAGACACCTGTGCTTTTCCTATGACACGTCAAAACGTCTCCCGTGAAATGAGTCTGTTCCAGATTGCTAATCTGTCTCCATATTTGTTGGATGTATAACAGCCACACGTTTGCTAGCAAGTTAAACGATTGTCTTAGTTTTGCATCCGCAGCTCGTTTCTGCTTCTCCCAACTGGTCAAATCCCAAGTGGTCAATCTGTATTTTTTAGGTTTAATATGCCCTCTGGTAACTTTATTGCTCGCCTGGTGCATCCTAGAGAGGAGTTACGGGGTTAGAGCCTCGACACCAGATGTCTCTGCTGTGATTTCTACAGTTACGTTGTGGTCCATGCCACATGACCTGGCTATCATATACCGGTTATCTGATTATCTTGAATCAGAAGTCAACAATTTCAACTTTCTTGCTTGCTTTTAGTTTTAGAACAAGTTTTAGAGTTAAAACAAGAATGGGACGCAGCTTTTTGAAAGCTGCTACCGAGTGTTTGGGATGAGGTCCTCTTGAGGACTGAGGCTATTTCCATTTTTTATGTTGCTGAGGAAATTAGAGATGCTAAAACACTGGATGTTATCACAGTGTCATGGGTGACACATCTACCGTATAGATGCTGTGGTCTGGTGGAAGTGGAAGTGATGAAAGAAATAAGCAATTTAGAAAATCCACTAGAAGTGTTTTAGAAAACAAACAAATGTCTGTCACACAATATTTGACACTTAAATCAGAAATAATTGGGAGGTTGTAGAAGTGTGGTACTTCTGTCTTTGTGCATTTAGTTGTTTGAGGAGACCGGTGAATGTGTTCCCTGTAGCTTGTGTTGCATCCTGTGAATCTTTCAGTTGAATCTTTACTCAGGTTTCACGTTCTCTCCATTAAACAAAACATTTCCAAACTCTCCATCGTGGAATATGCCTACTATGAACTATTGATAAACTCTGTCATATTCATTGAATGTATTTTAACTCTTAATCTGTCCTTCTGGTCACATGACATCTATTGTTCTGTCCATCCTGGAGAGGGATCCTCTTCTGTTCTCTCCTGAAGGATTCTTCACTTTTTTCATCCCCCTGAAGGGTTATTTGGGAGTTTTTCCTGATCCGATGTGAGGTCAAAGGTCAGGGATGTCTATGTGTATGGATTGTAAAGCACTCCGAGACAAATTTGTAATTTGTGAAATTGGGCTGTACAAATAAACTGAATTGAATTTAATTTGGGGTTTTCTGATCGGTAAACCAAGAGGGACTTTCTGTCTTGGGGCAGCTGATGGAGAATGAAGAGGCCTAAAGGAATTATAGATGCACATCTGCAAAATGATGACGGAGCCAAACAAGAGCAATGCAACATATTTCATACCATATGCCAGATATGATAAATATTTTATTTCTGATCAGCAAAAGACACACAATTGATGCATTTGTATCTTTCATGACTTTTCAGTACAGAGGAAAAACCCAAAGATATACACAGTATGGGTATATATGTATATGGGTATATTTTAAAGTGCAAGTGATTCACAAGGGTCAATCATGCGTTACATAGCATCTGTATCAGGAACTTCAGTAACCTCCTTAAATCCTCGATATCTTTCTGAATCTGATAGTAAAATAACTGTCACTTATATATGAATACAAAATAAACTTTACTAGTCACTGAAGCTTTTTGATTTAGTTTTAAGCACAACATCTATCTAGTTCAAGTCTTGAGAGGAAAGAGTACCATGAAGTGCCAGAAGTGAGAAGTCTTTAGTCTCTCGCATTGACAGGAGACACCTTATCACTAAACTCTCCATGGGTCCATTTAATAATGCTCCAGTACCACCTTAAGCACCCTATACTTGTATTACAATCTAAAACAGAAAGCAACTGAAATCCTCATATATGCGTTTCTCCCTTCAGTTTGTTCCTAACAGCCGCCACTCGGCCGTGTTCTCATCGAAACAGACATTCAGTTTACAGGTACATTCTCTGAAATTACCATTACATTTGACTTGGTGAGGAAACAGTCAATTTGCCCTCGCCAAATATATTTGACACGAGGAATGTTAATTGAAAATAAATACGAAGACAAGGAAAGACAAATATTTGAATGTAAATGTGGACTGATCGCTGCGTGTGCGGAGGGGCATCTGGACAGCGTCACACAGGGAAGTAACAGTTTAGCAGCAGCTGTTGGGTTGTGGATTTACCCATGGACAACAAAGATACTGACACACGTCTCAATCGTACATGAAGAAGCCCTGACCCTTCAGGATGCAACGTATTCTAACTGATTGGTCTCTGGGTAAATATAGCATGTCTGAATTGCACATGTGCTGAATGTCTCAATGCCCTTTATAGTGGTTAAGATGCAAAGTGCATATTTAACATAACATAGTCATCCAGGCTATACTACAGTGTGACTATAGCTCTTAACTTCCCAAATGGTTCCTTCGGAGCTGTCCTTTCGCACCAAATGACACAAAAGAAATGCACATATTTACAGAACAAAGAGAACCGGTGTACAAAAAACCCAGAAACAGAAAGCGATAGAGAGGAGCGATGCCGTGGCGCTGTGAGCGCGGCGTGAGAGCAAACGAGCTGCTGTTTTATTCACACGGCATCAGCTGGCACTGAATGAAATGAAGGTCAATTTCTGTGTTGCTGTGAATCCTTTAATGTGAGATTATTGCATAGTTTGGAATTCTTAACATAGCTATTAAATTGACACTGACATCTCTTACTCTTTTTCTGGTCTGTGCTTCACTCTCTTCATCCATCCAAGAAAATATACACTACCGTTCAGAAGTTTGGGGTCACTGAGAAATTTCCTTATTTTTCAAAGTAAAGCACTGTTTTTAAAATGAAGATAACATAAAATTAATCATAAATATACTGTAAACATTTTAAAAGTGGTAAATGACTATTCAAGGTGGAAATATAAGCTTTTTAATGAAATCTTTACATGGTGTATAGAGGCCCATCTCCATTGTTCTAATGGTACATTGCATTATCGCCTTAGAAGACTAACGGAGGGGTAGAAAACCCTTGATAACCATTTTTACGTTGGCGCAGCTGAAAACAGTAATGCTGGTGAGAGAAGCTATCAAACTGGCCTTCTTTGAACTTTAAGTTTAAAGAACAAAAATAATATTTCAAACAAAAAACTAACCTTGTCAATGTCTTGAATAGATTTTCTATTCATTTTTCAATTCATTTGTTATATAAAAGTGAATTTTCATGGAAAACATGTAATTGTCTGGGTGGGTGAACCCAAACTTTTGAACGGTAGTGTATAAATTCACTTTTTTTTCAAACGGGACTGGGTTCAATTCCCTTCATGAAGCCAAAACTATATTTTATAATTTTGTTATCAAACTGTTTTCAAGACGACCGATTTGCAAGTTTTGGATATTGAAGTGAGGGTGTTTTCTGGAGCGAACTGCTTATACTAGTGAACCGAACCCAGCCCGGGTTCCAAGTTACTCTCCATATTGCATTTTAAATGTGCACAAATATTCTCAATTTACTGTTATTAGATAAACTAACTTGCGCCATTGATTATCACCACCATCTATGCACCAGACAAACACCAGCATGAAGTGGTTCTGCGTGACGGTCTCGCCCTCTGAAGGCTGTGAAACACACACTCCTAGATTTAAAATGTCGATAGAGAAACTCTTCTGGGACTTTCTGTTACTTTGATGTACAGTTAAAAACAAACTAACACGTGCTTCTTACCTACTGAGACAAAGTCTGAATGTCCTTTTAACTCGACTCTAACAATGTACCACCGACATGTTACAGAAGGAGAGTGGGAACTGAGCAGCGGACTGTAAATATCTTCACACACATCGGTTACTTTCTCACTCCGTCTGCAGCTAAAGTCCTAGGCGGGCTTTGTAAAACACGCCGAAGGTGAACCTTGTGTTTTAAACTTCTTATATAAACCTACTTTAAGTACGCTAGTTAAGATGCCTTGATTAAAAAGCAGATTTTCAAGGGCTTTAAAAGAGATTTTGCGATAGAGTGGACACGGATACCGCAGTACGGACTCCCATGATATCTCTCTCTTGCGTTTTTTCTTTTCTTGCTCTACTGTGTAATATCAGAACTGACACATTGACAAAATAACATACGGAATAAATAACAACAGGAACAAAAAAATGCAAGAGATTAAGATAATCAATGTAAATGGTTACTAATAAGATTCAGCCCATGCGAAGATAAACACTGCAGACTAGAACGATAACACAACTTGATGCTGGTGTTTGTTTTTCTATGACTAAATGGTCGGTCATCGACAATGTGCACTATACCTTAGCACTGAACAAGCACACCTAGCAGCTGCAATGACTTCCTTTTTTTTTCCCAACCAGAAAGTGTGTCAAAATGAAGCTATCGTTGAGTTGTGGTCCCTAGTAACGCCCATAAAGTAGATCACCTGACTTGAATGACCAACCTTGTTCCCCTATGGCCAGCACAGTCATGACACGGGTCCCATTCAGTCACCAGAGTGTCAGCATCACTTCTTCCTTTTTTTTTTGGCATAGAGCTCATGTTCAAATAGGAGCCACGACTGAACTGCTTTTTTTTTTTTTTTTTTATCTGTAAACTAATTAAAAACTACAATAATGCAATTAAATAATATAGTAGGAAAATAAATATCATTCCGACAAAGGCTTTTTGTTTTAAATAGTCATTATCGATCTTGACACCGGAAGCCGGTGCGTATGTCACGTTATTCGCCTCGGAGAGGGATGATCTTCAGTCCGAGAAGATGGCTGCCCTGAATCTCATCAGCTACTGCGCACACACGGCCGCCTCCAGCTCCGCTAAGAGCATCGATACAGATCCCACTAAACATGGTCCCGCATATTCTGCAGAGCTCAAGAGTCGTGTGCATTACAAGTGTCTGTATACAAGATATGCAAAATTGACTTTTTCTGATATATAGACTTGGCCACGACCGGGACGATCCTTATGTGCAGGATGATGGAACACAGTGGTCTGCCATCAGAGAAAAACTACAACAAGTGCTATTAGCTGTACACTATTTTGGTATTTCATGAATAGCATTCAGGGCAGTTTGAAGTTTTTTGGTCAGTTTATGGTTATTTAGAGGTTTTTGTTAAACCTCTACAGACCTCACAAGCACTCTCTTTTCGATGGTCTCCGATAACTTGGTATACAGTACACTTGACCGCTATGTTATTCAGAAAATAGATATCAAACTCATTTTCACATCTCATGCTCACATTTTGACTGGTCTCATCACTGCAATATTAGATACATCTACCAATAATATCCCATTCCTATCAATGAACTAATAATAATCCAACTACTGATTTCTACTCATGATTAAATGCCGAGGTTATGAGATTGCGTTATCTTTTAAAGCGACTTGTGCTCTAGAGGCGTGAACCACTATGGCTGTTTTTTTCTTTTCTTTTTTTGCTTGGCATCAAAATACTTCTTAAGGATTCATCTCTGTTGTAGGAGGTGAAGAGGAGCGCCCGGGACCATGTCGCACGGACAGCCACACGGTCGACACGAACGGCGAGCGCACTCGATGGAAGAGGGGGTTCTCTCAAGCCAAAAAATCTAGAATATACAATATAACAACTACCAAACTCTGATATTAATTTTACGTGTGTTCCGGCATTCCCTAGAGGTGCATATGTCTGTAACTTCCAGGCTAGCGGAGGAATGGATTGCATCACCTCCAGGGAATAGAGGAGCTTTTCGTGATGATTTTTGAGGAGTGTGTGGAGTTAGGAGCTGTCGCCGGCAGAGCGCTTTTTGCCAAAATGACTGGCGGAGTCCGTGTTTCGCAGATTAGGCTGGATCTTGTACATGTGAGGACCCATGGACCAGCGCCAGCTCCCACGACCCTCCACTTCAGTCGGGATGGCGGCAGCTGCGGCCACAGCAGTGGACGGGCAGGGCTTGTTCTGCAGCAGCTGAATAAGCATGGTCATCTCTGGGCCCAGGCGCGACACCATGCTGGTCCGAACGCGCTCCACCGTGTCCTCGTCGCAGTCCATCAGGCTCTGGAGCAGCTTACCATAAAACCTAGGACAACAAAACAAAGCGTCACAGAGTGCTTGTTAAAGAGATCCGAGTAAAAAGGGACACGCTGTACCGCACGGCAACAAGACCTTCCTGTGGTATACCTGCTCCTTGTTCTTACTGAAGGTGTTTCTCTGTATTGGAACACGCGCTCTATAGTCTGACGTCACTACTAAGCCTTGAGCTTCACCCTCCTACATGTACCTTTTATATCCACTCCCAATCTGCAATCGTACATGCATGACGGCAACAATAGGAACACATATCCACACTTGATATTCCTGTTTTCTTTCCTTGCAGAGAGAAGATATGAATCAGATGCCAACCAATTGAAATCAGTACACATTTAGCCATATGTTACACTGCATGAGTCAGGGGGAAATGTGGAATTAGCAACATACCAGCCATGTATATTCGGGGTTCTTCGGAAGATTCAAATTTACACTACCGTTCAAAAGTTTGGGGTCACTTAGAAATGTCCTTATTTATTTATTTTTTCAATGAAGATAACATTAAATTAATCATAAATACTCTCTCTACATAGTTAATGTGGTAAATGACTATTCTCTGGCGTGTAATGAAGTCTCTACAGAGGTGTGTAGAGCCCATCTCCATGTTCTAGTGGTACATTGTGTTATCGTCTTAGAAGCATCTTTGAGTACTATGAAAAGTGCAATAGAAATTGTATGTATTCTTATTATTAGAAGACTAACGGAGGGGTAGAAAACCCTTGAAAACCCTTTTTATGCGAGCGCAGCTGAAAACAGTTATGCTGGTGAGAGAAGCTCTAAAACTGGTCTTCCTTTGAGCGACAAGTTTGAAGAACAACATTATTATTTACAATGAAAATCATTATTTCTAACCTTATCAATGTCTTGACTATATTTTCTTTTAATTTTGCAATTCATTTGATAAATAAAAGTGTGAGTTTAAATGGAAAACACAAGATTCTCTTGGTGACCCCAAACTTTTGAACGGTAGTGAATGTCACATTCACTTAGAACTAGCAGCTTTATTTAGTGTTTACTGGTAAATAATCCCTTGTTTTTATACTCTGCGGTCAAAGAGCTTGTTGGACATCATAACCTTTGAACCCTAACATGCCCTTAACGAGCCCGGATCAATGCGTCATGGGTCACCAGATCGTAACTTATTGTTGTTTAGTAGAAGAAGAGCTCACCTATTGGGGAAGTGACTTGGTAGCTGTGCCACTTCGCCAATAGCATCTGGATTTGATCGGGCAACAGTGCAGATATCCAGCTTGCTGTAACACTCCTCTTGGACTTCAGATATCATTCTTTGGAAGGTGGAGCAGCGGCGGATGGTGGGGAATGCCTTCGATGTGATGCCATTGGCAATGCACTTAAGGCTCTCCTTCACAAATGCTTTACCCTGTAAAAACACAGCAGCGCTTCACACATTCTTGCCCTGACAGTTACACCCATGAAATTCCTCCACAGGCTCATGTGCAACGGTAGAAATGAAGAGGATGGCATACGGTTGGGAGTCTTTGTGAAATGAATTAAAGTGTATACCTGAGTGTCAAATTTAGCAGCACTGTAAAGGAAGGACTTGCAGATGTCATGCATGCCATCTGTGTCACAAGTTGAATTTTCCAGGCAGGCGAAGGCCCCGCAGCCAACTTGGAGGGCACTGTTGAGACAGCGTGCCACATCTGCTGTGGGCACAGAGAATGAACCATCAGCAGGGTAGCCAACAGTGGGTTCACTGGGAATCACTGCACAGTCACTGAGCTCATTACTCAAGGGTTGCCAGGGTTTCAGCTCAAATATGTGGCGAACAAAAGCACATTTTCATACTTTGGCGATTCACAAAAGGCATACAGTCACTTGGGGCCAATAGTGACTTGACTGGAGATTGGACACCTTACAATTTAGACACTATTTGGCATGACTGCGCTTTTCTCTTGGCAGAGACTTTCTATTCCACTGTTTGGTTGATTTTCAGCAGGGCTTGGATGAATTGCACCAGAAATACCAAAGGGTTTAATGAAAATTGTCGGTGTGCCTGTAGACACCCACAAACATACACTTGTACCACTGGCACACTGACATGCATACAGTTAGTCTGTCTTCAAATGCCATCATTGTCAAGCTGAATTTGAGGACTCTTACTCCAAACAACTGTGATATAACTCTGCACATCTAACACTCCCATACATCCCATAACGGCTCCTGTGAACATCGTCATCATGAAATACATGTTTATAAAATGCTGCTATATTCATTTCAAGAGTCACATGACAGGATTAGTTATTAGGCTGATAAACCCACCAGTAACCCCCGATGCCCATCTTTGTAAAACCTATAAAACAGCTACCCTGCAACATCATTTAATCCATTTTCCGAGAGCTGACCTTGGCCATAAGGAACACGGCTCAAAGTCAATGCAACTGACATGAAATTGTACATCAAGAATGAGCTATAAAATATCATCTGGAAATCCGTGTACCCAGATAGTTGACTTTCCTTTTTCGTCATCCAAGAATCCACTGAGATAGCCAGCGGCTTGAGTCCAATTCTTTGTAATAACCATTAACAAATGTCACCTCAGAGTCAAAGCCTACTTGGCATTCTTGGATTCTGGAGCCTCGTGTTGACCTGCACGGTCAGATACAGTGTGCCTGTCATCGGGGACCAAGAGATTGCTCTCAAAATACACAGTGAGCTGCACATCTTACAATGATAAAGCAATTCCCGCAGAAGGGAATCAGCATCCCTGTCACCCACTGCCAATTATCACTGGGCTCCTCCACCTTTGTGTTAAAAAGGAAAAGTCAACATTTCAATGCCGCCTGCAGATATAACCTTTGCTGTGTCATTTCTTGAAGGATGTTGCAGAGAATTATGAATCAGTCATTACATTTTTTTTGATTTGATTCATCCAGTGACAAGCAGTGTAACACAAAAAAATGCAATCTGTTTCTGACTTGAAGGCTATACACAGGAAGGCTACGTGGGAAGCCTTCTGCTTTACGCACTGAAAGCACCCTCAAGTCCACTATAATGCTGAATAGTGGGACGCATGCAGCAGCAGCCCACGCCGCGAGAAAGA
The DNA here is from genome assembly GCA_036178185.1 of Liparis tanakae. Classification (NCBI taxonomy): domain Eukaryota; kingdom Metazoa; phylum Chordata; class Actinopteri; order Perciformes; family Liparidae; genus Liparis; species Liparis tanakae. The sequence goes on along the minus strand of CM070094.1, from coordinate 22,783,217 downwards.
GCCGACCAGCATGACACAGCCTGCACTCTCAGGTGTCAGCACCAAGCTCCATGCTCATCTGTTGCCGGCAGGACACCGGCAGAAACCACAGCGTTAATCCCGAAGCCGTTATCATGACTCAACGCGCTCGTTAACACAGAAAAAGGCTGCATAGGCCAAATACAAATGAGGGAGAGAAAAAAAGATCTCCACATAGTAAAACGAGCAAAGGTATAAGCTCGTGCATTGTGGAAATGGTGTGTCAAAAAAAAAAGAGAGAAGAAGAAGAAGCAAGCAGTGCACTCTGAGATATGCAGATGGAGGCAGCGTGTTACTTACAAGGGCTATTGGCAGAAAAGCGTGTTCTCCTGGGCGAATAAGACTCGTTTTGATCCAGTTCATATGCAGATGCGGTCAGCACCATCAGGAGAAAAAGTCCCGTCCTCAAAGACATCGTCCTCTCAACACAGATGATACAACTAAATGGAGAGAGACGCCTCCTGCTATGTGTGTGATTCATAAGAATAACGTGCGCAAAAGCTTCGCAAACACACAATCAATGTAGGTTATTACAAGTAAGCTGCCAGCAATGTCTTCACACTGGACTCCTCACTATCCTTTTGACTTGCATGACAGATAGCACCGATGTCAAGTCTGCATGGGTTTATATGGGAGCGCTGAACATTACGAGTTCTGCGTGTGGACCAATCAGAACGCTGGATTCAGGACCGTGGTCCTGGTCCCTCCACTCCTAATTGACAAAATATTTTAACAGCGGCCAGCACTGTACCTCACACAGCTCAACACGGAGCATGTATCCGGTATGTGTTATAGCTAATAACCCCAAGGACAACATGTTCTTTTTTAAATTTAATTTTAGAAGTTAGCTTATAGATATTAATACATTAACTCGATAATTAATGTATATAACAGACACGTGGCTCTTTTATACCCAATCAATAATGTCTTTGATCACGATTATTATGAAGCGAGTATTAACTTGTATGGAGTATTACAACATCTAGCCTCAGATGAATGGGATACAGTGGTTTGGGGATGAGTTTTCTGAAAAATATTATTATTTATTTTTGCTGAGTGTCTATATTGTGATACAATCCTTCTGTGTTGCCGGTTTACATGAGGCAACGTTTCCATAAATAATGAACAGGAGACTGAATTTGTTCCTTATCCAATATATTGTAGTTCTGGCTACCCTTATGATATTTATTATAACATTTCTTGAAATAAAAGATAACATATTTATAAATGTGAGCTTTGTTGTATAATCCTTTATTTTTACGACCTTAATTACCCCTCATCGTAATCACAATCACGTGGTAGCTTGTAGGTTTTGCAGAACCACCTCTGTGGATCTGTATATTTATTATAGACAGAAACAGTACAACATAATATCTGTTCAAAATTAAAAGTGCTGTAGAAAGTTAGTCTTTAATCAAATGTATTATATAAGGTTAAGCATGAAACTATATGCTCAAACAGTGTATTAGTTTGTTGACATTTAGAATGACAAACTGTGTGACAGGTTTGAATATTACTTATATAATCAAATAATTATTTACACATATCTTATTTTATGTGTTTCACTTGCAACTTAATGTATACATATTACCTTGTGTCTGTATAAATGTCATACATTTGCCAATTTCCCTTTTTCTGATGTGCATATTGGTATCGCTTGTGAAAATCATTATTCCATATAGCATATTAATGTTTAAGCAAAACAAATCACTTCTTTTTACATTTCACTTCTTTAGTTATTTGTTATTATGAGATATTAGCAGAAGGGCACTGCATTTTGTTCTTGGTTGAGGGCAGAGTCCAAAGAAAATATTAATAACACACCCCAAATATGTTGTCTACAGTCCCTAAAATAAATTTAAAATGTCCACCTCCACACCAACAGACCAAAATGTGTCTAAACAACCTGTATTTTAGTCAAATGTGGCACCTACTTTCCCATACTTAAATGCCTTTCTCCAAATATCAACCCCTAATATTCATATACGAGTTGTCTATTTATTTGCATCGCTCTGTCATTCTCCCGCCCCGTGCTGAATTATGCTTTAATTCATGGGCTTCTACCTGAACGGGAGATACTGCATTACCTGTGTTGACCTGATTCTCCCCTCTCCTCCTCCCAGGACTGTGAAATGTTGGCTCAGAGTCCGCTAACTTGCAGCTGCACGTGCCGGCGCACAGAGGACGATGTGTGGGACTCTAAAGCTATCATTAATCACGGAGGCCTCACGCCTCTTCACCCAGCGTAGCGTTCAACTAAAACGGACTCAGACGTTACAGGAAACCGATCCGTCCTCGTCAGAAAAAAAGAAAAAAGAAACGGCGAACAGACTAACGTGTCCAAAGCGATTCAAGTCGTGCTGGTCCTCTCGCCATCAGATACACAGATCATCACAGGTGTCAATGCGTGCCAAGAATAAACCCCCCATTTGTAGAGGATTGGTGGCCTCTTTGTGTATCTCTTTATTGTTACATTACATTACATCACATGTCATTTAGCAGACGCTTTTATCCAAAGCGACTTACAATAAGTGCATTTCAACCTAGAGTACAAACTAAGAACAACAAGAATACAGAAAGTAACATTTCCTCAACATAGTCAAACTACAAAAGTATCATAAGAAGAGCTAGTTCTGGTTGTCTTTGGCAATCTATGTGCTATACCCCTAATGTTTTCCCACAGCGTTGTCATTTGGGCATGTTGTCAAGCTGTTGGCACCGTATCTCTTCTGGGGGAACCAAATATGGGCCCTTGCCAGCTGCAACAGTATTCTTAGTAATGGAAAGATAATGTGGATGTAACTGCTTAATGAATGGGCTATTACGTAGAATCACAATCAACCATCATCACTGCACATTAGACATGTGGATGGTCCATTCTTTACCTTCAGCATCTCTCTCTTCAGGAGTGATGACTGGTTCTGCTCCCTGCAGATTAGGTGTAGAGGACATTATGTCAAAGGCCAGCATGCTTGCTTATTGGCTATGTCAGCAAAACAACCAAAAAGAAAGAATAGAAAATATGAAGAAAACACCGATCTGAACGATGTAAGATTTTAATCAGATGTTGAGCTGATATTCACGCTTGCCATGAATATGTTGCCGCTTTCGCATTTATTGCTTCCCTACGCTTTTTTAGCTCCAGCCGGGAGGAGGGGTTCGGTGAGTCTCCGCTGAAACTTAAGACAGGAGTTGAGAGTTTATTCATGAGTTTGGAAGTCGGTCTCGTCCTTGTTAACACATCGCTGCAGACTCTTCCTGTTTGGAGTGCAGCCACACCACAAACACATTTGAGAAGACCACGTCTCCGTCCTCTGGGGGAAAGGGTAATGAATTCCTTAGTCAGGTAGAATGAGGTGATTCACCTTATTTTCTGAAATATAGCAGACAACACCAGCATGGCGATAGAGGGCAGAGTTCACTGAAAGGACAAATGCAGCGTGAGAGTTTTGCATTTATTTGGATTGAGCTGGATGAACGGATTCTCTGATTGGAGATCACTTTGCATCGCAGTGGAATTATACCCTAAGCTTATTGCTGTTGGCCTGACAGTCACTTCCTCTGTGGTTATAAGATCACAAGATTGCTCATTGTGATTAAGATGGTTTAAAAAATGAATCTAATAAATGGGAAGTGTATATTTTATCAAGCACAAGTAAATGAATCACAATGATTGCACTACAACTTTTATATAAAAGGGTGATATAAAAACACTCTCGAGATGTCCTCAAAGGACAGTGCTAGTCTACCTGTGTCCACAAGAGGGACTTTTGTTAGATGTAACTGACGTGCATGAACTATCCCTGTGAGCAGCACCTTGAACCACTCAGTTGTTAAGTGTACTGGAGGGGTGGAGGGGAAACAATCACATTTGTGTCATTTTTTAGAAGTGGAAAAGATGCAGAATTGTCTGTGTGTGTTTTTGATAGTTTTTTTCTTCCAGGCTGCAGATGCTCGTCGTCCTGATATGGGAATAGCAGTACATTTTCAGGGCCATATTTTTTATAAGGATGTTAGCCATTGGCAGTAATGACAGAAAGAACCGGGATCAGTCCAACAGCCAGCCGGGCTGTCAGAGAATTGAGAGACACCAAATGGTAAAAGAGAGACAACGTCACTTTTTGCTTAATATAAAAGAAATTGAAATAAATACACAAAGGCTCCCATGAGAAATTGTTTGAAAATGCTTTCATAAATCAAATTCTCCTTTCTAATTGGATTAAAATCACAGTTCTAATCTGTATTGTTGGAGGAAAGTCTATCCACAACCCGAAGTGGAGCAACCAAACTGCGATTTGTTTTCAGTGGGCAAACTGAACGCGTCTACTATTGTAAGTGGTTTTCACAGAAAGGCTGGAATTAGCAGATGAGGCTCTTATTTTTTGTGGCCATGTGGGATTCAGAATTCTTTCCAAAAAGCATGATGCAGACTGACAACATACTCATAATATATCTTTTTTTTTAAGAGTGTTACATTCATTCCTTCTTTGGTATTATCTGAATGCATGTTTTTTTTTCGTCAAACAGATGTTTGCATGACTTAAACTTAACGCAAACACTCAGGGGATCTGCATTCCTGAATATGCATCCAACAGGAGTAGCATACAGAGGATGTACATCTGGAGGCCGGAACGAAAACACTGGTGCTCTGCTTCCTGAAACATTAGGACCAAACATCTCACGAGAAACTACAACATGGTTAAAGGACTGTAGAGGAGTAATTTAAGATTACATTTTATTATATACAGTATCATTTCTCTTCATTAGTGCTGAAGTTTGACAACCTCAGTTTAAATTAGATTTCACGTGTTTACAGTAATCTCAGATCTTAAATAATAAATATAATAATATGATGTCCATGTTAAAATATGTAATTCATAGACAGTCTATAGCAACCGGTAGTTGTGTTGACGTTTTAAAAGGAAGCATTCACTTTATTAACAATATGTTAAATGTGTAAAACACATAGTATTTGGGTTAAAATGACCACGTTTCTAGTTACAATACTACCAGTTCACTCAGGAGAGACCAGTCAAATCAAGAAAGGATGCTTGTTTGTGGACAGATGATGTGAGATGATGAAGTTTGAGATCCGTTGGTGCTTGGCCTCTCCAGGAGATTTGTGATTTTGGGCCGTCCGCCCCGTCAGCAGCAAAATACCTGATGGTGGTGCTGATGATGATTTTGGTGATGATGATGGTGCTGATCAGGCCGGTCGGAGACGTGGAGGTGGAGCGGTGCGTAGCAGCAACTTGAATGAATTGACTTGTAATTGTGTTGCTGTGCTCATTGGATAGACTAGAGGACACCAGCCGATCGACACAGTTGGTGTCGTGATTGACGCGTGAGCGTGCGTGAGAAGTGATCGGCGGATCTACGATAAATAAATGACCGGCTTTGCAAGACGACGGTTTCCTGACTGAGTTTATGCCATAGCTTCATCTCAAATGTGACTAACATTTAAAAAAATAAAACAAAAACAAATTTGGGACACAAACAGAAATTTGAAATAGAACAAAGTCGTTCATAGTCAAATCGAAGCGTCCATGCTGCTGAAGTGTCCTTGAGCAAGATGCTAAATTTCAACATTACGAGCAAGGATTACTTGCAAGGACGTTGCTCACCCAGATGAGCAGGCCAACGATGACTTACTGATTTTTTAAGGCCAACCTTGATGCTTTCCCTAATCCTTGCTAAGTTCGTTTGAATGTCGTGATGAGTAACTTTAAAATAAATAAAAAAATTGCCACGCATTTACACAAATGTATAGACTGTGATGTTTTCAGCCGTGAGAATGGCTTGTGGTTTCACACGGGGGGAGACGACCTCTCGGTTGAAAGTCCTCTGTTTGTTACAGCTCGGACGGAAACTCTCTGAAGAAGGACTCTGTCACCTCTGTGGAGCCCAAAGACAAAATAGTGCGGCTCGTGTGCTTGTTTTGTGTGTTCTGCTCCAGATTGTTGTTGCAAGCGGCTAAATTTGGATTGGAAACATGTTTAATGGGAATGCTTTTGAAGTGAGATCGTGGAAAGTATTGTCGACCTTGCGTGAGCCATGTTGTTGAAGATACATTTGAAATGCATTATTTTATCAGACCCACACGATTTCCCAAAGGGCAGAGCCATTCACACAGCTGTGTGAGACACAATATCATTCCATTCCCAGAGCTTCATTGCTCCTTATCATGCAGCGGCACTTTTTCATTTTGCTGTTGGAAACACCTGCCATCTGGTCGCTTGTGTGTCTGTTATATCCTCCGTGCACAGGTGTGTTTGCAGCAACAGTAGATTAAATATTATAAACCTGAACATGAACGTTGTCATTTGCTTTAGCGAGATCCAACCGAAGCTGATTGACGCCGTCAGATACTTTGCCTCCATCCACCGAACATCTGAGGAAACTTATAGCATCCCAGTACGAGACAGGAGTGTCTGGTAAGCGACCGCTGGAATGTGTTTCCAGTGAAATATATGAAAAGCACATTTTGAGATATGCAACTTTTTCAGTGATTTATTCTCCGTGTCAGACTTTTTATATCCAATGTCGTGCCTCCTCGGTTGGAGCATCGAATGTTTGTGGATCAGTCGATTGATTAAATACCAACGTGTCTGTCGAAACCAAGAGGATGTGACTAAGAGTATTTTTATTTGTTGCAGCGTAGCGTCGTCATGCATTTTTACCGCACTAAGACAAGCTGATTTTTTAATACGGCAATACATTACTCAAATAAAAATGTTCCTCCCTTGGATTTGGATTAGTGTTATTCCCCTTTTCCATTCCACAGCCCGAGCAGACACACTTGCATTTTGCATTAATACAGACACACACACACACACACACACACACACACACAGACTAAGCAACATCCCAGTACCTCAGAAGCAGTGTGTCTGTATGCAGCATGCAGTCGTACCTAGGCTGTGTTCCCTTCACCCAGCCATCTGGTTTCAGTTCAGACCCATCTGGATCTGTCTCCAGCCCAGGCATCTCAGGAATACATTTTGGATGGGTGCCCACATCCGTTCACACAGACAAGTGTTTTCAATTACTCAATTGTAAATGTCTGTAAAACCCAAATGATTGAGCTTTTTTTTTTTTTTAAGTTCCTTTAAAAGAACTGTTTCAAAAGAAGAAGGCTGACCAGTACACAAGACTTCCACTGCGTTACACCTTGGTGACCGGCAGGAGCGCGTCGCCGCTCGGCAAACCGACGTCGGGACAAAGAAAGACTCCGGGATCGCAACATGAACTTGTTTGCTGATTTCAGAGCCGCCGCAATTATCTTCTCAGCCAACGTGATGGGAGCCGTGCAAAGAGCTCATCTCCGACTGCGGCTGACAGGATGGTTCCACAAGCTCCCACACCAAAAGGACAGCATTAGCTTGATGCATAGTTGAGGTTTGTACCATTAAACTCAGAAGATATTTTAGGTTTATAGCCATTTATAATGTTTTTATGGACTCACGTTGATAGATATTGCTGAATTTTTTTTAAACATGTTGCATCAATTACTAAATCCTTAATCACAATGTAGTGCCGTTGCGTATTCCAGTCTGCATAACATGTAGCACAACCAACGGTTAGTCATTATGCATTTTAGCCAGCTGCACTTACTATCACTGACAATGAACTTTCTATTTTCTGTACGAGTTGTGTGTCTTTGTGTGAGTGTGCGTCATATCCTCTCACATGAATCCACCCTGATGATTTCTGCTGTGTCAGAGTGACGCTAGTACCTGGAAAAAAATGGATCCTGGCCCAACTTTAGTGAGCAGACTGCATTGTCATCCTGTGATGCACTTTGTTGGCCAATAAAAATGTAGTAAGTTTGTTGTACGCTTGTTAAGAATTAACAAGACACGGATGCGCACACACTCTCATGGTTTGATTATCTATTGATGCAATTAGCAACTGTTTTATACAGAATTATACAATAATTTCAAGTCTACAGCCATGCTTGTGGCTTAGCTTAGCTTAGCATGTTAGCATGCAGAACATTAATTGATTAGCAAAAAGAAAGTACACACCAGGCTGAGTTTTGCAGGTATTTGGTTATAAACCAAAGTACTGAACAAATTAAATGTTTTGACCTCAATGGTGATGGTAAAGTAAAAGTTGAGACACATTTTAATCTCATGGTGAAGTTAAGGTATCCCGAAAGTCATGAGGATTCCTCGTCTGGGGACTTTGAATGTCTCTATCAAATTTCATAGGAATCCATTCTATAGTTGATGCTATTTTTCAGTAAGAAACAAAGTGGACAGACGGCTATTCTGAATGATTTGTACCATCTTAATTCAATTCAATTCAATTTTCTTTTGTTATAAAGCCCAAATTACAAATCTGCCTCAGAGGCACATACAACATCCCTCACATCGGATCAGGAAGAACTCCCCAAAATATGAAAATATATTCCTCCCTCTGCCCTCTGAATGTAATTGTTCCAAGTTGTTCCTAATCCGAGCGAAGATGGTGGCCTTAATGGGCATTTGCTGAACATCTTTTATTCTAATTCTCATCTATATTGCTGTTATCTTCTCTCTAATATTTAATCTTTCATGTTTATTGTGTTGTACATAAAAAAAAAATTAACTTTGGAAACAGGTTGAAAATATCCTTTATCAGCAAGCACACTATTTTCAGATGGTGTGTAACGATTATGCAAATACCTTCAGAAAACCATCTGGGTTTGTCATCTTTCAGAAAAACATTTGCTTAGCTCTGTACCGCAAAGGTAAGACTAAGACATGAAAAGGTCTGAATGCACCCTAACATGAATTTAAAATTAAATATGAGCACTATTTGATTCCGATATAAGCTATTTATTGACAAAATGAAGCTGTAATATTGCTACTGCAGCAAGCTGTAAGTCCTATAATAGATAGGTATAAATATGAAATTGATCTGCATATAGATGGGGCAGTCAGTTCTCAGTAGTGAAATACATTTTCATCGCAAATCAGTAATTTATTGCAAATTATAGACAGATATTATGATGGGATTTATGGTTTTCTACTAGAATTCGAGGGTGTGTTACTAAAAAAATAAGTACAAGTTCCCACATGTACCATCAAACCACAAGTCTCACCATTAAACTAATTCCCATGTTGTTAAATGTGTTTTAACCAGAACTGGAAAGAGAACACAATCTGGAGCATGGTTGAGATCTTGATTTATGGTACTGGAGAGTTTCTCGATGGTCTTGCGGTATTCATCACATTTGCGTAATTCCTAATCAGGGTCACGTACATAGCACTCCATCAAAAGCCCTTCAACATCGCTCAGGCAATGTTGACTTGGTTATTGAATTTGAGCATCGCTTATGATGGGAACATAAGCCAGATGCCAGGATGTTTATGGCGTTGTTGCTTTGTGGGCAGCAGAGTACACAACCTCTGTCTCTCGCTCCAGCCAAACTTTCCATGGCCAGTGCATCCTTATGGTCAAAATATGTCCAGTAATTCAAAATAATGAAATTGATGTTAGCAGTGATATGCATCATAAATATGTATCACAAATTATACTGATTATCGTTCTCGCTTTAATGCGTTTATTGTTATGGTATAAATACAAATCTGAATAAATCATTGCAGATGATTCCCGACATGAGGGTCAACGGCTTTGATGAGTTGGAAGTGGAAGTTGGAAGAATGGAGAGTAGCAGAGTCCCAGGAACAGACTCCTCCCCCATCACTGAGACACTGCAGTATTTCAGGGAATCACGTACATAATGTCAACGTTTAAGTTCAATACCGATGTTTGGTGTCAATGGGGGAAATAGGGAGTCCTATTATTACCGTTGCATTGAAAATGCTGAAGGTTATGTTGTGATCGCTGTGTATTTATTTGTATGCGTGTTACTCACATAAGTCAAAAAGTATTAAACCGAATCGCATGAAATTTGGTGGGATGATGTTTATTATCCGGGGACCATTTGATTAGATTTTGGGATCGATCGGGTCAAAGGTCAAGGTCAAGGTCATGAAAAGGTAAAAATCTTCTTTTGACCTTATAGCGCGGTCAACTTTTTTCTAATTGGCATGCAACTAATGCCAAAATGTTCACAATTCAATGCTCAATCTGGTGATATGTGAAGGTATGCGCTCTACCGAGTGCCAATCTAGTTGTGTTCTGTTTGATGTCTTTGGATTTAAAGGAGCAGTGCGTAGGATTTAGTGGCGTCTGCCGGTGAGGGTTGCAGATCTCAAAGATGGAGATTCTGCCCCAAAAAAGTGCAACCGCCTTAACAACCACACATCAAACCAATACTACTATTAGTACTGTCTGTGCACCCTTGTTTATAGATAGTAAACATGGATGTACTGTAACGAGTAAGAGGCTGTGACGATCGCAATAACAAAACGATGGACAGAACCAGAACTTTTATAAATACTACGAGAAACAGTCATCAACTGATGCTTTTATCAATCATTTCTTCACTGCTGTGTCTATATATCCGAGCAGCTTAAATGAAATGTGTGGGTTTCACTTTCCCAATGTTCAGTTGAGATGTATTACATAACTTGTTTTTGATTATGCAAAGTGCTTCTGAGAGTAGAATTTGATATTAACAATGCTGTTGGTTACAAAAGGTTACTCAGTCAGCGGCAACGTAAACTACTTGTATACATTGCCTCAGCGATTCAGGCCTGTACAGCACAGCCTTGACCTGCTTTTGCACATTTTAGCTAAAAAGGAGGCAAGAAGCGTTTTAACAAGCCACAACCCACTATAGTTTGATAGCAGACACCCAAACCACATAATAGCCACAATGGATAATTGAGAAAGTAATGGGATTTGTAGTAAAAGCTTTGTGCCTCCTTACTGAAATACAGCCTCCGTGTCTTCCAGAGCCTGAGCAGCTTGGCCGATCACTGTGAGTGAACGCAGATGGGATGGATGCCCAGCAATGGAAAACGGGGAATAAACTAGCTTAATGAAAGCATCATGGCACAGTGAAAAGGCAGTCTGAGCCATCAGTGCGAATGCCTCGGGGGTAGGAAGATGGGCTGGTGTGCGTGCTGGGGGCTGGAAGCTTGCCTAGATCCAGGAGCTCTGTTGGCCCTCTGTGGGCTCATGGCAGTCCCCTCCCTCCCCACACAGCCCCTCCCTGGGAGCACTACGCTGATATGTCATGTTACAGGTTCAGCCCGGAGGTACCAAGCACCATATCAGCAAAAATGAGATGCTTGGTTGAGAACGGCAGCGGGCCAAGCTTGTGTTTGACAGAAGCTTCTGCATTTAACGTCCTTGACAGTGTCAGGAGGAGAAGATATTGCTAGAGACTCATGTTTTAATTCTTCTTGCAGAATAGACTCAACCACCGGGACACTTTTTTTCCCCGTCCAGCTGAAATAACATTTAGTTATCACTTTTTGTTGTGGTCAAAAACACTATCAATGTCTTCTTTTGAATATTTTGTTATCAGTTTATAAATAAAAGTATGAAAAAAGCCAGCTGCAGTGGCATGTACGGGTTGGATTGACAGCAGCGGGCAGGCTGCAGGAGTGGTGGCGCTCCACCGTACGGGGACACCACCCAATGGTGCCTTCAAGGTCGCTATTTGTTTCCCAGAGGCCAACAAGTGCCATACAAGATCAATACTACTTTGAAAATGCACAATGTAAATGTATGTTGCTGGATGGCATGTAAGTGTTCACAATGATGAGGCTGCTCAACAGATGACAGACGCACTGTCCTCCTCTCTCACTCACACGGTTGGTTGAGAGAGTGTGGTATCTATGGTTTGTTTGGAATGCATCATAAAATATTCTTGTATGAATATTGAGTGAACCCAAGAACATAAATCACCACCAGATCTCAGATCTATTAGTTATTGTCAACAGCTTTTTTTAATTTAGTGTATTTATATTTTGTATATATTTTTAAACTCTTTTTTTTTCTCACAACGTTCATTTTTGCGACTATAAATAAGTTTTAGAGAGGTATTGTTTTCTTCTCCACATGCAGGGCGAAAGCAACCTTCATGATGACATTGTCTTCTCCGAGGCATCAATGCCACCTCTTCACTGCTTTACAGTATATGCATGTAGCTTTCTTTCTACGAAGTGTAATACTTTATTCTGAAATCTGGACCATAAAATGGTCCCCAGAGTTGTAAATACATCTGTAAATATTTCATCCACATACTCGATTTCTACACACAACTGTGAGCTCCGATCATGGATGAAAAGGCTTTGCAAGGAAAGGTCAATTATGCATTTTCTCAAAGGCACAGAAAGAAAGTAATATTCAATAAAACATCTGTTCATTGGAAGAGCCATATGAGAAGAAAATATTAGGAAGAGCCCTGCAACCCCGAACAGGATAAGCGCGGTTCAAGATAATAGATGGATGGATATTAGGAACGTCGTCTCTTCTAAATTTATGAATTTGAGTGAATAAATAGAGAAAAGCCAACAAGGTCCATCAATGGCTGGCCACATGTCCAGTCAAACCGTCTTTTAGAGACAGACAGCACCTTTTCACTCTTTGTAAATCACTCTGTTTAAGCCAGCCAAGTCAGCTAAAAAACCCATAAATGTAATAGTTGCTGCAGCCTGTGGACACAACGAGGCGGTTTCCTCCGCTCAGAGTCAACTGCACGGACAGAAAGGCCATTTACAACTTCCAAATATATCCTCCTGCATCAACTGGCGACTCTGGTGAAGCGGCCATGTATTTTCCACAGATGCATCAAGAACTGAATCAAACTGTGCAAACAAGCGCCGGCCGTGTCACGTCCTCTCCTCTTTGTCTCCGTTTGCAGGAGAGCGGATATTAGCCCACAAATAGGAGATAAGGCCGATGAATTAAAAGGTGACACGAAGAGAAAAGATGCATTCAGGAAAGATACCCTCAATTATATTCTCTCTCGTCACTCATCTCCACCAAAACGATTTCTAAAAATGAGATTAATTAGCACTGTTGATGGGGTGTAATATTTTCCAGGGAGTCAAAAGGATACGTCTTTTCCACTCATTATTTCATGGATGTTGATAAAAGGTGTATATGGAAAACATATTGTTTAACTCACCTTCTAACATATTTTCAATATTGTATAAACTGTATTTTTGTTCATCCTGTATTATGCATGAATGGATATTAAATACTAAGATAATGCTACACAGGGTTTGTTTGTAGGTGTTATAGATGTGTTATAACTGTGTAAATGTCTTTTGTCCTTTATCCAAGTCTGCTTGAGCTGATATGCTTTCATTTTTCCGGTCATCACTCTTCTTGACGTCATCTAATAAATGTTTTTTCTCGGATCATAAAGACAGGTGAGTCCTACATACCATTTGTAGTGTTTTGGGTGAACTATTCCTCTAAAAGTTAAAATATGTTTTTCGGGTCACTTATAAAGTGTAATTTGTTCTAAAGTTTACGAAGCAAACATATTAGGACAATGTATACCAAGGTCCCATTTAAGGTCCGTCCCATGATGCCAGTGGGACCTAAACATGTTTTACTTTCACAAGCTCATTTCTTAGGTGAACCCCAACAGTACACCTGCTTGTGTGAAGCATTTACAGTGGATACATAGGCAGAAATTAAACATAATATTAATAAGTATGTAACCTTTCATGTATAATCACAAACAAATAAAAATAGTTGTAGTCACGTCGCCTTACAATTAACCGTTTAAATCAATAGACAGTCATGTTTCACTGCCATGTTTCTATAGCACTCCATACCATACAGAGTTATGCAAGTCATCCCGAGGGGAACATGATTGCTGGTGCTACTGTATTTTCCCATCTTTACAGCTGGAATAGAGCTTTAAACTGGAATAGCTTGTGATAAGAAACGGAACAATACGCAGGATGCTATGTCGTATGAAAGAAAAGAGGGAAGTGCAGGGAAATAAAGCACATACAGTCATGATTAGTATATGTTAACTGTTTAGAGATTCATCTTCTTTCAGACAGACCCGGGTCCCCCACCGACTGACCTGCACTGATTTCCTTCCGGTCTCTTCCCTGCACATCACTTAACTCTTCACTTAAATACATGTGTCACTTTAAACTTACTTAAAGTATTTAACCCTCCTAATACCTTTGGGGTCAATTTGACCCCATTCGATGCTTGACGTCTTTAAAAAAAATATAAACATAATTTTGTTTGCTTCATATTTCATGACTTTTCCTAATTTCTTAGGTAACAATTGGGTAAACACAAAATTCACATGATATTATGTTTTCAATGTTTTGAACGCAACTCGTACTCATCGGTGTTCTTCGGGGTCAATTTGACCCCAGGCTGTTTGTCACAACAACATATAAGAAATATCAACTTCTTTATTTATTAATTTATTTATATTTAGGTAGTCAACAAAGAAACATAAAGTACCTGACATTTAAACTTAGGAAATAATATTAATTCTACTATTATCCTGTAGGTTTTAATTGCTGGGGTCAAATTGAACGCAAGGGTAAAAAATGTTAGTAAATTTGAAGGTAACAGGAGGGATAAACCTGCCGGCTTGTGCACTTTATCTTGTATTTATATATTCTTATTTCTCGCACTGTGTCGATTGTCGTTGATTGTTGTTATTGTCTATTGTTGCACCACCCGCCATGACAAATTCCTTGTATGTGAAAACATACTTGGCAATAAAGGTACTGATTATATTTCTAATTCTCACAATATAGAGACAAATTTACTCGTTTTTGTCCACAATTATTAGATTGAGAGAAGAAAAGGTGACAATATAGTCTTTACTAAACATATGTTCTTGGGTGGCCGGTGACGTGTGAGTCGAAGGGAAAGTAAATGAGTGTTTCTAAATGAGTGTCTCTATGACTCCTTTTCTGTACTTTTCTGGGTTTATTTAACATTTCAGTGCAAACCACATCGAACACTTACAGAGAGTGGGACGAATAACGAAAACAAGAGGGGTCCTTGTAGCCTTTCATGTGAGCATTCTTGGCAAATCCATGTCAACTTCCCTGAGACATTTTAAATTTCAGCTGCCCAGAGGGAAAGCTCTTGAAAGGGCTGCAGCCATGACGCATTAATTGGCTCACAGATTGCTCCGGACCGCGTCGGTAGCACCGAGTTCAGTATATTTCACAGTCATAATCCTAGATTTGACATAGGGTTACACTACCATTCAAAAGTTTGGGGTCACTTAGAAAAAAGAAAAAAGAACACTTGACAATGACATTAAATTAATCAGAAATACTCTCTATACATAGTTAATGTGGTAAATGACTATTCTCTGTTTTTGAGGCCCATCTCCATGTTCTAGTGGTACATTGTGTTATTGCCTTAGAAGACTAGCAGAGGGTTAGAACCCCCTTGAAACCCTTTAAGAAAAATGTTATAACTTTTTATTTTGCATTTTCCACAAACAGATGATTCCTTGACATTGAAACCCTTTTTATGTGAGCGCAGCTGAAAACAGTTGTGCTGGTGAGAGAAGCTCTAAAACCGGCCTTCCTTTGAGCCACAAGTTTGAAGAACAACATTAATATTTACAATGAAAATCATTATTTCTAACCTTGTCAATGTCTTGACTATATTTTGTATTCATCTTGTATCCATTTAATAAATAAAAGTGTGAGTTTTTATGGAAAACACAAAATATTCCTGGCGGTGACCCCAAACTATTGAACGGTAGTAGGTATGTCTGCGTTTTCAAGTCCCACGTGTGCGTCCTTCCTTAGCTCCTACACACTAAACGTGCTCAGAGCGGCTTCGATACGTTGGTTTAACGCCACAAGTGAACATGACGACTACGCTGACCAGTGAATTCAAAATGTTCAGTTAATTATTAGAGCTCAACTGACTCCATCGGTAATGTGCATGGCATCCTCTCCTGGTATTTGTTAGTGAGTGTGTTTGCATTCTTGTCTGGGATGACAGATAAACCAGCTTTGCTTGCATGGAAAGCCGAATTGAAGAATGGCTTTGTGCACAGTGGGGAATGTGTAAACCACAGTGTCTGCAAATGTCCTCACTAGACCTCGGGGAGGTTCTTCGGGTCCCTAGGAGATGTAATGGTTTGCATACGCAGCTTGCAGCAGGGCGGCCATCATTCAGAGCTGGATAGGATTTGAAGCCACTGGATTTTCCTCACGTTATTTATACACGGCCGTGCTTGATTTAAGTCTTTATTTTTTATGGCGTAATTAGAATAATCCCCTTACTTTTCTTTCAGGTTTTAATATATTGTTGTATGTTACACTTTTATTGTAGCTCACCGTGCCACATGTGCGGCCCACGTGGCGCGAATTACGATGGGGAGAATACGTTCGCACAGCGTTCGTGTTGGGAAAGATGTATTATCTTGTGTGAGCAAAGTAATTTTTACAGCAGTCATGAATCTGATTTTTATGAAAAATATGAACGTACAATAAAAGCCAATAGCTGATGTCACATAATGAGAAGAAAGAACAAAACCGCATTCATCCTCTCTTTTGAAATACTGTATTGTATCACAGTGAGAAAGCACCATGTCGAGGCTAATGTGAAAGTATTTAATTTAAATAGCCTATAATACGCTTTTGATTAGTAGCCCAGGCAAATTAGTGGAACCGTTGTTTCAGCTTGGCCTTCTCTTTAGTGGTTGCAACTCTATTGAATTCACTGAGCAAAGGAAAAGAGACTTTTGAACTTCAGTATGCGAGCAGCATTATTACTGCAGAGAATTATCCTCACGATGTTCAATCCACTGCAAATCATGTCAGAACACGATTGTTTTAAAAGGAAAAAAAGATCTACTGCAACCAAACATAACAGGTATTAGAAGGAGCCATCTAACAGTAGATTTAGTTTGTTTTCTTCTTGTTTTTCTTCCCTTCTTCTTTTCTGTGTGCACTGGCCGGAGAGGAGAGGAGACATGATAATTCAAAGGAGCTTTAGCTGAAAACTGCACAATTTAGAGAACGCGGTTTTATGTGGAAAAAGAGAGGCGTGCACTTAATAACACATCCAACAACACTGGCGGTGACTTTGTTGGGGGCAAATATTTTCCATTAAGAAATTCATGAGCTTGTAAACAGCTCAGGTCCTGGGAAGCACAGTTACATCAGGGATGATCACCAGCCTGTTTGCACAAATACTACTTGTAATGTTTTCATTGACATACTCTCTTCTGCGTTTCTGCACAAGAACAGCTCCGGGCTCACTTTGTAATAAAGCCCACTCTAATCCTGAAGGAAGCTCTGTCGAGGCTCCTGGCCCAGAACTCACCTCCGATCCAACGTTTAAAAACTTTCTCAGCAGATTACAGATTAAGTAAGTATTGCTGTGTGTGTTCCAGACCGCGGCTTTCAGTGCTTGGCAACCATCGGCGCGAGCATGCAGGTGCACACAGAGCGGCGCGCTGTCGAAGATGAGTCAGTACAAAGTCACGAACTTTAAAGGGCCACCTGTGAACAGACATAAAGCTGCCATTGTGCTGACTGAGTTCACATCGTTTCTTTTCTCACGTCTCCTTCGTTGGCCGAGCTCTTTGAGGTGATGCTGCGCTGTGACGGATGCTAACAGCGCGGGGCGGGGGGGGCCTCGTCGTTAGATGACGTCGTATGTGCTTTGCACGCAATAGATTACAAATTTGAACATAAGATCATCATCATTTTGATTCAGGTATAGGGAATAATTAAAGTTTCAGTGCTAATTCAAAATACTATTAAGAAGCAAAGGGACAAACATGAAGGAAAGCACAATTAGAAAATAGTGGGCCAGTAAAAAGCCTTAAGGGTTCTTACCGAGTTATCGTGCAGGGGTTACTCACTAATACCATGTTGATCCATTAGAATATAGCTTTATAAAGCATGATAACACAAGGTCATACTCTGGGTCCAAAACAAGTCTGCATTACAGAGTAATCACTTTAGTGGATATTTTTAATGCCATATTTTATCTCTTCTTTTTATACTTTTAAGTGGGTGCTAAAGTCTGGCATTAATTTTCTGTTCCCCTCGGCGCCGTGTGAGGTGCCAGAGGTTTTTAAGTTAACCTTCCTGGAAAGTATTGGTTATTTTGCTAAATATGATGCCTGCTGTTATACACTTTACTGCGTCTTGATTTGGTTCTGTGGAAAGTCGTTTTTTTTATGATCGAGAGTAAAGATGATTCTTGCAAAAAAACAAATAACAGCAAATGCATTGGTAAGAAATAAAGTTTTTCTCATGAAACATGTCTCAGTCAACATGTCAATTAAATACAAAGCATTGCATTGTTATGTGTGAGAGGATTACTGAAAAATGCATGCAAATACCAAGAAGCTGTGACGACTGCCCCCTCAGAATCAATAACATCTTGAATGGGAAGTCGGGCAGCTTCCTGTTCACTTGACTTCAATTCCTGCTGTTGCTGTTCCTGCATTGTTTATCCTGTGTTTCTTCCTCCATGAGTCTATCCGTCATGAACACTTCAAACGCATTGCGCTTCGGTCTGCACTAAATAGTCTTTTCCTTTCACACTTAAGTTAGTTCCCATGTGTTTGGAAAGCAGTTCAATCCTGACCCGCTTGTACTGGGACTCATCAGCATCCCAGAGATCCTCTCTCCGGTCCTCTCAGGATGCACAGCTGCTTTTCTGCGCTCTGCTTGTTGGAAAGTCTATTTTTATGCGATAATATTAGCTACAGCCCCTGTTTACTCAATGCTGAAAACCAAAGCATTGTATGTGCAGCAGACAGGGTCTCTGGCTGAGTCACGGCTTCAGGCAGACGGTGTCAGAGCAAGTAGGATCCCCTCAAAGACAGAGGAGGAGGATGTCTGTCTGTCTTTCTATGTATCTATCTATCTATATAGCTATCTATCAATCTATCTATTTATCAATATATCAATCTATTAATATGTTTATCTATCTATCTATCTATCAATATATCTATATATTAATCTATTAATCTATCTATCTATCCATCTATCATCTATCTATCAATATATCAATATATCAATCTATTAATCTATCTATCTATCTATATAGCTATCTATCAATCTATCTATCTATCAATATATCAATATATCAATCTATTAATCTATTAATCTATCTATCTATCTATCTATCTAATTATATATCAATCTATCTATCTTTCAATATATCTATCTATCTATCTATCTATCCATCCATCTATCTAATTATCTATCAATCTAACTAGCTATCTATCAATCCATCTTTCTATATCTATCAATATTTCTATCTTATATCTATCTATCAATCTATATATGTATCTATCTATCTATAAATCAATCTATCAATCTATCTATCAATCTATCTATCAATATATATATCTATGCATCTATCTATCTATCTATCTATCTATCCATCTGTTATATGGATGGAGACAGCATTATCATACTCATAGTCATGCTTGTTGAGGTGACTGTCTGCATGGTGTCGCCTCTTGAGCAGAAAGTAACTTCAATCAGGTCATGTTGACAGGTCAAGGTGTGTGTGCCATGCTAACATGTTATAGATCAGTAAGTTACATCTCCATCATACTCAAGCTGTTCTATGTTTCTATGTTCTATGTTAGTAGAAATAAGCAACTGAGATTCTACCAACTTCCAGTGGTGAGTTGCAGCGCTTCATGCATTGACGTTGTTTCGAGTGGTAATGTGGCCGAAGGGAGCTGTTAATGTGAACATTCATCACGGGGCGATTATCTCCTTTTATAAAGAAAGTGTGGAAGTGATGCAGTTTGGAGTTTACTTAATCTCGGCCAAACATTGTTTCCAAGAAAACCCACAATGAGGTGCTTGTAAAGTGGGAAATATCCTTTCCTGTTGCTGCTTTGTGACTCAACATGAACACGGTGGAAGCAGTGCAAGGCAACAAAGAAACGGTGCTTTCCTCTGGGTTATGAGTGCAGAAGTTGTGTGTGTGTGTGTGTGTGTGTGTGTGTGTTCATGTTGAGTCACAGATCCTCTTCCAAACCAAACTGGACTCAGGCCACGTTACATCTAAAAGCTGCGGTACGAATGAGATCCGGAGCCTCGCTCCGGCCCTCTGTGCAGATCCGTCTCACCTAAACCAAGGATCAACGCGTCCAATTTAAAGAATACAGAATTAAAAGCGGCAACCTTTTATTATAACCTGTCTGACATCAACTACAGATTGTTGCTCTGCCACCTTCCGCACACTCGGGATCAACAACATCCTTTGTGATAGCGGAGGAACTGACTGCTTTCCTTGGCATCGTGTCATATACACAGGGAGATATTTTTAGGTCGTCCTGTATGAATTAAGCAGTGTTCACTGTTCTCTCTGTGGGGCAGTTCAGATCTACCTGATTCTAAGGTTGCTAATAGCTCTTCTAATAAAGGCCAGATTGTGGGAAAACTGGTAGTTAATGTGACCCGGCTGTGGCTCGCTGACAGACGTTCCCACCAGCGATGTAGGACAGAGGCTGCTCCATTTTCCTATCCACAGGAAAAATGCGATTTGCTCCCTCAGTGCTGCAGACTCTTTACTTTGCATTATTTTCCCCTGAGAGATTTAATAGCCTTCTATCTTGCTCTTGCCATCAGCTGCGAGATTCAATGTCTCTATTTTGAATATGAGTGCATTCCCTGCCTCTGTGGCAGAATGGCAGGAGCAAAACTCTTCAGACGTGGACACAAAAACCCAGACAAATGACAAATGTGTTTTATCATGCAGATTATCTTCAAGGTCTCAGGTTTTTAGAGACCTGTACACTCTGGGTTAGTGTCAAAGAGGCAAGACTCTACAGGGATATTGATTTAAATCTTTACACGTAATCTGATTGCGTCTTTACATGAAGAAGTTACAAACCACCGCATCACCCTCAAGAAGGTAATCGTCACCCCGGACATGTCGGCACTTGTTTGAGATGTATATACCTGGACTGGCTCCTCCGGGTCTGGGTTTTATCTCACACTTGCTTCGTTTGATATTTCGCTGGCTCACATTAGGCAGTAAAATACTACTGTCGAAATTATCGAATACATGAGAAGAAAGAAGGGGATGTCCACTTGTCACTGCTCAGAGGGATGCTTTCCTTCAGAGCAGCAGTTTTTCTGAATCACTTATATTTGTAATGTTAGTAAAAAGCAACTATTGGCATGTTTATATTGGCAATTTATTCTAATCACACACAAAATGATAACACAACTCCAAATGAATGTTGCCTCATGCCTGTCGGATGTTCAAGTTGGCAACACACTTGCCAAAAGTTAGAATTAAGCTTATTCCACTGAGCCCTTGAAACACAAATAAGAACCCAAAAAATACATCGGAAAAACTCAAAAGTAGTGTTTTTTTAAATCATGACCCGGTTAATCAAGATAACTTTTGTGGAGGAACTAATTCACTCCAACCATAGCTCCTATGCTCACACACAGCGTGGTACTTGTGTACTGTGCTGTAAAGTGTAACTGCATGTTTGTTTAAGATTGGGAGTTCTTTCATCATTTGATCAATCACTCTATATCACTTCTATTACATGTTGATAATCAGGTAGTTTTTAATAGAAGGTTAAATACTAGTGTTAGCATTTCCCTTGTTAATTGTTACAAGGGAACACGAGTTGTTGGCTAGTAGTGTTAGGAGTGTTGATATTTGACCTCCAATCAAAACTCAGGGAAAGGTTTGCAAAAGTTCACGAGCACTTTTAGTTAAAAGTGAAAGTTTGGAGAGTTGACTCGGGGTTTGAGGCGAGGAGGTCAGTGCTGCTGGCTGGGAGGCAGACTGCCGTCAACAAGTTAACGTCAACCACACTCGTTTCTTGACACACCATCACTGACACGTGTCAGAGTTTGAATCTCAGGAACTCTGCGACGCACTGGTGTGACATGTGCTGGACACACTGACCGAGAGAGCGAGAGAGAGAAAGAGAGAGAGAGAGGGAGAAGGAGAGGGAGAGGGAGAGAGAGAGAGAGAGATTGTAGGCGATTTGTATGCGTGCGTGTTATTTGCACAAGTCAAAAAGTATTAAACCGAATCCCATGACATTTGGTGGGATGATTGGTTATTATCCGGGAACCATTTGGTTTGATTTGGGGATTGATCGAGTCAAAGGTCAAGGTCATGAAAGGTCAACATCTTCTTTTTACCATAGCGCAGTCAATTTGTATCCAATTGGCATGCGACTAATGCCCAAATGTTTTTTATTCAATAAAAATATTCAAGGACCTTATCACTGGTTTCCACAAAAAAATGTTAAATCATGTCTCAGAACACTCTTCGAACACAAAGGATTTCATTTCATATTTTTCAGACTTTTATCGATTCAGGAATAAAAACGCATAGCTTGAATCTTAGTGACTTTTGAAGTGCTTTGTGGAAATTGTGCCGTTTAAGGATTCATTTTGCATCATTTCTGCTAACTCCATGAGCACAAACAGTATGCGCTGAGCTCGGAGAGAGACAAGAAGTCACTGAACCTCATAAACATCGCTCAGCGTATTGCTACAGTGGAGCTGAGGCACGAGCATCCCTCACAGTGGGACAATGCGCTCGGGGATAATCAGCTCAATAAAAGTACATCTGCCGTTCACACTGTAGTATATAAGGGACCACATGGGGACACAATGTCCTGGTGGGGTTTTATGTGTCGCTTCTCTTGACAGATACTTTCACGAGGATGAACATTAATCTATCCCTCTGTACTCGCTTTAACGTCGGGTTTATTGAAGGGAAATACCAAGTGCATTTTGGAGGAAATTATTCTCATTTTCATGGCGAGTGAACTCAATGTGCGTTACATTTAAAAAAAGAAAAAGACAAATGCAATACAAGAAAATGCAATAATAACAAAAGAAGAAAGAAGAAGGTTTGACCTAAAATGGTCGAGTGCAAGTTCCACTTATGGGAAACGTCCAGTTGCTTTCAGTCACATCTTGTTGTCTTCCTCAGCAGATGGAGACGAGGGTTACAGGCCTTCCCCAATATGTTGTATCTGAAATTTAATAACTGAACAATCTCCATGACAACTGAGGAAACTTCAACATTTGATAAAGGCCACGAGATGCAGCTGAAAGCTCTGGAAAATCTCCAGTAAATTGACCTTATACTAATAACTGGTTTTGAAACTTCTATTTCAAAGATACTAGAAGAGTTTTTTGCCAAAGAGCGATACGATATTCAAAATTTATGTCTTCAGGCCTCACAACATCAGTATAATATCCATTATTGATCTGATATTTCTTGTTTTTTTTTAATATTTACACATTTGATTAGTGTTACATACATCCATTACATTACATTACATTTACATTAATCTTTAAGATGTGGATGTGCTGAACAGGTTACATGTCCTGCAGTGTCACCACAGTCTGTTGAAAGAGGTAATAACGTTGTTATAAACCTCTTTCTGACTAGTACTGAAAAGGGAAGATTCAACCCTTTACTTCCCGTGTGTGTGTGTGTGTGTGTGGGTGTGTGTGTGTATGTGTGTGTGTGCGTGTGTGTGTGTGTGTACAATCTCCACTTTCTCATTTCTGCTGCTACATGCACTGCTGATTTCATCATATAATACCAGAATAAGAAAAGGAGAAATTGCCAAACAATGTAATTTTCCAACTCATTTTCACAATCAAGCCCATTTAAAGTTGTCGAATTATAATCTAGCCACACACGTCCTGACAGGTATAATTTTACTTTATTACAAAGAACCAGCACCTTGTGGTGAAAGAAAACTGAAAATAATGTGCGAAGAAGAAATAAAACTCCTGGACGTTACGCATATGCAAATTAATAGGCATTTAAATAAACATGCCACTTGATTGAATTAGACAAAAGTATAACAAAGTGATGCAGCTGAGGTTGACATGGCGGCTCTGTCAGTCCTGAAGATGTTCTTCCTCTGACTCGTCTACCTTGTTCCTGCATGTCAGCTGCATATAGTGATTAATATAAATATCTGAGCACAAAGAGCCTCTCAGAGTATTTAATACAAGCTCCGTGATTTGATTATACAGCAGCAGACCTTTTCGCTCTACTACTGTATATTTGCACTCCCCAGTTCTGATCCAGATGACACCACATAAGAGGTTGCCAGAGCTGGAACAATAATTTTTTTGGATTTCCTGATTTTTGCAGTGAAAAATATTTTTGTTCTCAGAAACTAATTTTAACCATGAACACGAACATTTGGAAATAATCTATTTATATGTTTTACATTAAGCCCACAGCGGAAACTAACAATATTGGCTTTCCCAACTTTGTAAATTACATGGCAGAAAGTACAACATCTTAAATCTAAATGTGGCTCTTTCTGGCGTAGGTGAACATGTTTTGGCTGAACAAGTTGTAATAGTTTATTTTACGAATCCAGTTTTTCAGGACATGATGGGAATATAGACGAGCAAAGTAGGCTGACGCTGTGTGGGCAGATGAGGACCGCTCGTATGAACAGCTTTATGTCGAGTGTGGTGTCAACCCATATGTATGTTTAATTCATCGTAAGACACACCACGCCGTTACATGATTAGGTTATAGCCATAACGATCTTGTTTCCAAGGCAACCGCACCAGAACATTGCTTTTTAGTCATGGATGGGAATGACAACATGTCTAAAATTGTGATATAGAATAGAATAGAATAGAAATATACTTTATTAATCCCCAAGGGGAAATTTGTTCACACAGTAGCACCAATAAACTAAACAGAATAAAATATAAATATAAGAAAGAAATAAAGTGACTGTGCATAAAGTATACAAAGTGAAATATAAAATACAAAATAAAATAAAATAATATATATATATATATATATATATATATATATATATATATATATATATATCAAGAACTATTGGATGGATTACCATTAAATTCAGTATTAACATTCATGTTCCCCACAGGGTGAATTGTACCTCGACATTTCCTCTAATATCATCCCCACGTCAATGTTTTTAATGTGTCCGATTCGAGGGTCCACGGACAGAAGAAGAGGACATCGTATGTTGAGCAGATTGACATATTGTCATATTGGGCTTTTTAATTAAATTGAAATTGAATTATGACCAAAATCCTTGCAAAACTAAAGCCATTCCAATCAGCCTCCGCTGTACTTTGTGTGTCGTTCAAATTGAGCCGTGAACAACGCTGCCTGTGGTAGAGCTGTAACACATGTATAAAGCCTCTATCTGATTGTTACTCAAACTTTCATCTGGAGTTATCTCGCACAAACAGAATGAATCAGTTCTCACGTCTTTGTGTTCATGGTGGCGCAGTGCAGCCTCATGTCAGCGGTCTCCTCAGGCCTGCACATTGCACCTGACCCCTCCTCCCATCTGTCTGACCCCGTCTGTCTCCAGCTCGTCCCCCGGCCAAAGCAACCTCACCCCACGCCCGCCTCGCACTGTGCAGAGGAACAAGTCCGGATCTTGCCCGGGAGGAAGTGGAATGTTTTTACTAGGAAGTTTGGGATTAGACGACCATTTCAGGATTTTCATTCCATCTCTCGGTAGCTGCAGTCCAAAAGGAAGCTCCCACCCCCTTTTTTTTTTCTTTCTTATATAAGTAAGCCTTCGCCAGTGAGGATTAATGAGCTTTATCCCATGCAACAAAAGCAAACTGGACTGTGTGACCAGAAATGTCAGTGCATATTGTCCATGATTGAACCGCAGCAACGGTCCGTGAAGAAAGACTCTCCTCGTCCTGCTGCCCACTGATCAACTGCCACACAACTATTTAGTTGTGAATTACGCCACTTTTCCTTTCACTGCTCGGACGCCTTTATTCATCGGCGTAATCTGATCTGCCAGTTTGTCATTCAATTTACGTCAAAACTGGAGCCTGTGTTGGTTTCTGAATGTGGAGGTGTGAGCATGCCGAGCAGATATTAAGTTACTGGTATTATCTTCAAACAATACGCTGTAATCTATACCCTTGGTAGCAGTGCGTCTCAGTATGCAGCGTGGGTTACGCAACAAGCAGAGATGGACGTTTCTTTTCCACGCGTGAGACCCCCGGGGAACTTCCTGCATTTTTTTAAACCCCGGATAAGAAGCCGTTGATAACGTGGACGTGTGGGCGCCAGCAGAGAAGGTGACATTAGCGACGACTCAGAGGAAGAGGAAGTCAATCAGCCGAGCGAGAGGGAGGAGGACAATAGCGGTGTGGCATGAGAGGAAAGCCGAGTGGAGAAAGTGGGAGTAAACACACACGTGAGGTATCTCTGCCTGCAGGTCAGAGGTAATGAGGTGCTGCATCTGCACATGCTCATTTTGGCATGGCGTGTGTCTGTGTATTTAAGAGCATTTGCATGTGTGTGTGTGTGTGTGTGTGTGAATGTGTGCGTGTGTAATCGCAGAGTTGTCTGTTTCGCACCTGGCGGGCCAGTAGTGAGTCAGCTGTGGTGAGAGGTTGAGCTGTTTTCCCTGTCACACTGCACAAAGTTGTCTTAACCTTTCAGACAAAAGGCTGTGACGTATGCGGGATCTGCTAATCCGGAGAGGGAAGCCACCTGAACGTCACGCATTCTTATCGCCGCCGTCAAAATCTGATTTTAAGTGTGTGGTCGTGGTCTCTGGATTCACTCGCATTCAGAAAGTCTAACTGAATTGAGAGGGCATTTTGGTTATTGCGAGCGTCCCCGCTCTAATAACACGTAGGCCACGGTTCAACTGACGGAACCCACAGCCCGCAGTAAAGCATTTAGTCGCTTGTACTTTTAAAATGATTTGCTGCTTTCTGTCTTTCAGTAATTCAAGTCGCCTGGAATTTGTCTTAATAAAATAGCGTAGGATTCAAAAACAGGAAAATAAAAAACAAGAAAAGTCATGTGTGCTTTTATTATCTCTACAAACTTCTTTTTAATATTATTATTTTCCACAAGTTTAGAGTTTAAGAAAGTTACGACTAACAAATCTGGAGTTCTGCACATATTTGGATTAAATATGTATTTTACTTGAATTCACTACAAAGCAAGAAGACAATGAAAGCATGAAGCAGTTCAATTGGGTTACAGTTTGAAAGAGCAGAATTTATGTTTTTAATTAACTTTTTCAGAGCAATTTTCACAATATACATTATAAAGATAAACACAAGCATTTTACAAATTGAGGAACATTTCCCTGAAATCTGACGCTCACACACGAGTGGAAAGGGGACAGGTCAATACACTGGAGGTTAACGATACTTCAACCCGGCAACGTTTTCGAACACAGAAAAAGAATCCCACTGGCCATCTTGTTCGAGAAAGGGAGAAACATTCAAACCAGAGACGGAGAACACTTTTATTTCATCAAGCAACTTGACATTTTCTAGCCAATATGGCTCTAACAAGGAATGGCTTTGTGGTCTGTTGAGTCACTGTGATCTAAAAATGAAATTTCTAAAAAACGATTTTATACATGATATTCGCTCCATCATTAAATTATATTTTCAACTGTACAAAATGTTTTTACCACATGACATCAGCCTCAGTTGTACTTTTATGTGCCAATTAGCAAATACTACCATGCAGCAGTAAGATGGTGAACATGATAAACATATAAACCGCATGTTAGCTTTGTGACTGAGAGCGTGCTAACATGCTAATGTAGCTAAAGCATCGCAGTGCCTCAGGAAAGAGTCGCTGAAGGCTCAGAAAGTGTCACAGGTGCCAATTAGCAAACACTACCACGCAGCAGTTAAATGGTGAACATGATAAACATATAAACCGAATGTTAGCTTTGTGACTGAGAGCGTGCTAACATGCTAATGTAGCTAAAGCATCGCAGTGCCTCAGGACAGAGTCGTTCAAGGCTCAGAAAGCGTAAACAGGTGCCAATTAGCAAATACTACCATGCAGCAGTTAAATGGTGAACATTATAAATATATAAACCGAATGTTAGCTTTGTGACTGAGAGCGTGCTAACATGCTAACGTAGCTAAAGCATCGCAGTGCCTCAGGAAAGAGTCACTCAAGACTCAGAACGAGTCACAGGTGACTCAACATAACTGCAACAGCAGTCATCTGAACACTCATCCACAACCTCTCCAGCTCAACAAGGACAGTAATGCAGTACAAAGCAGGATAATGCACAGGCTCCAAAATATCACAAGATTTTTCCTGGAAAAATAAAGGCTGCAATCTGACGTGTGCTTTCCTGTGAAGTCGGTGACGTCAGCCGGGCCGGACCATCAGGACAGCAGTGATTCTACACTTTGAAGCCGCTTGTGAACATGACAGCTTCTCTTTCTCTTTTGTTCATGCGGGCGTGCCATTTCAGTGGAGTCAGTGGGGAGGAAGTGATAAAAGTTGACTACATCAAAAGCTTTCAACTTGCCCTAACAGACCGCACAAGTGATCAGCAAAGAGCAGCTGAGGTAAGAAGAAAGGGAAGGAGTTGGAAGTCAGAGTAGGTGAAAGATGATGAGCTTGAAGTCTGGAGTCTGGGCTCATTTTCTCCATTTTACAAAAATAATAAAATTCACCTTTTAAAGGCTTTTGAATATGACACATACCCATGTGTTGCACATCAAAAAATCCAGAACAATCTTAGCTCTCTATATAATGAGACACAAAAAGTCCTTAAGTGGAAATAGAAAATATGGCCCTAAAGCTGCAAATTGAAGTTCGATTTTTAAAAATTCTTCATAACTCTTCTGAAAACACACCTTTACTCATGTGGATGAACTGTTTTGGTTTACCATAGGTTCACAAAAGCAGTGAAATATCTGAATACAAAACTAGATACATGTAAATAAATGTTTAAAACCAAATGTTGTATTATCGATTTCTGATTAGAAATGATGTGGTCCGTCACACCATTCACCAAAATGATAAAAACGGGATTGAAAAATGACTTCATACTGCAGATAAAGCTTCACGGGGTGTGTGCACATAAAAAAGTAAGCAGAAAAGTGAAAGTCCGAAAACCCGCAACACAGCGAACATCGCCTACGTTTGCTTGTGTTTAGAGAGCTTTCCAAATGGAGGGACTATATGAAACATGATTCGCCATTGTGGAGGGGTTCATGGCATTAATAAGGTTGTTACTCTAACCTCTGCCCATCAGGGAACTGTCACATATTTTCTTTAAATTCTTTTAGACCACTAAATGGATACCCTGTGGGAGGGAGAATCACAGTCAAAACTAGTTAGACAGTTTCTCTGGAGTATGCGGTCTCAAGTATGCTAAATAAAATAGTTACATTCATATTAGAACTGAAATATCCTCAATAGACAGATTTTGAACAACGGTTGTGAAAGACTAGCGATGACAGCCACTCATTAGAATACACACAGAGTTCAAATGTAGGGTGAGTCCAAACTGATCAGTGAGTGGAGGATGAAAACGTGTCCGACCTGTGTGGTGTGTAGCGTAGATGTTTGACGAAGATAGAAATGAGAAGGAACGGTGACACGCCCAGAGTCACCTATACTGCTCTGCACACGCAGCCCATAATTCCCAGCTACGCCTACCATGTGCACGCCAGAGGCAATCAGACCCGAGCAGCTGCCATCGTGGATACTTGCGCCCGGGGCGAGAGAAGGTCTCGGCTTCGCTTGGCTCGAGGTTAGCAGCGGCATCATTTTTAATTTTGAAATAATAGAATCCAGGACATCCTGGTTAACCACCGAGGCGCAGATATCCAATTGTCTAACCGAAACGAGGGCCCACGCCTGTGATCCCGTTGGCTCTGACGGATGGAATATGGATGTTTGAGGTGATTTCATGAAAACAAGAGTGACTCCAGATGCCCTTCGCCGTGAGGAAAATCACTTTTTTAGCATTTGCATGGAAGGTTTGTACTCAAACATACAGAACGTTAGCGAAGTCCTTTTGGAAAATACGCCAGAATATTAACAAATGCAGATAATGATAAAAGCTGACCTAACATGCTTTTATTTTGTAGTACATTTCACAACGCGGCCAGCGCAAGTTTGCACATGAATATGCGTGTCATGAAGAACACTGAAGCCAGCCACTGTTGTGATGCGAGGTGAAACTTCAGTGGCTGTGAAGGCCCAGCCCTGACTGCACAATGAAGACATCCTTAGAGATGGCCAGTGTTTACTGCCAGGTTGTCAGGGAGTCCTCCACACTCAGCCAATAAGGAAGGGGATTATTTGCTCTGGCTGTGGAGGAGATTTTAATCAGATCACCGAGACATGTGAACACACTATTTCTCCCCCTTTCACCTCCTCACCTTGGGTCTCCCTACGAACAGCTTCTCGGGTTCTGTGTGAAGGGTTTGCGGCGACTTAAAGGGGACATATTATGCCCATTTTTCCACAAGTTGATATGGTTCCTTGGGGTCTTAATGTAATGTTTGTAACATATTTATGGTCAAAATATCACAAGAATCATTTCAAACAGCCTTTTTACCCTGTCAGAAACACCTCCCCACAGATTGACCTGTTCTGAGTGGGCGAGGTGCTCCGTGTTGCCAGGTTGGAGGTGAAGTATCCTATCAAAGGCTCTAAATGGTTGTATTATTTGGAGGGTAATTATCGTGTATCTGGCAACCCTGAGATCGGTTGACCAATGACTTTTTCTCTATACCGTCAGAGCTCACGCAAGAAGGTGGAACGTAAGGGAGATACCATTTCCAAAACGTGTAAGGGGTAAATACTAGTTTCTGAAAACCCAGAGAAACACAAATATCCGACGAAGCAAAATCCCGGACATTTATGGAATCCCTGCCGGACGCATTTTTTAGGTTTCAAAAACAGGACATGTCGGGGGAAAACCGGACATCCGGTCACCCTAACGCGCCAGGTCACCGAAGCGTCTTTAAACTGGGGGGGTCGAGTGGTGGGGGGGGGGGGGGGGGGGTCCAATGCCAACATCTACGTAGACGGTGGTGGTGATCCCAATCGACGCACTCAAGCATATCGTTTCTGTCACAGAGGAACCACAACAAGCCGCGGGAGGGTTTTTTTTGTGTTGGGAGACATGCCAGATACCCACATTAACGTATAGAAGCACTAAAAAAGTGGAATTTTCATAATATGTCCCCTTTAAAGCACTTCCGATAACCACCCCAGTGGCTGAACGTCACTGGTGTCAATCAGAAGGGCTTTAAACGTCTATCTTCATTCACGCTATACAAACATCTTCCCACAAATCTCCCCCATACTAAAATGATGTGTCATGGTTTTCTCTCTCTTCTGTTGTCTTCCCTGCAAGAAGGCGAGATAAAGGAGATCGCTCGGGTTGAGGG
The DNA here is from genome assembly GCA_036178185.1 of Liparis tanakae. Taxonomy (NCBI): domain Eukaryota; kingdom Metazoa; phylum Chordata; class Actinopteri; order Perciformes; family Liparidae; genus Liparis; species Liparis tanakae. The sequence goes on along the minus strand of CM070094.1, from coordinate 22,752,120 downwards.
GGAATCGTCATGTCTAATTGCCGCGGCGTCGGCTTTATCTGATCTCGCGGTTCTGTTATTGAAATGATATACCGGTGGAGACGAGCCAGGAAAAAGGTGAAGATTACACGGCGTTCGCCATTCACGGCACAATCCATCCCTTCATTGCTCCGGGCTTTCCACACTCTCCGCCCAGAAAGTACAGAAGGGCATGTGAGGGCTGGATGTGGGCTGGAGGAGGGCGGCAGGAGTGCTGAGGTAACCGCTCTGATAAGTGATGTATCTCTGCACTGCATTGTGCATTGTGCTTTGACAATGACAACGCCACTGTGAGGACACGCTGTGGAGTAAAGAGGCAACAAAGAGGGATTATTTCCAGTTTGGGTTCCAGCCTGTCGATACTTTATTGTTTCAGGCTGGTGTGGATTTTACATCTCTTCAAATGACTATGATTAAGGATGAAGACTGTTATTTACTAAAATATTAGATTATTTAATCAGGTCCATTTAGTTTGTGGTTAAATCAGTGGCCTGCGGGCCTTTGGTGCACTCGGATGTTGCCAAATATTTTTTTTAACGAAAAAGCCAGAGAAATATTCTTTTGCGGAATTACAATCCTGAACTTTAGTGCCTCGCCAAGGTTTCACATGGTATTGCAGTACTCGTCTTTTCAACACTAACATTGTTTAAAAGTGTCTCTCAATTACCATTAAAAGCTAAATGCTGCTATATTTTCAAGCAACGGAAGACAAAAAACGTATTTTAAAAAGCATTTGAAGTGAATTTCAAAATTACTTTCCCTGAGGTTTGTTTACGGATGGTGTTTTTCAACCTTCAACCACTTGTACTGGGCTCATCATCTGGATCTGGATGAGGTGTGGGGGGATCTTGATCAGGACCTAGTTTTCTTTAAAAAAATTATCCATTAGACTTTTATGCGTTGTACTGTACCTATCTCTTAATCTCACTTTTTTTAATTGTCGCCTCAGCAAATCTGCCTATTAATTACGCTGCGTACCGCCACCCACAGGCAGAGGGGAGTATTGAGCCTTCATACCACCAACAGCCCAACGACACACACACACACACAAACACACAAGTTGGCTTTTTTTTCACCAAGGAAGTGACAGTATGTAAAAAATGCACAGTGGTTGAAAAACACTGCTCTAAATGGCATATGAACTGGTTTCATTGTAAGTAATCAGAGGTGATTCGTGGCCTGTTTTACGTGACGCAGTGGACACTCCTGGGCTCACATCCGCCGTGGTGCACTTCATTTATTTGTGTGTCTCAGGCAAAAAAGTGTCTTTTGTCTGGTCTCTCACAGTCTTGAGGAAGGACATGATGCCGGAGCCCCCGGTGCCCCTCTGCTCTAACGCTATGGGGGCTCTGCTGATCATCTCCTCCTCGGACTCCGGCCTCTGGTTTCTCATTGTCCTCAGTTGTCGGGCGTGGGCGGCGGGTACGGTGATGAAGCGGCTGACCACGTTGATGTGGTAGCTGCGCAAAGCCAACAGTTTTGCGACACAGTGCCGATAGGCCTGGTTTAGCCTCTCGCTGGCCTGCTGCCGGACAAAAGTCTTCAGGGAGGGCTGCAACGAGATGTCCTGGATCAGCAGCTTGTGGGCGGGCGGCATGTAGTCCCTCATGCGGGATAGAAAGGCACCTAAATAGAGACGTGTCATAACAATGAGTCCTCTCTGCCACCGGGGGAATCAATCAAAGGTCAAAGAGCAATCGTACCACTGGTCGCTTCATGTTGGACTCCCAGGAGTTCATCAAAGCATTGCAGCAGGCTGCTCTGGGCAGCGCTCCCACCTGAGTACTCCATGGGCTCGGCCTGGACCCCTTCATAAACCAGTCCCTTTGGCATACAGGGGTTGTCTTTCCACCTATGTATATGTTCATAGACACGAATACACATTTAAAAAGAAATTACAGTTGAAAAATTAATGACTATTCAGTGAAATAAAAACAAAGTACCCGGACAGGTAGATCCTCATAACGCCATAGAATACCGAAGGGTCCACGTAAACTTAAGAAAAATTACATTAATTAAAAATACTTGTGTATTACTGGTGTTTTGTGTCATATATCCAATGGGAAATATTCATCATTCAATCATTTAAGTTACCATGCATCAGTTTGAATTTGTCTGTCATGTCCTGTATGGACAGGCTGATGTCCTCCAGGGCTCTGGCCACAGCCTCAGAGTCTCCACACCGGACACCATTGATCACAGTGGGAATGTTCTGCAACACAGGTCATCCAGTGGCTTTGTCTAACATTTCCATAATGTACTTCTCATTTTACTGTCTTAAAACAACAATGTAAACATAATAAATCCCTATTCTTTCACAAGTAGATATTATATGCACAACACACTGCAGTAGATCACTGGAGATCCTGGCAAACTCTGCACTTTACTTTACTCAGCACTTTACTTTACCCCCCCCCCTGTATATTAAGTATTAGTATTAGTATTTAGTTTTCAGTATTTTGTTTTGTGTTTTATTTTTATTTAATGCTCTGATGTGCTCCACTGCTTTGATTTTTGAAATGTGTCCCCACTGTGGGACGAATAAAGGAATATCATATCATATCATATCATATCATATGTATATCATATCATATCATATATGAAGTGAATTGTTTTGGGGGATGTACTGTATATTCACCTTCAATGCAGGGACTGCTGCCAGCTCCACAAGCAGAGTGACCAAGAAGAAACCTTGGGTGCTGTCTCCGCCCGGGAGGCTGCACAACAGTTCCAGGTTCCTACAGGACACACACACAATAATAACATGAGCATTCACCCACATTGTACGGTATGCGTAGAGGACCAGAATTGAAGAGAGAATATACTTACTCCATGTTGAAAGGACTGGAATAGGAGACATAAGGATGCACATGGAAAAGAGAGAGAACAGATTTGAGACATTTCAGAAGCCAATCAAACAACATCTCAAGAATTTATAAAACAATTCTTGAGAGTTATAAATGTAATTAAAAAACGTATTAATATGGAAGATGTATGTGGTAGTATATATAAATATATTTTTTCTTTTTCTTTTTTTTTCTTCTTTATTTTATATAAATTTTCTGATACATTTTGAGGATAGGAATTTATAAGCATTTTTTGCTTCTATCTATACCTTTTCAGTCTTTCTCTTTTGTATATTATATAGGATAATATTGTATTGTATTTGATTTAGTTGACTGAATAAAATAAACAAAACAAACAAACATGCAGAAAAGAACTGGCCCTACCCCTCTGGATCCTTCTTCCTCCAGTTGGCCAGGACTACATCAGCATGGGTGAGAATCGGGGGAAGTCCTAACCGCTGTGACACCTCCCAGTATGGCACCGCCAGGTTACGTGGTAGGATCTTAGAGGAAGATTATTGAAGATGGATAAATATTCATATAAATTGTAGATTGCAATGCAACTAACAGCAGTCAGGAAAGGAACAAATATTCAGTATGACGAAAAGAAAGATAGATACCTCCACTGTGTTGTTCTCCCCCTCCTGCCAGTTGTAGCCCATGGTCATCACACTGAGGGCCAGGTGGGCCAAGCGTAACTCCCGGTGTGTCTGCAGAAACTGGCTGCTCAGCCGCGGCATCTGGACAGACGGGCGACATTAATAGGGAACAATGGCTCCATAAACATATTCAATTCACCTTTTCAGTTTATTGTTTTGAACTTACCTTGTTGATATGGAAGCGCAACTCGTGAGAGTGCACAAGCTCCGGGACTCGCAGGGCAATATCCATCCATGGCTGGTAGTACGGGGGAAGCTCTTCCTTTTAGGTCCAGTTGGGCCGTGAAAAGAAAATGTGTTGATCGCCATGTCAAACGGACATTAAAGAGAGCAGGGCACGTGACCATGCAAATGGTGGAACCCACAAAGACATTTTCATTTTGGGTCTATAAAATTGCTTCCGTGTTGTGATATGGCGTTTGGCGACCTGGGACTTTGTAAACACATGTTGATGTAGGAATAAAGTTCACAACACAAAGCAAACAGAAACAATGTCAAACTTCCCTCGGTCAGTTGGTCTCAATCAATACCCCCAGTCACACGTTTGCGATTTTATAACTTGTAGACTTCTGAGCAACATTTTCACCAACGTGAACTACATTTAAGTTTGGTCAAATGACAATTAAAGATTTCTTGGTAATCACATATTTCAGTATGACTGCTTGTCATACAATTATATATAATTATATATAATTATATATAATATATATAATTATATATAATTATATATAATATAGTATATATAATTAAATAATAATATATATTATAATATAATATATATATATATTATGTATTAGGTCAAGTCTAAAAAAGTAAAAAGAGATAGAGAAGGAAACTAATCCATCCACCTACCAGAGGATCCTGAAGGATGAAGCCAAGCTCTTCAGAGACATGGTACGTCTCCAGGGAGAACGGAGGTTTGGAGTCTGGTTCAGCTGAAGCCATAGAGAAAGAAACAGAAGCTCTCTGACAGCGACGCGAGTGAGAATATCTGAATGGTTCAAGAGATCCCAATCTGTCTGGACTACGGCCCAAAGTTCACTTTAAAGCTGCTGTGAGTAGCAGTTATCCATTGATCACTCACTTCTGATATTGTGCAACATAGAGGTTAAGTCTGGCAGTTCAGCATCCATGCTTCATCATAAATCTCAAGTTTAAGTAGGAAATGTCCATTGTTATCATTTATTCACCTCCAGTTCTAATTATAATAAGAAAATAGTTTGCTGAACATTACATCACATTGGCTTTATATCAGCTCATGTTAAGCTATACGGCTGTGCAGATTTATTATTTTAATTAGCTCATAAGTTCCAAAAAACATGTAAATATTTTTTTTTTACATTATAAGACTATTATGATAAATAATATCAGTTCTATGAGGGATGTTTTACAGTAGATTATAAGGTGTCATTAGTTGGAAACCCAGTGTAAAGATATACCAACTGTAACTGTTATTGAAAAATAGGTTAATGTCTCTTAACGTTAGCAATATGTTCCTGTTCCCTGAATTATGTCTTTATCCATTTTGGTGAGCAAAATACTGTTTATTTACATTAAAGGGAAGCTTTTATTCTGCTCTTTTCATCTTACATTGTTACATTGTCTAAGTGAGCATATAATAAAACCACTAATGCAAACAACCCAGTTTACTGAAAAGTGGCTCAATGAGTAAGACTAAAAACTAAGAGGTCATTCAACGAGCACAGTGGTGTAGTGGATAGCTGTCACCCCCGACCCTGAATAGGATAAGCAGTTATAGATAACGGATGAGTTTTAAAAACACAAAAGGGAAATGCCAAAGGTTACCTCCACATCCACTTCCATGTTATCCTCTCTGTCCACAAACTGATACCAAGTTGCATGTATCTTTCATCATTATATATTAATAATTATGTTAGACTTCTGAATACTTGTATTTCATATGTTGGTTCATCTTCAGGTGTACCACTCTTACATGCATAGTATTAATTAGAGCTGCTATAGCTTCCACGTCCCAGATTTTTATTTTTTCAGAACCCACACTTACTACCCAAATGTTACAATATGTTATTATATAATTATGTAATATGTTGCAGTGCAATGCTTTACTTTAGTTTCCATGTATCTTTATTTTGAAGAAAATTGTTCCACCCTTTGGTCTGTATTTATATCTGTTGGTGATGTGGAATTTGTAGGAGAGGATAGAAGTGAGTGTAAAGTAGACCGTCAGCCTCACCTGGTGGATCAGAGCAGGCATTGCAGGTGTTACAGTAAACAGGCTTTATGTCAGTGTAACCCTCCTGTTACCTTCACATGTACTAACTAATTGGACCCCAGCAATTAAAACCTAGTGAAAATTATTAGAATTAATATTGTTTCCCAAGTTTAAGTGTCAGGTCATTATGTTTGTTTGTTGACTACCTAAATAGCCCTTTAAATACATATGAAAGTTGATATTTCTTATATATTTTACACAGTGAAAAACAGCCTGGGGTGAAATTTTACAGGACATTGAAAACATATCATTATGTGAATCTTATGTTTTCCCAGTTGTCCCCAATAAATTATGAAAAGTCATGAAATATGAATTAAAACAAATGATGTCAATCATTTATTTAGAGACGCTAAACATTGAATAGTCAAAATTACCCCAACGGTAAAAGTCATGACATAGAAATGCAATAGGATATTAATCTGTAAATGAATTTCCCCAGAATGATGCTTTCTGTTGAGATATTTATTCCACAATACATTCAGTGCAGTTAGACAGTGTAAAGTCTGCGTAGTTCAGGGCAATGCAGAGTGGTAAAAGATAAACCAACCAAGAATGTAATTTATTGCAGATTAAAGCCTTCATTAAACCACATCATCTGAGAATTACTGAATCCAAATGCAGTGGAAAATAACCTCTATTTTACAAACCAAACCTCCCACCGTCTGTGGCTACTATGGCTGTCAGTACCTGTGAGTCACCTTTTATTCATCACATACTTTTATATCCAAACCATGGCAACTCATTTCTTTGCCAGTTTAGACCAGGTGAAGGGAATGAGGGACTAACGAGGTGATCAGAAGCAGGTGAGACGGGCGTGAGGACCAGGTGAAGGGAATGAAGGACTAACGAGGTAATCAGAGGCAGGTGAGAAGGACGTGAGGACCAGGTGAAGGGAAGGAGAGACAACCAGGTGAGGATGACAGGATCTGGAATGACAGGAGAGTTAATGAAGCAGGCAGGATGAGTACTACTATGAAGGTGGGGAAGTCGTGTCAACACTTTTGTGTACAAGAAATAATCTATTCTCTTATTGTGTTAACACTGTCGTCGTGATAAATATAATTTTAATGCAAACTGAGTATCCCAGTAGCCTGTTGGGTGATTGCAACGTGGCATTGACACAGTTCTTCTCAAACCATCTTTCAGTATTTCAAATGTAATTATCACAAAAACAATGATTCATTTATTGTATCACTCTGAATTAACGTGTTGGTCTTTATTAATCAAAAATAGTGATGTGAGATTTTAGTAATGTACAAGAAATAACATTTAAAGATCAGAAATATTATGTACATTTCATTAATAACACAACTATTTAAATATATAAAGTTTTCTCCAAACCCATGAGAGAAACTATGCAATCATAAATGCTTATTTACATTACATTACATGTAATTTTACTTGACACTTTTATCGAAAGCGACTTACAATGAGTGCACTCAACCATGAGTAAAAACTCATAACAATAACACAATAAGAAGCAAGAAAGTACCATTTCTTTAAGAAAGCCAACTACAAAATTATATCAGTATTTAAGTGCCACTGAAGTGCTAAACTATGTTTTTATTCAAGGTATAATTTGAAGAATAAAAAAGAGACCAGGGAACAGCCCATTGCTTGTTTAAAGCTCAACAGCCATCATGAGTTGTGCATTTCTTTTAACGCTCAGAAATGTCAGAATGATAAATGGATCCAATCAAATACTTTTGTTATTGATTTAACAGCCATCTGATTCCATTTGTATTGAATTTGTCTAATGTGTGTTTGTCACACATGCACCCATTATGTATATGTACGTGTAGACGACACTGTACACACGCACACGCACACGCACACGCACACGCACACACACACACACACATGCACGCGCCCACAAAGGTGCATCACTGAGCCCCACCTGTCTCAACTAACAGAAAGTAGACCCGCCCCTTGATACAACACTGTGAGTTAACGTCATCATTCGTGCTGAAATGTTGCAGCACTGAATGAACGACGGGCGTATAATGTATTTATTTACAATAGACAAACATAATGTACACTGTGCAAAGTTATATGGTCCAGTTTATTTAAGCCAGGTACAACAACAACAACAACAACAACAACAACAACAACAACCCGCACTGGGCTATCAGGGCAGCTGAGGAGCTTTGCAATCAGATTTGTGCGACTTTAAATTGGATCAGTGTTAACTGTTTTGTAATTAATGTGTTTTTCTCGTCGCTGCCTGCCTATTATTAGCTCCGGAGGCCTCGGGGTGACTGGAGGGCTGGAGGTGGTTCCGTGACCGTCGGGGCTGCAGCGCCGCACCGACAGGCTTCACGTCAGCTTTCGTATTTGTGCCAAATCAATCGGACTAATCCCACAGATCCAGTTATTTGAAAGGTTTGCGGTCGGCCGCCTCTTTCCATCACTGGTTCACCTCGCCTTGAAGATGAAGTTAAAAACGAGCTGCCGTCAGGTGCGAGCCGCATGCGATGGAGCGCCGCTCTGCAGCTCGTTCATCGACCAACCCGATGCATCACTTCCTCATGTTGCGGTAAGAGGGGCGGAACGCATCGACTGCAAAGGAAACACACGGGGTTTATTTCCTTATCGCGCGATTTCTTTGTATTTGCTGTTGTTGCGATGGACGCGCAGCCGGATAAACGGGCTCAGGAGTCAGTGACGGCGCGTTACATAAGATGTGATGCAGCAGAGCCTCATGACTAGTGTCTCGGTGGTGGTGGTGGTGGGACTGTTCGGTCCTTCTGGTAGGATATGCACAATTGTATCATCTTTGTTGTGGATGATAATTGAAGCTGCATTTGAATGGCGATTTGATTTGGAGGATATTCTGAACCCGGTGTGCGGATTAGAGATTACGATCTGCACATATACAAATTATGAATTAGATCGGGAGTTGCGCAGTGTAGACTGTAACCGGAAAAAGGCAAATAAATGAGCAATATTAAAGTCAGTGTGTCTCTGTAATGTTACACAGGCCCAGCTTAAGATCAGATGCGTTTTTATATATATAGCCTATCTCAATGGAGGTGAGACCTAACGGATAGGGATGCAGATCGGAGAGTCAACGAAAGGCTGGTTTTATGAATGGCTGCAGACGTCAGGAAAAAATCATAGTAGCCTAACCCGTAATAGTGACACATCAAAATATGAAATCCTCCTTCAAAGAAAAACAAAACCCAGCTTCTTAATGTCATCACCAGATATGTGGCTTCGTTGTAGGTGACCATTGGTGATGCTTTAAGAAGGGGAGAAGCTCTTTCTTTAAAGCAGCTCCTTAAAGCTGAGGCAGAGGGAAAATAAGCAGCTGACCTCATTCATAAGAAGGTTGCACTATTTGAAAATCTAATGACGCCTCTGAGCAAAAGATGTAATCTGCTGTGCAGTAAGTCTTTCAAGGGGTAAGATGCTGGGACACAACTCAAAAGAAGCATTGGAGCATATGGCGAGTAAAGATCTATTCCGAGATGTGACAAAACCATCACACAGCCCAGAGTGTGTGTCTGTGTGCTGTGATGGCACAACTTAGAACTAAAAATAAGACAACAGTGTTTGCAGTTATAACTATCATCTTTATATGCTGCTGTTTTTCTAGAATAAGAAACAAACATGATCGTGATCATGATTTTAATGATATAAGCTGTGACAAACCAAGACACAGGCTGCAGTTCCCTTGGAAACCATAGCAGCTACCTAAATTATCCACCATTTCCAAGAGACTGAAGTAGTCTATTTACCTTTGTTGTCCATTTCATTTAATGAAGGCGGATTTGTGGATGACACATCTAAAGTGCTAATTGAGATTAGTTAGGTTGTGATGATTGAAGCTGCTAAAAGCTTTAAGGTAAGGTTATATTGTAAATGTTGAAAGGTATTTTGTCTTGCAGACGGTTGGAAATAGAGTCATAGAAAAGTGGTGCAACTATGTCACAGATAAATGGCCTGACTGTATTTCTTTACTCTATAGAAAATGATTTCCCCTCGATGTATTTATAGTTTTGTTACTATGGTATTGTTTTTGTTTCTTTATTTGTATATGTGTTCGTTGTTTTTTTACTTCTCTTTATGCATACAATCTGAAAAATTAAAATATGTGTATGTGAGATTCTAAACACTAATAAAATAAAATAGGAAATAGAGTAATCTTTTTATCAGCCTTTATTTACCCATAGTGGACATGCAACATTCTTTATTTTTAAATGGGTTATGGTTTTAGAACAGAGTGTGCTTTTCTTTACAATTTAACTAAACATTTTAAAATACATTTTTTTATTATATTGCAGTAAAGATTGAGTTCCAAAATCTAAGGATCCTCAAAAACGTCCTTCTCCTTTTTGTTAGCTTGTCCCTTTAAAAACAATAATTCTATCTGAGAAGCAAGAACAGGGGACTTGTGAATGGGCCCAGGGAAGTCACGAGACCGTCCATTGACAGCTCTGCAGGCAGAGCGAGCCGAGCCGATGAGGAGGAGTCACAGCGTCTAATATCCCCATTGATGCGTGTTCCTGCACTGGGCGGGGCAATAGTTTAGGATTTCAGGTGCTGATGCAGCTTTCTGTGCGTCTTTGTATTTTGACAGGTCCCAGCAGACAGATTCTGATATGGACTATGAGAGGCCTAACGTTGAAACTATCAAGTGCGTGGTGGTGGGAGACAATGCAGTCGGGAAGACCCGCCTTATCTGTGCCCGGGCCTGCAATGCCACGCTGACTCAGTACCAGCTACTCGCTACACATGTGCCCACAGTCTGGGCAATCGACCAGTACAGAGTATGCCAAGAGGTAAGTTTGCAAGCGCATTACCTTTTATAAGATTTAAATCTCTCGTTATTCAAAAATCTTTACACAAATAAAACAAAAAAATGTAACGCTGGAAGAATTCACACTAGTGAATTACAGGAATTACATATCCCTGAATGTGTCTCTTATTAGGTATTGGAGCGCTCCAGAGATGTGGTGGATGAAGTCAGCGTGTCCCTTCGTCTCTGGGATACTTTTGGAGACCATCATAAGGACCGGCGGTTTGCATACGGCAGGTAAGATATGGCCCAGATCAATTAAAGTCTACCGATGCATGATCTGGTGCTGAGTGAATTTCCTTTGCTCCAGGTCTGATGTAGTGGTGCTGTGCTTTTCAATCGCCAACCCCAACTCTCTGTACCATGTGAAGACCATGTGGTACCCTGAGATCAAGCACTTCTGCCCCCGTGCTCCTGTCATCCTGGTTGGCTGTCAGCTGGACCTGCGCTACGCAGACCTGGAGGCAGTGAACAGGGCGCGGAGGCCCTTGGCTAGGTAGATGGACTTATATTTGAACATGTATTTGAGATTTAGTCTTTTCTATTGCCCAAATTGTCTCTGAAATATATTTTCTTGTATTTCAGACCCATCAAATCCAACGAGATCCTTCCTCCAGAGAGAGGCCGGGAGGTGGCCAAGGAGCTGGGCGTGCCATATTATGAAACCAGTGTTGTGGCTCAATTTGGAGTCAAGGACGTGTTTGACAACGCCATCCGAGCTGCACTCATCTCACGCCGACACTTGCAGTTTTGGAAGTCTCACCTCAGAAATGTTCAGCGGCCTCTCCTTCAGGCGCCCTTCCTGCCACCGAAACCTCCCCCGCCTATCATCACTGTGCCTCCTCCCCCAACCACCACAGAAGAGCATCCGGTCGGCCTTCTGGAGGACCCCCACTGTGCGGACGTCATCCTGGTCCTGCAGGAGCGGCAGAATATCTTTGCACACAAGATATACTTGGCGACCTCCTCTTCCAAGTTCTACGACCTCTTTATAATGGACGCGCATAAGGAGGACGCCGAGAGGCCGGCTCGCGGCCCGCTCTCGGGCAGAGAGCTGCTGATGCGCGCCGCCAGCTTCGATGTTTGCGAACTCAGCGACGATGGCGACAGGGCCAACCTGAGGGCCTGCACCAGCGACGGCACCTTGAAAGACTCCGAGGGGGCCCGACGAGGCCGGCTGCTGTCCTCGTGTGGCCGAGCCTTCGTCAGTATCCAGGAGGAGCTGGTGGATGACCCCGTCACCTACAGCCCCAGGCCCATGACCGTCGTGCACATGGACCAGTCCATGCAGCTCGGGCCTTTCCGAGCGGTGCTCCGCTACCTGTACACGGGTCAGTTAGACGAGAACGAGAAGGAGCTGATGCACATCGCACACATCGCCGAGCTGCTGGAGGTGTTTGACCTGAGGATGATGGTGGCAAACATACTCAACAACGAAGCCTTCATGAACCAAGAGATCACCAAAGCCTTCCATGTACGGCGCACAAACAGAGTCAAAGAGTGTTTGGCCAAAGGCACCTTTTCTGGTGAGCTGACATCATTCATCCGCAATTGCTCTGAGGTTCTGCTTGACATCGAGTGAACGCAGGTGTAAGTAATGTGTTACCTGTGTCTCACCTCTGCATTGTAGACGTCGTATTCAAGCTAGACGATGGGACCATCATGGCCCACAAGCCTTTGCTCATCTCTAGCTGTGATTGGATGGCAGCGATGTTTGGCGGGCCTTTTGTGGAGAGCTGCACCAAAGAGGTAAGTCACACAACATGGAGCCCAAGAACACCTCAAATCTGATGCTGAGAAAGTGAATCCAACTAAAATTGTTTAAAAAATAAATAATTGAAAACACTGCAACATTGTTGGGCCAGTAATAATAATAATAATAATAATAATAATAACTTTATTTATATAGCAACTTTTAAAAACAATGTTTACAAAGTGCTCCACAGAGAGTCAAAGCAAAACAAGTGGAATAGTAAGAAACCAATATTACATTTAAAAGTATATATTCAAATACAAATTAATAAAAATAAATTACAAATAAATTAAAAACAGATTAACTGAATTAGGGGAACCAAGTTCTGCATAACAAGACTAGATCACTTAAAGGCTGTTCTATAAAAATGGGTTTTAAGAAGTGATTTAAAAGAAGTTACTGATTCTGCGAGCCTTATAAGTCTTAGTAAGTCCCGACTGTCACGTGTTTTGTTTCTAAGGTGCTGTTTCCAAACACAACTCGCAGCTGTATGAGGGCTGTGCTAGAATATCTCTACACAGGGCGGTTTTGTTCCCGGGCCGACCTGGACGCAATGGAGCTCATCGTTCTTGCCAATCGTCTTTGCCTCCCCCACTTAGTTGCACTTACAGGTACGACATTTGGTATATCTATATGGGCCGTAAACTATCAGATTATATTCCACAAAGCTATTCTGGTATTGTCTCTTATGTTTCTTTCAGAGCTCTACACAGTAACAGTTTTGACGGAGGCTGCGATGATGTTGACTGACAATGATGGAGACGTGCTTGTGTACTTGGACATGGCCCAGGTAGTATGAACCGTCAACAATCAGTAAACACGGACATCACTGGAAGCTCTTATATGTATAAGGATTTGGCAAATTTGGAGTTTCATGAATGAGGGCATTTCTCAGGGCTGAAATAGTTTTTACTCCTTAAAGGTGGAGCCAAAGAAACTCTTTCAAAGTTCAAGAACCCAGCACTCTAGCTGATCTCATCATTCAGCTGCATTTAGTGTCATATGCATGCAAGGCTTCTCTGCCTATTTAGGTTTAGCGCAAATAATGTTGTTAGCAAAAAAGACAGCAAAACAAAAAGAGTCCACAAATACAGAAATGACCAATACTGATGTGTGTGTTGACAGTTCCACGGCGCCCAGCAGCTCACCGGCTGGTGTCTTCACCACATCTGCACCAACTATAACAGCGTCTGCCGCAAGTTTCCCCGAGAGATGAAGGCCAAGTCTACAGGTAACACACATGTGACCTCATCGTACACTGGGGAGCTTAAATAGCCTCGCATTCATGAAAACATTAACCCGACTGTACAATCCAAATTGCCGCACACACATGCGTGTGTGTGTGTGTGTGCACGTGCTCGTGCGTACGCACCATTTGAAATAAAAACATGTTTGTAATACTCTTTAAGGAAAGTTGGCCATGAAATCTGCGGCTCTTACCACCTGTGTAAAATAATATTCAGTTGTTAGCATATTTTTATTAAATATAATCGGGACTAGCCAGTCTAGTGTTCAAATATTTAATAATTACAATAATTATTTACAGTAGGCTTTACAATTGTTTTTTAAGTAACTTTACTTTTCTTCATGAATATTGTTATTGTTGTTTTACATGATGGATTATGTGATATATTAAAATATTCTTATATACTTTCAATGAATTGTATTTCTAGTACAATTATTATTCTGAAAAATATGCATGTCTCACAAGGATCTGTTTCTTCCAACTTACTTATTTGTATTGCAATTTCTTACTGTGAGCATGAAATGCAAAAAAAAACAATGTGGGGAAATTCCTACAAAATTCCTAAAACAAATTATCCTGACGCAGAAAACCAGGAATACTTTGAGAAACATCGCTGGCCGCCTGTGTGGTTTCTGAAAGAGGACGACCACTACCAAAGAGCACGCAAAGAGCGCGACAAGGAGGACTACCTGTACCAGAGACGGCAGTGCAAACGCAAGTGGCTCTTCTGGAACATTCCTTCCTCCCCCAACTCAAACTCTCCTTCTTCTGGCTCGTCTGCTGTCATCTGACCGAGTGGTAAGGCCAGGTCTGCTCTGAAGTACGTCAGCGTGGATGCGAGTTGGAAAAAGATACACTAGAAGATAAGCACCACTGGCTATGTACGGCCCAATTATTCAGGCACATATTCTCTCCTCCTGTTTGTTTGCCACTGCAATTAAATTCCTCAAGGTCTTCAAGCTCGGCTCAAGCTGGCAATTAAAATACTGAGTTTTGCTCCTTAGATTTTTAGCTCGGTGTACGCGAGACTCAAACCTCAGTGATGTGAACCTCACTGACAAATGGCACAGTGTAATGCCGCAAATAACAGTTCACATTGATTGTTGTACGTTTTAAAAATAGGACTCTGCTGGCACAGAACTTTCCACGTGTGATTATAATGATCAGAATCACAATCATCTTTATTGTATGCGTACGCATAAAAGGAATTTGACTCTGTTTTGTCCTTTGCTCTCACCGTACATATTACATGTCATCGATTATCCTGAACTGATAACCAAGTGCTGCTTATCAGCTGCAACAACCAGCAATTAAACGCAGAACTTCTCAGTCTCAGATAAGTAACACTTTGCCTTTAAGTGTTTGTACAATCTACCAAACTATGTGTACAGTATGATCTTTTCAACGGGATGTAACGGTAGTATCGCCTGTCAGGATACAATGATTTAAGACATTCACTCTAACCGAACAGATTTTTATCAAAAAAAGCATAAGGGAAATTACTGGCAAGTTTAAATTCTGTTTATTTGTGTACAGTCAGTTTATTTGTAATAGTTTGCACAGCTCAAAGTGATGTGAGTCTGGACACGTATTGTGATCTTGTGATTTGTGGCCTCTTGTCAAAAAAGAGCTTTAGTTTACATGAATGCATTAAGTGTCCTGAGACTCAAGAGTTCGCAAATCAAGGAGAATATCTGTATCTTTCTTTAAAACTCCAGACAAAACAAACCGCATCCTTATTATTTCCTATGTGTTGCTTGATGAGGCTTGTGAGCACACATGTTTCCCGGGTCCTTCAGGTTTATAATCCTGTCAGCTAGACCCCTATCATCCTGAAAAGCCACTCACGATGCATCTCAGAGCCGATAGCATCGTTTCCAGAGCTGAAGCGACCGCGTGTTCATCAAGTCCCTATGTGATGGTGTGTTTCACCGGTGGTGATGGGCTTTCTGCCCCTGACTGTGTGAGGCGACATGCAGGAGGCTTCTTCATGCTCTGGTGAAGTCACCCCTCCTCTTCTACACACTTCAAGCACTTTTTGTTGGATTCTTCTCCACAGAGACACACACACAGGAACATCCAGTAGCAGCATACTGGTAAACGGCACTACGGACGGTCTGGTATCATCATGGCATGCTACGGCTGTAAGACATGGTATTTAAAATGTTTGTTTAAAAGAAGAAGAAGGAGAAGAAGGTTGTGGAAATGATTGAGGTGAAATTATGTTTTCTTCATTTGTTTTGCACACCTCACCATATCTGTTTAAAGATTGTCATCTACTGTTGAACTTGATTGTATGATGGACTGGAGCGTTCTTTGGAAGTAAGCATGGTGCTGAGTGAAGATGGGTAGTGTTGTAATGTGTACACAATATCATCAACTTGCATCACTGATGTGCTGTTTCCTAATATCTTGCACTGCAGGCAGTGAGCAGAAATTGTACAGTATTACTGGGTAATACATATAGTGAATATAGAATTGATTTGCATTTAGTTACTGTGCAGCTACAAACTGTTGTTGAAAATATCTAAATATTGTGCTACAGTTACATCTATCCCGTACTGCAGAATACATGCACATTACATTCAGTTTGAACCAATAGTTCACTAATAGTTAAATAAGGTTACAGTGCAAGGTAAAGTAGATTAGGTTATATAAATTACTTGTTGGTTCATCCATAAAACACGTCATTGTTAGAAGAAAAATTATTATGACAGCATATGATAAAGCAAGGCTATCTTAATCCTGCACATGCATGGTTAGACTTGCAATTTGTGTGGAGACAGATATTAGAGCCCAACAAAGAGCTTAAAACGATTACGTGGTTTGAATCAACTCAGTGACTAAACCACTTTCTGCTGGGACTAACTTTTGACCTAATTACTACACTGCATGAAAAGGTTCACCAAATTCTCATTTAATGTGTAAAATATAGAAATAGAGTCGTGGTGCTGGTGCTCTAAGCAGTAGCTTTGAATTGTTCTCAATTACATTAACTTTTGCCTATTGATAAGTGAACAAAATAACTGTAATTTTGAATATCTAATTTTTTGGACACACGCTGTCAGACATTAGGCGGAAGAATGAGAGCCATCCTTATTCTGAATGTTTATATTTCTTAGGCCATCTGTCTAATAGCTAATATTTTCAGACAAAATACAGTTTATTCTCATAGTTTAACAGCAGGAGGGTGTATATTCTTACTCTACCTTGGTGGTGTGATTGATAGGTTTCATAGACATGCATTTCTTTCCTCAGTGCGTTGCATTTCTCTGAGAGTCCTCTGCTGATGTTGCATCAACAACACCTCATGCCTTAATGTACAGTGTAGTGTATGGAATTGAATGGTTAGTAGTTTTGCTGTGGTCACTCGTCTGTTTGCTCTATGTTTGGTTACCGTGGTGCTCTCTAGGCTGTGAGTGTATCTGTATATGTACATACTCTTTACTTATTTGGGGTGTAAAGCAATGTGTGATTCATGCGATGTGCTTTAGTTTGAACACTGCAGAGTGTGTATGCCCTTGTAACGCTGTCAACACAAAACTAATTAAAGATTCAGACCACCAAAGCCACACCAGACTAACATAATGACAAATCATAGATTTCTGACATTTATAATGAAATGAATGCAGGGATTTTAAATCTGTTCCATTATTTTAAAGTGGCTTTATGCTAATGATCTCCAATTTTGGAGTCTGTATAATTACAACATATTGAGACAGGGTGGCAGTTGTAAGTTAGTAATTTAAACATGTACATATAAATGATGGGATGACTTGCAATTCAAACTTAGCATAGCAATTGCTACACGCTATTGCATAGTTTAACATATAACATGTTTTATACTATGCATATTGAAACGTCTGACTTTGAAATTACAAACAAGCACTGCTTTTTAGCAACAGGTTCTACTCAAATTACATTAGATGGTATAGAAACGACATTAGATATGTAGACAACATCAGGTAAAAAAAAAAGAAATTACAAAGAAGTTGTCACTGAAGCCCTTTTCCATGTTTGGATGCTAACTTCACGCTGCAGAGAAGCACAAACCAAAGGGAGCTTTAGCAGCACCAGGAATATAGAATATGCTGCACAATCACTACTGCATAGTTTAAGAGGCCTTGTTCAAAAATGGTTGATAATTAAATAATTAAAAAAACAAAATTATTGAAAATAAAAAAGAAATTGAATGTTTTCTCAGTGTTCAACACCTGGATGACATTTTACTTGTCATCAGGTATTTTGGTTCTGATGAGCAGTTTTTATTGTTTAGAAGCTGTCAATCAGACATTCTGTAGCATGTGTTCTTTAAAATGTGTAAATACTATTTACTAAATAAAAAAGAGCAACGCATGCAGTGTTTTTATTTTTATTTTTGTTTGGTCAAATGAAACGCTCGCGACCTCACAGCTGGTCAGACAGTAAAGGCTCGTGCACGTGCAGAGACGACAACCACGGCGCGTGAACCAGAAGTAGAAACCTGCAGCTAAACACAAGTGGACAACTTCTGCGAGATGGTAATGTTTATCACAGAATAGTAATGTAGCTAACGCTGAGCTATGACGACTGCAGTGTGTGTGTGCATTGCTATATGTAATGTGCACTGCATGCATATAAACAAGCTCAAACAAGAACAGCTAACATGAGAGCAATAAGCGTTATTTCTAAACTTTTCTTTACAAGTCAAACAAGAGTCCGGTGTAATGTCTATCACTATAGATACGTACGTTATCAGGAAATAAAACACGCTAACTCAAACTAATGAGACGACAGGCGCCGTGTGTCTAAGGTAGCGTTACGCCTCGAGCCACGTGTTGCTTTAAGGTTAATGTGAAACGCGTTAGTAACACGCAATGTGTTCCTTTGAAGAGTTCAAGTATAAGCATACACATTAGAATATTGTAATTTCACAGTGACATGTCATAAGACCAATGTTGTCATGTTGTCAAACGGGTCGAGGCAGGGCCAGCTGTTAAACCAGCTGACTGTAAACAATTGATATAGACATTTTAATTTTAAAGGACATATGTTGCATTGCATTGCACGTCATTTAGCTGACGCTTTTATCCAAAGCGACTTACAATCCTGTTACATTCGTACACCGTAGACGCAGCTACAGGGAGCAATTCAGGGTTAAGTGTCTTGCTCAAGGACACATCGACTAGGGCGGGGATCGAACCTCCAACTCCGTGATTGAAAGACGGGCCTGCTACCCACTGACACATGTCTGTCTAATATGTTCAGGTTCCATTATTTTAAATGAAGCGTAGGCTCCCTGCTTTTCTTTTGCGTTTCTTTTATTATATTCAGTATTATCATTGTTATGTATAAGTTTGGAATTGTTGTTCGGACTAAATAACATTTTAAAGAATGGAATCTTTAGCTTTGGGAACTTTAAAAATGTTTGACATCTTGTAAACCGAACAATAACTCAATTAATCAGCAAAAACCTACATTGCAAGTAATTAAGAAGTCCCTCGGTTTCAGTTACTCTCCATCGTTCAAGAACTGCTGCACAGATGAGTGACATGTGGGTTAAACTGCTGCTGAGCTTTCATTCATTAGAATCGACTTGGTAACATCCTTTGCTACACGCCTCCTTTGAACTGGACTGTTGGAAACAAAGACTCCTCGACTAACTGAACGCTGCGGTTCTGCAGGCTGCGCCGGTACCGCTCCTGGCCCTCTGTGCCTGTGTTTTGGTGTTTTACCGTGTGGAGGCAACACCGGACACCATGAGCCTTCTGGATTCTTCTTTCGGTCAGTAAGTAGCCCACAGTGCACCAGACAGCTGTGACCGTCTACAATGATGACAGCAAAACTACAGTTTGAAGTTTGACGGTTTTGTTACTATATTAGATTTGGATATGAAGAAAAATGTATACACATTGCAATGTCATAATGACATTTGCTGAAATAAAAACACAGGCAA
This sequence comes from Liparis tanakae, assembly GCA_036178185.1. Classification (NCBI taxonomy): domain Eukaryota; kingdom Metazoa; phylum Chordata; class Actinopteri; order Perciformes; family Liparidae; genus Liparis; species Liparis tanakae. The sequence goes on along the minus strand of CM070094.1, from coordinate 22,732,608 downwards.
TGATTTCCATAAGAAAATTACATTAACATTAAATGACTTTATATCACATAAATTGAAAAGAAAAAACATGAAAATGAGTCTACAGTACATGAAGTCGGGCTTTAATGTCTTATGTCTAAACAAACCTTTTGTTTCAATGCTAGATATTAAATTACCACAGAGATTCATTCAGATATCTAGTATTCTTTTATTCATAAGTAAGGCATACACAAAATAAACACGACGAGAGAGACGGTTCTCAACTGAAGCTTAATTTCCTCTGTTCACTTTGCCCACAATTCAGGATATAACAACTGTTAAGGATGAGTTTATTATTGCATCTCTCTTTACTAAAGTGGGGGACTAGAGGTCATCTATCCACAACTGGGCGTTGACAAATGCCTCGTGATTCCAAAGGACCAGAAACTCAGAGAAATGCTCAGCAGCGTTTGGAAAGCTCTACAGATCTCCTTCCCTGCAGCACACGAGGTGAGGGATGCTGAAACAAAAAAAAAAGGGTACTCAATGCCAAAAGAAAATTCTGACCGAGTTGAAGCATAAGCAGCAATACATTGATGATGCAATACATCGTTGACCTGCGTTTCCTCTGGGCAGCATCAGACCGCTAGCTTACATTTTCTTTATGAATAAAGATGAATTATTATATGGCAACAACAGTACATGCGTTCTGATTGGCTAATGGGTCGTCATGCCAGCCACGTATCGCCCTCCTCGCCGGTCTGATTCTGATACGTATTGCCCTCTTACGTCCTTTTCAAAATGAGCGATATTGATAGACATCAACAGCCAAGAGCAGTGGTCCTCAAACTAAGGCCCGCGGGCCGGATACGGCCCACCTCCCCATCCGGCCCTCTGAACAACACCAGAGAGGCATTAGGATTTTTTTTTTTCAGTCCGGCCACGCAAATCCTAGACTAGTCTGTTAAATAGAATGGAATAAGAATTCTCTCTCTCTCTTCTCTCTCTCCTCTCTCTCTCTCCCTCGCTCTTTCTTTTCTCTCTCTTCTCTCTCTCTCTCTCCTATCTCTATTATCTAAACATAACTAACGTCAGTAAACAGCTGCAAAGCTTTGAATTCACGGTTTTCGTGAGTTTTTGTTTGTTTATTTTTTTAGGAAACGTGGGACCAGTTGTGACGTCATGTTTTCAGCAGCGCTGATGTTGTGGTTGATTTATCACAAAACACCGTCAGGGGACAAACACCGTCATGACCTGTGTGTCGGTGCTGCGGGTCAGAAGAGAAGGAGGTGACCTGCGCGCGCACAACGTGGAGGAGGAGGGAGGAGGGGCGCGGCGGGGCTCGTGTGCCATCGTGGATCACGGGGCGAAATTCTCACAAGAACTCAAATAAATGCCCCGTTGGATATTAAAACACACTTGTGGGGATTTGATGACAGAGAGAGTAACTTGTATTCATGAAATACTGACGAATGAAAAAAGTGTCTCCGGCAAAAAAGGCACTTTTCTCATCCAGGGCAAAGGGGCTGGTGCTTGAGCACCACTAGGGCTCTATCTGTGCACGTGCCTGCACATAGACATCCCTGACCTTTGACCTTTGACCTCACATCAGATCAGGAACAACTCCCAAACAACTCTTCAGGGGGAAAAAAGGGAATAAACCTCCAGGAGAGAACAGAGGAGGATCCCTCTCCAGGATGGATAGAACAATAGATGTCATGTGACCAGAAGGACAGATTAGAGTTAAAACACATTCAATGAATATGACAAAGTATGAATAGTTGGTAGTCGGCATATTCCACGATGGAGACCTCCACCATCCATCAGGAAGATGGAGGTAGAGAGGAGGAGAGGTAGAGAGGTAATGGTCTGTATTATTATTATTATTAATATTATTATTGTAGGTTGATTTGTTTTCTTTGTGCAGGGCATGTTGTCATCCATAAAAGTGCCTTTTTTCAAACACTAGAGGGCAGTAATGGATCAAACTCGCTGATACTTTATCTCAACAGAACCGGACGATTGTCACAAGAAACATAAAAGTTCACGGCATTAAAAAAAATGATAAACTTGAAATAAAGTTTAAATAATATTATGAATATGAGGCCGGTCTCTTGTTTTGGGTTTCTATGCAGACTTGTAATATGTGCATGACTTGCACTGACTGCTGACTGCACAGTTGCACTCTCTGTCACCAGAGGGTGGTGCTAGCACCTCGTCGTTGTAAATCCTTCAACGATCAACTGATGAACCAAATGAATGTCCTTTCCATAGATTATACTATTCAGAATGTCAGATGATGTCTATTATAAAGTAGATGCTGCTGTCATTGAGTAACTGATTTAGCCCGATAGATCCTTTAATCTCTGTTTCATAGTGAAGCTCCAGTCCTTACAGCTCCATCTTTAATATGGTGTCATTAGAGTTATTACATTGATTGCTGTAGACAGCAGCTCGCACTGCTGTGCGTGCTTTTGGCATTAGTTTATGAATCAGTATTATTTAGTAGTAACTTGTGTTTAGCGAGAAAAATACTTAATTATTTAAAAAAAATCAAAGCTAAGACTAAAATAGATTACTAATTGTATTTGAGAAAACAAAAGATTGTGACGGTTTTGGGTGAAATTGAAATCAAATACAGCAAAACTACAGTTTTAAGTTTGAGGGTTTTGTTACTATATTCGATTTGGATTAGACATGCATAGCAGGCTTGAGCTAAATATGAAGAAAAATGTATACACATTGAAATAATGATATTCGCTGATATCAAACCACAGGAAATGATTTCGATAAGAAAATGACATTAACATTAAATGACTTTATATCACATAAACTGAAAAGAAAAACGTGAAAATGAGTCTACAGTTCATGAAGTCGGGCTTTAATGACTTATGTCTAAACAAACTTCCTCTTGTTTCAATGCCAGATATTAAATTACCACAGAAATTCATTCAGATATCTAGTATTCTTTTATTTATAAGTTTTTTCCCCCAGTGGATTCTGTTCTTTTGTGGTTGAGTGACAAATTGAGAGAGACACAGTTCCCAATACACACAACCTCTGCTGAAGTTGACAATAAAATTGCTCCAAGCGCACACCAAATCCTATATCTGTAAATTGAAAACTTAAATTGAAAGCCACCTCGATTTAGGAGGTAGTTTATGAATTCCAGAGCTAAGCAGTCTAGCTCGAACATGATCTATCGCCCTTCTCTTACCCAAACTCCATTTGATCTATGGTGGTATTATCTATAATGCTGTCTTACATGATTCTCTTTTATTGCCAGAATCAGTATCAGACAGCAAAACGGATTACATCTCGGATTAAATCAATACCAACTTTATTTACTGGGCTTTGAAATGTAATTCTCCATTTCTCCTGACACCTAAGTAAGCGCGCACTCTTGAAGGGTGATCAGTTTGTTGCCTGTGGTTCTGTGCTTGGTCTGTCGGTCCACCACGCTTTCTGTCACCGTGCCACGCTGCCAGAGCTGCCGCTATTCTCTGCCACTCATCCCTTGTACCCAGTAGCAAAAATACAGAATAGTGGCCGCTCGGTTTCAAATCCACCCACTGGAACACCCACTTCATTACTGGGACGGCGTGCATGCCTGCTGAGTAATTGGAAAGGAGCGCAACGGGCAGTACTCCCATAAGCCCGCCTCTAAAAAGGTGCTCAGAACCAAAAACAAAAGCAAAGGGCCACAGCAACTGCACATTTCTGTCTTCAAACTTCGGAGTAGCAATTCGACACTAAAGCGTATGTGTTGGAAAAACCTGGCATGTGTGTGAGTGAGGCATTTTTGGAAAATCCTAATTATACTCGAAAGCAGCAAAAGAAAATGGGACATGTCTAAGCTAAGCTCAGAAATAAAGTTCACGCAAAGTCGTAATGAGGATTGGAAATCAAGTGGACCTGACCGTGTTATCTCAGTTTGGCTTTAAAAGACGTGGACTTTCCTCCACTCAGTTTTATGAATGAAGTAACAACTGAACTCTTAAATCTACAAAGAACAAAGGCATTTTAACTGTTGTCTTCATTCCCCGTTGAAGGTTTTTAAGTAGTGTACCTTCATTGAACAATATAAGGCTGAGTGTCCATGTTCCAGCTGTGTTTTTTGTTCGATTGTTATCAACGAAAAGAGATCACCCGCCTCGAGAAGAACCGTCTTCTTTCAGAGAGCTCCCACTTTCTTGCGCCTCTTGTTGAAAATCTCTGAACTTTTCACAAAGGCGCCGTCAGCGCCGAAGAAAAGTTTTGCACTCAAGGATAAATTCAGTGTTTCAAGTGGAATGCAATATATACGTCTGATTAAAATCAGAGAAAGAAAGGATGACCGTCATATTTTAAAGCTTTTCTTGTCTTTTGTCCTAGTTTTAACGTCCAAAATGACAGTAACCTTTATGATAGATCTGTAATTGAGCCTTGCCTGACGCATATCTCAGGAGGAACCTGAAGTATCCGTTAGCATCCGTCTTTGAAGACATTGTAGAGATGAGGAGTTGAAGCTGTAAATAGACCAACAAGGTAAATATCTTCAAATAGAAAGTTGGAACTGTTAGGACCTCTTGTGTTGTTACACATGAGGTCTCAGAGGTCAGGAGGTCAGCTCACCTTTGAATCACAGAAACCAAACAATGCCTGGAACCCCGACAGAAGATATTTTTGTACGTTAAAACTATGTTTCTGCTTATTATTAATTTGTTTAAATAAAGAGAAAGTAGTTTCTAAATCCCAAAAGATTGTATTAAATAAGATACAGACTGTTCGTGTCTCAGTTCAACATTTATACCTCCTGTAAGTGCCAAGATGCTTTTAGGATATTTTATTTTACACGGAAAGAAAGCGCTATATGAGTTTGTTATGTTGGTGAAAGCTCTTTGGAAAACTCAACAACTTGGCTCCAGGACAGAAAACCTGTCAGACGAAGCTTTGCCTGCAGAAAAGAAGAAAAGAACAGTGGAAATTAAGACGATTCCCAAAATAACCAAAGTACTCTGAACTTGAAAGGATTAAAAACGGTGTGTATATTTGGCAACACGGCAACTCATCCAGGTGTGCTTTTGGCAAAAACCAAAGAACTTAAACCTTTGTCATTAATTAATCTTTTAATGCAATTAGTGAACACCCCGATTACAGTTCTTTTAGTTTGAACACCCTTCACTTTCAATTACATGTTCTCACCATTCACGAATATGATCAAAATCGACTTTATTGTCCCGGTGTGAAATTGGCATTGGACATCATCGTGTCTGCGATATAAAATCACAGCAAAAACAACCTTCATCCATCATAATCCAGTCTGGATTCATCCTGGATGCATTTCCCTGGACAACATTTAGCAAAAGTCAGCCTCCTTAAATACAAAACGATGTCTCTATTCTTCTATTAAAATGACCAAATAATGAATATTTATTTTAGATCGCAGATAGTTTTTATGTTTGACATTCTCACCTCACTCACAGCAATGTATGCAAGATATTATTTGAAATAGTCTTTATTTTGAGACGGGCGTGCTCATCATTCCTCCACGTAGTCGTAGCTATCTTTACCCCATAGTTACCAAAAGTAGAGACAGTTTTGGAGTTGTCTTTTTTTACATTTTTCAGTAAGGACCATAGCCATAGGGCACCTTCTTAGACACGGGGGATTTCAAAGCCTTGTTTTTGGGTAGACATTTCCTGCATCTGGTGGATGGAATGAGGGTTTAAACCATTACTGCGATTAGAGCTGCCTCACTGTGATCTCTTGAGCTTGCTTACTGCTGCTAATAGCTGTTTCCTCTCTATTTCCCTCTATCTTTTTCTTTTTCGCTTTCTCTCTCTCTGTGAATGATTTTTATGCTTTGCTAAAACATGTGGGGGCGTTGAGAGAGGATTTAAATGCAACGATCCCCCTCCTCTTTTTTTATTTTTTTTTGGTGAATCTCCGCGTTCTTTTCTGCAAGCCTCTGATGACGACAGGGCAGCTTTAAGCCTGGCAGTGCCCACGGCAGGCTGCCGTCTCAGCGCTGCCCACTCTCCTCTGTGTTGGCATGCGGGAGAAAGCGAGGGTGGGGTTCCTCTTTAACAGACCCTGTCATTCCTAGGAAAGCCTACATGTCCACCCATGCAGGATTCCTGATAGGTCTTCATGTCGGGGATGCGAGAGAGCAAAGATGGGGATGTTGGGCTTCGTCGCCGTACGTCGGGATGACCGGACGGGGCACTACCTCGAGCCTCTACGTGACAGTGAGGGTCAACAAGTGAAACATGTTGTGTAATATCCATCTAATTGCTTATTCAGTGTCATCAGGTGGGTGTTCTTGGCTCTGCTGGATTAGATAAGCGTGTTTGGCCGAGATTCAGGGAGTTTATTTCCTTAGCTAATGTTCCCCTTTGTCATTGTAACACCCTGTTAAGCTGACCCGTGTCCCGCTCCATTCAGTCATTACCCATTACTACACAGCATACGTGATTCATGCAAGTCTCCCGAAGAGGGAAGAATTACAACCCTCTGCCACCGGGAAAACTGGATTGATTATGCATATTCAGGGAAATCAAGAGAGGCAATAAACCCTCTAAGCCACCTTTTCACACAGTAAAAGAATAATTGGCACCTTGTGAAGCATGTGGCATGTTGACCACCACAGGTGCCAGAACAAGTGCTCAAATAGAAACATGTGCACAGGGCTCTCATGTTTAAGGGAGATTTCACCTGACACAGACCTCATGACCAATATCGTTCTTATTTCTCACCTTCTTTCCTGGTTTTCTTCATTTGCAGTGACTTGTAAAATATACAATATAGTCCATTTGATGCTTTTGAACCGTTTGTGTCACAGTTTTCCTTCACCTTACATTTGGTTGAAGAGCGTAGGCTGCGATACTTTTTACTGTCTGTGAGGAAAATATGATTTCAATTCCCATGAAAATGTATTGTATTATCAATGGGAGGATAACAACAGATTAAGGAAACTCTGGGATTAGATTAGATTAGATTCAACTTTATTGTCATTACACAAAGTACAAGTCTTGGTGCAACGAGATGCAGTTAGCATCCAACCTGTAACAGTTTAGCTCCATACCTTCCTTTTTTATTATTAGTTGTTTTCATCCTGTCTCTCTAACTATCGCGTCAGTCCAGATCCTGATTCCCATCTCGTCAGTCCAGCTCCCTTCACCTGCCTCTGATCACCTCGTTAGTCCCTCATTCCCTTCACCTGGTCCTCATGCCCGTCTCACCTGCAGCCCCTCCCCTCGTTAGTCCCTCACTATTTAGCTCCCTCACTTCCACTTGTCCTCTGCCAGATTGTCTTGTGTTCATCTGTTCCCGTCTGTTTTGTTCCTGCGGGAACTTTGAGTAAATTGAATTATTTTCCAGTTCTGTCTCCTGAGTCGTGCATTCGGGTCCACCCTAATACTCCCGTGACACAACCAGAAGTGCAAAGCAGAAGAGTGCAGAGTATGTGCAAGTGGTAATATAAATATGGATAAAGTGCTGGTGTGACATCGATATGTGATATGTGTAAAGTGAAGGTGGAAGTAGAGGATATGAGGTTATAGATGAGGTAGGAGACATAAGATATACATACTATGAGTATGGACAACAGTATTACATAAATCAACAATACAGTGCAATGCTACTACACATGACAATGGTCAGGTTTCTATTAAAGCAGCGGTATAGGAGAAGGTGATGGATTCCCCCGCTTGACAAAAAGCTCAAAAGGAAAGGAGGTTCAACGTGTAACGCCGACCGACCCCGACATGTACATGGGAACGCTTCACGTATCGATGGACGGGTCAACTCCACTTATTAAGCAAACCGACAAAGAAAATGTGCAAACGTTCATGTCCGCGCGTCGAAACGGGGCCTCGCATTTCCACCATGACAATTATGAAAATGAATTAATTAGACCTCAATTAAATCGAGGAAGCTTCAGCACAGAGGCAATAACAAAGACAGACTTTAATAAAAAATACCGCTTGAACCGGTGCCTCCTGATTATTATTCAGTCTTCACGCAGACATTCTTTCTCGTCGGTTCATATACATTGACGGCAAGATTGTTCAAACAAAAATTCATAATCTGCATGGGAAGTGCATCGGCGGCGGTGGATACTTAGACAAACATACAAGATTAAAATTCTATTTATAAGAGCCGCAGAAACCTAACATTTATTGGGGGATCGTCGAAAGCTCTGGAGAAGACTCTGTGGCGCTTTGGCACAGAAAGAAACTTGTATAATTTAATAATGTGATCCGTCCAGCAGGGACACGCTCAAACATATCACCTTTAAATAACACTGAGCTGTTGTGTGGCATCTTCTTCTTCTTGCCTTGAACAATGCGAGTCGTTTCAGTTTTTTCTTTTTTTAAAGCTTCTTCCTCTGTGAGAAAGATCAGGAAAGAAAATGTCATTTTCTAATAGATTCTATAATTTATCTTTTAATAAAGATTATTACTGCAGATCCTCTTACTGCCCTGCTTATGTTTAAATCAGCGGTAATTTATTCACTTTTTTCCTTCATTGACAGCCTCTTTTCTCTGAGAGCAAAGTAATCTCAAAGTTAAAAGTGATGATTTGAAGTTTACTTAAGACCCAGATGCTTAGCTTAGTGGCATTTTGCCCAAAATGTATTGTGCTTCTCATTTGGGGTCCGGCGCAGGGTTTAGTTACAGTTGTGTCCCAATCCTCTGATTCACCTTCTTCGGGAACAGCTTCAGGGCTGCTCACAACGCTCAACTCTCCATAATGCCATCCCCTTCATCTCCCCAGTGGTCTTATTGTCTTATCCCTGGATGGAGAGAAAAAAACAGGTTAATACACATTTGGCAGAGTGAGAGTAAAGTATCTTTTTAAGATGCACACTATTCAAGTTTTTCATTTCATCAGATGCCTGTGTCTCCCAACTTGTTTAGCTACCTCGTGGGTCTGTTTTTACAGCTTTTTAAAAGATATATTTCCAGCGCTTCAGTTTGCTTTTGACATAAAAGCTTGTCGCTCGCTAATGGTAGCAGCAATCAGGTCCATTGATGCTTGATTGATCTGAGAACAGGGGATAATAAAACTGCCTTCCTTGTCATTTTCCTGATCCTGTAGTTTGGAAGCAGAGAAAATCAGAGAAAATGTTATGCAAATGATTTGTTAATCCCTTTACATTATTTGTTCCATTTCTCCCTTTCGCTTTCACACTCAATTTCCAGCACAGCGAGCTGACAGGCGGACACCCTCAGATTGCTAATTCTTAAGATAGAGAGAGAGAAAAAGTCTGACATCCATTTTGTATTTAGAGTATACTTCTGGTATTAATTAATTTGTCTTGTATGATTTACCTGAAACATGCACAAAGAGATCCTAAAAAACCTTCAAGTATTTCACTTTAGAGACCTTCAACTTTTACCTCTTTCTCTTCTTCTTTGTGTTGGAGTCTTAAGTTTAAGCTCAGAGAGCAGTGGCACATGAAACTGTGACCAGTGTTTTTTTTCTTCTTTTCGATAGTTTTGTTGTCCCAAAGGTTGGTGTTAAAAATATTAAGAAAGAGGTGGGATGGTCTTAGATTCAAGAAGCTTAAAATGCAAAATCTCAAATAAGCCCAATTTCCCCTAGCCAATGGCGTCGCATGTCGGTGGGCTTGTGTTGATCGTCTCAACTGACTCACACGCCGCCCCTCCCCGAATAAAAACACTACAGATTTACGTGGCTTTTCACAAAATGTATCTAGACATTTATCCAGCTTAATCTTCTTAACATATTAAAGTGATTTGCTTATACCCCGAAGTGGCTGAAGCTGCGAGCTCACCGCCCTTCGTGGCACTAAGACCCCGGAGGCATTGTGGACATCTTTCGCTCCTGAATGAGAGAAAGGTGGGCAGAAGTCAACCTGCTTCTCAGCTGCGGAGCTGTGGCTGTCCCCGCTGTGTGTCCATTTTATTTTTTTGTTGTGTTATTAGGCCAACTGTTGCACTCAGTCAGTGTTCTTAGGCACATGGCCGTGCCAGAGCTGCCCACACTGTGGTGTGGAGGTTTGGTGCTCTCAGCTTTTTGAGCTGAACTGAAAGAGCTCTCTCACAGAGTAGGTGTTGGCAGGATGCTTTGTTTCTTTCTGTGAATGTCATAAGAGGTATGGATAATTAGAGAACTGAAGCACGGCGATGGCGTGATTTATCCGGATGCCAACTTTATGCCTGACTGCATTTTCAGATCGAGGATGCGCTTAACCTTTTCTTTCAGACGGGACACGAATCTGAGAATCAGTAGTGACGGTTACAATGTGTTTCCCCCTTAAAACGCCACTTCACAGGCCGGACAGCGAAAAGGTCTCGCTCAAACTCGAGCGCCGCTGATGTCTTCGTTTGGCATAATGCTCTATGGATGTGCTTCAGGGCGTTATCTTTGCCAGATTTGATTAGTAGAGCTGTAAGGGTAAACTTGGAGATATTCATTGTAGCTGAAGCCTGAGTCCATGTAATGCCTTCGTGTTATTTGGCTTAATGTCTGTCAAACTTAACTCTCACATGACGGGGTCAAATTAAGCGCCTGAAATATCAAGGCATTCACTTAGTTTTAGTTTGCTTTCATGTTATGGATAAATCTGTTTGGTTTGAATTTAGATTTTTGGTGAACTGTTAACCAAATTAAGGCAGTAACAAAGTTTATATTCAATAGTAACATTCAATGTTAGCTTGCTCACCACCTCCTGCAGCTGTTCATAGCAGGTGTTCTCACTTGTTACCTTCGCATTGAAAATGCGGAAGGTTATGTTTTGATTGCCGTGTATTTATTTATTTATTTATTTGTATGCGTGTTACTCGCATAACTCCAAAGGTATTAAACCGAATCGCATGCAATTTGGTGGGATGATTGGTTATTATCCGGGGACCATTTGAGTAGATTTTGGGATCGATCGGGTCAAAGGTTAAGGTCAAGGTTGTGAAAAGCTCAAAATCATATTTTTACCAATTGGCATGCAACTAATGTATATATTGGCTTTCAAAAGCTGCAGGGTCAACCAGAAGAAGACCAAAGAATAACATGACAGAGCATAATATTTCAATAATAAAGCTGAGAATTCCGGCAACTCACAATTAAAACACTTCAAATGTGTTTACTCTGCGTAGCTAAGTTTGCATAACAAACAAATCTAGTTTCAAGGAACTGTATTTGCTGTAAACTAGACAACAACAACAACAACAACCTGCTTACCAGAGTTTGGCCTCACACAGTGACTTACTCCGTCATGATTTAAAGGAGCCTGATATGATGGGAGCCGTCCGTTTGCCTCCAACGGCTCTCAACATGGAGAAGGGAGAGCCGGCGGCTCACAGCTAACCGTGCTAACGAGGGTGAAGGTGCTAACGGAGCCAACGGTAGTTACCTGCTCGGCTTCGTGGGTTGGGAAGGCGTCAACAGCTGTAACCGCTGTATGAGGAAGGGCGGGAACTAACCAGTCAACAAAGCAAGGCGATGAACATCAGACATCACTCTTAGAGAGAGAGCGTTCAGGTAGATTTTACTCCACTATATAATAACAATAATAACTAGAATGGGCACTTGGTAGAGCACATACCTTATTGAATTGATAATATTTGACTGTTCTATGGTAAAAAGAACAGTTTGACCTTTTCATGACCTTGACCTTTGACCCGATCGATCCCAAAATCTTATCAAATGGTCCCCGGATAATAACCAATAGTCCCACTAAATTGCATGCGCTTCAAAGAAGATTTTGACCTTTTCATGACCTTGACCTTTGACCCGATCAATCCCAAAATCTTATCAAATGGTCCCCGGATAATAACCAATAGTCCCACTAAATTGCATGCGCTTCAAAGAAGATTTTGACCTTTTCATGACCTTGACCTTTGACCCGGTCGATCCCAAAATCTAATCAAATGGTCCCCGGATAATAACCAATCATCCTACTAAATTTCATGCGATTCATTTTAATACTTTTTGACTTATGCGAATAACACGCACGCACACATACAAATACACGGAGATCAAAACATGACCTTCCACATTTTCAATGCAAAGGTAACAATACATTTCATTTGGAGGCGCCTTTCAAGTCACCCAAGGTCACCTTACAATAAATTAATACAGAATAAAAGATAAAAAAAACATAGTGAATAGAATTAAAATAAATTAGTAAACGTGTCCACGTATTAGCATACCTCATGAAATGAAATGTCGTGTTTTGCACTAACCCTGTTCGAACTGACAGGTGCTTGACCTCTTGTGCTCGGACTGAAGGTGTTAAAATCATACGGCGAGGCCGTCCGCGCAACATATTGTTGAACGCGGCACCGCTCCACACAGACGAGCACTTCAAACCAACTACGAGTGGTTGCTTCTTTTCATATCGCAGAGAATAGGAGAAATTGATTGGAACTGGGAGGCTTAGGACGGGATTTTCCTCAACCATAATATTTTTTCTTTAACAACTGCAGCTTAAATTTAGTTTTTTTTCTTTTTTTTGGCTTTGTTTTTTATTTCTTTGTCCAAATCCTACCGAGTGGTGTTTCAGGTTTTTCCTTGAGTAAAAAGTTGATATTGTTGTGGGGAGGGAGAAAGGACTTTTTTTTTTCATGTGTGCAGGAATGTAGATTTCTCCCCCCCGTGAAATCCTAATTGTGCCTTGGAGGGCTGGTAGGGTATCTCTGCTCGGCTCAGCTCTACAGGATTTGTGTCTGTGTGTGTTAGAGTATGTCTCTTAGCTTGAATGCGGATATAACCCTTTCATTGCACAAGCTGCTGATTTCTCAAATTTGCCGATAGGCTGATCCCGTGCATCCCCTTAGCTTTTTGTAGAAAAAAAAATGTAAAGTTTTTGTTTTCCAAAGCTTCCATATTTAATTTTTCATTTTCTTTCCATGACATATTTTATATCTGTTAAGAATGAATGCAGATAACAAGTGGACCTCTTTTCGGTGGATCGACTGTATATGAAAATTAAGCTCCTGAGAGCAGGTGTCAATAGTGTATGGTCAGATTAAGAATAAATCTTAGGTCAAACCTACGTCTGTCCCGTGTGCTTCTTGAATTATTGCTGTGGATTTATCTATGCAAATCCAGGATAAGATCCTATCTGCCTGCAGCGACATATCCCCCTGGATTTGGTCTGTGTGAGCTAGGCAGGTTATGGTTGACAGTCAAAAAGGAATTGCAACAACATATATGCGGAGATTATTGCTGTAGTCATTAATTGTTGCTTGAAAAGGGATTAGGATTACCAGTCCTATAGAACACTCTAACACCTGTCCTTCCCCATATCTAACAATGTGACTTATTTTTTCCTTATTTCAGTATCAGTTCAAGTTGGCAAAATAAAAAAAGGCTTGATTTATTCAAATGAATCATCAACGCTGGAAATGATTCAATATGTGCCACATTCAGATGGGTGATATATTATTCCCTTGGGGAGAGGCAAAGATGGAGCCGTGGAGCTGTTTTATTTGTGCTGTCTTTATCAGTGTGTCAGGCAGAGAGGCTGAGCTTGTTCTCCATGAATGGACGAGCCCTTGAACCATAAACCTGTACCTCCTCTGATAACAGTTTTTGCATTGTGATATAAGTGCCATTCTCTGCGATGTCCTCTCTGACAGCGCTAAATATATCAACATACACAAAATGATCTGTCAGAAGAATTATTTTATTCCAACCAGTTCTCCAACACTGAGGATTCTCCGCGCTGCGCTGCACACTGTGCGTTTTCGAGGACATATTGTGGATTCTGTTACGGATTCAAATCAAAGCTCGCTATTGTGGTCGCGTTTCTCCGAGCGTCGCTATTCACGCTACGCTCTTCGCGTCTCGCCTGCAGGTGAACATCTTAACTGTTCTTTTTCGTCCTCCATGCGGTGTATCGCGGTGTGTTCAGGGTTCTGACGGTCATGGAAAACCTGGAAAAGTCATGGAATTTTAAAATGCTCATTTCCAGGCCTGGAAAAGTCATGAAAAAAACTCAAATCATAAAAGTTTGGGAAAAGTCGTGGAAATGTTGTTATATTCAAATGTTCATTTACACCGAGTTTGAAATAATTAATATGTTTTTTAAGGAAAGACGCTCAAAAATGCACAACATTTTCTAAATTGTTCATGTTTATACCGAGATTTCAGTTAAGTCGTGGAAATTTGATTTTAAGTCCTGGAAAAGTCCTGGAAAAGTCCTGGAAATCCACTGGTCAAAATGTGTAAGAACCCTGTGTATTGCCGTTTCCGCTGCCGGGACCTCAGATTGCCACATCTTCCAAGGTGGTAAGAGTGCTCCCTGAATTACTCCGTGCCCGTGTGATGACATGGCCCTGATTGTCAGACGGGTGGGCTGGTGACACTGGAACACAGACGGTGCTTGTCTGTTTGAAATATTCAGTTCCGAGCTTCCAAGCCCTGGGCAGTCCTCTCTCTCCCAGTCTCCCAACACCCAGCTTCGCCCACTGAAACAAGACTCTTCCATACTGGAAAATCTGGCCCTGTCAACTGGCAGTCTCGACTAGGTTCAGCCCACATGCCAAGCACCTCCCCCCCCCACCCACCCTACACCCCCCAACCCCCCACCACCACAAAAATCCACCCCTTAATAGGCACTAGAGTTTGCCACCCCATGTAGATGCCTTTTGGTCGCCATCCATGAACGGCGTCAATAGCATCTTCCTACACAACAGTGCCTGAACGGAGGGCACACGAAAATGTGGGAATAATTTACACTTTCTCACTGTACTACCATCAGAAACCATAATTAATCATGATAGAAAAAATGTGGAAGCCATCTTGGCTGGTGAGACACACAGTGCCTGTGAACAGGCCTGACACCTTTAACAGCTCTGATGGCCAGATAGGAATAAGTGTCAAGAGTGCTTACAACTAAGCTCCCCTCATGGCAGCATGTATCCCGCCGTCTTCAGAATTGTGTCTGCGACATGATGGTTCTTCGTGAAGTGTAACCGTTGCGAGCCTTTCTATATTATGTGGTATTATTTCGTATTATAGACGGTCGTTAAAACGACGCCGCTAAGTGTGACAATAGATCCGACGATAACGATTATCCTCCTATTATGATAAATATGTCTTTCACTGTTATCACTCTAAGTAAAAAAAAAATGGAGAGTTAAATGGCTGCCAAAATAACACATAAAGACCCCAAAAAACAGTTAATTTGGAGAGCACATGTTAAATGTGAGCTTTAGGTGTGTACAGCTTTCATAATTCATGTCAATTTGCTGTTTTCAGTTTCAGTCTACTGAACAAAAAAAATCCACTAATCCCAAAAGAACATTATTCTTTTTACAGCGTTATTATTTTCCTCTTTAACTTATTACTTTTAGAGTCAAAATAGTGGATTTAAATTCCCAAATGCCGGTGAAGTAATTAGAATGTGCTCACCATTAACTTTTATAGGCTGCACTTGGTGGTGAAATAGCAGATCCATGACTCTCAGTCTTTGACATGCTTGACAGACTAATTACGGATTTGAGTCCAGTGCTGCAATTTGCCCTGTTTGACTGTGTTGTGCTCTGAGCAGCCAAACTACACGACAACAATGTGTCCCTCTTGCCTCATTTAGCCTGGCTGCGTGCTACTTCAGAGCACCTGTTAGTGGTAGTTACTGTGTTTGAGCATGTGCATTTTGCAGGAATGCTTTCATGGCAGTGAGTAGGTGTATGTGTGTAAAGCCACCACTAGAAAGTGTCGAAAGCCTCAGCTAGCGAGATCGCATCCAGGGTGACTAATAAGCTTAACATGAGCACGGCTGTGTTCGCGAGCTCGGCGCGGTGAAAGAGGTCTTCAATGTGGAGAGAAATGCAGAAATGCTTCCCTAGGCTGCTGCTAATTCCTTCACTCCCCTCAAGCTCCAATCAGACTGTGAACCTCCGTTCTGTTCGCTGTGGCTCCACAGCGAACAGAACGGTTTGCTCTGCAAACGGCGTTCAGGGCCGACTGCATTCAAACAAGTTTTTTTTCAGAGAGCTGTGTGTGTGTGTGTGTGTGTGTGTGTGTGTGTGTGTGTGGGGGGGGGGGGTCTATCGGACAAAAAGTAACGTCTGCTTCACATATTTGCAGGTGACACAGATATCAAATGTGCAGAAACAGCATATGTTCGGTTGTAGATAGATAGATAGATAGATAGATAGATAGATACTTTATTAATCCAAAAGGGGAAATGTGTCGTCACAGTAGCAGCACCAATAAACTAAACACACAAGAATAAAATATAAAATATAAAAAACAGTGACTGTGCAAAGTATACAAAGTGAAATAGAAAATAGAAAATGTACTAATACTAATGGCAATGCCTATTGTAATAGTTTATTTTGATATTGCACATGTACAGAGGGAGTCTTATGCTTTAAATAATACATATAGAAAGATATTGTATTAGGAAATATTAGGGGAAATATTGATATTGTGGTTAATGTGTTATGAAGCATAGGGGTAATGTTTACAATGTGTATATGTCAATGGCAATAAGTAATGTTATGTATGTGCATGGAGTGATTGTTTAGTATTTCAGATTGTCGGTCTACATTTATTGTGAAAATACTTGTTTAGAGACTTGACCGGAAGTGACGTTTTGACCCGGGGTTCATGACATTCGACCCCTCCATTGTTCTAGCGGGACTTTGAACCAACGAGAAGGTGTCGAGGGTTTGACTAACCTTTGGGAACAGGTGGTTGGCTGATGTGCAACTAACACACGACGTACTGGGGAAATCGTTCTCGTCTTGACGCCGGTTAGGCAGCAACACCTGTTCCCTTGGAACTTGTACCTGCATCACCATGGGACCCACGATCGTGAGCTTTTGGTTATTCGTCAAACTTTCGTTTATACTCCTTGTGTCATGATCTGGAGTTTCTGTCTTGTTTTGTGTCTTATTTTGAAGTCCTCGTGTCACCTGCCTCCCTGTGCTCGTTTGTCCTGATTGTTTCCTCCTGTGTGATTTCTAAGCCCCGCCCTCATTGTGTCCACCTGTGTCTCGTTCCCCGTTGTCCAATCACCTCCACCTGCCTGTGTATGTAAACCCTGTCCGTCTCATTCCCGGTACGGCTTCGTACCGCTTGGTCCGCGTTTTGTCGTCCCGGTTTGTCCGTTGAAACTAAATATTGTTTGTGCAGAAGTTACGTTGGCATTGTGTCCTCTCTCGCTCCTGACACCTTGCCATTAAATCCTGTTGAACTTGATTCATGGCATCCTAATCCTGAGTTCCATCGAGCGCGAGAGGCCCCCCAGCACAACTCACTCTTTACGTAGCAGCAGGTGTACGTTTGGTACATTCAAGCGTTGTAATCCGTGTTTCTTTATATTCAAAGTGATGATGTAACGAGGTAAACTCGTGTTTCGTACTCCGCTGTGATTCCACTTCCGCCGCTGCGTCCTCACGCTCGTGTTTGTCTAGCTCGTGGGGAACTAGTAGCCGTGTTGACTTTGGGCCTGGGATACGCGTCTGTATCAACATGTGACTTTCCTTTGACCACGAGGCTCCTCCAAGTGTGGATTTATAAGCCACTTCACACTCCACTCCTGTGTGGGAGGCAGGCTGAGTTAAAAATAGGCAGGTTTGGAGGTAGTGAGCAGCCCGCTCTGTGCGAGGCGCTTAAGAACACACTGAAGAGTATTGGCATCCTCTTTGCATATCATTTATATGTGTCAATAATCAATCCGAGTGTTAAACCAGTAGCTGGAGTTGTTACTGGCTCTTGTGAAATATCCTGAATCCTCTTGTGTAATGGTCTGAGCAGCATTAATAGCACTCGCGTTGCAGCGAAGGGGCAAGAAGCGCTTTTATTATGTGTTGTGGAGTTTTATATAACAAGCTGATGTGTTCATGTAATGGCTTCACTCAAACCCCCATCTTTAGCTGGTTGACCTTCTGTGTTTGTGTGTCAATGCACAGTGTGTGTCCATGTGTCTACGTTTCTATTGTTCCCCATCTTAAAGCCATATAGTATCGGGATTTTCTTTATTTTGAAGTCGGAGGAGAGTCTTCATTTTTGTGTGCGTCAAAATCAAATCGGATAAGTCTGAGATTTGAAGTCAGCTCCGTCTTCTTTAAATTGCATTCATACACGACTAACTTTATTTCCTAAATATATTTTGAGGGAATTGTAACTAGAGCCTGGATTATGTTCAGTGTTATCGTTTTTTACGAATAAAGCAGGTGTGACATTTGAGTACACGTCAAGCAGGTGGGCCTGTAACAAAAACCCTGTGGCTAAAGTTAGGGAAAGTTTCAGGTATATGTTAAGGAAGTAAAAAAGCAACTGTTTAAATAAAATATTTAACCAAGACTGTGCATTTCCCTTCTAATCAGGTGCCTAAACGTAACCGTAAACGTTCCCCGATTTCATGACCACTAGGGGCGCTGTGGAGCGAAGCTTTGACGAGCGGATCCCCGTTTTGTTTGTATCGCCCACACGGATGCTACCTGCCATTGGTGTCACGCGTGTCCAATGATTGACAGTTTCTGGTGACAGTGGTACAATAGCAAAGGCCCTCTTGAAGAACTGTTACCAAGGAACCATGGATGTCAACGGTGCGCAATCTGAAATGTAAAAACATTGGCGTTGCAAAAGTTAGGAAGACACGACGCGTGCAAAGTGTTTTGGTGTGTCAAGAAAACTAGTGCACTTTTAAAAAACATTAACTATGCATTAGTTGGTACAAGCATATGTCGTATTGCAAGAGCAGATACTCTAGGGTACACATATGAAACGTGTTTTCTGTATATAAAAACATTGGATACCACACACCCCATAATGCAACTCAACCTAAAAAAAAAAAAAAAGCTCAAGCCTAGATTAGTACTCAAGTCATGTAACTTTCGTCCTTTTCTACTGTTTCTACTATGATTATTACGTTATTGCCTGTTTCACAGGCTGAGTACCCTCAATAAGTTTTGATATTTGAAGTGTTAGAGCATCATCTCCCATCACACGTTTGGTTTATTGGTACCTGAGGACAAGAGGCATACAAAGCCTTCTTGCTGACTGCATTTCATACCTGCAGACCATTCAACACGTTTAGGTATCTAAGCATTTGTATCTATGGCTATGACGTCGTAACAGAACCATTTATACAATATTGTTTGACAAAATTCCCCACATTTCTAAAAATCTCCTTCACCCAGTTCCTCTGTGGCAGATTACTGACCAGCCGTTTAGGATTTACCAAGCAGAAGGTTTCATAATACTGCTTGCAGTGAGGAACAATGAGGTTTCAACGCTTCTGCAGATGAGAGGTGTGTGTGTGTGTGGGGGGTGACTATTATTAATGGCAAGAGCCTGCTCACCTGTAAGGATGGTGACCTCTTGGTGAGCGCCCCAGTGTCTCCATCTCATTTTTGGGGCCAAGGCCCCCCCCCCCACCCCCACCCCCCCCCGACTCTCTGGTCAGGATTCAATTACTGCTGACTGGCTGACCTTTGACCTCCCCTCCAACGGGATGAACCTCCTCTTTTTGTCCTGACACTGTTACGCTTCGCATCACTCGCCCCTCTCACTCCTATCTGCCTCCGAAATGAGACCTTATTACTTTTGTCCTGAGTATAAAAGTCGTTAATATTCACTTGATACTAGATTATATATTGACTTTCATTTTGAGTCTTTAAAAAAAATCCCATTCAGCTGCAAAAACTTTTTGTTGTTGAGATTTATCATTTAGCAAATGTACTGTGTTTTAGAGTCTCTATTTTTCTGTATTTTCAGATCGATCTTTCAACCTTGTTCTAAGCTGCAGTCGATGGTTTCTAAGCCATCGCCGTGTCTTAATCACAACTGTTAATTACCAGGCGAGTTCAAGTATTTTTGCTACTTAAACAGGGATTTGGGATCGATGCGTTGCTCCGTCGAGCACAGTTGACCATTTAATGAAACGCTGTGTTTTCTTTGCACAGAGGCTGGAAGAGATGAAGAACAGGGAGGGTGAAGAAATGGGTATATTAATAGGCAGCGGTACGGATGACACTGCTTGGTATCGGGTCAGGGATAAAGCATGAACTTGTAAACTCACAGTGGGGCCTCTCCTCCCTCCCTCTCGCTAACTCTCTCTCTCTCTCTCTCGCCCTTCGCGGTGTCGTCAGTGAGCGGAGCCCAGGCAGCTCTACGAGAGCGGCGATTAGACGTCTCTCTGATTCTCATCCCCACCAGAGTTCACTCAAAGGTAAGCCGGTAGTGTACATCCTCGGAGACACTGGTATAGGCCTCCGCCTTTGTTCTCTGCCGTCTTCTGTTTTTGCAAATAGTGTATCTGCTCGATGCTATTGGCATGTGGTGGGAGGTTCACAACGTCTCTGGAAAAATGCACAATATACAACGTTTTTATTTATTTCATCAACTGCAACTGCATTTCTATCATATTTAATCATGAGGAGATTTTGATTGACTCCTCCATCAAATCCCCCACACACACACACACACACACACACACACTGTCACCCAGTCAGCTGCAGGGTTTATTCCAGCCGCCTGGCGTCTGAGGTTTGGTCCCATCGGGCCGTTTTGCTGTGATCTCGATGGGCTGTGGGATGTTAATCCCAAGAGAATGCAGGCTCAAGCCCCCCCCCACCACCACCCCACCACCCCCACCACCACCACCTCCAGCCTCCACCCAGGTGCCTCCTGTCTAATGGAGCGATGGAGCTCGGTGGTCTGTGACCGACACCTACCCAGATTTCACTTCTGCTCCGAGCTCTCTGATTGTTCTGCTATTTTTGAAGTCCTTTAAATACCATTAGAGAGTGGTAAATCAACTAGATTATAAAACGTTAAACACAGGAACGTTAAAACAATTCCTTCATATTCGATTTTCCTCCGAAATTTAGAAAATAAACCGTCCTCAGCGAGAGATCTGATTCGCTGTCGTGTTGAAGCAAATCTACATTGCAAATGATCATCGAGGCTCAAATGTTATGTTTCCTCATTTGTATTAGTAGTTAATACTGATAACATAGATGTTTTAAATGTGTTCCTTCCATTATCCAGCCATGAGAATTAGCCCCGTTTAAACGTGTTTTAATATACATTTAGTTGGTTCGAGCCACGATAAATTATTTCAGATGGCACAATATGCATCTGTTTTTCCCTGGAGTCTTTCACACATATCTGTGCGTAATTAATGTGGATTTTGACAGATGGAGAAAAAAGTGTTCTTGTAAGAGGGAAGGGTACATGCCACAATGTGTGAAGTGCAAGCATGTAGGGAGCTTCTTGTATTATTTGCTGCCCGTGCCAGCTGGACCAGCCGGATTCTTACAGGTAGAAAATTCAAGCGCACATTATGTGCAGACATCATTGAAATTCAGTGGCGGCCATAAATAGGCTGTGTGTTTGTTGTTACAGTTAGAAATTAATGTGAAATGCTCTTAATGTTGTTCTAAATTTGCCTTTAGGAAAAGTAAGCCTGTCCTATATATATACAGTACATCTCCGTCCATGGTAACTTTCGTGAAATATCCAATAAAGTGACATTTCTTTTAATGATAATTGTGACTGGAGGTGATGTTTAATTTAATTGCCTGTGTGCACGTGTGTGTACGTGTCTGTGTGTGTGTTTTGTGTGTGTGTGTGTGTGTTTGCTGTTATTTAAACCATGCTATTTCTGAATGCATCAGGGTCTGACTTAAATATTAGTGTAACTACATTATCACAGTGTTTTTGCCTGGTAGCAAACATGTACAAATGAGGATTACAACTCTTGAGAAGGCAACAGGTCATGGTTGGTAAGCCGCCCGGGGGGGTCACTGATATAGAGTCATTTTTGACAGGCTGTGGAGGAGGCTCTATTGTTCCTGGTGTGTCTGGATGTTACCTGCAGGCACTATCGCTGAGACTACAGTATTATCCTATTATTAGGCTTAGTTGTTTACGCTTATTACCGCTTGTCAGGTAGGCAGAGAATCCTTCTGAAAATGTGCATCTGCAGAAAAATACATGACTACCTCTTTATCTCATTCGAGTACATCGGCTTACGATAATTTTCAGAGTCTTGATAGGACACAACAAACAGAAATGCGAGGTTTATGTTTACATGCGAGCGTTTGATTCTGTGACATGTTTCACTGCGGCGCAGACAGCGTTGTTTGGCAGTCGGTGTAAGAATGCAAGAAACGCAGCATCTGTTCCATATGTATTAAAGCCGATATCATTACTTGCTGCAGTTGGAAGTACATCCACAGTAAGAGGACATCGTGGATTGAAACGGCCTCGATTCATGTCTGTTTGTAGAGGAAGTGAACAAAATAAAAAAAGCCCATCATATGGTCTGGCAGATTTTGGGCACCAGACCAGGGTTGACAAATGTGCTCTTGCAATAATTCAATCTGCTCTCATAATTCTCTAACTTTTAGAGACAGACCGAATGAAGAATCTCCGGCAGTTTAGCCGCCAAGTCAACGTCCAATAACTGTGATCAAGTGTTAGTTAAGATGCTTTTTCTCTCACTTTATCTATTGACAGATTGAGGGGTACAAAGATACTGGATAAGTGGCCGAAAGTTACTGTGAATATGTTAACGAGAGGATTTGGTATACCAGATCCAAAATGTTGTCATTTCATTGATGTCACAGTAATAATATTACATTTAGGGAACAACAGAGCTGTATTTGAGCTACAAAGTGTACCGCAGTAGGTGATTAGCATGGCTACACAACATATTCTCATGGAGATTGCTACCTTTGTTTAACTGTCTTAATTCATGCTTTTTACAACAATATTGTCACGTGAAATATTTATTTTTCTCAGGAACATTTTTGCCTTGACAGCTGAAGTAGAACTGTGTTCATATTTTGTGCCAAGCCAACAAAAAGGCAAACCCAACTTTCTGGATTGAACTGTGTTTTTTCATCATTGTGTACGCATAAAAAAAAGTTAAGCACTTATGAAATTATGAATATAATGAAAATCCTTTTTTTTTAAGGTACATTAAGTTAAGTAAGAAATTAAAATAAACGCATCTGTATGGAAGTAAGTGTTGTTGGCTGCAGAGTCATTGGGCGATGTGAAGCACAAACGGCACGCGGCTGGTCAGGTCACGGCCTCCAGGCCAGTCTCAATATGTCCGGTATATTATCTGTATTCAAAATCTTAATATATAAATCCTCTTTTTGTTTGCAGAATAAGATCTATGTTCTAGTGATGGTTGATCCTGATGCTCCAAGCTGTAAGCCAACGTCTGCTTCCTGGAGGCACTGGCTGGTGGTGGACATACAGGTAGAGTAAGTCTACAATAACCTCTGCTCTCACTTTTTTTTAAAGCGTCCTGTGTGTTTTAGAGACAGGGACACGGACAGCATGTGTTATTGGATTAGAAGCTCCGATGCTACCGATTTATGAAGGAGCGTTTGGATATTTTCTTTTTCTCTTGAAAATTTTGCATTTTCATAATCTCGGGGTCTCACTTGGCACGTCTCGTGTTTACATCTGCACCGGGGCCCATCGCAAGGCTGGAAAATTATGAATGGTTTTAAAGCCTAACTTGGTGCAAAAAGGGATGCCAAGTTCAAAAAATTTAAATTTTTCATATCGTGTATCTCGTGCAATAAATGCCTGTGACAAAAGTGTGGGAGTAAGTCTTTCTAAATGGCTGTGAAAGTTTGCAAGGCCCTGTCAGCGGCAATTTCCCTCCGCTGCAGAGAGCCGGCGACGTGTCGATGCAGGCGTGTGAGACTGAGATTGAGGAGAGCAGCATGTGAGGCGCACACTCTTTCTCCCATAGAGCTCCAGTCCCTCAGCTCCCCCTCCAGTGGAGAGATCTTGGCAGAGTGTCCTCCCTTCATCTGTTCCCCCAGGCAGAGCAGCTCCCCCAATGATCCACACTTCTCCATATTTTACACCCCCGAAATGGGCACCGCTCCGATCCCCTTATTTCTCTTCATATTTCACTCCTTTTTTATCCATTCGTTTGTGTGTTTTCACATTCTTGCATTCTAACGCCAAATGCGTGTTGAGTTGTTGATTGCCTCAAATATTTGGTGGTTTGCAGAAATGTTATAATCCCGCGGGAACCGGGAGATCAACCCAGTAGATTAAGACTAGCGGTCTGAAAAACAACCGCACAAAGACGCTTCGGCGATGTAGCGCCGCTCCCGTTTTTTATTTTATAAGACGGCGTTGTACGCTGAAGTAAATGCCGCATTGATTCGAAGATCCAAATGGGATGTCTCTAGGATATATGTTTTAGAGAAAATGAGAATTGAGAATTGAGAATATCGTGATTCAGCTCATCGACGCTGCGCTTAACAGATAATGCGTACAGCCGCACTTCTACTTGCCTGTAAGGCTGTTTACCTCATATCGCTCCCATATTTTGTATTTTATTTTTATTTTATATTATTCCCACATTTGTTGTCCGAGCACTTTATATTTATCTTTATCTTTATCTTATCTTATAATTAAGTTTCCGCGTTGATTGTTATTTGTCATGTCTAATGTTGCACCTTCCGCTAAAAAAAAAATCCTTGTTTGTGTAAACATTCCTGGCAATAAACGGTTTCTGATTCTGATTCTGATATGTAAATGATATACTAAAAGAAAAGTCCACTTTATATAATTAGGCATCACCTTTGCTCCTTATTCTTCAGCCCATGAAGTCCGTCTGGCCATGAGACCAGCTGTGAATAAACAAATGTCTTTCAAGTGCTCAGACGGACCACATTCGCTCTCGCAATTCAATTTCCTGTCACTCGTGTGGGTGTTGACCTGCGTTGTCCACGTAGGGATTGGCCACTGTGATGGGATGTTTTTCTGATTGTGACTGGTGGTTGGTCAGAAGGGTTAATGAGCCTTTTGAGTGATGCCAACCTGTAGTGGGAGGTGTTTAATTGACCGGGGTGACTAGGTCACATCACACAACCTCAGTTTAGTTTTTTCAAGTGTCGATGTGAATGTGTTGGATTTTGTTGCAGGGCAGTTGTGGTTTTGACAGCAATGTAGTTGAATTTCATAAATGTGTGTGTGTGTATGTGTGTGTGTGTATTTTTAAAGAGAGAGAGTCTTTTGTATGTGAGGAGAGTGAAGTACTTTACAATAACAGTAATACCGCATGGTAGATTATTTGTCAAGCAGTAGTTTATTTAGCGGAAGTTGGGTCATGCCTTCAAATGTCAAATGGATCAGTACTTTTGATCCTCACTGCTGCAGCAGTATTATTATTGCTCTCTCTCTCGCTCTATATATATATATATATATATATATATATATATATATTTATTTATATTTATGTATTTATATATATATATATATATATATATATTCATATTTATATATATATATATATATATATTCATATTTATATATATATATATATTCATATATATAAATATATTTTCATATATATATATATATATATATATGGTCATTAGCCCAAGGTCATGCAGTCTTGTAGATGAACATGTATATATATACAGTATATATATATATATATATTCATTCATTAGTCCAAGGTCATGCAGTCTTGTAGATGACTCAATAATTAGTGTGTATTCTTTATCCGTAGCCACAGCTAAGAAGGTAAAAGATTTCCTTAATTCGACTGAGAGTGAAGCGAGGTCAGGCCGGACCGGGCAACGCGGCATCATAGATTTGCACTGATTCTCCAGCCGAGGCCTCATTAGAGCGGCGATTGCAACAGAACAAAGACACACCAGCTACCTGATTTATTATAGACTCATCATTCACCTTGCTTTGAGCTGAATTATTGCGCCAGCTCTTCACTGATCACAACATGTGCTGAGGATCTGCTCACAATGAGTCAGCCATGCCGAAGCCCTCTTAACCAAAGAGAGAGGTGTTTGAGAGCTTGGTATTTGTAGCCACACACTGTACAGTGCCACATACTTGTAGTATCCATCCTTAACTAGTGTGGAGCCTAATGTGAAGCTCGATTTAGCGTTGGCTTTAGAAACAGGAAGGTTTGTAACAATTCAAGCCTTTTCTCTTCAGGAAGACCAAAGACTTGAATTGTTACAATTTTAACGCTTCTCCAAAAAAGATGGCCTTTAACTTCTGATGTTTTTTTCCCCTGTATTGATATTTCTGAACACATAAATTAAAGGAAGAGAACATGTTTATGTTATATGCACACAATATAAAGATGCACAGATACCACTTTTTGCAGACCAATTACTGTACAAGTACTTACATTGGAAAACTTGCCGATACAGAGGACCAATATGAGTACTTAATAATACCTTTTAAAGTTCTTACAATTACTTTTACCCCCAACGCCGTCTTCACGTCTCTTTCCACCGACTTACCTCTCATCATCAGCCGGGTGATAAGTGAATCACAAACCGTGATTACATGCATTCGAATAACTGGCTTAGTCGGACTGAAATCGAATTATCCGTATCTTGTAAACACCTTTGTTCGACTATGTGTGGTCCGACTACGATCCGATCAACACCCCTGGATAACTCGATCCGATCCGGTTGATAATCCGACTATCGTGGCATGTAACGGTGGATTGGATTAGGAACCGGACTTTGCGTCTTTGCAAGCAGAAATGGCCGTATCACCACGAGTTGTAATGAAAACAGCGCCACCTATCGTATCGGAGGTGACATGCTTTCGGCCAATGATTCGAATTACTCACTGCCATGTATATTGGGATAATAGCAGATCCCCCAAAAGATAGCATAGTCCCACTAAAGCGAGATTCGAATTATACCATCATGTAAACGCACTGACGGACTCTTAGCGTGTGTCGCCTCGTGGGTCTTGAGGAGTTGTAGCATTTATTCACAAAACTAACTGTATGCTACAATCGCATCGACAAGATAACGGATAACTTCATACTCTCTCGTCGTCTCGAGCTGTCGCGTGATGATGTCACGACGGGATTTTGATACACTGGCGGAAACGCTGACGGACACGACGCTTGGCGGGAACACAGATTTCAGGCTAACTGAATAGAGGATTTATCGAATGTAGAAAATGTGTACAAAATGTAGAAAATGTACAAAGATACAACCTATTTACTTGGTATTTAGTTGGTATGTCACAGGAGCTGATACAACTTTGCTCTAAGGGTGGATATGAAGTAAATGTCGCTCTAGTCATGGCTAGCTGTATTTGTATACTAGAAACTTTAACTACATTACATTACATCACATGTCATTTAGCAGACGCTTTTATCCAAAGCGACTTACAATAAGTGCATCAATCTAGAGTTCAAACTAAGAACGACAAGAATACAGAAAGTACCATTTCTTCAACATAGTCAAACTACAAAAGTACCATAATAAGAGCTTTTTAAGAGCCACTGAAGTGCTAATCTGTGTTTTAATCCAGATATAGTCGGAAAAGATGTGTTTTTAGTTTCCGGCGGAAGCTGTAGAGACTAGATATGTCTTCTTTGCTTGCTTTAGTTGAGTTTTTAGATAACAGTGTAAACTGTGTGGCTAGGTGTCTCGTCTTCTCCCACCAGCTGTCATCATTAGATGCTCTTTGTGCATATTCATCCTAACTGCCTGCATTTTACTGACTCCTTAAGCAACAGAAACTTCATTTAGAATCTCCTCCAACACGCTCTGTGTTTTAGTTTTTCTTTTTCAATTATGGACAATTACCAAAATAACCATCAACAGATTGTTGTCTCGCTCTCAAAGTCAAATTCCAGATTGCGAGCCTCTCCCTCCCTCACTCTGATCTCCCAGAGTCTAAACCGATGCAGATGTTCTGCTCTGGTCTCGCAGCGATAATTACTGCAAATCATTATTATCTGAATCGAGGCAGCTTATATAAATACAGCAGTGGGTCTTACTTTGGCTTGTTAATACTTATTCGCTCATTATAATGTTGGTTTTTAAGTCGATATGATGCAACATGAACTTACAAAAGAGTGCCCCAGCTTTATAAATACAGTGTTAGCTCTGTAGTTGTTTGATGTTTCTCATCTATCCAGTGTTCTATCTCTATAAAATCACCTTTTAAATAGCGATATATAGCCTTAGGTTTTTATGGATTTCTGCTTACTTTTCATAATGATGTATGAAGTTTATGTATGAGGGTTTATCGCAATTACATTTTCTGTGCCTCAAATTATTTCTTCATTCCAAAAAGATTATTTTAAAGTAAATGTGCACAATATGTAGATATCGACCGGATGCAAACACACGTTAGCCTGTCTGCTCGTTTATTGTTTAATTTAAACAAAAAGCAGTTTTCTTAAGTTTTCTTACATGAGGTTAATTCACAATAAGCCCAGAGAGTCGGGATCCATCATGAGCTGTTCAGGCTGGAGTCAATCTTCATTTCCAGATTCACTTCAACGAGGTCTTTGGATGGGAAGCCGTCGTGTGTTTGTTAACTTCCTCTCCCTGGCTAATTGAAGGCCAGTTGGACAGTTTAGCACACAGTGTGCTGTGCTCATTATTATGGCGCATGAGGGATTTGCATGCTTTAACATCCATCTCTGTTGTAGCAGCTCCCCAAGGGGAACAGAGCCTGTGTTCTGCTGCTGGTCAGGGAAATACAAACAGTGAAGTATTGTGACTGTATCAGACCAGCTGGCTTTGTGTTTGTGAATTATGCAGCCTGCAGAGATCGTCTGCTCCACACCTCAACGTGTCCTTTAACAGCAAACTCTTAGGATTGTAACCCCTTATTGCATTTTATGAAAAAAAATGTGTTATTTTGTCATCGTTATTATTATCAACCACACACCTTAGACGGACCCCTTGACCCCCCCCCCTGTTAGTTCTTTCTTCCTGCCATCAGTATTATTGTTGTTTGATCATAATGATGAAATACCATACGTGATGCAATAGCTTATTTATTATTATCATTTCGTAGTTTTGGAAACAACAAGTTCACGTCACCGATGAACAAGCTCTATCAGGTTGATGTCAAGTTCTGCAAAAGCTCTCACACAAGCCATTAGCGTTTGAGCTGAAGCGAACGATAGTACTGAGGGCTGGCATTAAATGTATAATCTCTGCAAAAAGCCAATATTCAATATTGCAAATAAACATCCACAATTGCGTTGTTCTTTATCCTGTAATTATCTCTACTGTGGCATGTTGTGATTTAAGCGTTTCTTTTTTTGACAGACAGCTGCCCCCATATGGAAGCCAAAAACAATTTCCCAAAGGCCAGACGAACCACAGCTAGCTTCAGTGTGAGAACAAAGAGCCATTGGTATTATTCATAATTAAACTCTTATTGTGTACTCTGCTGAATATTTCCATTCTTCTGCCTCTCTCCTGCTCACTCTGGTTCCCCCTCTCCGTACTTTGCACCTCGTGCTGGGAACATCTGTCTGGCGTCAGAGTGGAGCCTGGCTGTGCAGATTGGAGCAGGTAGAGGAGCACATTGTAGCCCGGCTAATGATGAGAGTGTCTGCCCTCTCTCTCTTGGAGGAGACGCAAGCTGCTGCTTCACGCTCGCTCACTCCACTCATACGCCCAGGGAAACAGATTTCCAAACATATGCAGTATGTTTTTAATCCAGTTGAGCACTTCATTTCCCAGCAAACACAAATAACCTTACGGGACATCCATATCTTATGACAAGGGGGTGGGCGCAAAGGAATGAAAAAAAAAAAAAGGTTTTTAATGTGATTTTTTTTTTTTCCACTCAAAAGTTGCTAAACATGCTCATAACCCAGGTTAACAGTTTGCTTGTTTATGGTTTCACAAACTTTTACATAGACGTGCCTCCTGTTTCCAAGTCATAGGAAGCAGCTTCATCCAATCCAAACTGTTGGCATCCTTTGTTTAAACTTAAACTGACGTGTTCTTTGTGAGTAGTGCCTGGATGAATTGTAACAGATTGTTGTCAAAGATAAACACGTTAGCAGTAAGTAGAATAAGTATCCGATTAAGTTATGCCTGAACTTAAATAATTGTTTTCGTAAATTACGCAGAAGTCCGAAAAACGACTTGTATTTTGTATTATACGTTTCCTATTGCTGCTGGAATTAGTTTGACCCCGATAAAGTTTCCACTGCGGGTCATTTATCTTTTTTCCTAAATCCTCCCTCAGTCCAAGTCAACAATAGCCCTTAACACGGAGACTCAGCTGGAGGTGCTTAACATTTAGAGCGGCGCTCATCCTGCTGTCAGCTACAGCCAGACAAATGTCAGAGGTGCTACTACACAGAGTTCAGCTTGTGGAAGTCATTCCCTCATTAAACCTCTCCTCTCCACCTCTCAGCCACATGCGGATGCTGGTGTTGTTAGTTTGGCTTTTTTACATTTAGCGTGGCATTATTTCAATTTTTTTTCCCAGTTTTTTTGACCTTTTCTAAGGTTTTCCACTTTTATGTATATTTGTGTGTGTGTGTGTGTGTGTGTGTGTGTGTGTGTGTGTGTGGTCTGCACCCACAGATTGGTGTGCAATTTGTACGCTGATTAGTGGAGTGCAAACATCCTCTAATAATACGATCGATCGTGTCTTACTTTCAGCTTATTAACAAACACGGTTTCTTCTTCTTCTTCTTCTTCTTCTTCTTCTTCTTCTTATCCTTCCTCCTCCTTCTCTTCTTCTCTTCCTCCCTCTTCTTCTTCTTCCTATTCCTTGTCTTATCTTCTTATTCCTCCTTCTCTTCTTCTTCTTTCTCCCTCCTCTGCCCTCTTTCTCCTCTTCCTTCCTCTTCCTCCTTGCTCTTTCTCCTCCTCTTCTTTCTCCTCC
Organism: Liparis tanakae; assembly: GCA_036178185.1. Lineage (NCBI taxonomy): Eukaryota > Metazoa > Chordata > Actinopteri > Perciformes > Liparidae > Liparis > Liparis tanakae. The sequence continues at coordinate 22,702,041 of CM070094.1, read as the reverse complement.
TTCTTCCTCCTTCTCCCCCCTCTTTCTTCTTCTTCTTCTTCTTCTTCTTCTACTTCTTCTTCTTCTTCTTCTTCTTCTTCTTCTTCTTCTTCTTCTTCTTCTTCAGTGTGGGCTGCTGCTCTCACTGTTCTCCGCCACCTAAAGGGAGAATTACATAAGAATCCTCCGCTCAATTGTCAGCTCCATCCCCCGTCCAAATATAACACACACACACACACACACACACACACACACACACACACACACATATACATACACACGATACTGTAGCTGATGAACCGACCCGCCTTGCCATCTCTGTAACACCTGACCTCCCCGCTGTGCTTGAGACGATTGAGGAGGTTTCGTGAAGAGCGTGAGCTGCTATACGGTTTCCCTTCAGAAGCTGTGGATGCAGTCGGGCCAGCGAGGGAATTATCATCCATAAATTATCATTTTCACATATTGCTTACTATTTTTTTTCGAAGAAAATTTAATTCCTATTGATTTTTACCAAGTGCATTCAGTCTCCTTCATGGGGAGGAAGACATGAACTCACTGACATTGGTGCCAGTGTGCTACATTAACGTACACCTGGGTAAATCATGATGAGTCTCCAAGAAAACACGGACAACCTGGAAAGCCCCCCTTTTTGATCCGGTCGGTCACACTATAGCCTCGCAGGGGGGGAAAAAAAAAGAACAGATTGGACCTTCTCCATGCAAATGCAGTTTGAAACCAGTAGCGCTGCACACATAAAGGCGCTTCTTTTAATACGTGCCCCCTTTCTTCACACCCACGACCATTGTGTATAAAATCCTGTTTTTCCTGAAAAGATTTCTAGTCGCAGCCGCAGACAATGTTCCCCCACACAAGCTGTCGTCTTTGTCATCCCCCCCCCCACACACACACACACACACACTCCACTTCAGTCAGTAAAGCAGGTTCTCTGGCAGTCGGCCCCGCGCGCAAATTCATGTGTTTCAGGGTACAGGTGTGTGTGTGGGGGGGTCGGGGGGGTCTGCCGAGTCTGCCTACCTGTTCCCCCTGTAGACGGGTCAGTTTTGACAGACATGGAGCAGGGAGGGGGGAGGGGGGGGGAGCAGACATGGAACCCGAGGGGGGAGAGGGGCGGGTAAATGAACAAATGTCAGGGTTAGTGGGGGGTTGCCGGGCCGCGGCGGTGGAAAACGCTTCCTCTTAGGGGTGTCTCCTGATCGGGTGCGGTGAAGGGGAGTGAGGCATGCTGATAAAAACAACTCACTAACAATTATGTTCACCTAAAATAGCCCTTACTTAAGTATATAGCATGGTTGCCAGTTAATTGTACACAAAAACAAAGACTTCACAAAAGACCTCCTGCAGCCAATGTATTTTCTTTTATTTTGGCACGATAATTAAGTGTGACAGCTATGAATGCAAAGTTGGCAGATATTATAGTGGCCTGTCTAACTCTAACGTGCTGATTAGGATTGTTTGTATTCCAAAAGTTAGACCGAACTAAAGAACTGGAAAACTATAGCAGTATAACGCGAAGAACTATCCCGTGTAATGAGCAAATAATTAGATCTGGTATATAGCGTTTCAGTTTCTGCATCATAAAATAAAGTGCACTCACATTCCAGAAACACTGCAGGTGAAATCTACCATGATTTCCTAAAAAAATACTCAAATGTCTAGACATCATTGTTACCAAAGCATAGTGATGGAGGATTGGCAATTATATGTAGATGTGAATGAAACCAATTAAATAATAATTTATCTGTGTATTTTTCAGAACTTGACTATTACAAAAAAATTGCACACTTTCTGCAGATTACAGCCCATAACTGTTCCTAACCGAGCAGCTGACTGAATGGGATTTAATGGCAGTGTTCCTAATATTTCCTGGAGATAATGCTTTTCTTAATGGCGATTGAAAAGCCACCATCAATACGACGCTTTAAGTAGAAGCCAACATTTTATCCGTTGTTACACTTGAGTAATTTGTGTACCATTTCTGCATCTCCTCTGAATTGTTCTCTGCAATTGTTCAACTTGTGCTTATTGATATGCTGTAGGACTAACAACCATACAATCTACCAAGACCTCTGATCTGTACTATTGACCATTATCATAGCCAAGAGGTTTGTTACAATGTGGTATTTTTATGCTACACTTGCTGAGGAACCTGTTTACATTCCAGGGTGCCGTATAGTTCACTTCTCTCCGCGGCTCAGTCTGATTCCAAAGCACTGTATAGATTTCTTTCAGCTGATGAAATTAAAAAGACAGCAGTGTGTGTGTGTGGTGTGCCTTCCAGCAACGCGATTTGTCTGCGAGTTCACGATACGGGTTGAGAGGGGAGTTCCTTTGGGGGGGATTAAATAGCTCCCTCTCTTCCTTCCCTCCTCCCCTGCCCTCCATACTTGGAGAACACAAACAGCTCGCAGGGCTGTGCGGTACTCGTACAACATGTTTGCCACAGTGCTGCTCACAGGTAACAATAAGCCACGGTCAAAGGTTAAGAGGGATTGTGGAGCTCAGATTCTAGTGTGTTCCTCTGGCAAAACATTGTGCGCGCAGGAACAGGAATGAGTGCCCATAGTAACGCTGGGAGAAAGAAAGAGAGAGAGACGGAGAGAGCGAGTTGGCTCGGAAGACAGGGGGTACCAAGACGAACAAGACCAAGGCCGGTGTCGGACGAGTCTAGGTTAGGACAGTTGTAGTTTTGCTCTTTGACTCGTGCGATAGCAGCTTCCCAAGATGAAAGATGTAAACTAGAGAGCTGTCTTTCTATTGTAACACTCACACCCGACTGACGTTTTCTGTTAGTGTGAATTACTTAAAGCCCCACTATGTAGTTTTTCCCTTGTAGCGCCCCCTTCAGGTATTTAACGTTTACTTCAGTGTCGTAAATACCCAGTTACGATAGATCAGGTGTCGTGAACCTCTGGCTCTGAGCCATATATGGCTCTTCCGGTGACGCATATGGCTCTTTTGAATTTGAGTTTTTCTTTTATAATCTTCGCCCGCCCCCCTGTAACTTTCTCTCTCCTCCAGATGACAGCAGCAGTAATGTCAGGTCCCTTTCTTAAAGACGTCTTTGTTCTTTTATTAAACTAAAGGTCTGTTATTGATCGTCTCCACAGCAGCATGTCTCTCTGTCTCTACGTGTCGCGTAGCGGAGCAAATAAAAAGTCACCTGTGAGGTGGACTGGACTATGTGACGTTGGTCATCACTGACAGAAAGCAGGTCCAAGTACATCCGGGTACTACCGGCTGCAACCGGGCGGCTACAAAATCGTACATTCTTTTTCAGTGGAGTAGTAGAATAGCAGAACATGATTAACACATGTAAACTACGAGCGCCTCCAAATGATGTGACACTCCGGTACTTGAGGACACGTAGTTACAGTCGACCACGCCATGTTGAAAGCTGTTGAGAGGCAATAGGAATGCCCCCAATCCCATCGGGCAGTAGTTCAGAAAACTTCAGGTCATCTCTTTACCCAATTGCAAATTTGAGTTTGTCAAAAAAAGACTGTGCTGTAATATAACCATCAATGTCACCTGCTGACGAGAAAAAGTGTCGTTAAGGATGCGTGGGTACGTTAATTCCTCCGGAAAGATGTCCATGTTTGTAATTGAGAAGAGTGATGATGGAGCTCAGTAAATGCGTGTTTCCTAAGCGCTCTTAAGCAACTGATGAACTTGGACGTGGATCTGAACTGTTGGTTAGATTTAAGCCATGGTGAAAGTCTATCTCTGAAACCAGATCCCTGCCTTTGTCAGGCTATTGAATGGGAAGCAGATTATCCATTTAATCTCTTAATCATGCTCACTGTATACATCGTTGGTGCTGTGCCTAAAACCTGTGTCCTGATGTATCACCGCCACCTTTTGCATTGAATCCCTCGAACCCACAGACCCAATCAGGTGAGCGCCAACACTGTTGCACACGCTCCTCTCCAGCTGTCAGGATATTATACCCTTGATTCCCGTTAAAACGCCATCCGGACCAACGGTGCACAAAATGGATTGTGGAGAAATATATGTAGATTTTAAAATACAGCTTTTTTTAAATCCCTCATCGCTACGAATGTATTCATAATAAAGGCAGATGTTTCGTAACACGAATTAGGTTACTGTACATTTTGCGCAGTATATGTTCCCCAAAAGTATGAATTAATAATGAAGATGTTTTTTAGCCTGAAATTGCTATTCGAACAATTATGTACTTAGTTTCTTCCAACAAATGCATTCCACATTATTGTTTTGCTTCATAGCAAAGCACCCAAAAGACTAAAACCTTTCATTTCAGCAAAGGCCGCTATTGGTCACCGTCAATAAAAGCATAAAAGCATTTATTTCCCACGTTTGTCAAATTAACAGCATACTCCATCTCCCATAGGACTTGTAAGGTTCATTAACCTTTCTGTGAAGTGGGACAGGTTTCCAGCAGTTACCATCACCTTTGTCTCGCTCCTACCTCAATTATAATAGAAGAATTAAACATCCAGCGATTCACAGCAGTAATGTTGCCTCTTAAATCCTTTTGTACCAGCTCTCAGTTGTTAATGACTAAAGACACTGAATGAACTGTAGAGTTATCAACACAGAGAATAGCGGACAGAAACAAACGAAATGGCTGCTCTTAACAGCCAGGATTATTAACTACATGTTCAGTTTTGGTTTGATAGTCAGATTTGACTGTTTCTAGAATTAGTATTCAGTTTTTCTTCCAATGGTATGTTGCCTTTGTTCTAACACAATATTGCATTGATGGTACATAACAGTTATTATATATTTGGAAAGCTATGCCACGTCTGTGTGGAAACACTTGTGGCTGTTTATTAGTGTATAAATAATTGCATTTGCAGGATATTTCAGCCAACTTTGGCTGTTGTTGCATCAGTGCCCACCATCCTTCCAAAGTCAAAAGAATAGACTGACCTTGAACTAATTAATGGTCAATTACACGCCTGTTGATCTCTTTTAATTTCTTAATAATTAGATTAATTGTGTGGGCAAAGAGTTCGTTCTCTTGTCCACCTACTCCTCCTTCATCCTCCACCTCTTCCTCTCACTTCTCTTTCTCCTCCTCCATGCCCAGGCCCACAACGTTTCAATACTCATTTATTTTGTGTCACCGTTCACGCTTGGAGAAAAAAAAAGAAAAAGGTTTTAATTCTGTGCCATTGAGAATTTTAATAAGCTTAATCTTCCTCCACCCCCTTACATCTCCCCCATCCTCCCGTGTATTAATCAAAATTCAGACCGTGCCTGGATATATTTACTGTTATAACCTGTTAATTTACGATCTCCGCAGATTTCGGTTCCTATACCGCCGAAAACCGCCGTAGCCACGGAGCGGCGAGGCCTCGTGTTCGTCTGCGCGTGTCTTCTGATGCGACTTGTAGGAACGCTCAGGCTAGGATTTTCCAGCGCCACCCCCGTCAGTGGGAAGCCCGACATGGGGACATGTCAGCGCCTTGTTTGCTTGTTGTGCTGATGGAGCTGGGGGTGGGGCGAGTGGGCAGCCGTGTGCAGGTTCCAGGATTCCCTTCAAATGAGTCAGCCAGCCCCCACTCAAACCCACGGTTACCTTGGGAACTCACGCTTGGGCTTCCCTCAACAGTACTAAAGTACAGACTCATCAGCAACCATACTCACGGACACACACACACACACACACACAGAAGAGTATAAGGGCTCGGAAGCAGCATCCAGGTTGGAGGAAATTATCTTATTAAAACGTTCTCGCCGTGGCCTCGACTCTGCCCTGCTAGGCCCAATCTGCTCCGGTAGAATGAGATGACCCACCCGGCGCACGGCCACTTTGTTGAGGCAGGTTTGTAATTTATGCAAATTAGACTGAAAAGATGAGTGTGATAATGGGTTTGGGTGGCTAGTTTCTTAAGTCGGTGATTTGAGTAATAGTATGCTTCCATACTAATGAGCCGGCCCGGCGTCGTGTAGGTTTGGTGCACCACGGCGTGTCGGGTGATGTCGGCGATGGCTGGAGTTCACTTAATAACTGGACTGTTTATGTTTCCAACTCAGTTCATTACCGAAGCCAAATGAGTTTCTTTACTAAAGCCATTAGTCGAGCAGGCTATTGTTAAGTGGGTTAATTTGTAGAAGCGCTGAAGCAGATCATGGGTGACTCCCCCACTGGCTTCCCCCTGTCCTGCTGAGGCCGATCCATCCCGCTCAGCTGATCAACATTCATTCAATTCAGTTTATTTGTATAGCCCATTTTCACAAATTACAAATTTGTCTCAGCATGCTTTGCAATCTGTACACATAGACATCCCTGACCTTTGACCTCACATCAGATCAAGAAAAACTCTCAAACAACCCTTTCACGGAAAAAAAGAAAAGAAGGGAAGAACCCTTGAGGAGAGAACAGAGGAGGATCCCTCTCCAGGATGGACAGAACGATAGACGTCATGTGACCAGAAGGACAGATTAGAGTTAAAACACATTCAATGAATATGACAAAGTGTATGAATAGTTGGTAGTAGGCATATTCCACGATGGAGACCTCCACCATCCATCAGGCAGATGGAGGCAGAGAGGAGTGGGCGGAGTCTCAACAGTGGGCGGAGTCGCAGCAGGGCAATGGTATAGTTGGTAGTAGGCATATTCCACGATCCAGACCTCGATGATCCATCCATAAGTTGCTCTACCAACCAATCAACTCAGACTCAAGCCCATTGGACTTTTTCAACACAGGGTAATTTACTGTAGTTGGAGACTCCCGAAAAAATATTTAGTATGGTTGTGTTAGGGTTTGTTTTCTCATGAAAATGTGCTAATCTGGAATTAGAAGTAGCATTTAACTGTTAATTGTGAACATTAATTACGTTTGATTCATTTATATTATTTCACCTATTTCGATGGGAGGTTGGAGTGGAGGGAGCAACTACATCAATACAGTACTTTACTACTTTACATAATTTACAAAACACAAAAAACATACCTTGTACATGCACATGAGCAGCTGGTCACATGAGCACTTGGTCATCGCTTGATTTTGAAGAACACCAGGAGAGCAGTATGACGTAGCTTACGTTAGCAGTGCAGTTCATATTCAATTACATTTATTTAGTATAGCCAAAAATAACAAATTACACATTTCCCTCATAGGAATTTACAATTTATACACATACGACATCCTCTGACCTTTGACCCTCACATCGGATCAGGAAAAACTCCCCCCAAGAAAACTTTAACAGGGTTTAAAGGGGGAGAAACCTTAAAGGAAACGAAGGAGGATCCCTCTATCAGGATGGACTGAAGTACAGTAGATGTCATGTTGCAGAATGAACCCCATAACAGAGTTACAACTCATTCAATGCATATGACAGAAATGTGCCTCTTCTGAAGGTCACGAGAGACTTTGTCCTGTAGTCGTAGGACGGGTGGCACACAGGTGCGGTGCATCGGTGCGTACCTGCATACCAAGGTGCAAACACGTAGTACTCGAGGAAGGATGGCGAGGGCCGTTTAGGGCAGCTGGCCAGAGATGGGACTACAGTGTAGGCAATAAGCATCTCAGCGGTGGACTCTTATTCTACCTATAAAAACTGCTTTTATAGCTAAATATGTTTTCAGCAAACTCATGTTGCATCCCATGTGAACTCACATCAGGTGATCTCAGGTGGTCTCTTTTCACCCCTCGTACCAGAGAATCTCGACACCCGCTCGTTTTTAAATTCACGAGCGTCGGATTTACACCGCAAAACTTATTCGACGTCTTTTCTCCCTCGAAATAACCGCGTTCGACTCGTAAACGGCTAGGTTTCCTTGTGAGACACAGACTTTTTAATTCACAATAACCCTGCAAATGAATGGGCTGATTACTGAGGCGAAGATAAGGAGGCAGTCATGAGCACTTGGCTTGAGTGGAATAGGCGAGGGGGGCAGGGGGGGCTGTGGCGATACAAGTCCAGCCTCAGAAATAGAGCTGTGAACACCATCTGTCATGCTCTCTCTCCCCGTCTGTTAGCCTGACTGCAAGTAAAAGGGAGAACGATGCTCTCGGAGCCGCATTAGAAGGACGTGGGTGCTGATTGTCGTAGGTGTGGGTTTACAGGGTGTGCAAGGGAGGAGGAGGAGGAGGAGGAGGAGGAGGAGGGAAGTGGTGTGTGTACAAGGAGGTGCATGAGTAAGTGACAAAGGGAAGCACTCTTCCACACAGAGGAGGAGAAGGGTTGTTGGACAAGTGGGTATTCCTGCACTGCCCCTTCTTACCACCTCCTCACTGACTCCTACCTTTTGTCAGAGGATTCCCAGTTATGTAGACGTATTATACAAACACACGCAGGGGCAGATTTATGCTGATATCCTAGAATAAATGAGGTTGTTACGAACATATTCAACGTCTTTTTCTTCCTCAGAATAATCGTGTTCAACCGGTATACAGTGAGACACTTTTAACTCACAATAACCCTGCAAATAAACGGGCTGATCCTCCCACAATTAATCTATATTGTTGAGCTGAATTTCAATTGTTGAGCAAGTAGTACCTGGCTATTGTGATGGTAATACTGCTGCTATAAACTCTCAGCATAGTCCTTCACGGGGTAAATTGTTATAAATTAGTCTGGATAAGCCTCGGTTGTGTTTGATTTGGAACAGAGAGCGAGAATTATTTTCGATGAATACTGCTGCTTGGAGTGTCCGGCTATTACGTGACCCGAAAAGCTCTGGTGCATTGCTTTTTCCAGATTTCTTTTAGAATTATTCATTGCTCATAACGTGTAGGTTGTTTGGGATCTTTTCTGCTTTTGTCTGAGTCAGAGAAACAGAGTCAGTAAAACACGAAGGCAGGCTGGGCCACGATGAACAGGGAGAGGCTCGAGGAAATGTTCGTGACGCCGGACTAACGTTCGTTTAATCTGGAGTCTGAAGTGGTGGATGGCGCCTACATTTAAACAGAGCATAATGAAGAAACCTCCAGTGAATATACACTACCGTTCAAAGGTTTGGGGTCATCCAGACAATTTTGTGTCTTCCATGAAAACTCACACTTTTATTTATTAAATGAATACAAGATTAATAAAAAATATAGTCAAGACATTGACAAGGTTAGAAATAATGATTTTCATTGTAAATATTAATGTTGTTCTTCAAACTTGTGGCTCAAAGGAAGGCCAGTTTTAGAGCTTCTGTCACCAGCATAACTGTTTTCAGCTGCGCTCACATAAAAAGGGTTTCAATGTCAAGGAATAATCTGTTTGTGGAAAATGCAAAAGAAAAAGTTATAAAAAAAAGAAAAAAGGGTTTCAAGGGGGTTCTACCCCTCTGCTCGTCTTCTAAGGCAATAACACAATGTACCACTAGAACATGGAGATGGGCCTCTATACACCTATGTAGAGATTTCATTAAAAAACAGAGAATAGTCATTTACCACATTAACTATGTAGAGGGTGTATTTCTGATTAATTTAATGTCATTTTCATTGGAAAAAACTGTGCTTTTTTCCTTTTTCTAAGTGACCCCAAACTTTTGAACGGTACTGTAGTTTTGTAAACATTTAGAGCCAATCGTAGCGTTGGAGTTACATTATCATTTGATAAATATGGGTGGATTAACAACTGGAACAAAGGCCAGTCCTGCCCTTACTTCAGGTGCCATAAGCTCACAGGTAAGCGCTCCTCTTTAAATAATGACACACCTGTATGCTTCAGAGTATGTTGTTCTCTTCTGTTACTTAACATCCATTTTGATGCTTTCGGTTTATTTCGCTGTCAGTTCCTGCCTCTCCCACACAGCTTGGTGTGTGATTCATTATCACAGCCACACAAACGGGTATTCCCCTCGTAAGAGCTTTAAGAGAGAACTCTCTTTTATTAACTCTCACATCAACTCAACTAAATACTTTGTTTCATGTTTGTTCAACTAAACAGCTTTAGAATACTTCATGGTAACAATCGATGACATGATTGGCACCAAGTGTGCTGTCATCACGATGGATGATTGTTGGGGTTTACGGTTTGGTGTCATAGATTTATTTATTAATCCAGATAACTGCTTTGCACACAATGTTTACATATAAAGTGTAGTACCTGTGTTATTGCACAATGGCTTTAAACTGCTGACCATCTCTCTGTCTTATCTTCAGAATGTGATGTGACCGTGGTATATGATACACTGTCAAACATACCTATCAAACAATAACAGTTCAAAGAACAAACATTCCACTCTTGTAAATATGCGGATTTGGTCGATATGAAAAAAAATTATCAAATAAAAGTGCAGAATATTCTAAAATATACATATGACCGCACCATCAGGTGGTGTTGTATGTGTCGAGCTTTATGATTGAACCTCAAAGGCATGATGCGACTCCTGAACATATGAATTGAAATAGTTGTGGTTGTCGTAGGTTCCTTGGTGACCGCGTAGATCATAAATCAATTCCTCGACTTATTTGACTTTTAGCTGTGAAATGACGTAATTGAGCGACACAGAAGCCGTGAGGAATCTATCGTGAAGACAGATTTTAATATTCTGCTGCTTGTCAGTCGAGTGCTTCAGATTTAACAAATTGCTTACAGAGATACAGCATATATAGCTATAGATATATATATATATATATCTAATGTATATATATGCTGTGCTTTGCATTTCTACGATGACGAAACAATCCGATTATAATCGTCCAAGCTACTGGTTTCTCTGACATCTGCCTTATATGATGCAACTTTGATCCTCAGCTTTAGGCCAGCGTCATCCCAAGATATAACTGTTTATTGTTGGTCGGTATTAAAAATGTTTGGATTATGTGATATTTTATGAAACGGGTGTAAAATGTTTGAATATTCTCATTATATCATTATATCCTCTAGTATTTGTGTTACTTTATAAGTAAAAACAAGAAACCAACACGCTTGCTTCATTATATAATTATGTATTATATATATTAATTCAACCATGGTCTAATACAAATAATGTATACTTTTCTAATGGCATGCATCAGATAGAAATGTTAGGCTATGTCTATTGTCACAGGACATGGTATCCATATTAAAATAGTTACCCTCAGTGTCTAAATCATCGATGCAGCAAAACCATTGTTACAAAAACTGAAATGAGAAAGTAAGTACAAGATCATTGTGGTACACGACCGACAATGTGTACGCCTTGTAATCACGTTATATCCCTTATCTATGACATCATCATTCCCAGATTGTGTACGAGTGGGGTTAATAAGAAAATCATATCGTGGTTAGTTGAAATGACATAAATGTAATTAAATGTATCTCCCATGATTTTAAACCGCTCAAACAACACGAGAATCATCAATATCATCGTTTCATTACCTCTATGTGCTGTTGTTGTGATCCTCAGATGTTTTTTTTTTTCAAACTTCACTTTTCAACTTTGCACTTGTGATTATAAAAAAATACCGCAAGAATAGAATTAAACACATATTAAAACCCACACTTAAAGTAGAACCTTTCTTAATAAAAAAAAATGAAAAAACACAATTAACACAGCGAGTGGCTGTCAATCATTTGGTGGTCAGAACTTTTCGCGCTCTGTGTCCCGCCCCCACAGCAGGGTCCCTGAGGGAGGCCGCCCACCATGTGAGAATGTCCTTTAAATTAGTGTGAGCAAGTCCGTCACTCCCCAGTGAACACCCGGAGTCGGCGACCTCACACTGCCCTGCCCCGTCACAACCACCCTGAAACCGGCTCGGCTCGGGAGCACAACCGAGAACTTTTAAGATGCTTGTATCATGTCAGATATTAATATATGTGATTCCACGCGAGTTATGCATATGAATAATCTGCCTTTTAATGTTTGGCTGAATTCAACTTTTGCATTAATTTGCTCTTGTTGCTAATCTATGTATTGTAATAAAATGTATAACGCAGAAGGTGCCATGAAGAGCGAGCGAGAGTCGAGCATTAAGATGTGGGAAAATGTTGCACGCTCAAATGTTGACTACCTGTTGCTATGGCGATGGTTTTGGATCCTGCAGGCTGCAGGACTCTTGCTATTTCTAAATAAAGCATTTCTTCTCACTGATCAGTGGATGAAGAAGATACTCACAGTTGAAACTAATCTTCTGAATGTTGCCAGGCTGTGTAAACACGGGTGCTGTGCACTCTCATACTTACTGCTAAACCTGCTAAACAGCAATTACAGAGTTAGAGATAAGATCATGTACAACAGAGGACACATGCTTTGCTGTTGCGACAGTTTTCCACTGAAAAAGTCAAATTATACATGAAACGGTTGTGATTTACTAATTGTGTCTCAGTCATTCTGGTGTGGATTTTTGGAGACGCTATGTTCTTATGACAATAGAATTGTAACAATGGAATTGGCAATATGCATCATGATCAACTCCAAACTGCATTTGTGATCTGTCCAATATCCTAAACCTCTTCTTATGACTTGAAAGCCAAATCTTCCCATCCCCTTGTCAAAAATATAAACTAAAGACTAATACTGAAGTTATTGATTGAATTACTGAGAGGAGAATAGAGTTGCAGGGTAATATTTGCCTTCCCTATTTTTTTAAAAGATAGTAATTGCTTAGTGAAAAATTTGCTTGCACCATTCCCAAGATGGAAATCAACAAGGACAAACAACAACATGCCATCGTACGTTCTGAGTCAGTTAAGTCCACATCCCCCAAAGAGAATCTAACATGAGTTTCTATGTCACTATTTGCTGTATTTGATCCATTTCTGCTTTAGGATCAAAATAAATGAGAGATAGAAAACTATCCTGCTTGTCTTTTGTCCTTGCACGCTGCATAGTAACACAGTACCTTGGTCCCCCTGTAGGGGGAGCCTGTGTGTGGAGGAAAAGAGGACAGAAATAGGTGCTGAGACCAGATCTTTGATGCTTTCGATGGGGACTTCCACGCTTACCTCAAGTGGGTTTTGGGCCATTTCACAGACAACATATTTAGTCCTTTTTCCTCCCACTCAAGGATGCAGCCGTCTTGCAATAAGCAGCCAAGTCTATTAAACAAACATTCCTGTGTGCAGTTTGCAGTGCGAGGTGCTCGACTGTGTGCTTCCTCGGTATGAGGGAGTTTAACCTGACAAATATACAGTAGAAAATGCTTATGAAAAATATCTGCGCTTCGCGTGACGTTACGTCTGTTTCTAGGCAACAGGAAGTTGATGTACAATTAATAATATGGGGAATTGCTACTTGGAAATTCACTCAGGGGTTTAATTTGCTTGGGAACTGTCGTTTTCTTTTTTTTTAGATACTAGCGACAAATGATTGTTTTTTTTCCAATCATCACCGAAGTCTCAATGTTTAATGGATCCATGCTTGCTAAAAATATATTGATATGACAGCATGTGTCTATTAAATGAAAGAATCGTCTTGGAAATTAAATGTCCGCTCCCGCTTTTCTCAAGTTGTAAGTGGGTGCTATACGGGAGTCTACAGCTTGTGTCTGTGACAGTACAAAGAAAAGGCGGCATCATCTTCTTCGTAGGAAGCCGTTCCTGCACTGCATGTACCATTCTTGTTAAATTGAGTTTTATCTGTAGTTCTTTTTTTTAATTACCTTAAACTGTGCATCAGTGATGTGGGGTCCTGGGACAGGGATGTGTATGTGTACAGATTGTAAAGCCTCTGAGGCAAATTTGTAATGTGATAATGGGCTTTACAAAATAAACTGAATTTAATGTCATCGTAAATGTCCCAAATGCTTTGCCTGACCCGGGAAGACCCTCACTGGTGAGCTGCCTTTCAGATGACCACACCGAGAAAATGTTGTGTTTTCCATGAAAACTCAGACTTTTATTTATTAAACGAATACAAGATTAATACAAAATATAGTCAAGACATTGACAAGGTTAGAAATAATGATTTTCATTGTAAATATTAATGTTGTTCTTCAAACTTGTGGCTCAAAGGAAGGCCAGTTTTAGAGCTTCTCTCACCAGCATAACTGTTTTCAGCTGCGCTCACATAAAAAGGGTTTCAATGTCAAGGAATAATCTGTTTGTGCAAAATGCAAAATTGAAAGTTATAAAAAAAAAAGGGTTTCAAGGGGGTTCTACCCCTCTGCTAGTCTTCTAAGGCAATAACACAAAACTGGAGATGGGCCTCTATACACCTCTGTAGAGACTTCATTAACAAACAGAGAATAGTCATTTACTACATTAACTATGTATAGAGTGTATTTCTGATTTAATTTAATGTCATTTTCATTGGAAAAAAAACTGCTTTTTTCTTTTCTTTTTCTAAGTGACCCAAACGTTTGAACGGTAGTGTATGCATATCTTAGTCATTTGTGTTGTTGGAGCTTGTTCCTTTTTTTAATTAACATTAGTCTTGATACCTTAAAGTTACTGTGAGCAGCTTTTACCTACTTATGTAACAGTCTAGATTCATTCCTGATGCCTCTTTACGACCTGCATAGTTAAACAAGACTATCAGCGAGATGATTCTCTCCATCCTTACAGTTCTTTTTAAGGCCCGTCGTTGGTGCCTGTCGGGTTTTGAAAAAAATCAGATGAAATGATGCAAGTCCACTAGAAACTCCGTCGGCTCCGGCTCCGGGGGGCCTCGGGCAGACACCACGCTGCTGGGGGCCCGGACCGCGTCGCTGCATGGAGCCGAACCCGGAGTGAGGAGGGCAGACTGGCAGACCCTGCTGCAGGAAAATGAGCGCTTTACTCGATATAATCTGATGCTCATAAACACGACTTGGGGAACTCCGAATTGAACACAAATTGAAACATGCTCGTCGTAGCTTCAAGTTAGGGTTGGTGATCTTCAGAAACATGTCATTGGTTGAAATTCGCATTACATCCCGACAGCAGTCGATGAATCAAATGGAACAAGATCTGGGGACTGTAATAATCCCTTCCAAACACTTCATTCTGCCAGAATTAGCATGTTTGAACGAGAGTCAGATGTGAACCATGAGAGAGTGATGCGTTTTTATTATGAATTTATGAAACTACAGCTTATGTTTTTTGTAATAAAGAAAAAATAATCCAGATTCATAAAGAGGATACAAAATGTGGATTTCAAAGATTAAGCCCACTGTTAGATTTAAGTTGCATCATTGAGATAATTGTATGCAGCTTATTACTATGTAATATCACCAATCTCAGTTCTCCTGACACTGATTCTGTGTTTTTTCCTACAGAATATCATCCTCCAACCCCTCCTCAGAAATCTGGTTTTCATCGCTACCAGTTCATGTTGTTCGAGCAGCTTCCAGACGCTCCGGTGTCGCTCACGGAGCAGGAGGAGTCCTCCCGCGGTAACGCTCCGCTCGGCAGCACCTTGAGTCCAACACTGATCAGCTCCACTGGCAGCAGTTTGATTGTTGAATCAATAATAGAAAGGTTGCACAAAGGGATTAAAAGCGACTTATATAAGCTACTGCAAGTCAATTATTCTATTTCCTGACATAGTCGGAAGTGTTGACGTTTTACATCATTAGATTGATAGGTAGGGATGCGTAATTTGTTTAAGTGGGCTTAATCCTTTATTTAGGATGACATATTTCCATATTAGAAGACTGAAGCTGCTCGATTTTCTTTATTATTTAATGTTTTAAGACACTCCAGCCAGACACCATCTAACCACCTTTAAGCCCGGAATTTGGTCTGTGGCTGTTTTCTCAGGAGACATTATGCATAATTAAAAAAACAACTACGGGCATTTCATCAAAGCATTTGGAGTAGCTTTGGAAATATCTTTTTCTCCAAGTATTTAACAAAGGAAACGTTAATGAGGTCGCAGTTGTCGAGCCTGAGGGGTCAAAGAGACGAGGACAGTTTCTCCAACCTGCACGCGTTCGCCCAGTCAGCGCTCATCAACCGTGCACATCAACTTCTAACTTTGATTACTTTTGATATTATTACCCTCACATTTAAAAATGCAGAAGGTCATGTTTTGATCGCCGCGTATTTGTATGCGTGCGTGCGTGTTATTCGCATAAGTCAAAAAGTGTTAAACCGAATCGCATGAAATTTTATTGGATGATTGGTTATTACCCGGGGACCATTTGATTTGATTTTGGGATCGATCGGGTCAAAGGTCAAGGTCATGAAAAAGGTCTCAATCTTCTTGAATCACAGGAAATTTGATGGGATGATTCGTTATTATCCGGGGACCATTTGATTAGATTTTGCGATTCATCGGTTCAAAGGTCAAGGTCATGAAAAGGTAAAAATATTATTTTTACCATAGCACGGTCAATGTATATCCAATTGTCATGCAACTAATGCAAACATGTTCATAATTCAATGCCCAACCTTGTGATATGAAAGGTATGCGCTCTACCGAGTGCCCGTTCTAGTTACCAGATGTTTTTGTTGTTGTTGTGTCTATCAAAAGACAGCCAGGAGTTCGTCTGTCAGAAAGCAGAGCGATTGTTCTGTTTACGCTACAGGTTTTCAGAGTTTTCCTCCCCCTGAAGTGAAGTCTCTCGGAGGTGGGCAATTGCGCCTCGCGGGGGGGCGTGCTCGTCTGTCGGCTCTCCTCGGGTCCCAGCCGGTGATTTGAGGGGAGATCAGGGCGGTGTGAGACTTCAAGCGACGTGGCCGCGAATGAGCGGAGCTGCCAGTCTGCGCCGTTTGAAGTTCTGACAGCCTTGTCGGCAAACAATCACGGCCTATTAGGCTGAGGTCTGTTTGATGTCGAAACCTCCGCAAAAAGAAATGTCAAAGATGAATTTTGGAGTATTCTACATATCCAAACTCACATTTGGGAAGGTATTGTGATAGTATTCACCGTGTCAGAACTAGTTAAGGTGAAGAAACGGTAACATGAATAACAGCCTGCTATTTCGAATATTTAATTTCATCCCTTTGTGCAAAATAAACTATTTTCCTGCAACTATCTCCAATACAGAAGTTGATTGAACGGAGGGGATCCACCCATCCTTAATTCCCTGGATGAGTTTAACTCCCGCTGTTGCACATCCTCTCTCTTGCAAACTGTTCTATCTCTAATTAAATTAAGAAATCCACTCTTGGATAATCAAATGTCTCACGTGACGGGTCAATTCTGGAGAGGATAACTGCCCTTGATAAGAGAGTTGTAATGGATATAGACGCTGCGTGACACATCAAGAATGAAAGCCAGGGTTTATGAATGAAAAAAATCTTCAATTACACAGTTATTATCTGTTTGCTTTGCCTGCGATGGCGTACCTGCTGTATTGACGGCCTTCACTTGGCCACGAGCGCGGTATTCCCGCACAGACAAGAGGAGCGGAGGGAATCCCATGTCTCCCCACCTCCTCCGTTAAGTATGTTCACTTATTAGCGTCTGTCCTCCCTCCATGTGGTATGACACAGAGAGCATTTTTCATAGCCCATGACATTAATTGATGTGATTTGCAAAGGGAGAGCATTTAGACGTGGGTGGGAGACTCCTAATGATCGTTTTCCACTTCCACTAGCGCAGTCATTGACTCAATTTTACCGCAAATTTGACGTCTTTTTTCTTTTCATCTCTGACCAATCGCTCGGATGGCGAAGGGGTCGAAACAACGAGAGGTGGAGCAGGGCTCTCGTGCGGGATGGTGGGAGTCTGCTGTGCCTCCTGTGATAAGGTTACGAATGTGGGTCAGTGAACTGATGGAGACAGCTGGTTTGTTACACAAGGAACTACGGGGGGGCTGTGCTCTTGGCACCAGGCGCAGGGGCGTGATCGTGGGGAATCCCCTCCACTCTGGCTCAGGAAGGCTGTCCCTGACTGGAGGCTGCCCCCGGTGCCAGGGCGGGGGCAGGCGTGGGCACGCGGGCCCTTGTGATACTTGTCAGCCACTTGGCAAGCCCTCAATATGTCCTGCTACTGTTCGGTGCCGCCGATGTCAGTTTGTCAAGGGAAACAGTGTTAGCGTTTCCCCGGGCGAGGAAACCGAGGCCACCGAGTGTTGTTTCAGCCCTGCACGGTATAGTTTTGCACTGTTCACACATCCGGGCCCCTGTCTTTTCCGGCAGGGGGGCCCTCAACTGCGTTGATCGGCGTCCGAATGATCGGCTGAGAATATCGAATCGATCGGTTCTCGTGTGATTTTTTTCATTTTTTTTTCATCGTAAATCACAAAGCAGAGGACGTCCACGATGATGGTGTTGTGTGAACGGATGGATCACAGTAGAGTTCGCTGCTGGATGGTGCACGTTGCTCATCTTGCCTCCCAGAGCCCCTACTGCCAGCTCAGCACACGCCACAGTAATTGAAGCCATTTGCAATGTTGCAGTGTGGTAATGGGCAGATCCATGTCTACCACCCACCCACAGCCTCTACCATTAATCAGAGCTGCGTGGAGTCAAGAGAGCCAGGATTTGGTTGCTACAGCAGGCCTGAGTTTCAGCCAGGAGTCGGCTGCCTTAAAGGAACACTTTCACGTTTCTAATTTTGGCTGGTTGTGTTTTTTATTTATGTTATCTTTTTTTTTTTTTTTTTTTTTTAAGCAGATGCTTGTTCGTTTGAGGTAAAAGTTTCTTAATTTTTCCTCAACTCCTACCAGCCGTAAATAACCACATTATTATTCACTGCTGTAATGACTAATCAAAGAGCTGAAACAAAATATCAGATTCATTAATTTACGAAAGTGTCCAATATTTTGTAGTTAGTCAGTTACTTGCTGCTTTGTTTTTGTCATACGTGATGGTAAACAGAATATGATTTAGATTTGGACTGTTAGACAGATAAAACATGGAATTCGTAGACGTCAAACTGTAGGAAATTTTCATGGGTAACTTCATAATTTTCTCAATTTATAGACCAAGTTACTATCAGTAATGAAAATAACCACTGAGCAGCAACAGGAGCTGAAACGGTCAATTTATTAATCAATAAGCTGATGAACAGAAAAAAATTGTTCAGCAAATATTCCGACAATGTATTAATTGCTTGGGTCATTTAAGAATGTATTTATTTATTCCCTTTAATGGGACAGCTGATGAACATTAACCAAATATAAATAAACATGTGGCACATCTGTTTGAGTACGCAGTCCCCGGTACACGGTGTATTGGAGCTATTTAATTTGACATTTGTATTTAGGTTTTATTATAAAGTAATATTGCTTATTTAGGTTATATTTTAATATGTTAGTTATTTCTTATGATAGTTGTAGTTTAGTTTGATACATTTAGTTGTAGGTTCACTGATTGGGTAACACTGGGCACCTGTGGCTGTATGTAGAGGCGAGTAGTCACAGGACCAGCATGCACCTGGGTGGCCGATGTTTTTTTTACCACAGCACAGAGAGGAAGTGTCAACATTTAGTTTGTTCTTTTTTGTTGGTTTAAGAAATAAATTATCAGAATAATGACAGGCGGAAATGGACATTACTTTCTTTTGCATCGAAACCCTCGGTGCATCAGTGGCGGTTTGATTTACAGTTTTGATTGAAGTTGAAGGACAAATGGCCACGACGAGGTGTATTGGCAACGACGTGAGACCCCATTTTGCTCCAGGGGCGCTGCTCTCTCACTGACCCCTGACCCCCACAAAAAATGCCCCCCTCTTGCCATTAGGATAGCATTATTATGAATCTGAATGCTCAGTAAAGCTTCTCCCCTGATACGGCTCCTCTTCCTCTCCTGCGATGAACAGGATCACTTGGTTTGGAGTTCTTTCGAGACACTATAAGAGGTTTAACAGGGACACCGCCCACACCACTAAATGGAGCGGCTCTGTGTCACCTCACAGCGGTCCTGATCTTCCTGCCATAGACGGAGAGGCAAGGTGGAAACAAAAGGCGAGGCGGGACGACTTTAACATCGCCCTCAGGTCCGACACTATCTGTCCTTTCCATGAGCAGATGGGAGAGGCACAAACGCGTCTGCACTACCAACACACACACACACACACACACACACACCATCCTATTTTAAGGTCATTTGTTAGTCTAGGCATTCGCAGGGTACCAGCCAGTGCGATAGCACCAGATATTGTGAATTTGCCTAACTTTGGATTGCGCCCAATGATTGCACAGCTTTAGACAGGATTACGTGCGTAAAGCCTTACAAGCAGCGCCTGGTTTTGACTCTCCGTCGGATCGTTACTCTACAATAAAGTGATCTTCAGTGTGACGTTCCCCGTCGGAGGAAATGTTTCCTAAAACTACTACACGGTTGGTTTTTCCTCTAAAAAAAGGGAAAGAGAAAGTTGAACTGTTAGTGCACTATTAGTGGCATGCAAGTCAGATCTGCCACGTGACTCATTGACCGTGCCTTTATATTCAGTATGTTTGTTATGATATATACCTTTAGTGGTCCCTTGTTGCCTCACCCCTCAGTTTCCCTTGAAGGTGCTGCCTCTATTGGGCGAGGGACCTTGATGCAGGGGGAATTTGGGGATCTGCAGAGGCGGTGCATTATCTCCCACTGAGGCACAGGCCAGAGGGGTCACTGGGGCCATGCCCTATCATACGGGCAGGTCACCTGACTCCATTGCCCTCACTTGATTATCGGAGCCCTTTCTGCAGGCAATCCTCATTCACAGAGGGGACCTGCGAGATCCAGGTACTCATCTGCTCATCTCATCTCATCTGCTCATATCCTGGTTATTATTCATCATGTTCTCCAGCTGAGCTCAGACCCTGACCCGACCTCATCGCAAACCCGGACACACCGGGGTGTCGGTCTCATAAGCTAAACATGGAGAGAGGATCAGGAAGGATGCATGAGCCCTAAAATACTTGAGGAATAATTCTGTAATTCTGTCATTTTATGTTTAAAACGCTTCAATTATTTGACGCTCAAATAGAAACTCTAGTTTCCGATGTTCTGAAAACAGATTATGGCCTAGAATAGGACGTTTATTCTGAAGTGTAAGTGAATCTTTGTGAATTGTTTCTGCATTGATGGGAGGTGAGTGTATTTGATCCGAGTGGCGGCGGCAGAATGCATTTCTCCTCCCCGATCTCCTGCGGAATACGAAATGTGGCTTTCTAATGGTGAAAACAGCCCCAGCAAAGCAGCTGCAACGAGAGGTGAAAAGCAATAACGTGTCCGTCCAGCCAGAGTCAGACTCGACGCCTAAGTGAGACCACTCGCTCTCTACAGATTTGGATGATTTCAATAGTTGGCTTTCTTTTCAAAAGATTAACTTTCCTGAGCAGCTGTTCATGTAATTACTCCACATATACGGAAATACCATAATATCAGCGATTCCCTGGATTCTGGAGCAGAGTACACTCAAACATCCGAAGACACAGACACGACACTCGCTCGCTCTAGAATCTGTTGAAGTTTGCAAGTTTTAAGCACACAGGGTTTTGTTGCCTTGGAATCATAATTGTGAATTTGTCTTTTTTTTTCTTCTTTTTTTTTTTTTAAAGGGAGGGGAAGCTGCAGGGAATCAGCGGTTGTCCAAATCTTAGAAGTGATATTGTCATACCAGCCGGAAGGCCGTCTGGTGTTTGTTTAAAAGGGGAGGGAAGAAGAAAAAACAGTCCAGGCGATTGAATCATATCTTCTTGCCAATACGTCCTTGCGTTCCCACCTCCATCATTACAGCAACATGTTTTATTTTCAGCAGTGCTGTTCTCAGTGACTCACATCCCGGAGCCATGTGCTGCTCAGCTAGGCCTCAGATCCCTTAAACATGGGCCGAGCGGTCACGAGAAACACTCTGGTGATGCATCAGAGATTGCTAGCAGACTGTATTCCATTTATGTATGATACAAATAACACGTCTCATACACTTGTGAGGTTTACCTGCTTACTTATTTGGAGTTATCTGAAAAACACTTTTGTATCAGACTGAAAGCAAACTTAGGATTTATGTACATTCCCCCAAAAAATATGTGTAAATACTAATGCGTTTCTTTGTTGGTGTGTCCTGCTGCTCCCACAGGTCAATGGGATCTTCAGGCCTTAGAAGAAGAATAGAATAGAAATATACTTTATTAATCCCCAAGGGGAAATTTGTGGACACATTAGCACCAATAAACTAAACGCACAAGAATAAAATATAAATATAAGAAAGAAAGAAACAGTCACTGTGCATAAACTATACAAAGTGAAATATAAAATACAAAATAAAAAAAATAAAAAAAAATATATATATATATATACACAACATATGTGCAAATACAGCAGTGTCAAATTAAATTAAATATAGACAGTGTGCAAAATGCGTCCTCTCTGCAGTTCCTCACCCAAAACTACAACGACTGATGGATTCCCTGACGCCTACATTAAGAATCTGTTAGTACAATTCCATAAAATAAGATGTTTCCACACTTTCCCTGAATTGACCAGCATTGTTTCTCCAAAGCTTGCAACAGGTCTTCTCCATCTTATCGTTGAGTTGGAGAGAGATTTCCTCTCCGTGTGACAGCGGCGGTTGTGCTTTTGATGCTGCCCTGCATCTCTCGGAGTGATGGATTTTGGGGGGGATGGATTTTGACCTCATTGGGGATTTCGTATTAGTTTCCAAACGCCGTTGGCATTAGGAGGAAGACGGCCTGATATCACAACTCTTTGTGGAAAGAGTGTATTCTAATTCGGGCACGGAAACACGTCAGGGCCAGAAAAAGGAAGTGGGAGGTGAAACCGAGACCGCGACACAGCCGGATGCTGCAGTGGAACGTGAACCAAAATACTCTAGAGACACAGGAGGGGGGGGAGGGGCTGCGGTGTGTTGGGTGCAGGGAACTTGATATTGGTGTCATTGTTTATCATATTTCCATTGACCACTTACCCTAATGGGAACATTGAGGTGCTTGTCAGGTGTTTTCTTTTCAAAGTAAAAGCTTCTCCAACCCATGTTGAAGTGTTCTTGAATGTAACTTTGGCACGATGAACCCGTTTTGAACTTTTTTACAGTTGCGTAAGAGGCCTACCTGGCAGTCTGCAGGGGATGGCGAGGATACACTTTTCAACCCGTTCACGAGGAGGAGATACTTTTCAGACTTTACGGGTCTTTGTAGAGGGTGGGTCAGAGAACCCCCCATGACGTATATTGGTTTCTAACCAGCAACTCTCCTCTGGGAGGGGTTTGTATCAATACCCCAGATGCCTGGAAAAGGCTGGATTTACATGAGGGACTTTGATGTTCTGATGATCAATCTTTAGTTGGTGGTTTCATTGACCCTAATTTGGTGTCTCATCAGTGGGGCTAGGCAGGAGTAGGTAATGGAGGTTTTTGTTCCTTTGGTGGTTAAGCCAGCCTTGGTAAACCCCGATGTGCCCTCCCGATGAACTCTGGGAGATCATTGATCAAATTGTCCTGCATCTGCTTTGTTTGCTTCCCCGACTTAGCAGTCAAAGCAGCCGCGTCCACAAGCAGAACAACCAAAACAATGCACATCGGCCCACGGTTACTCGCTTTTGAAAACATGTTAAGCATCCGTCAGTTGGAATATCGCTCTCGACCTTGATTTACTCATCTTAATTGACTTATGAAATCACATTTTTAACAATTGGCAAGTGTAGCATAATTCCTCACTCATTGTAAGGCATGCCAAGTGGGAGAGCGTTCTTCCAGAAAACCACCTACTTGAATCCATCAGCACACCATTGAAATGCCAAGATGTGTACTTCCAAATACACTGTGCATTTCTTTTTCTTCCTCCTTTTATATCTCAGAAATATCCTGCCAAAACAGCTGGGTTTTGCCACTCGGCTTCCTTGAATGTGTTTATTTTTACTCCAAATGTCAGGAGAGTTGAAATATTATGATTAAGAAAAACTGACAGCTGTAGTTCAACGGTGCACAGTATATTAGTTTCCCTGGATAAAAAAAAGCAACTGTTCACATCCCCTGATAATATGAGAAAGGCATTTAATATTGTCTTCATTTATTCAAACTTACATTAATTAAAAGGAATTTGTATAATCAATTAAATTGCCTAACCGCCACTACATGATCTAAAAGGCATGGGGACCTGAATCTTCGTTCTTCTTCGTCTCTCGCTGCCGAATATCGATGTCGCCGGCGGCTTCCTCCTGCTCATCACTTGCAGTGGGCAGCGGCAGCATCTGTCCAATGCATTTCAACCATGTGCTCGGTTGACCACATTGCACCTGTTAGCAGAGATGCAATATCACATTCATATGTCTGTTTTCTGTAGTGTAAAATCATCTAAAAAAATACAAATAGGGTTTTGTTAGCTAAGAATGCGCCGTTTATTTCTTCCAGGTTACATCCTGTGCCCTCACTGCTGGATGTCTCATGAACGCAGCATCTTAAAGTGCAGCTTTTTGCGGTGGCCTGCGTTGGCCTCGTGTCAAAGCGGGTACCTTGGCAAAAAGATACACTTAGTCCTTTTTCGCTATGGGAAATAAAACTGCACATAACCAGACGGATAGAAATGTTTGTTTACAAACTTAATGATGTTCAACTTGAACTACAAAATGCCAGAATTTATAGAAAACTGATGAAACATACCTTTACCCATGATGTGATTAGGAAACGCAACAGAAAGTTTTAGCACATTTTCATTATCTGCTCCTCATAAATGTATAAACACTATAGTTTGTACGCATGTTGTCATGTAAAAAGCATTGTTAGTCCTATTTTAACTTCATTTAGATCAGAGATTCTCCATGTTATGTCTTTAAAATGTGATACTGGTCACCTGAAATAAAAAAAGCTGATGTCTTTTGGGGGTTATTTACTTCATCCTCATTGCCGGCTGATTAAACCTTATTAGTAAACCTAATAAATAGAACATATTGTCATATAAGTCGTACGGTCAATTTGACAGTAAACTCGATCATACGAATAAAGGAAGGAAAAGGAAAGGAGTGAACAGCAGTTGTAGTCTTCCCCATGAAGGCTGTAAATGTAACTAATTTGACTACACATCCAGTGTGCCGGGGCCGTTTTCCACTGTGCATTAAAATGATGTGCTGCCTTCCATGGAACCGCCGTATGCAAAGGAGCCTGGACTCTGGGGCCAAAGATCTAACCCTGGAAGCCGTGGACAAACACTGCAGGCCTGCTCACGCTGGAGGACCTAATCCTGCAGCAGGCCGCTGTTTCCAGCAGGGCGGGCCAACTTCCAAAGGACCGAGCCACGCTCACGCTTCCCCTGGGAGACGCACACCAGGACCGTGACTTGAGCCCCCAGAGACACCTGAGGAGATTCTGTCATTTCTTTGTGTTCATAAACACGACAGTTGACGCAGCCTTTTGCACGGTTCTTCCACTACATCGATCAAGCAGCGAGACTTCCTGGGCCTGACAAAATAACAGGAACAACTGAGAATATAACTCGATATGAAGCAATAACGCTGCTTTAAACATGGCCTTTGATCAGCTTCTAATAAACTATAAGTGGAAGCTGTGTCATGAATGAGGTCATAGGGCCTGGCATTATATTATACTGTTATTTAGTCCAAAGCAAGTATAGCTAATACATTCCTGTGTTTGTTTAGATATGTAGTGTATACAAATAAGGACTGACTTCTCTTCAGAGGTTCTTGTTTTAGTCAATTCAGAAGGTACCTCACTATCTAACAGTTTAATATTCATTCTTTAACTGCAGTATGTGAAGAGCTCACACACAAGACACATTGCTATATGCTATATTGATGATGCCTTAGGCCTGAAAAGATGAAAAAGAGGTCTGAGTGAGTCAGTGTGAGGCAGATGACGAAGGCACCATAAAGTATATCTTTGGACGGACACAATAGTGTTAAAGTTTGAATGAAGCCCACCATCAGGATCGTCGTTATTTATTGTGTTAAAACAAGGCAGAAGGCGGCGAACAAGACATCCTGAGAGGAGCCGGTGCTGCCCCCTGGTACACACACACACACACACACACACACACACTCACACACACACATGGGTGCAGGCCTCTCCTGTGGTAATGAGACACACCAGTGGCTGCTCTGTTTGTGTAAGCCCCCTAAACACTGAGCGTGATTCAGACTCATTCTCCCACACACTCTGTTTACACTTCTGGTTCATTGAGGTACTATTAATTTCTCAGGTCTGAATATTCTGGCACCGACATTTCATTCAATATTTTCTGTGAATTTTGCAAAGGCTTGTGCGTTTCACATTGTTACAGCTTCAGTTAAATGTAGTGACTGACCCCAAAAGGCCCTCAATAAGTCTTTGCTTATTACCAACTAAATCACAAAGGGAATATTTTTTTTAACTTATAAGGCAACCACTTCATGTGTTTTTGTTCTCCTTCACAAATTAGCATATTGGTGAAAAGCGAGTCATGACGCTGTGTCCACTGACATCTCTTTGTACCTCTGTGGCTTCCGATCACTTTTCCACTCCGACTTCACCCGGAACTCACATGTCCAAATACAGACATAAAGGGGCGGGGCCGGACGCTGCCTTTTTTGGAGTTTCCACTTAAGCGGTCACTCGGGCTCCAAGTCAAAGCAAGTCTGTGTGGATTTGCAATGCGCCTGCAATATTTACAAGAGATTAACTCCGTCAATTACTGTCTTAGTAGGTTATTGCTGCATGAATAAAGGGCCCACAACTGTTCAACAATAGAGGACGGCACGACGCGTCTGCGCCTCCGCCAGCAGCCCAATGGAAGCACTTCGACTACGAGTCGTTTTGCTCTGTCTGAGCTTATTTGGACACAAAAAACAAGTCATTTAAAAGAAAAGTCATCACAGAAACCCAGTCCAGTATTTCGTAAGTATTAGTAGAATATGAATAAACAGCACTCGGGCCTAACTCCTGACATAAAGTAGTCGTTTTTAATGAGTGGTAGTTCCTATAGCCACAACACACTCTCTTTCTCTCTTTCTCTCTCACTCAGCTGCGTAAAAAGCTCCCAGTGTGCCTGATGGTCCACCATGGACATCATACGTCTGACAGTAATAAAGATAACACGCTGTTAAATCACTCTAATATGTTCCACTGGGACAGGAACAGAGGAGCACCAGCCGCTCATCCCGAAGAAGGATGTAGCTGGGGGTGCCATGTAGATTTGGTCAACTTTGTATCTCTCTATCTCTCGGAGCCTTGTGCCTCCGCCGTAGTTTCCACCGACTGACGCGCGGAGAGCCTGGGCGCTTGGCGCTCTGTCCATATATGGTCATCTACGTCACGCAAATGTTCCATCCCCCTATTTAATACAAGCACACTGGAGTCCCCTATCCAGCTCCAATAGAGCAAGTAGAGCGGCTCTTGTGCAACCAACACCACCACCTCCTCCTCCATTGATTCACAGACTTCAAATTCCCCCACAAGCAGCACATCAGCTAGCACAGTGATCAGATTAATAACAACAGTAGCCTGTGATCACACAGGAGGAGACAACCAACCGGCGCTGCTCGTCCTCCGCGGGATACTTGGATAGCTACACCAGCAACAGGATCCATCCCTGCGCCTCTCCTCTTTCTTTTCTTTTTTTACGCCTGGTACACACCTGTGTTTTCCACTTTGAGAACACACGCCGTGTTTGTGTAACTACCTGGATACCTGCGCGTTGTCCTTTTTTATAAATGTCGGACTGAATATAACTGCTATGACAGGGAAACTAGCGGAGAAGCTCCCTCTTACGATGAGCAGTTTAATGAACACGATCCCTGACAGTCTCTACCCAGAAGAGGACATCCCGACGTCTATGAATATCTTCACCAGTACGGATTCTATTAACCACTATTCACAGATGAATACAGGTAAGTTTTTCATTAACTTTTGTTGGGTGTATGTGTGTGTTTTATAAATGAAGTGGGGCAAACTGCGTTGTGCGCGGAAGGCAACAGTTGTCTCGTGGTTTCGGAGCACCTGTTTGCGCGCTGGCTGAAGCGCACAAAGGCACACTGCCGCACAGAATACTTTTTTTCGGGGTCAAGTGTAGGCTGACACTGCCACTAGGAATTACAGACGCATCCAAAATGACTGACTTTCAGTTTGACCATGCGATTAATCTTGTTTCTTTTTTTTATGTTCTTCCTTGTCCGCGGAGCCGACATGGCAAAACGCAACGTGAAAAGGGAAACTGTATTCACATGAGAAACTTTTATTTAAACCATCAGTTAATATATGATATCTTAGCAAATCTGCCGTGTTTTGTACTGATTTCTATTTCCCAGAGCTGAGGCGTGTTTGAGGAAATGTCTCGTGAACGGCTGAGGGGAGAAAAAATGCTGTTTTACGCAAAGTCCACTTAAAACGCAATCGGCTCCTGATTGAAACTGAGTAGGTTATAAGGAAATGTGTCCAGTGAATGTGGTCAAACTACAAATGCCAGTTATTTATTAATATCATAAACCCGCAAAGCCGGGTCAACTACTTTAGACAATGACTTTCATTCACAAATCTATTAACAAATCACGGATTGGATTTTAGTAGGCGTGTGAGGCTGCTTTTCCCGATATGACACATGCTGAGACGAACCATTTTATACTCTCTAAATTGCGAGGCCGGAAATATTGATCGATTTATTGCTTAGTCCAGATTAATGTATATTTCTCGTTAATTCAGACGCCTATACATAAAGATGACTTGTTAGTTCGACCCAGTGTCGCAATAAATCAACCTCTAATTGTACAGGCTCACCTTCTGAGGTGATGGGTCAATGCTGCACGAAAAGATCCCAAATCGTAACCTGGATGGGGGCCATATGCAGTGACCGCAATTTACATGTTGCTTGTAAAAAGTATGCAATGTTCAAGATTTTTGTACACAAATAAAATCTATTTCTCACTTAGAATTATACCCGGAATATGTTCCCCTTATTTGCCCAACAAGTGTGCGTCATTTTATTCACACAACGCCAGGTCTTATAAATAGGATATTACATTTTTTTAAATACGTGAATTAAATATAATCAACATATATGTGACAAATGACATTTTGTCTATAAAAAAGGCAACACAATATATTTGATGTGACATCTGAGAGATAATATTTAAACAAATGAAATTTAGCAGCATATTAAAAAAAGGTATTGTAGTGCATGTGTGTGTTGCTGTTTTAATTATATGAGCTCGATAAAATTCACATTATAAACTCTAAAATGTGTATAAATGAAATTATTTCATCTCTGCAATTATTCTGCAAAAATCAATAGTACATTTTAAAGTACCATGCTGTCCTTGTACAGGTGAAGCAGGTGTGTGCTTTGCTCTTCAACACTGACCTGCATGAAAAGAGTGATGCCTTTAAGATATGCTCTTATTTAGTTTAATATTCCACAGATAAATGTACCTCAAAAAAGTAGAAGTAGAGTTAACTGCATTAATATGAACTCTATTTCTGTGTCATGCTTCCACAATAATTAATAAAACGTGCCACAAGTGTCATTATTCATCTGTACCTTGTGTATCACAATGCTTATGTTCAATATACATAATTTATCTTTTGTTGTTTCATTATGATTTGCCTTTAGCCAAATACCAACAAGCGGTAATTACTCAGAGTGAATATTTAAGCAGCTCTGATATGATTTCCTGCAAATGAAAAAAAGAGGTCTAATTTAACTTCTGTTTCAGAAATAATTATGTTTAAATGTCTCACATTAAGCCCTCAGGGCACAATCGGCACACACATGTATCCCCATGTGTACATCTGCACGTGATGTTTTTCATAGCATCTTTAGAATAAGTTAAACGTGTGTGAGTGCGCGTGTTAAATGGGAATGTACGATTCTGTACAATTAAAAAATTCTGGAAATTTTGGACAATGTCGTTAAACTCACTAATGCAGAGATTGGATTGGAAACACTTCCGATTTTTACCCCCGTTATGTGCATATGTTCTACGCTGAATATATGTATTTTCAATCCTTAAGCGTGATGTGGCGTCTGCCTTATAATCCTCCCTGCTGAAAAGAAATCAGATCTTGCCATTCAGTTTGGCTGTCCTCCTGAGGGACACAATGACTGGATCAAAGGGGGTGTTTAGGTCTTGATTTATGAGAGCTGGTGGGATCTGAGAGAGAGAGACACCACTGTCTCACATGCAGCAGTCACTCACTTAACTTGCAGGTCTGACAGCGTTCACATTTCTTCATGAACTGTAGTGGACTTCTTTTATTTTTGATCTTTTTTTGGCACGCTATTACAGAAAGATGCAGAAAAGCTGAATTTCGGACAAACCGAGAACCGCCACTTCAAGTTCACATAGCTCGACAAAGTGAATTTTACGACTTTTTTCCCACATTTTTAGACATTATAACTTTTTTCAGGGCTTTTCTACCCAACTGCTTGCATTTCATATTTGTATTTATTCAACCATGTGGATGATATGCTCATGATATTTGTTTTTTATTTGCATTTATCCAGATAATATCATGGATCTGGGCATGGGAAGCGAGAAAGCCTCCTCAGAGATTCAGTATGGATCCAGCTTCCAGTCCAACCGCAGCGGGCAGACTGTCACTTATCTGGGGAAGTTTGCCTTTGACACTCCTCCGTCAGGTGGCATCGGTGGCTCCGGTTGGTGCTCTGATAACAACATCATCAGTCTTGTCAGCGCCGGGATCCTGGGCGTTTCTCCATCACCCGGCACGGTAACGACGCAGACATCGTCCTCCGCGGCCGGCATGGGCGGACAGACGTCAGACATGGAGCAGGTATACGGCCCGCCGCTGCCCGCCTACTCCACCTGCAGCGACCTGTACCAGGACCAGGTCTCCTTCCACCACAGCCCCGCCAACAGCACGGCTCTAGCCTACCCTGGCAATGACTATCACTCCGCATCCAAAGCCTCCATGGATGGCAGCCTTTTCTCCATGATCCCTGACTACAACCTTTTCCACCATCAAGGGGAGGTCGGAGTGATGGAGCACAAGCCCTTCCAGACCATGGACCCCATCAGAGTCAACCCTCCAGCCATCACCCCTCTGGAGACCATCAGGGCGTTCAAAGACAAGCAGCAGATCCATCCGGGTTTCATCGGCGGGCAGCAGCACCCTCCTCAGCACCACCCTCCGCCACAGACTCTCACCCTCAAACCCATCCGACCGCGGAAGTACCCCAACCGCCCCAGCAAAACCCCCGTCCACGAGCGGCCCCACGCCTGTCCGGCGGAGAACTGCGACAGACGCTTCTCGCGCTCGGACGAGCTCACGCGTCACCTCCGCATCCACACAGGTCACAAACCCTTCCAGTGCAGAATATGCATGCGCTCCTTCAGCCGGAGCGACCACCTGACCACACACATCCGCACGCACACGGGCGAGAAGCCCTTCTCCTGTGAGTTCTGTGGACGCAAGTTTGCCAGGAGCGACGAGCGAAAGAGACACGCAAAGGTTCACCTGAAACAGAAGGACAAGAAGCCGACGGATAAGAGCAGCGGGGGGGCGGCTGGGAGCCACAGCTCGCCAGCCGGCTCCTGTGGGGGGCCGACGGGGGGGACGTTATGACCGTCACTACGCGGTGCACTTGTACTGGACCCTCTCCATGCCTCATAAAGAGACTAAGGACGAAGGGATCACATCCACTATGAGATAAATAGGTGACTCTTTTCTTCTCTTATACATCCCCTGCTCTTTTCAGTTCCTTCTATTTACAGATGGATGCCTTTAGTTTAAGTACGAGGGGAAAGGCTGCTACGCCCTTCTCCTGAGTAACTCAGAGCCTCAGCTACTGTAACACAGTGCCAGCACAAAGAAGGGCACCTTGGCATATTCTGTCTACCAGGTCACCCGATAGGTTTTTGGGGGTGAATACACTTTTGTAAATTTTACTGCGAATTTCTAAATTGGAAGGAAGCCAGAATCCATCATAGGAGTCAAAAACAGACACAATTACACAATGGAGTTTAGTTAAAGGGTAAGTTGTCTGGGATGTATGCATTAATTTTATTAGGCTGTTTAAAAGTGCAATTGGTTATATTTGTGTATACTGTCATGGATACCTTATTAGTGGCACTTGGCTGTCTTTTTGTTGTTTTTGTTCACGTGTTGTGTTTTTATTTTATTTTCTATTTGAATGTTGTTTTCTCAAAAGAATGTGCCAAATGTATTGTGGTGATACAGCCAACCTTGTTCTTATTATTGGGCCTGACAATTTGCCAAACATAGCGGTGATATCAGCTTAGCACACATGTTGAGTTAAAGATTGAAACAGCGTATCTCAGATTTAGATTAAATTAGCTGATGACTGAATGGTGACACAAAGCCAACTGATGTCTTGTCCTGTTACCTGTACTTATAAAACAGACATGCCTGCAGCAATCAATGCCTCTGCCAATAATTATTTATTTGTAGTCACTGAGAGACACTGTGTATGTGTGTTGCCTTTTTATATGGTGGCTTGATGTGGTGTTACCAGATATCATTTCTGATTTTTTTAAAAAGCTGTTAATTTTTCAGTTTTCTTGAGTTCTGCAATTATATGCAATATATTCGTGACATATGCCACCAACCCCCCCCCCCCCAAAAAAAGAAATTAACCAAGAGCACAGTTACACATACTGAAGTACTTACAGTAAATACAGTACACTGGGTTGCCAACCAACAGTATATGAAAGCAAAGATGAATGAAGGATACACAGTGGACTAAACTATTTGGTTTAAATTACCAAACGATGAGCAGCATATGTTGAGAGAAAAATTGAAATTTCCAAATTCATGTTTACATCTTTTCTAATACAGAGTGACTGAGTTGTGAACTAAGGACTTGTTGTTTTTGTACATTATACAAACATGTATGCAGGTAGCTACAGTAGAAGTTACACTTTTGTACTCAAATGTCAAATGCGCCATCATTCAGTATTCAATTGTGCATATATGTGCATGCCGTCATGCACACTATGTAAATACAAATGTCTGCATAAACAAGAACTTTCAATTGACTGGATGCTTGTGCGGAATGTGTCTTTAAGCTTTTAGTAATGTAGTTATAATACAGAATATTTTGTTGTCATAGGTCATTGCAAACAATTTTGAAGCACTGTAATGGTGCCAACTATGGTGTATTATCTTCCATAAAAGAAAAAAGAATAATAGCATTTGCACCATTTGTACATTTTAGAGTGGTAACTGGTTTAAGGAAGCACTAATGTGTTCTCTGAATAAACAGCAAGATTTCTCACACTTTGTTTATCTCCATTATGGTCACAATCAGTTACTTCAATTAACACATCTTCTCTATTGCAGAGAAAACACGGCTAGACAGAAGACTAAATAATGTGATGCTTTCTTCCACAAAATCTTTCCAGAGCTATGCCAATATTTCTCACATTTCTTAATTATCTTTGTCCTTAAAGATGTAAATTACTCCTATTTAATTCAATGACATATTGTGTGTAGGCTCATCTCTCCAATGGCTGCTATGGGAACTTAAACGTGTCATAACTATGATCACATTGGATTACACATATATATATATATATATATATATTCTTTTAACAAATCTTTGTAAAACAAGAAGGTTTTTTTTCTCTCAGACGGCATAGAGCGAAATTTGAGGTGTAATAGCCTCGTCTAATTGCTGAGATAGTTTCTGAATTCATCAATCAGAAATAAGATAAATGTATCTTTCATCTTTAAACAGCAGTATTTCTGTTAATTGGCTGGGCTCTCTGAATATTAAGGAGTGTATGTTGTAATTGAGGCAGATCATTCCTATAAACATTGTTAATTAGCTGCAAAAAAAACACATTGTACATATTGTGTCACATGGAATACGACTTAAAGAGAATATCGACTGAGAAATGCAAAGGCCAAAAGAGAGGTTGAGAAACGCAGTGGCACAGAGAACACCGTGCACACAGAAACAAGCTTCCAGGGCTTTCCTGTAACAACCAGTTTTCACTGCTGAGCTTCCTGGCAACTGTCCACTTATTTTCCAATTAATTTGGCCTCAGAGATTATTTTCTCAACTCATCCGTGTGGTTACATGAACAGACGTCCTTGCACTTTTTCAGATAAATCCACACACTCTGTAACATCAAACTGTAAAGCAATAGCTTTGTGACATTAAAAGATATTCTATTGCATGGATGGTAAATCAACAATTGAAACTTCTTTCTGAGCTTACCCACTAAAAGGCATATGAGTACACTACTGAAGAGACTGAAAATGAGACTTCTTACACATTATACTACACAGCATTCCTCAAGCTGATCCCAGATGATGAGCTCCATAATAACCAACATTCAAGTATTATTTTCCAGCTTCCCAGGTGTAATATTGCAATGAGTAATCTTAACATCAAGTAGCATACAGCCTCTTTGAGAGAGATAATATGTATATGACATTATAGGAAATACAAAATATTTATGAAAAATAATTTGATCTTATTGACCAAAAGTGATGCTCCTGTGTGCTCTTGATTTTACACGTTGCTGGTTAGAATGGACTATTTTAAGAATGCGGCCTCTGAGATAAAACTGTGTTGTGTTTGCTTTGTGTTGAGGAATGATGCAGAGTAAGGCGAAGAACTCACCAAACTATTTCCACGTCTAAATGAAGCCATCAGTCATATCCTCTCACTGTGCTTGTCACTTTTGTTTCGTGACACTTTTGTAATGGATAGATACATTTATAAAATGTATATGATCCATTGCATCCCACTCCTTCAATATAGGTTGGTGGTTGAACAACAATACAGGCTGCACCATGTTCTGCTGAACAATAATCCTTCTGTCTAATGTGCGAATGCTATAGATATATGTCAATCTCAGAAACAACCCCCTCTTATAAATGCTTCTCCAAGAATAATTTATTTTTTATTTTTTGTTTTATTGTCCAAAAGTGGGCGGCTGAACGCTCTGAAATTGGAATTTGCCTCATCCTCGTTCTCTGCTCCATATTGGATCCGAGCCAACATCAGCAGCCATCTTTGTGCCAAACTGGGTTGCAGGGTTGGCTGATCAAAAACAATATGAGATGAGAACTCCACAGGAGAAACAAATCATAAATGTGACCTCCGTCTGCTTGCAGTAGAAGGCAGCCCTGTGCTAATGTTTGTGTTAAACTGTTTGATTTAGTCTCTGTGAAGTTGGCCGTGGGCAGGGCGATGGCTTTGGCTCTTTTGTGACAATTATTAATTACAAGATTTCTTTTTTTTTTTAAACCCTCATGTTTGAAGAGACTTCAATAATGTGTAGATATTATAGGCTACTCGGGTCATCTTATGGACTACAGGGTGGCTTCAGGGAATTTGTGGTCTTCAACGGGGACACCATGGTGTTCAGATGGAGTCGGTACTTACTGTTTTCTGTTGTGTTGTGTTTTCTTTTCATTACAGTATATCCTCATGTTTGCATGTGCACGGAAATGCTCCCCTCAGATGCTGTGGGTGGTGCTCATTTCTTTATTATGCATGAAAACAAGTCACATCGGGTGAAATGGGATAAACCCAACAACAATTCAAAATAGACAATTGAAAACACACACTGGGATAACTGTTCTGTTTTTTTTTTTTTTTTTTTAAGGAAACAAGGGGTCTTGTTTAAAATGTTGTGGATGTCTTTAGCCTATTTCATGTTTTTATTACCTTATAATAAGGTAATTTTATGACGAGCTGAATATTGAAATGCATTTTACTATATCCTTGTGATGGGGAGACGTGCTCCCCTGTTTACTTGGCACTTCAGTTTGTTGTAATGCAATTGTTTTGTTATTTCTATGTAAGTACTTGAATAAAGAAAAATATCACTTGCCTTCAGTTTACTTGGCTCTCTACGTGCGCACGAACACACGCACGCCGACGCTCATACATACACACACGCACACACACACACACACACACACACACACACACACACACACACACGCACACACAAGTACACACGCACACGCGGTTCCGCATTTAAACATACATATTACAATAGCATGTGAACAATAGCCGTCTGGTATTATTTTACGAGGTATTATAACGTTTGTTATTTTTTTTTCTCCGGCTTTCTGACAAAAATCCCCTTAGAGGAAACACAAGCGGCTAATCTCCGGACTTCCTGTTTAAAGCTCCACTGTTGACTGGGGAAAGGGGATGAGGTCCTTGGAAGATAATAAAAGTACCAAATGAAACCGGAATAGAAGTTCAGTCAACATGAGCTGGTATGTATTATCTACATAATTCATTCGGCGTATTAGATTGAAAGCGCGACTTTAGAGGATGTAGTCTATTCATAAATAACACGGGCAGATGGCTTGTCAGCGGGCTGCGGCTATTTCCTGGTAGCGCTAGCGTTACACGTCTGCAACGTTACAGGTGAACAGGAGTTAGCTAGCTCGATATAAACTCACGAATAAAAGCTTTTAGAGAGACAGCGAAACGAGTCACTGATGGGCAATATGATCGGTTGCCAGCGAAGTGACAACGTAAGTTGTTGCAAAGAGGCAACTTTGACCGAAGCGGGTTTGATAACGTAGCGTTTGTGTAGCTTACAGGACCAAGTTACGGCTAGTTTAGAAACATTAGGTTAACTTAAACTCGCCAGCGAACATACACGGATAGAGTAGCACTCCTATCTCTGGTTATAGCTGCTCGTTTATGCATAATGTTGATATAAACATAGGTTGACGTTTTAGCTTTAGTAAACTAAATGTAGCGAGCTAGCGTTGGTTGTGAGGTCAAGGGGTCACCGCTGGAAGGGTCCTTCGTTGACTAGTCAACAAGACGAATCAACCATTGAGCTTCTTCTCAGGTTGTGTACTCTTGTAAAGACATACTAGTGTCTCAGGTTTCGGCTGCTCATCTACAAGTGTGAAGTTATCCACTTGAAGAGATTCCTTATGTGATTGTGAACATTAATATATGTTGGATGTCAAAGTAATATATTTAGTTGTGGTTGGAAAAAAAATGGCAGATTAATCAATTGGGAAATAAACCTAATCAGCAAGGTATAGTAAAGTGATTACAATTTCATTTTTATGGTATTATCTAAACACATGTTTATGTTTAGACTTAATTGCATCACTTTTGAACATTTTTATTTAGACCTTGTTTGGCCTTGCCACAGATGAATGTGGGATTACGTTCAATAAATGAAGAGAGGTGGTGTGAACAGTTGGTTTTTTGAAAGTCTGAATGGATTATCTGCACAGATATGAACTGTTTTTTAAAGTCTTGTCATCAGAGTGCTTACGTCCAGCTGGTGATGCTCCTGAGAAAGTAAACAACAATAAACAAGGCTGTGTTATCACTTCCAGCCAAATGGCAACAAGGAAAATCATTCTTCTACATCCGAATGTTTAATGTGCGTTTCCAATTCCTCACTCTTGACTCAAATAACTTTAAGTATAACATAAGTTTTTTCAATAATATCTCCATGACACACAATTATTAATTGGCCCTACAGGTTTTCGTCAGTACTAGTTCTCGACCCAACCCGACAAAATCTCCCCAAAACCTTTGCTTCTGAAGAAAAAAGTTCCCTCAAAGGAGTCTTTAAAGTTAATTTATCATTTGCTTTATGCTGTTTGTTAATAGCTATAGTCTGAATCTGTAGAGTTATTTACCTTGTTTACATTTTGTTAACAGGACAATATAGAGTGGTCAATATGCAGTATATAGTATATATTTTATAATAGTATTTTCTTTTATCTGACCTTTTTTTTTTAATAATAGTTGAAATCTGTCTCGTTCTTTTGACATGTTTTCAATTTCATTACATTACTCATGATTAAGCTATTTGCAATTGATCATAACGTCAGTATGGGATGCGTTGTCATACCTGCTCTCAGTTGAGAGATTAATAAGCGGTCTGAATAGTTCCAGAACTTGTTTTCCACGATTCACGACTGTGGTTCAAGATGAAATGCGGCGAACCAAACGCATATTAGGCCTCCAACAAACTCTTTCAGTACAACTGTTACGTGAATGTACACTAACCCCCTTTATAATATGTCACATATTCTTACTGTCATTTTCATGGAAGACGGTAATCAAGGAAGCAAGACGGCGTCACACATTTCAGTCGGACAGTTAATAGCTGGCAAGCGGCGCTTCTACCAGCACGCACTGCCAAACACAAGGTCAGAAGTGGGGTGCTGGACCAGTGAAAAGAGTCCTTTATGGGCTCTGCTGACTGATGCATTCCACCCGGCCTGCACACTTGCCTTATGACGTGAGAGGTTTGACTTTGGGGTCAACGTCAGAACAATTCCACTTCCCAACTTCTTCAACTAGCCCTCTGTCCTCCGTGGACCATCCAAGGTTGAATGATGCAATGTCCCTCTAATGGCGTACACACTTGCAGTTCTAGTGAACAGCCATTGGTTCTTCCAGTCGATGGATGATGCGTCCCGGATAGAGGAGACCGTTGTGTCTTTGTTCTTGCCTACGTGCTTGCTTGATGGCAGTGATGTGTAGCCTATTACAGCAAAGATCAGATAGCTCTGTAAATGCAAGTTGGCCATCTTGATGATGACGGCAAGTGTGTAACAGAGTTTTTTCTTATTTTACTGGGACAATGACCCAATATGACCAATAACCTCTCTTGTCACTGAGACGCTCCCCCATCCTAGTTCCTAAATGATCCTATTTATTTATCCCTTTTGATATTGATTCTTATGCACTTGTACGAGTAAATGTTTAATGATTAAGTGAATCTTTGGATTCTGTATATGTACAAATAATTATTACTTTAGATTATTACCTTCGCATTGAAAATGCGGAAGGGTATGTTTTAATCACCAAGTATTTATTTATTTATTTGTATGATTGTTACTCACATAACTCAAAAAGTATTAAACCAAATCGAATGAAAATTGGTGGGATGATTGGGTATTATCCGGATTTTGGGATCGATCTTTTTACCACAGCGCGGTCCATTTTTATCCAATTGTCATGCAACTAATGCCAAAACGTTCATAATTCAATGGCCAATCTTGTGATATGCGAAGGTATGCGCTCTACCGAGTGCCCGTTCTAGTTAGTTGGAATGCTTCAGCAGTCCAACTCTTGTTCTTGTCTTCTTTATTAAACTTTTTTTTATTCTATTTCTTCCGTACCTTTTTTGTCCCTCTTCTACTCCTTCATATATTCAGCTATTTAAACCATTCAAATATTTAAAAATTCAGCTTCTTCAGACTTAGAATGGCATTACTTTTCATGTTTCAAATGTTTCAAATTTGTATATATTTAAATACTTTTATGTTATTTTAAATTCATCAGTTCCTATGGAGAAAATCTTCAATTTTAAAAAGCTTACAGTATCTTCATATTTTCAGCAAATTCAGCAATTCATTTTTTCCTATGTTCAGATAGCCTTCAGCTATTACTGTATATTTTCAAATATTTTTTATCTTTTCAAATTTTCAAATTATTAATTTTTTTATGGAATAAATAATGAATGGGATCAATTAGAGAAATCTTCAAATCCGCTTCAACTTGTTCAACTTTAAAAGCTTACTATATCGGCATACATTCAGCTAAATACACAATTCCACGTTTAAAATGTTGACACATGTGTTAGCTATAACTTTGTAATGCATCTTCCTTTCATTTCTTGTATAGTTATTTAATTGTTATTATTTTAGTTTTATGTGTTTTCCGCTCCTCCTGGCATTTACAATGGGTGTGTGTGTGGAAATCTAGAGCTGTGATGTCATCGCTAGAGTGCAGCGCTACTTTAGAATCTTGCGGAAAAAAGATTTGTTTATCGGCACTACGGCCACAATTCTTACTCTATAGACATAATGTTGTGATAAAGTAGTAGGGAATCTTGTGCTTGTCGTAGACATGTGACTGTGGGATCAACAGTTTCCCAGATTTCTCGAGAAAGCCTTAACGAGGGAGAAGTCCGGCTTTCTCTACAGTCATCTCCATTATAATTCTGAGCGCTTTTCAACTTTTTTGAAGCAAACGGGGCATTTTCTAAACTGCGACTTAACTCTCATTTCTTAACCTAAAAATATTTAAGGACATTTAAACGTTCACAAAAGCCTTGTGCCTCTCAAAATCACGTTACTTTTGCGATTGGAGTTATGGTATTCTGTCAAGTTCTGAAGATTCACAGGGTGTTTTTGAAGAAATCCAAAGGAAATTCTGCCTTCAGGAGCTGCACGCAGCTGATCCTCGTTAACAATCAACAGGAGGGACACAAGGAGCAGCCTCTGTCCCGATGTTTATCAACACGGAGGCGCCAGACAACAGCAAACTGACCTCAATAATACATCTCACTACTTTTAATACAGAAATGAGGAGAAATAGGTCACATTTAACTTCACAGACAGATGAATAGTATTAGCGCGTTCGACTCAATCTTTCCTCTCTATTGATTCTACTATTTTGGTGATTTGATCATGTTTTATTTGACAGGGTTTAACAAATGCTTTTGTAGGAAAACAAATCCATATGTTCAGATGTTTAAGCTATGTTCAGCCTATTTCAGCTGTTGGCAGCTATTTTAAGCTATGTACAACTTGAAGAAAACACAAATTTCAGCTAATTTCAGACATGTTCAGCTATTTCCAGACATTTTCAGTTATTCATTTCATATTTAAGTTATTTTCAGCTATTTTCAGTTATTCATTTCATATTTCAGCTATTTTCAGTCATTCATTTCATATTTCAGCTATTTCCAGATATTTTCACTTATTCATTTAATATTTCAGCTATTTCCAGATATTTTCAGTTATTCATTTCATATTTCATCTATTTCCAGACATTTTCAGTTATTCATTTCATATTTCAGCTATTTTCACCTATTTATTTCAGCTATTTACAGACATTTTCAATTATTCATTTAATATTTCAGCTATTTTCAGAAATTTTCAGCTGTTTTCAAACCTTTCTCAGCAATTCAATTTTTATTTTTCAGCTTCAAACTTTCAGCATTCCAACGCATTTTCAGCAGGAAATGCATTTTCTAGTTTCTTATGAAATTGTCAGTATTTAGCACAACATATTGAAACGATATGCAATGAGTTGAACTGCTCGCGCCTGCATAATTCTTTCTTTCAAAAAAAATGTGGACTTCAGTTGGTGTAACACATACGTTTTCTGTCTTCGGCTGTCTTGCGGTCAGGCCTCTGCCATGTCAGACGCGAGTTCTGGGTTCACAGGACCGAGCTTACCAGTGTTTCTAAATGTGACAGCCCTTACAGAAAGATGGCCGTGTGAAGAAACATTAGAAATTATTCTCACAGTGACTACCATCCTCCCTCATTTTCTCCCTCTGGTTGGTCGCCTGCTACATTTTCCCTCTCCCTCCCAAAGCACATTTCACTCGTGTGTTTGCCAGTTCTCATGAGCGGTTGAAGAGAGTGACCACTTTCCTTTGGCTCTTTGTTGAAGTGGATACACTCTGAATCTGTAACATTAAGGACTCTCCAGTTGTTTTTTTTTCCACTCAAATATAGCCAATGCATCCTTTGGTACGTTAAAGGGGAAAATCCATTCTAATACAGTTACACTTGGACACTTGATGTCATCGAGAAATGAATCCCGTCATGGTCAGCGCTGCCAAAACATGGAAAGGAGAACATTTAAAAGCTAACATTTAAGTATGTTTCATGGCGCAGTGATGGCTGTTTTGAACACTGTTATGTTTATACTTAACTCTTCCATTGGGTTTTCTTTCTGCTCTGGAAGTCATGATTTTCTCCTCGACACACCCACCGAATTGAAAAGAATAAGCGAATGCAAAATTGCCGTCTTATTGAGATCAACATCTCTTTTGCTAAATAGACCCGAGACAAATTAAAACATCATAAGACGATTCAGTCATACAAAGCAATCATCACACACACAGACGCACTAATTAATACAATCACAAATATTAACGGTAAGAAAACCTGTAATGTCCCTCCGATAAATAAGTAGTTTGCAGTTTGTTCCAGTAGCAAGATGCGTACAATACCTATTAATATGAAACCTATTGAAATTAGTCACTTGTGTAACCGTGTGCAGTTTGTAGATTCTGGCTAAATAACATAATCATCATTCATAAACAATGGAAAATAATCGGTTACGGTATCACAAATCACGAGGACATATGCCAGACAAAGGAATACTGCATTAGTAAGAGGAACAGTTGTGACAACAAATAGGTGCTTACAGAACAACAATAGACACAAGGTTCATGGAGTATGTATATCACAATAAACTAGTGTTTAGACGAGCACTTTTTTGTGAATGGTTCCTGCGTGTCTGACCGGGATGCATGTATTTTAATTTGGGGGGTTTTCAGAGTAAAATCCCAAGTTGAAAAGGGATCTTGCGAGAGAGTAGACTGGTTCTCCTAATTGTAGCTTCGAGAGAGCACGGATCTTTAGTTCACGTTCAGTTAATTACATTAATTATGCTGCTGTTGTCATTTCGGGACAAGAAATTCAATTTCTAAGACGGTTCTGCACTTACATGCTCGTATTTATCGTGACGTTCTCTTGTGCTGATCGGGCAATCGAAAAAAGGTGAGTCACGCAAGATGTCCGTGAGTAATTTCTGTGGTTATTTTCCGTGTGGGCTCACCCAGATGATGAAACGTGGGTGAAACGTCTCGCCCGAGCCAAAAGCAACAACATATTTTCAAGCGTTCGCAATCGGTAAAAGATTCGAATAAATAAAGGAGTTTGTTCAAAACTCCACTGGAGATGAGGTCAGGACAATAGGTACTGGATACAACTAAAGCAGCAGCACAGAGCCAGATAATCAAAAGAAATCTTGATACCTCAGTCACTTGTGAAACCTTCTTTTTGTGTTACTAGGTTAATCCTGCTGTTATTTGACCATATTGAGTTTTGTGATTGAGCTGTCATCAAAAGGATCTTCCCCACACTTCAGTCGCATTCCCAGGTTGCACAACAAGGCCCTACATCACACCCTCTTTTTTCCATCTCATTAGTCTACACACCTTTCTTCTGATGCAGCTGCTGCCTCACCCTGCCTGTCAGCAGCAACTGTCCATCACGTAGCTTAGATTTCAGGCTATTAGTGCCACATCAATGACAACCTGCAGGCCAGCGCGTTGGCACGGCAGTTTTTTTTTTCTTGCCTGATGCTCGGCAACCACTTAGCGAGGCAACGACACGGTTTTGAAATGCGGGTACAAGATTGTGTTTTAACTACGAAGGAACAGGTTTCTTTTTCTTTTACCGAAACTATTGGCAGGATGTCAGTGTGTTTTGGTCTTTCTGGAGTGAAGAAAAGTTTGTATTTCATTCTCAAAGTGAGATGCTACTACCGCAGTTGCGCTAAACCCCCGAGACGCGT
Organism: Liparis tanakae; assembly: GCA_036178185.1. Taxonomy (NCBI): domain Eukaryota; kingdom Metazoa; phylum Chordata; class Actinopteri; order Perciformes; family Liparidae; genus Liparis; species Liparis tanakae. The sequence goes on along the minus strand of CM070094.1, from coordinate 22,659,053 downwards.
TTTTTGGGGGGGATTTATTTGTAGCAATTGCATTACATCACATGTCATTTAGCAGACGCTTTTATCCAAAGCGACTTACGAAGTGCATCAACCGAGAGTACAAACTAAGAACAACAATAATACATAAAGTAACATTTCCTCAACATAGTCAAACTACAAAATTACCATAATAAGAGACATTTAAGTGCCATTCAATGGTCTCAGGTTTCATTTTGAAAAGCAAGGCATTGCCCTTTTGTAATCCCAATATATCAGGTTGTCTCGGCTTATATGTTTCCTGATTTACAATAACGTGTGTGCATCTGTGTTTGATTGCCAGCCGGGGTCATGCAGTAAAGCCACCCTGAGAAGAGGGACAACCACTTCTGTTTAGTGATATCCGCCTGCAATGGGAGCCAGATGTGTTCAGTGATGACATGTGGTTAATATACATGGCTTTGAGCACAGCGGGACTTAACAGCTTCAGATTGTTGGTGTCGGGCGTCTGAAAGATGCGCTCGGTCACCTTTTGACCGGCACCAGCCTCTCGTCACCCCGTCATGCACCGGATGACAATCTGAGCATTCAGTTATTCCACCTTTTTTTTTTTTTTTTAGGTTGTTTTTTTTTTTTCTCCCAGTTGCTTATGTCTGACACCTGTCATTTGCTTTTGTGTCATTTCAGGATTCCCTTCAAGATCGGACAACCAAAGAAGCAGATTGTCTCTAAAACCGTGAGTCATTCCCGAGAACAAAACGACTCCATTTACTCAATCGAAAAAAAAAGTTTAGTGCATGAAATTCGGTGTATTTAAATTATGAAATAAAAAACATCCTCTCAGGCATTATATGTAAAAAAAAGAAAGAAAACCCCCCCGTGTTTTTGTGATGGTTTAACTGTAGTAGTAAATTGGTGTATACAACATGAATAGTAGTATACATAATGTCATCAGAGGGCCTCGCCCCAAAGTGATGTCTGACCCATGCAAGGGGGCAGAGGTGGTTACCTTGAAGTGACCGTGAGTGGGTGATCTCCTCGCTGGAGGAAACCACTTCCACTGTAATGGGTCTGTGGCCCGGCAGTCGCTGTCAGGCCGGGTTTCCAGCTTCCTGTGCCATCCTCGGCAAAAAACAGCGAGTGGGTTAGAGGAAGCCCGGTTAGATGATCCGCTGGTGGCAAAGTGTCAACTGCCCTCCTCGTTGTTTCAGCCACTGTTTACATCCAGGAGTCCAACAAAACCACAAGACAGGAACCCGAGCTGCCTCTGTAACCTGCTCGGCATGTTTTAGAGACATGATTGGGCAAACTGTCTTAGTCCTCCTCGTAGACCGTGGGAACCTGATGCAGGCACCATGTTACCTCCGCTTCAACCCCTGGAACCCTCTTTAGTTATAATTCCTTCACTGTGGTCTGGGCCTCCCAAAAGTTCCCGATCCCAAGAAGGTACATGGCCTCGGAACTATTGGCATTGGGTAAAGGGGTAAACCATCGAACCGTGGTCTTGACAACTCATGTTCATAATTGAATCAGACTATAAACAAGTACCGGTTGTTGCTAGAATGTGTTACATCTCCAACTATATTGACCTACACTTCTTTACTCACTTCAAATGATGTGAACATACACTACCGTTCAAAAGTATGGGGTCACTTAGAAAAAAGGGGGGGAAAGTACTGTTTTTTCCATTGAAAATTACATTAAATTAATCAGAAATACTTTCTATGCATAGTTAATGTGGTAAATGACTATTCTCTGTTTGTTAATGAAATCTCTACATAGGTGTGTAGAGGCCCATCTCCAGTTTTGTGTTATTGCCTTAGAAGACTAGCAGAGGGTTAGAACCCCCTTGAAACCGTTTCTTTTATTTTTTATAACTTTTTATTTTGCATTTTCCACAAACAGATTATTCTTTGACATTGAAACCCTTTTTATGTGAGCGCAGCTGAAAACAGTTATGCTGGTGGGAGAAGCTCTAAAACTGGCCTTCCTTTGAGCCACAAGTTGGAAGAACAACATTAATATTTACTATTTAAAATCATTATTGCTAACCTTGTCCATGTCTTGACTATATTCTGTATTAATCTTGTATTCATTTAATAAATAAAAGTGTGAGTTTTCATGGAAAACACAAAATGTTCTCGGTGACCCCAAACTTTTGAACGGTAGTGTACGTGCAGGAATGTTGTCCCCGAGTTTGCTTTTCACTTGATTCTTGGGATATGTAGTTTCTTAGACTCCTTATGATGTATTCATGCAATTATCGTGTGTTTACACCTTGGGATAATAATGAAATCATATCATATTTACATGAATTGTGTTTTTCTTTAGGTCGAAAGAGACTTCGAGCGAGAATATGACAAGCTCCAAAAGTAAGTCTGCAATTTCAACCAAAGTCTATATCCTGGTAGACGATCCTAGGGGTCCTATATTTGGTATTCTTATGTCTATGGAGGGTTTTTGACCTACTTTGTGTGTTGTGTGCGAGAGGTCCAATGAATGTGTGTAAAATGTTGATCTTTTAGTGCTTTCAGTTTGGTGAAAGGTCATTTCTCCTGCACTACTTTATATCTCAGACCACATTCGATTTTTCTGGAAGAATGGTTCTTAAACCAAGTTATTGGTCAGAGGTCTCTTTTGGGGCAACATGGAAAATGTCTGATTATTTTTTATACAAATTTTACTTAACTGCTTTTAGTAACAAGTTTCAAAAATACAAAATTTAAGTGATTTAAAATTTAAATGAAATGCAAGTATTTGTTATTTAAAAAAATCATAAAACATGTATTCATTCTCATTTATTCCCCAGTCAGATATTTATGGAGTAATAAATATGCACCAGACACAAGCTGTTGGAAATCTGGAAATCTTTTCAGAAATATTTGCACGCTTTATCCCAAATTAGATGGTTGTATTATACAATTAATTTTATAATTTGACATACAGGTATTTGGGCTTTGCTTGTTTACAACGCACTCTGATGAACTCACACTTAACATGCTCCTCATTGTACACCGCTTCTTGTTCCCACACAATTGGCCGATCCCTGCTGCGTTTGGGCACTTCTTCTTTCTCAACATTCGACTGTGAAAGGACCCACGTCTGAGCCACAATGGTGTCTGGAAGAAAGAGAGCTTCCTTTTCATCCGACGTTTACCCCAACCACTTATATATTTAGATTAAAGCCAGACTCGAGCGTCTAATCCAATAAAATTACCCGCAAATGCACCATCAGTGTTCAAAAATGTCAAAAAAGTATTGAACCAATTTGTAAATGCAGACATTCTTAAGGCATTTTACAATTGACTAGAATGCCTAAAAAATAAAATAATATATAACATGTGATCAACCTAATTTGAATTGAGCAACATGTTGTCAGTGTTTCTGTGAAACAATGGAGAGAGGGGTTCGGAGCCCTGAGAGCTCAGTGCGTCGAGGCCTTCTCCGACTGCAAGGCGGAGGTTAGAGGAACCCCCTGAGGGCCCTGCAGGATGAGTGGGAGCACCATGCGCCTCTCAGGTTTTGTTGAGTAGGAGGGCCCATTATTAGGAAGGTGTGGTGCCAATAGACCTTTATGGATGAGTCAGAGCAGCGGGCCTGTACAGACGTTTAGGTTCCCCACCCTAGAGAGCCACATCAACACACTCTGCTGCATCCGTGGCCTAAATATACTCGGAATTAAACACGGTTCTCGTTCTTGAATTCCTTCAGCCTGACAAAAGATTTTAGTTTAGTTTGACTTGGGATTTTGTTGGATTAGTGATATTGAATACAAGATAAGTGTGCTCGCCGTGTGTACAGCAGCATGCTTCTCTTGGCTTCACTAAAGCCGGATTGATGCACGGTTTTTAAGGCCAATTCTAATATCTATATTATACATAAACATCTTTGATAGAAAACTGTTACATTTGTTATGAATAATTGTAATCAAATATTTAGTGAGCTAGAAAAAAAATTGACTTTTTAGTCCTCTCTTGATGACAAACTGTATACCAGTATAATCCTTTAAGATTTTGTGAAATGACTAATACAATATATCTGCAATTACCAAATATCCCTGGATCTATTGGGTATTTAATTGGCTTAACTGTCTGAGATGGGGTCTCATTTATAACTGCTACATATGGACAAAAGTGGACCAGAAAAAGGTGTATGCCACTTCCTACGCAAATGTTTTGATTTATAACAACACGCTTGAGGGGAGAATGTACGCACCTGCACGGGAACCCATGCGTAAGCAGGAGAGGAATCACATGTACAGCGATTCCTCTCGCATTCCTGTCAGTTCGAATCAAACATTACTTAAATATACACTTCATCATCAATATTTAAACCAGCAATGTTATTTGTGCCTTTGCGAGTGAGCCATAACTATTTCTGTTTAGGCACCTTTCCTTTGTAAACAGGGTTCGTACCGTCATGGGAAACCTGGAAAAGTCATGGAATTTTAAAATGGTCATTTCCAGGCCTGGAAAGAACTTGAATCATAAAAGTCATGGAAATTTGTTATAATCACATGTGTTTTTTAAAGAAAGACACTCAAAATATAAGCCGGTGTACGCTTTCAATACGCACAATTTTCAAAAAATTCCATGTTTATACCGAGATTTCAGTTTGGTTATGAAAATTTGGCTTAAAGTCATGGAAATCCATTTATTGAAATGTGTAAGAACCCTGGCCATAACTATTTCTATTAAGGCCCCTTTCATTTGTAAAAAGATATAAACTAACCCCAATTAAATATGTCATCTTTTAGTTTAGTTTAGTTTATTTCCATCAGCAAAATATACAAAAATCAAAATTCAACAAAAGAAGAAAGTGGCTGACCGAAAGGGTCAAGGCTGAAGGCTATCAAGCTTATAAGTGCCCTAACCTATGATTTCACGAAAAAAAAAAACGTATTTCAGAGAACCATATATATACACATATACATACACACACACACACATACAGAAATACACATCGGAAGGACCTCACTCAGCATTTCTGCCCAGGTGCGCACATTCTCCCATCTAGTTTTGTTTTTATAGAGCGCAACGTTTGGGTGGAAAAAAGTGTGGAGATGATTGCGGCCCGACGTTTTGGGGTTCTGTCGCAGAGAGCAGCCGCTCCATTAGCGCCTCCTGCAACGAGGCGGCCCACCTGGCACCGGTCCAGGACGGCTCTCCGCCGACGGAGCAGGGAAGACGCAAACGGCATTGTGCGACACATTTGAAAGTGGGCGGTGCTATCTGGAACAAGAGTTTCACAAGCGCACACTACAAGAACACGTAATGAGCGCCCAGGCGTTGGACTCGGTGCACGCTAGTTTGTTTACATAGCGAGACGCTTTCACCCACCATCCTGCAACCCGATCGCCGTGATTGGCAGGGTTACGCTGTTATTTTCCTCATTCCATATTTTCCTCCTTTCATTACTCTCAAGTGTTAACTGTGTCAGCCAATTTAAGACTATTTATTTTAGTTTTAGTTTGTTTTGCAGGATGCCCTCAGTTGACTCCACTGGCATTCATACTTGCATTCAAAACAAAGTTTAGTTTAATGTAGTATGGTTTTTCTCAACTGATTCTACGGAGATTATTCAACAGGGACCATATATGAGCATTTCCAGATGTTAGCGGTGCCTTGACATGGACACGAATAACCAGCTGATGAACGCTATTGTCTCTGTTGTTAGTTTGTGTAAACATCGCAGTGTCAGTCGGCGTACACCGCATGCAGAAATGAGTAACCGGTTACTCGTAACCCGTTCAACATGTACGTACAGGTTACCCGTGTCCATGTAAATGCTTTGTAATTTAATATCTGCATAGAAATATTGCCTTTTAAGTGACATTTTAAATTCTTTTTAGATGTTCTTAACACAATTGAAACACCGTTATGATTGTCTGATCAGTAGAGTACCTTCAAGCACATGTATTTGTCCAGGTTAACATGGAAATGTATACTGGGCACCCTATGTTATGGAAAGTATTATTACACTGACTGAATCCTGCTTGAAATATTGTTACATGGACAATATTTTGAGTATGTGAGTAGGTATTTGCTGCATTTAGAAATGTTTATTTCTAAATATATATTATTTTCTTTGGGGGGGGGGGGGGTTGCTGTAGGAGGTCTGATGTGGATTATGAGACCCAGTTCCATCTAATTGGCGCGAGAAATCCAAGAAGTTACTGTGGAGATTGTTCCGACAGTGTTTCTTTTTCATGTTGTGTGAACAATAAGCGATGAAGTTACATCATTTACTGCAAATTAAATTTTTGGAACAACCTCCATCTGGTCCGTGGCGATTCGGAGCAGAATCCTAAAAACACGTCAAGACAGACAAAAGCATGTATTGGAACAGATTATGATAGGAAATAATTTTTGATTTTGAGTTACCCTTAGACCCCCCCCCCTCCCCCCTCCCCGTCCTTGCACTTTACGAGCCCTTTTGTCAGCACGGCAAACAAATGAATAAATTACGTTATAATTAAGGATGACGTCTAAAATCAAAGCTATTACGAATGCATTCTGACACCGCTGATACCATTACGTGTTTCTGATGCTGGATGTGACAGTTGCCCATCACCCCACACGCTGTTCTGTCACACACGTGTACGAATGTGTTCTACCGTGTGCGATTCAGAAGATTAATTCATTCCTGTCTTTAACTAAGAAGTTACATGGCTTCAGAACTCGTTGGATTATGTTGCACAAGCTGCACAGTATGTTGCCCTTCTTTGCAGTTGAGCTGTTTAATTGTGTGTTAAACGAACATATTAAAAGCTTCATTAATAAACGAATAACGATAATATATAATACTTTTATGGTGCATTATTCCTTCGAAGCCCAACTCCAACTACAAGGTTCAACAGTTTTAATAGTCGGGGTCGAGGCACCTGTGCTTTTACTGCAATAACCCACTATTAATAATTCAATTAATTAATTCAAATCAGTATCTGGAGACACCAGACTGACATTTGTGGATTACCAGTGTCCTAAATCGTATGGCCAGTGGCCATAGTGCCCCCAACAGAAATCCTTTGGGATTACATGGCTATTGTCTTCCCTGTTGGTATAAAACCTCAAAGCGAAGATGGAAATGAAGCCACCACATTCCCCTTTTCCATCAAACAGGAGATATAATGTGACAGCAGTCTCAGGGGAGATGCTAAACCCCTCGTTTGCCTTAATTGATGTAATGAATGGCATGTGTTTCCAGCCTCCATAGTCTGGTAATTGCCATTTTTAACACCCATCAATGGGATATGAGCAGTGGAATGATTGAAGACATTAATGCTTTTCACAGGAAATGTAGTTGACAGTAACAAGAAGGATTTCCAGAATTATTAATTAGCTAACGGATGTTATAATGGCATTTTATATGGAATCAATGAAATGTGTAATTCCTTCTTGAACCAGGTTTTTTATATATACTAATTTCCTGTTCTAGATTTTTGGTTTAGAGGTTTTCTTGTCAAAACGTCTTGAATGGATGGGATTGACTTTTGAAAAAATATATAGACTTACTTGTGTTTGTGATATGAAATGTGGAGACGGTGTAGCATTTGTTTCACGTTTGGTCTTTTTTCCTCTTCTGTCTTTTTCTAATGCCATTGTTTGCATTTTTGTTTGCATTTTTTCCCATTGTTGTCCGTGTTGCTGATGCTTTACTTTTTAGTTTAGTTTAGTTTATTAAGGATCCCCATTAGTCTACACTGTAGTGAAGACTATTCTTCCAAAAAAAACATTACAATACAAATACATAAAATGCAGTACAGCATGATCAATTATCACAAAAACACTTTGACTTAGAAAACAACATTTACATTAAAAGTAAAATAATAATACCTAAAATAATAACCTAATCTACTATAATTGCCTTTCTGATTATTGCTGCCTTAAGTTTCCTTTTGAAATCACATGTATTTCTTGTTAGTTACTGTATTACTGGACCAGGAGATTGCTGATAACCATCCTCCTTTTTCTCTGTCTTCCAGGCTGGAGGATCAGACGAAAAAGCTTCACAAGGACATGAAGAAAAGCACCGAGGCAGATTTAGGTGTGTTCTCCACCAACGTGTGTGTTACCGCCTGGTGTGCATTTGATCTCCACTTGTTCACCGACATACCTGATGTTGCTCGGCAGGTTTCTCAGAGCTAAAACACTCTTTGGTTGTCTTGGGTTCGAGACGACAAAGTGCGTTTTTTTTTTTTTCCTACGCTATCGTACGCGTGTTTTGGATTCATGAGCGCAAGGGCGTCCACGCCCTCATTTATTCAAGCAAATTGTCGCTCACACAAACCATGTGTACTCTACTTTTGTATTTGTTGGTTCTGGAGTTGTGTTACTTTTGGAAGCATCAATAGACATGGCCTGTGGTAAGTAGTGAGTTGTGGGGGTGGAGGAGCGGGGACGGATGCAGGAGCGAGAGACTTCTTCGTTTCCTCTCTTTTGTGCTCTGGAATATGGATGCTGGCGTCATCAAAGTGTCGTAGCTGTCGGGCCCTCATTACCGTTAATGGATTCCATCTGTTGCACAGGTCCCCGTCTCCGACAACTGATACCAAACAAAGAACTGGACCTACTCTGCATGTCGGCGCCGCGTTTTATACCCGGCTTTCTGTGTCGATCGTCATTCCTAAAGGCAAGGGTAGTGATTTGGACAACTCTATTGAACTGGCGTCCAATTAGCCAGCGAGGAGCGATAATATCTTTTAATGCTCGCTCCGGTTCACCATTTCAATTAGACTAATTAACAGAAGGCGAAGAAAGTGGCAGGAATAACGGGAGCCGCGCATACTGAGGAGCCCTTCCTGTGGTTTCAGTCCCAGGTGATTACAAGAGACTCGAGCTTCACTTATTTGCACCTTACTAACACACATAATTAAATCACTACCCTCGGGTCACCTTTTGCTTCTCGTGACCCTATAATAAACATGTCGCTGTCATACCAGACTAGGCCAAATCAAGCAATTTGTTACCTGTCAAAAGGAGAAAGATTCAGAAGTGGCGCACAACCGTAATTGAATGGCTGCAAATTGGTCTTGAGAGAATCCGGAGGGAGTGTGAAAAGAGACCAACGACTGTTCCAGATCTCCATGAAGCCCATTTTCACCACAGCCTCTCCTGTCAGCTTGTGTCTCCTCAGCGAGGCTCATTTATTCTGACTGTGAAGCCATAATCTGATATGTGCTCTGTGTCTAAACAACGTGGCATGTGTGCAGATTAACAGTAATTGGTGCTGTCAGAATAGAAACATTGTAACAATTTTTGGTGGTCTGGTGAATATTCAACACGGCAGCTAGCCTCATCAACCCCTCCGATTTTTTTTTTTTTCTTACAACGTGGGCAGCGCGATGCCACTTTGCTCTTTGGTTAATTCTCATTTTTTAAAGCCGCTACCAATAACAAACATGCACAGATAAAACCGTCACCGCAATCCACAAAAGTTGTTTCAGAAAAATGCAAAATACATCTGGGGTTGAATTGGAATACGTAGATTAGGGTTAGGACATCTTCAGCGATCATTTATATCGCCTGTCGTCGACGAAGATTGTCTTTTCACAAAGTTGTTTACCTTTTTTTTTTATAACCCTCCTGTGACCTTCACATTTACTAACATCTTTTACCCTCGGGGGCAATTTGACCCCAGCTATTAAAACCTCCAGAGAATTATTAGAATTAATATTGTTTCCCAAGTTTAAGTGGGAGGTACTTTATGTTTGTTTGTTGACTACCTAAATAGCCCTTTAAATATATAAAAAAAGTTGATATTTCTTATATGTTTGACACAGTGAAAAACAGCCAAAAGAAAATCGACGTTAAACATTGAATGGGGTCAAATTGACCCTAAAGGTAACAGGAGGGTTAATGTGTGTGTGTGTGTGTGTCTCTCTCTATCTCTCTCTCTCTCTCTCTCTCTCTCAGCTATGTCCAAAGCAGCTGTGAAGATCTCTTCCGACCTGCTGAGTAACCCGCTGTGTGAGCAGGACCAGGCCTTCCTGGACTCCATGACCGCTTTAGATACAGCGATGAGAAGGATGGACTCCTTCAACCAGGAGAAGGTCAGTCTCATCCCCACACACGTCTCTCTCTCTGTTGCTGCCGTTTCCTTGGCGCTTGCCATTTGCACGGATACCGTTTATAATAATATCGGGGGGGGGGGGGGGGGGGGGGGACGTTTTTCTTCAGACATACAAAGTAGGAAACTAGACGGGTTTTTGTTGAAAATGCATGTTTTCATATTTGTCAATATTGTGCAGCCTGTGCACTAAAAACTATCCGTATGCCTTTCCTTCTGCTGTTTTTGAAAAGCATCTGTGGCATCGTCCTCTATAAGCTCAGGCTACTGGTTATCAGCTGTGAAGATTGATGCATTTGTGACTCACGGGTGTCTAAAATAACTCACAATGGAAAGGAAAATACACTACCTCCTACCACAACATCTATAGAGTAGATGTAGTAGAACACGTCTGATGTATTACTTATTAAAACAGACCTTTGGCTTCAGTTCAACACTTTTTTTAACGTCAATACTTTACATATACAATACAACTGTTACAGCTTCCTTCTTCGTGGAGAAGAGCAACTGTAATCGGCTTGAATGGATAATCCTTACAAACCTTTTACATAAACTTCTCAAATCATGTTTTTTTTTTTGAAGAGCTAGATGAGAGCCACCCGCCAAATTGATCCAGGACTTCTATCACTTGTGTTTTCCCTCTTATTGCACCGTTTAGTTTTTTGTCTATTGATATTTAGAGTATTTGCTGATTTTTATTGTGTTTCCTTTATTCTCTGTTTGCTTTCCCTCTTGCATGTTTTTCTCCTAAGGGGCAACGGCAGATAGGCAGAATTCTCCTTCCGGGACTTTCTATTTCACAGCTGTATTTATAAAGAGCTCCTTTTTTGGCTATCGGGTCTCCTCAGATTATTTGCCGGGTGCACTTCAGGTTTTTTGATTAAAATCATTGCCACAGGTGGTTACAAAGTGAATCATAGTGGCACCACATGTGTGCGTCCTCAAGGCACTACCCGGTGCAGGGTAGACTGTTAAAGAGGAAGAAATCCAGGAGAACACAGCGAGGCGAAGACGGATTGACTTCCCATCTGGGTTTTCTTGACTCATTGCCCTGCTGCTCAGTGTTTTGGGCTTTTCACATTTATTGGCTTCAACAAAATCCCCTTTATTATCCCGGAATGATTTCATAACTCGACAACAATGGTCCAACATGGCGGAGAAAACTAATACATTTGTTAAAAGGCGGTAATTTATTTACCCCTGGTAAAATGTCAATGTAGCGTCTCTGGAAAAGAACATCAGAAGGATTCGTAATTATCGGGTTGAGTGGGCCTGAACTTTAGTTTCCCTCCAAACTTTCATGAACTGGACTTAATTTCAATAGTAAATCAAACCTAACCCCCGAAATATATGATGATAATAATAATAATAATGATAATGATAATGATAATGATGATAATAATAATAATACACATTTTATTTATAAGGCGCCTTTCAACGCACTCAAGGTTGCCGTACAATACATTAAAATAGTTAAAGTTAAGACAACCGGATACTCCACAATGTTTCATTATTCTAACTTCTGGCATTTCAATTGAAAATATTTTCAAGTCATTTGATGAGCTAGTAAGTGGAATACTAGATTTGACTTTAGGCTTTAGGCTTAAATGTGACAAAGAAAGAGATAATGATTGTATTGAATATACAGTAAGATGAATGTGTTAAATGAGTGTTATAAGCAGCTCTGCTTTAGCGGTGCTGTCGCTTGTCGTTTCTTTCCTTTCTTCTTCCGCTACAACTTGGCTCTGCTCACGGCTCATCACATTTTACTGGAGCCATTTTGAGTGACTAGACAAAGTCGAAAGTGGGCTGGCCGGAGCGTGTGGGCTTGTGACCCGAGGGGGGGGGGGGGGGATGTTCTAGGACTTGGCTTGGTCGAGCGCCCAGGAGAGCCATCCTGACGGTTTTACCGTTTTCAGTGGAGAGTAGCTTTAACATTTCTAGAGAATTTTATAATCTACCGTTCAATAATTTGTAACTCAGGAGGAGGTTTCATGAGTGTTGTCGTTGGATGAAGGATGCAGAGTGCTTTGAATCCTCTTTCTTTCTACATTGTCAGCAGAACAAAAAAAGTTTGAATATTGACTCTTTCGACATAAAAGTGTTCCTGTTTACATTTCCATTCCGGCTAAAACTGTGACCTTTTACATCGGCCACCTCTCCTCGGCAACCCCATCACGTCCGTCATCGCGCGTGATTTGTATTTCCACATGTTAAGCGGTCTCCGGTAACACGTCTGTTACAGAGTCTAGCTCTGGCTCCATGGTGTGTAGTGTTCTCGCTTGGCGTCGATTCATCTCGGCCCTTTGATCCCAGGACAACAAGTCGCCAACGTTATTGACGTGGATGTATGCTCCTTTTTTTCTTCTTTTTTTTTTAACACGCTAATCCAGAGTGGATCTTGACAGCTAGGTCACACCTGATTTTCTCTTTACCGCTTTCAGTCCTACTAAATAAAAATCCTCGTCTTAACACAGAGTTCCCGTCTGGGTTGGGGGGCGGCGCCGAGTGAGCTGAAGGCGAAATAAATAGTGATTCTGGGCGCTTTCCGGTCAGCCTGCGATGTGGAATACCACCCCGGGTTTCTGCTAGGTGTTTAAAAAATCCAGCCCGGCTCTCTGGAACGCTCCTCTCCTTTCTCCCTTCAAGCCGGCTGTTGATTCTGACGGCACCGACAGCAAAACCCTATCGCTCCTGCGAAAAAAAAAAAAAAAAAAACAGACACAAAAGCATCCACCCTTTGCTCTTCTCGCCGTTGAGACGAGATGTTCGCGCCGCGGGGTCCGCGGGCGAGCGAGCGAAGAGAGAGAGAGAGAGAGAGAGAGAGAGCCAGCAGATAAAACGTGCAGCGATAATGAAGGCAGCAGTGGCCCAGGTCTGTGCGTTTTTATTTCTGGGGCTGAGGAGGGCGCCGAGCCCCGGCGGCGCGCTGCTGTCGAAGCCGAGCCCCGGCGTAGATGGCGGCGGCGGCGGCGCGGTAGAGGATGCTCCGTTTGGAGGGATATTGATTTCCTCTGCGATCTTGCGTGTATTTTTGGGAGGCCTGTGTGCCGGGATGGCCTCTGCCCCGTGACTCACTGATGGAGACTAGCGCTCCAGCGCCGGCCTCGGGCTCCGCGGGGGCCTCCGAGGAATAGCTCTGCTGCCCCCCCCCCCCCCCCCCCCCCTCACTGTGGGAAGGGGCAGAGGGTAGAGGGCACCAGCATGCTTAAGCAAATCCGCCGCTGTTGTTCTCCCTCCTCGCTGCATGCTCTCACCTTAGAAGCAACGGCGCAGCTCAGAGAAGGGGGGGGGGGGGGGGGGGGGGGGGATGGTGTGAATATGTAAAACAAAGAAAATGTGAATTCCCATGTACTTCTCTTCTTTTTTTTTTTTTTTTTTTTTTTATTGGTTCTCTGTTTTTTCCTCAAAACACAATCAACCATTTTGTGCTTGGAAACCGGCGAGCGCGGCCGCGCGTTCTCCGAGCCGGTCAGGGCGTCGTAGCGGAGCGCAGCTGAAATCCTTCCTCCCGGTTGGTGTGCGATTTGTGATTGTCCCTCCGAACGGCAAGTGAACATACGATTAGCGGAGCTCACGCAGCCGTCACTTCGCATCTCTTTAAATTCCCGCCGCGCCGTTCTCGCCGTGTGCTCGTCACGTTGCTCGACGGCCCGATTTGACGCGGCGTCCCGTCATCCGACCGTCGTTTTGAATCTGCAACGTAAATGACGCTGGAAACTTTATTAATTTGCGCGGCAACTTCTGTCGATGAGACTCGAGGGGGGGATCATTTACTTCCACTTAACACCCCCTCCCCCCCTCCCTCCTCTGTCAGTTCTGGCAACCAGAAGGAGAACGCAGGAGAAAAAAATACAAACTGTTATTGTTAAAATGTTTGTTTGCAGAGAACTTTCATCTTGTAAGGCAGCCCCCCGCCCCACACACACACACACACACACACACAGCCCCCCCCCCCCCCCCTTCACAGGATTTGAAATCAGTTGGGTTTTGCTTTCATGTCCGTCCCCTGACAGCTCCATCCTTTTGTATCGCGAGCTCAATGAATATTCAGGGGTTTCTCCTCGGGGCTCGCGTACAATAAGAGAGTCAACGTCATAAAAGTTTCTTTGCCCCCCCCCCCCCCCCCTTCTTGAGTGCTCTGTTTGAAATATACACGATTGTTGATGTTTGTGCAGTGGCATTACTTTGCAGCTAATGAGCGAGCGGTGTTGACGCCGCTTTGTTTCCGACTTTAGTTTTGATGTAACTCAATTTGACAACGCATAACCATTTGTCTCTATAGACGTCTGCTTCGTGCTGATGTTAACCGCTGTTCTTTTTCTATCACAGGTCAACCAGATCCAGAAGACAGTTATTGACCCTCTGAAAAAGTAAGTGCTCGTCTTCATTTCTTGTCCTCTCGGTTTTGTTTTGTTTAGTTTTTTTCTGTATTTTAATGGGTTGCCGTTAAATGACTCTTCATTCCGGACCAGCGTCTAATAATAGATGTTGCCAGCAAGTTTAACATTAATTTAGAGCAGGGTGATAGAGTTTTTCACACTGCGCCGTGGAGTGAACAGGGTTCGTACGGTCATGGAAAAGTCATGGAATTTTAAAATGTTAATTTCCAGGCCTGGAAAAGTCATGGAAAAACCGTAAATCATAAAAGTTTTGGAAAAGTCATGGAAATGTGTTAAAATCACGTGTTCATTCACACCGAGTTTAAAATAATTAATGTTTTTTTAAAGCGACACTATGTAACTTTTCCCCTGTAGCGCCCCCTTCAGGTATTTAACGTCTGGCTCTCGCTGTGCGCTGACAGCTGATCGCGACTCGCTGCCTCGATCAGCGGCAGCGCGTCGCGTTCAGACCCGCCCGGTGTTCTCCACAGCGGCGTGTCACTCCGTCTCTACGAGTCGCGTAGCGGAGCAAATAGAAAGTCACCTGCGAGCGTGGACTGGCACTATAAGACGTTGCGTAATCACTGACAGACAGCAAGTTGAACTACTTCCTGTTCCTCAACCGGAAGTACCGGGCCGGTCCCCAACATCTTACATTCAGCAGTTTTCTGACCCCCGATGGCGGAGGAGCAAATCAACATATTAAAAGTCGTTGTAGCGGCACAATTGTTTTTCAAGCTGTTATTTTAAGGTGGAAAAGTTACACAGTGGGGCTTTAAAGAAAGACGCTCAAAATATAAGCCGGCGTACGTTCTCAATACGCAACATTTTCAAAATGTTTCATGTTTATACCGAGATTTCAGTTTGGTCATGGAAATATGGTTTGAAGTCCTGGAAAAGTCCTGGAAATCCATTAATCAAAATGTGTAAGAACCCTGAGTGAATTTAGATGCATGATAAAACTAGAAGGGGCACTCGGTCGAGCGCATACCTTCGCATATCACAAGATTGGGCATTGAATGATGAACATTTTGGCATTAGTTGCATGCCAATTAGATACAAATTGGCCACGCTATGGTAACAAGAAGATGTTGACCTTTACATGACCTTGACCTTTGACCCGATCGATCCCAAAATCTAATCAAATAGTCCCCGGATAATAACCAATCATCCCACCAAATTTCATGTGATTCAGTTTAATACTTTTTGACTTAAATAAATAAATAAATAAATAAATACACGGCGATCAAAACATAACCTTCCGCATTTTCAATGCGAAGGTAATCACAGAGAAGTATTTGGGGGTTGTAATACTCCCGTTTGTGCCGCTTAAAGTTCCTGATGTGGTAAACCCGGACCCTCTGGGGAGAGGTCCATGTGACGTTGTCGTTACTGACGCAGCTCTTTACACCGTTAGCCACAGGAAGGCCTGACGCGGCGTCCAGATTGTAGCAATTAAGTCGGGAGTGAGCGGTGCTGCCGTGATGGAAGTGCGTCTGGAAGAAGGTTTATTTGGTTCTCATTACTAATACTCGCCCCCTTTTTTTGAGAAGGCGCTGAATGCTATTCCATTCCTTAAGCTTCACTTTTTCAAACACACACACACACACACACACATGCAAAGCAGAGGGACTGAAGGGAGTGGTTGGACGATCCCACCCTTCTTCCGGAGCGCTTGTTAAGGTTATGCTTCCTCCTCTTGGCTCCTCCCAGGAGATGGATTATACATATGCTGGTTACGAGAGCATGTGCATGTATTTATATTGTAGGTTTATGTCCAACGCGAGAAGCTTGTTAGTTATTTATAGATTTATTTTTTATAACCAGAGTCAAGAGATTGGTAAACTCTGTGTGCGTCTGTGTGTGTGTTTGTGTGTGTGTGTGTTTAAGCCCCGTGTGCTCTGATGGCGGAGCAATGACAGGATGGAATGGTTCTAATTTCCTCTTCCTGGTGGGCGGCAGGCGGACGTGTGGGCAGGCTCACTATATGGCAAGGGGCCCAGCTTCCTGAGCCGTGGATTGGTTGAGGAGGGGAACTGTCTCAGGACAGTGCACACTCTCACACAAAAACACCAACCCAGATCGTGGAGGGGGTGTTGTCTCACAAATATGGTATTTTGGACCATAAAGATAGGAATTTACATGATTCTGAAATAGAGCAGAGGAAGTGAGTTCACAAAGGAGTTTCAAAGCCAAGCTAAACTGGCCTCTTTATTCACTTTTTACCCTCCTTAAAAACACTGCTCTATTAATTATGAGTTTTATTACTAAGTGTCTTCTATAGAAAACGGACACAAAAGCGACTACACTTTAAAGCTTCCATTAAGATTCCATTAGTCCATCACTAATGAATATTATTCATCGCTGACTTGGTCTCAAAATACTCTATTGGTGATTTTGTGAGAATTAGAGACGAGTTGAAAAGGAGAACGTTAATGTTAATGGAAGGCGCGCGTGTGTGTGTGTGTGTGTGTGTGTGTGTGTGTGTGTATCTGTGTGTGTGTGTATCTGTGTGTGTGTGTGTATCTCTGTGTGTGTGTGTGGTAAATTGGTAAACAAAGTGTGTGTGTGTTCAAATGTGGTAAAATGCACAGCGAACAAATGAAAAAGGCCCCCCCCCCCCCCCCCCCCCCCGCCTCTTCCTCTCTCTCAGGCTCAGACGTGAGTTCTGTCCACTCAGCGGGGTCACTTAATGACATCACTGTGTTTGTGTTAGGGGAGTGCGTGGGCATTGAGGCGTGTGTGTGTGTGTGTGTGTGTGTGTGTGTGTGTGTGTGTGTGTGTGTGTGTGTTATTGAGGCCTCCTACGAGCCCTTTCTGCTCCGTTGCTCTTTGGGGCGAGCCAGAAGTCGGGCCTGTTTGCCGACCTCTGCCCCGCGACTCGACGAGCCTCGTGACCCCCCCCCTCCCCCTCCCTCTCAGTCGGAGGACGCCTCGGCCCGCGTGGCGGTCGCGAGGCCGCGAGCCGACGGGACTAATCGTCCGTTGCCGTAGGGCAGAGATTTTTTTTGTTTTTGTTTTTCGGGGTGCAGTGATTAAATTGTATTTAACTTTGTTGTATAATTATTGTAATCAAATTTCAAAAAAAATTACCTCGGATGTTCATTTGCCATGAGGTAATATACCCCCCCCCCCCTCCGTCTTCGCTGGTGCATCATGTTTCCAGGCTGCCTGGGTTTTGATCAACAAACACGAGGCAAGTCGCAGCAGATCAAACTAGACAAAGGAGGTTCTGCCGGCGGGGACGTCACACACGCACAAGTTCCCATGGGACGCCGCTCTTAAATCATTTATACAAGGTGGTAGTTATTTTACATTCACAAGCAAGCATATCGGGCCACATGATGTCACCTTTTCAGACATTTTCTTAGTCTTCATCTGAGATTGTGGTCCTTTCGAATGACTCCCCTTTTCCATATTTGTTCTGGTTTGTTTTGTGTGTTTCTTGCCGTAGTGACCGAGGTATGCGATGACGGTCAGAAGGGACACACACACACACACACACACACACACACACACACACACACACACACACACACACACACACACACACGGCCTCCTACTCCGAGGGTGTCTAGACCAGACTTGGCCGGCGGGTCAGCGTGGCCCCGTCTGTGGATTGGCAGCCGCTCGTAAACAAAACTCTCCGGTCCCGATGCTATTTCCGTCCGGCTTGTTTACCGCAGCCTGACCCGTCACACACACACGCACACGCACACGCACACGCACACGCACACACATACACACGCGCGTGCGCGGCGTGGAGCCCTCCGTCGGCTGCAGACCTCATCTAGACGAGGCCGCCGGCCCGACTGGTCGTTATCCAGCTCCGATCGGGACGTGGAGGGGAAATGTCCAGACGCTGTCACCTTCAACCAGGGCGACGACACATTCTGGCGTGGGCGCGTTCGACACCGAGACCCCGTTCACACGATGGGAAAACGCATATATTTTCATGCGTTTTGGCCTTTCATTCACACAGAAACGGAGGTTTTATGACGGAAAACGATCATTTCTAAAAAACTCCGGCCAAAGTGGAGATTTCTGAAAGCTCAGTTTGTGTGTTTGCGTGTGAACGAGGTCAACCAGAGTTTTAGGGTGTCAGACGTCACAGTGTGCGACTAAAGATGCTTCACGTCACGTGAGCGTCCTACGGGACGTATGCGGACGGCGTATTCATGCGGGTTCATATAAACAGAAACTTTTTTGAAAACGACCTTGTCAGGGTTCATACGGTCATGGAAAACCTGGAAAAGTCATGGAATTTTAGAATGGTCATTTCATATCATGGAAAAGTCATGGAAAAAACATAAATCATAAAAGTTTGGGAAAAGTCATGGAAATGTGTTGTATTCACTTGTTCATTTACACCGAGTTTGACATAATAAATATGTTTTAGAAAGAAAGACTCGAAATATAAGACGGCGTACGCTCTCATACAGGCGGCGCAATTTTCTTTTTTTCCCGCGTTGCAAGTGAACGCACCGTAACTGGAAAGTTCGATGGCCGTAGCTCGGGAAGCAAATGTTTATTCTTTAAATAAAATATTGTCTCTTATTAATTTGTTTCATTAAATGTACACTGTATGCTTTGGAATTCACATCGTTTAAATCCTAAATGTTCTTACTTTCTCATGTATATACCGACATTTCAGTTTGGTCATGGAAATTTGGTTTAAAGTCATGGAAAAGTCCTGGAAATCCACTGGTCAACATGTGTAAGAACCCTGTTGTGTGTTCAACGTTATATTTGAAAACGGAGGGGCAGAAACATTTGTTTCTGTAAATACCGGCTGTGTGTGAATGTGGCCCGAGTCACGCTAAGGTCTGGACACCGAGAGCCCCGGATGCAAAGCGGGACGTCGGCGTTGGAGCACAGGAACGGGTTAACGAGCAATCGGCTCTGCGCTTAAAAACGCAGTCGTTGCCGGCAGTGGTGTTCCACTTTGGAGCACAAACGGCGCGCCATCGTGACGCGTCGCCAGGAGATTGCTCCGTGCCCGTCAGGTGAAGTGCGCCTGGCGAGAACGCGATCAGCCTTTTGTGTCGTCTTGAAAAGCCGCTGCGCTGCCGCCTTGTCATCCGCCAATAGTGTCGGAGAGCAGCGGCGCCTCGAGGGCGGTTACGTAATCCCTTGGCACTTCCGAGCGCGCGTACGCCGGAGCAGATAGTAGACGCGAGGATCGGCATCCACTCCTGCCACAAACTGGGCCAAAGGGGTGTTTTTATAAATAGCGGCAGAGCGTGGGCTGCGGCGCCGGGCCGCGGCGAGCTCTGTGATGTCACTCAAAGCGCGAGCTGGCCCGCTCCTCGCTTCGCCTCCTGGAGGAGACGATCCCTGATCGTCTCCTCCGACGCTTCGATTGCTACGTTTTTTAAATGAGTCGTTCAAAAGAGCCGAATGTCTCTCTTCGTTGAGTGTTTACCTGTTTGAATCGTCCTGTGGCCCGTTTTCGTTTTTTTTTCGTTTTTTTTTTTAAACCCGTCACAGGTTTGTTTCGACGTGTTAGAAAGTCTTAATAACGTCTTAATGTTGGTTTTGTTACCTTCGCATTGAAAATGGGGAAGGTAACGTTTTGATCGCCATTTATTTATTTATTTATTAATTTATTTGGTGGGATGATTGGTTATTATCCGGGGACCATTTGATCCCGGGTCAAAGGTCAAGGTCATGAAAAGGTCAACATCTTTTTACCACAGCGCGGTCAATTTTTATCCAATTTAAATGCAACTAATGCCAAAATGTTCATAATTCAATGCCTAATCTTGTGATATGTGACGGTATGCGCTCTACCGAGTGCCCGTTCTACTTATGTCTGCTTTGGTCCGACTTTGCTGGGATTCTAATATCGGCCCATGATGCTGTGTTAATTCTCACACACACGCGCACACACACACACACACACACACACACGTGTTGTATGAGGCATTTACTGACTAACACGTACTGCTGGCGAGAGAGACATTGATCTTGTTTATATGTTGGCTGTCGTCCAGGTTTGTTAATTGTTGGTACATTGTTTATTCCACATTATCGGGTTTGATATTGACTCCAAGCAGCATTCCTGCTTCCCGTCTGAAGCGTCCACACAACCGGTGCAACAAGTCGGGATGAAGCTCAGACTCCTGTTGCTAAGTTACAGACGAGCGTTTTCCTATTTTTAGTGCCGAAGACTAGGATTCTCGTTGGAAGAATTTATTTTCATTTGGAATATGATAATTGTCGCACAATGAATTGTTTCGAGCCGTTTTGAACTACAGTAATTAGATAATAGATTAGAGGCAGCTTAATGCAGCGCTGTCCTCTGGGGGTTGAGAGTACCTCCACAAGAAGAGAGCAGAGGGGTTTTATTAATTCATAATGACTTTTATTAAGATAGAATGCAGATCTGCAAATTTCATAGAGCAAAAAAAAAAAAAAGCTGTTTTAATGATTTCAGTTTCTCCCAATAAAATTATGGGATCGTTTTTCTTTTTTCCTATTTGAGTAGTTTGATGCGAGTGTCTGGGTATTTTTTCTGTGTGTGTGTGTGTGTGTGTGAATCTATGCGTGTGAATCTGTGTCTGTGTGTGTGAATCTGTGTGCATGTGTTTGTCTGTGTGGGTGAATCTGTGTGTGTGTGTGTGTGTGTGAGAATCTGTGTGTGTGTGTGTGAGAATCTGTGTGTGTGTGTGTGTTTTTTTTGTTTAGTGCCCTATTGGTTGTGTCAGAGATGTCTTACAGGTGTGTGTGTGTGTGCGGTTCATCTCAGGTACAGCGGCGTGTTCCCCAGCCTCAACATGGCGGTGAAGCGGCGGGAACAGGCGCTGCAGGACTACAAACGGCTGCAATCCAAAGCGGAGAAATACGAAGAGAAAGAGAAAACCGGGCCCGTGATGGTCAAACTCCACCAGGTACTGAGGGGGTACAGCGCGCGTCGGTCCCTCTACGTCCTCCGATGTGGCCCGCCGTGCGAATAGAGCACAATAAGTGGGAAAAGACACAAATGCTGACTGGATGTGAACAGAAATAGTCGAGCACATGCCCACTGTACATGTGCGCTCCTTCACCCACGCAAGCTACCAGGCTCTCAAGTAGTGCCTTTTCAACAAGGCGCTGCTGCACATCTACAGGCACGTGATTGAGAATCGTAGACACACACACACACACACACACACACACACACACACACACACCGTGAGGCCACTACAGAAGCGCACACATTCACAGATAGCTGCAGTGCTGCCTATGCTTTTGCCTCCAACACATCCTCACGTGGCGAGCCACCCACACACACACACACACACACGGAGGAAAGCAGCGTCGGGGGAACAAAGCCTGGAAGAGGCCCCTCCATCCCTGCCCTTTGAATCCCCGCGCACTTAAAAAAATGATCTTAGCAGAAACACTCGTATGCCTTTTCTAACTGGCTTGTGTGAAGAAGACGTACTTATGCGGAGAGGCCCGACCGCAATGCAGCGGATCAACAGTATGTTATAGTTTTTAATAGAGCGACCCCCCCCCCCCCCGCCGCCTTCCCCATCCCCTTAATACAAACGCTCACCCTCTCACACATACTCATTGTGCATTCCATAACTCCGTGCCTACAGTGGACTACCCACTAATACATTCACACACAGATCAGTGGTGCTGGAGTCCACTCACAGCCAAGTCTGCCCACATAACCCACTCCTCCTCACTGTGGTCGTGATTACAGCCTCTTTTTTTTGTTTTTGTTGCGCTGCTTCTCCGTGGGAATCGGGCAGAAATCTCTCCGAACCGTAAGAAAGACACTAAAGACGTCTCCAAGATGCTGAAACACTTTGAACCGTCTCCTTTCTAGTCTTAGGCATTTGCTTTTCTCAAAATCTGCAATTTTTTTCATCTCTTTGTGAATAAAAATGATATGTAAATTACAGCATGAGCCGACAGGGTGAATTGAGGGGATGTTATGTAACAAGCGATGGTTCTTCTGTGTGTGTCCCCCCCCCCCCCCCCCCCCCCCCCAGGCCAGAGAGGAGCTGCGACCGGTCAGGGAGGACTTTGAGGCCAAGAACAAGCAGCTGCTGGACGAGATGCCCAAGTTCTACTACAGCCGCATCGACTACTTCCAGCCCAGCTTTGAGGCTCTCATTAGGGCGCAGGTTAGTGATCCTCCCCCCCCCCCCCTTGGAGATACACAAACAATAAGACACACACACACACACACACACACACACACACACACACACACACAGTGTCTGTCTTGCCCTCCGAGCGTTGATTAGACGACGCTGGGTAAAGTGTGATGGGAGGGAGTGTCTGATCCTGGCAGCCTGTCTCCCTCCACGCCGCCCTAATGCGGTTACCCCCCCCCCCCCACCCGGCCACGGCCCACACTGCTGCGCTCGGCCCGGGAAGGCCTCGTCTGTCTGGCTCCACCGCGGCCCCGCGCGCCGGCCTCCAACCTGGAGCTGCTCTTAAGGGCAGCTGGGCGCCTCCCAGTGAGCGCCACCATGTCCTCCTCCCCCAGCCCAGACCTGCCTGGACGCATCATTTCCTCTTCGGGACGGTCGCTGGCACACTCCTAATCAGATAACCGGATTACCCTCGACCTAATGCCAATTATGTAGTTCTATGTCGTACTTTGAACTTAAAATTAAGCAAACGGAACAATCAGTCATGACCCACTTTGAATATATTTCTCCAAATCTTCTTCTTTTTTTTTTTTCCTTCTAAGGTCCAATTTATTTTTGACCTGGATTTGCATTGTGCAACGTTTATTATGAAGCACGCTTTTTTTTTTTTTTATTCAGCCGCCACTATCTTTATTCATGTAGTTCAAACACATGAATGAGCATTTACACATGTTTACACACACACACACACACACACACACACACACACACGGCCACACGTGGGTGGCCAGTGGACCTCATCCCCAGCCTGCATGTGCTCGGTTTCATCCTCCACTCCCTTCCAGCAGCAACCGGCACAAGGCTGCCTTTGTTGTGAGACAAGTACTGTCCTGGAGCCGTCAGAGGGACACTCGGCCTGACCCGTCCACCTGGACAGATGTTTGAAGAATCGAGACATTGTCTTTAAACCCCCCCCACCCGCTAGTTTTGCATTCTTCGCCGCATGTGTTCTTAAAGACATTTTCTTTTTTCAAACTTTTGAAACATTGCTTTCTGTTCCCTCGGGATTTTCTGTGTTTCCTGAAACCGCGGTCACACAGTGTTTTTTTTTTTTTTAGGACGAACAGCATCGAATAAAACATACATTATTCATGACCGCTATAGGCCAAGAGGTTAAGATGTAACCTCTCTGTATACATATTAAGCAGCCGAGACCGGTATGTTAAAATGTCCAGACGCGAGTAGTTTAAATTCAAACTTTGCTTCACCCAAAGACTCCTTTTTGTACCGTAGGTGGTCACAGGCTGTGTTTACTCCTCCTGGTGACCGGGCTAATTGTAATAATAGAGCGCCTTTGCTCCAGAGGGCACTCCGACAGTGAGCTGGTGTACATTATCATCACTGGTCAAATGGACGTTTCCGATGGCTTCTTTCAACAAAGTGCTCTGCGTATCCGCTTTACCCCCACAAGCAGCGGTAACCCAATACTTAGGGCCCACTCGTGTGGTTTAGGTGGCAAAGTGTTGCTGTAAACAGTTAGAGGTCTTTCAGGCGGAGAGAGGCTTGTTCAAGGTGGTTCACAAGCTGAACTCTTTTTCCTCTGGGTCTGACGTTGTGAAATCCGGCCGTGTTATTTCTGTTAGAGATGCACGACTCCTGGTTGTTTCCATCGTGACGCGGACCCTCGTTCCGTCGGGGATTTAGCAAATCCGTAAGCATTTCTCCGACTTCGGGGTCCGTACGGTCACGGGAAACCTGGATAAAATGGTCATTTCCAGGCCTGGAAAAGTCCTGGAAAAAAACTTAAATCGTAAAAGTTTGGGAAAAGTCATGGAAATGTTTTATAACCACATCATTTACGCCGAGTTTGAAATAATTAATGTTTTTTTTCGAAAAAAAAGATGCAAAAAAATTATAAACCAGCGATATCTCTCAATACGCAACATTTTCTACAGTTTTCATGGTTATACCGAGATTTCAGTTTGGTCATGGACATTTGTTTTAAAGTCCTGGAAAAGTCCTGGATTTTTAAAATGGTCATATCCAGGCCTGGAAAAGTCCTGGAAAAAAAATAAATCTTAAAAGTTTGGGAAAAGTCATGGAAATGTTTTATAACCACATCATTTACGCCGAGTTTGAAATAATAATAATTATTTTTTTTAAAGAAAGACGCTCAAAATATAAGCCGGCGATATCTCTCGATATGCAACATTTTCTACAGTTTTCATGGTTATACCGAGATTTCAGTTTGGTCATGGACATTTGTTTTAAAGTCCTGGAAATCTCCTGTAAATCCACGGGTCAACATGTGTAAGAACCCTAGACTTGGTACTTGGTCTTGCTTACTTGATGCCCTCTTAAGAGCACGGTGCCGTATGCATTGCTGCATGAATAAATATTAAGATGTGTGTGTGTGTGTGTGTGTAGGGGGGTTCAAGGGGTTGTTTTTCTCAGTACTTTCCTTCTCTGCCTCCTCTTCTGCAGTCTTGTAATGTGATTAAAGTCTATTAATCATCAAAGCAACTCTCTAGGGAGCCTGACTCATGAACTACGGGGAAGAAGCCGGGGTGGGAAGTGTCAACAAAGCTTTCAGAGAACACTCTCTATCTGCTGTTCAGACCGGGGGAGAAAAGAAGGGTCACTCGCCACTGAAGGGCCGGGGTTCTGGGGTTTTTGTCGGAGTCGTTTGATATCCGCGGGCGCCCTCCTCTCCCTTCAAATCACTTCTCATTAGCGGAGGTGAAGAGGTACGAGACCGGCAGCCCAGACGAGGGAGTAAAGAGGACGCTTAGAGGAAGTCTGGATGAATTTTCCAGAAAGCAGGCATCCCACAAAGGTCGGTGGATCTTCTCGAGTTTCTATCTGACGGGACTATTTCTTTTCCTCCTCCACAGGTTGTCTATTTCACCGAAATGTACAACATCTTCAGCGATCTGACGGACCAGATCGACCAGGCCGGGCTGACGGACGAGCAGAGGGAGAGGGAGACGGAGGCCAAGCTGGGCGAGCTGCGCGCTCTGTCCATTGTCGCCGACGACTGAGGGAGGAAAAGCCGGAAAAAAGCGGGACGGGCTCCTTTCATGCCTCTCTGAATGGAGCGCAGTCTCTCCGGGCGCCTTGGCGCGGTTCAAACGGACATCGGCGGCGGCCTTAACCTGATTATCAGATCGTTTCCTCGCGGCCTCGTCACCCCTCATTCCTCTCGCGCTACACTCCCATGTTTCATGCTTTCTCCTCCAGAGACGCTCTGCAACTCAAAGCAGCTGAATTGCCACATTTAACTAAGCCATCAGCCAAGTGCAGCATTACAAGCCAATATGTTTTTCTTTGTTGTTGTAAGGGAATCAAACAGTTTGCGGCAGAACTAATAAGCAAGGTCACACTTTGTGGTTTCGGAGACGTCGAGAAGCATTTGTTTCAAACGCAGGAAATGAGCATCAATGTTTTTATTAGTCACATCTGCAACGATACTAACAAATCTGTGAAAGTGTTTTTATCACCGCAGTTTGAATGACAAACACGACAGACTATTGTGCAACACTGCAGGTTACCAGCAACAACATGCACGTCTGTTTTGTACTAAGTTCATCAGTGTGCCATGTTGTGCGAGGGCTTTTTATCGTTGTTTATATAAGTGAGTAGTGGTAACATCGCCTGTGCATCAAGTGCCTACATTGACCCGGCTGTGGATGTAACATGAACGCTCTCTCCAGTAAAGGGAGATTGTGCCCGAGCATGCAGAGAGAACAAGTTACTGTCGAGGTCTAATCAAAGAACAGACTGGTGCTCCCTCTAGTGGACAATACGAATCATGACAGTTTCTTTTTATTCTCACCATCTCCATCCTTTGTTGTTTTGTGGTTCAGTTTGTGTGTTAGCGACACGCCTCACACACTGTTGGCCCTCTAAAGAAAGTCTCTGTATTCTCAACCAGTGAGAAGCCAACTGGTTTTTTCAGCTTTCCAGATTTTTAGACCAATTTATACCGTCATTGCGCTCGTTTCTATCTTCATTACTGCCTCAGTGTGATCGCCACATACTAGATGGTAAATAATGCACGACAACTGTTCCAACATCATGTTTGTGGATTTTTTTTAAAAAGGGTGTCATATCCAGATGTTTACTATTTATTCCCACATTTTTTAATTATAAAGAAATCCTTAGTTGAATGTCTTGAGTTGTTCCATCTTAATTACGCGTGTATTAATGAAGGTTTTTCTAAATAATGAAGTTTAATTGATTTTTTTTTCTTTTAAATAGTAATATTTAAGAGTGGGTTTTAATTTAGTTTTTTTATTAATGTATTAACACATCTGTGAAATGACTTTTTCAGCCATCATTGTAAAGTATCGTGAAATAAATTAACGGAGAATAGCAACCATGTTTACAGTTGTATTGTTGCCTTGATTTTAAGTATAAAGATCATTGCATATTTCTCTCAAATGCAGGAGTTGTTAAAACATTTAAAAATCACACAAAAAATCTGTTACTAATTTTTATTTCTGTTCAGTTTCACTTTACTGGAATTAGTCAGTAGTGTCCCGTCAGTGAATCTCATAAGCAGTATGTACCGTTCAGTTTTAATGGTTTCATTTTAGGTGATGGATGACTTGCTCACACTGGTTTATGAAATCTTCCTGAACCAATATGGAAATAAAAACAGAGGATCAAGAGTGTTGATGAAAAGCTCAACGACCCAAACACCTAAAACCTAAACTTACTGCAAGTTCTGAGCATCGATGTCCCTTTTTACAATCAGGGCCGAGTTCATTAAATGTCTAACTTGACGTCTCTGCAGGCCGCTTCTTATTACCGTGGATGTTTATCTCTAAAACTATACAATAACTTATGTATCAGTAAAATCTCCCAGTACATAACTGGGAATTAGTAACAGACAAAAGTGAGATTGGACTTCAGAACTAAGTGGTTCGGTCCCAATCTGTTATTTTTCACGTGAAGTTACGACATTACACACATGTGCAGGAGTTTGAATTAAAACTTTGAGGCAAAATACCAATATTTCAAAAGATATACAGTTGTACATTTCAAAATAAGGCACTACTGGACGTATAGGATTTAATTTCTCCTCTTTTCCTGGGTCCGTCCCATTTGTGTCATCTCTTTATGGGACACCATTAACCTGTGTGTGTGTGTGTGTGTGTGTGTGTGTGTGTGGGGCCCCTTAAAAGGGTGTCTTGCTGTACATGCTCGATATTTGTTCCTGAAAGGTTCTGCGGATGTCGACGCGTCTACTTTTCAGCGTGGGGGTGAGAAGGCCGTTGGCGATGCTGAACGTCTCTGGATGCAAGTAAAGGTCCTTCACCTGGAAGAGAGGAAACGCAGTAGTACACCAAAAATCAGTTTTGGAAAGCGCGTTTTGGATGTTTAGCGAGCCCGATGTGAGCAGACTCCTCACCTGTTCAAAGGACTTCAGCCCCGCTTCCTTCCCTACAGCTTTCATGTCCTCTAAAACGGCGTTCCTTAAATCCTGTTGAAAGACGAGCGACTGTCATTTTTCCGAGACTTATCCGGTGGAAAAAAAATAAAAGTTACGAAATTGTGATTTTGATGACATACAGGATTCTGGCACAGCTCTTCATAGGATCCCACAATTCCTCGGTCTTTAGCCCAGCTGACCAACACCTCAGGGTCAGGTACGACTATCCCTATGAGATGCGACTGGGGACACAAAAACACACGAGAAAATCAAAACTTTAACTAAAGCAAATGATTTAAAATCCTGATAAACCCGACATGGAATCAAACCGCACCTGTAAACTATCCCCGTGCACGAACACCTGGAGCACGGGAACGCAGCGTATGTAGACGTTCTCGATCTTCTCTGGCGCGATGTACTCGCCCTGGGACAACTTGAAGATGTGCTTCTTCCGGTCGATGATGCGGAGCGTCCCGTTCTGGCGGAGGACAAGCGGAGACACTTACGGCGGGGCTACAAGGCGACGCCGCTCAGCTCGGCTCGGGTGAGTTTTGCGTCTGATCTTACTGGAAGCCACTGGCCCACGTCCCCGCTGTGCAGCCAGCCGTCGCTGTCCAGAGCCTCGGCCGTCCTCTCCGGGTCCTTCAGGTAACCTCTGAACACGCTGGGGCCTTTTATGCAGATCTGACGGGGCAAAGCAGGCGTCAGTCGATCTGTCACGCGTGTGTGTGTGTGTGTGTGTGTGTGATGATCGGATGACCTCACCTCTCCGTTGCCGTTCTTGGCATAGTAGTTCATATCGGGGATGTCCATCAGCTTCACCTTGGCGCAGGGCAAAGGAGGCCCGACGTGACCTGGAAAAGACACCCGGCTGAGGACGAGGTTCACCGGTAATAAAGCGCCAGCCGGTCCAGGCGGCGGGTGTTACCTGCGGTCCAGTCGCCCGGCATGGAGAAGGTGCAGCCGGCGGTGCACT
Source organism: Liparis tanakae (assembly GCA_036178185.1). NCBI lineage: Eukaryota > Metazoa > Chordata > Actinopteri > Perciformes > Liparidae > Liparis > Liparis tanakae. The sequence continues at coordinate 22,630,118 of CM070094.1, read as the reverse complement.
CCGTCTGGCCGTAGCCCTCAAAGATCAGACAGCCCATAGTGGCTCTGAGGAAGGACAGCACAGTGGGGGAGATGGGTGCCGAGGCAGTCAGGGCGAACCGCACATTACCTCCTAAGCTGGCCTGGAAACACAAGCGACGCAGGATTCATGAACAATGGCTCCGATACAAACTTATTTTTCTTACAGGCAAAATTCTATTTTTAACCCACATCGGGTTTTTTTCCTGCATTAACCGTAACGAGCCAAGATCTGTCGGCGTGCGTGTTTTTCTCCACGACACTCCCACAGGACCAGTATGCTATAAATGTGGCCTTGAGTCCTGGAATAGTTGTGCTCCTCTTGGGAAGTCTGGAGGCAAATGTGTTGATTATTTGCACGGCTGCTGGTCTCCGTGTACCACTCACCGAGTAAAATATTACTTTACTTTTTTTTATTACTTGCTGAAAAATATTCTGCATTTATATATATATATTTTATTATTATATATATTTATTATTGATATTTATTTATAATTATATTAGTATTATTTATTATATAATTTATAATGTATGATTATTTTATTAGATATATATTTGCTAATATTTGTACAATATATTTGTCACCGTTTACAGTGACAAATAGTCACAGATCGAGTCCTGGATAAAAATAAATAAAAATAAAGTCAGACTGAAAACTTCTTTGAGGTCAATTTGACCCCAGGCTGTTTTTCACTGTGTCAAACATAAGAAATATCAGCTTTTGTATATATTTAAAGATCTATTTAGGTAGTCAACAAACAAACATAAAGTACCTCAAACTTAAAACGTGGGAAACAATATCAATTCTAATAATTTTCTGGAGGTTTTAATAGCTGGGGTCAAATTGACCCCGAGGGTAAAAGATGTTAGTAAATGTGAAGGTAACCGGAGGGTTAAATATGTTACTTTTCTAGTTTGACTTTATTGAAGAAATGTTCTTTGTTGTTCTTACTTTTTGCTCGTGGTTGATGCACTTATTGTAAGTCGCTTTGTATAAAAGCGTCTGCTGAATGACATGTGATGTAATGCAATATAAAAAACACATCTGTAGTTGAAGTTTTGTTTTGGGGCGTTGGTTTCTGAAGAGGCCTTTAAGTCTTTATCAAAGTAAATGAACTGAACACATAAAATATGATGCGGGTGGAACTAGAAGCTTCCGCCACTGACGTGGATCTTGTTGAACACCAGTTGGTCCCACAGGCTGTTGTTGCGCACGATGCCGCTGCTGAGCTCCGCCTGCTTCCTCCTCACGGCGAAGTGGAGCAGCGCCCGGCGGAACGGGGAGGTCACCGAACCCAGGATCTTTACGGCGAAACCAGAAACCAGAGTTCAAACGTGACAGACGGAGAGAGAGAGAGAGAGAGAGGTCCACTCACCTTGTCGTAGATGCGATTGAGTAAACGAGGCACGACGGGGAAGAAGGTCGGCTTGAGAGTTTTAATGTCGTCCATGAGAAGTGAAATGTCACCCTGGTAGAATCCCACTTTGGCCCCGTGGCAGAACATAGAGACCTGGGGCGGAAATACACTCATCTTAGACCAGGGTTCTTACACATTTTGACCGATGGATTTCCAGGACTTTAAACCAAATGTCGATGACCAAACTGAAATCTCGGTAAAATCATGAACAATTTAGAACATGTTGTGTATTGAGAGCGTACGCCGGCTTATATTTTGAGCATCTTTCTTTAAAAAACATATTTCCGCCGGAAACTGAAAACGCACCTTTTCCGACTATATCTGGATTAAAACACAGATTAGCACTTCAGTGGCTCTTAAATATCTCTTATTGTGGTACTTTTGTAGTTTGACTATGTTGAGGAAATGTTACTTTCTGTATTCTTGTTGTTCTTAGTTTGTACTCTTGGTCGAAATGCACTTATTGTAAGTCGCTTTGGATAAAAGCGTCTGCTAAATGACATGTGATGTTATGTAATGTAATATTAATTATTTCAAACTCGGTGTGATCATGACATATTTCCATGACTTTTCCCAAACTTTTATGATTTAAGTTTTTTTCCAGGACTTTTCCAGGCCTGGAAATGACCTTTTAAAAATGCCATGACTTTTCCAGGTTTTCCATGACCGTAAGAACCCTGTTAGACACACTGCAACAAAAAAAAAACACAACAAAATCACACACACACACACACACACACATAAAATCCTCTGAAAAGAGCATCAGCTACCTGAATCATCCTCTCGAACATGTGGGCAAGCGGCAGGTAGGAGATAGACACGTCCTCTTGCCGGATCACAAACGATCCCTGAGAGGAAAACGAGAATTAAAAAAATAAAAAGTGAGCGACGCACAGGGGAGAGATTACGTCGAGGCGGCGGGCGTACGGAGAAGCCCCGCGGGCGATCAAACATGTCGGATGGCTTTCTCTACAGCAGTTAGACGGCACAATCTTTATACGGGGGGCAATTAGTTAAAGTACCTCGCGCCGTCAGGGGCAATCAAACAGCCAATTAATCATCCCATTAGACGCAGCGGGGAGAGGGACAGTTTGGAGATAGAGAGGCAAGCAGGTGGGAAGTGATGCTGGCGGAGAGGCTGTTCTCAATTAGACAAGGAGGGAGGAAGTGTAGACAGACCTCCAGGATCTTAATGACAGAGGATGTGTTGGAGGCGATGTTGCCGTGGGTGATCATGGCTCCCTTGGGCTTCCCTGGATAAATAAACAAGACATTATTGCCGTGGCCCCGCGCGGCAGGAGGAAACTGCAGCGCGGGGCCATAAAGAAAGGTTGTTAGTGGGCACCGAAGGACACTTCATCACAATCGAGAAAGGAGGGGAAATCGGACGTTACCTGTGGTTCCGCTGGTGAAGCAGACCACGGCCAGATCCTGAGGCTGGGGCGGCTGCAGCGGGCCGCAAAGAAACACGACAACGTGACGACAGGCTCGCCCCCACGGTTAATGCGAGTGCTCTTTACAAGTGAGTGTTAATGATACATTATGGGACAGGGGCGATGATGAAACGGCCATCCCCGGCATTTAGAGGGGGATCGGCCGTTTACAGGAACCGGTTTGATGCGGCAGGACGGTAAAACTCACCACGGGGTCTTTGAGGTTCTGCCTCCCCAGATCCTAAGATGTGGACGGAGAGGAGTCCTTCATGGTCAATTTACATATCAACCGTTGAGGACTAAATTAAAAAGGGGGGTTCACGTCTAAACGAGTCTGCATTACAGGGATGGGAGTACTCCCCCCTCTCTGCTCACCATGAGCTGCTCCAGTTTCAGGACCTCCACGCCGCAGTTCTTCGCCCTCTCGGCGAACGCGTCGCTGAAGTCGTTGAAGAGGACGAGGCAGGAGAGCTTGGGGGTGACGCCCGCCTCCTTGTTCTCCAGCAGCGCCGCCGCCTTCTCCTCGCGGTCGCAGATCACCAGAGAGATCTCCGCTGGGAACGCCACCGACGCCAAGAGTTACTCACGGAAAAGAGCAGCGTGCCGACGGCGTTCAGCACAAAGAGACGCGGAGATAGTTTCCTAAGGGCAGTGAAGCTCCAAGAGGGAACAGGCTTTTCTTTGTTTCCCTTTCCTACTCCATTACATCTGTATGACTTTGCATATGAGACGTTATATTAAAACTAGAACGGGACCTCGGTAGAGCGCATACCTTCACATATCACAAGATTGAGCATTGAATTATGAACATTTTGGCATTTGTTGCAGCCAATTGGATAGAATTATGGTAAAAATAAGAATTTGACCTTTTCATGACCTTGATCCCGATCAACCCCAAATTCTAATCAAACGGTTCTCGGCTAATAACCAATCATCCCACCAAATTCCATGCGATTAGGTTTAATACTTTTTGAGTTATGCGAATAACACGCATACAAATAAATAAATAAATAAATATACGGCGATCAAAACATAACCTTCTGCATTTTCAATGCGAAAGGTAAACATCGAATACATTGTCAACATTTGAACCAGTGGTTTAAACTTTTTACAAATGTATACTTTTATTATTAAAATATTATTATTGTATTAATATTTTTTTAAAGCCCCGTTATGAGATATGTATTGATAGTTTTTATCACATCAGACCTGTTTTTTCTGTAGGGCCGGTAATTCCCAATATATACTTTATGTACATTTAGCGGATACATTTTAGCTGATAACATTTTTACTTAAGTTGTATAATATCAAGAATTCGAAAGCAGGACATCTACGTAATGAAGTACTTTAAGTTTAAGTAAAATTATAGTACTTCTTCCACTGCGGTTCCATCATACTACGTATCATACCACTACGGTATGTTTCAGCTGAACTGACAAACCAATGACAGTGTGTGTGTGTGTGTGTGTGTGTGTGTGTGTGTGTGTGTGTGTGTGTGTGTGTGTGTGTGTGTGTGTGTGTGTGTGTGTTCAATACAAGAGCGCTGCTCCATCAGGTGCTCACCCAGGGTGAGTATGTGCACCATGGCCTCCAGCCCCAGCGTCTCGTACAGCGGCACCACCGCCATGGAGTAGGTGTAGCAGGCCAGCTCCGAGATGATCCACTGCGGCCAGCAGAGGGAGACAAAGCAGCGCGTCAGACTCCGAGGCTTCACACACACACACACACACACACACACACACACACACACTGCCGCTGCTCGCTCGGGTCGATATTTAAAAACACATAAGAGTAACGTGTGCTTATGTAGATCGCAACGCATTTCATACTTATTAAAAAACAAAAGCGTTTAAAGTCAAAAGCATTTATCTGCGTGTCTGATGAGAGGTTACAGGCTCTGATGGAGCAGGAAATTATCTTCCACCACGTCGACACAAAGATGGCTTTGCCTGACTGATGTTACAAAATGAGATTGGGAGTCGGCCCGCTCCAATAACAGCTGCCCTGGAGAGCCACATGCACCTCGAGCGCTCCGCTTTCATTATGAATCAAGGCGAACGCACTTCCAGCACACACGAAAACAAAATCACATTTTAATTTTTCAACATTCATAGAGGGAATGTGATCCTGGTACGAGTGAAGAGGAGAGGTATCCTGTTTTAACTAGCTTTATTGGTGTATATGTTTTTTGTTTTGTTTTTGTTTTTTTGTTTCCTTATTTATAGCAGGGTTCTTACACATTTTGACCAATTACATTTTTTTCCCATGACTTTTCCATAGATTTTCCATGACTTTAAACCAAATGACCATGACCAAACTGAAATCTCGGTATAAATATGAACAATTTAAAAGATGTTGCGTATTGATTGCGTACACCGGCTTATATTTTGAGCGTCTTTCTTTAAAAAACATATTCATTATTTCAAACTCTGCGTAAATGAACATGTGATTATTACACATTTCCATGACTTTTCCAAAACTTTTATGATTACATTTTTTTCCATGACTTTTCCAGGCCTGGAAATGACCGTTTTAAAATTCCATGACTTTTCCAGGTTTTCCATGACCGTACGAACCCTGTTATAGTCTTTACATGTAATGTGTATCCTCACCATTTGACTGTGTGATATGTTGTCAATCCTTATTTGTGAGGTATATATTGTACTATAAGTCTTGTTTTGTAATTTCTAAAAATAAATCATCTATTAAAAAAAAGAGGAGAGGAGGAATCCTCTGTGGAGATGAGGATATATATCCAGGGGAAATACACATTTGAACTATTGGGCTGTGGATCGGTTAAAAGGATTTGAAGCAATAAAAAAAAAAAAATAATAATAATAATCTGTGCCAAACTAAAGCTCTGGGGTAAAAGAACACAACAAACGTCACGCTCCAGAATCGGAGACGCAGCTGCTCGTACCTCGGGTCTGTTCTGTGCAAAGATCCCCACTAATTGCTGCGGGTTGGGCCGGCAGCCTTTGGCCAGCAGCCCGGAGCCCAGCACCTGCGCCCGCTCAGACACCTACGGAGACGAGGACGCTCGAGTCAGCAAACGGCAAAGAGCCACGCGATGCACAGAAACGCTCCGACGACGGAGAACACGACGGAGAACACGTCCCACCTCGGCGTAGGAGATCCACTGGTAGGGCTGGCCCGGCTTCCTGAAGCCCAGACACGGCCCGTCTCCTGGAGGACACAAGGGGGCCGGCACTCAGTGTTTGACATTCAATTCAATTCAGTTTATTTTGTGTAGCCCAATTTCACAAATTACAAATGTGTCTCAGAGTGCTTTACAATCTGTACACACAGACATCCCTGTCCCAAAACCTCACATCGGATCAGGAACAACTCCCAAACAACCCTTCAGGGGGAAAAAGGGAAGAAACCTTGAGGAGAGAACAGAGGAGGATCCCTCTCCAGGATGGACAGAACAATAGATGTCATGTGACCAGAAGGACAGATTAGAGTTAAAACACATTCAATGAATATGACAGAGTGTATGAATAGTTGGTAGTAGGCATATTCCACGATGGAGACCTCCACCATCCATCAGGCAGATGTGATGTCTGGGATATGCTGACGTTTTTTTTTTTTTTTTTGCACCGTTCTTACACATGTTGACCAGTGGATTTCCAGGACTTTAAACCAAATGTCCATGACCAAACTGAAAGAAAACTGTAGAAACTGTTGAGTATTGAGGCTTATATTTTGAGCGTCTTTCTTTAAAGCCCCACTATGTAACTTTTCCACCTTAAAATAACAGCTTGAAAAGAATTGTGCCGCTACAACGGCTTTTAATATGTTGATTTGCTCCTCCGCCATCGGGGGTCAGAAAACTGCTGAATGTAAGATGTTGGGACCGACCCGGTACTTCCGGCGGAAGTAGTTCAACTTGCTGTCTGGCAGCTTTACGCAACGTCTTATAGTGCCAGTCCACGCTCGCAGGTGACTTTTCATTTGCTCCGCCACGCGACGTGTAGAGACAGAGTGACATGCCGCTGTGGAGAACAACAGCGATCAGCTGGGAGCAGACGAGCGGAAGAGCCATATATGGCTCGAGAGCCAGACGTTAAATACCTGAAGGGGGCGCTACAGGGGAAAAGTTACATAGTGTCGCTTTAAAGAATATATTAATAATTTCAAATTCGGCATAAATGAACATGTGATTTTAACAATGGATCTCCAGGACTTTAAACCATATTTCCAAGACCAAACTGAAATCTCGGTATAAACAGGAACAATTTAGAGATTGTATTCAAAAAATGAGAATTCCAAAGCGTACAGTTTACCTTAAATGAAACAAATCAACGAGACAATAGATTGATTCAAAGAATAAACATTTCTATTCATGTTTATTCCTTTTATATAAATGTTTATTCTTTATGTGCAAATCCATCTGTTTATATTAATTATTTCAAACTCTGCGTAAATGAACACGTGATTATAACACATGTCCACGACTTTTCCCAAACTTTTATGATTTAAGTTTTTTCCAGGACTTTTCCAGGGCTGGAAATGACCATTTTAAAATGCCATGACTTTTCCAGGTTTTCCATGACCGTACGAACCCTGACAGTGACGTACACATGAGATATGCTCACCTGTAATCCTCACTCCTCTCTGGAACATGTCGAAGGCCGTCCTCGTGTCGTCGTAGTAAAACTCCAGCAGCGAGTCGTCTTTGAGAAGAGCCGATCGGCGGCAGCAGGGATCTCCCTGCAACGAGCGCTCGCGTCAACCACGACAACAACAACAACAACAACAACAACAACAACAACAAGGCGACTCACATTCACAGCCACAGACTGGGCCTGCAGATCGCAGGGAGGGCATATGGGCCGAGGTCGAGTCGCCAGCCAGTACGCCGTGAGCGAGGCCACGGCGCCGATGCCCAGCAGGGAGGAGGGGGACAGGGAGCACAGGGGGGCCGGCAGGAGACCCCACAGGTTCTCAGAGTCGGGACCCCCGAGTCCAGCGTTGGAGCGAAGGGACCGTAACCACTCCTGGAAATGCATAACTGAGAGAAGAGGACGGAAAGACGGACGGAGTGAAGTTATTTCAAGCCAGTTTGAAACATGCGGTTGTCCTTCTACAGCCTTTTTCACCTTGTGAGTCCGTCTGTGAGTGTGTGAGTGTCTGTGAGTGTGTGTGTGTGTGTGTGAGTCTGTGTCTGTGTGCTTGTGTGTGTGTGTGTGTGTGTGAGTCTGTGTCTGTGTGCTTGTGTGTGTGTGTTTCTGTGTCAGTTTGTTTTTGTTTGTTTGTTTGTTTGTTTGTGCGCGCATGTCTGTGTATGAGTGTGTTTCTGTGTGTCAGTCTGTGTGTGTGTGTGTGTGTGTGCACGTGCATGTCTCTGTATGTGTGCGAGTCTGTGTGAGTGTGTTTCTGTGTGTGTGTCTGTCAGTCTGTGTGTGTGCCTGCGTATGAGTCGGTGAGTGTGTCAGTCTGTTTGTGTGTGTGTGTGTGTGTGTGTGTGCGCATGTCTGTGTATGAGTGTGTTTCTGTGTCAGTGTGTTTCTCTGTGTGTGTGTGTGTGTGTGTGTGTGTGTGTGTGTGTGTGTGTGTGTGTGTGTGTGTGTGTGTGTGTGTGTGTGTGTGTGTGTGTGTGTGTGTGTGTGTGTGTGTGTGTGTGTGTGTGTGTGTGTGTGTGTGTGTGTGTGTGTGTGTGTGTGTGACCATAACAAAATGACACCTATTGTTGCAGGAGCTACCAGAGTGGAGCACGATGGTCCCTGGTGGGAATATAATAAAATTCCCCAGTTGACATTCTCAGACGGCTCGTCTTCTCCCCCAAACAAAAATAAAAAACTACAAGAATCCCCCCCAAAAAAAAGCAGCAAATCCTCACATTTGAGAAAGTGGAGCCAGTGGCCGTTTGAACATATTACTGGATAAACAACCGACGGTGGAGACACGCCCACAAGTAACAACAACCGGCGGAACAGACACCGGCCCACAGGTCTACGCTCCGCCATGTCGGGCCACTCTTCCATTCATCAGGGAGGAGCGAGGGAGGAGCGGGGTGCGTGCGCTAGAGAGCGACTGGTGGGAAGATGGGGGGGGGGGGAGCCCACCGAGCCCACCCCCATGATCCCCCACACTTTATTGTTCATATCAAAAACTTGATGAAAGAAGGCAGTGTTGTCCCAACACGGACTGAGAAACAGAGGCTCATTTCCTCGCTCCGAAAAAAAAACACTTCATCTTCCGCCGGGCCAGGAATTCACCTCACTGAATAAATCTCTTGCTTTCTCACATCCCCTCCCTAAACACCCCTCAACCTCTCACCCACTTTCTCCCCCAGTGCCCAGTAAGAGAGGAGCTAAAGAGTGATATACCCCTCCTCCTCCTCCCCCTCCTCCCCCTCCACCAGGCTGCTCCTGTTCTGGAGAATCCATCATTTCCTTTTTAGCATCAATTAATCTGAATTAAAACTGCTCATTTGCCACGTTACACCTGCTGGAGCTTGAAGACAGCTGGCGATCTAATAAAGTCCTTTAATTGGTAAATAAATAAGAAACAAACAAAAAAGGGCTTTACGAGATGTGACACATGAAGAAGAAAAAAAAGACAGTCCACAGTGAAGAGAGCTTCCTGTAACCTCTTTCTGTCTCCCTCCATCGCTCCCTCCTCCCTCACTCCCATTCATAAGGTCCATTGTCAGAGGACCAGACAGGGAACATTGTGCTCCCAGCTTCTACTCCCTGGAAGAAATGAGACAAAAGGAACTACACACACACACACACACACACGCACACACACACACACGCACACACACACACGCGAAAACATACTGGAAGAATACAAATGCTCGAGTGGCGGTTCACACCTGAATTTGCACATAAGAGGGAGGATGACACGGAGCGGCGCGCGCGACGGCGTCGTGCAGACTGCCGATAAAACAACAATAGTGGATGCAAAAGTATTTTTGGAGCAGAAGATGTTTGACACGACAAACTAAATGCATTTAAAAAAGGGAAGTCATTGACATCCTTGCACACAGAGAGACGTTTCCCAGGCGGAAGAGGCGGATCGCGGGGAGCCCGAGGCCGTCGGCGTGTCTGTGCACATCCAGTCCAGCTGACAGGCTGAGACACGGCGGGGAGAGAGACTCGGCCCGGCTGCGCAGCAGAATATACACCCGCGAAAACAAAAAACTGGTTTAGAGAAACATCTGGGAGGTAGTCGATGATGAATAGAACTTTAAGAGATCAAAATGTCCGTCGTTGTTTGTTACGCAACATTTTGGAATGTGCCGTAAATCAAAGAAAGTGAATTCTACTTGGATGGGTGACAATATTATTAGAAGTGGGAGATTATAGAAATAGTTTACAATTTAAATTTTAAAAAGTGAAATAATCAAGTCAAATCAGGGCTTGAATGGAGGATTTGAGAATGTGTGTAGTTGTTGTATAGACATTTTCCCAGGGTAACGGTGAATAAATAATAAAAGATAGCATCATAATAAGATTGTGTTACTTTAACAAATGGGTTTGGGTCAAATGCAGAGAAGAATATCCCCACGGTGGGATTAATAAACATGTACATTAAATTAAAAGGAACTAGTGCAGGGGCTTTAAATGAGGACAGACGTTCTCTACATTTCTTGCTCGATATAAAACGTGGGCAGCAAGTTTTAATTATCATGTAGATGTTTTGGTCGAGCCGGAGGTCATTCATAAACGGCTGCTTTATATAAAATTATGCATTTTTTTTATCACAAGCGGACAGAAAAGGACTGACCTTAATTATGTTCCTTTAGTTATAGAGCGCTTTAGTTTTTTTTCCCTGTTGGATTAAAAACTTTAAGGATTTGTTCTACAAAATGAAGTCTCCTCCAAAAACGCCATGAATCATAAAAAGATGCACGGTGGGCTGGAGCTTCTGTGGGGATGAGAGCGATGCTCGCCCCTGACCCAGAAAACTACAGGAGGTGACAGGGGGGGGCTTTAACAGGGGGGAGAGACGACAGCATTTTATAACCAGCAGCAATGAACTCTGCACACTTTCCCTGTGCCATGAGAAGTGAATGGTCCGAGGAAGAGAAGGAAGGGGGGGTGGGGGGGGGACGTGAGGCTGGCCGGGTAGTGACGTGTGTGTGTGTGTGTGTGTGTTTGTGTGTGTTTGTGGTGGAAACCATCAAAAAAGGGAAAGAAAAAAAAGCTTCTGTGTTTTTTTTTTCCGGCTGCGATTCCCAAATGAAGCGTGAAGAACACAGTTTTTTTTTTTGTGGAAGGGGAAAAGATGGTGTCGAACCAATCCTGCACACGTAGAGAAAAAAAAAAACCACTTTCCTTTTCCTCATGATGATGCACACGAGTCTGCCAGGGTGTCAAATTCACTTAAAACCAAATCAGGATTTTCACACAGACAATGCTACATTTGTGCTCCCCCCCCACCCCACCTCAACCCCACAGCCTGAAGTTTCATGTAACCATGCAGCAGCAGCAGCAGTTTCAAACGTCACTACGCAGCAGTAATCTCCCCCGGCCCCACACCTCCTCACGGGTCACTTCAAATGTGTGGGTTGCTGGGCGGCCTCCGACCTCGGCTGCCACCCTTGTAGGTCCAGCCGGTACCACGGAGCTGTCAGACACCGAGGAGCGGATGGCAGCAAGCTGGCATCTGGCCGTGTGGACAGCTTCCAACATGTTGCAAGCTCCAGAATATGTAGACATGCAGGTTAATACAGATACAACACTCTGGCTAAAGAAAACAAAACGACTCAGCGTAGACTATGCTGTGCATATTGTGAAGAGCCCTTTGAGGCAAATATGGGAGATTGGGTTATACGTGAAATTAACTTGACATGAGCAGAAGTCTGATTTTACCAGAAAAATAAATAAAGTTAAGAGCTGAAAGATTTTCCAACCATATCCATCCTCAGCTTTAAGGCTGAGGGACACGTTACTTTAAGTATCGCCGGGGCGTTTAAAGAATATGCACGTATGCTGCAAGAGTATCAAACTAACTGTACGTGCCTGCACTATGACGTCATTCTGCGAATACTACAGCGCGAGAGCTGCAGCTTTCATTTGCATTGGCCTCATGTGGTCAATGCAAGTGAAAGCTGCAGTGGAGGAGGAGGCGCGATGCAACACGACATGCCACACCGAGGAGGCACCGTCGCTCCTCGGGTGTGGGTGCAGCCACGCCGAGGCCCGCGTCTCATCCCCGGAGCTTTTCTTTTTCGAAAGTTCAGGCGGTACAGTTTGTCAACAGGTTGCTCATCTCCGCAGAGCTCCGAGGACTTGGACAACCCCTCCGCTCGGGAGTCTGGGCACTCGGCGCGCCGCAGGCACACTTTTCTTTTAACTTGGAGGAATCGGAATCGGATCTTTCGTGGTTTAAGTTTGTTTCTATCTGTGAAGCGACCGTGAAGAAGCTCGGAGGCTCAGCCGAGAGAGAGCGAATGAAACGTACCTCGGTCAAACGCAGGCCTCCAACTGCTCCTGAGATTGTGCTCCAAAGTTAGTTCAGCAACAGATGCATCGGGACGCGTCGACGTCACGCTCAAAGCAGTATGCGTTTATTTCCGGTCCAACCCTTTCAAAATTAAAGCTTCTATTGATGGAAACTATGTGCGCGTTGAGTTTGAAAGCGGAAATAATTCACCCGCGGACTAGTTAGTATTATTCGTTGTAGCTTTATGCTTTATGCTAGCGTCGTGGCAAAAAAAGGAATTAGAAATTACAAAGTTAATGATAATGCAAATGCAAATTTGACGTGGAAAAAAAAATGTTATGCAACATAATAAACGACAAAAATAAAAATGTTTGTTCATATCCCCCCTACATGTGTCATTAAGTATAATGCATAGCTATAAATCAATCAATACTAAGTTAGTCAGTCAAGTATCTTTTATTTCCCTATATATTTCGGCCTGATCCAATGATGTCAGTGTATAACCCTCGTGATTTTTTTCAACAATTCAACACGTTTTAGAATTTAATCCAGTTACTTTATTTTGAAGTTAGAAATCACACAACTTCTAGTATTCTTCTTTTTAGCTTTCCGTAGCTTTGACGCCTCTTTGCCAACACTGACGTCACTTCTTAATTGTGTTCAGACATTTTGGGGGTGATCAAATAAAGACAGACATTTTTTTCAAAAAAGTTTCATAAGTGAGACTGCAGATTTAAGAAGAAAGACAGCACCACTGTGTACAGTCTGTTTGTTTATTAGACTTACATTCAACATCTGTGGCATCAATGAACTCAAATGTTCAGTATCTGCAGTTACTAATAATGAAAATAATTCTGTTTGAAAATATGTGCCATCATGTGGCATAATGTGCCTGAATCTGAAATTGATGAAGTATTGACAGTTTTTATTCCAGTTCACTGCTGATCCATCAGAAATCCTCCCAGTGTGTGCTGAGCTCCACTGAGCCCTCGGTGTAGTGACCACATGCACTGCTGTCAAAAGCATCTTTAACCTGAAAGACAGAGTAACAGGGTAGCACCTGAGAAAATAGGTCGATTCCACTGCAACAAGAGTTATCACAAAACAATTAATAATAAGTCAAACTGACATGTCTTACCTTGGGAATAACTGGAGGGAGTAACGAGCCGGTACAGAGTTCGTCCCAGTTTAATCCTTCAAACCATCTGAATAAAAACAGAGCGTCACAACCTGTAAACCCATATTCCCAAATAAAAGCCTCTGTGATTTTTCGAACACATGTGTCATCTTACTTGTGCTTCTGGATGTCCTTGGCCCCATTTCTCTGACTGCCCAGTCTCTCCGAGGGATTGGTCCTTAGCGACGGAAAGCAGACAAAAACACACAAATGAATAGACTATGAATTAATACTACGATTCTGTCCTTGGAGTGGGGATGTTACACAACAGGTCGTGTCCACACGGCTACGTTGTTAGATTCTCTTCTATCTGTTTGTGTGTGTGGGTGCTGGATGATAATATAAAATATAAAAGGCCTATAACATCCAAGGTGGTGGATGGAGGGAGGTCTTCACAAGCTTTCACGTTATAATTCATAGTGTAGAGTGTGGCAAATTTACAACACCTGCACAGTTTCTTTATGAGGCTGGAGGCCTTTTTGCTGATGGCTTGTGGAAAGTCGATCTGATCGATACCACGAATGGTTGCAGTGAGAATCGTTATCGGATCAGTGTCGCTGAACGGGAGCCTGGCGAGGGGAACAAGAGCCCGTCACTATCACTTCAATCTACAGCTGGAGAAATGAGTTTCACAAATAGGGCTGTTAACCTGTGGAACCTACCCCCCACTCAGAAGTTCAAACACAAAAATGCCAAGTGACCAGAAGTCTGAAGAGAAGCTGTGACCTTTGAATAGGATGATTTCAGGTGCCATGTAGCCCGCTGTACCGCAGAATGTCCAGGTCTTCTTACCCACATCAGCCTTCTTTAGACATCTGGAACCAATCTATAAAAGGAGGATACGAGTAAAACCCAGAATAGGATTTCATACTGAAAATCAAAATGTACGTTTGTTGCCAAATGTAGTACCAGTTTGGCATAACCATGCTCATCCAGAACAACATTTTCAGGCTTGACATCTCTATACATGACGCCTCGACGGTGGAGAAAGGTCAAGGCCTCGACAACACAAGCCGTGTAGAATCTGGCGCTGCACTCGTCCAAACGTCCCCTGAAACCAAATGAGCAGTGGGCAGAAGTGCTGGTTGAAGCACGCAGCAAACACAGCTAATGTGTGATGGAGAGTAGACAGATGTCTGGAATCAAATCCTGTTCGGTCTTAAAGGGGACATATTATGCCCATCTTTCCACAAGTTGATATGGTTCCTTGGGGTCTTAATGTAATGTTTGTAACATATTTATGGTCAAAATACCACAATAATCATTTCAAACAGACTTTGTACCTGTCAGAAACACCTCCCCACAGGTTGACCTGTTCTGAGTGGGCGAGGTGCTCCGTGTTGCCAGGTTGGAGGTGAAGTATCGTACCAAAGGCTCAACATGTTTGTATTATTTGAAGGACAATTATCGTGTATCTGGCAACCCTGAGATCGGTTGACCAATGACTGTCCTCTATACCGTCAGAGCTCGCGCAAGAAGGTGGACCGTAAGGGAGATACCATTTCCAAAACGTGTAAGGGGTAAATACTAGTTTGTGAAAACCCAGAGAAACACAAATATCCGACGAAGCAAAATCCCGGACACATTTTTTAGGTCTCAAAAACAGGACATGTCCGGGGAAAAAAACGGACGTCTGGTCACCCTAACTTATGGCGCCAGGTCACCGAACCGTCTTTAAACTGGGGGGTCGAGTGGTGGTGGTGGTGGGTGTGTGGTGTGGTGTGGTGTGTGTGTGTGGGGGGGGGGGGGTTCCAATGCCAACATCTACGTAGACGTTGGTGGTGATCACGGGAGTTGTTTTTTTCCAGCGTTTTTGAGTTGGGAGACATGCCAGATATCCAAATTAACGTATAGAAGCACTAAAAAAGTGGAATTTTCATAATACGTCCCCTTTAACACTGCATTGGGATGAAAGCTTGGCTAAGAGCTATTTAGTATGGCTAGACATCTCTGATCAGTATAATTCGAAAAGTGCCTTGCATCCTCTTCGGTCATAAATACTTACTTTTCTTTGATTAGACTATATAAATCCCCACCAAGACAAGCTTCTGTCAGAATGTAAAGGCACTCTGCGTCTCTGAAGGTTTTATGCAGCCTGTGATCAATACACAAATAGAAACATGTCAAAGATCATGATGTAATCAAAACAATCATAACTAGATCATTGTTGAATAGCAGACACCTGGCTATGAATGGACAATGAGCCTCCATCAGGATGCGTCCTTCTCTCAGGATGTGCTCTTGGAGACTGTTGCTGAGGATCAGCTTTTTCTTAAGGACCCTCATGGCATAGAGACACTTGATGTTGCTCTTTAGTTGAACCTGACAGAGGTAGAAATCAATAGATTACATTATAGAAACATGGCCGTGGAGGACGTGTGTGAGCTGCTACGAGATCAACGCTCACCAGGTCTACGTGACCAAACTCCCCAACTGCTAAGGTGCAGATAATCTGGAAATCACTTAAGGTGGATGAGAAGAGATCAGCATCCTTGTCAGACCTGTTCACAAGCGAAACACAGGTGAGCCGACACCTTGTGTATTCTCAACATGTCGTTATTGTGTAAAATAGCATTGTAGCCTAATGCTCCTCACTCGATTCTGAACTCAGGGCTTTGCTGCAGCTCGTGACTGCAGTCGAATACCAACCCACCAACGACGTCCTTGAAGGTCCTGAAATGCAGAAGTACATGGACATTCTCAGCATCTCTGACTAAGCACGTTAATTCATGACCAACATGGCGTATCTGATTGAGATACTATCCAGTTTGGCTATTGCTGCATATGCTTTTATTGACTTTCTTTGAAATTCAAAAAGATATCCTTTAAAATGTTTTACAGGTGTTATCCAACCAATCATTATTTTCAGAAAATCAACGAGGCATTGATGTACATTGCATGAAACTTCCATTGGTCCCCCCGGTTGTAAGTTCTATAACCACAATGTGTTGTACACTTGTTGTATAATTGGCTCAATAAAGTCACAAATAGTGTAGATATATATAAATGAAAGGAAATTGAGATCTATTCAAGGGAGGGGGTGGCATGAGGAAAAGTGTGTGTAATATTATTGTTTTGTTTTGTCTTGTTTTGTTTTCTCCTTGTTTTTATCTTATGATGTTAAAAAAAACATCATCCTTGTGTGGTGTTTTTTATAAGGTTATATATTGGTGTATTTTCTTTTTGTAAAATAAGACTTTCAGTACAACAAACTGTTAATGCTTGCTATTTCACCATAAATATTCTGTAAACAATGTTTGTTAATAAAAAAAAACTTTAAAAAAAATTAAGTCACAAATAAATATAAAGAAAAATAATCAGTTACTGATTTCTAAGCAGTGAATTTTCCAAACACAACATATTGACTTACTCCCTGCTTATGACCAAGCATGAAACTTCACCAGCAGCAATAACATTCACAGTCCGAACATCCTCCCTAAAGACAGAGTGAAGAAGAAAATCATCATATTACCGATGCAAAAACATAATTGCGCATCAATTCCACCATGTGCTCCTGTATAATGCATAATGTCTTCTGAAAGTGCATTATTTTCTCCTTACCCCCACAGAGCTTCCTCTCCAAACCACTGTCTCTCAGAAAGCTTAGAAAGAACAACCTGCTCCTCGTGGTCGGGCTTCTTCTCCGTCACTTTCACCTGGCAAGCACAAAAGAGAGAGGTAATGAAAAAGACGTAATGCTGGAGAGAGCGGAGCGGCAAGCGCCAAAGTCAATTATCACCATTGTAATGCAATTCCTAAAGCCACACTGACATTTTGTCCTCCACAGTCTAAATCTTTTCCTCTCTAAAAGCCTCGTCTCAAGCAGAGAGCATGCATCTTCACCTGGCCTTTGCTAATGACGTAAAAGGTGTCTCCTGCGGCCCCTTGACGAATGATGTAATCACCTTCAGTGTAGTGTGTCTGTGGAACATAAATGAAATATATATATATATATATATATATATATATATATATATATATATATATATATATATATATATATAAAAAACGTTTTAAAAATCAGCAGGAAAAGACAGTAAGGAGAAGAACCAATAAATGTTACAGAAATAAAGATGAGGGCCGGTGCTCTGTCATTTTTTGCTGCCTTGTCAGAATTTGCTACCGCTGCATAAACGGATAGATATGTCTATCGATTCATGCTACCCTATCTGATAGGATGTTATTGTACTATCACAATATGCTTTTCTTTCAAAGTTTAATGTTTCACTTTTCACTATTAAAGTGTTTATCTTCAACAATAAATACCCTAATAATAAACCAGTGCTTTATTATAATAATGTGAACAAACTCATGTTTACAATAATTTGTTGACACAAATGAAATAGCAACTGCTTATCACTCATTAATCTACATGTCATTACTACATTATTACTACCTGTACAATATACATGCTGAATGTACTTTTAACTAATAATCGGAATTTTGAGGATGTCACTCCCCGTTATCAGACGTGCATCGACAGGGTGGCAAAACATTATGGGCGTGTCAAAAAAAACTCGGAAAATCGACTCGGCGCATGCGCAATACCACAAGGTATCAGTTCTCGACAAGTAGCATGAAATGATAGAACACCGGCAAATATGAAAACTCATTGTGATTCTCCCCCAGCAGCTTCTTGTCAACGGATGCAAAGACAGCTGAAAATAACAGATATTCTGTTTACACACGATCCCGTCTGAGTGCACAGAAAATCTATCAGCTGGCTTCTGTTTGAACAACGAGCGATGGTTACACAGAGCTCCAGACTTTAAGAACTTAATCTGTACCTCCTCCATGAGGTCAGACATTTTCATGACGACATCCTCTGGCAAAGACTGGAGGAAGGGAGCGCTGCAGGCACAATGACACGGTTAAACAGGGTTTAAATCTTTTCCCCAGAAAAATGTCATAGGAAGGTTGATATTTCTGTCACATGTAGCAATGTGGCGACTGACAAACAACAGGACCCAGGTGACATCATGCCGAAGGTACCAGAATACTAAGCATCTCTCCCGGCACGCTGTGTATCAAATGAGGCGTATCGGTCCGATGTTCACCTGATAAGCAGCTCCATGGAGTGAGAAAGGCTGTTGAGTCCACTCTGCATTAGAATGGTCTGGTAGCACTTGCGGTCAATAACCCACAGCTTGCAGTCCGTTTGAGCTGCGGTTCAAAAGACAGAGGAGCTGGTCAAGGTTGTGACCGGGACTCTGGATCTCAGGTGGAAACACAATCAAGAAGCAAGTCTTAAAACAGTTCTCAAAGACATGGTTAGTTTGTGATGGATGTGGATGGAATGCAGGATCGGCTACAGCCTGAAGAGCAGACAGTAAGAAGGCCAGGGCTTCATTAGAGATACTCACCATGTGGAAGAAAAAGTGCTCATTTTCTTACATAGAGGGACTTAATATAATTATAATCTGATTTCCTTAACTTGCATCACTCTTTCTTGATGAAAGAACTTTAAATAGGGTGTTTGAATTAATAATGACCTATATTGATTGGTTCACTGAAGCTTCTTTCAAACGGAAGTAGACGTTCTCTAGTCTAGGAGGTTTAATTAGATCCATTCTCTGATAATATGGTGCCCTGAAATCTGAATTCCCCCATTTGGATATGCACCCATTGGTTTTCGCTTTAGTAACATATGACACGTAATGTGAAATGTGTTTTGAAGAAGATAAACGTTACTCTGAATAGAGGATTTTTCGGACATTTTCTGCAATATGTAATTTACTCCCACTTCTTTGACCTGATGATAAAGCCCCATTTTCACCTGCTCCTTTATCCCTGTCGAAATGAAAGAGAGCGAACCCCCGAGTGATGGTCTCAGATGGCAACATTGGAGGAAAAAAGAGTAATTTCAGGTGGGAGAGGAGAATACAATGGGTCCTGAATGGATCGGTGGAGACAGCTGACAGAAATTGACCTGATGAAATTACAACAGACCACTGACATGAGCAGAGCATTGTTACTGGAGAACAGGTATGCAGTAAAAACAGTTAATTGGAATGGCTGACTGCTCACAGGATAATGAAAGCAGTAAAACAAGGGAATACGATGCTTAGAGACCAAACAAGGTAAATAAACTTATCCTGGCCATGTGAAACAAACCAATATGTGCAATAGAACATGCACACACAAACACAGTTACAAATAACACAAATATGGAGCATATATCTCTCTATATATAAACACATACATACATTTCTGATGTAAGAATATCTATATACATATATATATATATATATATATATATATATATATATATATATATATATATATATATATATATATTCTTTACATCAGACATGGGTGCATAAATATATATATATATATATATATATATATATATATATATATATATATATATATATATATATACATATATATATATATATATATGAATGCTCCATTCTTGTCTTTGTGTGACATGTTTATGTGTGTGCATGTTGTATTACATGGAGGAGATCTGGCAAGGAGCCTGCTGGGTAATGCAAAAAATTTGAGGGGAAAAAAATGAAAGCTGTGGTGTTATCTAAGAATTCAAAAGTCTTTGACATTAGACTCAAAAGACATCTGTCTGAGACCTCTGGCACAAAAAAAACACCTCCTGGTGATAATCTCACAAACAACAACTATTTATAGCCCGACCACCAGTGTTTTTTGATGTGACAGATCTCCATCGCTATATGAATGCACATATAAACCCAAGAACACAACGCTTTGATACCTGAGACAGAGAAGCTGTGGGCACAGTTGTAGAAGAGGGCCAGCTCCCCGAACACGTCTTCTGGCTCAATTGTGAGAAGCTTAAGTCCATCTTTCGTCATATCTAGCCGCCCTTCTGTTAATAAATACACAGGAATTGAAGAAACAAAGCATGTACATAATACCTGGAACTGTTATATGCATGTGGCAGAATGGCTGAGGTATACAAACAACATATATTCAACCATCCCTAAGTGGATCTAGGCCACAACCTCTTGCTGGTTATGATAATAAATGAAAAGTAGTTAGCAGCCACTCTGAATTAGCTGCACATCACAGATACAGACAAGATTTCTGAATATAATCCAGTATTGATAAACTGCAACGACCGAGAAGCAGAACTATTTTTCTCTTTGCCTTTTGTATCAAGTTGACACCTCAAAACAAAACAAACATCAACACAGATCACTGGTTATCCTCAGTGCCTCTTTTTCTCTTGCTCAAACATGCAGTTCTCACATCGGTGTGTTTGAGAGCATGTTATCACATTGTGAGCTAGCAGTAAAAACATGTATATACAAAGATAAGAAGGGGAAGAAAATGTCATCGGACTATTCTCAAGCACCTGTCGTGTCAAGGAAAATGTTAATAAATGCCTCAGGCATGCGAGCAATTGGAAGAATAATAATTTACCTTCCACAACATAAGCCTGAGCCCCGTTGGCCCCTTCCTGAATGACATAACAGCCTTGAGTGATCGTGGTTGGATACATACAGGATATAATGGTTCTGATTTCTCCTTCGTCGAGGTTCTTCAACAAGTCATTCCTCAAAAATGAAGACCGGATCAACCTTTGAGAACTAAGGGAACAAATGTAGAATAGACCACTGATGTAATATTTAGGGTCGAGCCATTAAACGTCTTCGATGAATGCATAAACATTTTTGAAAGGTGTTATCTATACTGCAGAAAGCAGTCGGTTAGCCTTGAACATTTGAGAGACATATTTTCATTGAGCAAGCTGAGAGAACATTGCTCTTACGTCGGGCTTTTGTCGCAGCTTCTATGGGAAACAATGGCGAGAGTCATCGGGTCCAGAGTGAAGGACTCAGAAATGATGGTTTTTCTAGTGGCTCGCTGCGAGTCCTCACTTTGAGTTGAGCAAGCTACAGGAAAAACACACACACACATTAAGTCAGGATTAAGGCTTGCACTATCTGTTGAGGCTTAAAAGGATATGCCATTTATAAGCACCATTTTATACCTGCACTGGCTGCAGAGGATCCTGGGAGGGAGACAGTGGCTCTGGAGCGATCCAGTTCTTCCTGCAGTCTCCGAATGAGTTCATCCTTTGTATCCAACTCCAACTCTAACTCATCTATTAGTGTGTCCCTCTGGCGGAGCTCCTCAATCTTTAATTGAAGGGCAAATTGGAGGTCCCGAAGTGTCCCCATTACCTTCAATCACCATGCAGGAGACAAAACACAGACATATAAATCTATATTTACACAAAAACAAATACATTGAATGGGTCCAAATACGCACATGTATGTCTGATCTTGAGTTGGAGTGATTCCCCTTTGTAGCTAATCTCACTTAACTCACCAAGCCATCTGCATCTCTTCCTATGATTAGATCAATATTAATATTATTATAATATAAATGGGAAATCAATAAGATATAAAGAAATATCCACAAGTGCTACACATAAAAGATAAATAGGTACATAAATAGATAAATGGATAAATAGACTGATAGATGGATAGATAGATAAACAATATCCCCTATTCATATTTAATTTAATAAAACGTGTTTGATGGCAATGATTTTCAAAAGACTGAATAACAAAAGTATATAACAACGACACAGTTTCCAGTGCAATAAAAAGAGGACTGTCTGTGTTTGCTCCATAGAGCTCGCAGTATACTTATGGCAGTGCAGTGTGTGATTCAAGGACACTCAACAAAAACACGAGACAGCAAAGGACAAGAAAGTAGCTATACTAGTCGATTAAAAGAAATAAAACAACTACGATTATTAAAAGGTTATTAGACTCACTATTGAGTCACACATGTTCTGTCCCGACCAGAATAACACATGGATTGTTTTCTTGTTTTCGTTTTGGGTCGCGAACGCGCTCGGAGCTCTGCGCCCTGGTAAATAGCCGTTTAAATACATGCGTGAGTTGGTAAAATGTGATAACAGCGTTATATTTCTAATAGACTAAACACACGATGCAGAAAATAATGACACCTTGTATTTCACATTTCACAGACACACAAAGATCCCTTACCACATTCAGCGTGCCTGACAACGTGGAAGTCTTTCTCACTTGTCCTGGATGTGTTTGTCCTTGTTTAGCAGCAGACAGGTGCACAGCGTCTTCCCAAGTAAAGATGCTCCTCTCCTGCACGGGGCTGGTCAGGGCTGGGTACAGACAGCAGGCAATCACATGACCCAGACAGTGGAGACCATTTGGGAGGCTGTAATGATAAATGCATGGCCTGGATCCCAATTGGGTCAGAGGGTCTTTGGGGTATTTCCGAGATAGATACAGGTGATTTGTTTAAAGTTAATCTCATGCAAAAATATATATTTGTATTATTGGTATTATTATGATTAGAAAAAGTGGTTGATTGCATTTTGTAAATACGTCCAATTTGGAGAAAAATTAACCGACCCATAGCTAAAAACGGATTACAACTTTCGTAATACCAAGTTATTCTTTTTTTTTGTTTTTAAAGGACGCTCCTTCCCACTTTACATTCCTGACCCCGTCTTCGTTTCCTTCACTGAAATGTATTCCGTTAATATTTAATTAAGGCATAAGTATCTCGGGCAGAGGAAAGAACAATAACGTGTCGTTTTGGTTGAACGATCCTCCAGTCGCCACCAGCTGCCATACAGCCCTCCAGCCAGTGGGTGGCAGTAGAGTCTCGCGAGATAAGCAGCAGCATTTGTCGGAGTAGAAGAAGAAAATGGGCCGTCGATAAGAGAAGAAACGCTGTTGCTATCTTGAGCTAGCAAAGTAACATTAACTGAATTCACTGCGTGGTTGAATTGTTGAACGTGTTCTTGTGGTTTGTTTTTCGTCTCGTTGAAAATGATCCTCACCGTGAAGCCACTTCAAGGGAAAGAATGCAGCGTTCAGGTAAGTTAGCGCCGAGCTAACTGCTAGCTTCCTACCGCTAGCTTTAATAGCAACATCGGCTAACGTCAGCGGGCGGAGTCGATGCTCCTGTCTCATGCTCCCTCGGGTGAAGCAAGCACAATGATACCTCGCTTTCAACGTTAGGCTGTCAAACTCCCTTCAGAGTCACGTTAGTTTTAACGTATATACTGTATATATTCTCCGGCTATGACTCGGTGTTACTCTAGATGGCCTGTTAGCCACATTATTGAGGGAGACACAGTGACGTTCACTGTCAAAGACTTTCTCTTGTTGGTTGTCTCCTCTCTTCTGACGTTTACACACACGGTAGTTTAAGGAAAGCTCTGTAGATCCTCACGTGGTGCTTTCTTACAGGAAGGTAGGAAATGGAAGTCACGTGGTAAATACTGTAATAGGCAGCACTAGCGTAAACTTAACTTAAATGGTCTTCTCATGCGTCTGTGATGTAATGTTCTCACTGTAAAGCAGGGCTGGGCCTTGGCTCCTAGCCCCAATGTGTTGCTCTCAAGTTTTGATTTGATGATGTCTGAATGAGGCACTAAATGAGTCTACGAGGCCACATACAGCACGTGTGGAAACACCAAAATGCACTTTATCTGCAGAGGCTATATGTGACATCATGCTCCTGTGGGACTCTGAGGTATTCTGAGTAGAACAATGGAAATACCGCGTAGTGTTACTGTAAATCATTTGCTGATGTGTGTATCAAATGGGGAAGTCTTTATCATACTGGTCTAGCGCTAAATGTAATCGGCTGTTTATTCTTTTAAACTTCATCAGTGATCAAGACTGATTTTCCTTATCCGAAAGTCTAATAATACCTGGTCTTTTATTGTTTGTGTCTGCAGTGCTAAAAGGAGAAATACCACTATTATAGATAACTTACTGTTTGTTTGTTTGTATTCTCTGGAACAAATGTGCTAAAGTGGTCATTTATCTAGGTAATGTGCATTTAGTACTTGTGAAGGAAGGTGTATTCCCCATTAATTGTTGCTTGTATATAAAGTCGGTGACGTTTGAGTACTCTTCAGCCCAGGAGAGTGGAGAACGGGAGGAGAGGGGAGACCGTGTGCCAAATGTATCTTAGTGCCACTACATAATCGTGTTGTTGTTGTTGTTGTTGTTGTTCTAGGTGACCGAAGATGAAAAGGTCTCCAAAGTGAAGGACCTGGTGTCCGAACGTCTCAACATACCAGCGAACCAGCAGCGGTTGCTCTATAAAGGAAAAGCGCTTGCAGGTAGATATTCAAAGAACAGTCGAGTCGTTAAATAATCTTAATGCGGAATTGGAATTGCTTGATTCACCAATCTCTAGACACATTTAAATGACTGCATACCATATTCTTTTCTTCAGATGAACACAGACTAAGTGACTATTCCATCGGGCCAGAGGCAAAATTGAATCTGGTTGTCCGTCCAGTGGGAGAGAGAACTGGAGCGTCAGGGATGGCGTCCAGCTGCAGCAGCAGCAGCAGTAGCAGCAGCAGCAGCAGCAGCAGCAGCAGCTCCTCACAAGGACGAGTGTGGCAGACTGTGTCCACTATCCTTGCGAGACACTTTAGTCCAGCAGATGCGGCAAAAGTGCACGAACAACTTATTAAGGTATTTCATAATTGTACGACAATGCATCGTAGTCTAAGTAATTGGAGAAGGTCGTCTTTTAACCACAAGGCTGGCAGTTTCAATTCAATTCAGTTTATTTGTATAGCCCAATTTCACAAATTAGAAATTTGTCTCAGAGTGCTTTACAATCTGTACACATAGACATCCCTTCAGGGGGGAAAAAGAGAAAAACCTTCAGGAGAGCAACGGAGGAGGATCCCTCTCCAGGATAGACGGAACAATAGATGTCATGTGACCAGAAGGTCCCCGGCTCTTATTGTCGCGTGTCTCCCTGGGTGCTTGACAACAGCCTGTTGCTCCCTAGATACATAGGATCGGTGATGTGCAGAAATGATCACATCATCTATTACTCATCTAGCTCAGTAATATAGTTCTAACACTTGATCAATGGAAAAGGCACTGCAAGGTCTCAATTATAAACACAAATTGTATAGTTTTCATTTTTACATGTATATTTTAAAAAAAATGCCTAATTACATTCATTGTCTAATTACTTCATAATAGAAGTTATTATATGGACTTACTAAAACTTTAAAAGTTGTTATCAACTAGATACTTTGAAGTTAAGTTGTTTCATAGCACCTCTCTGGAGATGGACTTGGAAATCTTGTACCTACCAAATTATTTAGAGCCTGCTGTTAGTGCAGCATTAGGTTGGTTTTGCTTCAGGTCTGCTTTATTGCAAACTAAGCAATACCTCCCATCTCATGCTTTATTAGAAATGGAACAATATTGCCCTACACACTGGTTTAAAGAGATTCTTTAATATTTTAAACTTGCGCTCTCTCAATGTGATATTTCTTTTTTCTTCAAGGACTATGAACGGTCACTTCGACAACTTAGTCTAGACGACGTTGAGCGTTTGGCGGGAAGACTGCTTCACCCCGACGGCGAAGGCATGGACACCTCATACATGGACTAAGCCGAGCCGAAAGTCGCTTATTGTAAAATGTCTTGAGAGGCGCTCGGTTCTTGGAGGTGCATACGATGTTTAGAGTGTGAGGCATGGAAAATACAATATTGTTTTTCTTGCATTGCGCTGTGTGCCTAATCATTGGCTGAGTGAAGACAGATACCAGTGACTGGTTATCTCAGCAATAGGGATAAACCATGGCCATGAAGACCATGGCTAAGAAAACGTGGCGACTTTGAATTGGTCATTGATGTTGCAGAAGTGACACGAGACCTGATTACATAATGTTTGAAAACAAAGGAATCCATCTATGCTGTTGGCTTCACATGATCTCTGGCTGCTACGACTCTCAGCTGACTCGCGTCTACTCGAGGGTTTTTGTTAGTAATTTCCGTCAGATTGTGTGTTCTGTTAACCATTCTTGAAAAGGTAATACACGTTTTATTCCGTAACTAACTGATGTTCATTGAATGATTTGTATATATCGTGTGTGCGTGTGTGTGTGTGTATATACAGACATTAAACCACAGATAAAGAAGTCTTAATGTTTACTGTTTTGTTGAATGTAAAAAAGTATATGTTGAATAACGTTTTCTACCATTGCCAAATAGAAGTGGTTGAATAAAAAATAAAATGTATATTCTAATCTTAGTGTTGAAGTTTAAAAAAATTAAGGCGTGACCAACAGTGAGTCGGGAACATTCAATGCGCATTGGTTACGTTTCGGACCAATCAGATTGAAGACGTGGATTGTTAGTCCCGCCCACCTGGTCAACTGACGGTTTATTTTCCTGCTAAATTTGGATAACAATTCGGATAAAATGAAATGCTTTTGATTACCAATTCCCCCTTACAAAATATGACGTGCGGACTCGTTGGATAAGAGCGGAAACTGTTTCTTGGACATCGGTAAGGTGATAAAGCCGCTGCGGTTGTTCCGGTTATTTCACGAGAAGCTAACGCTAGCACGACCGGTTCACTTCCTGCCTGCAGCACGTAGCTTGACCCAGCTAACCGACAACACCGAGCCGCTCGCCCCGCGCTGCTGCAGCGTCGGTTACCGTGTAGGTTGCTTCTGTTATTGATGTTTAATCGCCAGTGTGATTTGGGATGGAGCAGTGCTGGTCAAGCTGCTGGGGCGTCAACGTCACTCCCCTCTCATCAGGACCACTCGTCCCTTTGGAAAAGCAAGGATTTAATATTCGTCATCTGCACTTATGGATATTCAACAGAGTTGTTGCCTCCTTGTGCAGATTGTAATGCAGACAGCTGCTTTCTTATTGGGCTTTAAAAAAAGAAAACTATTGTTTTCAGTATTCAGTATTATTTAATGTGACCTGATACTTTTATGTCCTTTCTTTGAGTCCATGCATGTTCTGTTTGACTAACGCAGTAGCCCCCGGTCTATCGGAAGGATGGAGACTCTGATTCCCACCATCAACCGGCTGCAGGAGGTGTTCCTCACAGTGGGTGCAGAGGTCATACAGCTGCCTCAAATCGTCGTAGTTGGATCTCAGGTCAGTCTGCTGAAAAACTCGAAAAGCGCACCTGTGAACAAATCTTGTTGTTAGTGTTTTAAAGGGAACAGTGATATAGACTGACTATCGGTGCTGCTATACATGTCTGATTTTCTCTCATTCTGTGCTTTAACAGAGCAGTGGGAAGAGCTCTGTGTTGGAGAGCCTGGTCGGACGGGATTTCTTGCCTCGAGGAACAGGAATAGTCACGAGACGACCCCTCGTCCTGCAACTCGTTAATGTCGCTCCTCTACAGGAGAGACAGAAAAACGAAAATGGTACCTTCAGATGCATCTATTTATTCACATTTTAAATAAGAAGGACGTTGTTTTGATTGTCCTTGAACATTAACAACCAAGCTTTAGTACAAGTTTTGATTCACTAAATCAGCATGTTTATCATCTATGGTGTGTTGTATCTGTCTAGGCGTAGGGTCTGCTAGAAGTATTAAGTAGATAGCACTTTGGCATGGCGCTTTCACTACTGTTTGAACTTCTTCTTCCAGACCCTCTCTTTTCTAACGTGCAGTCTTTCTTCTTCTTCTTCTTCTTCTTCTTCTTCTTCTTCTTGTTCTTCTTCACCTTCACTACTCTTTCAGGAAGTGGGGTAAAACAAAATGCCCAAACCAGCTACCCAGGTCTCTGTATATTTGGTCGGCATGAACTCGTTTTTGATTCACCACTTAATTTCTTTTGTGAACTTTCTCAAACATTTAGTATGTTCTGATTTTCATCCGTCAAGCATGTCGGTCAATTTGGAGTCTTTTCAGTTTGCATTTTTTCTTCCCAAAGTGTAATAGCGAGCATCTGTAAACATACGTGCGCTCACTCTTATCTGTTTGTTCAGGTGTCAAAGCTGAAGAATGGGGAACATTCCTCCACTGCAAGAACCAGGTATATTTAGCTGCAGATTTCAAACGACGTCCTTGCCGCTGCTCTCCGATGATGTGCTGGGATTGTTGCATCATTCTCACACCTTTTTGACAGATCTTCGCAGATTTTCAGGAAATTCGTCGGGAAATCGAAGCGGAGACTGAACGCAATTTAGGGGACAACAAGGTAAAAGAAAGCATTGCTAAGTCAGTGACGCCTTCAAATGAGCTTTTTTTTACGCTGCATTCATTCATGCTGCTGCTTTTTTTTCTCCATATCCTCAAGGGTATCAGTCCTGAACCCATCTATTTGAAGATTTTCTCCCCCAGAGTCCTTAATCTCACCCTGGTGGATTTACCTGGAATCACAAAGGTAAACTCAGACACTTGACAAGGATGTTGATTTTTGAACGTATTAACACTAAATGATGATTATCATCACATCTGCAATCATCAGATTCACAGTAAAAAGGCATGTGGGCTGTGCTTACACTAACGCCGGCTGCTCGTTGTTGTTGCCTCAGGTTCCTGTCGGGGACCAGCCAGAGGACATCGAGGCACAAGTACAGGAGATGATCTTGTCCTTCATCTCCAATCCAAACAGCCTCATCCTCACAGTTTCTCCTGCCAACTCTGACTTGGCCACCTCGGATGCTCTGAAATTGGCTCGTGAGGTTGATACAGATGGTAGGACATCGCGTCTCATCTCCTCAGATTTTATTTAGATCTTTCTTATTGCATAACATGTCTCAAGTGGCCATGCATTTTGTATTATTATGCAGGAAGAATGTATTCTGCTTTAATAATTGTAGGCTTTTGGACCTGTCAGTCTTCACTGTCAGAAAGCATTCCCACAATCACAGTTGCTTTGAAGATAATGTTGCTGTCATGGTGCACTCTGAATAATAGATGGATGGATGATGTGAATCCGCTTGTCGTAATTGTCTGATAGGTAGGCAATATGGCCTTTAAGTGCCGGTTGTACACTCATAGTGTGCAAGTTAGGATATCAATAGCTGAACGCAAATGTTCTCCTGCTGGCCTCAAGTTCCTCCATGATGTCATCCTGTTTACTTCACTACCAGATCCCTCAATATATATTCAGAATAACTACATCTGGAAGACTGTTAACTGCCCGTAGAAATATAATCACATGTGTGCGTCAGGTCGTCGAACGCTGCTGGTGGTCAGTAAGCTGGACCTGATGGATGCTGGGACCGATGCTCTCGAGGTCCTTTTGGGTCGAGTCATTCCGGTCAAACTTGGAATAATCGGGGTGGTAAACAGGTATGCCGTGATACATCGTTTATGTTTTCTTTTAGTTTAGCTATGTAACGTTTTAAGCTTCACAATACAGCCAGGAGCCATGTCCTTGTTACCCTGAACATCTTATTGCACACATTTTATTTACACTACACACATACACACACTTTGCATTTTGCACACTGTCTATATATATATATAAATATATATAATTTAATTTTACATTGCTGTATTTTGCACACTGTCTATATATATATATATATATATATATATATATATATATATATATATATATATATATATATAATTTAATTTTACATTGCTGTATTTTGCACACTGTCTATATATATATATATATATATATATATTTTTTATTTTTTTTATTTTACATTGCTGTATTTACTGTATTTACATATACATATATATATATATATATATATATATATATATATATATATTTCACTTTGTATACTTTATGCACAGTCACTTTCTTTCTTATTTTTATATGTTATTGTGTTTAGTTTATTGGTGCTACTGTGTCAACAAATTTCCCTTTGGGGATTAATAAAGTATATTTCTATTCTATTTTCTCCTTCCCCCCCCCCCTGAATGGTTCTCCTGCTAGGAGCCAGCACGACATCAACACCCAGAAGAGCCTTCAGGACTCGACGAGGGACGAGCAGGCTTTCCTGCAGCGCCACTACCCCTCGCTCGCCTCGCGCTCCGGCTCGCGCTATCTGGCCAAGACTCTCAGCAGGCTGCTCATGCATCACATTCGGGATTGCCTGCCACAGCTCAAGACCCGCGTGACCATGCTGAGCTCCCAGTACCAGGCACGGCTCAACGACTACGGCCAGCCAGTGGAAGACTACAGCGCCACCTTGCTGCAGATCGTCACCAAGTTCGCCAGCGACTACTGCAACACCATCGAGGGGACGGCCAGATACATCCAGACCTCCGAGCTGTGAGTCTAACTGCTTTACTGGAGCCGTATCTTTAGCAATACCAAATGCCTTTTTTTCTGATCACAGCAGCCTTTTGTTTCTTGTTTCTGTAAATTTCTCATCAACTAAATTCTTGGTTCATAATGTCCTTCTTGAGGGTTATTGTCTTGTGGTAATGTGATAGTACATTTAAGTGGCATCAGCATCTTCTGTTGGCACCCTCATCTCTACACCCCTATTGCCACAATGTGATTCATTTATGTAAATAAAGAGAGAGGAAATATTGACTTGTTTCGGTTGACCGCATTTCATTTTCGCACGATTAACAATGCTGACGCACAGCGCTGAGGAACTCGTCTCTTCCACAGCTGTGGGGGTGCCCGGATCTGTTACATATTCCATGAGACCTTTGGGCGCACTTTGCAATCCATCGACCCCCTGGGAGGATTGACGGAGCTAGATATCCTCACGGCCATTCGCAATGCCACGGTGAGCTCCTCCCGACGTCTTGTAATTAGTTTAATCCAAATTCTAGTCAAGTTTTCTTGTTTGGTCAATTATAAAGTGTGTGTGTGTGTTTGCCCTGCAGGGTCCGCGGCCAGCACTGTTTGTGCCCGAGGTGTCCTTTGAGTTGTTGGTGAAGCGGCAAATTAAGCGTCTGGAGGAGCCCAGCATGCGCTGTGTGGAGCTGGTTCACGAAGAGCTGCAGAGGATCATCCAGCACTGCTCCTCCTACAGCACACAGGTTAACCAGGAGACACGGACATCATGTGATCTGACTTGCTGAAACAGAGACGCCTTAATGATGACTGCCTGCACCGTGCTGAGAAACGATGTCTTTGTCTTTGCAAGGAGCTTCTGCGATTCCCCAAACTGCACGATTCCATCGTGGAAGTGGTGACTGGATTACTGAGGAAGCGCTTGCCGGTTACTAATGAAATGGTAATCCATGGCGTAGCTAAACTGATCTTTCGTACTAATTGTAATAACTCGCAGCTAAACCCTACGTACTACTTGCGACTAATTCCGTTTTTTTTCCAATAGGTGCACCATCTCGTATCGATAGAGCTCGCCTACATCAACACCAAACATCCAGACTTCACGGATGCAGCGCAGGTCTCTGCATCTGTCAACATACAGCAGGTGGTTATTTACCCTTACAGCAGGCACTCTCATTTATTCTGCTTGGGTGGTAGTAGTAAAAAAAAAAAAAGCCTAAACCATTACATCTCCCATCCAAACATCAAAGCCCCGTTCACAGTTTGTAGTGGCGGTCCAGACTCGGCCAAAAAGGGCCCGCACCCGCTGACGTCCTCTGATCTTTTGCTGACAGGCGGAGGCACTTGATGGAGCAAAATGCTGGAAGAACGAGAAGGTTGCGGAAGAGAGAGGCCCGGCTGCGGGCTTTGGCAGTCCCAGCAAAGGCCGGTCCATTAACCTGCTCGACACGGTGAGTGGTGGGAAGAGGAGAGGAACAAAACACTTACCGGTACAAGAGAATACGTTGCAGTCAACATTTTACTTTGCCTCTTTGTCTCTCTCTTTCCGTCTCTCTCTCTCTTTCTCTCTCTATATGTGTCTCTGTGTCTCTCTCTCTGTGTCTCTCTCTCTCTTTCTCTCTGTGTCTCTCTCTCTGTCTCTGTCTCTCTCTCTCTCTCTCTCTCTCTGTATCTCTCTTTCTCTCTCTGTGTGTCTCTCTCTGTCTGTCTCTTTCTCTCCTTTCTCTGTCTCTCTCTCTGTCTGTCTCTCTCTCTTTCTCTCTCTTTCATCTGTGTCTCTCTCCCTCTCTCTCTCTCTCTGTCTCTCTATTTCTCTGTCTCTCTCTCTCTGCTCTTTCTGTGTGTCTCTCTCTCTCTCTGTATCTCTCTCTCTCTCTCTGTGTCTCTCTCTATGCGTCTCTCTCTCTCTCTGTCTCTGTCTCTCTCTCTCCCTCCCTCCCTCCCTCCCCAGGCGGTGCCCGTATCGCGTAAGTTGACTGTAAAGGAGCAGAGGGACTGCGAGATCATCCAGCGCCTCATCAAGTGCTACTTCCTCATCGTCCGCAAAAGCATCCAGGACAGGTTCGACTGGAACGAGTCCATTTTCCTTTTTTTAATATTATTTAATTTCCCCCGTGACTTCCTGACTTTGAGTCGCCGTGTCTCCGCAGCGTGCCCAAGACGGTGATGCACTTCCTGGTCAACTTTGTGAAGGAGCATCTGCAGAGCGAGCTGGTGGGTAAGCTCTACAAACAGTCGCTGCTGCAGGAGCTGCTCATCGAGTCCCAGGACACGGCCCAGCAGCGGACCGAGGTGGCTCAGATGCTGCAGGTAAAACTGGCGTTCTCTGAATAGGTTCTGAAGATGAAAAACAAAGTGCTTTTCTATTTCTCTTTTCAGCTACTGTTTTAAAGCCAGTGATTTATCTGACCTCCTTTTTTGTTTCCTTTTTCAGGCACTCCAAAAAGCCAATAACATAATCTCTGAGATCCGTGAGACTCATCTGTGGTAGCCAGAAGAAAAGAACAAATCCCTTGAGAGTATGAGAGTGTATTTGAGTTTACACAGCAAGAGAGAGAAAGTGTGTGTGTGTGTGTGTGTGTGTGTGTGTGTGTGTGTGTGTGTGTGTGTGTGTGTGTGTGTGTGTGTGTGTGTGTGTGTGCGTGTGCGTGTGCGTGTGCGTGCGTGCGTGTGTTTGTCTCTGTGTGGCAGCGCCCACATTATCTCATGGACCAATGACCACAGCATATGTTGATCTACTTTCCCCCGGCCGCCGTCCTGACCGGTCCACTCGGGCTGTTGCTTTTCACTGTGAACGTTGTGTAGCGACGCAAACCGACTACACTCTGACCCAAAGTGTTACTGCAAAGTTTAAATGTCAAACAACTGGCCACAAACTAAATACGTCTGTATAGTTTGTGACGAAATGTTTGGTTGGATCGCAAGATTGTTAAATGTGAAATGCAGATTTTAAGTGACGTTGTTCCTCCCCGGGTGTCTTTTAAACAGTCGTGTTGATCAAAATGTGTTTGCACTGAACAATTACACACAAAGAACTGGCCTTCCTCCCAGCCTCGTTAGTATGTG
The DNA here is from genome assembly GCA_036178185.1 of Liparis tanakae. NCBI lineage: Eukaryota > Metazoa > Chordata > Actinopteri > Perciformes > Liparidae > Liparis > Liparis tanakae. The sequence goes on along the minus strand of CM070094.1, from coordinate 22,596,592 downwards.
CTAAAACTATCCTAAATTAGATGTTTTCCAACTTTAATCCCCTTTTTATTATAGCTCTCACCAGATTAATTGAGTCCAACTCGATTAACCCTGAATACAGACCACGGTTATTTGCAGAATACTTACTGGATGGATGCAGATTGTTTTTCCGGCTCTGTGGTGCTAATCAACATCAGGGTTATTTTCCAGAGCCAGATGTGCACATCTGCCCATATATTCTGTTGCACTGTCTTTGGTGTGTCGTCATAAATGAGGACCACAAACATACCCAACCAGTTCGTAGGAGATGAGTTGGACATCTATAATATGTAGAGTGTAAATATTCTATAGTATCTAGAAAACAAAAATGAATAGACTATATAAGAATAGTCAGATTATGTAATACTCCCATCTTTTGATTTAAGGTCCAGATGGTGAGGCGGTAATGTTCTCTAGCTTCTCTTAATTTCCTCAAGCCATTTGTTCACTGAGTTCATCAGTTACTAATAGAGAGATAATATAGTTCACTATTATTGTCCCTGTCTAGTAGTCGGGACATTACCCAAGTAAAAGAGACTCGCAGAGCCATTGGCCTTTGTGCCAATTATAATTTAATTGCGTTATATTACTAGATGTGTAAGAGTATTCATATCTTTCCATTTCTCCCCAGCTTATGTTTGAGCACATTCCTCCACCAAGTGCTATCGCCGTTAATGTGAATCTCGTTTTCGTAGCCCAAACAAATAGTTATCCTAAAAATTCGGCTCTTTCAGGAAGAGCCGCCTCAACAGGGACCATCGAGCAGAAACTCCTCTGAATGTTTCTTCTGTGCGATCAGGGAGCGAACATCTTTCTGAGAGCCCTGTGTAAGTCTGCATGCGTGTGTTCAGTATGCATGTGGACGTATGAACGGCTTATTTATGTATATTTTGTATTATTTAAACTGTATTTTATTATCATGAATCGACTGCCTGAGTACTTGCCTGCCAATATTTGTGATACATGTTTACGGAATAAAGTCTGTTGAGATTGAAGGGACTCATTAAACTCTGGAAAAGGACACTGAAGTCTGGTCGGGTGTTATTGACGACACGTCACGGGTTCCTCCCTCCTCCTCCTCCTCCTCCTCCTCCTTCTTCTTCAGGCACCTCCCCCTCATTCATTCATCTCTCCTCCTCCTCCACACACACTTTAACATACACTTTAACTTAAACACACATGTGACTAGAAACATACACTTAGACACTTTTAACATTCTTTGTTGTTCAGGCACTTTATCTTTGTCTTTATCTTGTCTTGTACTTAAATTTATGTTGATTGATTGTCATGTCTAATGTTGCACCTTCCGCCAAAAGAAATTCCTCGTTTGTGTAAACATTCTTGGCAATAAACGGTTTCTGATCTGATTCTGATTTAGCAGACGCTTTATCCAAAGTGACTTCCAATAAGTGCATCAACCTAGAGTACAAACTATGATCAACAAGAATACAGAAAGTAACATTTCCTCATCATAGTTGAACTACAAAAGTACCATAATAAAAGTAATTTAAGTGCCACTGAAGTGCTAATCTGTGTTTTAATCCAGATATAGTCGGAAAAGATGTGTTTTCAGTCCCTGGGTGAAGATGTAGAGACTTCCTGATGTCCTGATGTCAGAGGGGAGCTCGATCCACCAATCAGGAGCCAGGATAGCAAACAGTGTTCATACTATCTGCTCATTTGGCCTCCACAGTAGGATGTGATGAGGCCCGTTCTGCACCACTTTATTCATCTCAGGTGAATAAAAATGTCTAAGAAAAAAATAAAGTCAGATGGATGTGTGAATACAGTCTCCTGAAGGATGCCAACACACAGCTGTGACATGAGTAGCAGACTTTTCTTTGTGGTTGACTCACACACAGCATGGAAAGAGCTGCATGGGGTGAAACTTCAGGTTCAACCGTTCCCATTTCACACAATAGTGTGTTTTTATTGCACAGTATTGCACATGCAATCCAAGTTAAACCTGAGCAGCGGTTGAGACGTCTGGTGATGGATGAGTTACATTCGCAGTGGGAGTGGAGAGCTGGTCATTAATGTTGGATGAGAGTGAGCAAACACACTACAGTCCTGAAGAAACCAGTATGTGCACAAGGCATGCACACTCTGTTTTTACACACCCCACAAAGAAATGTGTGTACACAGACGTCACCTCCAACAGAGATGCAGATTAAATGTCTGAGAGCACCGTGATGGCAAAGGACAATTAACCAACATCTAAGTTCAGGTGATTGTTTTATATTGCCTGCCACTTTTTTGCAGCAAGTTATTGTGATCACCCCTCGTATAACACACCCCACCTCCCCTCCAACAAGACCAGACTAGACCATACCAACTGACGGCGTGAGAGGGTGCTCGGCTGCAGAATCGTGACAACTGCATTATTCTGGTGGTTTAAATCCTGCTGAATTAAAGAGGAAACAGCCCAAGGTATGTTTTGATTCATCTAAACAGTCTCTCCAGGCTCTCCTTCCATCCACCAGAGATTTACGGGAGGTGTTCTGGCTGCGATCCCCTCCTCGTCTGTCCTCAAGCGGTGAGCCAGTCAGCAGAGCGAGCTGAACAAAGCCATGGGAGAGAGAGAGAGGAGAGAGAGAGAGAGGAGAGGAGAGAGCTTCTGGGAAGAAATGTCTCTCACTGACTCTGTCGCCTGGACAACCGGGTAAGAGAGGAGGGGTGGGCGCACGAGAAGAAGAGCGAAAGGACGGAGGAGCATAAAAGGAGAGGAAAACAAGCCATTATGAACTGCTGGGATGAGGAGATCCCTTTAGAGTGAGGGGAGCGGGGGGAGCAGATCTGTGTCTGTCAATCTCTTGAGGGGTTTCCCTGAGTGTCTCTCTCATGATGAGTTATTAACTATGACAATAAAGCAGTGATTTTCTTTTCTCCACACACGAGCATGGAGGAGATGAAACTGCAGAGCGCAAGTTGGGAACAATACAAGTGGAGCCAGGAGGCCAGAACGCTCCACCTGTAATTCTCGTCTTATCAACCTCAGGTAAGACTCCCCTCAGTGGTGCAGGCGTTTGCTTTGATAAGGATGCTTTTGTTTTAAATAGAGATAATTATTCCTGAAGGTAGTAATCCAATATCTTGGAAATGCCAGATTAAATTCCCAAAAATAATGAACAAACCAATAAAAGCATCTCTTACCTGCTTGGAGTACAATAACTGTTTATCAGAGTAGGTTTTTCATCATGTATTAATGAGTTTTTTTATGCTGCGTGAAAAAAGAAACTATACCCTCACTGTATCATGGATATTATTTACAACATTTTATGGAGTTATTGACAACATTTAACGGAGAAGAGTGGTATAAATTGCAGCACCAGGATGCTTCACACACTGTATCCATAGCTTTCCACTCCCTTCCATGCGAGCATGAATTCCCAGAGATTAAAAGAAGGAAATGAACACCGCTGTAAGGTGCAAATTAATCTGGAGAGTTTGACTTGAACCACTGTGACTCCAGATTCACAGTGCGTAAAGGATAGAAGGCACGTTCGCTATTAGCATACTGCTGAGCGCTCATGCATAGGGAATATATTCATAGAGCACTCGTGGTGAAATCAATGCCTCTTTAAATGAGGTGGTATGCTTGCTGAGTTTACACCAGGCGCAATGTGTGCGGGGCAGCGTGTGACATCCATATTGAATGAAATGGAGAAGAGATAAAAAAACTAAGGGAGCGTGGGGTTATTTTTAGCTGTTGTCAATAATGAAGGTTACAATCTCTCACATTTGTGCACAAGATGGAGAAAAAGCGTAAAGATTGAAGGAGGAAAAGTGCAGAAGAGTGAGACATGGCGAGCATTAGGGATGGGAGGGATGGAGGGATGTTGAGACAGATGATTGGAGGTGAAGGGTCCCGGCTGGCGGCATGCTGGGATTGCTCAGAGCTCCCACCTCAAGTACCATTTGATGGAGTGGAAGATAAAAACACTGACACTCAGCTTATTCATGTTTTTATGGGAGAGAAAAAAATATAAGAAATTCTGTCTAGTGGAATTTACAGTTCAACCTCCTTTTGAGACAAAAACAGCGATGTGCTGCACAACAACAGCCCTCTCCGAATACTGCTGTACAAGCAAGTACTGCATGACTACCTGGGCAAGATTTGATGACCAATATTCAAGAGCAGATGCTACACAGAGTTCACTTGCCTTCCCTTATGTGAGGGGAGGCAAGTGATTTTCAAGCGATTAATACAAGATCTCATACCTCAAAAGCTGCAAATGGATTTTCACTTCAGCGCCCTCAGTGTATTTATCTCTCAGTATTGAGTCGAAAAAAACTCCATGATAGATAAAGCCTCCTAACATAGACGGAGACATAAGGGAGATATCGTTTATCCCGATGAACACGGGAAGCTGGATGCCAAATGACAAAGTATTTTTAATCCACACCTGCGCAGGGGGCAAATGGAGCGCGTGCTCTTCATCTCTGCAGACTAATAGTGGTTTTGAACCTTTGTGGGAGCTTGAAGAATAGAATAGAATAGAAATATACTTTATTAATCCCCAAGGGGAAATTTGTTGGCATAGTAGCACCGATAAACTAAACACAATAAAATATAGATATGAGAAAGAAAGTGACTGTGCATAAAGTATAGTATGCAAAGTGAAATATAAAATATAAAATAAAATAAAATATATATGTATATATACAACATATATGTAAATACAGCAATGTAAAATTAAATACAATTAAATAAAAATAAAATAATATATATATATATATATATATATATATATATATATATATATATATATATATATATATATATATAACAACACATTAGTCATACACAGCTTAAATAAAAATAAAATAAAATAATATATATATATATATATATATATATATATATATATATATATAACAACACATTAGTCATACACAGCTTAAATAAAAAATAAATAAATAAATAAATAAATATATATATATATATATATATATATATATATATATATATATATATATATATATATATAATAACACATTAGTCATACACAGCTCGACACTGATCCTCGTGCTTTACCGCTGCACTCCACTAATAATCATTGGACACAAAGTGCAACGCCCTCTGAAGGAAAGGAGCTTCTCTTGACTCCTCAAGAGAAGACAGGAGGACGTTTCCCTGGCTGTAGTTCATCCGTCCTCCAGTGCACCTGTGTGCTGTGGACAGAGGGTTAGCATCCTGCTCAGGGCTCTGCCTTCATGTCCAATAGGCACTGAGTCTGCATGGCAGTCACTAATGAGTTCCTCTAACTGTCTCACCGTGACATCGACGCCTCTAATCAACCCGTTTTGAGACAGACAGTCAAGACAGACAGAAATGTAGCCGTGAAGATCTGTGTGTTGTACTCCCATTTAGATGTGTTGCTATGAATATTAAATGGGAGGGAGAAAAAATTGATTTTCACAGATTTCTGAGGAGCTGGTCGGTTTTTCGATGGGTGAAGGCTGTAGTGTGTGTGTGTGTGTGTGTGTGTGTGTGTGTGTGTGTGTGTCTTCAGTCATTCCCCAGGCTTTTGTTTCCTCATCTCCTCCATTCCACTTCTCTCATCATATTTCTGTGCTCGTCTGTGTCTCCTCTCATCTTTTGTTGATGAGAGCCACATCATCAAAACAAGCTGGAAAGGCAGAGATTATGAAATGTGACAGGATTACATTAATCTATTTACCCAAACGGTGCATTTTATTCACTCTATATTTGCAATTATATATTATATACTTCTTCTGATTTTGATATGTAATTGGTCATATTACGGGCTGAAGCACGTCTGAAGAGGAAGAGTGCAGTCATTATAACAGCCCGTGATGGAAATTACATTTGAGTCGTTCATTTTCTTTGTGTTTTTTTTGAGAAGGCACAATAATCCAACATTTTTAAAAGTAATAATAGTTGGGTTTTGTTGAGATGGGATTTTAATCTTTGTTCATACAATTTAAAACTAAACTTCAAGCTCCTGTGGAGTACACTGTTCGAAAAACTAATCAACACTTCCTTTTATTAAACGGTCATCTAACTGCACAGTCAAGGACATCAGAGCACCTTTTATTGGGAGAGCAGCATCTGCCCACGCACTGTAAATGTGAACCTGCTGCTTTAGAGGACACATTCATTAAAGGTGTTTTTTAACTCTTTCTTATCTCATTCATGAGAGGAAAGCTCCAGCATAAAAATGCACTTTCTACACGGTAACTCTAAGAAAGTGGAAACGTGGAGCTCAAGCTGTGGGTGATGTGGCTGTGAAACACATCAAGAGCTGCTCCATCACCACTGGACCGGGGACTTTGTGACTGCAAAGCACACAAAGAGATTTTCTCCAGCCGACATGAACACTACCATCAAATAAAGTGTATTCAGGTCTAAGATCACACACACACACACATCCCATACATCAACATGCTCCAGTTTATTTGCAGCTCCAGGGTTTGTCTCTCAACAGTCTTCCTCTGCTTTGTAACCCGAGGAAGCTTAATCACTTTCACCGATATCGATTACACGGTGTAATTTGTAAATTCTTATTTTTGAAGATGGATTTTTCACTTTGCCTACCGAGCAGAGAGCAGCAATCTTTTACACATAATCAAGATTCACTGTCTTACCTGGCTGACCTTAACGCACTGCTCTAAAGAGAATAGATACATTGCTGCAGTTAGTGGGCTCGCAGCCACTTGAATACAAACTGCAGCATCGTGTGTGTGTGTGTGTGTAGAGTCGGGAAACGAGTGGCACCTATTGACACGATTATTCAACGGCTGCCCATCGCAGCAGATAAACACTTTCTTATCCTACTCAATCCCTCTACTCCGGCCCGGCCGATGATTCCACTAAAGATAAAAGATTAAGAAGTCGGTAAGTCTATCTCACTATCCCCACTATCTACTAATTATGATTATATGACTTATTCTCATCTCATAATTTTTTTATTATATTTATGACTGAGCATCTCATAATTAATTGAGATATATACTATTATGACTTACTATCTTATAATTTTGACTTATTATCTCATAATTATGACTTAGCATCTCATAATTATGAGATACTATCTCAAAACGTCGACTTACTTTCTCATAATTATGACTTATTATCTCATAATTTCGACTTACTATCTCATAATTATGAGATACGATCTCATAATTTCAATTTACTATCTCATAATTTCGACTTACTATCTCAGAATTTCGACTTACTATCTCATAATTATGACTTAGCATCTCATACTTATGAATTACTATCTCATAATTATGAGATACTATCTCATAATGTCGACTTACTTTCTCATAATTTCGATTTACTATCTCATAATTTCGACTTACTATCTCATAATTATGACTTAGCATCTCATAATTTCGACTTACTATCTCATAATTATGAGATGTTAAGTCATAATTATGAGATACTATCTCATAATTATGACTTACTATCTTATAATTCTGACTTATTATCTCATAATTATGACTTAGCATCTCATAATTATGAGATACTATCTCAAAACGTCGACTTATTTTCTCATAATTATGACTTATTATCTCATAATTTCGACTTACTATCTCATAATTATGAGATATGATCTCATAATTTCAATTTACTATCTCATAATTTCGACTTACTATCTCAGAATTTTGACTTACTATCTCATAATTATGACTTAGCATCTCATACTTATGAATTACTATCTCATAATTATGAGATACTATCTCATAATGTCGACTTACTTTCTCATAATTTCGACTTACTATCTCATAATTTCGACTTACTATCTCATAATTATGACTTAGCATCTCATAATTTCGACTTACTATCTCATAATTATGAGATGTTAAGTCATAATTATGAGATACTATCTCATAATTATGACTTACTATCTTATAATTTTGACTTATTATCTCATAATTATGACTTAGCATCTCATAATTATGAGATACTATCTCATAATGTCGACTTACTTTCTCATAATTATGACTTATTATCTCATAATTTCGACTTACTATCTCATAATTATGAGATACGATCTCATAATTTCAATTTACTATCTCATAATTTCGACTTACTATCTCAAAATTTCGACTTACTATCTTATAATTATGACTTAGCATCTCATACTTATGAATTACTATCTCATAATTATGAGATACTATCTCATAATGTCGACTTACTTTCTCATAATTTCGACTTACTATCTCATAATTTCGACTTACTATCTCATAATTATGAGATACTATCTCATAATGTCGACTTAGCATCTCTTAATTATGACTTACTTTCTCATAATTATGAGATGCTAAGTCATAATTATGAGATAGTTAAGTCATAATTATGAGATAGTTAAGTCATAATCATGAGATAGTATCTCATAATTATGACTTACAGGGTCTTAATGTTTTCCTCACAGTGGTGGAATAGGACTTCCATACATATCTCAGTCGCTCTCATGTCACTAATTAGGCAAATGAAATGGTTTCTTTTGCTGCAGAGCAGACACACTGCTGGTGATTTGTCGCCAGCCGCCGGCGGACCCTCTCTGGGTGACAATGGCTTTGCAAACGCTGACAGAGAGAATAATTAAATCACAGCTTTTAACCCGTCTCACCCTCCAGCTCTTGTGATCAGCATCTCAAAGCAGGACAGCCATGTTCTCTCACGAGGAAAAAAAAAGCTCCATGTGAGCTGCCAGTGGAAGATGCTTGTTGACAGCTGCATGAAGACACACTTAATCCTCACTTCCTTGCTTGCTGAGTGCAACTTTTCCTTTGTCCTTCACTCTGTCCTCGACTGGCGGTCCAACCCTATATGTTGTGCTCCTGCCCCAAGAGATAAAGGGGTGTCACTTTAAATGATGAAGTGGTGTTATGTCTCCCTAACAGGCGCCAGCATGGATGTGGAGGATGAGCCACTGCTGTTTCAGACCAGCTGGGGAGGGGAGGAAGAGGAGGAGGAAGAGGAGGAGGATGGAGCAACGCTTGCAGCAGGACAGAGGTGTTCTTCCGGAGAGGCAGGGGAGTGTGGGCTGTGGAGGGCGGTCGGGTGGGTGTACACACAGCCCTGGGCCAGTGGAGTGGTTTTAGGGGTAGTTGTCTCGTTACCCTGCGCCCTGTTTGCCTACATGCTCCTCTACTGCCCTCCGCTGGACATAGACCTCTCCTACAGCGCCTTCGAGGTGCACAGTCACTTCTCCGCCGAGCGCTTCGATGCCCTGACCATCGCCGTGAAGACTCAGCTGGGGTCCTGGGACAGACGCAGGAGAGACTTGGACACCGGCGAGTCTGAGGCCCTGAGGGAGCTTCTGATGGAGAGGCTGAGCAGACAGGGAGCCTTCAACAGGACGGGACCCGAGGACCCGGGGTCTCCCTCTCCGCAGAACGACCCTTTATATACAGGAGATGATGAGAAGAGAGGAGCATCGGAGAGCAGAGATAAAAGGACAGCGCTTGAGTTGAGTGTGGAGGAAATGGGGATGCACAATAACTCAAATCAGAGAGCCGCAGAGAGATCATGGGAGGAGAAGCTCACCAGGAGGCGCAGGTTTGCTCCCAATTACTACCTGCAGAGCCAGGCTCTGTGGAGGATCGAGCTGGTGTTTGTGGCCCAAGGGGAAGGCGATCGCAACATCTTCACCCCGGAGCGCCTGCAGACGATTCACGGCGTGGAGCGCCTGCTCATGCAGCACCCGCAGTTTCATCAGTTCTGCTGGAAGCCTCTGGAGATGCTGAGGGATCTGCCTCTGGGACCGTCCTACTGCTCCCCGCCCAGCTCCATCCTCTCGTACCTGTACCCCAGTGAGAGGGGAGGGAAGATATACTACGATGGCATGGGCCCGGATCTAGCTGATATCGAAGGTGAGAGGAAATAGCAGCCTTCAAATATGAAGGAATACCTGTAAGAGTCCTCTTAGCAGTGCTGATTTGCAATGTGTATTCCCAGGTTCTCTGAGTCTGGCCATCACCCACCCACAGTTCTACTGGTACGTGGATGAGAGTCTGTCCCCGGAGCATCTCTCCTCCTCCCTCTTACGCAGTGAGATCCACTTCGGAGCTCCTCTTCCTTCCTTCTACTCCACACAGGACCGAGCTCACGAGCAAAGAGCACTTTTCAAAAACTTTGTCGTCCAGTACGCAGCGATCCTGGCAAAGCAATCTACCAGGTCAGGACCATTAGTTACAGAACGTAATCATCCCACTCGGGGGTTTTGCCACGTTACATTCACCATATTGTGCTATTCACTGTTACAAGCTGTTGACTTGTGATGTTATGTCTATATTTAATTTCTGTCTATATTTAATTTCTGTCTATATTTAATTATCTGTCTATATTTTATTTTATTTTACACAGCAGTCATTAGTATTATATTTGTGTATGCATATATGTTATGTATATATATATATATATATATATATATATATATATATATATATATATATATTACATATATGCATATATATATATATATATATATATATATATATATTTTGCTTTGTATACTTTGCACATTCATTGTATTATATTTGTTTGTGTGTATGTATATATATATATATATATATATATATATATATATACATATATGTTTCATTTTATATACATATTAATAAGGGATTAATAAAGTATCCATCCATCTATCTATATATCTATCTATCCATCTATCTATCTATCTATCTATCTATCTATCTATCTATCTATCTATCTATCTATCTATCTATCTATATATATACTTCATTATGTATTTTATATTTACTTTTATACATCTATATCTTTCATCCCTGTTTTTTATATTTTATATTTTATTCTCGTGTGTTTAGTTTATTGGTGCTGCTACTGTGATGACAAATTTCCCCTTGGGGATTAATAAAGTATATATCTATCTTATGATGTCCTTGCTCTCCTTCTCCCAGCCAGGTGAAGGTGCTGTATGGCGGAACAGAGCTGTTTGACGATGAGGTGAGACACACCTTCCACAATGACATGATGCTGGCTGTCATCAGTGGAGCTTGCATTACTGTGCTCGTCTATGTCCTTACCTCCTTTTCTGGTACAGTAGGGCCTGCTTTTAATTCCACTTGCATTGATGCACTACCTTTCTTTAACTCTGTTGTCTGTCCCATACGAATATTAACAAACTCTCCGATGCTGTGTCATCTCTGTAGTGTTTCTGACTTTCTTCGGACTCACTAGCATCGGACTGAGCTGCCTGATGGCGCTTTTTCTGTATCACGTTGTCTTTGGTGTGAGGTACCTGGGCATTCTCAATGGGGTGGCGGCCTTTGTTATTATCGGTATAGGTAAGGACAGATAAATAACATTCTTTTCATTCAAGGAGTAGTTTGGTAATGTGTTGATCTGCACTGCACACATTTCATTTACACTACACACATACACATACTTTGCATTTTGCACACTGTCTATATATATATATTTTTATTTAATTTTACATTGCTGTATTTACATATATGTTGTGTATATATATATATATATATATATATATATATATATATATATATATTATTTAATTTAATTTAGTATTTTATATTTTACTTTGTATACTTTATGCACAGTCACTTTCTTTCTTTCTTATATTTATATTTTATTGTGTGAGTTTATTAGTGTTACTGTGTCAACAAATTTCCCCTTGGGGATTAATAAAGTATATTTCTATTCTATTCTATTCTATATTTGAGAAAATGCACCGAGAAAGTGCATTTTTATAGAAACTGTGAAACAAGTCATTTTGTGGTTGAAAAAGATAATAATTTACCGTATGTTTGCCATAAAATATAATAAAACGGCTCTTTTGTTATCTCACTGTTGCCCAGGGGTGGACGATGTATTCGTGTTCATCAGCACCTTCAGACAGGCTTCTCATCTGCGTCAACCGCAGCAGCGAATGATCTACACCATCAAAACCGCCGGCCGAGCTACTTTCCTCACCTCCTTCACTACGGCAGCTGCCTATGCCGCTAACACCTTCTCTCAGGTAATCACCGTAGAGAAAATCAACTGCTAATAGGATATTTACAAGGAGTATAAATGACTCTGCCGTGGATGAATAGGAGTGCCTCTCTCAGCAGACAGGTTTTTTTTGCATGCGATAAGCACAAATTAAATGTTTCAAGGTCCTTTACGATGTGTTTCGTTTAACCGACACTTAGATTCCAGCCGTGCATGACTTCGGCCTGTTCATGGCCCTCATTGTGAGCTGCTGCTGGCTTTGGGTGTCCGCTCTGATGCCCGCCGCTCTTTGTATCTGGACCGAGTGCGTGGAGCCTCAGGAGCACGTGTGGCTCAACTGGTGAGCCGCTGTTCCCTTAGTTTTGTGCGAGACTCTATTTGCCACGGGCACGTTGTAATCCCTTCAGCTGCCCCCCCCCCCACCCTAAACTCCATCCTCTCGCCGAAGCTGGAGGCTTTTTTCGGGCCTGTCGACGAGCCACGGCCCTCTGTCGGATGAGGATGACGACGTGGCCCTTCTGTCAGTGGCGATGGAGCCAGGTGAGATCGTTATCTCGATTGAAGTTGAACGGGAAAGAGGATGATTCTCGCTCGTAAAGACGCCGCTAACTCCCCCGTCTTCGCCTCGGCTCAGGCGCCTGCGACGCAGACGGCGACGTGGCCATCCTTTCCCTGTCCGTGGAGACGTCTCGGGCGCCTCCAGGGCAGCGGCACGTGGGCGTGGTGAGCACCAATCTCCGGTGGGCGCTGAAGCACGTGGTGGCGGAGCCGGTGGTGGGGCGACGAAAGGTCGTCCTAGGTGAGATTTTTAAATTTTTTATTATAACTTTTTATTTAGCATTTTCCACAAACAGATTATTCCTTGACATCGAAGAAAAAAATCAATAATTGATAAACATATAAATATATGTAAATATATATATATATATATATATGTATACACACACATATATATATATATATATATATATACACACACACACATATATATATATAGATATATATATATATCTATATATATATATAGATATATATCTATCATACATCTCATACATCTACCCTGCAAGAGGAGGACCCTAGGTGAGATTTGATGTAAATCTCGGAGAATGAGAATGTAAACTGTGAAAGATCAGAGAGACATTTCTGTAGTTTGATTTTCAAAGATATTGTCAGCCAAGATCTTGAGCTCATTTCTGGATGTCCCGGAGGGATTTAATCCGTCAGTGGAAGATCAAGTGTCTACCATGAAGTCTTTATCCTCCCTCTTTTAAGGAGTGACTGTAATTGATTATTGTAATTGATCCGTCTCCCAGCTGCTCCATCAATACCGTGTCTCTGCCGTGATTTATCGATGTCTTTCCTGCCGGCCCAGGCGTCTTCCTCCTGGTGCTGCTCTCGTCTGCCGGGTTCTGCTGCCTCCTGAGGCCCGCCACTCACGCCCCGGTTCTCTTCCGCCGGGACACTAACCTCCAGACTCTGCTGGCTCTGAGGAGCAATCTCAGCGGCCAGGGCATCTCCTGCCCCATGTGCTCGGGTGAGACACCTCTCACCAATTACGCCTCACGGATACAAATATCTGAATTGCACGTGTTGATCCGCAGGTGTGTTCATGGAAAAGCCACATCTTTTGTACGGCCACGCCTCCTCGTCGGCGTTTAAGTTCTCCACGCGGCAGCAGACCCAGAGCACGTCAGCCGTCTCTTCTCCTCGGAGATTAGGAAAACCAAGTTCAAGCACCAATCAAACAGGTGAAACGCAGCATATAAAAATCAATAAATTCTTTTAAATTACTTCTTAAAACCCTTTAACCTTTTATAGAACTGCTTTTAAGTGATGTTGTCCTTTTATGTTTTTATTTTAATTGGCTATTTGTTTGGTTTTAGTTGTATTCAATGCTTTTATGGTATGGTCTTTTTTGTTTGCCGCCATTTAAGTTGTGTTTATGCTTTGTTTATCTGTAGAGCGCTTTGTAGACCTTGTTTCTTCAGTCTCACGTTGAGCTTTTAAAATAGAGAAACTGATTTAATATTCTTCTTAAAGTGGCATCTTCCGAATCCACGGTACTCTACTGTACACCGATATTTTATAAATGCCTGTTGAGAGATTTTCCTCTGGTTCTATTTCCAAAGTTCCCTCTTCACATGATGACATATCTTTTTTTTTTCAGTCTCACGTTGAGCTTTTAAAATAGAGAAACTGATTTAACATTCTTCTTTAAGTAGCATCTTCCGAATCCACGGTGCTGAGATAAGGCTGGCAGAACCAATAACTTTTTTTAAATCACTTCTTAAAACCCACTTTTTATAGAACTGCTTTTAAGTGATGTCGTCCTTTTATGTTTTTATTTTAATTGGCTATTTGTTTGGTTTAGTTGTATTCAATGCTTTTATGGTATAGTCTTTTTTTATTTGCTGCCATTTAAGTTGTGTTTATGCTTTGTTTACCTGTAGAGCACTTTGTAAACCTTGTTTTTAAAAGTGCTATATACATACAGTTATTATTATTATTATAAAAATCATCTTCCTCTGCATTCAAAACCTCTTCCACTATTGCATAATATTGGACTCTGCATTTTTTTCCAGGCTCTTTACTCACAGTTTTCATATCAAAATTGGACCTCGGCGCCTCTACAACCATTTACCGCTTCTCCCTCAACACCAGCACCCCCTCGCCATGGAAACGGTGCAGCACTGAGCACCAAGAGGTGTCCTCGTTTCAGGTGAGAGAGCAACGAAACAATAACAACATTTTAATTAGCCGCACCGTTATGTCTCTCAACTGCAATGTGTGCCACGAAAGCGGCTTATAACTAATCTTGTTTGATCTGAATAGGCTTATAATCAGCCCCGTGGTAATTACACCAGCAGAATGACGGCGTGTGTTTCCCATGTGTACCACCCGTACCCCAGCTGGATGATCACATCCGCCTCGTGTGAACCCCATCACGGCTGGACGCCAGAGTTCTCCTTTTATGTAGCGTCGTCTCCGCAGCAGCACAGCAGGTGAGAACTCAAATGGGAGATGTCAAATTGTGAGTTGGATGGACTGTCGTGTTGTGTTCGGGGACAGTCCGTCATCGCAGCTCTGGTTTCTGCTGCTGTAGGAGACTGTGCTTCGCCCAGCGCCGCCTGAGACCTCATCCCAGCCGTGTGTGTGTCAGCCCGCCTGGCTGCGGCCTCAGTTCTGGGCCCGATGGACCCACACAGGGAACCTTTTACATCCCGCTTCCCAGTGGTGAGTGAGCTGATGACCGAAGGCCTCATTAACATCGATTCGCTTGTGAGGCCATCGTGAAAAAAACTATTCTCTTACTGCAAAAGAAATGCTCACATTGAGCTTTTAAAATGAAGAAACTGATTTAACATTCTTCTTAAAGTGGCCTCTTCCGAATCCACAGTACTCTACTTTAAACCGATATTTTATAAATGCCTGTTGAGAGATTTTCCTCTGGTTCTATTTTCAAAGATCCCTCTTCACATGATGACATATATTTTTTTCATTCTCACGTTGAGCTTTTAAAATAAAGAAACTGATTTAACATTCTTCTTAAAGTGGCATCTTCCGAATCCACAGTACTCTACTTTGCACCGATATTTTTACAATGTATAAATAAATGCCTTTTCCTTTGATTCTATTTTCAAAGATCCCTCTTCTGCTGCCCAAATGAAGTCATCCAAAACGTTTGGCTTCAACCCGTGCAGCGGCGGTGCGTGTGGCCGTCCGGCGGTCCGTCCTCTGGTGGACACCGGGGCGATGGTGTTTGTTGTGTTTGGCATCCTGGGAGTCAATCGAACCGAAAACAGGGACAACCACGTCATTGCCGATATGGTGAGGGTCATGTTAATAACCGTGAGGAATAAAGCACAGACAGGTGTGTTTCTAATATTATCGTGTGGTTGACATGGTGTTTAATTCTCTCCAAAGGGCAGCATCATATTGGACCCAGACTTTGATATTTTCCAGGAAATGGGGCTTCTTTGCAAGATCTGTAAAGCTATTAGTGCGAACACACAACTCGTAAAGCCGGGAGGAGCGCAGTGTTTGCCTTCAGGTAACAACCACGCACTATTCAGAGGGACATCTTTCATTTCAACACACAATATCACAAAACTATTATCAAAACCGTATAGCTGAAATGGTTTGTTGATTAATTGATTCGGGAATTGATTAACAAAAACAAGAATCAATCAATTCAACTGTGATGTCATTTTATGAGCAAAAGTGCCAATAATCCACTGGTTTCATCTTCTTAAATATAAATACTGTCTTGTTTTCTTACTCACTTTTTAAAGCACATTTAATATCTTGGGGTTATCGGACTGTAGGACGAAACAGAAACAAATTTAATTGTGATTTGGGAAACTGCTAAATAAATCAATCAATGGAGCAATCATACTGAAAATAATCAATTATTGGAGCACCCAAAAAAATATTGAATATCTCCTGCCCTACTATTTTATTATATGACATATATATTGTACACATGCTTGCTGCGGCTACAACATTCCCTTCTGGGAATGCATAGAGTATCTATCTATCTATCTATCTATCTATCTATCTATCTATCTATCTATCTATCTATCTATCTATCTATCTATCTATCTATCTATCTATCTATCTATTTATCTATTTACACTTAAATACACTCACCACTTTATCCTGGACACTTTAACCTGCTGATAATTCACTTTAATCGCTACTTTGTATATATATATATATATATATATATATATATATATATATATATATATATATATATAGTTTGTTCTCCTATGTATATTTAATGTTATTATTGTATTTTGTATTACATTGTAATCTTTTATTAAAGCTTTAATGTGCACCCGCTGCTGTGATCCTTCAATTTCCCCACTGTGGGACTAATAAAGGAATATCTAATCTAATCTAATCTGATCTATCAATCTAAAAAAACAAAATAAACTCGACCATGGCATAGAATCCTAATAGAAATGAACCACGCATGAAGTGAGAAGTGTGTAAAAAGTGCCGTCCTGGCTCTCTCCAGGTGACAAGCTGTCGTCGGTTCTGCCCCTGCTCCATCCCGAGTGTGCCTCTCTCCCCGAGCCCAACCTGCTCCCCGGGCAGCTCTCCCACGGAGCGGTGGGGATGCATGGAGGCAAGATCCGCTGGCTCTCCATGGCCTTTGAGTCTGTGAGTCCCTCCACCTTTCAGCTCAGAGCACCACTCCTCCAGCTGGTGCCATGCGTCATGTTCTACCTCTCTTCTTCCAAGACCACATACAAAGGGAAATCCTCCTTCCAGACCTATTCGGACTTCCTTCAGTGGGAGAACTTCCTCCAGGAGCAGCTCGCCTCGCTCCCGCCGTCCTCCGCCCTGCAGCGGGGCTTCCAGACCTGCGAGCACTGGAAGCAGATCTTCATGGAGATTATAGGCGAGTAATAGATGTGTTTATTCCTGCCAACTGACTATGGATTAATTAGGAAGAGGAAGTGTACGGATATGATATGTTCCTGCTCTCTGGACTGTAGGTGTGAAGAGTGCCCTCTGGAGTCTGCTGCTGTCTCTGGCCATCTGTGTGGCAGCTGTGTCCGTGTTCACTGCTCATCTTCTGCTGCTGCTCCCAGTCCTCATCACCATCCTCGGTAAGAGATGAACATGTGTATGTTCAGGTCTGAAAGTGACTCATGTTTAACCTTCCTGTTACCTTTAAATGTACTCACATCTTTTACCCTCGGGCTCAATTTGACCCCAGCAATTAAAACCTCCAGACAATTATTAGAATTAATATTATTTCCCAAGTTTAAGTGTGAGGTACTTTATATACTTTTGTTTGTTGACTACCTAAATAGCCCTTTAAATAAATAAAAAAATTGATATTTACTGTCGCATTGAAAATGCGGAAGGCAATGTTTTGATCGCCGTGTATTTGTAGGCATGCGTGCGTGTTATTCACGTAAGTAAAAAAGTATCTAACCGAATCGCATAAAATCTGGTGGGATGATTGGTTATTATCCAGGAACCATTTGATTAGATTTTGGGATTGACCGGGTCAAAGGTCAAGGTCATGAAAAGGTCAAAATCTTCTTTTTACTGTAGCGTGGTCAATTTATATCCAATTGACATGCAACTAATGCCAAAATGTTCATACAGTTCATATTTCTTATATGTTTTACACAGTGAAAAACAGCCTGGGGTGAAATTGACCCCAGAGAACACCGATGCGTACAAGTTGTGTTCAGGACATTGAAAACATATCATCATGTGCATTTTGTGTTTTTCCAGTTATCCCCAATAAATTAGGAAAATTCATGAAAAATGAAGCAAATATAATGTCAAACATTGAATGGGGTCAAATTGACCCCAAAGGTAACAAGAGGGTTAAAACATTCACAAAGGAAGTGGAACATTTAATATTCTGCCCTGGGTGGAGATATGTGTCATTTTGAGTGTGTGGCGTTCAACAGGAGTGATCTGTCTGGTGGTGGCCATCATGTACTGGCTGGGCTGGGAGATGGGAGGAGTGGAGGCCATCTCCCTGTCTATACTTGTGGGATCTTCAGTGGATTACTGTCTGCACCTGGTGGAGGGATACCTGCTGGCCGGGGAGGCCATTTCCTCCACGCCGGGTCATAACTCGGTATGGGCGTGCACATTTGTTCAGCACGTAGAAAAACTTCCACACAGGGTTCTTACACATTTTGACCAATGAATTTCCATGACTTTTCCATGACTATTTCATGACTTTAAACCACATTTTTACGACCAAAACTGAAATCTCGATATAAACATGAACAATTTAGAACATTGAGCATCTTTCTTTAAAAGACATATTAATTATTTCAAACTCGGCGTAAATGAACATGTGATTTTAACAATGGATCTCCAGGACATTAAACCATATTTCCAAGACCAAACTGAAATCTCGCTATAAACATGAACAATTTAGAGATTGTATTAAAAAAATGAGAATTCCAAAGCGTACAGTTTACCTTAAATGAAACAAATGAACGAGACAATAGATTGATTCAAAGAATGAACATTTCTATTCATGTTTATTCCTTTTATATAAATGTGTATTCTTTATGTGCAAATCCATCTGTTTATATTAATTATTTCAAACTCAGCGTAAATGAACACGTTATCTTAACACATTTCCACGACATTTCCCAAACTTTTATGATTTAAGTTTTTTCCATGACTTTTCCAGGCCTGGAAATGACATTTTAAAATTCCATAACTTTTCCAGGTTTTCCATGACCACAGCATGTCTTCTGTTTACACACCTGACGACTCAGATTTGGGATTTAATACGGCTCATGAGTAAAGAGGAGCCACTCCTCCTATTAATCTGTGTTCCGCTTGCAGGAGCCCGGGCCCGAGAGGCGGCGACGGACCTTGGAGGCGGTGAACCACGTGGGCGTCGCCATCCTGTCCAGCGCCGTCACCACGGTGATCTCCACGGTCCCGCTCTTCTTCTGCGTCATCGTGCCTTTCGCCAAGTTTGGCCAGATAGTGGCCATCAACACCGCCGTCTCCATTTGTTTCACCCTGACCGTGACCGTGGCCATGTTGGCGTGCGTGGCGCCCGCCCGCTTCAGCAGACCCCCCGCCGCGGTGCTGAAGGCCAGCCTGGCCGTGACGGTCGCCGCCGCCCTGGGAGCCGCTCTGTGTTGGGCGGTTAGCACGTAAAATGCAACCGAGCGCCCGTCACACCGATGCCAGGCAGGGGCGTTCCTCCGTACACACGACTGTATAAGCACTATGTCCCATCATGGTTGGGAGAAAGTAAATTATCTTGTTCTTTACAGCACAAAGATGTCAGAATGTATTCATATTTAGAAGCTGTGTCATTACAAAGTACATTTTTCACTTGTATTGATCGGTGGCTTTTAAAGGACCCATCGAATGCCCATTTTTCCACAAGTTGATATGGTTCCTTGGGGTCTTAATGAAATGTTTGTAACATATTTTGGTCAAAATACCACAAGAATCATTTCAAACAGCCTTTGTACCCTGTCAGAAACACCTCCCCACAGATTGACCTGTTTTGAGTGCCTGTTCCTTTAAATGCTAATGAGCCACCTCCCCCCCCCCCCAAGGCCATGTAGCCAGACCCCCTACATGGGCGTGCTGCAAAATCTACGTAGACGTTGGTGGTGATCCCAATCGACGCACTCAAGCAGATCGTTTCTGACACAGAGGAACCACAACAAGCCGCTGAGGTGTTCTTTTCCAGCGTGTTTGTGTTGGGAGACATGCTAGATACACACATTAACGTATGGAAGTACTAAAAAAGTGGAATTTTCATAATACGTCCCCTTTAAGAACCTCGAAGTCTGCGTGACTCATGTGGCGGGTCGACCTTTCAGGGTCGAGACGACAGTTTGTCTAATTTGATCCGGTATTCTTCGCCCTCTCGTGAGTCATCGTTGGGAAATACAGGCTGAGTCACAGCGTTCATAAGTCACAGCCTGCGACCTGCGGTTGCGAACGCCGGGAGGGGGGGGCGGCGCTCTGACGCGCGGGATGATCCGTGTTCCTGCTTCACATGATTCACGGCCGTCTTGTGAAACACGGCGTCCGTTTGATTTCTTCGGTGCGTTTCCTTCGTTTTCAGCCACAATAGAGACAACGGTCACGATGTCCAGATGCGGCTGAATTAAAAGTTCTACTGGTCAAGTTTTTATCGTGCACAGTTTAAAAAAAAGTAATGTTAATGTATTCGTGCGCCGTTCTCACACATTCTGCACTTTTGATGCCGCAAGCACACACTCGTTCTGCAGTCTTGTAAACCAAAACCTCCAAGAATATATCGGCCTTTTATCTTTTAACCCTTTCACGTGTTTTTACCTTGCAAACTGCTTGAATGTCCCTATTGTTGCGTCATCAGCACCGGCTGGATGAGACCTCTCGTCGGCTCCTCAGGTGTGCCTGAGCCCCCCACGCGTCCGCCGCTGCACTTTTAGACACTTCATTCACTGTAACCCGCTCTGCACTCACACGGCGCCGGCTCCGGTCAGACCCCGCGGTGAAGGTGAGGGCCATTTGTCAAACAGCACTGCAGGATAATGGCTCGGGGGAGGGGAGGGGGAGGGGGAGACTCACTTGAGTCGAAGCTTTCCGTTTTGTGTGTGCGTTACTTTTTTGAATGTCAAATAAAAGCCGGTGCAGAAAGCCTCCGGCGTGTTCTTTGGTGGAACCTCAGCGCGGCGCTGATCCGCGTTGTCAAAGCGAGCGTCAGAGCAGAAGGAAGACGCGTCAGGCACGTCTCCAATTGGACGTCGTTAATAATTCACATGCATTGTCTCATGTTTGACATTGACTTGTGGCGCATTAATGTTTCATGTCTGTCGTTAACACAACAGAAGTGAACAATCTCTACACACAGAGTGCGGCACATCCGAAAACTAAACTAAAAAACTTTTTTTTTGAGTAAACATTTACAGACTTTTCTTCAGTCTGCGTTATTCTGCTGAAAAATGAAAAAACAGCATCACATGTATTATGTTGCAGTAGAAAAAGAAAACTGTGTTGCCAATTTAGACATTTCTACTGCCAGTGGAGGAACTTCTATAGAGTTTGAATGCTGGTCGTCTTTTTACACGTGAATGGATGCAAAGGTATTTTTTCACAGGAGCACTTCTTGTAAGGAGACTTTTGCATTTCCTTGCTAATAAGTATGTGCAACCAGTGTATAAAGAAGTACTATTAAAGGGTAAGATGATATGTTTCGTCATCCAGAAATACTAAAATACAGTCAACATCTTTTGAATTATGGAGAGCCGTTCTTATTATCGTTCCATGACCTGCAGCAGCAGGAGAGGTGGCCGTGACCCGAAGGGCTGCCAGACACAAGGCCGTTCATCACCTTTACGTCTCAAGTGTTCAGAAACCGTGACGACTATTACATTACATTACATTACATCACATGTCATTTAGCAGACGCTTTTATCCAAAGTGACTTACAATAAGTGCATTTCAACCTAGAGTACAAACTAAGAACAACAAGAATACAGAAAGTAACATTTCCTCAACATAGTCAAACTACAAGAGTACCATAATAAGAGCCATTCAAGTGCTACTAAAGTGCAAGTCTGTGTTTAATCCAGATATAGTCGGAAAAGGTGCGTTTTCAGTTTTCGGCGGAAGATGTAGAGACTTTCTGCTGTCCTGATGTCAGTGGGGAGCTATTAAAAGTGATAATGTGAAACGCACTACGAGAAAAAACAGCTTTACGATTCTCAAATCCGAAATGAAGGCACAGAATAATAAACGATATGTTTATAATTCTAACTCATTCATTCACTGTCCAGCAAGGATGTCAACAGAGAGAAAAGAGCAGAAACGAGTTTTAATAACCACGGATAAAGCATCCATCCTAACTTTTTATGAGCAATTAAATATAGCTCGTTCTGTGATATACATGCCTAAAAGGTGCCTACAATTTATATACTGAAATAATATCTGTATTATGATTAATATAACTATGATGATTTTTTTAGTTGTCTATTTCTGGGTGCCCCCTCTGGACTTGGTGCCCTCCGCCCAGCGGGTAGTGCGCATTATGGGAGCACGGCACTGTTCCATCCTTCCTGTGGCTTCGTGTTGGCAATGTTTTTTTGTGTGTTTTCACGTGACGATCGTCACTATATAATCATCACAAAAGTATTTGTTTTTGTCAAACTGCGACGGTCGTGTGTATATCGCTTAAGCCTCGCGAATAAGCATTGCTAAATATGTTTATTTGTTCTAGTAAACGCCCAAGGTAACCAGTTGTTTCATCTATCCTGTATTGTCATGAGTTGTCAACATACTATACTTTGACATTTTCATGACTTCTTTTGACATATAAAATACATTTAGACTGAAATTACGCTTTTTGTTCGACTAACCGTTCTACGATTTCATGACATAACTTCTTTTAGCTTTGCCAAACTGTAATAAGAGTTTTTTAAGACAATTTTATGACATATATTACTTACTATATCTTGATGACTTCAAGGTTTTTATTACTTTTGATGAACGTTAAGATATACTATAGAATACAATAACTATACTAGAAATATGTATCTTTAAATCAAATCAAATAAATGTCTTAATCCTTTGGATGCATTCTTAGCCAGACTTCAGCCTGGTTACATCTGCATGGCTAAGGGCCAATTTAAGTCTCGACAGTCTTGCAGTTTTCTGTGCATTTACACTGCTCTGCTTCTTTTATATTTATTAAATAAAAACACCTAACAGAATGGTAATGGAGCAATAATAAGGGAGAGTAAAGCTACTTGTAGAGGAACAAGTATTTAGCGCGGTAGAAAATGAAATGCTTTCCTTCTGTAATCTCAAATGACAAGCTCCATCTATAAATAGTAAATCGCTGATGAGATAATTACGGGTATTTATATTTCCCTTTGTTGTTTTTTATGTTAGCTGGGTGTCAGAAAAATATTTCAAAGACAGACAAATGTGCCATTTTAAGTCCTCATATCTGTCATACTCCTACTCACGTGTCCTGGATTGCACTCAACCAGCAACGCAGCCGGTGAGACTCAGGACATGGTTTAACTGAAAAGGCACAAAACAGATTACAGTTATAAGTCAATATTGTGCACACGGGCCAGACGTCAAAGTCCTGAAATGCCGCGAAAAATTATTCTTTGTGTCGAGTGAGAAATAAATGGAGAAAAGGAATGAGTGAGCAACATAGTATATTCAACATTGACCAACGGCTATACATAAGAAGGCTAAATTCAACAGTACCGTTCCCCCTTTACATTGTATGTGTAATAACTATAACAATAAATACCCAGGCTCATTTGGTTCTTGTGAAATACTTCATTGTACCAAGAAAAAGCATTTTCTTTGGACAGCAATTATTTTACATCAGAACTGTAAATCAACACTGAAACATAAGTCATATCTTTATTACCCCTTGTTAAGAGCACACACAATGTTCAAGTATGCCCAAGGAACTAAATGGAGCAATTAAAAAAAAAAAGAAGCATAAGAGAGATAAAAATGCATTTAAAAATAAGTGAACTGGCATTGCATTTCACAAAAATTCATAAGCTCATGATTTTGGAACAATTCACTGTAAAGTGCTAACTGGTTTGAGCTGAGAAAAGCACATGTTCCCTTTGTAAGATCATACACATTACTTTATACATGGAGGTACAGTAATAGCAAGTCATCAGGCAAGCAATTACCAACCAGAAGACATGGACCACAATTCATGTATTAGTCCTTTAATAAGATAACTGCTTCCTTAATTTCCTTGTTAATGGTAACAATGAGAATCTTGCCACTGGTTGCCAGGACAATGCCAATTACAAATGCTGGTGTTGTCACTGTACAGTTTTCCTTCTTTCCTTTGTAATCACATGCAATTGACTGACACACAGTAACAACAATCTCAAGTCAAGTCCTTCTAATCCTTTTACAGATAGGAATCCTTGAACCAAAAGGATGAGTGTGAGGAGAGGAGAGCAACTATTGAGGAGAGCAGGATACCTCCCGTACTCCTCTTCCTCCTCTTCCTCTCCCCCCCTGGCTGTGGTGGGCTGGCCAGACAAAAGCAGGGATCTGTCCAGCTGATGCCTGCCTTCCTACAGGTCCTGAGAATCCACTATTTTCCTTTGCGCCTCTCATTGGGAGGCACGTTAAAAAAAGAAGAAAACTAAACAAAAAAATACCTGGAGGGATCTGGGTCAATAAATGTACCCGACTGTCCGCCTAAGGTGGACGTTCATCCTCCCACCCCAATCCTAACCATAAAAAGGTAAAAACAAGGTGTGCTGCAGAATGGCTTTACTCCTCACAGTCTGTGGGGGGAGCTAGAGCCCCTAGAAGCTGAGGTGCGGTTGGTGGTCTTGCGGCTGTTCGGTCGTGTCTGAATCATCTTGGTAGTGGTGGCCGAAGGTTTCCGAGCATCGGGCTGGCGCCTCCCCTGGGCGCCCCTCCGTTTGCCCCTTTGCCCTGCACGGCCCCTTCTGGCCACCGCTGGTCACTTGCGAGAGTGGAGCGTGTCCTGGAACTTGGTGCTGGTGTAGCGGACGTGGAATCCCTTCTTGTTGATGGTATCGTCGGAGCGGAACTTGATCACAATGGAGTCGCCGGCCGAGTAGATCTCCTCCGGAGGCTGTGGGGAGGAACAAAAGGACAGATTGACGTGTGCCGTCGCGTTCTGGTTCTCTGACTGCACTTCCATTCACAATGAAGACTTGTCACATGCTGACAGGGAAGTTAAGTCAGTGACTACGAGGAATGGCTTCTGACTACTTCTTCAGCTGTGGCTGTAAGGGTCCGGCTCAGGACTGGCCCTTTCCAAATGGTTTCTGATGCAGCCTTTGGCTGTTATTGAATGGAGGATATACAATATATATATATATATATATATATATATATATTCTGATGATTAGTACCAGGTGCACCGCTCCATCAAGTTAATGTCTTCCGTGAACAGAACCATATACTGCATATCACTTTATCCATGTGCACCGTCTGTGGTACAAAGTCAGCCAAATTATTTTCGATGTTTTATTTTTTGTGTGCACGCACAGAAAATATGCAACACTTGACCTGGCTGTCAATATAGCCAAATCACATATTATTATAATTATTATAATAATTATAATTATAATAATTATTATTAGTAGTAGTAATATTATTATATTTATTATTATTATTATTATTATTATTATTATTATTATCAGTAGTAGTAATATTATTGTCTTTATTATTATTATTATTAAATTAATTTGAAACATTGTACTGAAAAATAATTAGTTGGTTGAGGTGTTTAGGCTTCACTGTAATGTCAGAGCGGGTAAAGTATGTGCAACTAACCGTAAAACACCTGGCTGTCGATTAAAGCAGTCACTCACAACATTAATACCTATAAAACCGCCTGAGTCTTAGTTTATTGCCACAGGGATTTAAAACACAAGAAGAGAGCGGCCAACACATTTTATCACGCAGCAGCACAATGTAGACTGCGTGTCGTCTGCTGGTTAACGGAGAAAAGCCCTCGGGCTGATCGTAAGCCCCGCCCACGCGATAATGAGTTTTCAGCCTACTCGAGACTGAATCGTGTCAGTTTATTTTGACCTGTTTTATAAAAAGGAAACTTGATTGCGGAGCGACTCCCCGGGGTTCTGGGGTGTTATGTCCCCTCCAGCAACTCATTCACAGGAACAGGCGTGTGTAAAAGGCCAGAGCTTATTATGGACGTGTGTAAATGAAATCAAGCTGTTCTCTGACCTGCGTTTCTATTCCCTGCTGGCCTCATTGTTCCAGACTCGGTGCTGCAGCCTCAGCACTGGCTGATTAATTCACTTCTACAACCCTACGTCTCTGAGACTCTGATAAGTTATCGGCGGCCGGCAGCGACGGCTCGCGTTGACCCACGACCGCCTCAAACCCACAGCAACACGCAGGGTTCCTACACATGTTGGCCAATGGAATTCC
This sequence comes from Liparis tanakae, assembly GCA_036178185.1. NCBI lineage: Eukaryota > Metazoa > Chordata > Actinopteri > Perciformes > Liparidae > Liparis > Liparis tanakae. The sequence goes on along the minus strand of CM070094.1, from coordinate 22,570,179 downwards.
ATGACTTTTCCATGACTTTTCCAGGACATTAAACCACATTTCCATGACCAAACTAAAATCTCGGTGTGTACATGAAAACTTTTTTTAAATGTAGTATTGAAACAATGAGAATTACAAAGCATATAATATACCTTAAATGAAACAAATGAATGAGAGACAATAGTTTGATTAAAAGAATAAACATTACTACACATGTTTATTCTTAGAAAACACTTGTATAAATGTGTATTCTTTTAATCAAACTATTATCCTTTATGTGCAAATCCATCTGTTTGGACATGGCGTATGCCGGCTTAAAATTTGAGTCTTCCTTTCAAAAAGATATTAATTATTTAAAACTCGCCGTAAATGAACATGTGAATATAACACATTTCCATGACTTTTCCAAAACTTTTGTGATTTCGGTTTTTTCCATGACTTTTCCAGGCCTGGAAATGACCATTTTAAAATGCCGTGACTTTTCCAGGTTTTCCATGACCGTACGAACCCTGAACACGTCAACTTTAACACAGCGATTAAAGTCTTTTGGCAGAGGTTATTCAACAGCGCCGCAAACTTCCGAAACAATTACTTGTAAGCCTGAAAAAGTGCTGTGACAAACCAAGAAAAGACATTCAGGAAGAAGTGCTTGTTGGCCAAAGTCTCTCACCCCTGAGCCGCAATAACGCCCCAGCCGCGGAGACTTGGTGTCGGCTCCATCGAACAGCTCCATGTAGTCGTATCCACAGTCCGCCTCCTCCTCGATCTCAAAGGTCTGGAAGATGAGCTCCACGCCGTAGCCTTTCTCCGCCGAGATCACCCACTGGCAGTCGGAGGCTCCGGGGTAGTTATTGTCCCCGAACTGGGCGTGGGAGAACACGTCCTTGGTCTTGACCTCAGCCTTTAGACGACCTCCACACTCTGCGTCCGGAAAAATTGAGATGGATATTTTGTAAGCAGAGGTCTCTGGATTATGTGAGGTTTTACAAGCATACAGACATAAAGGATTCTTCAATATGCTCTGTAAGTGGATACAAGTCATTATCAATCTCACACTGGGTGATGAATTATTCCCAAATTTAAATCCTAAAAGCATTTCATCCAAAAACCATTAAGACATTTGATATGGTACTTTTGTAGTTTGACTATGTTGAGGAAATGTTACTTTCTGTATTCTTGTTGTTCTTAGTTTGTACTCTAGGTTGATGCACTTATTGTAAGTCGCTTTGGATAAAAGCGTCTGCTAAATGACATGTCATGTAATATGCGAGTATTGAGCATTGATATGTAACCCATGTCCAAAACACATATAGTGGTTTTACTGTAATCCTTCTCAGATACTATTGTGTCTTTTTCTAAATAAATAAAGTTCTGTTATAACCACATCTATTCTTACCTGCGGTATGGGACGCCTCGAAGCCTTTCTTCTGCACAGAATTATCAGAGAAAAAGCGAATGAACAGCTTGTTGGCGCTGGAGGTGATGGGCGAGGGCTTCTTGGTGCCGCAGAAGCGACCCAGAGTCGGAGCTTTCCCGTCTCGACCGTCGTAAATCTCAATGTGGTCGTAAGCGCACTCCAGGTGGGCCTCCATGTCGAGCTCGTTGAAGGCCTGGACGAAACGAGATGAGGAGAACGTTGAAAGAAGTGTGGTGGAAATAGAAATTGATCAAATAAAGTATTTTATGCTTTTGTGTTTTCAATAACAGGCTGTTCTCTTAACTGATCCATTGTGATTTTTAGAAAACTTGTCGACACTGATACAAAAATGAACAGTATTTTCTCAGCACACAGGTACGCTATCGGAAATATTTGACAATGTTAGTTATTTAGTTAATTTGTATGCGTGCGTGTGTGTTATTCGCATAAGTCAAAAAGTATTAAAGCGAATCGCATGAAATTTGGTGGGATGATTGGTTATTATCCAGGGACCATTGGATTCGATTTTGGGATTGATCGGGTCAAAGGTCAAGAAAAGGTCAAAACTTTCTTTTTAGTTGCATGCCCAATTGTATCCAATTGTCATGCAACTAATGCCAACATGTTCATAACTCAATGCCCAATCTTGTGATATGTGAAGGTATGCGCTCTACCGAGTGCCCGTTCTAGTTTTATTTTAATTTAGAAGAGAGTCTTGCATGTAATATGATAAGTTGGCGACTGATCTGCTTTCAGCAAACCTTAAAAATAATAAAAATACAATATTTTTGTCAAAGACAGTAGACACAAATGCATAAGATACACGGAAGAGGGAGCCACACGTCGTTGGCAGCAAATGGCATAACCGTTTCAGTCAACACAGATGTCCTCAATGGATTTAGCCATCTTATAAACTACAAATAATCTACACACAAATAAATCCGTGACTGACAAGTAGAATTATACAGAGAGCCGGAGGAAGTGGCACATACGATTTTGATGCGGTGGCCAGGAGTGGTGGTGAGGGCCCAGGTGCATGCCTTCTTGCTGGGGTATTTATCCGGCCAATTGGGGCTGGTGATGATGCCGCTCACACTGTTCACAGTGTGATCGCAGCCAGCTGTGGAAGACATCACCGATTCAATGCAGACCTCTACGTCAGAGCCTCAAACTGTCAGCGAGCGTCGTGCCCATCGACTCCAAGGCCTGCTCCGATTGCAATTAAACACGTCAGGGGAGAGAATCGACGTGCCGGCACGCCGAAGAGACGAGTGTGAGGCAACGTACCTTCTTTACAGTCGTGTTTGTTCTCATGCAGCACAAAGCCACTCCTGCACTGGCAGCTGTAGCTCCCGAAGGTGTTGACGCACTCGTGTTGACAGCCACCGTTCTCCTTGGAGCACTCGTCTTTGTCTAAAGAAGGGGAGACCACCGTGAAGACATTTTCCCTTTTCCAAGGGATCGACTGAGAAGACTTCCCACGTCAGGGGGACTCACCTGAGAAGAACTGCGCTTTGAAGCCCTTTTTGGACACTGTGTTGTCGGATTTAAACTCGATGCGCATGTTGTTGTACTGGGAGGTGATGGCTTCTGGTTTCTCGGCCCCGCAGAACTTCCCGTGCAGCCTCGAATCCGCCGACAGCCCGCTGCGCACCTCCACGTAGTCGTACTTGCAGACCTGAGCACGGAAATGGAGCACGTGAACATTTTATTGGTTTTATTTATGTAACACAAGGACGACAGGAGGAACATAGAACAAACCCACCCCGTTCTGATTGAAAATAACCCCGGTGCTCACGTCATTGCCCTCCGTCTCGAAGACGTCAAAGAGCAGAGTGATGCGGTACTGCGTGGGGGCAACCAGCTGCCAGATGCAGTTCTTGTTGGGGGGGTACTCTCTGGGCCAACCCGGGCTGGTGATGGAGCCATTCAGCTTGGTGATGAAGCCTCCACATGCAGCTGGAGAGAAAACACAACATGGGAAGAACACTTAGTAAATGCATTACGCCACTAAATGATATATACTGTATTTACTAACCAATATATATTTATAAAACAATTCTTGAGAGTTATAAATGTAATTAAAAACGTATTTATATGGAAGATGTATGTGGTAGTGTATATAAATATATATTTTTTTCTTTTCTTTATTTTATATTAATTCTCTGATCTATTTTGATTTCAATTTAGCTTCTACCTATACCTTTTCAGTCTCTTTTGTATATTATATAGGATAATATTGTATTGTAATTGATTTGATTGACTGAATAAAATACACAAACAAACAAACAATATTCTGAAAAAATACAGCTGAAATTAAAGTCAGCTGAAGAATCCTTTTGTATGGAATAAACCGTATTACTGCATGACCTCCCCGTGAGGACTCAGGCAAACTTTGTTACAGTTACGCAATGCACAACTGGTGTTGCCCCTCATCCGGTTATTTTTCACAAAACTCAACATGCAGCATCCTTACCAACGGCAGCAGATGTATTTTGATAGACGGACCGTAGAGTTATTAGATATGGACAAGGTGAAATGTTGGAATGGTAAAATGTTACAGTACTTAGCCGTTTTTATGTTATACGGATATATGGTGCCAGCTCTACGTGTATACGTCTTTACAAGAAACTGCATCACCTGAATATCGATGCATATGGCAAAGCTGTGATAGTAGCTGACTTTCTCCATAGGAGTGGTTAAGTAGTCAACCATATATTGTACAGCTTGTATACTAGTAGTTACTGTAAGACTTGAACAGCAACATATCATTTGAAATAAAAATAATACTTGTATTGTATGTTGGTATGTTGGTATACTTGTACTGTTGGTATCTTTTCTGGCTTTTAGAAATGACTGTACTTATTGTATCTAGGGAGCGAACTGAGTCAAGTGCTTTAACATTAAATTACACGGTGAGTATGGCTGGGCACTTTTCTCCCTGTACTTACCCTCGCAGCTGCGCTTGTCAGCAGCGAGCTCATAGCCCGGGTCACAAGCACACTTGTAGCTGCCTAATGTGTTGACACAGCGTTGCTCGCAGCGACCGTTGTCTGGCTTGGAGCACTCGTCCATCTCTGAAAAACACAAAAGATATATTAGGACCCTTTTTGCCGGCCCCCTGGCTCGGTGGCTTACGAGAGAAACACCCACGTTAACATCAAAGCCAAAAACAAGAGAGTTGTACAGACCCCGATGGTGAAACAAAAACATTAGAAACTAAAACAGGCACTCGGTAGAGCGCATACCTTCGCATATCGCAAGATTGGGCATTGAATTATGAACATGTTGGCATTAGTTGCATGACAATTGGATATAAATTGACCACACTATGGTAAAAAAAAGATGTTGAACTTTTTCATGACCTTAGCCTTGACCTTTGACTCGATTGATCCCAAAATTTAAGCAAATGGTCCCCGGATAATAACCAATCATCCCACCAAATTTCATGCGATTCTGTTTAATACTTTTTGACTTATGCGAATAACACACAAGCATGCACGCATACAAATACACGGCGATCAAAACATTACCTTCTTACTTCCATTATGTTCAAAGGATAACCGACTAAGCGATTGCTGAAATGTGTCAGATTAAAACAGATGTTTACATTCTCTCTTTCGAGAATGTACAACCTGTAACTTCGGACCTTTGAAGAAGTTGGCAGCGAAACCGGCCTTGTTGACGGAGCCATCTGAAACAAATTTCATCCAGAGCTGGTTGGAGCTGGTTTTGATGTCATCTGGCTTGTCGTAGCCACAGAAGCGGCCCAGCAGGGGACTGTTTTCAGAGTTTCCGTCACGGACCTCAAGGTAGTCATAGGCACAGCTGTCGTGTCTCTCAATCTGAGGAAGGTTAGCGGGTTTGTGGTCAGAGTTGGACATCAGCAAAATCTCCAATTCTCCGAGAATAAGTTTAATTAATGGTTACAAAAGGACTGGTGCTTACCTCAAAGGACTGGAAGGTGAGGCCTACGTGGTAACCCTGAGCAACAGTGATCTTCCACACGCACATTTTGTTGGGCCTGTAGTCGTCCGGGTAGTTGGGGGACTGGATCTGCCCGTTGTCTTTCTTCACTTCCCCACCGCAGATGGCTGCATGTGAAACACAAACAATTAAATCAAACGAAAAGAATACTGCGCTCACATAATAGCAATATCGGCACCACATGCCTCTGGAAAAAACAAAAAGTGTGCTCACTGCTGTGATTTACACAATGTGGATGAGCTGAAATGCCTCCACTACCAGCTCCCACACACACTAACACGAATCATCCCTTTGCACAATCTGGAAACAATGGAGGGGGAACGTGAAGGGCCGGCCAACATCTGATTAATGCCGCATAAAGTGCCTGACACATCGGCAGTAGGAGAGCCAACAATGATGGATATTACTGCAGCCTCTAAGCACATTGTTGGATCTGCGACTGGCCGTGCGTTCAGTCGGCCGGGCGGCGGACTGGAATTGGGTTCAGCGAGGTCGGGGAATGGACGCTTACCCTCGTAAACGGCAGAGAAACCTTTTCCCACCCAGTTGCTGCTGCTGCGGAACTCGATCCACAGCCGGCTGTCGGTGGAGATGATCGACTCTGGCAGCTTATCGCCACAGAAGCGTCCTGGGTCACAGGTGAAGAAGATGCAAACCGATATTTGATTATTCACGACACTTGAGATGGCTCTGAAATTCCTCTAGACAGCAAAAATACTGGAAAAATATATATATACTGAAATTTCCCCACTGTTGGACTAATAAATGAATATCTTATCTTGAAAACATAAAAATAGACGAGAACTTAACAGTTCTGTATTTTAGAATTTTACATTTGATACATAAATAAACTGTATGTCCTAGGTATGACCAGCTGGAAGTAATAGTCACTTTATACCTTTTTTCACACATTACAATGTTGCTTTTACCCTTTTACCCTTCGGTACATTACATTACATTACATAACATGACATGTCATTTAGCTGACGCTTTTATCCAAAGCGACTTACAATAAGTGCATCAACCTAGAGTACAAACTAAGAACAAGAATACAGAAAGTGACATTTCCTCAATATAGTCAAACTACAAAAGTACCACAATAAGAGATATTTAAGAGCCACTGAAGTGAAAATCTGTCTTTTAATCCAGATATAGTCCATATGGTACATAATATACATATTTTCATGAATTGTAACCCATGTGAAACCTATGTTACGTCTAACTACTGCTGTACTTTTTCTTGTATGATAGAAAATTGAATATCTTTGAATTGTGGACAACTTGTTGGACAATAAATATATTGGAGATGTCACCTTTTCGTGGTGAATTGGAGACATTGGGGTCAGATTAATCAATAATGAAGTCAAGTGTTAGTAACAGCGATCTCCCGTTAAAACTGACCTTTGAGAGGGGCCTTCCTCCAGTATCCATCTCGAATTTCCACATGGTCATACCAACATAAGTGGCTCCTGTACAGATCCATGGAGGTGAAGTTCAGAATGATCTTAAAAGCCAAGAGAGCACGATTACGGACGCGTTCAGGTAAACACAGAGCAGCCGAGACGCCACACCTGGCTACACGGTTAGTTTTCAGGCATGATCTAGTATTTTCATACCTTCTCTCCCGGGGTGACTGATATTCTCCAGATGCAGTGCATGTAGGCCGAGTATCCGTTGGGGAAGCCCGGGGAGGAGAAGTTGCCGCTGCTGTCCTGCATACTGTCCCCACACCCTGTGCATGAACACACACACACCCGCAGGTGAGGCCCGAGTCGTGAGCACGATGCACTGACAACACGCGCCTGAAAACACCTAAACCACCGATTCAAACGACACACACATAAGATAAGATAAGATATTCATTTATTAGTCCCACAGTGGGGAAATTCCAGGATCACAGCAGTGAATGTACATTAGAGCATTAATAAGAATGAAATATAAAATTAAAACTAAATACTAATACTACTACTAAGATACAAAATACTACTACTAAATACTAATACTAAGTTTCTAAATGCTAAAATACAATACTAAATTACTAAATACTAAAATACAATACTAAATACAAAAAATACTAAATACTAATACTAAAAATGGAGATGGATATTTTGTAAGCAGAGGTCTCTGGATTATGTGAAATTTTACTAAATTACTAAATACAATACTAATACTAAATACAAAAAATACTAATACTAAAAATACTAAACTACTAAAAACTAAATATTATAAGGGGAAAAAAACAACAAAGTAAAGTGTTGAGTAAAGTAAAATGCTGAGTAAAGTAAAGTAAGTAAAGTGCATCAGATCTGAAGTAAATCCCCTGAAAAACGTGCTGGATGCTGGAATTATAACGCTGAATGTGAAGTAAAGGCTTTAATGTTTAAAATGAGCACATCTGCTTGTAATATTCACCCACAGCACCTCTCCCCTCCGCCATCTATTCCAGATGAAGATCACACAAAGGAATCGAGAGTGTGAGACACTTTCTCTGAGCATCCTCTGAAAATAAACCTGGCTTACTATAAATAACCGAGCCCTCTGGAGGGCGTGATGCATTATGTACGCCTTGCCAGTGAAGAAGCACCCTTTATTTGAGTGGCAAAAAATAAAATGTGCAAAACGGTCTCAAGGAACTGAGGGAGACTCAATATGTGGTTAATTAAGACAGAAAGGACATTATAGAGAGTAAACTGCATCTATAGAGGTCAATATTCACAGATGTATGCACGTATTATTATTATTCCTCTGTGTTATCTTTACCTCAGGTTGGGCTTTGAAGGAGTCAGGAAAACATGACCCCCAACTGTTCACATTCATTGCATCCCTTGAGGTTTGTGTGGAAGCAATAAAAACAAAGAATCCCTGAGCTAAGACTTGTGTGTAATAACGCTTGGCAGAGGTTTGCCAGTACTAAACCATTAACACGCACTCAGGCACACAATGGGAGATCCGTGGCTCTGGGAGGATTTCTTGTGGAGACCCCCCCAATGTGCGTCACATCAACCAGTCATTGTCTTCCTCACGAGACAGAACTCGTCTTGGATGAAGAGTCAGAATGCTTGTAGTTGAAGCCCACACTGGCAGGTCCAGCTCTGGAGACCATCCCTATGTTTATTCATTGAGCTCTAATGTGAGGCCTGACCTGACCTCCGCCATCAAATCTATTCAGCAGAAGGCCATCCTCAATGTACATCTGTTAATGCCATAAATTCGGTTTACTCCAACGGCGGCGGATCCTCTCTCATCCCTGGAATCCTCAACACAGCGAGTGGTTGGGAACAGGGTCAGGCTTATGTAACTCTGCTTCGTGGAGTTTACACGGCAAGGGCTGGGATGTGCCTCCATGAGCGGTGTTCCCAGCAATCTTTTAGTCATTGTCCTCTGGAGAACAGCTGTTCTTCTGCATCTATCTGGGAACGAGCGATGACAAACTTCCTGTCCCTGGATAGTGTTTACACTCATCCCAGCTTGGGAATCGTGGATGCCACAACCATATCAAGAGTAGATGCTTGGCTATTTCCACACAGTGGGAGCTGCATCTAGGGATGGCACAAGGGGATGCAGACCTCTCTCTCTTTCTTTCTTTCTTTCTTTCTTTCTTTCTCTTAGGGCTATGCAACACACACACACACAGCATCTGTCCTGTTGGTCTTACTGGAGCATTTGTAGAGTTTGCGTGCCTGTGTGATATCCCCTTTGCTCAGTCTGGTCCTCTGGCCAATGGGCGGCCGCACCCCGTTCACATCGTAGCGGGGCAGGATGGTGTCCAGGAAGATGCCCCTGGAAGTCAGCAAGAGGCACTGATGTTAATGAATGAAACCCAGCCGGCATGCACACAATGCTGCTGATTATCATAACATGCATCCACACCACAAAACATGTTTGCTCAAGGATGAAGGGACTTACCATCAAGAGGGCAGTTCAATAACCGTAAACATTATTATGAATGGATTTTGGACTGCGAGTGTTGGCTGACCCAAACATTATGTGTCCGTTTTATAGAAAAATACATCAAATCACACAGAACAGAATAGAGGAGCATGGATAGCTCATTTACATATTCACTTTAAAATACTAATATACATATTCAACCATTAAAATTTCTAAATATTTTGATATTTTTAATGTAAAATGTAAAGGAATGTCAATATTTATTTCATATTTATTTCATGTAAAACACAATGTTTGTCATGCGATTTGGCACCAGTTCAGTTAGACAGCGTGAGGCGTTCATGCACACCCACGTCTGTGGACACAAGAGTTATCATCATCCTGACACACCCGCTTGTGCTTTTATAAACGTAACATCACAAGACCATAAACAAAACATCTTATCGATAGATAAACATCAGATGGAAACGATCAGGAAGTGTTCGCTTTTCCACTGATCCATAATTTTCTAACGAGGTAGATTCGAATATTATTTTAAAATACAAAATGTACCTCTATAATTTCTTTTTTTTATCTCAATTGCCACATGTCCCTCCGTCTCCCCTCAACATACTGTATATGTAGATGTAAAGTTTCTTTTTTATTATGATTTCAAAACACTGATGTTTACTTCATGATTCTTTCAGATCTCCTCGTCTCTTCCAGAAATGACTGAAACGGTCCATCTGTTGTATTTTAGCCAGTGTTCCTTCCTTTGAAGTCCGGGTTAAACAATCTGTTTGAGATTACGGCTGACATCATCCTCCACACACACGTCTGCCCTACACATGGGCTGAAGCCCTTCTCCAGAGGAACTGTGCAAGCTCAATAAATTACATAAGCTATGAAGGTGAGGGATGTGGATGAACCAAAAAAACGATCAGGTGAAGCATCCAAGTTTAAAAATGGCAGAACAGTAGCTACAAAAAAAAATACATTTCCCACTGCTGTCTCATTTGACACTTTTCTAGTTTATTATCTCTATTTTTTTCCGAATTATTGGCGAGAAACGGCCCGGCTCCCTGGTGGTTCCCATGGTGACATGCCCATCAATGGCAGGCATGTGCAAACAGAGCAGCCTGAGCTAACAGTTCAGACTCCTACCCGCCTGCCTGGGAGCTTCAGGAGCCCGTATGCTGGCCGTCGGTAATAAAAAATAAAAAAACGCCACTGCAGCCGGTGTCAGAGCAGACAAAAGGGCCCACTGGCGGATCTCTATTTGAGTTGGCACAGCTCCATGCACCGGGCCGGAAAAATATCTCTGGAGCAAAGGATGGGGGCGGGCAGAGTTGTGGGTCGGGTAACACACCCGAGACAAAAAGCGTGGGGGATCAGCCCCGCTCGTCCCCCGGAGACCCAGCAAAACATCAAGACCAGCCATGAAATCTTCCAAACAACACGCGCAGCGAAGGCCCCGGCTTCCCACGGTGATTTACTGTAAAACACCGGGCAACCACAGCGGCTAATAACGGCGTGACAAAAGAAAGACACTGGCGCAGGTAAATCAGCCAATCAGCGCTCTGGAGAAAGTACTCGGGATGACTTGTGAAAAGCTAACAGGAGCCTCTTGTTTGCTAGGAGAGCTCTGTGAAACATTCCTCGATGTCCAAACCGTCTTATTGATCAACACGGTTCCACGAATTAGGATTGCCACAGAGGAGGGAGTGGAAACCGAACAGGACGGATTAGCCAAAATAAACATGCTTTCGGAACGGGACACTCCATTGTGACTGCATTGCGCACCACGAAGTTAGAGAATCAATAGGGAAAGTCCAAACCCTGAACTAAGATGACAGCAACTACATGAATATCTGTTTTTTTTCTTTTTCGAGTAGACTGAAATCCAAAATGAGCTCAGGCTGTCCTCAATGAACACTTTTTTTTTGGGGAAAACAAGTATAAGCTCCAGTGGACTTAGTTCAGGTCACAGAATAATCCTCTATACCTGAAACCCCAAGAGAGAAATAGCTGTGGTTGGAATGAACAACAAGGATTATTTGGGGGATTTGGTGTTAATTTATGACTCCACTCCAACATGTGCGGTTTTGTTGTTCAATACTAAACTAAACCAAACTAATTCTGCAATATTCCAGCTCCATTCTGTGTGAAGTGCATTCTCCACCTACAGTTTGGACGCACTATAAATAAAAATAAAAAATATCAATGGATTCCATTTGGAAGGCACTCTTCATCCAAGAATCTCAGAGTGCCACAGTCAGTACATAGATAAAACTATAATAACAAAAATAATAACTGCGCATGACAGGCATTTCTGTACATTAGCCGACATCCAGCCGCAGCCTCCGCTCAGACAGAGATCCCCCTCTGCTTCTCAGAATCCGTTCACCGCAAGAGGAAGGCAGCGGACTTATAAGAGGCCCGTACACTGAGAGTAAGCCAGGGCACGGTACGGAGTATATGTGGAGCTGACCTTGAGGGGCGAGTAAGTTAAAATATACTAGAATGGGCACTCGGTAGAGCGCATACCTTCGCATATCACAAGATTGAATTATGAACAATTTGGCACTAGTTTCACGCAAATCGGATGCCAATTAACCGAGATATCGCAAATTTACATTTTCACCTTTTCGTGACCTTGACCTTTGACCCAATCACTCCCAAAAACTAATCGATTGTTCCTTGGGTCATGACCAATTATCCCACCAAGTTTCATAAGAATCGGCTCAGTTTTGTCTGATTTAGACGAATAACGGACAAACGGACGGATTTTCAATGCGAAGGTAATAATAATAATACTAATAACTTTATGTATATAGCACCCTTAAAAACAATGTTTACAAAGTGCTCCACAGAGAGTCAAAGCAAAACAAGTGGAATAGTAAGAAACCAATATTAAATTTAAAAGTATATATTAAAATAAAAAATTAAAAACCAAATAAATTACAAATAAATTAAAAAAAATAATAAAATAAATATTTTATTTTATTTATATTAAATTAAATTAGGGGAACCAAAGTTTTGAATAAAAAGACTAGATCACTTAATTATTATTATATATATATATATATATATATATATATATATATATATATATATATATATATATATATATATATATATATATATATATATATATATATATATATATATATATATATATATATATATATAAATAAATAAAAAAGGACAGCCAACAGCTGGTTCTCATAGAGTAAAGTAATGATCTGGGTTGCCTCGTCTGTGTGCCCATAGATCACATTACAGCACTCTGTCAGAACTACTGCTGCTATAGGTAGAACGTTGCATAGTTGGAGTGACCTGCAGCTGTCCAAGAGGTTTCCACTTTGTTTATCTACGCAAGACAGGCAAGGGTCAAAATGCAGTTTTCATACACAAACCCAAAGTCATATCCTGTACATGTCAGCTGGGGGCAACCATAATATTTACACGACTAAAGTTCAGTCGCCGATGCTTGCGAAACATTCTAATGCACATGGATGTCAGAAAAAGCTCTATTCCGGGAGGGTAAAGTTCTGCTCTTGTAATTACAACAATGACTCAGAAGCTGAGTCAACTTCTCCCAAAAGGAACATTTTGGTTTTGCAGTCACCGAGCTGGTGGAGAAGACTTTGAATCACCGGCAGCCCGAGAAGTTGTTTGTCATGCGGCTTTTTCCAATAAGATCTTTCCTCTGACGCCCAAACACCTGTGTGGGCCGAACGACAGCACAACATCTGGAGAAACTTCATGTTGTGCTTGACGGGGAGAAAGGAATGAGTTCAGCTGGCGACAAAACTGAAAGTGTTGAGTAAGGGGGACACACTTTCACAGTTCTGCTTTTATAAACAGGATATTCAACTAATCCAATACCAGATTGGGTTTAATCTGGGGGTCCACAGTTTTGCCATTTATGCCCATTTAAATGCCAACTGTCCAAAGTCTAAGAAACATCATGTAAGAGTTCCGTGCATTGATTTACTGAGCAAAGAGAGCGAGGCAATACCAAACATGCATGAATACAGGGCCCCCCCCCCATCAGATTATCCACCTGCTCCACAAACACCAAGTATCCTCCCTCAACCCAAATAAATAAAAAGTATTTATTGAAAAACAAGTTGGGATTTGCTATGATCTTGCCCACATGCTTTCTATGAGTGTGTGAGTGTGTGTGTGTGTGTGTGTGTGTGTGTGTGTGTGTGTGTCTGTGTATCGACTTTGCATGGGACCTAATCGCGCGAAAAACTCGCAACGCTTTTGGTGTGAACACAGTATAATTCTCCTTTACAGTAATGAACTACAAGTGTATAAATAGAATTGCAAAACTCATTAAAAATATTCACTCATTCAGATGAGGGTATGTGATGGAACACAGGCCATAGAATGTGCCGCAGGCTACTGACTTTGGGTTGTAAGGACTAACACATGGGAAACATTAATTGGGACAATTAGACGTCTCCTCCTCCGTTCTTTACCACTGGTGCAGATCCCAGTCATAACCTCCCTGTAGAGAACGGGCCCATGCTTGGCCGCTCATACAAACGACTTCACACAAAAGGCCCCACGTTTATAGTTTTACTTCAGAAAATCAAGCACTAGCAACAACCAATGCACTTCTACTTATTTATGTATTATGCCGTTAGTACCGGTTTCTTTCTCCTGATATCTCTTGTTGCACTGTCCACTGTGCTGCTGTAATCCTGCAGATATCCCCACTGTGCATGCAGATGAAGGTTTATCTTATCCTAATGAACGTAGCCATGGTCATTTAAAAAAAAGGCGCAATTGTCACTTATTTTGACACAACTATTACATTTCTAAAGTAGAGCACGGACTAGTTGAGTACACTCTGGTTCAATTCTGCTTTCACTTGGCTATCCACTCCAGGAAAGTAAGGACGATTTCAGTTGGAAGGTGCAGTCAATGAGCCCTGCACCCCACCCCGAGGATGCACAGAGCGCTCAAAGTTTATCAATATTGAACACGTTGCATATCAGAATTGCACTATTTTTGACAAAGCACTCCAATGGATACCAAACAATGCAGCCTCCACGTGTGAAGTAGATCCGATGAGCGGCTCAGGAGATATGCAAAGGACACGCCGGCAGACAAACAGATTTCCTTCCACTATTGTGGGATGTAGGTCATTATTAGTGGTTTAATTACATGTTGTTTGGAATGCAGTAACAACAAGGCGTGTGTTGTACACATAGTGGGATGAAGCTGCTAAAATGGCTTTGCAGCAGGCTAATCACCAAACGGCTCTTCAAAGGGCCGTTGGGGGCGTAACGAGCCGGTTCATGGGGCGAAGGCACAACTTTTACAAGGAGCTTCACGTCGCCTTGAAAGTAGCACATGACATTTTTTGTCATGAAGAAGCAGGGCTACCGATGCTGTGCTCGCTCAGCCCCGGGACTGATGCTGCTTCACTGGGGCAGGAATCAAAGAGGAGTCCTAATGAACAGGTTGTGGGGAGGCTTCAAAGACTCGCCTTTTACTTTAAAGAAAACAGAGTTATAATTTGAATCACTTCAGGTTTTTCAGAGGCGTTGGATTTTAACTATTTAGAAACACAGCTCAGACCTGGTGCTGATGCCACATTGAGAGTGAAAAGATGCACAAGCTGGTAAAAAAAATTTATGAAGTAAAAATGTGGTTGGTTGTGTAACCGAAAGATCCACTCTGTGCCACAACGGGAAAAAGCTAAATGGAACCAGACACGTCTGATTTCTTGCTACAATGTACTTCATGCAAGTGTAGTATTGTTTCCATTACAGCAAAGAACAGTTTCATCTTATCCAAATATTGCATAAATCACATTAGTGCTCCTCCAAAGTCCCTACGGCCCAATGCAATGTGAGCATCAATTGTTCAAGAGAAATACATCTGCCAAAAGAAACAGACAAAAGGAAGAGTCCTTGGTTCAAAACATTGGTGTTTATGTAGGACCTTCTTTATAAATATATAAACTAATATATAACACCTTGTCCTAGAAAACCGTTTCCATCACATTGCGCTTGAAATGAAAAAATGAGGAAACAATTCTGATCCAAGATGGACATTCAGAGAAACCTGAGCTTATTCTAAATGCGTCGTCCTCAGACTACATGTTAGTTTCCTAGTGATTTATTATCGGGGAGAATTTAGTGTTTCATTCTTCTCTTTCGGGACCCGGCCACATTACTCAGCAGCAGCCCGTAGACACGGAGCTGGTGCATTACAGATCTATATACTCATAAAACTCTAAGAGCAGAAATGGAAAATAAAGATAATGGGTTAAAAGGTTGCAGCAGAGCGGGAAACAGCTTGGCCTGACTCAGTCGAAGACTAGTTTTCATGTCTGGGGCGTATGGAGTGGAACTTGGCTCCTACCTGGAGAATGTATTCCTGGCATAGTGCATGATGCTGTCAAAGTCATAGTCCTCTCCCAAAGAGTCCACCTCCCCCGGCTCCATCTTCAAAAAGTTGTACTCTTGTCCTGGGAAAGGGAAAAAGGGGAAGGGAAAAGCGCAGTTGAAATATGAAGTGAGAGTCCTCCTGTGCCACTTTATGTATGCATGTCTGGCAAAAAGGTGGATACAGTTTTACTCTTTCCAAAAAATGGATTTTACAATGTGGCTATAGATTAAAAAAAACACAGCGAATGTGTCACAGTAAGATTTAATGCATTTTATGATGTCAAAATAATTCTAAAATTTGAAAAGGCTGGCCCGGATACTGACTGTCACGATCAGCTGTTTATATGCCGTCGACCAGTTCTACAAACACTTGAAGCCTGACGATGAGCGTACGCCCCACTGGTGTTTGTTTCTGTTACGTTTATTATTTTGACTCTCACTGCATCTATCCAACATTATTGCTGAGGGCTCCTACCTGGCTGTATGTTGTCCCTGATGATGCTGACGTGTTCGTCTCGGTCGGGCCGCGTGTGTTCGTGCCAGAATCCAATCACGTGACCCAACTCGTGCACCACAATACCAAACTTGTCACAGTTCTTCCCGATGGATATGGCCTGGGGGCCCCCACCGCGACGACCCACATAGGAGCAGCACCTGAGAATCAGCCACAACACACACACACACACACACACACACACACACACACACACACACACACACACAAACAGTGTCATACAAAAGCTTGGACGTAAAGGACCCATCGAATGCCCATTTTTCCACAAGTTGATATGGTTCCTTGGGGTCTTAATTAAATGTTTGTAACATATTTTGGTCAAAATACCACAAGAATCATTTCAAACAGCCTTTGTACCCTGTCAGATACACCTCCCCACAGATTGACCTGTTTTGAGTGCCTGTCCCTTTAAATGCTAATGAGCCAGCTCCCCCCTCCAAGGCCATGTAGCCAGACCCCCTACATGGGCGTGCTGCAAAATCTACGTAGACGTTGGTGGTGATCCCAATCGACGCACTCAAGCAGATCGTTTCTGACATAGAGGAACCACAACAAGCCGCTGAGTTGTTCTTTTCCAGCGTTTTTATGTTGGGAGACATGCCAGATACCCAAATTAACGTATAGAAGCACAAAAAAAGTGGAATTTTCAAAATATGTCCCCTTTAAGAACCTCAAAGAACTGCGTGACTCACTGCGGCGGGTCGACCATTCAGGGTCGAGACGACACTTTGTCTAATTGGAGTTGGGGGACAATGCCAGATACCCAAATTAACGTATATAATTTTCATAATATGTCCCCTTTAATATTTTGGTAAATGAAAAACAAATCTGGGAACCACAGAGAGAGACCCAGAAACAAGTTATGTTTCCCTGGGGACAAGGAGGAGGAATGTCTCCCTGGCTCTGCAAATACCAGCTCCTATATTTGTACATGCTCTGTACATATAAAATGGAGCTCGTAATGAGAGCAACATTATCGCAACAACCTCCGGTCTGTTTTACAGGCGAGCTTCACGAGGCGACTCGTCATCCGCACGCACAGCAGCGACATTCATTCATCCGACTGCCGGTAGCCGGCCGGCTGCGGCGCTCCGTCTCGGCGGGACATGAAAGGTTCAGTGTGGGAGTCGGGAGGACAGGCGCACACATCACGGCCCTCTGAGCCAGACGGACGCTCTTTAATTACCGCGAGCCGGGACACGCCCTGAACTTTGCACAGGACGGATGGGAGTCCGGCTGCATACGCAGCGGAGCCGAGCGTTACTGCTAACCGCGGATAATGTCATCCCCGTTGCTCCGGAGACCGTTTATCAAGATAAAAATGGCTGAAAAAAGCAGTTTTATAAGCTGCATCCGTTTTCTGTTAAGCGGTTCGTGTTGAATGATGCCTATCAGCGGGAGAGGTGCATTGGGTTTAATGACATAATGGTTCCAGCTTGTGGTTTGAATCTGCGTGAGGTTAAAACATGGGAACTGGAAGAGTTTGAGGTTTGTGTGTCCCCTGGGAATCTCTCTGATACCAACAGTCCGGCCGTCTTTCTCCTCACAATCATTTTCTCAAACTAAAAAAAGTGTTGAGCTGTTTTTTGCCCTACGGCAGACATTTCTTACATTTTGAAATATTTCATGGCTAAATTCACACACAAAAAGGGTTAATAATCACTTCCAGCAGCACTTTCCCCGAGTGTGTTTAAGAAAAAAATGCCGAGTGGACACTGAGCCTGACTTTAGTGGCGTGTTCACATTTATACTTACACTGTTGATCTGCATTGCACACATTTCATTTACACTACACACATACTTTGCATTTTGCACAATATCTAGATATATATATTTAATTTAATTTTACAGTGCTTTATTTACATTTACGTATATGCTGTGTATATATACATATATATTTTATTTTATGTTATTTTATATTTCACTTTGCACACTTCACTTTATGTACTGTCACTTTCTTTCTTATACTTATATTTTATTGTGTTTAGTTTTATCGGTGCTGTTTCTGTTGTCAACTAATTTCCCCTTGGGGATTAATAAAGTATATTTCATTCATTTCATTCATTCATTCGTTATTGAGGAAATTTCCCCTTGGGGATTAATAAAGTATATATATATCTAAGTCTCTCCCTCGGATGCAACTCTGTTCGCCGTGTTCGACACAAGCGCTCTGCTGCTGATGAGCGAAGATGAACCACAGGAAACATCCGTCCCTCTCAGAGCCGGTATGGGGCTGAATCAACCACTCACAGCGAGGATGAACAATGGTGAAAGGCTGCTGAGCGGGGAGCAAGTAGAGGTACTCAGGGGCTAAATGATTAGCTGCAGATAACAAAAGGCTCAACGGAGGCCGGCCATTGTTCAGATCCTTCATGCGGGAGCTAGAAATCCCCACGTACTCACCCACACGGCCGGTAGGTGAAGACAATATAGCTTTCCTCCTGCGTCCTCTCGACAAAGGTCACACAGGTGTGCTTCTCCCAGTGCCGCATGGCTTGGCGGAATATTGCCCGCTGGCTGCCTGAATAGGAGGACAGAGAGGGTGAGAGACGGAGACACGAAGAAGACACGAGTGAGTGGACATGAAGTCATGTGATATCAGAATGCAAACCTGCTACACTTTAACCGATATCTCCTAATGATTCAGAATTGCATGTCTTTCACATAAACATTGCATTAATTAGGATGTCACATTACATCAGTGCATTGGTTTATTTCTTTATTCATTTGGAGGAACTCTCAGTTCAAGATTAGTCTTAACACTTGATTTGTTTAAAAAAAATATTATAATAATAACTTTATTTATACAACACCTTTAAAAACAATGTTTACAAAGTGCTCCACAGAGAGTCAAAGCAAAACAAGTGGAATAGCAAGAAACAAATATTACATTTAAAAGTATATATTAAAATGAAAAATAAAATGAAAAAAATTGTTTTTAAGCCCCATGGCAGTTTTTAGGATTCTGCTCGAAATTGCATACCCAACCTAAAAAGGGCGTATCTCTGCAGCCACAAGGGCTATTTGAATAATGGTGGTGTTATAATAAAAGGCAACCCATGTGAGCTTTTGTTTAGATGTGTAGATATTAGTACATATGTTACTGGCTAAGAGTAAATCAATATTGAAACACAGCAAAAATAGAAGTTTCAAGTCTGAATATAAAAAAAACTTTCAGGATGATTATCTCTTTGAAATGATGTCTCACTCAGGTCTAAATCTCTCCAAAATCATAACACAATATGTAAACATTCCCTCTGCAAAGTTTGACTTTGAAAAAGTAAAGCAGAACAAAGTTAGAGAGGGTTTAGTACAGAGAGAATTCAGGCGAATATATTTTAACCAACCCTAACCCTAACCCCATTTGCATTGCAATGCGAAATTATGATTGATATTTTAATAACTATTTTAGTTGGTGTTTGAGTTGTGTTGAAATGGCTGACTAATTATTGTAGCCCAGGTTCTCTTGATTAATTTGATGTGTTTTTTAAAAAAGGACCAAATTTGGTCCCCGTGGGGCTTAAAGGGTTAATGTACGTGAATACGTGTGATGAGTGAATGTTACTTACCACTAAAGTTTCCACTGATGACGTAGGGAATGACGCCTTCAGGCCAAACGCGCTCAGGTCTGGAGGTCGCCGCCCTTTTCCTGCGGAGTGAACTTTGCCCATTTTGGCTGCTCTGGTTGGTTGATCCTGAAGATTTAAAATAAAGACATAAAAAACATTATTTTTATTATTAAAATGTGTTTTGCATTTGTATGAAAAGCAATTATATTTTACCCTTGCATGTTTCCTCAAATGACAATAGACCTTTATCTTACAACAATAGTACACTGCTTCAAGGTTTGATGACATTCAGAAATTAATTATTATCTATAATTTCTGAAAATACATTTACTCCCTTTGAGAGACGTTTGTTTAAGTAACATTGTCTTCCAATTTTGCACGAATGGATTTTCTTGAAGATGAATTATTTCTTCTTCCAAATTAATTTCCCCACTTCGATGTCACTCAAACACACTTAAATGCAGAGTAACCATGGCGACTAAGCTCCCACCTAAACCTGGTGATAATAAGAAACAGCCACATGTGAACCACACGTAGCACAGTCTGTACTTCACTAAGCTGCAGAACAGACACTTATAATTAAGCAAATATAATTAAGCAAATGTACCCGCCATCATCTGGTATAAACCCAGTATACAGAAAACGTTGAGCAGTAAAGGAAAGATGGTAAAATACAGACAGAGTTGTTTTCTTGGGACAGCCAGGCTTTACAGTTTTAAGAATTCTTTTGATTATGCATTATTACATCATTGAACACATATTATATATATATATATATATATATATATATATATATATATATATATATATGTCCTTGTAAGGAGGAACAGTAAATGTGTGTAGGAGAAACAACTTCAGAGGTTTTCACACAGTGCAGGAATGTAATGGGTGTGTTTGGAAAGAAGTCATGATTTAAAACCAAAACATTCATAAAGAAAGACAATATGCCCTTATACCTTCATATTGTTCTTTTTTTGTATTTGACCAAAATGTTAATAGAGAGATAACATAACATTTACATTTTATATTCTTCCGTACATTTAATATGTTTAAATTCTTGCACTGTGTTGATTTTTTTATGTTATTGTCCAATGTTGCACCGCCGGCTAGGACACATTCCTTGTGTGTGAAAACATACTTGGCAATAAAAGCTTCAGATTAAAAGGGTTGAGACACGATAAGTTTCAGTACACATGAAAACTTCCCTTTTCACATTAATGCCTGCCCTTGCTGCAGAAACGGTTGTTTCTTGCACAGCTTCCCCTGCTTCAATGCCATATGAGACGAAGAGGACACAACTCCCACAACACTTACCAGCATAAAGAACAACTTTACTGAGAAACACCATCAAGATAACCCCGACGAAGGCCACGGGCCAAAAGATTCCCTCCCCCAATAAAGTTGTTCTTCATACAATAAGCATCACCGTAGAAACAAAGACGAGTACATGTACATTTTGTCCGGGAACATCCTGCTAATGGATGTTAGTCCATAACAACACTTTAGGCCCCCGGTCAACTATGCGCCCTCATAAAATTTGATTAACATGCGAGCCACAGTTTTCACAGCTTTTTGCTAGAACAATGTGTTCTGTCAAATTTCAGTCTGCAAGAGAATCTTAGCAGCCTGCTGCGATCAATTAGCACGGACATTTGCTCATGTGTTGAGAAACAGTCTGATAAGAGCCAAATGGGTTTGCTTAACTGATAAGAAACAGTGCTGGGGAGGCAAAACTTGAGGAAGATGTGTTAATTACAATAACGTGATTAAATCTAGCGCCATCGTCTATAGTTAGGCAGGGAGGACTTTAGGTCAAAGGTGATATTGGTTGTTATTCTGGTAATTTTATTCATGCTCTTTGCTTATGTAGGTCAGATAACAAGGGCTGCAAAATAAGGATTAGAGTTGGGATCCTTAGAAGAGGAACAACGACACCTGTAGAAAAGAAGAAGTTAAGCATGCGGCTGCTGGCTTCAGGTAAGTTCATTATCTCATGAGGTGTAGGGACAACATTGGGAAAGGTTTTCAATCCAAACACTTAATAAAACAATTAATCAACACTGTAAAAAAAAACATAATTAAAAAAGGATTTGTCTTTTTTCCTGAAGTTTTATTTAATAATAAACAATAAAAAGTTGTGCATACACTAACAATTAATCCTGAAAGAGTGAGTGTAGAATGTTAAAAAAAATATATATTTTATTTGTAACAAAAAAGCTGACTACTCTTAACCCTCCTATTACCTTTGGGGTCAATTTGACCCCATTCAACGTTTAACGTCTCTAAAACAATTATTCACATGATTTTTATTAATTCATATTTCATGACTTTTCATAATTTATATGTTTTCACTGTCCTGAACACAATTTGTACACATCGGTGTTCTTTGGAGTCAATTTGACCCCAGGCTGTTTTTCACTGTGAAAAATATATAAGAAATATCAATTTTTTTATTTATTTAAAGGGTTATTTAGGTAGTCAACAAACAAACATAAAATACCTGACACTTAAACTTGCGAAACAATATTAATTCTAATAATTTTCTCTAGGTTTTAATTGCTGGGGTCAAATTGACCCCAGGGGAAAAAGATGTTAGTAAATGTGAAGGTAACAGGAGGGTTAAAAGATAGTTTATTCCTAATGACACAATACATACGTGAAGCATTCTACTCTTGGAGAGAGAGGGAGGACCTCTGTGGCAGCCTCAGTGGTAGATACAACAACGTATAAAGGTTGCCTTGACTACCAATTAGGACACATCTGTGTAAGGTGATCTGGTTTGTATACTAAAGCATTGTCTTTGCAGCCTGAGGCTGCTAGGCAGAGTCTTATATAACTGCACTGATACTGCTATTCATTTTTAATACGAGAGCCTCCGTTCCATTACACAACTATTAGATGTGCAGTCACTAACCTGTGGACACGTTGATATTGAGGGAGGAGTGTAGACACGCTCGGTGTGTCTGCCGTCCAAAGCCGTCAGTCTTAACTCTCTGCCTGAGTCCATCAATCAATATTGCCACTTTGATATTTTGAGAGCAGTTGAAATTTATTTTTAATCCTTTCCTCTGCATGCTCACTAACTCTAGTGAAAAACAGCAAACTATCACAGGGTTCTTCAACATTTTGATTGATGGATTTCCATGACTTTTCCATGAGTTTTCCATGGCTTTAAACCAAATGTCCATGACCAAACTGAAATCTCGGTATAAACATGAACAATTTAGAAAATGTTGCGTATTGAGAGCGTACGGCGGCTTATATTCTGAGCGTCTTTCTCTTAAAATCATATTAATTATTTCAAACTCGGCGTAAATGATGTGATTACAACAAATTTCCATGACTTTTCCAGGCATGGAAGTGACCATTTTAAAATCCCATGACTTTTCCAGGTTTTCCATGACCGTAAAAAACCTGTATCACTCCTGAAGCGCCAACAGCAACATGCACATACCTGTTGGTTCACGCTCACCTGTAGTTTATGGGATCTGGAAGCTCGTCGGTCGCTGCTGACTCACTCAAACTGTTGCTTAAATACTGCTTTTTATTCAAAGAGCAACATTTAAGCTCACAAAGCCTTTCAATCACGCCCGAACACGGTTATACGAGTACAGCGGCGTGGCGTGATGACAGGACCAATGTAGGCATGAGCATTTAAAGACACGGCGCGCGCAAAGCGGCGTTCCGACAGGTGCTGCTGCGGACTGAGAAGTGAATCATGTTCATTTCCGGAGTTTTGTTGCAATTGCATGGTGTGTTAAGAGTGTCAATCCAAAACACTTGAAACCCTTTAACAACTTTCACCTCAAGATGTCATCGTTTGAGTGTTTTTGGTCACCGTTACCTGTATGGTTAACAATCTGGACGGTCCTCTGCGCCAGATTGATTATTCTGTCCACTTTGAACATCTTCATGTCCTCCTCGTCAAGCGCAATGTCTCCCAGGAAGGCCACTGAAACACAGACAGAGATGGCACATGTCAGACGACTTTAAGGAAAATGCACAATATGGAGCGTGAGTCTGAGCCGCCTCCGGCTTTTCCTGCCGCTCGGCCAGAGTCGGCTGCGTGGAGGCCCGGGCAGAGCGCTGGTGGAAGGCCTGGAGCGAGTAACACACACATAAACACACGATTCCTTTCTTCTTGTCCCTAATCTATTTACCCTTTCCTTGCAGTGAAAAAGAAAGAGTTGTGAAACAGCAGTGCGTCTGTTTGGCTAACCGGAAGGCCGCCTTGTCTGGACTCCAGAACTACGGGATCGAAATGTAAGCAGCGTATTGCAGACGACGGGTGAAGGCCCGTGCAATAAAGAGAGAGTATGAACTCAGAAACCTGACCGGCGATGGAGTTAATTGAGCCGAGTTAAATCCAGATGTCACCAAACGACACAATGCACACGCGGATAGTTAATGAGAACGATCAGATATGGTACGGTGAGACACCCGCACCACCTTAATGGAGTAATGTGGGGCACCTTGAACAAGTAATAGCTCTTTAATGAGGCCAAGGAGAGAGAGAGAAAAGGGCAAACAGTCCCACTTTATGAGGAATGTGCTTTCTGGGATTCCGGCTAAATGCCCCATTTCTTTGGAGGGTGAGATAGGAGCGCTCTCCACGGAGACTTTTACAGGCTTTTAACACCACTCTAGAATTTATGACCCGGCTTGTATGCGGGACTCTTGGGGTGGGGGGGTGGCGGGAGAGAATGGCAAAGGGGTGTCACTGTAATCCCAATCCGAACGGGAAACGAAGGGGGAAAGAAAGGGAAGGGAAGAGAGGAAGAAGGCATATCCTCTCTCTCTCTGCCCTCACCGCAGCCCTGAATAGGCAGACGTGGAGCAGAGAGAAAATGACAGCCCTCCGCATGTGTCTTTAAAGGTTAGTGTGGTGGAGGGCAGACCAAGCCAGAGGACTGAGACGCTGGGAGGGACGCCGTGTCAAAGGGAGTGACTAACGGGAGTCGACGTTTCAATCTTCAATGCGGCCCCCTGATAAAGAAAATTCAACACGTGGAGATAAACTTTTTTGCATCTTGCTGTTTTTCTTCTTTTTTTTTTATAGAACGCAGCAAAAATATTCACAGGAAATATCTTGCGTCTCCTGCACTCCTACAAACGCTCGACAGCGGTATGAGTCAAGAGATAAAGGGATGACAAAAAAGGAAAAAAACTTGGCTTGCGTCCCCATCTACGAGTGGAGTATTACTAAATCAACGTGGAGCTGGCGTTGCTGGATACAGGCCGGCCTTGCAGCCTGCAGCCTGCAGGCCGTAGAGGATGCCCAGCAGCATCGCCGTGGTCGGGATTAGAGGCTAATGACAGCAATGAGAAAAGGTGCCGATCGCAGCCGGCAAGACGGGGCAGGCACCGAGGACAGGTTTACATTCCAGAGGTCAAAGGGAACCTCTAATTTGTGCCGACAAAGTCACTACAACAAATCCCTGAGACACACACACACACACTACTCACAAGCAGCACTTATTCTGACAGCCATTTTTTTTTTTAAACACCAGCGATAGGAAGAAGCAACCGGATCAGATCAGAAACGGTTTATTGCCAACATGTCGCGGCTTGACGATTGTTGCGTCTAATCAGAATGCAAGAGTAAAAGAGATGCTTCAAAAATATAAAATCAAACCAACAAATAGAACACGTTAAAGCCCCACTATGTAGTTTTTCCCTTGTAGCGCCCCCTTCAGGTATTTAACGTTGACTTTAGTGTCGTACATACCCAGTTACGATAGATCAAGCGTCGTGAACCTCTAGCTCGCCATACGCGTCACTCTTTCGGTGAGGCATCTTTTGAGTTTGAGTTTAAAAAAGAAAATCTCCTCCGCCCCCCTGTAACTTTCTTTATCCTCCAGATGACAGCAGCAGTAATGTCAGGTCCCTTTCTTAAAGACGTCTTTGTTCTTTTATTAAACTAAAGGTCTGTTATTGATCGTCTCCACAGCAGCATGTCTCTCTGTCTCTACGTCGCGTAGCGGAGACAATAAAAAGTCCCCTGTGAGGTGGACTGGACTATGTGACGCTGGTCATCATGACAGAAAGCAGGTCCAAGGACCGGGCGCTACAACATGTGACATAGTCGGGTATTTAGCCCACAGACCCCCGATGGCAGACCCGGAGGCGCAAATCAACATATTAAAAGTCATTGTAGCGGCACCATTTTTTTCAAGTTGTTACTTTAAGGTAGGAATTGTTACATAGTGTCGCTTTAAGACTACGTTACATGTATGATAGGGTGACTTCAGAGAGACATTTTTCTCTGTCATCTTCAAATTTTTATTCCATTCCCAGAACTGACTCAGCACTGAAAAGAACAGACGATATTTCATTTGAAGTTGCTTCTGTGTAAGAACTATCCAACATAATTACACTCTCGTTTGACCGAGGAGAATCAAAACAACAATTTGAGGTTGTTTCTTTTCACATGCAGCGTGTCAACCGGCACCGTATTAGCAGTGTTATCGCAGGCTGCGACCGAATACCGAGGAGCAGGCTTCCTCCCACCCCCACGAGGGTCACAGAGGGCGGCGCTCTCGGCCCAATCATCCACCTCCGGGCCGGAGACGGGACGGTTAATCCGCGGCGTCATTGTTCTCAAACAACAGCGGAGATTGAAGTGAGCAAAATGCACGGCCCTGCAGGCGGCGTCGGGACTCATTTCCCCCGGGCTCAGCATCCTGGAGACGCCGTTGCAGGTTTATGGAAAGACTCTCAGGGATTGTGAATTAATCCCCTTGCCTCCTGGCTTTAATTATCCACAGAGGCACGGTTTTAGGGAATCTTTTGTACACAACTCGAGGCTGGGATTGAGGACAGGCTATGGGGAAAAGGTGATAAACTCATCTGGCTACAGAGCGTAGTAATGGTTTGAGGTAGACTCATACAGACGCGCTGTATTGTAGATTAAAACCCACAGAATGTGGCAGATGGCAATGGATCACCGTCGAGCACAATGCTGCGTCTCTTTCCAAACATTATCCATTACCTAAATCACAACAGCTGCAGCTGTCATACAGAATATGTGCAGGATAGTTAGATAATAGTCATAGGTTGGTTTTTTTGTAGGTGCTGTTCTAGATTAGATGTCCTTTTTTTTTGTCAGAGAAAACTAAAAAGTGGGCATTTAAGTTTAAAAGCAAATATCTTATTTATTTCTCCAACTAATGACTAAATATAAGACGGGGACCGTTGATGAAATGTTAATTGAACATATTTGGTGGGTGATAAAGACAAAATCCATTGTATTTTTTTAGAGTGAACCTAAACCATTAATATCCTTCTCATCTCATACTGCCCCTCCCCCGCCCCTATCAATCAGCGCATCCAGTCAGATTATAAATGAGATCTCAATCACATTAATCCCATTGATCCGAGTAATGCCCTCGCCTCGATTTCTGCGGTGTCAAATGCTCCAGGACTATTCCCCTCTCCTTCCAGGCCTCGACATCTGCCTCTTAAACCTGTACACACATCGATTCTAAGCCGACAGGCAGCAACACCAGCCAGTATTTAGAAGGCCGACTGGTTGCACTCCTGGATGTGCTTCTAGAGATGTTTAGACAGTCTTCCCCAATACAAGACCTACTGATGAGGGACGAGAGAGCCCGGCCAATATGTAAGCCTGGAATGCATCACAATGCCCTGGCTCCGCCTCTTCACAGCTTGTGTTTGGTAACAAACGCTGCATTTGAATTCAAATAGAGACAAATGGTGTATTGCGTTAAGGTGATTCCCATCGGATGACAGTGAGTATCACTTTTCAGGTTTCACTTTGGTGGGAGGAGGAATGAGAGTCATTATTTTCCATTAAAAGTCGGAAGTTTCATCAAAGTCGCAGCTGAGATCAAGACCGAGTTTATGTCGGCAATCTCACCGGCAAAATGAGAGCGGCTTCAGCTGCAAAGGGCTCACAGCAAGATACTACCTCCCCTTTACATTTCAGTCTCCATCAAGCCCATTAGCAGATTGGATTCCCCCGACGCAATCAGCCCCGATTACCGATGTACCCCACTGTCAGTCGAACCCCCTCTAATGGCTCCTCAGCCATTGGTCTGTTTTTAATGTCAACGATGCACAGCATTTAAATAATTCATCGGCACACTGCAGGGATTCTCACCTTTGACTTAAAAAAAACAACTTATTCTGACCATTCAGACTTCCTACTTGTGGTTTAGGGAGCAGACTAACACCTCCTCCAGCGGAGGAAAGAGCAGAGTTTAAACGGGTCCGTGGATTAACAGCATCTGGAAGAGTCTTCAACTACCTATATTCATCACAGGTGAATAGCAACATACACAACGCTGATGAATTATTTAGAAGGGGGATAAAAGCTGTGAATAATGAAGAAGCGACTGTTAAGCTGCTCACTCTACGAGGCTAATTGGGCTTCATTGCAGCCATTTAAATGAGCTCTCCCAAGCATTTCCTGTTACTTAGGCTCCAGACCCACACTTGGTATTAATGTAATGCAAGATTAGTTATTACCGAGCTCCGACGACCAACGTATTGTTCCGAGTATTGCACGGAGATCGTGCCAATAGATCGGCTCCCTAATCACCTGAACCCTGCAGAGAGAAAGGTGGCAGGGGTCCTGTAATGTAAAACAACAAAAAAAAACACCCAGTGTGAGCTCGCATGCAGCCTGCATTCCATGATAAAAGAAAAGCATCTGCTTAAGTGTTGCTTGAAGGCCCAATCATGAAGTTCAACAGACAGCGGACGCATCGGGAGAGCAGAGGGAGGGAGCTGTGAAATGAGGGTCATTGGTTCTGAGCGGCTGCCATTTTCTGAGACTCCCATGAACAAAACCAAATGAATAAAAACAAAACGTCATCATTTTGTGAAAGGACGAAATTCACGTATTTAAAAAAAAAAGGGCCATATCACATATCAAGTGGCGAGAGGAAAAACACAGGTCACCTCGACAGAAACTACATATTCAGAGGCGGAAAGCCCCCCCGAGCTGGTGAATGGGCTGCACTCAGCTCACCTGAGATGGGGGGGGGGGGGGGGGCAGCGTGCGGCGGCCCGGGGCTTTCCCTTTGGCACGAGCTGAATGACCCACAGTCTGTGTCTAAGTGTTTGAGAGCTGGTGCCCAAATGGACCAGAAAACCAGCTGATAAGAGGACGGGGGCGTTCAGGTCACGGGAGTCTCGTAGGGGAAGATGGTCGTTTGGTAATTGAATGCACATGTAGACGTCAGACAACCATGATTATCATTTCAGCGGCGCAGACAATGAGCGAGACTGCTTCTCATTTATTTTTTATTTTGAGAACCAGTGGGTCTAATCTCAGAGGCTTGTTAGAGGCTTAAATGACTTCCTGGGATGCTGCCAAGTTCGGAGTTCTGCAAACTTAAGGAATTTTCCACTGGTTAACTTCCTAAATAGATGGCATTACTTCAGTGTTGTTGCACTGCTCGCTTCCATCAATGCACATTTCTATTAAGTCTGGTATAGTGATGAGTTAGTTAATCCTTTGTACATGGGAACCTATTTTAGGGATTATTTTTTATTTAGCGTGGGTGAGGAGGAGTGGCAAACGCATGTTGTGACAGGAAATTAAGAATGCACTCGATGCATTTGATATAATACGGATGAATAAATTGAATGATGTGTCCTCCACTTGGTAAACTAGCCAACTGACCAGCTATCACAAATGTCCTGACTTTCAAGAGGATAACAGGAATGCAATTTTGTAAAAATCCTGATATCATAAAAGAGCGTTAACCAAGGACAGCCGTATAGAGGACGAGAAAGAAATGCACTCCTCCCAGAACATTGCTGCATTAGACGCTGTAAGCATTTTCCCGGGCGGAAGCAGCAACATGACATAAAAATGCTGACCCCGAGGCCACAGAGAGCGATCAAATGGACTCAGAGCAGGGATGTGCTTGAAAAACAGGAAGAAAATGGAGTAAATCAATAATCCAAGAATTATGATCTACTATGATTTAGTTGACGCATGGTGAAAAACGTTGTCTCTGGTAACAACCGAGAGAGGCGTAAAAAAAAAAAAAGGGAGAGCCGAGACATCTTGGACGTTGTGTTGCCGGGTAGGAAGGAGAAAAGCAAGTGGGTGTTTGAAGAGCTGGAGACTGGGAGGGTTTTAAAGAGTGGGAGTTTGTACTCCGAACCACCTGTCTGCAGACGTGTCCCGGTACACCATAAACACTACTGCACTCTACCCAAATGACTCTTAAAAGTGGATGACTAATAGTGATAACATCCCCAAAAATGAAGACCCCTTGAGTCACATATGCAGCGTCATTGACCCTCGGTTAGTTTACACTTCAGAATGAAGGAGTCATCTGAACCCCACGTCACTGTCCTTTCATCCAGATGAAGAAACAATCCGGTATGGCCACTTGAATGAGTCAAATTAAACAAAAGTAAGCAACATCTGCATCTTCATCCTGACCCGTCCTCGTGATGTAAAGCCACAGAACTCCTGAAGCACAATCTCCCATGCCACTTACTTTTCTCCTCCTCCTCAGGGGGAAGATGAAGACATCAGATAGGTAAAGGTCGCCGAAAGTTGAGGGATGGAACTATGTTTGAATTAACAAATCGACGGCCACGTCAGAAAACTTCCAGGACTTTTAGAGGTCATGTTGAGTGAAGCCAACTCTGTGTTTGTAACCTGAATACTTTCACCAGATGGAAAACACAATCTGTTCAAAGTCCCCCAAAGGGATTTGGCAAGACAGTGAGTTCTCACACACACACATACACACACACACACAGAGATACACATACATGCAC
The DNA here is from genome assembly GCA_036178185.1 of Liparis tanakae. NCBI lineage: Eukaryota > Metazoa > Chordata > Actinopteri > Perciformes > Liparidae > Liparis > Liparis tanakae. The sequence continues at coordinate 22,539,657 of CM070094.1, read as the reverse complement.
ATACACACACACAGTTAACAATGCCTGGACTTTATATGTTGGTAAATGGAAGTCAGATGTGCTTTTCCAAGAGGATTGTACAGCATATGCTTTAAACTAAAAAGATGCAGACATATTTGAGATGGCATCACTGTGTGTGCATCACGTCTCGGCTCCACTGGACTTTCCTTCCTTTCCTTCCTTTCCTTCCTCCCCTCCTCCACTTGGTCTCAGTGGCCGTGTGAGCAGCACAGAAAAGCCAGGAGAAGCCCGGACATCAAAGTGGAGAAATCCTTTCGCGTTCCCAACAATAAAGCAGCACGCCGCCTGCAGCCACCACATGATCACAGGGAGGAAACAGTGGCCGCAAACAGCAGGCTGAAACTTTTTCAAACCAGCAAAGAAAACCCGAAACTTTTCTAACCCTCGAGGAAAATTAATTCAGCTGTACTCATCATTTTATATTTTCGGAGCGACTCAGTATAGTGTGCGCGTCAAACGTTTCAAACTGCAGAAACTATGTCAACAAATGCACACAATGTTCTCTCTCTCTCTCTCTCCTTTTGAAAGCGACATACAGTCTGTCATCTCTCGGAAAGCGTTTCTCTAGTCTTAGTCGAGCTCTGCAAGCTCCGCAAAAAAAAAAACAGAAAAAAAAGATTCGTGGCATGTTTCTACTTCCACAGCTTCTACGGGAACAAAAAAACAAAATAAAGGGAACAACATCTCACCAGCTTTACAGGGATCCTTATAGTCGATCGGCTCTGATGTGGCACCGGACTCCACATAGTAGCCCGGATCGATCGCCTCCAAATCGATCGCCAATACCACGCCGAGACAGGAGAGAACACACAAACATCTCGCCGCGAGATCCATTATTGTGGTGGGGGAGACGGCGGAAGGCGAGGGATAAAGGTGAAGGCAGATAGGGGCACAGAGGGAGGGAGGGAGGAGAGAGAGAGAGAAATGGGAGGTTTTTTTTGGGGGAAACGAGATCCCTCCTGGGGGCGGGTTTCTAATCCAGCCTCTCCCCGGTGTGCTCTTGCTCCGGGCCCCGTGGTTCGGTGGTTCGGTGGTTTCTCTCCTGCAGCCGGAGCCTGGAGCCGGGGAGGAGCGCAGAGAGAGAGAGAGAGAGAGAGAGAGCCGGAGGAACTTTGATGACCTGGCAGGAGGAGGAGATGCCTCATCACGCGGTGATGCCCGTGTGCACCCGCATCGCTCCCCAGTCGGTCCATCAGGGGTCTCTGGAGAGCAGGCACGGGACTATAATGTGTGTCATTATTATGTCTTTGTGAAGAGGGATTGTTGGTGATAGTTTCCCATCCGCTGTCTCCACGGTGGTGTTTATAACCTTCATTTAATAGTCAATTAACCAAAGTAAAGATTATAGCATCATATGTTTCTAGAGCTTGTTGACAAATTGGGTTCAATTTTAAATCTCTTGTCTCTAAACAGACGCGCACACAAACAACCCGACTGAGCCTGACCTTTCAGAATAGGCTTTACTCTCATATATATATATATATATGAGCATCTCCGAGCCAATGTAAGTGATGAGAGCGCCACCTGTCGGCGATTGATGGTGCAATCCATGAAGAGATTGTAAATCAAATGTAAATCAAAGTATCGGCCAACCAGACAGCTGCATATCATCATGGTAGTATCAGTTTGGCACATTTTGTAGTTTTATTAATGTATCAATGTGTACAATAAATCACATGTATTTTAAATGTTTTGTCCTCCTGCTTTTCTTTTGCATTTTTTAGACCCTCCATATCAACATGTGCGTAAACAGATGCACGTGCTCAGTGTAAACATGAACATGTTGTTCCTGTTTGTCCAGGCACAGTTCAAGTTTAATGCAGAAGGACAATCCTGATTTAACATTATCTTCCAACTTGCAACAACACATAGTGTGTTGAACATGTAATCTATATAATCATAAAGAATACATTAAGAGATTTCCCTATATGCTTCTTCTTAATGTATCATTCTTTAGCCAATTTCATGTAAAGATTGCTTCACGAAGCAGTACATGTCTCCCTGGATTTCACAAACATCAAACTCATTCATATATAAAATAACAGAACTGGGGTGAAATCTGGATGAAGAGACCTCAGATGAATTTCTTGAGTATCAACTGCTGCTAATGATGACGACGACGATGATGATGATGATGATGATGATGATGATGATGATGATGATGATGATGATATGCCAGCAGCTCTGTCTGACTGCCATCAGTTACCCTGCCTCTGCCCATCACACACAACGCCTGGCTTATGTAAGAGGGAGGAGACCCACTCTTCACTTTATCTTATCTGACTGCTGCCTGTGTGTGGAATTTAAGACAGGATGTCAGCTGAGACGAGTGGGCTGTATTTACGCTGTTGCTGTAAACACGGCAGTATAACCATCATGCATGAGAGCAGGCACCTTCATTATATTTTGAATAAGAAGAGTTGCTTAGCTTGCTCAAAACAAATATTGAACACACAGGGGCAAATATTTAGATTCGCAAACATGGAACACAGTTGAGTGTCTTCAGGGAAATCCCTGAAGTCTATACAGGGACGTGTTGACACAATGCAGACGGGGCATACACAGTAGTTTAATGTAACATGCAGTTTATCGTAAATACAGGTTGACATTCTTGTAATGCAGCTTCTTGAGTGCATGTTATTCAAAATAAGACGCTCAGTCAACTCCAGGCCTTTTTGATAATACATCGTAACTTCTGCAATCCCATAATAAGCATGACCACTACTGACATTTAATTAGCCTTAAAGTTTACTTCTCACTAACATATTTCAGACTATATATGGTGAAGTTGTCCATCCTATTAAAAGAAAACCGCAACACAAAAAGCAATTATGATAATAAAACCCTGTAATGGTGTGAATATAATTAGATATAAATAATATAGAAACCAGACATTATGTAAATGTAGTTAGCTTACAAATATGGAGATATTCCAAAATATTGATTTGTGACATAACTGATGATAAATATGATAGAAATAAATTCATGACAAACGGATTTAGACTATACACCAAGACATTTTTGTTTCAATCGTTCCATCTCAGTCCAGATAGGTTGCAGTTGCTCCTCACATGATACAAACAATTTCCCTCTTTGATGATAAAGTGTGTTGATGTTTTTTTTACGAACGCGGTGCCTATCGACTCAGCCACGGCCGACAGGGACTGCCTGCATGGCCTTTTCCAACCATCTCCACAGGGGAGCTCCCTGGAGGATGTGAGGCAGGTGTGATGCATGTTGTTAGGTGATGTGTGTGTGTGTGTGTGTGTGTGTGTGTGTGTGTGTGTGTGTGTGTTTCATTGCATGGAGGGGGCCCTTCCATCAGCAGGCTGCAGCTCACAGATGCCTCTGGCTCAGCATCCGAGCTTCACACATGGGCGCCTCTCATTGCTGCAAAAGGAACAGTGGAACAACAAACTCAAACTCTGGGAGATATAATAATAAAATAAAGTTGCTTGTTATACCATTTTAAGGACAAAGTACTTCTTTGTCTAGAACTGACGGGCAACTTTATTGTGCACACAGTATCTTCAGTGTTGATGTGAATAATTTCAGAAGTGCAGCTCACTTTGATACCCAGCCTCATATTTAGATGGATTAAGATAACACTTAGCTGAGGCAGTCATTTTCACTCTGCTGTCACTGCAGTTTTTATGGGAAATATGATGGGGGGGGGGGGGGGGGGGGTAAAGGAAATACTTTTCTATAAAAACTAGGTCTTTGAATTAAGAAATCATATCAGGGTGCCGTTAATGTACGGTGCATGCCTTAAAATGCACCGTAAGCTACAAAATAACACGATAATTGGGTAGAGGATTACTATTTAGGGGCATGTCTTTCATTTCACTCCTTATTACTGTATCTCAACACCCAATAAAACAATTATTTCATAGGATTGTAGTCACCATGGCAGTTAAGATATTCATTAGCCAGCCAAAAAGATGAATTGCCTCGGGTTGTATGGATAACAACGCGGGTAGTGTGGAAGCAAAAGAAGGGAGATGCTGCATGAATTAACTGGTGCCATCACTTTAGACATAATTGGGACTCCAGCAGAGCTTTAACTAAAACAAAACTACATGAGGGGCCATTAGGGCTTAAATGAGACGCACCTTGGGCTCAAGGTCGTGAGCCATCGTTACGACCTCTCCAGCTGGGCAGAGGGACTGTGCTCCACGCAGGGTCACCGCTATGGAAGCGGGGGCTTTCTGCCCTACGACACATAAACACAAGCGCTCAGCACTAACCGCTACACACGCTAAACCCCATAATGCACCAGGAGAGAAAATCAGGGTTCTTACACATGTTGACCAGTGGATTTCCATGACTTATGAACCAAATGTCCATGACCAAAGTGAAATCTCGGTATAAACATGAACACTTTAGAACATTTGGCGTATTGAGAGCGTACGCCAGCTTATACTTTGAGCGTCTTTCTTTAAAAAACGTTAATTATTTCAAACTCGGCGTAAATGAACATGTGATTTTAACACATTTCCATGACTTTTACCAAACTTTTATGATTTAAGTTTTTTCCATGACTTTTCCAGGCCTGGAAATGACCATTTTAAAATTCCATGACTTTTCCAGGTTTTCCATGACCGTACGAACCCTGTAAAATGGACCTTTGACCTTTGTCAGAACCACCTTTTTGCTTTGTGGTGTGCAGACTTAAAACAAAAAAGCTGGTTGTTGGACAATGAACACAATGAGAAGTGTAAAAGACCAACACTATAGTGGATATTTATTTGGGCGAGGGTGCAGTACAGTGAATAAAAGTCACACTCAAAGAAAAAGACAAACAGAAGCAATGAGAACATGAGTTTGCTTCCAGTCTTTATTGCAACAGGAACAAGCTTGGGTAATGCCGTGTGCTTTTCACCACATCTGTAAGAGGTTACCATTCAAACTTGTGAACATTATAAGCAGGTGATTTGATGGAAGGTTTACAAAATGTTACGACATGAGGCAAAAGAACATGACGTGAGAAACAAAATCTGACATACAAAGCAGAGATTGAGTTTAGGCCTCATATTAAAGTTGGTCAACCAGACTCACACTGGTTTTAACTTCAGTCACAATTATTCTGTATCAAATGATTTCATACTTATTTTACACACGCACACACGCATGCACACAAGCACACACATACACACACACACACACACACACACACACACACACACACGGTTGTTTCCTGTGGCCGCCTCCCCGGCCTACAGATGTCCTGATCTAGCGTTTCCAAAGCAGAGGGCGGATGACCTCTGAGCGTTCAACGTGGCCGTCGTGTTTTGGCAGTTCGGGACGTACCGGCGGTCTGATTGTTGACGTGCGCCAAGCCGGGCGAGCTGCTGGCGAGCTTGGCCAGCCCGCCGTTAGTGAGCAACTGGTGGATGGCGGTGGTTTGGGCCACTCCCCCTGTGGTGACCACGGGCAGCGCGCGGAGCAGAGGACTGCTGCTGGTGCAGATGGCGCTCAGGACCTGACCCTGGAGCTCGCCACAGACCGCCTGACGGGGGAGGAGAAGACGGACAAATAGTTTACGGTCTTCAAGTTCATCCAACAACAGGCTGTGGATGGACTTCATCTTTTCCTCCCGTTAGTGAACTCTTGTGAGAGTCGGCTCTCGTTGTACAAATTACATCGGGTTGACATTTTATTAGGAACGCTCAGATAATACAGAGCTGTGTTTCTTCTACTTGTTGATATAAATGTAGAGGGCACAATATCTGAAAAGTAATTGCCCATGTGAAATGTATATATTAATATTTTCTAGACTTCTCCATGTAAAATAAAATGATAGAAATGTGTGTTTACGTGACTTAGTACCAACAATATAAAGATATCTGTTCAATAAATCTGAAACATGGTGTGTGTGTGTAGGCACAGTCCTATAGCTCGACTTCATACTTAATATTATTGCATATTTAATATTTTAGTATTAGTATTTAGTATTTTTTTTAGTATTAGTATTTTGTATTTTAGTAGTAGTATTAGTATTTAGTTGTGTTTTGTGTTTTTTAATTGTATCTTTTATTAATGCTCTAATGTACATCCACTGCTGTGATCCTGCAATTTCCCCACTGAGGGACTAATAAATGAATATCTTATATACTTTATAAAATATTTAAAAACAATTTTGTAAATGTATATTTCAAATATACTGTTTCACTGTGAAAATCGCTCAGTACAGAAGCTAAAGACGCTCTAACTTCCACATCTCTCGTACGAGGTAAACCCTCATTGGTCGTTTGTTATTGGCAGCAGAAGAAGATCATTAAAGCTTAAAGCCCTCGGCTATGTTATCCATTACTGGAGTCAACTCGCCTCTTTAGGCTCACCTTAGATGAAACCAAGTTGTGCAACTTGTGGTTTTGTTGTTAGTACAGTGTATAGTTCACAGGCGTATGCCATGTAACAGAGGGGTACCTGGGTGCTGCCTGTATGGGCCGACGTGGCGGCCGAGCTAGGAGCTTTGGTGATGATCTCCTGAAGATTGAAACTTAGGCCTCGTAGTAGACTGCTGGCGGAAGGCGCTACACACAAACGGAAAGAAAACTAATCAAGGGAGCTGATAATTGAATGAAATATGAATAACACTGTGTACAAACTGCTCCCACCCAACTCCCCCGCAGGCCAAAAAAACTAGATGGCCACACACACACACACACACACACACACACAGGCAACACGAGAGTCATGTCCAAACGGTACGGGTCGGGACAGCGTTGGTGCGAGAGGGAATCAATGCCGATGTTTGCTTAAATACGTGGTCCTCACACACCGTTGGTCTCTTCCAGTGTTCAAAACCCGCTTCTCCCTCTACGGAGCGGTTGGAACGGCACTGTGTGTCGAGGTTAACTGCGCCGAGATTAGCCGCACAGTTCCGAGTGCAAAACAGGCGTGCAAGGACAGGACAGAGATACCTGATGCGGCAGTAGCCGGCGCTTGCGCGGGGACTGGTGCGGAGGACCCTGACACCATGCACGGTTGCACGCTGTTGAATGAGCTGGAGCCTGGGGACAGGGCAGCAGATACCTCTGAGAGACTACCAGACCTGCAGTGACACACATAACCACCAATCTACTCAGGAGCTACCCCAGCAAGTGAAGATTGGCCACCAGTCAGCTCCCACGCCGAAGCGCTCGTCAGTCCCTCTGCACCAGACACACTTATGTCCAGAAGGGCGGGGGTGTGGGTCGAGGGCGTCGGCATTCTAGCGGGTTTAGGCGCTCTATGTACCGGAGGTGCCTGCACCGGGACGGGCCGGCTTACCGCTGGCCTGTGAGGAGTCCCGTGAGCTCCTTGGCTCCAGCCACAGTCTGTCCCACCGTCACTCTCAAGGGCTTCCCGGAGACGCCCACTGCATGGAAAAGGGATCACAGCATGAGTTCAGAGGGCCGCTTTAGGAAAAGGCCGAAACAGTTGCCGAGCACATGTAGCTCGGCACGCATTACAGGTACCATGCTTTTTCAGGAATAAAGAGTTTTCAAAAGGTAGTACTGAAGCATATTTCACATCAATCAAAAACATTGTCCTCACTCCGTCATCTCACACTCAGTTTATAAAAGGTGAGCTGCCAAAATCTCTCTAATTCTATCTGGTCTACTACTGATTTTATCAAATCGCAAAACAGAAATGTTTTTTCAATGTTTAAAGAAAACAGAATAAACTAGGACGGTCACTCGGTAGAGCGCTTATACCTTCACATATCACAAGATTGGGCATTGAATTGTGAACATTTTGGGATTAGTTGCATGCCAATTGGATATAAATTGACCGTGCTATGGTAAAAATAAGATGTTGACTTTTTCATGACCTTGACCTTTGACCCGATTGATCCCAAAATCTAATCAAATGGTCCCCGGATTTTAACCAACCATCCCACCAGATTTCATGCGATTCGGTTTAATACTTTTTGACTTATGCGAATAACACGCACGCATACAAATACACGGCGATCAAAACATGACCTTCTGCATTTTCAATGAGAAGGTAATGATCGACAGCTTACATCAAACTAACTTGTCTAGAGTCCCATATTATTATTATGCATTATAAACACCAGGTGTCGTACCTTCCTGTGCAGCAGGGCTGCCGGTGCCCCCCCCTGCTGACTCGCTTTGGGAAACAATGGTGACCTTGATCTTTGCTCTCTTGGTGGCTTTGCTCGGCGTGGGACTCGGAGCTTGCCTCCTCCTGCCGTGGGACCTCAGCTCATCTCGGTCCTCCACCTGGTCACTGGTCACTGGCACTGCACCACACACACACACACACATACAAACACAGATATTGAGCAGACTGCTGAGGCTTTGACCTGGGCTGTTTTCCCCTTTGTTAACCCCAACATTCATAATACATCTTGCCTGTCTGTTATATAAACCTGGGCACTTTTTTTTTGCAGCAATATAAAATGTACTATTCTGAGTTGAAGAAATGTACAAATTCAAAGCATGGCCTTTAGTGAGGCGCCAGTGCAGTATTCCAGTGTGACATTTATATCCTATTAGAGCAATGGAAACCAGAAAAGGAGTGAAAGGAGTGGAAAGAGAGAGGAAATGGATAGACACTTACCAAAAATACAAGGAGGGGTGCCAGGAGGAAGATTTTTCCTCACAAGCATGTTTTGTTTCATAAAAGCAGCAAACTGAGCTGGAATGAAGGAAGGAAAGAAAGTCGGAAAAGAAAGATGTAGGAAGACAAGAGACACCGGATGAGGACAATATTTCAGTCACTTTCTGTCTTGCCCTATCAAATGTTTTGACATGCGATCTGTTGGAGCCATAATGTGGTTTTTTAGCTTTCTTTCATCTTTGAGGAAACGCAGGTTGAATTTGGACATGCAGTTCCTACACTGAACACAGGGGGGCACCGTAACCTGATAGACCGGGAAGTGCCTGATAATGAGACCAAAGGGTGGAGACAGGGAGCCAACAGGGTCAATTGGATGCATGTTGGTTGTGTCTTACAGGGTTCTTACACATGTTGACCAGTGGATTTTCCAGGACCAAACTTAAATCTCGGTATAAACATGAAAAATTTAGAACATATTGAACGTATTGAGAGCGTACGCCGGCTTATATTTTGAGCGTCTTTCTTTAAAAAAAAACATACTAATTAATTCAAACTCGCCGTAAATGAACATGTAATTATAACAAATTTCCATGACTTTTACAAAACTTTTATGATTTAAGTTTTTTCCATGACTTTTCCAGGCCGGGAAATGACCATTTAAAAATTCCATGACTCTTCCAGGTTTTCCATGTCCGTACGAACCCTGGTCTTATCCCGTCTTTAGCGGTTACCGAGCATGTACGATTAGAGATGTGTTAATGTCACTACACAATCTCGTAAAAAAAAAAAAAAAAAAACATTTTCACATCTCCCCAAATAAACCGTTGACTGCTTCAGCAGAAGTTGAGCTTGAATGACTTTTCGTAAAACAAGTTCACGGAAACAAGAGGAACGAGACCGAGAGGTACCAAGGATTGCCGTACACGAGAACACGAACGTGACTGTTCTCAATGCATCCAACATGTTTTGTGGTGGTGAACTGACCTTGAGCCTGCTTAGGCGTTAGCACTGTGCCAGAGCGCTGCATGTGTGTCTTGAGGAGCTGCGTGGCTGTAATCAGACTGGACTTCTGTGCTGGAGAGAGACCAGACGTCTTAGGTTTTGGACTTGAAGTGGGACTACTACAGACGCTAGACAGATCCTGAGGACACAGTGTAGAGGAGGGACACCGGATGAGTCATGATTCATTGGCGTCAACCTTTTGCATATAATAGTCATGACAAACTTAACCTAAATTAAAATGTAGCCAGCTCAAACGACATACGGATATTTAGAGTTTCTTCCAAATGCAGTTTCCGAAATTTTACACGCATGTTTTTAAATGTTAATATTGTACAAATTCTTTAACTTCTGTAACTCTAGTCAATGGAGGAAGTGAAAAGCACCTACTGAGCACCAAGCTGTCCTTTTGTTCCGGACAAAAAAAGAATGAGATTACATCACTTCCTTTTGATAAAGACAAAATTAAGTCCAATAATTTCTTTTTTTGTCAACAGTCTAAAATAAAATAGTCACCATTCTGGGTTTAAAAAGCATACCAATCAATCATTCAACAAGATGCAACTCCAGTCAAGTATTATTCCATGAAGAAATATAAATATTAAAAATACCATCTTAATTATTGTTATAGTAAATCAATAATCCGATGCAGCTCTTGGTTAATTGCAGCACCTGTTAACTGACCTCTGAACCTGAAGGTGAGATGGGAACTCTGAGTGCAGGCGAGGACGGTCGTCCTCTTTCCATGTCAAAGGGAAGCTCCCGCCGAGGCCTCTTCTTCTTCTCCGTGTCCAGGTCCCTCATCTCCCCTGAGGCGTGGCCGTGGCCCTCCGCCCGCGTGAGGACACCTGACAAGAAGTCAGCGATCTCGTCCTGCAGATCGGCCATGAGAGGAGAAAAAAAGCCTTTGTTATAATATCATCATAGGCATTTTTATTTTGCAGAGGATGAAAAACTCTCCTGATTTAACATTAGAAAGACCAACCTGAACGCACCGGTCTACCATGGTCTGCGTTAGCCCCTCTGATTTCATCTTGGCCGAATTGATTCTGTGGAGGAAGAACATTTTGTAATACCACCAATACTAAAATCACTATGCTCAGCTAGAAAGAATATAAGATATCCTCTTAATATATTATTATTATTCTCCTCGTTAAACTGAAACTTTAACCACAAGTGGTGACTGACCTGAGGTTGTCGTCTGATCCTCCCACCACCACCATGCTGTTATCTGCCCTCAGCTTCTCTCTGAACTCCTCCATGCCCTCGATGCTACACTGCAGAGCGTTCTGACCCACCACGAACAGCACTGGGGTCTTCATGTCCAGCAGCGGGTCGTCCACATCCTGCAAACCAGGATCACATTCAGTACAAGTACTGGCTTGAAGCTAAAGGTTCAGTTTTTCTTCGTAAAAACTGATGAATAAAAATAAACTGAAGATACTGTGTCCGCTCATACCCCTCTTGGTCCGTTGACTGTAAGCAGGGGGAAGCCGAGACACACGACAGCGGTCAGATACTCCATAAGAGATACCTGGAACGAATCAGGATACAATTATAAAAAAAAGGGATTTCTAAGATTTAGTTTTATGTGTTAAAATGATTTGGCTTCACATTATATAACAATGATAAATTATAAGAAGTCTTACATGACAGGCGATGAGAGCACCAGCGTTCCAGCCAACCAAGATAATGGGTTTGTGGGGGAAGTGACTGTGAACCTGGTGGGTAAACGTATGACGTTATACACGTGCACACAAAATAACATCATTTACAGACATGACGTGTTAAGAGAAACAACTGAGACAAGATCATTATATAATTTTAACACAATTTGTCTGGTAGGTAAGTTTTTGTTTGATGTGCACATACTGAGCATTGCCAGCAAATAATGCACACAAAACAGTAATGTGTGATAAGAAACTTAAGACGGCTATTTTTCATGCAATGAATGCCATAGTGAAAAATACACATTAGAAACACATCAACTCCAAAACACCACATCACCATCACACTGCAACTAGTCATACAAGTAGAAAATAAAAACTGTCGTCCTACCTCCATGACCTTGGCTCTGACGGTGCCCAGCATGTGCTCCAAGCACTGCGTGATGCCAATATTGGCTCCGCTGTTCACGTGACTGTGCACTGGAATGACCTGATGTGGAAACAGCTATTAGAGACAATGTTCTGGCAACATTAAAACCCAAATTCCGAATAATATACACTACCGTTCAAAAGTTTGCGGTCACTTAGAAAAAAGAAAAAAAAGCACAGTTTTTTCCAATAAAAATTACATTAAATTAATCAGAAATACACTCTATACATAGTTCATGTGGTAAATGACTATTCTCAGTTTATTTATGAAATCTCTACAGAGGTGTGTAGAGGCCCATCTCCAGTGTTCTAGTGGTACATTGTGTTATCGCCTTAGAAGACTAGCAGAGGGTTAGAACACCCTTGAAACCCTTTTTTATTTTTATTATAACTTTTTATTTTGCATTTTCCACAAACAGATTATTCCTTGACATTGAAACCCTTTTTATGTGAGCGCAGCTGAAAACAGTTATGCTGGTGAGAGAAGCTCTAAAACTGGCCTTCCTTTGAGCCACAAGTTTTTACAGAACAACATTAATATTTACAATGAAAATCATTATTTCTAACCTTGTCAATATCTTGACTATATTTTGTATTAATCTTGTATTTATTTAATAAATAAAAGTCTGAGTTTTCATGGAAAACACAACATTTCTCAGTAACCCCAAACTTTTGAACAGTAGTGTATATATATATTTAATTGAATGAGAATTCAGACCTTTCCCAAACACGAGAGTTGCGACTGCCAGAATCTCATCCGCCTTGATGTAGAGAGGGCGGGGTTGGTTGGGCTTGATGGTGCAATTAAGATGAGCGGCGAGCCAAGGAGTTTACTCTGAAACGTACATGAAAACAGAGATTTGGTCTTAAATTACAGATCACAAAGACCAAAGTAGATCACAAAATGGTATGACAATGCTTTCTATTAAATTAGTAGCGTTACCGGTTTGTTTTGAGACAGGACTCCTACAGCCGGGTCCCAGGGACGCTTCAAAAGCAGCGACAGGGCCTCTGCACTCGGAGTGCCAGTCTTTGCTGTTGTCAGCAACATTCTGTCGATCAGCAGCGGCAACTTCCAAGAAACAAAGAGGAATAAATAATGAATCCAGAATCCAGAAACTCACAAACACTGGTGCAGACATCTGACAGTAACTATCGAGCAATTCTTACACGTTATTCAATCACATTACATCACATGTCATTTAGCAGAAACTTTTATCCAAAGCGACTTACAATAAGTGCATCAACCTAGAGTACAAACTAAGAACAACAAGAATACAGAAAGTAACATTTCCTCAACATAGTCCAACTACAAAAGTACCATAATAAGAGATATTTTAAGTGCCACTGAAGTGCAAATCTGTGTTTTAATCCAGATATAGTTGGAAAAGATGTGTTTTCAGTTTCAATCACACATTTCACACCTTGCTTTTGAGAGTCTGCAGCACATCCAGGTAAGCAGCAAGCATAAGGAGACTTAAGGATTCGATCATGGTCGTGTGTAACCACTGCGTCAGTTTGGTATCCCAGTTCACGCTGGCTAATGCATGCCGCACCTTCCTGGCACACTTGTCCACGGCTATTCTCCGCAAGATCGGCTCATTGGACGCCTGAGAGAAATAACAACAATGAAAGCAATTTACAAATGGCTTTAGTCAATCTTCACGGATGACGATTTGAAAATAACCCTGCTGGTACTTTTCAAATGTTCATATATAGTCCACGTGCACAAAATTCTTAATTTTTAAAACAAACTATAGACATCAGAAACACAGAATGTTCATAAAATAGACATTATAAAAAGCATTATTAATCTACTCTCTCCTCTTACTTGTTACAAAACCTTGTGTCTGGGAACTAAAGCACTCGCACTGGTTTGTACATGTTTTTGTCACTGGAAAAATTATACTTTACTCTCAACAGGTACTGTTTTGCAACAGCCTTCGAGTTACAGCTGTAGGGTGTACGATAGATCAACACGATCTAACGACGATCCAATATGATATGATATGATACATACCTTTATCTGTCCCACAGTGGGGAAATTTTAAAAGAAAATTCAATAAGCAGTGACATAAGCTATATTGACTCTATAGAGCCCAAACAGTCATTTATGCAGAATATATTCTATTTAACAGAGCATTTGTTATCAAACAAGTGGGAATACGCACTGTTGCAAATATAACATTGCATGTACGCACAATATCTGTAGATTTCAGAGATCAATAATGTTTTCAATCCAGTGATCACAAATGTGCAGAAAAACTGTATTTAAAACTCTTGAGAAGATTTTCATAACTTACATTTTCATTGGCCAGGCGGGCCAGTCTTTCAGCTTGTAGAGCTTTAAGGACTTTATTGAACAGTTTGTTCTGGGCCACTGACCATCCAGTCCTGAAACAAGTTAAAGAAAATGCATTGTTAAACTTATATACTTTCAAAATCGTCTGGATGGACACAAGTGTCAAGTAGAGGATAAATAAACAGCTCCAGATGATTACTTGTTTACATGTTCCTCCCAGTCATCCGGGGGTGGAGGACTCTCAGCGACCGTGCGAGCAAACAGAACGTGACGCTCGCACTCCCTCATCACACTAAGAGCTTTCTGATTATCGTAAAGAGGAGCCGGTGGCGATGTCACGGTCTCCACATCCAACAGAGAATCCGCATCTCTGCAGACAAAGAAAAGAAAATATCAAGTTACTACCATTTAGAAAATAGCCAAGTGATCAAACTGATCACTCGTGAATTCATTTCAGATGCAAATTATGGAAAGGAGTGTTGTGACTTACGCCGAGGCTTCGGTTTGGCGACGAGGCGTAACGAACAGCGTCCTGGTGGGCCGGGCGCTGCTGGCATCCGGGTGGGCGTTCCACGGTTTGGCATAGCTGTGGTCCAGAAACACCAGATCCAACTCTCTTTCATGAGCCGACAGCTGGAAAAGCAAGGAAGTGCCCATCTTCCGAGCCGATATCTGAAAGTCCTTATCCCCACCACGATGCATCGTCTTCCTGGGCCCCAAAGGGCCCCGGGAAGAGCTTAACAACTTCAGATTGTTTCAGAACAAACTAGAAAAAAGGAGGCAACATGTATTATTTGCAAATAATATATTTTACTGCCTTTCCACAATGAATTTAAGGGGCAGTACAAATACAAAGCAGAAATAGCTATGTTAGCATAATCTAGTGCTGAAGAGTTATGTGGCAGCAATATATGAAAGATTAGTTATTTACACAACATTTTAAACTATTCAAGCTTCTACTTGTACACTTTACTAATATTGTATTGCTTCCGATATCTGGGTTGTGACTTGAAACAAGATAGTTGATGTTACCGTGGACTTTGGTAAAGCTATTTTAATGTAATCATGTCACGTTATCGACTGAACAACTCGAGGAAATAACCATAAGATGAAATATCACGAGAATAATATAACGATCTAACATGCTGTCGCTTTGTCCTCGGTAAGCGACACCCATCATTACAATAACACAGATGTTATATATGCTCTAGTTCATGTTGAATATACCGTATAAACCGTTCCTGTGACTTGTTAATAAACAGCTTTACGTGGCGGTAGACCAATATGCAATATTGATCATAAAGTGACTAAATACCATGGGCTGGCCTGGAAGGCTAACGTTAGCACAGCAAGCTAAACGCTACCGTAATGGCGCTGTCGCCGTGTCTTCTGCTCACCTTCTCACATTAATAGTCAATGTCTGTCGAGATGGTTTAACTTCTTCTTCTTGAGCCGAACAAAACCAAGTAAATCCGTATTGATATGCGTATTCTAGATATTATAAACCTTAAATATTCAGTGCGCAAAAGCCTCACTTCCTTTTGTTGTGCGATGTGTTGCCATGTTGCGCTCCACAACCCCCATTTTCAATGGCTACAAAGGAAAGGGTCAGTCATGCCCACGCTTCAAGAACACTGGCAACCCCGTTTGTGGCGCGTCAGTGAGGGATCCACAACATGGAGTGAAGTCTGCATGAACGACTCCCTTTACAAGAATGCTCGATGTTATTTACAACAATATCAATATAATGTCGGTGCATTACCGCGTCGCTGTTTTATTGCATGATTGAAATGGCCTTTTCTACTTTAATGAAGTAGTAATTGATAGTTGAAGTATCTTACCCGATTATTTTGAGCATATATTGTGTATAACTATAATGAAAGTAGTAATTGATAGTTGAGGTATCTTACCCGATTATTTTAAGAATATATTGTGTAAAAAATTAACATAATACAATTATAGCATAGTCAATCCATATTATGACATCAAGTATAACTATAATGGAAGTAGTATTTGATAGTTGAGGTATCTTACCCGATTATTTTGAGAATATATTGTGTACAAAATTAACATAATATAATTATAGCATAGTCAATCCATATGACATCAAGTATAACTATAATGAAAGTAGTAATTAATAGTTGAGGTATTTTACCCGATTATTTTGCGAATATATTGTGTACAAAATTAACATAATATAATTATAGCATAGTGAAATATGACATCAAGTATAACTATAATGAAAGTAGTAATTGATAGTTGAGGTATCTTACCCGATTATTTTTGAGAATATATTGTGTACAAAATTAACATAATACAATTATAGCATAGTCAATCCATGATATGACATCAAGTATAACTATAATGGAAGTAGTATTTGATAGTTGAGGTATCTTACCCGATTATTTTGAGAATATATTGTGTACAAAATTAACATAATACAATTATAGCATAGTCAATCCATATGACATCAAGTATAACTATAATGAAAGTAGTAATTAATAGTTGAGGTATTTTACCCGATTATTTTGAGAATATATTGTGTACAAAATTAACATAATATAATTATAGCATAGTGAAATATGACATCAAGTATAACTATAATGAAAGTAGTAATTGATAGTTGAGGTATCTTACCCATTATTTTTGAGAATATATTGTGTACAAAATTAACATAATACAATTATCGCATAGTCAATCCATATGACATCAAGTATAACTATAATGAAAGTAGTAATTGATAGTTGAGGTATCTTACCCGATTATTTTGAGAATATATTGTGTACAAAATTAACATAATACAATTATAGCATAGTCAATCCATATGACATCAAGTATAACTATAATGAAAGTAGTAATTTCACTAATAATACCATAACTAATATAATTAATTAATAATTAGTGACGTGATTAGTGATATATCTGCGATTGTATCTGCATTTTTGGAATTATTCCCACATCGGCCCGGATGGAAAGCCTGATTGTGGCAGATAAGAAATGTAATGAATAATAAAATATGATCCGTCGGATTATTTGTGAGAGATTTTTAGGGCCATCGGGGGTATCACGGTTTCTCATGGGTGACGCTCAGGTGCAGAGAAATTAAGCTGGACTCCAGGTTTGAGTGAAACCAATACAAAAGGTTTAGCATAAAAACTCACTGGTTTATAGTTAACACATTTGTAGCACAGCATTTGACCAACAGTATATCTTCTCATCTTGACCCTTTGACCTCTTCTGTACGGTCCATAGCAGGATTCAAATGATCAACGATGTATGATCTACTGCCATCTACTGGTAGAAAGGGAAACTCTTTAGTCTGCGTCTCCTCATACAAGCTCTGCTGTGTTCACTCAAGACACAGCACAATGAGGTGGACATATAAATATGATGCTAACAGCAACAACTCTACACACACATCACTTTGATTAAACTATATTGTAACGGACTGAGGGACATGTGATGTTAACCTGTTGTGTTACCTTCGCATTGAAAATGTGGAAGGTAATGTTTTGATCGCCGCGTATTTGTATGCGTGCATGCGTGTTATTCGCATAAGTAAAAAAGTGTGAAAACGAATCGCATGAAATTTGATGGGATGATTGGTTATTATCCGGGGACCATTTGACTAGATTTTGGAATCGATCGGGTCAAAGATCAAGGTCAAGGTCATGAAAAGGTCAAAATCTTCTTTTTACTATAGTAAATTGCATGTCAATTTATATCCAATTGGCATGCAACTAATGCCTAAATATTCATAATGCAATGCTCAATCTTGTGATATGCGAAGGTATGCGCTCTACCAAGTGCCCATTCTACTTCAAAATGATCTTTATAGGAAGAAGTTGCATCTGCCTTTTTTTTGTCCCCACGCCACATCCACGTTATTTGATGACACCTTAAGTTTTTATAACTACGGTCTTTTGATTGTTCTGACCACAATTCTCAACTGAAAACACCCACAGTAATAAACATAATAATACACATTTTAAGAACAATAGGTCCTCCGCTCTGACTAAATCAGTCACAAACAATGAGACTGTTGCAGGTGAGGGCAAAACGTGGACCCAAAAGCAGCACAAGGGAATCAGATTCTGGTTTAGTTTCAAAGAAAGGTTTCTTTAATGGAGCCGAGCAGAACCAGTCTGGCAACGGGAGGAAACAAAACAATCTGACACTGTTGGGGAAAATCATATAACCATGCTTGAACTCTTTAAATAAATAATGATGTACCTTGCTATGATACTGGGTATGATAGCCCCACGTTGGTGTCCAATATGTTGTGGCAAAAATGAAGAATTGAGAGACAAGACTTTGTGTAGCAACCCAGCGGGGCTGTATTAATGAGCACAAGGCAACTTCCAGCAAGTGAACAGATCCATCGTTTTAGCATCTTTAGCACATATTTGTAGTGTAACTGTAGCCCTCCCATCAGACCTTTTAACCAATAACATAAATTATTAGAAGAGCAGGGCGCATGATTTACTCCTTGGATCAAGGTGACAGTGACCCAACCGCACTAGATAACAAGGGATCGTAGTCCGCATTCAGAAGAACATCAGTTAGATAACCAAGTATCATATTAAGGTACATCATTATTTATTTAAACAGATCAAGCATGGTTATATGATTTTCCCCAACAACACTTTCAAGTAAACCAGATTGCTCCATCCATGGCCGGCGATTGCTATAGGCCAGGGGTGCTCAATACGGCAGGTCGACCTGCCAGTCGATCGCGGCGTAGTATTGGTAGATCGCATGACATAAAAAAAAAATGTCCCGCCTCCCTGTAACTTTCTCTATAGCGCCAGATTACAGCAGAAGCGTGTCATTTCTGTCTCTGTGTCGCGTTAACAGTCCTCTGATCGCCGTCTGGCTCGCTCGCATCGGGGTGGAGCAAAGAAAAAGAAAAGTCACTTGCAATTGGTCACATTATAAGTAGCTCGCATGCTGAAAAAGTGTGACCACCCCTGCTATAGGCGAACTCTGCGACTGCCTACGACGCAAAATGGGCTGGGGGCGCCCCTAGACCTACTTCCCAAATCATAGTTATAGAATAAAAAGCATATTTAAACATGTGTATTAATCATGATCATCCTAGGGCGCTCCTTCAGCCACACGTTTATTTGTCAACCGGATTTTTTGATGGAATTGATGGTTATTGTCGATATTTTCCGAATTTGGAGCAGTTGCGTAAAGTTGTGTTACGTTACGTTAGTTAGCTGGTGGCTCTAAATAGCATAGGTGTGAAGGAATTTCTGGTGGCGCAGCGCATAGAATGTGTTTTTAGGTGCAGACTCATTTTGCGTGAAAGGGATCGAACCCAGGTCGGTGCGGTCTTCTTATTTTTATTTTTTCTAAAATGTATTTCTTCATACGCGGCTGTGATGCTCTGCTCACTTATACAATCGTAATCGCCAAAATGGATATAAACTGTGGCTTGAAGATCTCCAGCAATATGTTTGTGAATGTGTGAGGAATCTGGTGCGCGAGACAGAGCTGCAGACGTGTAGAGAACACAACGCGCACACGCAGGGAAACCAGTAGGTTTTAAACCAGTAGGGGTGAAACACTGGCATGACGACAATAGAAATTATTATCACATTTTAATGCTGTGTCAATTTTGAAGGTGAATAGAAAAACTTTAATCTCGCTAGGGCAACCAAAGGGCTAGAACCGGCCCTGGCTCCATCAGACAATAAACAAACATGAAATTACAGGCTTTTCGCCAAATATGTATTAATGTATTAGTAGATGTGAAGTTCTCAATGAAGTTCTTGAAATATAAGACGTCTTCATTTCCCCCTGCGCCCCACCTGTAATACCACTAGAGGGGTGCATCTCACAGTTTGGAAATACTAGTTCAGAGCATGTTGAGAGGTTCCCCATCCCCCATGACCTCATGCATCGATCAGGAATGGATCAGCAATAAATAAATCATACGACATCTGATCGGTCTCTTCTTAATTTGCCTTTATGTCAAAATAAGATTTTTTAAAGGGCTCAATTTAGACGGATGACAGCATTCAAGTTTGAATTAGTTAAGCCACATTGGCAGAACTTGGCGTCATAGTATGTTAAATATATTTCATACACGAGACATAGAAAGAGATCTTGATCTTGATTTTAAGTGTTTCTATTCAAAGTATATGTTTTTCTATATTTAGGTTTTACAGTTTGTTTACATATGTGCTTGTTACAGCTGTGAAAGTCCAGAGCTGATTATAATTCAGTAAATGTTTCAACATCTAAAGCAAACACTGAATTCACTAAAAACATTTTTTTTAAAGAATGGGAATCTGACTTTCTCAGACTCGGAATGAATTATTTCTTCAGGTCACGTGACGTAAATCTGTTGTGCCTGTTTAGTCTGCCAGAATGTTGAGTAGCACCAACACATTTAATGTTCACTACACAAGAGTTATGTAAAACTAATAAATAAAATGAACTTCTAATAACAGTAATAAATGACGAGACTCCAACAATGTGTTGAATCTTAAAATTAACCTGAGCTATTGGGTAAAAAAAGACTTTTACATTGTATGTTGGTCTGTAAACGAAGTTATTTGTTGTGTTGAACTGGAGTGACCTCTTCCAAGGAACGGCCTCGTTTTTCTTTCCCCCTTATTTAATTCCAAAGGTCCCTTTCAGACGCACTATTTAAAAGACAGAGCCCTTCATTGAAAGTGCAGTTGCCTTTATCTTAATCTCTCCAAACAAGTCAAGCAGGACAAGTTTGACGCCCAATATGGTGAGTTTAAAATGATTTAGTTGTGAAATTGTTTGTCGGTATAGCTATATTTGTGTTTGAAGGGATAAAGTAGATCATGGAGGGGAAGAGAGTTGTTGAATGTGTGGTTTGCTAGTGAATAAAGTGTCTAGGAATGAGCTTTGACTTATTTAATGGCATGGACCTCAAGTCATGTTTGTCAAAATGGTAACGCTTTATTTACTCAGTTCTTCTAAGCGCATGAGCAAAGACAAGTTGATGATACTTTCACATTTCGTTCACCAAGATGTTCTTCACAAATGAATGCGAAAGCTACAAAATTCACCAGAAGGATGTTTACTGAAGTATTTTATATCATTGAACAAAACAAAAAAATATATTTTAAGCTTGTTTTATTTAACCAGAAACTTTATTTCAGGCATGAAACAATAAACCTAATGACTTCTGACAAGAGAACCTGAAGTGCAGGTTTCAGGACTCATGCCTGCACCACTCGATACATAAGCGACTTTGGGTACTTAGAGAAGCGTTATATAAGATTGAAGGTTATTATTTATTATTATATCTGACGTGAATCAGTGCGATCAACCAAATGTTAAATATGTGATGTTTGTTTCCATTTTTTACACAAAGAAATATTTGGCTCTGGCTGTGCTGCTCTGCTCTCTGGCATCAGTGGCAAATGCTCAATGCTACCAGAAAGCCGTGCCACCAGGTGAAGACACAATCCCACATACAGTGTATTTGTGGTGCATACAAATCTCTTTTGAAAGATAATTACCATTTTTCTTTGGACCCACAGGCATGACCCAATGTCAGGACGATGACGATAAGACATGGCATGCAGTGGGATCTTCTTGGAGGAACAGTAAATGTATGGACTGTAGCTGCGGTGGTTGTTGCACTGGGTGTGTACACAGATCACAATATTGAAGTTTTTTAATTCATCCAAAAAAACCACACACAAAAAACGTAGATATTCTACTGTTTTCTGTGTATTTGCAGGTATTCAACACCCCGGAACTTCCCTGATGACTGTGTGTCCGTTTTGGACTTGAAGGCTTGTGAATACGTAGTGCACAAGAGATACGACCCGACTGTCCTCTGTCCAATCTATGGAGCAGTAGGAAAGTGATGTTGTAGTCTGAAGGTCTGAAGTATGCAGATGTGATCCCTCACTGGCTTCTCACGAGCGAGCTTGTTTTGTGTGTTGAAACACACGACCAAGCAGAAAGCAGCTGCCAGAAATGGGAAATAAAATCCTGCTACAAATAAATACATTAAAACACATTTCTTCTGTATTTATTGTATGAGAAAGAAAATAATTTCCAAAAAGTAAAACACAAACCATGTTCAAGAGGCTCTCCACTGATTTTAAACAGTTTGCCTAGAATCTGTTCTTTATTTGTGTTTGCAAACCAATTAAACCAGATGTTACTGGAAGTTATTACAGATAACTTAATTTAACTTATAGTCATGCTGTTGTTGGTGCCTGATTAAGGAAATAATGAACTTCGTCCTTGAGAAAGAGTAATGCATGTGTGATCTCTCTCTGTTGAAGTACTGTTGGAACACACAACTAAGTTATAGTGTGCAAAGTTGTTCACGATTGTTATACTTTTCCGACTTGTATTGTTTCTTTCTGGTTTTTGCATATTGTGAGAAGCCAGGAACACATTCAATGAGACTTATGTTCATGAATCTATAAGTTCAGAGCATGTTTAGAGGTTCCCCATCCCCCACTGACCTCATGCATTGGTCAGGAATGGACGGGAACAGATAAATAGACTTGGTAACGCTAGAGCGCTTGGTCAAGAACAACACAAGACAATCTGGCAGAGGAGAAGCGCAAGTGAGGGAACTTAAGTAGACGGGGACTAACGAGGGAATGGGCAACAGGTGAGAAGGGCGTGAGGACCAGGTGAAGGTAATGAGGGACTAACGAGGTGGTCAGAGGCAGGTGAAGGGAGTTGGACTGACGAGATGGGAAGCAGGATCTGGAATGACGTGATAGTTAGGGAGACAGGATGAAAACAACTAATACAAAAGGAAGGTATTTTGCTAAACTGTTACACTTTCTGTTTTTTGCATATTGTAAGAATGCAGGAACACATTCAATGAGACTTGTGTTGATGAATCTATTAGTTCAGATGTTGAGAGGTTCCCCATCCCCCATGACCTCATGCATTGGTCAGGAATGGATCAGCAATAAATAAATCATATGACATCTGATCGCTCTCTTTTTAATTTGCCTTTATGTCAAAATAAGATTTTTGAAAGGGCTCAATTTAGACGGATGACAGCATTCTAGTTTGAATTAGTTAAGCCACATTGTTTACATATGTGCTTGTTACAGCTGTGAAAGTCCAGAGCTGATTAGAATTCAGTAAATGTTTAAAAATGTTAAAGCAAACACTGAATTCACTCAAATTTTTAATGTTTAAAGAATGGGAATAGAAAGTCAGACTCGGTATGAATTATTTCTTCAGGTCACATGACGCTTAAATCTGTTGTGCCTGTTTAGTCTGCCAGAATGTTGAGTAGCACCAACATATTTAATTTTCACTACAAAAGACTTATATAAAACTAATATATAAAATGAACTTCTAATAACAGTAATAAATGACGAGACTGACCTCTGGAGTGACCTCTTCCAAGCAACAGCCTTGTTTTTCTTTCCCCCTTATTTAACTCCAAAGGTCCCTGCAGACGCACTATTTAAAAGACAGAGCCCTTCATTGAAAGTGCAGTTGTCTTTATCTTAATCTCTCTAAACAAGTCAAGCAGGACAAGTTTGACTCCCAATATGGTGAGTTTAAGATGATTTAGTTGTGAAATTGTTTGTCGGTATAGCTATATTTGTGTTTGAAGGGATAAAGTAGATCATGGAGGGGAAGAGAGTTGTTGAATGTGTGGTTTGCTAGTGAATAAAGTGTCTAGGAATGAGCTTTGACTTCTTTTATGGCATGGACAAGTCACGTTTGTTACTCAGTTCTTTTAAGCGTATGAGCAAAGTCAAGTTGATGATACTTTCACATTTGGTTCTCCAGGATGTTCTTCACAAATGAACACCTCCTTTAAGATTTTTGAAGCATGAATGCAAATGCCAGAGGTGAAAAACTTTTCAACAAACTACACTACGATCAAATGAGAGCGAGTATAAACACAACGAGGCTGTGAAGAGGGACGAGTCAGTCGAAAACATTTGGATTCTCATTTAGAAAATGTTAACCACCGTTTAAAAAACATGTGAAAGCTTAAAAATTCACCAGAAGGATATTTACTGACGTATTTTATATAATTGAACAAAACATAAAACATATTTTAAGCTTGTTTTAGTTAACCAGAAACTTTATTTCAGGGATGAAACAATAAACCTAATGAATTCTGACAAGAGAACCTGAAGTGCAGGTTTCAGGGCTCATGTCTGCACCACTCGATACATACGTGTCAGGAATCAGTGCGATCAACTAAATGTTAAATATGTGATGTTTGTTTCCATTTTTTACATGAAGAAATATTTGGCTCTGGCTGTGCTGCTCTGCTCTCTGGCGTCAGTGGCAAATGCTTCCTGCTGGTTTAATAAAGAGACACCAGGTAAAGACACAATCCCACATACAGTGTATTTGTGGTGCATACACATCTCTTTTGAAAGATAATTACCATTTTTCGAAACACACACAGGCATGACCCACTGTCAGGACAATGCTGATAAGACATGGCATGCAATGGGATCTCGTTGGAGGAACAGTAAATGTATGGACTGTAGCTGCGATGGTTGTTGCACTGGGTGTGTACACAGATCACAATATTGAAGTTTTTTTAATTTGTACAAAAAAACCCACAAAACAAACGTAGATATGTTACTGTTTTCTGTGTATTTGCAGGTATTCAACACCCCGGAGCTTCCCTGACGACTGTGTGTCTTTTTTGGACTTGAAGGCTTGTCATTACGTAGTGCACAAGAGAAACGACCCGACCGTCCTCTGTCCAATCTATGCAGGAGTGGTGTAGTAAGTGATGGAGTAGTCTGAAGGTCTGAAGTATGCAGATGTGATGCCTCACTGGCTTCTCACGAGCGAGCTTGTTTTGTGTGTTGAAACACACGACCAAGCAGAAAGCAGCTGCCAGAAATGGGAAATAAAATCCTGCTAAAAATAAATACATTAAAAAACATTTCTTCTGTATTTATTGTATGAGAAAGAAAATAATTTCCCAAAAGGAAAACACAAACCATGTTCAAGAGGCTCTCCACTGATTTTAAACAGTTTGCCTAGAATCTGTCCTTTATTTGTGTTTGCATAGTACACCAATTAAACCAGATGTTACTGGAAGTTATTACAGATAACTTAGTTTAACTTAATAATCATGCTGTTGTAGGTAATGCATGTGTGATTTCTCCCTGTTGAAGCACTGTTGGAACACACAACTTAGTTATAGTGTGCAAAGTTGTTCACGAATGTTTTACTTTTCTGTTTTTTGCATATTGTAAGAATGCAGGAACACATTCAATGAGACTTATGTTCATGAATCTATTAGTTCAGATGTTGAGAGGTTCCCCATCCCCCATGACCTCATGCATTGGTCAGGAATGGATCAGCAATAAACAAATCATATGACATCTGATCGCTCTCTTTTTAATTTGCCTTTATGTCAAAATAAGACTTTTAAAAGGGCTCAATTGAGACGGATGACAGCATTCTAGTTTGAATTAGTTAAGCCACATTGACAGAACTTGGCGTCATAGTATTTTAAATATATGTCATACACGGGACATAGAAATAGATCTTGATCTTGATTTTAAGTGTTTCTATTCAAATGTTTTTCTTTATTTAGGTTTTACAGTTTGTTTACATATGTGCTTGTTACAGCTGTGAAAGTCCAGAGCTGATTAGAATTCAGTAAATGTTTAAAAATGTTAAAGCAAACACTGAATTCACTGAAAAAAAATATTTTTAAAGAATGGGAATAGAAAGTCAGACTTGGTAAGAATTATTTCTTCAGGTCACATGACGCTTAAATCTGTTGTGCCTGTTTAGTCTGCCAGAATGTTGAGTAGCACCAACATATTTAATTTTCACTACAAAAGACTTATATAAAACTAATAAATAAATGAACTTCCAATAACAGTAATAAATGACGAGACTGACCTCTGGAGTGACCTCTTCCAAGGAACGGCCTCGTTTTTCTGTCCCCCTTATTTAATTCCAAAGGTCCCTGCAAACACACTATTTAAAAGACAGAGCCCTTCATTGAAAGTGCAGTTGCCTTTATCTTAATCTCTCTAAACAAGTCAAGCAGGACAAGTTTGACTCCCAATATGGTGAGTTTAAAATTATTTAGTTGTGAAATTGTTTGTCGGTATAGCTATATTTGTGTTTGAAGGGATAAAGTAGATCATGGAGGGGAAGAGAGTTGTTGAATGTGTGGTTTGCTAGTGAATAAAGTGTCTAGGAATGAGCTTTGACTTATTTTATGTCATGGACCTCAAGTCATGTTTGTCAAAATGGTAACGCTTTATTTACTCAGTTCTTCTAAGCGCATGAGCAAAGACAAGTTGATGATACTTGCACATTTTGTTCACCAAGATGTTCTTCCCATATAAACACGTCCTTTATGATTTTTGAAGCATGAATGCAAATGCCAGAAGTAAAAAACTACAAGCTTTTCAACAAACTACACCACGATCAAATGAGCGCGAGTATAAACACAACGAGGCTGTGAAGAGGGACGAGTCAGTCGATGACAGCTTCAAAATTCACCAGAAGGATATTTACTGACGTATTTTATATCATTGTACAAAACATAAAACATATTTTAAGCTTGTTTTAGTTCACCAGAAACTTTATTTCAGGCATGAAACAATAAACCTAATGACTTCTGACAAGAGAACCTGAAGTGCAGGTTTCAGGACTCATGTCTGCACAACTCGATACATAAGCGACTTTGGGTACTTAGAGAAGCGCTATATAAGATTGAAGGTTATTATTTATTATTATATCTGACGTGAATCAGTGCGATCAACCAAATGTTAGATATGTGACGTTTGTATCAATTTTTTACACAAAGAAATATTTGGCTCTGGCTGTGCTGCTCTGCTCTCTGGCTTCAGTGGCAAATGCTTTCTGCTCCCATTCTGAAGTGAAACCAGGTAAAGACACAATCCCACATACAGTGTATTTGTGGTGCATACAAATCTCTTTTGAAAGATAATTACCATTTTTCTTTGCAACCACAGGCATGACCCACTGTCAGGACGATGACGATAAGACATGGCATGCAGTGGGATCTTCTTGGAGGAACAGTAAATGTATGGACTGTAGCTGCGGTGGTTGTTGCTCTGCGTGAGTACACAGATCACAATATTGAAGTTTTTTAATTTGTACAAAAAAAGAAAGAAAACAACGTAGATATTCTACTGTTTTCTGTGTATTTGCAGGTATTCAAGACCCGGGGGCTTCCCTGATGACTGTGTGTCTGTTTTGGACTTGAAGGCTTGTGAATACGTAGTGCACAAGAGAAACGACCCGACTGTCCTATGTCTGTTCTCTGAAACAGCAGGAAAGTGATGGAGTAGTCTGAAGGTCTGAAGTATGCAGGTGTGATGCCTCACTGGCTTCTCACCAGCGAGCTTGTTTTGTGTGTTGAAACACACGACCAAGCAGAAAGCAGCTGCCAGAAATGGGAAATAAAATCCTGCTACAAATTAAATTTCAATTGAAAAAACATTTCTTCTGTATTTATTTTATGAGAAAGAAAATAATTTCCAAAAAGTAAAACACAAACCATGTTCAAGAGGCTCTCCACTGATTTTAAACAGTTCGCTTAGAATATGTTCTTTATTTGTGTTTGCAAACCAAATAAACCAGATGTTACTGGAAGTTATTACAGATAACTTAATTCAACTTATAGTCATGCTGTTGTTGGTAATGCATGTGTGATCTCTCACTGTTAAAGCACAGTTGGAACACACAACTTAGTTATAGTGTGCAAAGTTGTTCCCAATTGTTTCACTTTTCTGACTTGTATTGTTTCTTTCTGTCACAGGAGTATTAGGGTGGACCCAAAAGCACGACTCAGGAGACAGAACTGGAAAATAATTAACTTTACTCAAAGTACCAGCAGGAACAAAACAGACGGGAACAGATAAATAGACTTGCTAACGCTGGAGGGCTTGGTCAAGAAGAACACAAGACAATCTGGCAGAGGACAAGCGCAAGTGAGGGAACTTAAGTAGACGGGGACTAACGAGGGAATGGGCAACAGGTGAGAAGGGCGTGAGGACCAGGTGAAGGTAATGAGGGACTAACGAGGTGACCAGAGGCAGGTGAAGGGAGCTGGACTGACGAGATGGGAAGCAGGATCTGGAATGACATGATAGTTAGTGAGACAGGATGAAAACAACTAATGAAAAAGGAAGGTATGGAGCTAAAGGAGTGAAAGGGCTCACATTTTACTAGACAGCATTCTAGTTTGAATTAGTTAAGCCACATTTGCAGAACCTAGCGTCATAGTATGTTAATTATATGTCATACATGAGACAAAGAAAGAGATCTTGATCTGGATTTTAAGTGATTCCATTCAAAGTTCTATGATTTTCTTCATTTAGTTTTTAAAGTGTGTTTACATATGTGTTTGTTACGTCAGTGAAAGTCCAGAGCTGATGAGAATTCAAAAGATGTTTCATCATTTAAAGCAAATGATTTATTCAGGTCATGTGATGCTTAAACCTGTGGTCACCGTTTAGTCTGCCAGAATGCTGAGCTGCACCAAAATATTGTTTACTCCAAAAGAGTTATGTAAAAGCAGACATGACATCGCGGCACTAACTAACTTAAAATAAATCTGCACTATTTAGGAAATGGGTTAATCTTTGTTCACACTATGTTTTATACTGTATATGTTGTTGTATTGGGCAGATACAACCAGTATTGTAACCTCTTCCAGTAAAACCCCCCCCCCCATATTTAGTTCCAAAGGTCCCCGCAGAGAGAAGGGACATTAAAGGACAGTTCCCTGTATTTGAGCTTCTTACCTAATCACATTTCAAACTGACTGTTTGGGTTTTTAAGTGGTTGAGTTGTGAATTTTGGTAACTAATGTTTGTTGGCAGCTGTTTTTGTGTTTTGATGGGATAACGTTTTTAAATGTCTTTTATGATTATCTTTATTTAAAAGTACTGTCTGTTGTTGGAGGTTAATGTACTTGTTTACAATGAGAGGTTTGCTTGTGAACAAAAGTTCTAATATAGATTTGACTTGGATCAGAATGTGTCCGTAGTCCTTCAGTCCCTCCTCTGGTGCCATCGGTCCAACCACTTAATAATTTGAATTACGGTAGTCTGATAGCCTGCTATCCTGAACACAAATGCCCATTGTTCAAAACATACAATACATAATTTAAGAAGGAAGACAATAAAGAAAAGTAACAGAGGTGTAGAATATATTCGTGATATAATCACATGTTTTCTTGAATAGAAAAATACAAAGATTTCACACCGAATGCATTACGACTGTAAGTCGTGTGAAGGAGTTGTAACATGCTTTAGTAGAATACAATATTAAAGTTTAAAACATTTTTAAATGTATTTTCACACACCTTAACTCCTGCCTCAAAGTGTTTGACTAGGAGGCTTTAAATACATAAGAAGGATGGATCAACTTTATTATGTCCAGTTCATGGTAAGGTAGAGAAGTGATGGCTGATCCTCTTTACTTTTTATTCATTCATGAATTTTCTTCTTTTCTACTGACTCAAACTTCATCCTGCAGATAAAAATAGATGCAGGTCACCTCGTGACTGTGTTTCCTATATTCACATATGACATGGAGAACATACTGTAGATCAAAATTTCTCAAGTATCAATATAATTATAATGCAACACATCACAATATTCTGCTTCACCAACTGTCCAATACACACACAGTATATATATATATATATATATATATATATATATATATATATATATATATATATATATATATGTGTGTGTGTGTGTGTGTGTGTGTGTGTATTGGACAGTTGGTGAAGCAGAATATATTTATATATATTTATATTTCTTTATATTTATATATATTTATATGTATATTTATATATATATATATATATATATATATATATATATATATATATATATATATATATATATATATTTATATATATATATATACATTATAATAATCTAGTGGTTGAAAGAGCCACCAGGCGGCAGGACAAGCCAGCAGACGCGGGTGTATTCTGTGTATTTTCTTCATCACTCTCTTCCTCTACACAGAGAAAGAGAGCGAGAGAGCAAGAGAAAGAGAGAGAGAGAGAGAGAGAGAGAGAGAGAGAGAGAGAGGGAGAGACTTGAAAATGCAAAGAAAGTTTTGCAGAGCCTGTCAGAGTTAGACATACCGGGTCTTGTCATTAACAAAAAGCAGTGAGAGTTGGAGGTTGTGGAGCTCTTCTCATCTTTGTGATGAGAGGGTCCCAACAACAGTGAGACCCACAGCACTCATGCCTTCTCTCGCCCCTCCACTTCAACCTCTGAGCTACACCCACTGCTCTCTTTAGGATTATGCCTTTTTTTGATGGCAACAATCATGTGGAGGATTGAAATAAGAATCTGCTCGGAGGATTAACTTTTGCAACTTCTTGAATAATGCCTTCGTGCTGGAGGAGAAGCTCCTGGTTGCCGGTGATGTTTGGTGCTGCGCTGGTTGCTCTTACTGCTACTAATGCTGGACCAGGACAGGACCGCAGGCAGGCTGGATCGTCATCGTGCTTTGGAGGCTTCGATCTCTACTTTGTTTTGGACAAGTGAGTGATATCTGACACACATCCCCTGATACAGCGGGGATGGATGAAGAGGATGGTTCCTGTTGACAAGTGAAAGCCATTCATATTAAAGTCTATGAAGAGCATTAGTTAATACAGTGGGTTGAATAAGACACTTTTATTATTATCTTGAATTATAAAAAAATATATATATTCATCATCATTAGCTTTAACACACCTCATAAAGCATAGTAATGCAATAAATAATTTCTTCCCAAATGTTTCTCCATCTGCTCTGCCAAAAACGTTTTCATGGTGTCATCCCAATGTCTGTTATTGTTACGCCCTCTGGTCTCCTGTCACGCAAAAAAAATGGATGGATTGATGGATGATGCATCGCTCTGACAGGCCAGTTTCGCTTGGCATGCGTCTACAGATGGTGACAATTAGTGGCGTGTGAGATAGATGTGAGATAGATGTGAGATAGATGTCGGCTGCAGGCTGCACGCATGTGCTTGGTTTTGTTCATCCTCATTAACATAACACAGACCACGAGGGCAGGTTGTATTTAGATTGGCTTACCAGTAAGTGCATCATTATATCTCCTCCTTTTGGAGTTCTAACATAGTCGCTGTATCTCAAGTAGGTTACAGGATGTTTGGCCTCACTGTAAAGTTGGTCTTGATTTACAAATAGTTTCCTTGTTATTACCTTCGCATTGAAAATGCGGAAGGTAATGTTTTGATCGCCGTGTATTTATTTATTTATTTATTTGTATGCGTGTGACTCGCATATTTTAAAAAGTGTTAAACCGATTCGCATGACATTTGGTGGGATGATTGGTTATTATCTGGGGACTATTTGATTCGATTTTGGCATCGATCGGGTCAAGGGTCAAGGTCATGAAAAGGTCAAAATCTTCTTTTTTACCATAGAATTTGTATCCAATTGGCATGCAACTAATGCCAAAATGTTCATAATGCAATGCCCAATCTTGTGATATGTGAAGGTATGCGCTCTACCGAGTGCCCGTTCTAGTTTAACCTATGTTTTGGGGATCTGAGGGTTTCCTTTCAGCCGTACCTTCTAGTCACCTGTTTGAACCACACTGAGCATTTTTCTTGGTCATAGCCTATTGGTAACATCTTGGTGAGATCGCGCTTCCCTTAACGTCGCAGTGTTTTTGCAGCTGACTGGTATACCTGATGCATTTGTAGGCACACATCACATTCCCTGGCTCTACACATTTAGCTAAACAGGAACCAGTGAGCAATCTCATCAACAAAGCATGTCAAGTGAAAACAGTAAAGAGGTTAATGTTGTAAATGAGCAATGTTTACCGGAGTATTCCTGAGTGGGGAGAGAAAGCACTTAATTCAGTAGATTACACAGCTCCACGAGCACTGACTGTTAATTTACCCAAGCGGTTGATGTTGGACTGTAACAGAATACTTTAGATCTGCTCTGTCTTTTGCAAACATGGCTTCAAACTACTTGCATTTATTACATCACATTTCTTTTTCTTTTTACCACATGCCAAAGTAATTGGTAACTAGATCAACCATACATATATCATCCAACTGATCTTTTTGTAATCTAGAAGATTGGACTAGAGGATTACAGTGTGCCATCACCCTCTCGCTGTAGCTCTATAGAAATGGTGTTGGATTATCTGGAGTGCGACAGAGGGTCATTGTTAGCATGATCCATGTTTTAACAACACATACTTTTATATAAACGCATCAATTCACTGCATTAGCTTGACTTTTTCTTCCTCCGCTACCTTTTAGCATTGATGCTCTCCTCCGGCCCTCACGGCCCTCCTGCTATATCTGCCGATCCCTCTTCTCTCCTCTTCTTCTGGGCACTGCTCTTTCTCCATTACATCCAGATGTTACAATATGTTGGCCTGTTGACTGTTTGAGCAGTGACTTGTGTCATAGTAACAATGGAAAAATAGGTCTTTTAAGAAATGTTGCATGTGTGTGTGGTTATGAAAACACAGTTTAAATGAAAGACATCATTGTAAGCATCAACACTGTTACACGCACACTCGACAGATATAACTGTATATCGACAT
Source organism: Liparis tanakae (assembly GCA_036178185.1). NCBI lineage: Eukaryota > Metazoa > Chordata > Actinopteri > Perciformes > Liparidae > Liparis > Liparis tanakae. The sequence goes on along the minus strand of CM070094.1, from coordinate 22,507,093 downwards.
CTGCAGATAATTCATTTTGGTGATAACAATACTGAGAAGCTTCTCTCCAACTTATTCGTTAACCCAACAGAGCACTTCACGGCTGTTGCTATACGATCCAATAAAAACATTGTAAAATAGCACCAGGTCTTTTTTAAAGTTCATTAGCAAATAGGAAATAGAGTGAAGAGGATTAACATCCACACCGACCTGGTTGTTATCACAGAGCTGGTTGCATGAAGGCTTAATATGGGTACTTTCATCTGACTCCAATACAACTGGTATAATTGCAGGTGCATTATAAAGCTGTTAGCAGTAATCTGAGGAGCACGACATCATTGCTGCTCCTCAGAGTGAACGGCATTTAGTCAATCAGGCTCTTTCTATTCTTATTTTACCTTTAGATATCGATACCACAGATGGATTACCGGCCTAGGCCCAGGGGTCAGGGGGATATGAATGCAAAGAGATGCAAAATCACTACTTAAGAAACAAAACAACTAGAAAAGAGATGCAAAACTGCAAAGAGATGCATCATAATAACAAAGAAAAACCAAACGATTGCAAAGCAACACACAGAGGAAAACAGAGACACACAACTACTGCAAAGAAATACATAATGACTACAAGAGACTCACAACTACAACAAAAAGACACAGATAATCAAAAGGAGATACAAAATGAATACAAAGAGAAGGAAAACTGCCATAAACAGGTAAGGAGACACAAAACAGAGACACTGTCTACAAAGAGACCCAGATTGTCTGCAAAGAGACGCAAAACAACTATAAAGAGACACAGAAGGGAGGGATGAATCCTTGTGGTCTCTTTTAGTCTGGGGGTCTTGCTCCTATATGAGAGGCATGGCAGACCTTTCAGGGGCCCATTGTCTCATAACCATGGTCTATGGTTCATTTAACATGGCGTTTTGCTTTTATCTTCTCAGATCTGGGAGTGTGCAGAATCACTGGACAGAAATCTATAACTTTGTGGAACATCTAGCTCATAAATTCACAAGGTAAAATAATTATAATTGTGTCATGTGCGGGAAAACATGGAAATGATCACAGATGTAGCAGAGTGTATTTTCCTTTCTTCCAGTCCACAGTTGCGGATGTCCTTCATCGTGTTCTCCACGGAGGGGAAGACCCTAATGAGCCTGACAGAAGACAGGTGGGTGCAGATCCCCTTAAACCGGCTTTTGATGATTGGTTGTTTTCATCATGCAGCTGAGAGGAACTTGTGAAAAGCCAGATTCTGAGATTCCAGACAGATTCTTTCCTTCGCTGTGATCTGTCTATAGCAGGGGTCGTGAACCTCTGGCTCTCGAGCCATATATGGCTCTTCCGGTAACGGCATATGGCTCTTTTGAGTTTGAGTTAAAAAATAAATAATCTCCGCCCGCCACTCTTTAATTTTCTCTATCGCGCTAGATTCCAGCAGAAGTAATGTCAGGTCCCTTTCTTAAAGACGTCTTTGTTCTTTTATTAAACTAAATGGCTCTTTATTGATCGTCTCCACAGCAGCATGTCATTCTGTCTCTACGTGCAGCGTTAACACGTCTCCGCTCGCCGTCTCGCACGCCGCAGAGCTCCGATGCCGGATGTAATTCAAACCTAATATAAAACAATGGAGAAGTTTAACACACGATATATATATATATATATATATATATATATATATATATATATATATATATATATGTTGTAGAAGCACACAATTTGCAACATTTTATCCACCACACTGTCTATCTGTATGTGCCAATACAAACAAATACTGTTTCAATGTATTAATTGGCTTCACATTTCTGGCCTTTTCTGCAAATGCTGCCCCTATGGAAGCTATTATTCTGTTATCATAACTGTATGTTCACTAATGAATCTGACAACAAAATATTTTCATTGATATTAGATTAGCAGTAATGCTGGTTTCCTGGTCTTCTGTTGAATCTGCTCAGGGAAGTCATCCGTCGAGGTCTGGAGGAGCTCTACAGGGTTCTTCCAGGGGGAGACACCTTCATGCACGAGGGCATCCTGAGGGTGAGAGGCTGGCAGCGGCTTCATCTGAGCCCCGGCTCCAGAACAACCATCACACAGGCCAGAGGGCTCTGTGGTGGTAGATCATTGAGGAGTTTCTGTCTGCACTGCATGGTAACAGAAAGATAGTCCGCTGTTTCAAACCAACCCTTCTTTTTTTTTTACAGGCCAGTGAACAGATATACTACGGAAACACTGAAAGTGCGTATGACTTTTATTTAATAAGACTAAATTCTAGTAATTTGGAATAAGACAGAACTTTTGATACATACATTAATAATCAATTAAATCAATCTATTTAAGTGTATATTTACTTATAAATAATGTAATTATATATTTATATTAGGTCAGCTGTTCTCAACCCTGTTTTTTTTCTTTCCATTAAAAAAACATGTGGCTTCAGGCTTACACATTAATAACATCACACAACCTGGTCCCAGCTCAAGGTTATCAACCCAATAAAGGGCTTTTAGTTGAATTTATATAATTTCAAAGTGTCACAAAACAGGTTATTATATACTGCATTGTTTGGATTTACTTCTTCAGTTGGAATTATCTTTGTGAAGGACTCTATTAGTGTTGCAATAAGAGGAATATAACTCATATTTGATTTGGATTCCATCAGAAAAGCAATTAGATTTAGCATTAAAACCTTAATAATGCCGCATGGTTATTTCCAATGGAAGATGAGATAAGGATGTGAAATTGCAGCAGAGCTGACTAAATCCTTTATGTCTGCAGGTTATCGCACCGCCAGTGTTATCATAGCTCTGACGGATGGAGAGCTGCACGAGGATCTATTTTACTACGCTGAGAGAGAGGTGAGAAAGATGAAGAGGGATTAGATGGGTCACACACAGTATAACCAGGTGAACCAGTGGCTGAGATGGGATGAATCAAACATTGACTGCCTTACATCACCAGGTTCAGCTCCCTAAATAGTCTAGAAAATGAATTTCAAAGCATGTCTGTCAGATTTATAAATCTGAGCCCAGTCGTTCTCCTCACAGCTGCAATGTCTATCTACTGATGTAGTTGCTGCTCATAACAGTAGTATACTGCAGGTAAAGGTGTGTGAAGGCCAATGGATATAATCCGCTCTGAGTGCCCTCACACATGTCGACAACACGGATGAGGGAGGTTTACGTTCCAGTTGGCGGCCGTGGGAGGTCTCACTCTGACAAAAGCCACAGGCGGCAACATAAACTGAGAATAAGTCGTATTCTGTGTGGCATTCAGACATCTGTGTGGCATTTCGATTATTATACGACGTCTGTATAACATTATTCACGGAGAACACGGTGTTGCTCAACTTCTCGTAAAAAATCTCGACAAACACAAACCTTTTCTGACTTTGTCGTGGATGATGTTTTGCAATGCAGAGGTGTAATTAAACCCAGGTGCTTCTTCCTGTTTTTGCTGTGAATCTGTGCACACTTTGACAGGCCAACCGCTCCCGGAGTCTGGGCGCCTCTGTTTACTGCGTAGGGATCAAGGACTTCGATGAGACACAGGTTGTTGTTTTGTTTGTTTTAGTCCGTAGCTTTATGTTTCGTCTCATCTTCAGCGAGTGAAATGGAAAGCAAGAGTTCAAATGTGAAGCTTTAAAAATCAAACTTTTAATTTGTAAATATTGAAACCAGTGTATTTGAGTACTTAGAAGTGATTTGCATTACTTTAACATACGATGAAAACACGTAGCAAATAAGCCCTGGGACTGACAGCTTTTCCCAGACAGTAAAAGTTTAAGAGTTCCAACAAGGACATGGGAAGTTCATCAAATTATTTACATATTTTGGAGCCTAAAGATTATAGTGTGAGACAAGAAAACTGCTATTCTCCATTATGTAGAGTGACAATTGTTTAATTTGTCTGTGTTCATATAAGCCACACGTGCAATCAATTATGCTGTAAACTTAACTCATTATTAAGTGTGCAGTTGTCACTTCAGATTGTAATAACTTGTCTCCTCTACAGTTGGCAAACATCGCTGATAGTAAGGACCATGTGTTCCCAGTAAATGATGGATTTGAGGCCTTGCAAGGGGTCATTGACTCGGTGAGTACTTCAGTTGAGCCCACACACCTGTTCTAAGGAGATACCATTTCCAAAACGTGTAAGGGGTAAATACTTTGTGAAAACCAAAAGCAAAATCCCGGACGTTTTTGGAATCCCTGCGGGACGCATTTTTTAGGTTTCAAAAACAGGACATGTCCGGGAAAACCGAACGTCTGGTCACCCTAATTTATGGCGCCAGGTCACCGAACCGTCTCTAAACTGGGGGGTCGAGTGGTGGGGGGGTTCCAATGCCAACATCTATGTAGACGGTGGTGGTGATTCCAATCGACGCACTCAAGCACATCGTTTCTGACGTAGAGGAACCACAACAAGCCGCGGGAGTTGTTTATTCACAGCGTTTTTGTGTTGGGAGACATGCCAGATACCCAATCTAACATATAGAAGCACTAAAAAAGTGGAATTTTCATAATATGTCCCCTTCAATGTTCTTCCAAATCACTTCCATCACTTCGTCTTTAATTTATTAACTCGCTGCTCAAAGAGTAAACAGGAAACAAGACAACGACAGATTTAATGCAGGTGAAGTTATTCCATGGATGGAGCCCGACCAGAGAAACACTTCCAGGAAAACCTTCCGTGACGATCCTGCTTTTGAACATCACGACGGACGTCTGGCCGAACTCGATCAAAGCGTGTGTTGTATCTCTTGAGACCCCCCTCAGTGGTGTTTACTCACATTTGTCTTGAAAAATAAGAAAACCAGTTTGGCGTGTGGGACTGTTGTTGCTGGGGAATGAAGTTTGTTGAGCAGAGTTAAAGGTCAGACAACTGTCATCTGGAGCAGATTAGCCACCAACTCAAAGCGTTTCTTCTCATTTATTTATATTACCACTTGCACATAATCTGCACTCTTCTGCTTTGCACTTCTGGTTAGATGCTAACTGCATCTCGTTGCACCAAGACTTGTACTTTGTGTAATGACAATAAAGTTGAATCTAATCTAATCTAATGTAATTCATATCAGCGGAGCAGTGGGTCATGAATCAGTTTTCTTTGCCTCCAGGATATATTTGAGTACGGATTTATTTTAGACAACACAAATGAGAGTAGATGAAAACGTCAAGGCCTGAAACCACAGTGGCAGGAACTTAGTTAATGGGCACATAAAAGAGTCGATAGTCCAAAAGAGATCGTTGGTGAGTTTGAAGGAGCAATATACAAAATTCAGAGCATTGACATCAGAACTATCATGAAATGAGATCGCTCCATTGTCTGAGTATTGCTGCTAGACTGTTAAAAAGGTTTCCTCCTAATTTCCTCAGATCCTGAAGAAGTCCTGTATCGAGATCCTGGCTGCAGAGCCCTCTAGTATCTGTGCAGGAGGTAAGACAAGAGGGATGGACTTCCCGTTGATCCTAGGCCTCTTAATGCATGACATCAGACAGGAGCACGTCTAAGTTAACCCATATCGGCACCGCAAGATAAAAAATAACGTCAACGCCAATCCTGGATATAGAGCAGATGAAAATACGATTGTGCCAACGTCGGCTAGAGCTACAGTATTTCTTTTAAATGGGGACTGTTAAATGTCGAATTCCAACCAAAACGGCTTCTCTGTAGTTAAGGCGGCCAGAATGTGGAGTTTAATTACCACGGAGAATTGGAGAGTTTAAAAAATAAATTGAAATTGTGTCTGACGATATGATTGAAGGACAATTAGATGTCGTCATTGAGTTAAGAGACACTAGCAGTGGCCAGCATTGGTACCAATGTCAAGCACTAGTGGTTATTGAGAAGTTTAGCTGTTACCCTCAATTCAAGCTTAAGGTACATGCATTTTTAATTCTTGGTGTGTTATCTGTGTTTCTCCTCTTCTTGCTCAGAGTCCTTCCAAGTGGTGGTGAGAGGAAATGGATTCCTCCACGCCCGAAACGTCGACAAGGTCCTGTGCAGCTTCCGCATCAACGACACCCTCACCAAGAGTGAGTGAAACATGGCTGAACAGTGTGGAAACAGTCGGATGTAATACATATACTATGTACACATTGAATCAAAGCTGGTCCCTTACAACAAAAACAGATAAATTGTTTGCGGGCAAATTGTAAAATTCATATAAATTACACTTAATTGAGCTTCTGAAAAAGCCAAACACAAAGTCACAGCTTGAATCCCCGAAGATTAAGCAAAAAGCTTTTGTTGTTGTTGTTGTTGTTATAAACTCAATGTCCCAGCTTTGAAGGAAGCCAGAAAAAAGAGATTAAGAAAAAACACACTCTAGCTAGAAGAGGGGAAAGGCCTGAAGGATACGACCACTACGCCCACGGTCTTTTACTGGGGCTTCACTGTCATAGTAGTTCAAACCACTTCCTATCAGGCACGCCACAGGAGCTGCAGGCGGTGCCGGTCCAATTGAAGAGCGACATATCCTCCAGCATTGAAGAGCAGACGCCATGTCGGCTCCTCTCTGGGAGAAGTGGTGAACACACGTATGACCTGACGACATCTCTATGTCTTTCTCAGTCAACTCAAGTTCATTGAGTCCATATAGTTAAGGGACTATTTTGCTTCTCTTCAATGGTTATTTTGCTGAGGCCATCAACTTTCACCACAGGCGCCTTTGCACTTCAAATCACATTTGTTGTAAACAAAGTCAAGTTGTGTCATATTAATGAAACATTAAGGATTCCTCAGAATCATAATCATTTATGCAACATCCAAGTTCCTTCAAACAAACAGCGGACATGGAAACAATTTGAGTGAAATGATCTCCTTATGTCAATCCCATTGTGCAATCCTCCTCCAGATTCATTCACTTCTCAAGATTGTTGACACAATCCTCTGGAAGTTGTTAACTAAATATGATAATCAGGGCAGGGCAGGGTTAGCTCATCTGGAGGTAAATATGTGTTGTGTACTATATGAGGAAAACCATTTATTTTCTCTCTATTACATCTTAATGTCCCCACAGACTCCCCAGCATATGTAACGGCATGTGTTGAGCGGATGAATCAATGTTTGAGTTTGAGCCTCCAGGAAAAAGTAGCAGCAAATACATTCGGGCCGGCTTGGATTGGGCCGGTCCCTGAGCCGCCCGTGGCTTTGGTGACGTTTCCATGGACCATATTCAACAGAGTGAATCAGAGCTGTCGCACTTTCAGATGTTCACTTCACACTTATCGTCGCAGAATAATTCAAAATTGCAATATCTATAGAAAATGTATTTATTGTGCATTTTTTCTCTCTCTTTTTTTTGGGCAAATTAATTCGCACTCACTATATAGATTTGTTTCCAATTACATGTGTATTAGTAACATAACAATAATATATATATATATATATATATATATATATATATATATATATATATATATATATATATATATATGTGTGTATTGGACAGTTGGTGAAGCAGAATATATATATATATATATATATATATATATATATATATATATATATATATATATATATATATATTTATATTTATATATTTATATATATATATATATATATAAATAAATATAAATATATATATATATATATATATAAATATATATATATATAAATATATATATATATATATATTTATATATACATTATAATATTCTAGTAGTTGAAAGAGCCACCAGAGTCCGTCAATAAAGCTAAATAGCTCCCCACACTCTCATGCCAAGTACCAAAAAAAGTGGCTGCGGCGAAGGTATGCGCTCTACCGAGTGTCCGTTCTAATTTTAAACAGTACTTTTAATGAATGAACCTAATGGTCAAAGTTGATCCCCGGCTACTCGTCTTGTCTGCAGCTCACAGTAGAACGTGACCTCTCTCTTGACTCGGGGAGTAAACAGTCCAGTAACACCTCCTGACATGGACTCTGTGGCGTCTGCCAGACGTTTTATCCTCGAGGGATTTATAAGGTGGAAATCTGCAGAATCCGTCCCCCTCAGCTTTTTACACGACTCACTGTAATGCGTGCTTTAAAAGGCTCTCGGGTCTTTTCGGCACGCTTTAATCGCGGCCATCCTGAGTGCAAGGTGGGAGCAGAGATGAACTCTGAGTGGGAGCACGGCGTCTCCAGAGAAGAGTCGCGCCCCATGCGGCTGCTTGTGTCGATGGGTTCGGTTCTGCTCTCCGCCTGCCAGCACAAACAAACAGGCCTGCAGGGTGATGATGAGCGGCTTTGTTGAAAGCCAGCTGGATCTGGATGTGCATGAAAAACAAAAGCTGTAGCGGTAATGGTGTTTCTAAAAGTCCTGCAGATGTCTTCAGACAGGAGGCAACACAACAAAGTTACAGTGAAAGTGTGACATCATTCAATTTATGTGAACATGAGCATACTCAATGAATTGCATTACATTACATGTCATTTAGGAGACACTCTTATCCAAAGCGACTTACAATGGGTCATGTGTCATTATCCAGTAAATAAACTAATACTGTAAGCAGGCTAAATAATGACATCATCTGAAAGGTGATTCTGTTATTTATTTATTGGTCAAACCGGTTCAGAAGCTTTAGATGTGAGTGAAAACGACTGACTGTTACGAAACTGGAATGTCTGGCTGATTCTTCTTCTTCATGACTTCCTTCCCATCTTCCTCTCCAGTGGTGAAGCCTCTGGTTGTCGAGGATACGTATCTCCTCTGCCCCGCACCTATCCTTCAAGAGGAGGGGATGTAAGTCATCAAATAAATGCAGAGTTTCATATGACACCGTCTACTAAATGACACACGTTCTTTCTCTTTCTTTTTCCAGGGCAGCAAACCTTTACGTCAGCATGAATGAAGGTCTCAGTTTCATCTCCAGTTCAGTTACCATTTCCACTGTGGGCTGCGTAAGTACAATATAACGTACCGCCATCTCTGTCTTTGAAACCTAGTTACCTTTGCATTGAAAATGCGGAAGGTAATGTTTTGATCGCCGTGTATTTGTATGCGAGTGTTATTTGCATAAGTCAAAAAGTATTAAAACGAATCGCATGAAATTTGGTGGGATGATTGGTTATTATCCGGGGACCATTTGATTAGATTTTGGGATCGATCGGTTCAAAGGTCAAGCTCATGAAAAGGTAAAAATCTTACTTTCACATTAGCACGGTCAATTTGTATCCAATTGTCATGCAACTGATGCCAACATGTTCATAATTCAATGCTCAATCTTGTGATATGCGAAGGTATGCGCTCTGGCGAGTGCCCGTTCTAGTTCATTTGTGTAATGGTACACTATGAAGAGGGGCTTTTATTATGCTCTTCGTTATTTCTTATTTCATTATTTTTCAGCCCAAGTCCGCCACTGCTAACAGAACAATAGACAACAAACTAGTAAATCTAATCCAAAACAGTGTAATACAAATTCGGGATGATAAATACATATGTTAGCGTCAGCAGATTCCCTTGAAGAGCATCTTTCCTTTTTTTGTTCTTTTTGTGTGTGTTTGTTACCAACAACTATTTGATTGACAGAAAACAACACGGGTATTGAATTATACAAGTAGGCTGCGATGTTGTTTCAGAATGTACTTAAAGTGCCTTTTCTCTGCAGGGTGTATTAGTGGCTACCCACATTGTTGTAGTTCTATGTCGAGTTGTCTCATCACAAAAACATTGAACAGATTGTGAAGCCCTTTGGAACAAATTTGTAATTCGTGAGAATGGGCTATCCAAAATAAACGGAATTTAATTGAATTCAATTACATCACATTACATCACATGCCATTTAGCAGACGCTTTTATCCAAAGCGACTTACAATAAGTGCATCAACCTAAAGTATAAACTAAGAACAACAAGAATACAGAAAGTAACATTTCCTCAACATAGTCCAACTACAAAAGTACCATAATAAGAGATATTTAAGAGCCACTGAAGTGATAATCTGTGTTTTAATCCAGATGTAGTCGGAAAAGATGTGTTTTTAGTTTCCGGCAAAAGCTGTAGAGACTTTCTGCTGTCCTGATGTCAGTGGGGAGCTCGTTCCACCAATCAGGAGCCAGGACAGCAAACAGTCTAGACTTCAAGTGATTAGCTCGAGGTCCAGGAGTCACACGTCGGTTGGCTGTTGCCGGGCGGAGCGAATGTGCCGGGGTTTTGAAATGTGAAATTGTTTGAAATGTTCTTGGGCGACTCCGACTCCAGCTTATAGCGTGTCGTCCTCCTCCCCAGAGATGGAAGAGCATCTCTCCAAAGAAAGCCAAAAGCCCAGAGAAGTGTTTCATGGTGTGTTCGGCGCTCTCCATGTTCAGAGAGTCTGTGTTGACGTTTCTGTCTGTCACAGTCTGACGGGACCATGCTGGCCATCGCTCTGCTCATCCTGATGCTGCTCCTGGTGCTGGCTCTCCTCTGGTGGTTCTGGCCTCTCTGCTGCACCGTGGTGAGTTCTCTTAAACACGAGTGCAATAACAACACGCACACATGCTGCTTCACAGACAGCTCCTGGTCTCCTCTCCACATCGGGGATGGCTTCAAACACTTTGAGAATGAAGCGATAGTGCCTTTGAAAAACAAAGATGTCTTTTCCAGGTCCGTTTTGTGTGGCTACGGCCCCCCGAAGGCATCTTATTAACCTAAACAACATTCCCACGGTGAGACGGCTAGAGTCTAGGGGTCAACAAGGGTGTAGAAGTCCCTTTGAAGTCCTGCAGCTGAAACAGCCAGCAAAGGTCAAGGTGGCCGGGTGAAGGCGTGTTGAAGTAATTATGCCGCTGTTTGGATCATTTGTGTTTCCATAGGTCACAGCAGGTGACCTCCGAGTCTTACCTCTTAATAGTGTGTCAGTATATTCACTGGCAGACCTAAAGTCACACATTCATCAGTAATGAGGATGAGTAACTTCCATTTCCAGCGCGAGGTGTGGGAGGAAAGACTCAAATAAGCGGTTTTGGTTTGAGATTGTTGTTACGATGAGATTTTGAGAAGCACGATAACTTACGATAAATAAAGATGAGAAGTAGAATAGAATAGAAATATACTTTATTAATCCCCAATGGGAAATTTGTTGACAACAGTAGCAGCACCGATAAAACTAAACACAATAAAATATAAGAAAGTATAAAAGTATAAGAAAGAAAGAAAGTGATTGTGCATAAAGTAAAGTGTGCAAAGTGAAATATAAAATACAAAATAAAATAAAATAAAATATATATGTATATATACACAACATATATGTAATACGTAATACAGCACTGTAAAATTAAATTATATATATATATATATATATATATACTATAAGTACTATAAATATACTATAAGTACTATAAGTACTTTCATGACAGTCATCGGATCTGGTACCAGGTAAGAAATCATGCCTGAGCCATTATTTAGACAGTAAGGCAACTTCCTTTTCGCAATATTGCAGTGAACTCTATTTTAAAGCCACTTGCTGTCAGAGTCAGTGTTATTTCTCCCTTCAGTGAAGAGTGCATAGTTCCTCTTCAGAATCCAGTCCAATGTTTCCAGCGCTGGAAACCGGAAAGTCGAGAGCTGCCAGAGAGAGATGTCAGCTTTTACAACATGGCTGTCCCTCCCTTTACTTTCTTTCTGTACTTGTCCATTAAGTTACAAAATTGAGTCTGTGCAGTAACTCTGTTTAGGAAAGCGATGAGAGGTTACCATGGAAATCATTTAGTTTTCCAAGATTTGAAGAAGCATTGAGAGCATGGCATCACCCTAAAATAAGAGCAAAGAATACAGAACTTGAGAGCCTTTCAGTCTTCCCTTTACCTCAGAACCGTACATCTGGATAGCAGGTTTGTAGGTCGGTGCATCGCTCTGCTTTAGTGGAGACCTGGATGGAAGAACACTTTTCCTCAGCGGTGTGTTGTTGTGTCACCGTTGTGTTGCACACAGAGGACACATTGCAGTGACACACGGACGATATGAACATCTATTTTGATACATGCGTCTGCAACGTACACGGTCTTCCAATGAATGACAAAACCTTCCCCCACCCCATCCTCCTCCCCCTCCTCCTCCTCCTCCTCCTCCTCCTCCTCCTCCTCCTCCTCCTCCTCCTCCTCCTCCTCCTCCTCTCATGCAATTGATTCCCTCCACAGATCATCCATGAACCCCCACCACCACCTCTGGAGGAGAGTTCGGTATGAGCCGCATCGTCTCCACTCAATCTGTTTCTTAAGACTGCGAAGAAAAGATATTTCTTTGAGATTAAGTGTTAGGGCTTTTAAATCACTTCTTCTTAAAAAACATTTTTATAAAACAGATTTTAAGTGATCTATTCTTTTTATGCAGAACTTTGGTTCCCCTAATTTAGTTTGTCTGTTTTTAATTTATTTGTAATTTATTTTTTAATTTTAATTTTTTTTAATTTTAATATATACTTTTAAATGTAATATTATTTTGCTTTGACTCTCTGTGGAGCACTTTGTAAACATTGTTTTTAAAGGTGCCAAATAAATAAAGTTATTATTATTATTAGGTTGTGTATCTTTAACCTCAATGACCCAAAAAACAATTCATTCTTGGTATAAATCTCATTTATAATTCATTCAATGAGAGTTAACGCCCTCCTCAAATAACACTGACATCTTCACTTTTACCACGTTCCTCCCTCTAAGACTTTAATTCAGGATTTCCAAATCCCTGCCCTGGAGCTTTTTAGGACCTTCAGCAACATTTTTGTGAAATTATTCTGACAAATAACACCATTTCACATTAATTTGATCAGCAGATTAAAGTAGTTAAAATACATTTTACCTGCCCACATTTACAATGCAATAACAGCAAGTCACAATGCGACTGTGGGACACTTTATAATGTATTTATTCGCACGAATTAAGCAGACAGTTAGGTTTAACATGGTTAAGTTATTCCCAAAGCAGACTCCATGGCGGTGGGCTTTGTAATTCCTGTAATCTGACAACTAGAACAGAGGGGACACGCATAAGGACGGCTTTCTTTGGGGGAGGGGAGAGAGATATTTACTGGTGACCAGCGAGAGGGGATGTGTACCAGGTCGTGTTTATTTGGTGTGTATGTGAAAACAGTGAAAGATAAGCTTGTTTAATGGTTTATTAATACGTCACAATAAAACGTACTTCCTGTCACTCCCCCATAGGACGAGGAAGACTCTGACACCCCGAAGAAGAAATGGCCAACTGTAGACGCCTCGTACTACGGAGGAAGAGGAGTTGGGGGAATCAAAAGGATGGAGGTTGGACGAAATAAACCATCTGTTGTGTTAACCAATAAGAATGAGAGACTTACAATAAACCTGATAAGATGTTTACACACTGGGTTATTAAAAAGGGATTTTGATTGATTTAAGACCACCTCACTTTCAGATTCTTTGTCTGAAGATTGTATTTGTAATCTTGTGTTTTTAGGTTTGTTCTTAACATCAGCATCATCAGGACTACAGAGGAAAAATAGCCTCTTGGCTAACTTTGGCACATTTACTAAAATGTTTTTTTAACAATGTGCACTGTCCCTTATTACATAAACTCAGTAAAAACATTTTTTTTAAAGATAGATTAACCTTTAAAAAAAAATATATATATTTTTTTTTTTTTTGTTTTCTAGGCACTTTCAACCAAAAATCCCTTTATTTGCACATACACTGAAAGTAGGCATCTCATATATGTTTCCTGGCCGTCTTTAAAGGCCGTGTGTGGAGCCGTCATGCATCTCTGACTCTACCTCCGTCATCAGGTCCGCTGGGGGGAGAAAGGCTCCACCGAAGAAGGAGCAAAGCTGGAAAAGGCCAAAAATGCCAAAGTGAAGATGCCTGACCAGGAGTATGAGGAGTCCACCACACGCATCCTCAACAACGGCATGCGCAAACCCTCGGAGCCACGCAAGTGGTACTCACCCATCAGGGTAAGGAACCAGCAGGAGGGAAGTGGCTGGGGAAGGTGTTAGATAGATAGATTGATTGATTGATTGATTGATGATTGACTGACTGATAGATAGATAGATAGATAGATAGATAGATAGATCCTTTATTAATCCCCAAGGGGAAATTTGTTGTCACAGTAGCAGCACCAATAAACTAAACACACAAGAATAAAATATAAAAAACAGGGATGAAAGATATAGATATATACAAGTAAAATAAAAAATGAAGAACATATATATATATATATATATATATATATATATATATATATATATATATATATATATATATATATACAAATATAATACTAATGACTGCAGTGTAAATTAAATTAAATATAGACAGAGTGTGCAAAATGCAAAATGTGTGTATATGAGTGCAGTGTAAAGGAAATGTGTGAAGTTTGGTGTGGGAACGCTCTTTGAAGTCTCGCTGATGACAACAATAAAAACTGCCAAACATTTTGAAATAATGAATTTCAATAAACACATTAAGAAAATGGTGAAGGACTTGCAATATGTTTGTTTGAAGAAGTCTATGAATATAGCTGTGGTCATGTTAATGTAATGTATCTAAGCGTTCATGGTTTGGGGCTGTGCTGGGATAAATCTTTTGAATGCATTGAAAGAAAGCATTTGATAAAAATGACTCCACCTTCGGGATATTTAAGTGTTGAGGTCATAATGCGTAGGTACTGGCACACAGTCCCTTCCTCCAAGGCCAGCATGGGGTTAAAAGAGTCACTCCGATTCATGCAGTCAGCGGGGGATTGCTAATAGAAAGCAGACTTCTGTTGGACTGACCTCCAGGGAGCAGAGCTGCACAGCCAGCTCTTTTGTGAGGAAAAACAGCTGCAAGTTCTGCCCTTATCCTCAAAGTATTTGCTGTGTTTAAAAGCTAAGAAGATTTAATTCACGATGAACTGAAACCATCTCAGTGCGTCGATATGAGTCGGGTAATAACGGTCATGTAACTGCAGCTCCAGTAACAACAGGGTTGATAACAGAAACTTGATTGAAAACAAATAAAAAAGTAATTTTGAGATGAATGAAATGGTGTTAAAGTTTGATTTCCTCTCTGTTTCAATAGAGCAAGCTGGATGCATTGTGGGTACTTTTAAGAAAAGGCTACGACCGCGTGTCTGTGATGAGACCTCACCCGGGTGACAAGGTAAGAACAACTCAAAATCTACACACAAGTATGAATCAGCTTGGATCGTATGGATTGATGTGAGGCGTTGGCGTGCATTAGCATTTGGCAAAAGAGGCGATTGTTTTGTATCTGTAAATATTGAGAAAACAGACCAGCTGTGAGTAACAGTGCACAGCAGAGAGGCTCATGGGAAAACTTGTGTTGAGTTAGGATTTAGACTCCGGTGTCTGGCTACAGTAGACTGAAATGTCTGGGGAGGCAATTATAGAAAAGCAAATGTAATTCCTCAAAGGCCAGCTGGTGTGTGTATGTGTGTGTGTGTGTGTGTGTGTGTGTGTGTGTGTGTGTGGGGGGGGGTAACAGTGCTGTGACCTCCAGTGTTGGCAGCTGACTAATTGTGGGATTTACAAGTGTTGAAAAAACAAGCCTGGGGAAGTCTGTATTATAATATCTCATTCGCATGAGATTATGTAAAGCTTATTTTTTCCTTAAGGATGAAATGTTGATCTAAGAGCAATCATTCTCCTGAAAGTAAAGAGATGATAAAGTAGCGTTTAACGCAGCTGCAGAGCCAGACGGTGTTGGAAAGATCTGACATTGGGATATTTCCTTTATCGGCTGCTTTATATTGCAATATAAAACAAACAGGAATATTCACATTCAAAAGCTATATTTTAAAGTTAAATGCATGAATCTGTGGCACTTTGAAAGCAGAATTAAAAAGCTAGATAAACAATCATGTTCTCTAGTTCACAATGTAAATGCTCTTCAAACAGTTAACCAAATAACAGAACATTTACTCAATTAAATTAAATATTTTGGGAATAGCATGCTGGTAGTAGTAGAAGTATAAAACAAGCCCCCAAGACGATGTTAAAGCCAACATTATTGGCAATATTTCCGAGGTAAAATCACTTTTTCTCCTTTATTTTGCCGGTTCAGTCAGGAAGGCTGAGAGGAAATTACACAAAGTTGAAAGTATTTGAAAAACTTAAAAAGATTCAAGGCTTTTTTAGATGGGGAAGCTACAGCAAACAGTGAAGCTACAGCACGCCACACGGATAGAGTCAAATAGTGTGTTAGATTATGCAATATAGTTGTGAAATATTTCCATCTATTATGTCTGTGCAGCTATTAAAATATGAATTAGTCACTCAATGCAAGCGTTACATACCCACAAGATAAGTTGTGGTGACATCTCACAGAAGGCAGAAGTACAATGTGTTCCATGTAATGTACTTTAATGTAATGGACCAACTGACAACTCATCTGACTACATGCCAGTGGAGCAGTTTACAGTGTTGTGACTTCTTTCATGCTCATTTTAGGAATCACGTGTCCTCTTAGTTTTATGATCTAATCCAGTGTAAGTCAGTTTGCTACGCTTTGGCACATGGCGGTCAAGTTATATAATGCATACTAAACTAGCCACAATGGGCAGTAATATTGTTTGTGTTATAGTAACAAGTTGGTACATTAAAAAACTAGAACGGGCACTCGGTAGAGCGCATGCCTTCGCATATCACAAGATTGAGCATTGAATTATGAACATGTTGTCATGAGTTGCATGCCAATTGATAGAAATTGACCGCGCTATGGTAAAAAGAAGATGTTGACCTTTTCATGACCTTGACCTTTGACTCGATCGATCCCAAAATCTAATCAAATGGTCCCCGGATAATAACCAATCATCCCACCAAATGTCATGCAATTCGGCGACTTCTTCTGGCATCTTTCCAGAGTGATCTAATGAACCCGTGTCTGTTTGCTAATCAGTCAGCGAGGCCGGCGTCCAGGTAACACGCAGTGCAGAGTCTCATCGCCCTGTCACACAACATTCAGGGTCACATCCTTTACCCCCGAGAACAGTAAGCAGCCTCCAGCCCTGTAATCAGAAGTGTACGAGCGAGTCCCCCGCAGGGTAACTCTCTTCATTAGTGCACTGGAGGAACAGCTCGGCCCGAGTATATTGGATGTAAACAAACGTGTTCTGGTTGTGATTAGGAGTCTCTTGTCAAAGCCTCGCTTTTATAACTTCCCCTAAATAAATGCAGCCGTTGTGTGGAGGAGGCCCGCTGGTCCTGCTGCCCGCCCGGATGAAACCCAAGTCCGGTTACCGTAACATGTCATTTATTTATGAACCTCTAAAAACTGGGGAATATTGCAATTAGTAAAGGAATCAAACAGGCACGACGCAGCGGGGTAACGACTCAAAATCACTCTAAGAACGCTTTAAACGGCTATTTCTGTATAAACTGCTCACCATGTTTTTCCTTAAATTATTGTTATATCGCTTTCCTCCAAGGTGAACAAAGAAATTTCAAATGGTCCAAAAACAGAGTAAATCCTATAGGTTTATAGCGTCTTATAAAGATTAACGTCAAAACCATATCACAACGTCGGTTCACAAACTCGTGCAGAATAATAAAAATCCTGTGTATTCTGTCCGCTTATTTGACGGGGCAGTTCGACCTAAGAGTCCGCTAGTGAGTTAAGAAGTTGGCGAATATGCATCTTTGGAAAATACTAAACACGATTGGATTCTTGGATTATACTAAGTTAAGAGAAAGTTTGTATACCAATGTTTTCATATCGTTTTTCTGGCCTCCATTTTCGGGAGACCGAGCCATGCGGGACAACAGCTTTCAGCAAGAAATCAAGGTCATTTTAAGGTTATTCTTTTATAGTCCACAATGTCCGCCACCCACTAAACTAAAGGAATACGACTGTTTCTGTCTCAGAGGTCACGTCGCCCCGCCGGTGGATGAGAGAGCAGCGCTGGCATCCCTGTCGCTCCGCTGCAACTCCCTGATCCTCGTTTCTGAAATGTGATAGTGGCTCTAGCACAGCCTCCCTCTGGTGTTGAGTTGGGGGGGGGGCTCCCAGTAGAGCAGACAATGAATTCCCTTGTGATTGAGAAGAGGTCTGTTGATATTAAAAGTCACGTTGGTCTAGTAGACAATAGGAATGTGGAAGTTTCTTCCCTTTTTTCCCCCTGAAGGGTTGTTTGGGAGTTGTTCCTGATCCGATGTGAGGTCAAAGGTCAGGGATGTCTATGCGTACAGATTGTAAAGCACTCAGACACATTTGTAATTTGTGAAAATGGGCTATACAAATAAACTGAACTTAATGACAATGTTGTGTATTGTCTATGCTCTAAAATCCGGTCTGACTTCTAAATTCCAGGGCCGATGCATGAACTTCACCCGCATCAAGTCTCCCATCTACAACCCTCCCGGCGGGACTCCGCCCCCACCGCAGGGCAGCCTCCCCCCGAGCCCCAGCAGCCCTCCGTCATCTCCGACGTTCTCCTTCTCCACCCTTCCACTACTGCCTCCGACACCTCCGTCCACCTACTCTCCCATTTCCCCTCCCCCTTACACACACCCTCCCACCCCTCCCCCCTGTTCCCTGCCTCGTCTTCCACTGGTACCTCCTCCGGCGCGAGCCCCTCCACCTGCCCGCCCACCACCTCGCCCTGGCCTCTAGAGCTCCCAGAGCAGACGGGAGAGAGTTTTACTGAATATAAAAATGTACCTCCGGAGTCCCACCAACATTCAGCACACGGCCATCTTCGATGGTACCTGCGAGGAGCGGCGAGCGGCGTGTGCCACACTCAGCCTTCCTGTCTTGTGAAGTGGACCAGCGAGGACTCGTCTTCAGCTATTTGTCTGCAGTGACTTTTGTACACATTTAGCCCGACAGTGCAACGGCTCGGATGCTTGAATTACACAAACATTCCCTACAAATGAGGTCATGCGGGCCGGCTCTAAATTATTTTCCTCCTCGATCCTCGGAGCTGCTTCAGGCCCCGAGTCCCTTCAATGTGTACGCAAGATTAGGCAAATCCTGACCGGCTTGAAGTAATGCTTTAACTCAGAGAGCACAGTCACATTAAAAATGAGCAAGACACTCAAATATGTGCCTTTGTTATTTCATTATAAGAGATAAAAGACTTGCAAATGTTCCAAATACAACAGATTTAGAATATCAGAGACACATTTTTTGAAATCTTGAATGTTGAGTAATTGCATGCAATGTGTGAGTTGATCCGTTGTAACATTTCTACCTTGTTGGTCCATAAATGCTTTTTGTCTTTGTACTTTGTTGAGAAAAACACATTTTCCATTTTTGAGTTTACAGTCATTGGTGATAAACACACGTCCTCTAAGCGTATTGAAACAGCCACTCAACCCACGGAGAGGTTTACTGTAAATAATAATTTTGATATAAACGTGTGTTCAGATATTTGTGAATGTGTGCATGTGTCGAAAAGAAAGAGACAATTTGTGACAGCCTGTTTAATCAACTTAAACAAAGTGATTTGGCTTAATTTGCACCTGATGCTTCCAGTTCCTCGGAGCGTGGGACGTGACAGAAGCGCGCCGCTTCACGGCTCAGACAAACGTCAGTAAATGGGGTCAAAGGTTAATATGAGGCTATTCTTTGATGAAGTTCAGAGGAGTCTCGGCAGAATGCAGTACGGATTGCGTGCTCATTTTTCACTATAACTCTTACATAAATGTCATGGCGAAACTGAAAATACCGTATGTACCTCTCCACCAATACAGTACAGTGTGTAGACACCTTTGTTGGTTTCATTCAAAATGAAAGTAAACAATCAAAGTATCTTAACCCTCCTGTTACCTTTAGGTTCACTTTGACAAACATATAAGAAATATCAACTTTTTATATAGTTAAATGGCTATTTAGGTAGTCAACAAACAAACATAAAGTACCTCACACTTAAACTTGGGAAACAATATTAATTCTAATCATTTTCTGGAGGTTTTAACTGCTAGGGGCAAATTGACCCGGAGGGTAAAATGTGTTAGTAAATGTGAAGGTAACAGGAGGGTTAACCCTCCTGTTATGTTCGTTTCTTACATACAGCCGTGATGTTCCCGGGTCAATTTGACCCGGTTATTGTTGAATCATCCAAAAGTGGTCAGAAACCCCCAAATTCTAAAAACTTTAGTTTGTACATCATCACCAACAACATTACTAACAATTAAATATTTTTTAGTGGAATTGAGTGATTCACCCCTCCATAGATCAGAGTTCAATCAGGAGCACTCACTCGTTTTAATGAAAAATACATGTTCTAACAATTTTTTAGGTACATTGAAAACATCTCAATCTAAATTGCATTAGTCTACCATAACATGTATTCTCTCCTAAATTATATTTGCATTTTGTAATTATTTATTTTTCATGGGGTGATGTAGATAAATAGAGAAGAGACACCTGTGCTGTTCAGGGTCATAATGACCCGCCCATTCAAAATCAAGCCAAATGAGTCATAAAGGATTTGTATTGAAAGTAAATGTTAGTTATGTTTATTTTTAGTGTTGAGATGCATAAATTATATGATAAAAGATGACCAAAGGCCAGCACACAGTCACCCTCTTGGTGCAGTCGTATGTATCTGCAGAGTGTAATGTTGTAGGACTTCTCAGCAAACATTTTGTGTGTTTGGCCCCTCCCCTGCGCAGGGAAAAATAAAGGTTCCCGTCAAAATAGTATCTGTATTTCTCACACAGGCGGGGTCGTTAGAAAGAGTGTGTGTAGGTCTGAGATTGGGATGAAACAGGGTGTGTGTCTCTCCCAGTCAGACAGACAGTCTATTAGAAGTACTATACTACATATGTATTAGTTGAGACATGAAAGAAACCCTCACATTAGTGTCCCATGTCCAATAAAGGTTTATTTAGGGGTAAAGTTAGAATATGATAAACATTGTTTGTTCTGTAAAGTGTGCGTCTCATGTAGGATGATGGGCACACAGCAGGATAGAGATGGTTCCCATACCAACCACCTGGTTCTTTTGTTTGAAGTATGAAATGTGTACAACTTTATATATGGGGTTGTGAACGGGGTGTGTGTCCTGATATGTGGGTTTGTGTGTGTGTTAGTGTCTGTGCACGCGTGTGTGTGTGCGTGTTAGTGTGTGTGTATGTGTGTGTCTGTGTTGGTGTGTGTGTGTGTGTTTGTGTTTGTATTGGTGTGAGTTTGTGAGTTGAAACTTGGTGGGAGGGAGTAAGAAAGACTGTCCTACATTTTCAAAGAAAGAAATAGTCTAATCGTGACTCTTTTGATGACTTTTAGCTTCACTTTCACAGCCGGGTCAAATTGACCCGGGAACATCATCTCTGTTATATAAACCTGCAGGGGGGGGGTTGCAAATGCGTGATATTTTTTTTGGATTTTGTTTTACGTTGATTACCCTAAATAAGGTAAGCAGAAGAAGTTTTATAAAGAAAAAGCACTTAGAAGTATTTTTCCTAGATTTTCAAACTTTGAAACGGGCCAATTTGACCCGCAACATAACAGGAGGGTTAAATAGGATTTTTTTTCAAATTTAATTTGTCTTTATATATTGTTCTTGTAAATGCAATTACTGACCAGTAAGCCAGCATGATTTACTCCTGGACCATGTGATTACAGCCACTTTGCTCGGTTCTATCAAAGCCTGGACACATTTGAATAGATCTACAGTTCTCCTCCTTTTTTAAAACTCTACAAAATGTCTCCCACATCCTCTTTATTTCTTAGTATGTTAAGATATAACAATATTCTGCAACACTTATTGAACTGTTGATTATATTTTCTTGTATGATACAATTGGAACTGCCACTGGGATCATCAGGTTCACACAGTGGACAGCGACTGTTTGCAAAACGCAGCTCACTCGCTCCCCGTGATGAAAGAAAGAGAAAAGAATATGCAGAGCATGGCTAACCAACCCCAGATGCTCATATGTTGCGTTATGTCACATGCACGAATGGAGTGAGCTATCGTGGAAAATATTAGACGCCGGCTCATCCTCAGGAAACGTGGACAGGCTGCAGGAAAGGTGTCCTGGAGCTAATCAACTGGGCCTCATCTGGGGACAGACGATGGACGGGACCGAGTGGGACAAGACGCTGCAGCTTCTGAATGTCTTAAAAAAAAGTAACTTAACATTTAATGTTGACAGCATGCAGGGAAATCTTTTTAATTAGGTAGTGAAACAAAATGCACGAAGTCTTTGGGTTTGTTGCCAGCTTTTGTTTGTCCTGCATCTTAAGAATTACAGCAAAGCTGTATAAAATATACTACATAAATATTACATCTCAGATCATAACTATTGCTGAGACTTCCCATATGATACAAAGGGTGGTATTAGTACTTGTACTGAAGTAAAGGATCTGAAGACTACTTCCACCACCTTGTAGTTCTTACTACTTTTTCTGTTGTTTATATACCTTTTCAGTTGAATAATTTACGCTTTTATTGTAAAGGCCGTTCGCAGCAGGAAGTGCTTCTGCTGTTGAAACCCGTGAATTAACGGTGAGGAGACCCCGCAGCGGAAACTAGTCTCACAATCTTTCACATTTTCATCATGGTGAGTATAACGTCAGGTGATCGCGTCATATGTATTAATGTAATCGGGTTTAAGTTGTAGTTCATCGATATGTCTCGTTTTACTTAATCATCTTCTGGTTTACATATAAACCATGTACTAGTACATAGAAACCATGTACTGGTACATATAAACCATGTACTAGTACTACCACCATGTACTAGTATTACAAATACTCAGTGACCTGCTTTCAGAACAAGGTTGTTAAACTCAAATATATTGAAGACTTTTATATTTAATATATATTGAAATGTATATTTAATATATATTCCATTTTATATTTAATATATATTCTATTGTATATTTAATATATATTCCATTGTATATATTTAATATATATTGACTTTTATATTTAATATATATTCCATTTTATACTTAATATATATTTACTTTTATATATTTAATATATATTGACTTATATTTAATATATATATTCCATTTTATACTTAATATATATTTACTTTTATATATTTAATATATATTGACTTATATTTAATATATATTCCATTTTATATTTTATATATATTCCATTTTATATTTTATATCTATAATTTGATTTTTGGGCCCCTAATCAAACGTACAAAACCTGATTTAATATCTATATTCTACTATATTTATACGTTATAATGTATAAGTAAGATTTAAATATTTGTTTAAATAAATAAAATGAATCAATAATATGCCGTGGACCAGTTCTTCGCCCTTGCAGGGCGGTGGGAGGGGTCATGGGAGTTCCCTCATCCAGTATGCTGTGTTCTGTGGACTTGAACCAACACATTAAACCAGCCAGCAGGAGTTACAAGGAAACATACACATGAAAGCAGCTATAATATTCACCCAGAAATATCAGATAATAATAAAACATTTCACTGGTCAATCAATACTTTTACATTAACTACTGATAATAATACTTACATGTTTTTACTTTTGTACGGTTTTGTACCGTGTACAGGGTTTACAAACCCCAAAAACAATAGTCACTGGTGTTATGTTAGGCGTAGTCTCTTTTTGAAACCTGGGTTAAGTTCTTCCCCAGTAAAAAACTGAGATAAACCCGACACCTTAATTTGTTGAAATGTTCTCCAGAATTTGGCAGCAGCAGAAGTGAGGTCAGCTTTGTGTTAAACCAACATTCACTGTGTCTGGCTTGCAGTCGGCTTCATGCTAGAATAGATTATTACAATTTAAATAAGCGCATATGTTCAGATAGTAATCACAAGGAAATCCATGTGCTTATCTATTTCTAAATAGTATGTATCAAATGACGACGCTGATCATCAGGGATTTTTTACCAATCAAACGAGCCTTAAAAAAAAAAACACGGTTTCACTTCTATTTAAAACTCACTTCCAAAAATATAAGAAAAAGGACAGAATAAATAGTTTCAAGCTTTCAGTTCAACTTTAAACCATCACTTGCAGGCCGGTAGTGTGTTCCAATACCCAAACCACCATTCAGTAAGGCAGAGGGATATTTAAGATGCCCCAAAACATATAGTGTCAAATGCAGGAGGCCAAAAGTACCTGGATGTCCTCCTGCAGCTGGTCACATTGTGCAGAACTCAAGCAGCAGCCTCTCTGACTGACCTCACCCACTGCCCTCTGTGCAGAGGCTATGGACGTTCATCAATTCAAACTGCACACCGAGTACAGACTACGAGTACTTTTGGAGTTTGGACTTTGGTCTTGGGAGTCCAGACTCAGGAGGACGCTGACTTGATGACGTCACCACATCAGCTGTTCTTGCTCAAGAGTTTAATTATTAACTGCAAAGTACTTTTGCAGTCCAACGAAAAATAAAACACTGCTTTTTTCATTATACTTTAAATATAATAATTGTATGTGTATATATATATAGTCTCAGAAATACGTGTGCAAGTGTGTATAGCAATCCACAAATAAATACATATAAATCCACAAACAAATAGGCAGATCCAGATAGAAATGCATAAATATATTTTTCTTTTACATTTATATAAATCGTAATTTATTTAGGTGTGCATTGGTGTGTATTTGTGAATCGTTCTGCGTGCATTTGTACATTTAATATATTTGTGAATTGTTCTGTGCGCATTGTGAATCTTCGCGTTTTCATTATCGATCTGACCCCCACACACACACACACACACACACACACACACACAACAGTGGAGACTTCGTCACAGCAGTTGCAGTATGCACTAAAAGTTAAATGAAAAAGTGTAATTTGTACCAGGCGTCAGCTGATTGCTCCGTTGCATCGATTAGCCTGGTGACGTCACAGGCCTACAGTTGTTGTTGCTGTCCTGGTTTACTAGAACAAATGGACCAAATCCTAAAAAAATAGTCTGTCGAATGGAGAAAGAAAAACAACACGTGGTCGTCCCAGAGGCCGCTTTCATAGCTGGCTTTGAGCTCGTCACAGGATGCAAAGCACACAGGTGCTGCAGGTGATCGCGCCTCATGGAGCAGCTGTGACGCGTCTGTAAATGCTGCTGAAAGACTGGACTGCAGCTCAGAGGACGCTACGGACTATGTTCTCTCTGGACGGAAGACTACCCACACGACTCCTGGTGCTTGCTGCATGGAGGCTGCATTTGCTCAGCGCTGTGGCGATTCTCTGCAACTACTCTGTGGCTGCGCTGGAAGCCCTGGTTGTGGTCAGCCACTGCAATGAAATCCTCCTGAGGATCGCACTCGCCTTCACCAAGAGTGTCGCCTTCTACCTCTCGAGCATGCTGCGGCTGAACGCATTCCTCAGACTCACGCTGGCAGGTGTGCTCTTCTCCCGAGGAGGACCGGACCGGCGGAGACACTCCACCTGCGCCACCTGCGCGTCATCAAACACCGTCGGAAACGACAGCTCCTCTCCCTCGTGCTCCGGAGGAGGAAGAGCCGCGAGGTGGCTGACGTCAGCGCTGCACGCCACGCCCGCGCTCTGCCGGTGCTCCCGGTCCGTCGGCGCGGTCCTCTCGTCCCTGTCGGCTTGGCGCGGCCGCTTCAGCTCCGCCGTCTCCACCCTCAGGACTCTGTGCCGCTGCGTCCGGCCGCTGCTGTCCACCTTCCAGGTGGGGATCGGCTACTCTGCACAAGTACTCGGGATAGTTTGGGATCTGTCGTCGCTCATCAGCAAACCCTGAATGTTTTGTGAATCTGGACTCTTTTAAATGACACTTTTTAATATTGTTCCAAATGCAAGTTTATGACTGGATTATTATTATTTTTTTATATACCTGTTTTTATTCCAATAAAATGTGACATTTGGCGAGCAGTGTAATCGAGAACAGTGTTTGACCGATTGTCAAATGAACTTGGACAATTTAAAAGGGAAGTTACGTGACACTTTATTGCATCAGTTCCACTAATATAATCGCGCACCACTCCAACAGTAACCTAACAGAGGCTGCTAGGATTCAGTGCAGGGTCCGGTCTACGCCTCCAGGCGAGAAATCTAAAATCGTCTTCAAGCATGTATAAGGGCTACAAAAGTACCTGTAACATTGTCCAGTTTTCAAACCCTTTCACTGGCTCAGGAGAAGCTATATGTGATGGACGTACACATGTAGAGAGAAGACACCGACGACATTCGGGTAAATAAACATCTGCAGTATTCTAATAAGACATACTGCCGTGAAACTGTGTATATGCCCCTTTAGGCCTCGAGTCCACACAACTACCAGCATCAGTACACGTTTGGCTACAATATAGGATGAACAAATAAAATGTATATGCTTTGGTTTAACTGCCAAAGCCATTGCAGAGATTTTTGGTCTGACAGTATATTTCCAATGACAGTAACATTCACATTTCAAAATCAAAGAGTAACTTCAATATAAAACTTTGTTTTGGAAGAAAATAAAGAGAAGAAAAAGCTACAAATGGTCCCAATGTTGAAGTAGTTGGGTTGGCAAGGTGTGGGTTGGTAACTGGGTGCAACTTTTACTTCAGGTTAGTAACTTTGTCTCAGTTAAATCTTGTCAGTTTATAGTTTAACTAGAGATCTGCAGGCAGCAATACGGTCAGCATAAGAATCAGAAGTAACTGCGCTACCGTTACAAAGAAGCGATGACCTGTGGCTGGGAATGATTCAAGACTGTAGAGTAGAGACACTTCAAATGATTAGCTGCCAAAGAAACAAAAAAAAAAAGTCAAATTATTGCACTAAAGAAGGAAAAAATGCCAGTACGGTCTTTAAAAACACAACTTCTGTCAGTTAACGGTTTAAACAGCAGCTCCGAGATGCTCCCAGAGACTAACAAACACAAACAAACACAGAATAAACCAGAATGGTGGTCAGTTGTTAGATCCACCAACCCATTGCGTAATGATGATGGCGATGATAGCGAAGATAGGTCAGTACCAGCCCAGACCTTGCCACCACGGACAAAACTGCTTCTCAAACAATAATATGAAAATGATCCCAAGAGGTGATAGAAAAATAGAAGTGAGATACAGATAAGAACGGCTTAGAGAGCCGTGACGCACGGTACGTAACCGGGACGGTGTTTCCTGCAAACGGACGCTCCCACACCAGTCGTGGACGAGCGGCGGCCGCCAGGCTCCTGACGCCGCGCTGTGATTGGTGCGGTTCACTCGACGGTCACAGACTTGGCCAGGTTCCTTGGACAGTCCACCTGAATTCAAACAAAGGGAGGAAATTTACTACATAGACAACAAGGAGGTGGTTTCTGATATTTCTAATACGACAGTCAAACCATCAAGTATGATTTAGTCAAATAACAACAACAACAAGTCATATGGCAGCTTGACAGAATAATCATTCCCAAATCCTTGCTCCTCATCATTGATAGGAGAAAAATAAATAAAAAAATGTGGGCGTGCACAGGAGCTATGTGCATGTAAATGTTTGCTTCACTAACAGAAAAGGCAGTGCAATTAAGCACATTTATGAATAACTATTGCCATAAAAGCAGTCAGGACATCTCTCTGAAGTCAAGCGCTGCAAAAGCAGAACCAACACGGACTGTATCTGCATAACTTATTAAAGGTAGAGACGTTTACTTTGATGTTCTGCACAAAGCCAGTAAAGTTACACAAAATAAAGTACAACAGCTGTCCAGTCCTTTTTAAAATGCAAGTAACATCTAAAAATGGAGAGCGAAAGAATAATAAAAATAACACTCCTGTTGGTGTTTAACTGTTAAAAAATATCTAAATCTGTGCACACATCCATGTGTTTATCTTCAAAAGTGACATCGTAAGAGTCAGAACATTACACGCTTTGACCCAAGATGAGATTATCTTTCCTCCTCTCATGTTTCTATGACCCCCGACTACTCCCACAAGTAACGTTGGGTAACTTTTGGGTTTCTGAGCGTATTCCGCTGTTCTTTGATACCGAGTGAGGCGTTTCACGATGATGGGAATCTCCTCGGCGCGATTAACTATGGAAGCTCCACATCTGTCGGTGACAGAAAGGTCAAACTTTCCACCCACCCTCATATTACCAGTCGAGTGACCCCTCACAAATCACAACTTCTCCCTCGGGTCATCTCGACTGGGTTGGATCTTTGACTGACGCATGTGGCGGAAAAGCCCTCGATACTGTCCGTGTGTTTGTGTAACTATTACAGACCGCGCTTATAGATTGTGGGTCTATATATAGAGGTAACAGACGGTCCAGGGCCTCCGGTCTGTCAAAATAACAAACGGCCTTCAAATTTTTCCAAGCCCACCGCGAGGAAAAAAAAAGTACGAAAAATCGGAAAAATCCGTTGGATAAGAATCTACGAAAATGCTCTTACAGGAGTATTATTATTAATATTTATATGATTGTGACTATCTTTTAGCGGCCAGTCTACGTAAACACTGGCAAACTGCTGATACTGAACGCTTTTATTTACACTGATGACTGCAGGTGCAAAATGTGGAGATGTGAGAGTTCAGAAAATAATATTTTACAGCATTTTTTTTGTCAGGTGAGGTCATAAATCTCATCTGGTAAAACGGTCACGATGGTCGGTTCCCACCGGGCCCGAAGGGACAGTACTCACGTCGTAACCTCGGAGGACGGCCAGGTGGTAGGAAAGCAGCTGCAGCGGGATGACGCTCAGGACGCCCTGCAGGCAGTCCACGCAGTGAGGCACTTTGATGGTGCTGCTGGAGCTCTTGGCGGTCTCGTAATCGTCTTTGTCACAGATCACGATGGGGCGGCCCTGTAAAACATAACAAAGCAAAACATCTGTCAATCTCCCGAATCTGGATCTCTCTCAGTTGATTTTCACACCTCATAAATCCACATGTGCCCCAGATTACTAACAGTGTTGTCACACTGGAGGGGCCTTCCTTGTTTTTAATGCGGTGAAGGATCAGATGTGTGGCACGGTAAATACTGGGAGTGTTCAGAGTTTAACATTCAAATAGGGAATTTAACAATCTTTCAGATGTTCTGAAACAAAATGATGTCACAAAAAAACAGAAACTTGCTTGTAAAATAAGAGTTCCAATGAATTGACCAAGTTAACGAGCATTTTAGAGAGAGTTATAAATCTGCATGGTGAATAATTTAGGTTCACCCCTCCAATATGACATTCAGGACTGAATATTTCCTAAATATCACATCATTCATATTCTTTCAGGGGGCCTCATATTGGTCTTACCTGGCGGGCAACGATTTGCTGCAGTGCGTTCTGACATTTGACGTATGTGTGGTCTCTCATGATGATCATGATGACCGGCATCAGTTCGTCCACAAGGGCCAGGGGCCCGTGCTTCAGCTCTCCAGCCAGGATGCCTTCTGAATGCATGTATGTGATTTCCTTGATTTTCTACACAGGATGAAAAAACAAAAAAAAAAGGAGGTATGCATAAGTTTGAAGTATCAACTCGTTTTAATACTTTTATTGAATGCCATTATTCCATAAGGAGATATACAGAGACAATTATCTATAAAATAAAAAAGGTAAATCTTTGCTATTACTTGTATAGAGCTCTCCATAGATGCCCGACGCTATTAAACAATTAAAAAGGAGAAGAAAAAATAAAACTAAATCAGTGAAAGGTTGTATTTGCTCACCAGTGCTCCTTCCAGGCAGGTAGCGTAATGGTAGCCTCTGCCCATGATCAGGACGCTCTTATGTCGGTACAGCTTTGTTGCCAACTGCTGGATCTCATCATCCAGACTGAGGACCTCCTTAATCAGATCTAAAAGACACAACAGAAAAACAGATGGGATTAAAGAGATTTTTTTTTAAGTGGCAAAGAAGAAGCTCCATCATGCAAGATCTTAAATAAAATACTGTCGC
This sequence comes from Liparis tanakae, assembly GCA_036178185.1. Lineage (NCBI taxonomy): Eukaryota > Metazoa > Chordata > Actinopteri > Perciformes > Liparidae > Liparis > Liparis tanakae. The sequence continues at coordinate 22,477,415 of CM070094.1, read as the reverse complement.
ATGCAGGAATTTGGTCTCGGACTCCCAATATTGAGAATGGGAGCGGTCAGACATTCTCCACTAGTTTACCAGTAAGGTCATTCCATCATAGGATTCAGATCCAGAGAAGCACACAAGAGCCTGCAGCTTAAAGCGCTCTCTTCTTCTGATCCCTCTCTCATCACTTAGCTTCTTTAAGAGGATTGTTTGAACAAACAAATAAAAACGGGCTTTAAGTGAACTTGATCGTTGCCCTGAGAGCTGGCGTGTGATCCCTTCATATTGTAATGTATATAAACATGTATTTATAAGAATGGATTTTTCTGAACCAGAACACTTGTGGCTTGATTTACCTGGAAGCACGCTCAGGCCCTGGATGATCTCTCGGCGTCTGGGCTGCATGGAAATCCTGTCGTCGCACATCAAGAGTGCAAACATGATCAGGGCCACAAACTGGCTGGTGTAGGCCTGCAGAGCAAAGAGAAGCAGATCGCATATGTTAAAGTTAACATCATCACGGGTCACATTTCAATACAACAGCTGTCCGATGATCCATGCATGAACCTCGAATGGCCACAGCTGCAACTGGACGTTGCAGCATTCCTTGTTTACTCAAAATATAGTATGTTCCCGTTTTGCAGAGTAATTAAAAAATAAAGAGCAGCAACCAGATCTTGACGAAAGCCTCTTTTTGAATGAAGTTCTTAGAGTTGGTGCTTCTCATCTCCCCAATAGGATTGTATGTAAACTCGGTCTCCAGCTAATTCTCTCTCTGTGTGTGTGTGTGTGTGTGTGTGTGTGTGTGTGTGTGTGTGTGTGTGTGTGTTCCTTCATCTCCAAGCATGTTTGGAGGCCTTCCATGTCCAATTGGAAAATGTAATCAGTGCTTGAGTGAAGCAAAGTCATTTCACGGGACCCTCCAGACTCCGAAATTACAGTGGACAGTGCCAAGAAAAAAAAAAAACGTAAAAAAGTTACTGTCCCCCCCCCCCGCTCGCTGACAACACGCCCAGTACAGTCGCTCAGAACTGACAGTCTGTGCTTGCGGGTCAGATGTGGCAACACATGTAATCCACATAGTAAACTGGTGTGTGTGTGTGTGTGTGTGTGTGTGTGTGTGTGTGTGTGTGTGTGTGTGTGTGTGTGTGTGTGTGTGTGTTCTTGTTACCAACTTTTAACGGTTTTCATGCGCAACATGCCAACTGTAACCCTGCAAAGAGGACCACCCTAATCTACATGAACATGAAACCCTTTTATGACAGTTCTGGACTCGAAAAGACATTTTGTAACCAGATGCATTCTTTAAGAATACGGCAACACAATTTAGAAAATCACTGCTCTCCTCATTTAGTCAGCGGACCTGCCAGAAGGATTTACCTTTCAATAGCATAACATATTTATTACATAATACAGAATGGAAAAAGCTACTTCCCTTTTTGTCCTTATCTTTTCCAGTTAAAAAAAATAATAATGTATATATATATATATATATATATATATATATATATACATACATACATATATATATAAAAGAAATATTTAAAAATAAAATATATATAAATAAATATAAAATACTATTTGTAAATATATATATATATATGAATAAATATAAAATACTATTTGTAAATATATATATATATATATATATATATATATATAAATAAATAAAAGAAATATTTAAAAATAAAATATATATAAATAAATATAAAATACTATTTGTAAATATATATATATATATATATATATATATATATATATATATATATATATATATATATATATATATATATAAATAAAATTAGAATGAAACAGAAAGTAGATGCTGAATAGATGAATTTGAAATGACATAGCAGTCCAGTGCATTACGTGCTGTTCTCTATAGATTTGAGGAGCAAAGGTTGCAGTATCTGGTTGGGTGTGGGTCTTTGGCTCAGCAAGCGGAGCAGTAATTGATGGCGTTTCTTCGGCATGCTCTGGGGCTTTGGAGCAGCACAAGAGCCCCTGAGCCAAGGCCAAGGGCTGGGCCGCCAGAGGGGGACCCGCTACACCCGGTTCACTAGCTGGGGCTCGAGTACTGGCAACACCTTTTAGTTTGGAGACGGGGGTGGGGCGGCAGAAAAACAAAAAGGTCCACGCTTTACACGAGTTGAGATGAGAATATCAGGCTGTCAACTCTCAAAGGGTTCAGAGTGGAAGAATAGGTCATCTTCCAAGAGGCAGGACCAGACTCACAATGGAGTTGTCATCTTGTTTCATTCAGTGGGCGTCGAGTTCATTTGTTGAGTTCATTTTTAAATGATGCAACACATTGGTGTAGTTTCTTCAAACTCAGTATATAGAAAGGTCAGTTCACTCAAAACACAAGCATGTTCCCTATTACCCAGGTGCCATATATCAATGTAAATATTTATGGTGGGATTTGACGTGAGGTAAACCTCCTAAGTGAAAAGAAAATGTGTCAATTGTGACCGGAGAAAATGGACACGTTGTTTTTCTCAAGTGAGCAACAGTTCAGTGGAGCTTGATGAGTTAGCAGAATCTGGTAATGTACATACCAATGTTTAAATAAACTAGTTTACATTCAACTGAAGTGGTTTGTCCAAAAGTGAGCCGATTGGCAGATGTAAATTAATAAAAACAAAGGCCGATCTATCGATTATTTATTGTAAGATTAAGGACATTTCCAAGATCCTGAGACGATGCCTTCATAATGCTTATTTTGTCTTACAAAAGTTTAAAAAAAAACGCTACTTATTCAATTTCCGATCACATAATAGAAAAAAAAAACAAGCAAATTTACATTTAAGAAGCTAGTCTTGGAAAGAGGAAGATATTAATGTTATGCTTTCTTCAAATAAAAGGTTAGGTTGCATGTGTGTAGATACTGTAGACGTTCTCCAGATACGGCAACCTGCTGGTTCATACAAAACAGGCTCACCTTGGTGCTGGCTACTCCAATCTCAGGCCCGGCATTGATGTGGACTCCGCAGTCGGTCTCCCTGGAGATGGAGCTCCCCACCGTGTTGGTGATGCCCACTGTCAGAGCTCCTCTCTCCTTACAGTAGCGCAGGGCCATGAGGCTGTCAGCAGTCTCCCCTGGATAATTGTCAGTAATAGAAAAAACATAGCAGTTCATGAACTACACAAACCCATCCACGCAGTCAGAAAGAAGAGACTCAGAATGAACACGTCAAGCGATACATCCACGGGAACCAGATTTGGGAAGTAGGAAAAATGGCACTGGCCATCCCACCTGATTGGCTGATGAAGAAGCAGACGTCATCTCGGAAGACGGGAGTGTTCCTGTCCAGGAAGTCACTGGCCAGCTCCACCATGACGGGCAGTTCGGTTAGCTCCTCCAACACCTGGCGGGTCTGGGGGGAGCAACAGAGCACTGTTCAGCATCCTTCTGTTAAAACAAGCCAGTGGAGCTCAGAGCAGAGGGTGTGCCAGCGCACACACCTCCCACCTGTGTCCACAACGCACACATGACCGACTGGTCCAGGGATTCAATGTGGAGGGCAAGACTGACGAGTTTCCATTTGGCAAGGTGGCTACTCACCGCCACCCCGGCATGGTAGCTGGTTCCGCACGCAATAAGGATAAGTCGGCGACACCTCTGGATCTCTTTGATGTGGTCCTTCAGGCCACCCAGTATCACTGAAAAGCAAAATAAAAAGCCAACTTATCATTCTGCTACACTGTTTTCCACCCGATTCAAAAAGTGCCATAAACAGGACATGTTGTAAGAAAATTATTGAGAGTAATCGACAAATTACTTCAGGAATTTAGCTGTTTTACATGCATGTAGCTCAGTAAAATCTACTCAAGAGTGAAAGACTTAACCACTTTTATCTTGGATACAAACTCAACTTATGACATAACATTATTATGATATGCAGGCATCCAAAACAATCACTGTGGTCATGCACGGGGTTAAACCACTTGCATGATGGGACAGAGCAGAAAGAAGTGCATTTATAGATGTTTTATTACATCAATGGACTCTGAAAAAACAAACCTGTGTTGTTCTCGAAGTTAATTCTCCCCCTCATTGTATTGAACACGGACTCCGGCTGCTCGAATATCTCCTTCTGCATGAAGGAGCTGAAGTTGCCTGTGGAGGGAGGATGTCAGGGCAACTTTTCTAACACTGATACAACATAATTAAACATAAATGCCTCTTAAGAACATGGTGATGGACTTTTTACAAAGTGTGCCGTCTGAGAAAGGTCTCGTCGACACAGATTAAGGGCATTAAAACATAAACCACAAACTCTTCACAATGTGTTACGAATAAATCAGGCTTCCCTTGAAAAGTAGGGAGTTACGATCTGTTGTTGCTATATTAACCTTTTCAGAGCCACACGGTAAGTCGTTCCTTAAATGAAGGAAAACAAAGATGAGACATCAGGGAGATAAGTGTTTCGCCATTAAGAATAAACTGACACCAAAACATGCAAGCGGGTTTTCAGCCTGCCGCTTACAGCAATTTAGGTCATGCAAATTAGGTTATTCAGCAGAAAGGCTCCAGAAACTGGAACGGAGGAGAGAGGCTGAGTAATGACAGGAGCCCAAAGGAATGTCGAGAGCAGCCAATCTCAGTTTACATCTGCCCTCTGCTGGCTGACGGAGGAAGAGTCAGTGGACAAGAAGGAAATACTCAACTTCTTATTTTGCATTGTGTCCTTCAGCTTTAAGAGTGTTCACATCCGTACGGGATGAACAGTGGAAGGCATGCCTCGGTTTAATTCAACGGTCCACTATTTTGAAACAGATGCCAATAATATTTTTTTTTATTTTATCAATATATTGTGTATCTCCTTTAGAGCTGCAGAAATGATCTATTTATTGGTTTCGGCTTTTGGCGAATGAGGATGTGATCGTAAAAAAAAAAAGAACAGGTGGCTGATGGTCAGAGAAAACATGCAATTTAAAGACGTCACCTTTAGTACTGGGAAGTTGTGATGGCTGTTTCACAACTTTTTAACTTTTCAGAGATAAAACATTCCACAGATCAATAACAAAATATTTTTATAATAAAAATGCAGCCCATGTCCCCTTTCAAGAAGTAATTTGACACTTAAGAATACAAGCATATATATATATATATATATATATATATATATATATATATATTCTTTGGGGAACTCTGTGCTTCAATCCTGACACCGTTGATCACACGTACATTCAAATATTTAATTAATTAAATAAATATTTAGTTTTACCCTTTACCCTGGTGTTACCCTTTTTTAAATTTAAAATGATATGTGTGAGAGTACAAAGCTAACAACTAAACAAATGCTCCACTGCTCTACTACATAATGACTGCAGTATAAATCAACTCGGGCTCAGAGAGGGAAGGTGAGGGGGATAAACTCCTGAAACTCAGGGGTCATTTTAGTGACCTTGGCTTCCCTGGGGGTGCAACTGATCCAGAAGAACTAGCTGGATGATAACAAGGACGGCCTTAGTGCTGAACGTCAACGGCCAGCTCAGACAATATCTCTTTAAGACTTGCACAATAATAACAGGGATCGTGACAAAATTACAAGGCAGTTGACCAATGATTTATTTAGAGGTTTGTGCAGGTGAAAAGTATAATGGGAAGACATTTTTTAGAGCAACGGTTGGCCTTCCACTCACCCTTCATGATTTGCTGGAGCTCCATCTGCAGGGTTTGGATGGCGCGATCTGGATAGTCTCCAGTCGTGCGCTTCATCCTGTGGATGGACAGCCGGCCCTCCACCACGGCGGCCACATCGTCGTCCTCCAGGAAGATCACCCGATTGGTGTGTTCAATCACCGCGCTGTAGAGACGAGAGGGACGGAAAGCCAACACCATTAAACGTTTATTAAGCCGGTACCTGAATCACAATTTTAGTATTTGAATCGGATTTGTCTGATCAATACAAAGATTCAAATGTTTTGCTCCTTTGTTCGGTGGGGGGGGGGATCTGGAACATCCAAAAGATTCATTGGCATGAGTCTCATTGATGATTGACTGCTGATGATGGTGGTGGTCCGCATCTGACTATGTTAATGTTGCTGACCACATTAATATAGTAAAATATAGTAAATAGTCTGCCTCGGGTTTCAACTCAGCGGTCTGGGGACGGTCGCTCAGAGTGGGAGGAGCCACTCATGAGATCTCTTCCCAGGACACTGGAATCCGCCAGGTACATTTCCTCTGTGGCCGTGTAGGGCAACCGGCTCTAGGTTGGCTTGGAAAGGCCCGGGGGGGGGAAGGAGGCTCCTGGCAACAGCCGTGAGCTTTACAGCAACCTTCACTTGGAACCCCCCCCTCGTCAACAACTCTTCTCTAAGACTAAGACCCACCCCAGGAAAAAAAAAAAAAAAACAGGTTTTCTTTTTCTTTTCTCACCACACATCACTACAACAAATGTGTGTTTGTTTTATGTTTATTCACACATTTAGATTTTATTATTCATAGATTTAGACTCAAAAAAGTGGGGTCAGTGGTTAGCAGGGGGGGTGGTTCAATCCCCGCCCTAGTCGATGTGTCCTTGAGCAAGACACTTAACCCTAAATTCCTCCCTGTAGCTGGCTCTACAGTGTATGAATGCAACAGGATTGAAAGTCGCTTTAGATAAAAGCGTCAGCTAAATTAAATGTAATGTAAAGAAAATAAAGTGACAAGTGTTTGTTTCTCACGACTGAGAGAGCACCAATGAATGACTCGATTCATCCGCTATCAGGGGGCGGTCTTTACACTGCACAGATGAAGGCGGGACACATAATTGTGGAGCTTAAAAATATTTGGAAGTTGTACAAAGTGGATGCAGAGATACAGATATCAGCTTACCTTGCATCAGAAGCAAAGTAATACTCCACAGCTTTCTCATCCACAGGGAACAAGCAGGTGTCCTCATCGAACCTGGGGAGGGAACTGCAGCCCTTCTTCTCTTTCGCGCCTGAGGGCAACAACAACAACAACAACAAAACTGGCCTCAGTCCAGCTTTTGCAACCAAACACAAACACAAATCAGACTAAAAACAGAAGTTTTAACTTACAGGAGCGGTAGAGCACAGGAATATGATCCGTGGACAGCTTGTGTTCACTCCTCACTCCCATCAGCAGGGGGCTTCCCCTCCTGCACAGCAAAATATCTATGAACCAACAATACTTTAATCTGCAATAACTAAAAGTTTAACAGCATTTAAGGTGAGGGTGTACCTTGTGCCAACCGCCTCTCCAGGGTAGTGGACACTTTTGAAGACCAGGGCAAACGCTCCCTCCTGGCAGTTAGAAGAACACACTAATCAGACAGGCTCCTTTATTTGTTAATTACTTCAGAAGCAGTAGTGTGCACTTACTAGCTGCTGAGTCACCCGTTCCACCAGCGTAGCGAAACTGATATCATCATTCTCCCGGTTGTCAAACATGTATTTCACCAGCTTGGCAATGGACTCCGTGTCAGTCTCCGACTCAAACTCGTAGCCTTTGATCTCCTGCGATGGAGATGGAAAGAGTTAAAGCCGTCTCCTGGCATTGAGGTGCAAACATGTCTAAAGGTTAGGGTAAATGTTTGCTCACCAAGAATTTCCGTAGGTCTTTGTAGTTGGTGATAATGCCATTGTGGATGACAATGAACTCTGCAGACCAGAAAGATTGTCAGACACTTTAAGATATCGAGATACCTGCAACCGGGGCTAAAATGTGACTCAGCTGTGTGAGTAACAAAGCTTTGCATCATCAAACAAAACTCACCATTGTTCTTGTCGGAGCGATGTGGATGGCTGTTAACTGGACTCGGTGCACCGTGGGTAGCCCAGCGGGTGTGAGCAATGCCGAGGTGAACGTCAAACTCCACATCCAGTTCAATATCCTGCTGCTCTGAATGGCCACACATAAAATATTTAGTATCCCGCAGTATACAGAATGAAAAATCGATAAAGGCATTAGTTGTTACGGGTCGATTCATGGCACTTGGCTTACTGTCAATCTCCTCATCAAGAGCCTTCACTTTTCCACGTTGCTTTATCAGTCGGATGGACTTCGCGTTCGTCTCCCAGTCCTTTCCATCGCCAGCATCTATTCCCACACCTAACAGAATACAATAAAATAAATGGCATACAAAATACAGTGATCACATGTCCTTAATTATAAAGAAATATGCCTGCCTGCGCCTGACTTGTTTCCCCTCTTGGTTGCTCTGCTGCAGACTGTTCTGCTTTTTTAACTGTTCTGCTTTTTTAATTGTTTCCATCCTTGAACTGTTTTGAATGTGTTGTACGGCGACCTCGAGTGCTTTGAAAGGAGCCTTATAAAATAAATGTATTATTATTATTATTATATATATATATATTACAGTGTCATTACATCTTTGCAAATGATATCTGATTTTTGTGGTCTAATGTCAGAATTGAATTTCACGATAACACGCCGCTACACTCTACCAAGACATGGAAACAAACTTGAAGACTTGCATGAAATGAAAATGAAAAACATAAACAGTATCAAGTGGGACTGATGAGATGTTTCTGATGCTGCATTGACTGTTGCATTATAATGGACATGCTGGAAATACGATCAGCAAACTTGGCATTCTCGTAATAACTACAAGCAAAAAAACAAGGAGACAGTCAAGGAAATAAGCCTTATAATAAAGTGTGTGTTGTTAATTTTTTTCCATCTCTCTCACCAGCTGAGTCGTAGCCTCTGTACTCCAGGCGGTGCAGACCTTTGAGGAGGATCTCAAGGATCTCACGGCGAGTCCTTGGCACTTGGTAGTTGAGATAGGCAAAGATTCCTGGGAAGAGGGAGGAACATCAGCTGTGTTTTTAAAATAAATAAAACATCTCCGCCCTCTAAAATAGACCTTTTTCGTGAATTAGCCAAAGGGATGCTTGCAAAACTTGTTAAACAGAGAACTGCAAATATAGAGGCAGGTCTGTCTGGTTCAACAGAGCGTTCATTCAGCAGCAGATGTTGAGGGAATGCAGTGAGGAAGGAATTGCCAAAGTGTAGTGGAGGCAAAACATGTCACCAACTGCAGTTTCTCATTCTATTAATAGAGAAGCCTTTGTTTGTATTTCCTTAGATTACCAACTAACGCCAGTCTATCTGTTCAGATAGGCCTATTCAGAGAGTGTAGCGACAGTGACGGGAGACAGATAGGCCTCAGTTATCAGACCATGACCAGACCAGTGGTACAGAGACCATCGGAGCATCTCGACGATGATCACCACAAAGGGAAATCTCAGGTGCATTCACTGTACGTTCAACATTAGTGAGTGTTGCACCAATGGGCATTTATTGTCACTTGTGGTTAAACTACCACAAGTGGGGGCGGCTGTAGCTCAGTGGGGTTAGGGGGGTCGTCCTGCAACCCCAAGGTGGTTGGTTCGATCCCCTCTCTCGCCATTAGTTGCAAGTCGATGTGTCCATGAGCAAGGCACTGAACCCCCAGTTGCTCCCCGATCATCCCTTCATAACTAAGGATGGGTTAAATGCAGAGAATACATTTCTTTGCCTCTGTGCAATGACAATAAATTAAATCCAATCCAAGTATTAACTACTCTAAATATAACCTATATCTCTATTAACTAATAGCTACGTCCACATATCTCCCGCTAACTCAACAAAAGGGAGCGACAGAGGTTTAGCTAAAGCTAGAGGAACGTAAAAAGTTACCGGACGGAAGTCAGGTCCCCATTGTGAGCAGCGAGCATCACTTTAACGTCCCTCCCAGATATCGACTCGCGAACAGAACCGACACACGTTTGACTTAAAACACACATAAGACGTGTAACGTCAACAATACGGGAATGAAACAGCGGTTGATGAATAACGTCCTCGCTGACAGCACTAGCTCACAGTTAGCCACCCCTAGCTAGCTAGTTTCAGCTGACTAACGGTAACCATAACGACGAGCGCGGTATTTCACACTGCTGTTCTGGTGAACGTGGAATACGATGCTAGAGCTTCCAACCGAACGACCTGCGTGTACAATGTGGTCAGTACTCACCACACATGTCTGCAGTCGGGCCGGTTACAGCTGCTCGGATCGCCTGTCAGACCTCGACTCGTTTTAACCGACTAGAAGCCATGGCGCGCTGTGATTGGTCGAGGAGGAACACGTCACACCTCTTTACTTTACGTTGGCCTCGCGCTGGACTCGGTCTGTCTGTCCGGGAGCCAACGTGGCAGGAGGATGTGGATCCGCCGACTGGATCGAAAGCACACCTAGAGTCAACACTGTGAGGCGATGACTGACCCGCTCGCCCTGTCGAGGTAGAATCTCGTAGAACAATGCAACACTATTTATAATCAGGGTTCTTTCTTACACATGTTGACCAGTGGATTTCCAGGACTTTTCCATGATTTGAAACAAAATGTCCATGACCGAACTGAAATCTCGGTATAAACATGAACATTTAGCGTATCGAGAGCGTACGCCTGCTTATATTCTGAGCGTCTTTCTTTAAAAAACATATTAATTATTTCAAACTCGGCGTGAATGAACATGTGATAATAACACATTTATATGACTTTTCCATAACTTTTATGATTCACGTTTTTTCCATGACTTTTCCAGGCCTGGAAATGACCGTACGAACCCTGTATAATTGTCGATTAACGTTTAGTTTAAATGACCAGGATTATACACATGCTACTATATATGTCCTAAGTCCTATAGCCACACACCATTTTTTATTTTTTGGGGGATAAGGCACCAAAGTTCTGTTAATCCTTTCGAACTCCCAGGGGGCAAAATTGTAGGAAAAATACTTGTATTGAATAGTCGGACAAACAGCCACAGGTATTACATTTCTCAAGACACCAGCTCTTCGCATTACATGTGCCATACTGTAACACACACACACACACACACACACACACACACACACACACACATATATACACACACACACATATATATATATATATATATATATATGTGTGTGTTTAGTATTTAGTACATATGATAGTATAGTAAAGTATAATTATAATACATTACAATGTTACATTATGTTATGCAACATTGTGATAATGCAATTCGATTAGGAGGAAAGACAGTCATAAAATAAAAGGTGTAACAATGTGAAATAATAAATACAATTTATTGCAGCTCTACAGTCATCAGTTCGTATTTCTGGGCTCTTTCGTCTCTTTTGCAGAACATTTTCACCAAATCGAAGATGTCATCTGGATGAATGATGATGATGATGATGATGATGATGGCTGTGTTGTACTCAAGCTCATTTAATTGCAACTATGACTTGCAGGACAGAAGGTGTCCGAGGAGGAAGGAATGTGTAAACGGAGTTTCAGTGCAGTTCAAACTTCAGCGGCCTCCTCCTCATCCTCGTCCTTCACCTGTGGAAAAAAATAAGTCAGTTCACACTATCAAGTTGCACATTTGTTTTTAAAGTCTTGCATCTAGCATGTTAAATACATATTGTTTGCCATGTAAACAAACCTGCTCCACTGATTCAACCTCGGGGACATAAAACTGCAGCATGTTTTGGATTCCACTTTTCAAAGTAACCATGGAACTGGGACAACTGGTGCAGGAGCCCATCAGCTTCAGTTTGACAATACCGTCCTCAAACCCCCGATACACAACATCACCTCCATCTTCCTGCACAGTTGGCCTGGGGAAGAAAAACATGAATACGTGTGGAGAGAGGACATACATCTGTGGTACCATGAAACAGATGCAGATGCATTAATATTAAATTGCATCTTCCCACCTTATTCGAGTATCCAGCAGTTCTTTTATCATAGAAACTACTTCATCGTCATCATCGGATGGTGCTGAAAATAGACGTCAAGATGTCTTGGCATTCAGAAACAGTTTGCCCGTAACATTCTGTCTATTTCAGTGTTTCCCCACACAGCTGGCAACAAGCCGTACCTGTATCTGCACTAGGTGCGCTGTCCTCATTAACGACAGGAAGTCCAGAAGTAAAAAAATCCATAATGGCAGCAAATACATCGGGCTTGATCACTTTCCATTCCATGTTTTCATCAGACTAGACAGAGACAGAAAGGAAACAAGCTATTACAAGCAATGACACTATGATGTGCTTCACTATGAGGCGGATGGTTGACCTGGTTTTACCCTTGATATGGTGATGAAGTCGGGGCCCAGGAAGACACTCTTGACTCCGTCAATCCTAAATAGTTGTCTGAAGACAACACAGAACTTTAGTGATTTCTGTTTACATTTGGAATGAAAAACAAGGTTACTTGACACTTAAAACAGTTTAAAATGTTTTAAAATATATAAAACAGGCTATACAACCCAAACAAACTGTAAATATTATGCTTAAACTGAAAGAAAACATACAGATTATGCATGCGCTAGTCAAAACTATCAAACAATTAAATAAATATTAAAGCATTAACACTTAGCATTACTGAATATTTGAAACAGCTACAATACTTTTTGATACAGAATCAAACCAGCTGCGTTGACACACATACACACACTGCTATTTATCTTTTAAATATAAAGTTGTGTTCCCTCAATGTTGTGACAATATTCCCCTGTGAGATTGAACTTGTTTTCAGTAGTATTGTATGTATAGTATAGTATGTACCAGTCAGTATTATAACAATATTACAATGCCTCCATGCTTCAATGTTGGAGTGAGATGCCGGGAACACAGTCAACATCATTATTATAATTTAAAGTTGTTCTTTTCCTGCTAATGTATATTTAAATGCCTGCTGTGAAATCAATATATTACTCCCCATTCAGTGACCAGTATACCTGGCTAAGGGTGAGCAGTGAGCGTCTCGAGGGCCTGCAAAATTCATAGTCCCGGATTCAAGAACTGTGCGGCCAGGCAGAAACTTTAGGCTGTTTGGATTTGGTGTGTCCTGTGTCTGCACAAACATCGTCCTTCCTGGAAGGAGACAAAACATAAAGACAAGAATGAAGTCATAAATAGAGTTTTTTCAAGTTCGACAGCTGGATGTTGTAGCAATACAAACCTGGAACAACCCAATGGGGGTGTTGTGGCCATCTGTTTGGGACTGCTCTGTTGTGTGAAGGCCAGTGTAATCTGGCGCTCTGATAGCCACTGACTGTGAGACTGACAAACCACAAAGAAGAGATTCAAAAGGCTACTACAGCAAAAATCACACTTTAGTAAAACATTGATGCTGCTAACAACTGAATATTCTCTGCCCACCCAAGCCTGTTTCATTTCCTCTACCACATGAGAGTAACAGATGCAAAGAGGATCAGTTAATTCACTAAAATACTTTCTTTAATCATCATTTCTCTTTGTCCTTGACGAGGAGAAGTTAAAATACATGTCTGTGATTGACTAAATTATATAAATAAGGTTTTATTATAAAGCACCTTTAAATTCAGGATGTTGACTGACATGAAAATACATCCACATATACACCATGGGATATAAATGATCATCTTTGTGTGGCACAGTGGTGCAGTGATCTGTTACTGTCGCCTCAAAGAAAGTTCTGGTGTCAAATGTGCCGGTGGGCTGGGACATTACTCCCAAACCATGCAGGTTAGGTTCATTAGTGAAATTGAATTGCCTGAATGTGAGTATGAATGGTTGTCTGTGTTTTACGTGTCAACCCTGAACTAGATATGCATATGGTATTATACATTTGGTATGACACTGTGCATACAACAGTCATAGCAAAGTAACGTAAAACCCACTTCGCAATAATGGAGAATTTTTAAATGCAATAAGGTTTATTTTCGACCAGACAGTCGTGATCGGGTCAACTGTAGAACAGAGAGTGGTTGTCCCGCAAACACATGGTACTCGGTTTGAATCCCTGCTCTCCCCATAGTTGCAGGTTAAAGTATCCTTGAGCAAGACACTGCAGCCCACTGGACTCCTAATGACTAAAGATGGGTCAAATGCAGAGAAGAATGTCCCCACTCTGGTATCAATAATGCACTTAAGAAATCAGTAATGTCCAGAGCCATTGCATACTGGAATGCGCTCCCCTCATATATGACTCTTACAAGAAATAAATGTTAATTCAAAAGGAAACTTAAGGCAGCAATAATCAGAAAGGAAATTATAGTATATTAGGTTATTATTTTAGGTATTTAAGGTATCTGGGTATTATTATTATACTTTTAATGTAAATGTTGATTTCTAAGTCTATGTGTTTTTTGTGATAATTGATCATGCTGTACTGCATTTTATGTATTTGTATTGTAATGTCTTTTCTCCTGGAACCCAGGAAGAATAGTCTCCACTACGGTGTAATACTAATATAGTGTTCATTATTAGTATTAAGACCTCAATCCGCTCGAGTATTTCTGCAGCTTTCCATTTCCTCACAGACGGCCTGCAGCCAAACTACTAGTTTGACTTGAAGGGGGCGTATTTATTTATACGCGTAGCGTTAATGTTGTTGGACTTAGAGAAGTGTTTACGGCATTAATGTAACAAACACACTTTGATAGCTGTCTGACTTGGATCCTAAGAGTTGACACTGTAAAAGAAACGTGCATTAACCCACATCAGCTGCTCTAATAGATAACACTCTGTGCGTCACTCTGCAACTTAGCTCGGTAGCTAGGTCAACTGTTAGCTGTTAACCTACGAGTTAATGTCTCTGGTGCGTGAGAGGTCGATGCATTCGTACAAGTATCACACAAGTAAAATAAGAGGACATCATAGTCTCACAACTGACGGACAGTTGAACTTACGGACGTGAAATCCTTGCTGAAATACCCAACAACCTGCCGACCTGTCTGTAAGTCGCCATGTTTGTTTTGATGACCTACGACCGGAAGTAGTTTATTATGTCAGCGGAAGTGACGTCTATTATTGTGCGTTTGCTTAAATTCACCCCTCGACGTCCGACCGTCTGCTGTCGTTTAGCGCATTTGTATCGTAAGCTGCGATATAACATTTAGCTGCATTAAATATGCCGTCTGGAAGAAACTTCAGGCGGAGGAGGGACTCGTCTGATGTGGAGGAGGATGAGATAACTAAAGAAGTCAGGTAAAATACGTATACTTACTGACGATGGATAAACGGTATGCTAGCTAATGTAGCCAACTGCGCCCTCCATTAAAAAACATGCCGTTTATAATTTACGTGTATTCTCCGTTGTTTAGATCAAAAGTAGAAGAGGCGAAAGAGCTGCAGAGTTTGCGGAAACGACAGACCGGAGTCAGGTGAATGTTTACCGTGTAATGTTGTTTCTCTAACTATATGTTTTCAATTGACTTATCAAACATGCGGTATATTAATATCATATCTTAATGTTTCCTCTTTGTTTAGTGTGGACTCCCTGTTGGTCGGGGAGCAATTGCCACCAGAGGATGAAGCTGATGTGAGTGACCTCTTTAGTGTTTGTATTTGTTAGGATTTACTAAAATGTGTTTGTTGGGCTATTTGTTTAATTCGTTGTTCTTAAAATCTCCTAGAATGACCCTTTCAAACTGAAGACTGGAGGAGTTGTCGACATGAAGAAAGCCAAAGACAGGAATAGGGACATGTAAGTTAATCAATCATGTTCCCCGGTGTGCTTTAACATATTGCGTTTGCTCTAGTATGTTATTGCAATGTGTGCCATCATATAATAACACTGATTTGACCCCAGATGACCTCTGCTTCCCTTGCAGGACAGAAGAGGAGGGGGACTTGAACCTGGGCACTTCCTTTTCTGCAGAAACTAACAGAAGAGATGAAGATGCGGACATGTATGTTTATTTTTAATTTTGTGAGACGCACACATACACAATATCACTCTCTTTGGCACTCGGTTAGATGAAAGTTTCATCCAAATCACCGCCTCAACCAGAGCACCTATTTCTTGATGTGTTCTAGTCTACATTGAAACCGCAAGGTCTCATTTCAATTTGAAATGTTAATGCAAATGACAAAAGATGCAAGGTTAACATCCACAACATTTAGGACACAGTTGTGGATACTCACCCAGTTATTTACAAAGGGCTTCATATGAACAAATGTCCTTTTTCATAAATCTACCCTCACAGGATGAAATATATTGAGACCGAACTGAAAAAGAAAAAGGGGTTGGTGGAAGCCGTGGAACAGAAAGTTAAGGTGAAAAATGCCGAGGACCACTTGTATGAGCTGCCTGATAGCATCAACGTCAATTCTGCCAAGAAGACCGAGGAGATGTTGTCCAATCAGATGCTGAGTGGAATCCCTGAAGTGGATCTCGGCATCGAGTACGTATCGGAGATTCTCCAAATGATCCGTTGAGTCATTCTTGAGTCACATGGAAGGGACTAGCTTACAGACCGGATACAACTGATACTGACAGCCTGCTTCTGTGATTGCTTTCCCAGCGCAAAGATAAAGAACATTATCCAGACAGAGGATGCAAAAGCCAAGCTTCTGGCAGAACAAAGGAACAAGAAAAAAGACCAAGGCACATCATTTGTACCCACCAACATTGCCGTCAACTACGTCCAACACAACCGCTGTGAGTCCCGCCAATCTGTCAACATCAGGTTTCAAATAGTGAGAGTACATTAGAAGGTAATGAGGTGAAATGTTGGTTAATATGTAAATGTATTTTTTCCACAGTCTATCGTGAGGATGTTAATGCACCACAGAGGCACCACAGACACCGAGAAGAGCCCAAAGCGAGGCCGCTGCGTGTGGGAGACACTGAGAATCCAGGTCCAGAGGGTAAGAGACGGCTCCTTCTTATATACAATTTTACTTCTTTTTTTTATTACTCGGGCATTAGTGATGTGATTTAGGCTCATTGTTTATACAAATAGTTAAACATTTGCTCGTTGCTCTTCAGAAACCTATCTAGTGTATACCTTCTTCCGTTTCTCCAGTTCCAACACCTGCCAACTTCCGCAAGCGTCCAAACAGCGAAAAGGCCACAGATGACTACCATTATGAGAAGTTCAAGAAGATGAACCGCCGATATTAGGGAGCTGGATGTTGGTGTTTATCCAAGAATAAATTACTCAACTTGAAATGTATCTTTCTAAAGATTGAAACCTCCAGTTGAGCCATGAAGATCATTTACAGACTGATTTTTTTTTTTTCAATCAACTGTTCAAGGAGAACCCTCAAGCCAGTGGAGTGCTTTGTAAATATATTTTTTTTAACTGTAAACAGTACATTTGCTTTGTGATGCCATGTTTAAGTATAATTCCATATTGAGGAAATCACATGGCTTAATGGGTTCAGGATGGTCTGAAAACCAATAAATCACAAGAAAAAAATGTAAGTGTTATTCTTGCTCTGAATTGTGAAAAACTGGCTTTTTATTCTGTTGAATGATAACTTTTAATTGTAGAATTGTTTCAAGGGCTTTCAAAAGAATAAAAACTACAAGATTGAAGTTGTCCTTTAATGAGATCAGTGCTTATAAGTAAAAAAACATAAAACATCACAACAAATGTAAGAACAAACTCAAGTCAGACGTAAAAATAGTAAACAAAGTATACTGGTAATCAATGCTGTAAAGGTCATTTAAAATGAGGGGAATTGTACATGTTATAAAGGCTATCATTTGGATTCTAAAGACTTTCCAGATGTTTCTTGTTAAGTACACATTCTGCATTTCACTCTTGCTAAAGTACCTTTCTTATTCAATATAAATCTTTAATGCCAAAGTTTACTGTTCAGTCTGACAGTGGTAGACCTAATTCACACAACTAACTTAGCCAAACCACCGAAGTCCAGCCTCAGTTCCTCTCTGCTCCTCACAGTTTCTCGATAGAGGAGGTCCCGTGTCCGTTGAGGTGGTGCTGGGGGTTCGCCTCCTGAGAAGGAGGTCCCTCCACGTCCTCTTGGTCGCCCTGGGTCGAGCTGCAGCTGCTGCCCGGCGAGGCCCAGCTGTCTTGCCGGCGGTACGCCTCGTACAGTGGCAGATCGGTGCTGTCCCACTGACTGTAGCTTTGCAGAGCGGAAACCAGTAGGAGGCAAAGAATCAGCGCAGCACAGAGAGAGAGAGAGGAGCAGACGAGAGCGGCAGGTCAGAATAAGCACATTCATCCGTGAAAAAGGCACCCATACGACAGAAGCATGGAGGTTATGCAGAAGCACCGGAAACTGGATCAACACCTAATACAGCTGTGTATCGATTAGATATGTGGTTAGAGGGGCCACTGGGCAACTGAGCAGCAGCAAAGGGAGATTAGTTGCCGATGGAGGAGAAAGCAGAGGGAGTGCAGGGAGGAAGGAAGGCCCACACCCAGCATGCTCCACACGGGACTGAAAGACACGTCTTCATACTTTCTCACAGAAAACA
The DNA here is from genome assembly GCA_036178185.1 of Liparis tanakae. Taxonomy (NCBI): domain Eukaryota; kingdom Metazoa; phylum Chordata; class Actinopteri; order Perciformes; family Liparidae; genus Liparis; species Liparis tanakae. The sequence goes on along the minus strand of CM070094.1, from coordinate 22,459,207 downwards.
AGACACACTACTGCAGTGTTTCGTCTACTTTATTTCTTAATCACTCTGGTTTCTAATGGAACAGCTGGGACAAACTGGGATACAAGTGCAACCGATCCCGTGATCGGTATCGCCTGCACGATTACAGCTCCAGTCACTTGTGGTCTGAAGGACGGAATCATTTAAAAACATTTTACCTAACTGCTTTTACCAAAACAATAAAAGGTCTACTGGAGAAACTTTCAGGTTTTGCCTAAAATAAATAACTGCAAGAGTTGTGTCTAATGTGAACGTCTAATCCAAGCATCCATAAAACCTACCATTCAGGTCGTCACCTTTACATTTATGATTTGAATATTACATATAAATAATATTGAAAGATACATCTGTAAAATATATACTTATACTCTAATTCAATGTGTAATTTGTCTAAAGGAAATTCCCTACAAAGCTTTGTTTGGAAACACTTTTGTCTATTGACAGTTATATAAAAAAAAAAATCATCCATTAATTTGTTGGATTATGATTAACTCTGGTTATAACTTATATTAAAAACATTTTTTTGTGAATTAACTACGAGAAAAGGCCTCACTTCTCACTGAACCATGCTTTTCTCCCATGTGCCTGATAAACAATTTTAAAACGTATTTAGAAATAAACTCTGCACTCGATCAACGACCAAACTTTCTTTTCTCGATTATGAAATGTATCCCATCAGTTTGAAAACCAAAAGGTACATGTTGAACTGTGATAGTTCCGGAGCGGGATACATTTACACAGCTTATATTCAGTCGAATTCCCCTTTATTGTGAAAATCCTCTCAAAATTGGGCCAATTATGACGAACGTCAGAGCAGAAAAACTCAAGGCACTTACTAATCAATAAAGTCCCTTAGCGAGACGCTCTCCATCACAATGACCCTCAGCAATGATCTCTGTGGATGAATATGAATGTCTGGATATGACAATGAGATACATTCAAGCCCAAAAGCTTCAGATGTAGATGGAGCGAGAACTAAACCCTTCCTCGGGTTCAGCAGTGAATGGTGGATGTGAGACATGGTGCAGGGCATGGGACAAGAGAGGGGTGGTGGGATGGGGGGCAAGTATGAGCCTACTTGTACCTGGAGGAGTAATATTCTTCCTCTAGCTCATACAGGTCGATGGCGATCTCGTCGCGGAGCAAGGTGAGCTTCTTGTCGCACTCCTCCTGCAGCGAGCGGAGCTGCTGGTTCTGGAGGCTGATGGCGTCGTTCACCGAGGGGAAGTCGTTCAGGATCAGGAACTGCTTCAGATCGGACACCAGCTTCATCAGGGACTCGCCGGCTCGGACCTGACGCAACACAGAAGCGGGGTAATCAATTAATCATGCACTTCACTTCATCTTTAACGCCTTAAACAATGCAGTCCTGCCAGTTAGTCCGCATGTAGAAATTCATGCTGAACTTTGGGGATAGTTGGCAATTGAACAGAGTTTCCATTTACAGGAATGGCACAACCATAAAACATAATTTGTATGAAGCTTTGAAACGAGTCAATACAGAACTTACCTGCACTACTGAGAGACGGTGGTGAATACAATTTATATTTTACAATCGTACAGCTCCAAGTGAATCATTGTCAATGACATTCATTCAGAAACCAGCAAAAAAAAAAAAAAATTAAGTCCATCAGATGTTGGCTATAAGAACACTTGTGCACTTGCTTCTCAACATGTTTACTTCAGAAGGTAGAAAAACACAAGAGTAATTTGATGACTGAATTGTATTCAGTCGTCATCTCTCACACACACACGCACACACGCCAAATGTGTATTTGAATTACTTAATACAATACTCATACAACTTAATGTGATGTATTTGTAGCCACATGATCATGTTGTATTAGGACTAAAAGTAAAGCAGACCAAACTGACTTTTCTCAGTGCAGTCTCCCATCTTTTCTCTCCCTGCGAAATTAAATACTTACAAAATGCCTAAAAACAACTGAGTTGTTGCATATTCTGGACAGCTGAGCTCTGTGCGATACTTACAATGTTGGCAGCCCTCACGTGCATCTCATAGTGGTCCTGCTCGGCTTGCGTCGCTCTGGCCACCTGCGTCTCATCCTCTATCTGAGAGAGCAGACAGAGAGCGCATCGCGCATGCGCGTGTGTTTGTCGAGCGAAGGATACAACGTTAAGAGAGGGGGAAGGATATAAAAAGTCGTTAGTTTCCACCATAAGTAATACACATAAAACACGTGCAGAGGAAGTAGTAACGTCAGCGAGGGAAGCGTTTAAGTACCTTTGCTGTTTTGATAATTTCGGTTAAGTTGTCCAGGATGGACCGGATGTCGTCCTTCAGCCTCTTGTTGTAGTTCTGCAGCAGAGACTCTTTGCTCTGCGGGAGCACCCTCTGAGTCGCCATCGTGCTCAGGGACAAGGACGACGCGTCACGCAAACATCTCCCGCAGATCCGTTTAGCTCGCGAGTTGTCACGAAAACTATCGAGAAGCTAGCTGGCTAGCATGAACAGGAGCTGAGCGGAAACGAGACGCATGTGTAGCAGAAGTAGTTTAAAAACCTGCACCGCTGCGTAAATATCTCCAAGATAAGCCTCGTAATGTAAATAGTATTCTCACCGTAAACGTTTAACACAATGTCGTTATTGTGAAAATGAGACCCGCGTTTGCTCTTCTTCTCTAAATGTACCGGCGCTAACATCCGGCGAGTCGGTGCTTCCGCCCCCTAGTGGACAATCACAGGCGTCACACTGAGAAACAGCGAGCGGCAGTTTTCTTTGTAGTGCACAGGCTGGATATAAGAACAATACTCAGATTACTTTTCACACCCATTATGTCAACAATCAACGCACATGTGAGAACTCCAGGTGGCGTTTTTTCAAAAGTAATCCGATCGGATTACAGCTATCGGATTGGATCAAATCTTGAAAATGGGTTTTTCAAACGGTTAGAACTTTTGAAAAAACGGCCCCAGAGTATTGTACATGGGATAAAAAAGTGCAATGTTAAACACACGTAGTGGAATAGAGGTGTACATTAGACTGGAATAGATTTAATCAAATATACTCAATAGTCCTTGTATATAGTATATGTAATTAGTGTGGCCGACATATACATTTGTTTTAGAGATGATAAATAACCCCAAACACCTCAAAGATTTGATTTACATTCATTTAATAGTTTTATTTTTTATGACTTACAACATACTTTTTCAAAAGGCAGGCTGTGCAGTATTTTGAGTGCTTTTTTTGTCCAACAGTCTCTCATCCGTTGTTGAATCGTCCGACGATGTCCTACACAACACTGGCGTAAATACATTATACAGCTGTTACAATCAAACCCCTCCGTAGGGAACACCGACTCTGTGTCAGTCACTATGTGCAACCTTCATGTATACAAGTTGGGTGAGAAAAGTGAGCATTTATAAAATAAAAAAAAGATTGTACATTTTGAAAAGAAAGAAGAGGATTTTAAATTGCAACAGAAGAATACATGAATTCAACTTTGGGCTGAAACAGGTTGGATCCCCATTCATAAAAGTGCCATGGTGGGAACCAAAGAGTGTTCCATGATTATGCAGAGCACAAAGACGGTACAATATTCCCAAATGGCGATGGAATTCAATTCAAAAGGAATGTCATCAATCAGTCACCATTCAAGATCTCGCGCGTACGATACTACTGTTGCAATCCCTGACTGGAACGGCGATGCATAAGTGCTGTAGATATTTGTGCGACTGCAGGAAAGCCTCCGTTTTAAGTTGCAGCTAAACGTTTTCACTGAAGTCGTTCAGAAGTGCGAGTCACAGTTGGAGTTTACAGACGCGCGGTAGAGCTGCATCAAGGCTGAATGAAAGTCTCGGTGAGGACATCTAAAATAACTTGTACACAAAGAGTTGATGCTGAATGTGTGTGCAATAAATGTAAGTAAATGCAGCAGTTGTAAAAAAGGAGGGCACGAAAGGCAAAAGTGAATCATTCTGATGTGGTCGGAGTTCCGAACTGTAAAAGTGTAAGGCTTCAGAGATCTCATCTTGGGAAGTAGAAACAAAGACAGGTGTGTGTTCTACATTAATGTAACATAAGAGCTACTATAATGTATGTTCTACGCCTAACATTTAAACAGTTTGTACGTTACATGGGACAAACACTGATGTTTCATTCCTATCAGACAGGACAGGGACCACAAACACAATACGAGACAGAATGCAAACATTTTTTGAATGAAAGAAAGTTTCATGTCATATCAACAAATGTCATCTTTAGAAATGTCTTTGCGTCTGAATTCAGCATCTGCCTCATAACAACAAGGGCCCAGAACGACGGCCTTTAAAGGGCATGATTGTAAGGTGGTTTGTAATTACACCAAGCCTCTGAAACATCTTTACATTTCCCTCTTGCCAGCTTCCGTGACTTTATGACCTTGTGATTGAAGCTGCATCCCACATTTCTGCAAACTAACAAAGGACTGAGGCGTCATCAGATGATAGTTTGACCGTAAAGCTAAAAAGAAAATACAGAAAATAAAAAAAAACTCCTATCACCGTGCGGTGATTTAGAGCGGACAGGAAGGGTAACTGAGGTAGGCAATAAAACAATCGAATGCTTGACCACCATGTTGTCTTTGTGTAGATGAGCGTACCAAGCGGAGTAAGGACAATGCAAAAGGTAAAAGGATGTGACAGGAAAAAAAAATTAACCAGGAGTCAAAGAATGATGTCAGCTGTTTTTTTTTTTTTACTCGGAGGGTTTTAGCATTCAAGTGTAAAGATGACCTTGCGAGGAGCCGATAATAAGATCCATGCAGGCCTGCAGGCCAGCTGCAGCGCTGGTGACAGCATGCAGGACGCCCGTTGAACTTTGCATAATTCAGCGACGAGTGCCGCCGCCGCCGCCGCCGCCCCCCCGAAACGCCGACGGTGCGTTCAGGGCTTCTCTTGTGGGGCCTTGAGGTGAAAGGGGGCGGAGACGAAGGGGTCAACGGCGCTCACTTCCGAGGTCCACGAGTGAAGCGGCCCGACGGGGACCGACGCCACGGCGGCCTGCCTGTTCACGTTCGACACGACCCGGTGGGCGGCGACGGGCTGCTGCGGCGCGGGGCCCTCAAAGTGTCGGGAGTATTTGGCCAGAGCTTGCGGGCGGAAAGGTTGCCGGGTCACTTCTCCCAACGCGGTTTGGTCGGGTGTTACGACGCCGAGAGCCTCCTTTCTTTTCCCGAAGGGAGCCTGAGAGAAAACGTCAAACTGCGGCGGCGGCGGCGCCGCGAGGGCCGCGCGCGGGAACGGGGCGTTGGAGAACACGTCGGCCGCGGCTTCTTCTTCTTCTTGCGCGCTGCGAAAGGGCGCTTTGGAGAACACGTCGTGGACGTGTTGGGGCGGATTCTGAGCGAAGCTGCTTGGCGTAGGTGGGAGGAAAGTGGAAGACGGGAGCGTCGGCGACTGGAGCGCCGCCTCCTGCTCCTCCTCGTCCTCAGAGTCGAGCAGCAGAGGCCGGGAGCCGCTGTAGTCTTGTCCCGCCGCAACGGCTCCCTCGTCCCGCTGCTCTTCTCTACGGGCGTCCTCCTCTTCTTCTTCATCCTCCTCCTCTTCATCCTCCTCTTCTTGTTCTTCATCACTGGAGTGAACGCATTCCTCATTTGCTCGAGGAGCTCCCCGTGGAGGGTCAGCCTCCTGTCCCACTCCAAGCACAGAGTAGCCATTACTCTGCCCTTGGCCATCTGAATCAGAGAGCAGAGAGAGAGAGACATGTAGAGGTGAACACAAACATCAGGAGGTGAACATGTCGTCAGTGGCAGGAAACATTAACCACCTGAGGTCCAGCTGCTCATTAATCTACCGCACCATCCAACCTCAGTCACAAACGACATACTATACGACCAACGGACCACCTGTGACCACTGGAGAATCAATAATGACCCCAAAAGGTGAGAAACTAGCACAGGACTACAACAATACAGACACATTGGACTCCGAACAGAGTCACATCCGACAGACGGGACTGGCCAGCTCTACCACGACAACGTCAAACAACCTTGTTTCCACAAATTCCACAAAACAGGAGCTCGTGTTAAGGGGAAGCGGCGGTTATGCTTTGAGTTAGAATCGGTTGTGTGGAGGTAGAGGGAGCTCAGAGGGAGGCGAGAGGTCTGTGGAAACAAGGACAGACAGAGAGCGGTCACAGAGGCAGGAGGGACAGACGGGCCGGACAGAGGAGCAGAGACAGGCTTACCTCAGCGGGGTCGACGGCAGCTGTTACCGGGCAGCTCTTGGGCAGATGTTAGTTGCAGCCATTAAAAAAAAGAGTTTTGGTTTTGTTTTGGGTCTTGGGGGTTACTTCCTTCATCACGCATCTGTTATTTTTAGACCATTTTGCATATTGTACACTTCCCTCAAATGATTTAAATCAAACAGAAGAATTATCTACGGATGACTGGTGAGAGCTGACGCCTCAAAACGACGACTAGCGGTGAGACTGCTCGTGTGAGCGTGGAACAGAGCCATCGATTTATCAAATACAGATCAAAGGCGCTGCAGTCTATTCACGGTCAAATCTAACAGAGGAACACGTACCAGGAAGAAAAAGCCACGCATCGAAGTTTCAAAGCAGTGACCGGTGATGTGATTTTAAAATAAATGTCTCCCGAATCTAGCCGGTGTAGATATACTACGATATGAGGGGGTGGGAAGGAAGAGAAATAGGAAGAAAGCTTTGAAAACACTGGAATAGTCCTTTAAGTCTCAGACAGAGCTGAACCAATAGAACTGAGCAAAGTCAGACAGACAAGTGTGTCTGACGATGCTTTTACCAAGAAGTCTAAACATGGACGTCTGAGCAGGAACGGCCTCCGTGAGAAGCATCACGTTAGAGGATCTGCACTCTGAAGCGGTCTGCTATTTAAACATTTGAATAGGTAGAATCAATCTTTTTGACTGTCAATGAAGCCAGCAAAAATCAAATAATGTGACACTTAATTTACATTCACCATAACGTGTTTTATTCATCGTTTCTCATTCTGAACCTTAATTCATAAAAATAGAAGTCCACACTCTACAACAGTCCCGCTTTGACATGTGGACACCTGCCGAATCACGTCAAACATTTTGATACAGTCAAAGTGCCGTCTCCACCCGGCACCACATCAACCCAACCAGCACAACAAGTACATCGGCTTCACGCGGCAACACAGGTCAACGTCTACGGCGAAGGCGAGGACGCTACAGGGTACAGCACTGTGGCGTCTGATACGAACATGAAGCGGTATTGGAGGATTTGCATAGATTAGCCACAAAAATGCAAATTACTTAACGGAAAAACATTCAATGGAAAGAAAAAGAAAAGTCTTAATTGTGATTACCCATGCAAACTCTAACAGCGTTGTGGATGTCATTGACTAAATTTACACTATGTAATACCGGAGGAGGAGGAGGAAACTATGCATGACCCAAACCGTAAGATATATCCCAGAAACGGCATGTTGGGAGACATGTTTTGTTACTATGTACATACACTGTCGTTCAAAAGTTTGGGGTCACTTAGAAATGTCCATATTTTTCAAAGAAAAACACTTTTTTTTAATGAAGATAACATTCAATTAATGAGAAATAAACTCTACATAGTTAATGTGGTGACTGAATATTCTCTGGTGTGTAATGAAGTCTCTACAGAGGTGTATAGAGGCCCATCTCCAATGTTCTAGTGGTACATTGTGTTATCGCCTTAGAAGACTAACGGAGGGGTAGGAAAACCCTTGAAAACCCTTGAAAACCATTTTTATGTGAGCGCAGCTGAAAACAGTTATGCTGGTGAGAGAAGATATAAAACTGGCCTTCTTTTGAGCCACAAGTTTGAAGAACAAAATTAAAAAATAAAATGATTATGTCTAACCTTGTCAATGTCTTGAATATATTTTATATTCATTTTGCATTTCATTTGATAAATAAATGTGAGTTTTCATCAAAAACACCACATTCTCTGGGTGGGTGACCCCAAACTTTTGAACGGTAGTGTATCTACGGCGATATGGGCCCTTAAAGACGCTGCGATGGACCTTACTTGGCGAGAGAAAAGCTCAATTAAAAGATATTTCACAAAGTCAGTGTAAGATCAGATCAAATGTGATCGGATTAAAACAACGCGTACGGCCGTTAGATCAAAGCCACACACACAACGCTCTTATGTTCCGCCAAATAATAGAGAACGGCTATCAGAAGAGAGAAGTGCTCCGGAGGTATCAGGAAGTGAATTCCGTCATTAGCTCCGTTTCGCTGTCCGTTGGATAATAATCTCTCCCAGTAAATTGCAGTGACTCACGAGTGTCAGCGTTCTGCCCAGAACTGCTTTGAGAGGTATACAGATTACATGGTATGAGATTACAAAAGCACTCGCTGGAAAGGAGAGGGGTCAACATCGTTGCACTCTTAAATACAGCTTCATACACACGTTTTTTTTTCTATATATCCTTGTAGATTGTACATATTTCATAATGGTACTCAGTTCATACATTCGTTCTAAAAGTTCCATACATAATAGTAATGTTTATTCACACCATGATAGATGAAATGCCTTTAAATATTACACACGAAAGAAATTCTACCTTCAACCAGAGCTGACGAGAGAGGAACGATAACAGTGGATTTATGTACATATAAAGGGTTTGATTGTGGATTTCTCTCTGGCTGAAATGAATGACGCGTAGGCTGAATGACCTCATCGTATGCGACAGCAATAGATTGGATGGACACGATAGAGAGGATGCTAATTGGGGGAGATCTTCATATGAAGCTTTTTTTCTACTCGAGAGCAGACGGACAACCGCATAATAATACCACCGTTCTTTAGCATCGCAGCAGGTCGACTCATTTGATTCCCTTTTTGTTTCCGTGTGCGTATCTTGATCGAAGATATGACGACCAGTACGTTACCCTACTCCTAAAAATATGTAATAATAATACAATGCGCACTAAGTGGTTTTAAGAAGGGTTGCCAAAAGAAGAAGCATCCTCCGAATCATCAGCCATATTAACACTATCGACTATTTATAGGTGTAGTTATAAGGGATGACACCCTGATTAACATCCAGAAAGAGACGGCAGGGTGCAGGTAGGATGCAGCTGCAGCTGTGATTACATGTACTAAGGTAACTTAGGTAAACAGTTCTTGATTGATGATCTATATATGAATTCCAGCACAGAATTGATAATTTGATGCAGACAGTTTGAAAAGATCCTTCTTCAACAGTCGATCACAACAGAGACATCTGCAACGGTTTTCTAACCGGTTCCATCAATGCACATAGCTCTAAGAATTCACTCTGAGTGCATCTTTGATCGGTTAATAATTTAGTTCAATGCATCACATTCCCCCAGACCCCCCCGACACAAGAGAGCATGCCTGAAGGTGACTGGTTTAAATAATAAGCCACCCTGAACAAGTACACAACGTGAACACAACGCAGTGATCGAGCAGCGTGATGAAGGTCGACCGCCATGGCAAAGTGCACTCGATGAGGGAAATGAATGCGAGTGTGAGGAAAGCGTGAAGAAGACCATGGTGCAGCCGGGACAGAAGCAGTCGATATGCTCGGGCGTTAATGTTTTTAGTCGTTTGCTTTTTACCAGTGTGGGAATGTCAGCGGCCAGCAGAGAGATATGAAGAAGCCAAGGAGGCGCAAACAAAGAAAAGTTCCACTCAACCAATCTATGCCGACTCCTCCGTTTTAATTAACGAGGTGCTACATTAAAGTGCCTCGGCTTCCCCGACTCTATCCCCCACCTTCCCCACACCCCTCTGTTAGGATTGCACACTGCCCCTTTGACCTCTCCCACCCCCTCTAGAGGTCGATGAGCTGATCCACCAGCAGAAGGGATCGGGCCAAGTTGGGGATGCTGGACTCTGAACTGCCACTGTTGCTGCGCGAGTGACCACCTGAAACGTGCCAGAAAGAGAGAGAGAGAGAGAGAGAGAGAGACAGAAATGGGCATGGAAGGAGAGCCGAGGGAGATTGTGAAAAACAAGCAAAAGAATAAGTAATATTAACAGAGGTTGTATGGAGAAATTAAGAGCAAGGGGTTGATGAAGGGGAACATGATGGCAGAGCAGAGAGATGCATGAACGGGGGCAGAAAGAGAAACAGGCAGAGAGTGAGCTGGGGGTAATCGTCATACAGCGGCATCATTACAGGGGGGGGGGGAGGGGAATGCCGTTCTAACATGAGGAGGCCTTCACGATAAACTACAACGAGCCAAGCACCTGCACACACCGGCAGTATGACATTAGAAACAAAAGAGAGGAAGGCGACTAATGCGAGAGCTCGATGGGATTAAAAAGCCGCCGTGTGACAAGCACACCCATACGTGACTTCACATCGGCAGTCGCTGGAAGGAGCTAGGGAAGTGAGCTGGGGGCTACGGCATTCATCTTTTGGGCTCTGGGCGTCTGCAGGTATGAGTGCTCATCCCGGGATTCTGTTAACCTTACCTTGATTTGAGTTTTTGGAGATGAGCACGGGAATAGGGTCAAACTCGTCTTCATTGACCTTCTCCCCACACGACATGAGGAAAGCAGAGTCTGCGGTGGAGGTAGAGGAAGTGAAGGAATGATGGGGAGGGGGGGGAAATAAGTTAACTCAGCCAAAGGAAAGAGCAAAAAGAAAAGTAGTAGGCATGTCGATTTAAAATAGATGGAGCCGGGGCAGCCACGGTATTTGAAAGCCGTGCATTTCAGGCGGCTTTTTTGTCTCGTCTACAAATGAGTCACGGGTCTGCGGAGCCGTCATTAAATGTGCCTAACTCTATTTCCATATCGCATTTGAGCCGGTCCTCCTGGAGTTGGAGGAAGCAGCCAGGAGGCTGGCTGAGGGGGGCCGCGAAGAGGTCTTACCGGAAGCCGTCTGACCGGGCAGCAGCTCCTCCAGACAGGATCCAGAGCCGGAGCCGGGATGAGCAGAGGCGGAAAGGAGAGCAGAAACCGACGGGTTTCCGTGAGGAGTCAGAGACAGCAGATTGCAACCCAGCAGAGAGTCATCCCCAGTGAGAGAGTCTGAGGCGGGATAGGAAAAGCCAAAAGGGACAAAAGGTCACGATACAAATGAGAGTTTTAGCTGAAGGTGCAGAGGAAATTGCATTTTGTTAGTAAAGCATTATCTGAAGGAATATAATCATTAAAGTCAAAAGGAAGTTGTAGAAAATAAGCGTTAAAGCCTGGGGCCAGAGCAACACTTCAACACAGAGTAGTAGACACAAACCTAGACTGATAGAGAGTTTTAGGTAATAAAGAAGCTGTGAAACGTTCTCATTGAAAAGATTGCTCACCACCATAGAAAACCACTGAAGTGAGCTGATATTTTAAGAGAGAGACCGGCCCGACTGATTTGTTGCGTCAGTGTTTCTGCCAGGACTGTGTGATCTGGCACAGCTAATGATAAATCAGTTTCTACATCTAAGTGATCGGAGTGGCAACAAAATCCTTCAGGAAACACTTTGGGGTCGAGATGATATCAACGCGTAACAAGGGGATCGCGACCACGTCTGGAAACGATTAATATTTAGTGTGAATGCTGAAAATATTTGTGTTACGCTTTGCTATGCTGTGGTCCAGGACGCTAACCTGGCATGCTGGGAGAGACGAGCTCTGGCTGGGCTGAGAGTCGCTGGGCCTGGGGGGCTTCCAAGCCAGGAATCAGTGAATCCACACACATCTCTGCCTTCACTACATGGAGACAGCAAGTGGAAAAGACAGTCGTTTTATAGACACGGCCGGTAATGCACAAATAAATTGAGATCGTCAAAGGCCTTCGTCACTCCCTTCCCTGCCGGGTCTTTCTGACTTTGCGATCGGGAGTGAAATAGGAGACGGGAGGCAAGGAAGACGCACGCGGAGCAGGATGGGGATTTTAGAGAGCTTGTACCATTGACGGAGCTCTCGGCAGCACTACTGAAGGGGTTGGCCAGGGCTAAGAGGTCAGGGGGCAGCAGAGAAGGTTCAGGGGACTTCAGTCCCTCAATCAGCTTCTCTGTGAGCAAGCCAGAGGGAAACGATCAAAAGAGAGGTGAAGAAAGGTGGGAAGAGAGAGAACATGGCAATGGAGGGAGGTATTTGTGTACTAATGAAAAAGGGACGAATACATGTAAAAGATTTGCAACTCAAACAATGTGGGAGAATGTTATATTGACGAGCTTCAATGGAGATTATTACAGTTTACAAATAACATTGTAGCCATGGGGTTGGCGATACGGCATTCATCGTTAGGGACAAAACACGTTAAGGAGGCAAGGAAAATATATCGGGATAGAGATGATGACTGCATGAAGATCATCATCTCCACATTTTACGGTCATTTCACATCTGCACGACTTGCAATCAGCTTTCTTGCAAACCAAAGACCAAAGATCAAAGATGACATTAGGATTTGTTAGTTTATTTAGTTCTGCACACCACAGATATTAACTCCATGCAACGGAAAGAAACTTTTCCTCAACCAGTTAGAATTACGGTGCCAAAAAAAGCCACAATGCACCGTCACTGTCCACATGCCAACCCTCCCAACTCATTGATTTACTTGTTTATGTATTTATCTGATTAATGCAAAACGTTACTCACTCAATTAAGCTGATCGACAGTCCATGCATGAAATGACAAACTAGTGACTTTTCACTGCAGCTCGTACTTACAGTGAACCGCTATGGGGCAAAATGTGGTGGGGGTGGGGGGGGGGGTCAAGGAATGTATTGGCTCAGAAAATGGCACAGCAGATGTGACCGTTTGCCCCCTTCACTATTGGAAAGAGGCCAACACAAGTTTGTTTTTTTTAACAAATCCTAACATGTTTCAGTTCAAGTCAGTAAAGTCAATACAAAGCATATTTAATGTAAGAAATGCTGTACGCTATCTTAATGCTTCCCAAGAGGAAGTCCCCTCAGATACAACTCTCTGTTCCATCAGCAGAAGTCGGACTGTTTTTGCTCGTGTGCGTCCAGTTTAGGCTGGTTGGAGAAGATTAACCACACCCTGACCACGGCCTAGACTCAACATTAGGATCCTCTCAGTTCTCACTCGCCTTAAACTTTGCGCACATACACACACTTTGCATTTTGCACACTGTCTATATATATATATATATATATATATATATATATATATATATATATATATTTAATTTAACATTGCTGTATTTACAAATATGTTGTGTGTGTATATATATATATATATATATATATATATATATATATATACACACACACACACACACACATATATATATATATATTTAATTTAACATTGCTGTATTTACAAATATGTTGTGTGTGTGTATATATATATATATATATATATATATATACACACACACACACACACACATATATATATATACACACATACATATATATATATATTTTATTTTATATTTTACTTTGTATACTTTATGCACAGTCACTTTCTTTCTTATATTTATATTTTATTGTGTTTAGTTTATTGGTGCTACTGTGTCAACAAATTTCCCCTTGGGGATTAATAAAGTATATTTCTATTCTATTCTAAACAGCGACGACACACAGGAGGTTACACAGCGAAGACGTGGGCACCACTTCCAGATCGGTTAACGGCTAAACTGAGGGGGGGGGAATAAAGGGCTGGGTCATCTTTTTAACAAGACGGCAAGCTTAACTTTCTCGGGTTCTTAGAGGCAGTAGTAAGCAGGCTGCAGCAGCAGTAAGGCAATCCAATTAACAAAGGAGAACTTGTCCTTTGCGTTACCAGGCAACGGCGAAAGCGCAAATCTACAAATGAGATGCGATCTCGCCGTCGCGATGGTCTCTATTCACGGAGGCCGACAAGGAGCCACTGTGAGGCGGCCCGCTCGGTCAACACCACAGGACCGTGTGCAGATCCAAACACCACGACTGGCGCTCATAAACTAACCTCGGGGAAGTGCGCTATCCGGGAAACTACTTCGGTAAATAAAACGGTGACTCATAAACTCTTGAGAATATATTTGTTCAAGAGTCTGAAGGAATCGAAAAGGCACGGCTCGTTCTGTTCCATGTTGTGACAAGAAAGTTACCTGTGGTGTCAGAGAGGGAGAGGGTTTTAAGAGGGTCCGGGAGGGTCAACAACGCTGAACCTGCACTGACGATGTCTGCAGATCTTTCAGCTTTAACATTATACAGTGAGTAAAGATGGAGAAGAACAAATGAGGGAACTTGAGAGCATGTACAACGGAGAAGAGAGAGACTGCAGCTCTGGGATAGACCAAGTGTGACAACCCTATAGACATTTGCCAAGACAGCAACAAATAAAGAGGTTATAAACCAGCAAAATGATTGGATTCCAATATAAAATTGTTGGATGAGGATATGGAGAGAAAAGACTGATTAATGACTCAATGAAAGCCTCCTGGGAGAGGTATGCAGAGCCAAGGGACCGCATAGTGAGGATAACTAGGCAAAGACTTACCTGGAAAAGCAATGAGGCCTGGAATGAGATTTTCACTGGAACCCGTGACCTTCTCTCCTGGTGCAGCATCTGCGCAACAAGCAAACAGCAAACATCAACGTTGCAATTCATTTTAGATCACACAACTGTCTAGCAGTGCTGCAGGTAAACAGCAGTGGAGTTGCACTTACTCTCAGCTAGCTTTGCAAAGTCCTTGTTAAGGAGCTCCTCTGCTGTCAGTTTGGAGAAGTTATCGTCCCCAAAGGGGTTCCAGCTCGGCTGAGTGGTGGGTGCAGCCGGCGCCGACGGGGCGTCCGCCTCACCCGCATGATACACGCTCTGCTGGGACGAGCAGGGGGAGCCAGACGGAGTTGTGCTGGCGGATCTGCAGCGATCAGAGGAGTAAACATAAACACGGTTAAGAATGCAGCGAAATGGAGCAGATCACAGCTCATGTTCACCAAAGAACAGAAACATCTCTTAAGCACTGGCAAAAGTGGTGCGACTACGTCACAGATAAATGACTATTTCTTTACTCGATGGAAAATGATTTCTCCCTGCTTTATTTATTTATAGTTTTGTTACTATGGTATTGTTTTTGTTTCATTATTTGCATGTGTTTTAATTTCTAATGTTTTATTGTCTTGTACTTCTCGATATACAAAGAATCTGAAAAATTTAAATATGTGTATGTGAGATTTGGAACACTAATAAAATACAAATATTTTCTTTTTTTTTTAAAGAACGCAGCGAAATGCGAAAGTGGACGTTGGGTCTGCTGACTCTGGCTTACTGATGTATGCAAATAAGGACGTGTGAGTAGAGTTATTTAAAGACTGAATTAGGCGATTCTTCTTCAGCTGGATTCTCCGGGATGTAAAAGGGTCGTTCATCCTCCTTCGGGGTTCTGCGTCACATGAATGGACGCTCTATTGCGCCTCTCGGGCAGTTCCTCCACAGATCACTGAAGGGAGTTAATTCTGCTCACTTGGACTTGTTGAGGCTGGCCTCAGCTGCGGCCGCCTGGAGGAGCTGGGTGGACTTGCTGACTGGGACCCCAAACACGGCACTGTGGGTGACATCGCTCAGTATGCGCCGGTGGCCGCTCTTCGGGGCCATCTTTGGCGACGAGGGGGGCGTCAAGGAGCCGACTCTGTGAATCACCCGACCGGCCGTCTAGGAGGAGAAAGAAAAAGAGACAGAAATTAGCTGAACATGTCATTGATGCCAACAGAGAGCATTTGAGTGCATGAAGGAAAACAATCAAAATAGACCACCAAACGTAAAAAAAAACAACAAGATATGAACATTTTAAAAACGATCAGTTAGAAATATCAAGAAAATCACAACAAAGAAATAAAACCCATTATGGGAAAAGGGAAAGTATTCCGAGAAGAGAGATTGTACAGAAGCAGATGCACCCGATAAATATTGTTTACAGGAATACATAGAGTTAGGGTCAATAACACGTGAAAAACACAATTCTGATAGTTGAAAGAAGCCGTTCGGAAAGCAACACTAAAGATTTGGTCATCATGCAACTTCTACTGCAGCAATGACATCTTTCTAAGATGTCATTAAGGGAGCATTTCTATCGACATGCCCTTCACGCGGTCATTAAATACACTCTGTGAGACCATTCTGGCCTCGGTGGAGGAAAAGTGAAAATTTGGATGTGATTGGTTAGAAACAAGCTGGGAATCAACTCCCAGACCCAAAGGAGCAGCAGCCGGAAGCCGGAGTCGGATGTTACCACAACCTCTGGGTCGGCTGCAGGGCTGACTGCAGACTCAGGGATGGAGGTGAGATGAGAAGCTGCCGCTTCATGGACAGGTGCTACGTGCTGCTGGTGTCGCAGGACAATAACCGGAGGGACAATTGTGTGTTTGGCCTGCAGCACCGTGCACGCCTGAGACGCTTTGTGTAGCTGCTGCTGCTGCTGGAAGAGGCTCTGTACCAGTTGATGCTACATAGGAATACCACACAGCCCAAAATGAGGTCGGCCCAGGTTGTCATGACTTGCAGCTTTTTGACAAATGTAGCAAAACACTTTTCATGATTTGTTTCCTACTTGTCTGACGGAGACAGACAGAGAGGGTGAGAAGTTATTCATTCACAACATTTAGGTTTCTAACTTTAGTTTATTAAATAATATTTGAATCCCTAAAAAAGCGCCGGATCTAACTGCAAAATACACCAGGTATGAATAGTATTGTATGCGTGTAATATTTTTACGATACCGACACACTTTCAATAGAAGATAATAAACAAGTTGCCGGTAAGGTTCTTACACATGTTGACGGATGGATTTCCATGACTTTTCCAAGACTTTTCCAGGACTTTAAGCCAAATTTCCATGACCAAACTGAAATCTCGGTATAAACATGAACATTTTAGAAAATGTTGTGTATTGAGAGCGTACGGCGGCTTGTATTTTGATCGTCTTTCATTAAATAACATTAATTATTTCAAACTCTGCGTAAATCAACATGTGATTATAACAAATGTCCATGACTTTTCCAAAACTTTTATGATTTAAGTTTTTTCCAGGACTTTTCCAGGCCTGGAAATGACCATTTTAAAATTCCATGACTTTTCCAGGTTTTCCATGACCGTACGATCCCTGCCCATACACACGTCAACATACAGGCCTTTTCGACTGGGACAACTTGTTTAGGAAGAGGAAGGACTCGTGTACTCTGCCTGTATATAATGTGCAAAAAGGACATCTCAACCTCTCGTTCGCATTTTAAAACCCGAAGAGCAGTACATCTGTGTCATTGTCACACGCGTTCCCTCGGTATCCCTGTGGGAAGTTCGAAGTATTTCCGATCTTGTTCTGCCAGGATGCCTACCTGCTGGCTGCTCTGTGGGCTTAAGTAGGCCGAGGCCTGCTGCTGCTGCTGCTTCAGGAGGAGCTGCTGATGCTGTGTTGTGGCCTGTGGCTGCATGCCGGCTGCCTGAGCTGGATGCGCTGCAGCAGGAGCCTGGAAAGCAGCTGCAGCTGGGACACTGATGCCAACACCTGGACAGGAGGAACACAAGAGGAATGAGGTGAATGTAGACGGAGCATTTATCACATCAGGAGTATCGTTTTTAAATGCATCCACATTTCTGTTGACCTGTAGAATCTGTGTCAATAACAATTAAAAAGATTATCGTTTTGATTTTGTGCATGTATTTACATTACATTACATCACATGTCATTTAGCAGACGCTTTTATCCAAAGCGACTTACAATAAGTGCATCAACCTAGAGTACAAACTAAGAACAACAAGAATACAGAAAGTAACATTTCCTCAACATAGTCAAACTACAAAAGTACCATAATAAGAGATATTTAAGAGCCACTGAAGTGCTAATCTGTGTTTTAATCCATTTATGCGATAATAGGCCTTTTTGAACGTCAAAAGGACCCTGCAACTAATCTTTCAATATGATTTAGTCGAGCTGATGATTTAGGCCTAATAATAATAATAATACATTACATTTCTATAGCGCTTTTCAAAATACTCAAAGACGCTAATCTGCACTTTCATTTTAAGACAATAATAAGGGATTAATCCACTACAGTCTATGGTATCAATGAATGCATTTATTTATAATTACATTCATTTGATGCCCCCCCCCTCCTGTTCCCTATTACAACACATAATATATCTGAAAACCTAAAACACTACCTCCTTTTAGACCGATCCAGTGAGTGAGTTAAAACTGGATATTAGATTATATATTATTATATTATATTTAATGTGACATCACGCCACCATCTGTTCTGCGGGTGAGCCACAGATTGATAGCCTTGTCAAAGTGGTAATGTCAAAAGCCTCATAAAAAAACAATTAAAAGCCTTCTTAGAATAGGCTACTTGAACCACTGGGATTACAAACCCTCGACAGGCATTAGAGTCAAATTATTGAGCGGTTTATTATGCCGAGTTCAATACAAGATGTCATTCGAGTACGGGATAACTCTCCATAAACGCAGGCCGTTATTCCCGTGGTAGAGTGGTCTTGACCGTGACACACAGAGCTCCTCATACCGATAGCCTGCGGCGCCCCGACAGCCACAGTGGGCCTCTTGCGTGGCGTGAGAGCTGGCTGCATTGGAAGAATGCCCGATATGGGCTGGGGCTGAGCCTGGCCGGCCTTGGGTCGTTGGCGAGGTGCAATTGAGGTTTCCAAGGTTGGAACGGGGTCTGTGATCCTGATGGAAGGAGAGGAGAACATTAACTAGTAATGACGGAGTTTCTTACAACGATGAAAACTAAAAGGCTCTGTGTTTTCCCCTCACCTGGCTTTGGTTTGACTCTTTTTGGCCACTGCTTCGCTGGCTCTGATGGGCTCGGGGAGTTTTGCAGGAATAGATGAATTCTACAACAGTTAAGAGGGTTTGCATTATTTATTTGATCAAGGATAATCCAACCAAAGAACTGACATTTCCTGACATCACTAACATATTAATAAACATTTTGAATGTCACAGCTACTCTAAGTATGGATTTACAGCTTCCATAAATGCACCATTATTGCCCACTTTAATTATTCTTAAAAGGGTGATGTAAGGAATTTGGCAGCATCAAAAGACCAATTGCTGAGGTACTTTTTTTAATTAATTAGGAAATGGCAGGATGAGTGGAGGGCAGCCAACTGGCCAAAGCTCTAAAGTTAGTTTCCCTCCAATATCATTATCTCCATGAAAAAAAAGAGCTGACGAAGAAGGTTGTATTCAACACTAACCCTAGAGCATAGTCTCATCTCAGATTCCTGTCATTCCTCTCGTTGTGGTGACTTACATGCTCATTTGGGACTGGACAATCTCGTCGCGCCAGTTTAAAGGCAAAGTGGGATATTTGGTAGATGTCTGGTCTCTTATCTGGGTCAGGTTCCAGCATGTACCCTGAGGAGAAATCAATGAACAAAGGATGTTTATTTTGAGTCAAACACATGAAAATACACATTCATGAAAACTCACACTTTTATTTATTAAATGAACACAAGATTAATACAAAATATAGTTAAGACATTGACGAGGTTAGAAATAATGATTTTCATTGTAAATATTAATGCTGTTCTTCAAACTTGTGGCTCAAAGGAAGGCCAGTTTTAGAGCTTCTCTCACCAGCATAACTGTTTTCAGCTGCGCTCACATAAAAAGGGTTTCAATGTCAAGGAATAATCCGTTTGTGGAAAATGCAAAATAAAAAGTGATAACAAAAAATAAAGGGTTTCATGGGGGTTCTAACCCTCTGCTAGTCTTCTAAGGCAATAACACAATGTACCACTAGAACATGGAGATGGGCCTCTACACACCTCTGTAGAGACTTCATTAAAAAACAGAGAATAGTCATTTACCACATTGACTATGTATAGAGTGTATTTCTGATTAATTTAATGTCATTTTCATTGAAAAACAGAAAAAATAAGAAAAAAGCACTAAGTGACCCCAAACCTTTGAACGGTAGTGTATGTAAAGCGCAGGCTGCAAGTAGGACAGTGTGTATATTTGGCAGAACAGGGTTACTCACTGATGAGACAGTGCATGTCCTGGGAGTAGCGGGAGTTGTCTGGGATAGTGAAACTTCCATCACAGATAGCGACTTGGCTCTCCCCAAAAGGAAGCGTGAAGTAGCACAGCTTATAGAGTAGACAACCCATGGCCTGTTAAGACAGAGAATCAACACTTGTCACGGTGGCTCTTACTGATGCACATATCATGGTGATCATACAGTCCTCATAATGTGGCAGAAAGGTAGTGAACACAGGCTCTCTCACCCAAATGTCGGCCTTTGTTGTGATAATCATTCCACCATAGAGGTTGACCATCTCTGGAGCGCGGTATGATAGAGTAGTGTACCTGGTTTAAAAGAAATAGAGTAATGAGCTCCTGAATTGTAATGAGAGAAGGGATTGAAGGTGTAAAGGCCTCATTAAACTCACTTTTTGATTTCCTCTTCCACATCTGCGATCCCTTCTGTCTGAGGGTTCTGGAAGCGGTTAGTGGCGCTTCCAAAGTCACAGAGCACGTAGTGTCCCCGGTCGTGGAGAAGAATATTTTCCACCTGTATGGGAAGATAAGATAAGTCCTGTCAGAACTCATAGCGCATGAGATAAACAACATGTCACAATAAATCACTTCCAAGTCAATAGAGTGGCCATTCATTAGCTAGCCTTATGCAGAAGTATTTAGACTCGCCTTGAGATCTCGATGGACGATTGGAGACTTGCACTGGTGGACACAGGCGACTGCCTCGCACGTGTCACAAAAGATCTGCAGCACCTCGGCTTCAGTGAAGCCCGTCTGCAACCGCTGGTTCATTAGGTTAACCACCTGCCCACCTGCACAAAGAAAGAAGTCAACAAAGACTGTACATGTCAGCTTGTAGCAAGTTAACAGTATATCACGCATCTATAATAAAACACAAAGTTAACTGCACCTGTAAAAGCTTTTGTAATTTTTTTATCTGTGAGAAATACTTTCACTTCCTTGTTAAATATATGGATATAACAATTTATTTCTACAATAAACACACATACTTATATGTATTTCCCATAAAGCTGTGAAACAGCCAGCGGACAACATCGTACAACTGCAACACCTGCTTTGATTTCGACTATGCAACAAAGTCGATCATTTAAAAATAAGAAAGAAACTTGTGCACAAGCTGCAATATTTGCCTTTGACCAGAACAGGATGCTTTGAAAAGCCGAGGGTAATGGAGCTCTGAAATCAACAAAGACAGACATGGGAGGTGGGCCAATTTACCTCGACAGAAGTCCATTAAGATTAGGACTTCCCACACATCACCAGCTCCAACTGCAGTGATGCTGGAGTCCAGAAAACCAACTATGTTTTTGTTGCCCACCAGATCCCTCTGTAAACAAACAGAGAGAAAACAACAATGAGAAACAATGGCGATACATTTTATATAGATTTATATAGATATTTGGAATATGCCTACTGTGAACTTTCTTCCCTTTTATCCCCCTGAAGGGTGATTTGGGAGTTTTTCCTGATCTGATGTGAGGTCAAAGGTCAGGGATGTCTATGTGTACAGATTGTAAAGCACTCCGAGACACATTTGTAATTTGTGAAATTGGGCTATACAAATAAACTCAATTGAATAGATTTAACAGTCCTAAAACATTTGGGTTAGTAAATGACTAAATACAGCCATAACTCTTCAGTCTGTTATTTAACAGAGATATGTTGATTATCTCCCAAAGGTCTGGAGGTAATGATGATAACCATCCTGCAAGAGCCACGCCACCCAGGTTGTGGCTGCAGGAACTGGTTCCTTTCACTGACAGCAAGGACTGCATTGAGAAAGTGGACGGGCGAGGGAGATTAGATTGTAATAATTACAACCCAACCGTACATTACTCTCACTATTCCTGGGTCAAAGAGTATTTGTAGGTACATTTACTCAGCACTTTACTTTTGTTTACTCAGCACTTTACTTTATTTTCCCCCTGTATATTTAGTATTAAGTTTAGTTTTTAGTTTTGTGTTTTATATTTATTTTTCATTAAATGCTCTGATGTGAACCGCAGCGATTTTTGAAATATCCCCATTGTGGGACAAATGAAGGAATATAATATCATATATATATATATATATATATATATATATATATATATATCATATTAGTGTTTGTCCTTGAAGGATATAGAACTTGTATTATTCAGGGTTACTCACATTCAGACCAAGAGGATCAGAAACTCAGAACAAGTATTTGAATGTCAATTTATGATGCTGTTAATTCCACGGCAGGTTAACGGTAACAACTAAAAAACAATCCACTCTCACATGAGCATCTCCAATTAGTGTCAACAATAAAAGGTAGTGCGTCATGTGTAATGTGTTTGCTACACTCTGCAGTCAGTTACCGGGCTGTTTAACTTACCATTATCTGAATCTCAAGTTGGCAGACTTGTAAATCGTGTTCGTTGTTGACGTACATCCTTTTGAGTGCACAGCGTACGCCTTGATGAGTCCGTACCAAAAAAACTATGGCAAAACCTCCTGCAGATGATTAGAGAGACCGAGAAGAAGAAAGGGAGTGAACACAAACACACATTTCATAAATGCAATACCATCAAAATAAACGGTAATATAGAATTAGTAAAAGACATCCTGTTCCATTGCTTTTTAGTGGGTTTGCAAAAATGTAGGAATGTATAAATATATTGAGTGATTCAGAACGGTCAGTGTCAGCTTTTCTAGTGAAACTGAGAAAAACTTTTCCAGTGACTGAAAGCAAGTATCTTTTCAGAGAATACAGGAAGTGAAAGAATTCATCATTGGTTGGAGAGATACCGACATATGGGGAAAACCACAAGATCATCCATCTACAGCAACTTGAACCCAAAGCAACCACACAGATGAAAACAAAATATGGATGTATTTTAATGTTATTTTATGTGTTTTTAATGAACAGACCTGCAGTGCACTGAAATGTGTGACCGTGGGATGATCTATTGTCTTCACTGGCTTGTAGCAGGGTTCCTACACATTCTGACCAATGGTTTTCCCAGACTTTAAAACAAATTTCCATGACCAAACTGAAATATCTGTATAAACATTAAAAATGTAGAACACTTTGCGTATTGAGAGCGTACGCCGGCTTATATATTGAGCGTCTTTCTTCAAAAAAACATAATTATTTTAAACTCGGCGTAAATGAACATGTGATTACAACAAATTTTCATGACTTTTCCAAAACTTTTATGATTTAAGTTTTTTCCATGACTTTACCAGGCCTGGAAATGGCCATTTTAAAATGAATTAATAACCCTAACCCTGTTGTAGAACTGCCCCAGCGTGCATTCAGCCTCTCTCTTCCTTTTGTGTCGCAGCTCTGCTGATCACAGCTTATAACCGCGCGGCGCACTGGGCTGACTCATCCAGCTCGCCTCACTAAGCTACGGGTTCCTCCGCGTGACTCGTCTCGGCCACGTTTAAACAGGACTGCTTGAGACGACGTTAACGTGAGCCGTACCATTAAAGAAATTAATAAACACAATAACACTCCTTAGTGATTTCAAAAGGAAACTTAAGGCAGCAATAACCAGAAAGGAAATTATAGTAGATTAGGTTATTATTTTAGATATTTAAGGTATTATTATTTTACTTTTAATGTAAATGTTGTTTTCTAAGGTGTTTTTTTGATAATTGATCATGCTGTACTGCATTTTATTCATTTGTATTGTAATGTTTTTTTGCCTAGACCCCAGGAAGAATAGCCTCCACTACGGTGTAGACTAATGGGGATCCTTAATAAACTAAACTAAGGCATCATGTGTGTTTGAGTGTTCGGCCCTGTGGACGTAGTGTTAATGGATCACCGTGAACGATAACACTTTTACTTGTCATCAGCTATAAATTCAATACTGTCAATTTCACAATGAAATGCAAAGCTGTGTGACAGAACGCTGCCCCGACAGAAATCATAGCGTCAGAACACTAGGCTGAGTATTTAGCGTAGCAATGTGCTGGAGAAACAAGTTAGGGTGGGAACAATATCAAACTATTTGAGAGCATATCCCGAATCAGAATAAAGAGAAGGAAGCGCCCTTCATGAGCACGAGAAACGTGAACGTGTGCGTGCGTCAGAGCTCGGATCGTTGAACCCCGCGGTCTTGTGCCGTCTAATCTCTGATGATCGACTGTGAGAAATTAACAGGATTAGCAGCCCTCTTAAGCAACGTGTTTAGCAGTGGTCTACGATCTAAGTCGGCCATGTGAGCGAATAATTATAGGTACAGCTACAAATAGGCTAGCTGCTGTCTCTGGGCGTGACTGTTAGGATTGTACCACTCTAGCTTCTGCATACCTAAACAAATACACCTTAAGGGCCTGCAATAAAAAAATATCTGATTGATGGTAACGAGAGACACCTGTGTCTCTGAACGTCCTTTAGGCAGCTCGTTGAGAACAAATCAGACTTCCGCCCGATGCCCAAATGTCTAAAATGCAAACTGCAATAATGAGACGATTCCTAATGAAGCTTTCAGCCTGAAGCTACAACAGCCGTCTGACTTTTGTCTGATTATAGTGACAAGTTTCAAAATTTCAGCTAAAAGCAACAAAGTTCCACGATGAAAACAAAGGGAGTTGACACGGAGAGAAAGAAGACGAGTTGACACAGAAAGAAAGAAGACACAATTTCAAAATGGAGCAGCCATCTAATAGCCCAGCCGACAACCACAGCCATCTGAATAAATAGGCCTAGTGGCGCTGGGGGGAGTCACATTCCATCAGGAGGAACGCTCCTCTGCGAGAGCAAGAACAAATACGATGATGCAGAAAAACATTCCAACTAACATGTTGTGAAAGTTATAATTCTGGGGAAAATATAAACTTTCACGGACGATGCAATTTGCCGTTTATGACTCCTAACAATTACCAGTCTGAATGGAAAGCTTTTTACAGAACTGATAAGAAAACTAACTCACACTCATGGAATAAACAAATTCCAGGAAAGGTTTCCACTGAGCGGCAGATTGTGGCTGTCTGACCCCTTCATTAAGCCAAATAGATGGGGCTAATCTATAGTAGTGATGAATTAATCAGTCTTCTTTCATCTATTATTTAGTAGCAGGCACTCTTAGCTAACAGAGCATGGCTGCAGACTCTCATTGCAAAGACCATCGTGAGACCAATGAGAAGCCTGTTTAACTGTGTTCAGGTGTAGATCAGTATCCAACAGAACATGCATCGCCCTTTAACTCAATGATTTAGATTTGCCTACATTGAAGCAACCTGCAAGCGTCAGTTCCCTTAGATAAATACATGACCAAGGAAATAAGTTATAACGATCCCACCTTATCCCAAAGTCATGTGTGGCTGCACATCCCGATAACCTTTCCCTCCTACATCAACAACAACACCTTGTTACCTTCGCATTCTGAGAATGCAGAAGGTTTTGTTTTGATAGCTGTGTATTCTCATAACTCAAAAAGTATTGATCAGGTTAAATGTCAAGGTCAAGATCATGAAAAGGTACCAATAAAGTGGCTGCTGCAAAGGTACGCGCTCTACAGAGTGCCGTTCTAGTTCATCTAATGTATTGAAATCTACAATTGTGATTGGGCACTCCCTCTGTAAATATCGAGTCAGATGACTCAGCATGCCATCGGTCTTTTACAACCCTGTAGAAAAATCCAGTTATGAAATATGCCTCCCAGCCTCCAGGTAAAGAGTGCAGTCATGCAAAGAGAAGACAACACGCCCTCTCTCGTGTTTGAATTTGCTGCTTTTCCCCCACTCTAGTGGCCATTACGCAGAAGAAAACAAGCTCAGGCCACATGAGAAAATTAAAGTGTTTGTGTTAACTCTACCTGGCAAGTAAATGAACACCAACAGAGCTCCCTCGGGTGGCGACAATGAGCTTAATACAGTAACTGGAGTGCAGATGAAAAAAAGCCTCGGATTACATTTACAGAACTGTTTCAATGTGCACTGTCCCTTATCAAATAAACCAAAGTAATTAAAGCCATGTGCCATACGCATGTCCGCTGCCGTTTCCATAGGGGACATATGGTTAAGGGGTACGACGTTGGCCCTCCAGCGAGGCCAGAGCCCATGAAACCAGGGCCACTTGGACATGTAACCGATGACACCGCCTGTCCGTCCGCACCACACCGTGCAGGTCAGACGGCGGGGTTTAAACCCATTTGCGTTACGTGTGTAATCCCCACAACAGAGAGCTGCATAGTTCACCTTCGGCGACAATTTCCTCGACGGTCACTTGATATCGTCCGATGGTGAAGACCCGTCCGATGAAGCTGTCCTCGCCGCCGGAACCAGCGCCTCCTCCCCCGGCTCCGGCTCCGGGCCCGGAGCTCACCAACTCCCGACGGGAATCAAAGAATTTCTTCATCTCCCCCTCTCGGTTGCTCTCCAACGCACGGTCAAGTCCAGAATGTACACGTAACAAGACTCGTGATCCTGGTTTTACGGCTACAGACGGTTTTGTTTAAGATAGTTAATTGAATGAATGCGGCCAGCTAGCGTCAAGCTAAATGCGAGCTAACGAGCTGCTTCTCAATAAATGCCCCGCGCAGTCCGCCGCTGCTTTACTAACTCATGCTGGGAACAGCAGTCAGAGTCCGACGTCGTTCAGAAGATAATACGACAGTCAGCTCATGCGGAAGTAGCCGCTGTCCACGTTGAACCGAGAGCAGCGCTCGGTTAGCTACGAGCCCGAAGAGACGCTTGCTAGCCGCGAGCGCACCTAGCGAGCTAGCTCGGCAGCTAGGTGCGGTGACAGCTGTCAGGTGATAGGCTGGCGGCCAGGTGGGTCCTCCGTGTCCAGTGCAGCTTATTACACATGTCCACCGACGTCATTCACGCCGACATGTTACTGTGTTCGCCCGCTGCTTGACTCGTCTGCGTCGGGGTGAGAGTGACGGGTCTCCGCCGCTGCTGTCGCGTCCAGCGGGCTGGTCCTTAATGACAGCTAACGCAGCTACAAACAGACCAGATGCTAACGGGGAGAGTCCTCGCTGGAGAGTCCTCTGGATGTGATTGGTCAGACGAACATCAGACTTCCTGTCAGTTGACACGAGTCCCTCCTGATCGGGCCCCCAAAATATATACAACACTAGAACGGGCACTCGGTAGAGCGAATACCTTCGCATATCACAAGATTGGTCATTGAATTATGAACATTTTGGTATTAGTTGCATGCCAATTGGATACAAATTGACCGTGCTATGGTAAAAATAAGATGTTGACCTTTTCATGACCTTGACCTTTGACCCGATTGATCCCAAAATCTAATCAAATGGTCCCCGGATAATAACCAATCATCCCACCAAATTTCTTGCGATTCGATTTAATACTTTTTGAGTTATGCGAGTAACACGCATACAAATAAATAAATACACGGCATAAAAACATAACCTTCCGCATTCTCATATGCGAAGGTAACAAAAAGGCCCTCGCTCTTTAAAAGTAACAGCTTGACCAGCTCAGTGCTGCTCGGATCAGTTATTATCTCTAAGCTGATGTGAGAGCCGCAGGAAGTATAAGCATCATATAGTGCAATAGTTTTAGAAGCTAAGAATGTGTATTAACTCAAGATTGTTCATGCCACCTATGTGCAAAAACAATCGTATTGAGTGTTTACATAAAATGTATATAATGTGCTCAATATAAACAGAAATGCAAGCACCTGAAGAAACTAGAAAATGCATTGGGATGCTGAAATATTTGAAAAGGGGAATTTAACAGCTGAAAAGTGTTGAAGCCCAGAATCATTGGACTGAACTGTTGAACGTCCTTCAGTGGACATGCATACCTGGAAAAGTTCAAGGAAAATATGGAAACTAAACAAATGCACTGCCACAGTAATAGTATATATAACAGGCTGCAGAGATGTTTGTCCTTCTGGAAGGTTCTCCTCTCTTCACAGAGCTCTTTAATGGAAGGTTCTCCTCTCTTCACAGAGCTCTTTACTGGAAGGTTCTCCTCTCTTCACAGAGCTTTTCAATGAACATCGGGTTCTTGGTCACCTCCCTGATAAAGGCCTGTCTACCCCAATCGCTCCGGTTTGACTATTTTCAACATGTTATACTATGACTGAAGCACAGAGCTAATGGCTTCCGAAAATGCGAGGTGTTTTCTTAAAAAAAGCCGTCAATCAACATAATTTTCACTTGAAAAAAGAAAATTAAAGACTTTGCTTATTCCTTTATGAATCTTTTTATTAATTGCTAAGTAGGTCAGATTCCACAGGAGCCACTTTTCTTATTCATTCCCAAATTCCTGACCACCAGTGTCACCTCAAGTGTTTGCAGCTTTTTCATGCGTGAAATTAAACATTAAAAGGATTCAACACAATTTAATTTTCGTCAACGAGGATTCATTTTACACTTCTACCTCAAATTCATCGCAATACCTTACCAAAAGTTGGTCCCCAAAGAATGACCTTTAAAACGCTCATAACGCTCCTGAGCAAACTAAAGAACATGAAACTTACTTAGCATTAATAACACAGCCTGACCTTTATCTTTCCTCAACTCAAGGCAGTTGTTCTATAGCTGGCCTTCTTCAGCTCATAATGACCTTTCACTAAATCTCCATTGTTCTTAAGGTAAGGTCACACAGGGTATTTATTGTCCATCTTCTATTGCCTGTCACAGCTGGGTGTTGCAGGTCATATTAACTTTGGGATGGGGACTTTAGTAAATACCAGTGTGTCAGGCAATACAGACAAGCAATGGTAATCCTGTTAATACGTGAAGAATTGCAATGCAGAAATAATAATAATAATAACTTTATTTATATCTTACCTTTAAAAACAATATTTACAAAGTGCTCCACAGAGAGTCAAAGCAAAACAAGTGGAATAGCAATAAACCAATATTACGTTTAAAAGTATGTATTAAAATAAAAAAATTAAAAATTAAAAAATTAAATGGAAAATAATATTTTCTTTAATTAAAAAACAAATAAATTACAAATAAATTAAAAACAGACTAACTAAATTAGGGGAATCAAATTTCTGCATAAACAGACTAGATCACTTAAAAGCTGTTCTATAAAAATGGGTTTTAAGGAGTGGTTTAAAAGAAGTCAGGTAGAGATGTCTTTGTATAATTAATCAAAGCAGCTGGATACCAGTTCCTGATAGTTTGTCTTTGAAACAAAAAAAAACACATCCGATTGTTAGATTCCTTCATCTGCTGGCTTATTTTGGCATCCCCTTCTATTTCAGAGTAGCTGAAAATTAGACTTTGGGAATGTGTGAGACAGTGCAAAACTACATTTTAAAAGAATAAGATGATTACTTCCTTTTCGAGTAAGACCATAGTCTGATGCAGGTTATAGTTAATATTAACGATGCACCAATCGGACTTCTTTCAGTTCCGATATTGAGACCTGGATTTTGGGTATCACTATCGGCCGATACTGAGCACACATTGAGTTTAATTAATAACCTGTTGGCTCACTTTGTGGAAGTGACAGGGATCATTCTTTTACGTGCAAGGCATCATCCGGCTGTACAATTAAATGAAACAAACGCTACCTCATCGATCTGCTTCACCATCGCACTCCATCCCTTCGGCTCCGCTCCTCTGATGCCGACCTCCTCTCCATCCCTCCATTTCTGGCCCCTCCCTCTGGAACTCCCTCCCCAAAATCATCCGAGACTTCACCGAACTTTCATCGTTCAAATCACAAATCAAAACCCACCTGTTCAAAACTGCTTTTAATGTGTGATTGTGTGCTCTCTGCATTCTTATTTGCTTTTTTTCTTCGTTTGTTTTTATTGTATATTTAGTTATTTTTATTGCACAGCTTTTAGGATATTTTAACTATGTGTTGTAAAGCGTCTTTGAGTATTTTAAAAAGCGCTATAGAAATGTAATGTATTATTATTATTATTATTATTATTAATAATAATAATAAATAAAAACATAGATTTTAAATGTGCTGACTTGCTGTATTCATTAAAATAATTGTCAAATGACCAAGCTATCTGAGTCAGTATCGGACCGATATTGGATATCAGCATCTGTAAATATTCATATCCTATATTCATGTTTTGGTATATTCATCCAGTATCATGGGGCTGGGCCTCTCCTCTGTGTGTGAATAATTAGAGTTGCAGACACACTGTTAACACATACTGCCAGTGCCAGTGAGTCATTGGGGACATCAAGGTCATGTCCTTTGTATTTTCAATCGTAATGAATGTGACTTCAAGATTCAGCAACTTTGGTGATCCAATTAAAAAGTTATTTCATCAGTATTTGTTATTTAATTATAACATATTTCATAGCAACTTGTTATTGTCAGAGGAGTGTGCACCGTGCTGAGTGCCCGTGTGAAGAGGTTTTGTGCCAGAAACAGAATTAATTGGTGTCGTAAGAAAAAGATATACAGTAAAGAAAAATCAACTCAATACTGGAAAACACAAACTCAATGGGTAAGGTGTTACATTGTCAGACCACATTATTGTAATCCTCCCACGACAAACTCATTTACATGGGAATCTTGTGTTTTACTGAATGTGGCATTAGTGTTTCTTAGCTACAGCCTTCCTTGACATAAAGGGGTCAGCAGACAGGAAAACAGTGTTAAAACCAACACAGATCATTTAGTCGTCATCCCCCCTGATACGCATGCGGGGGGAAGCCATGCAGATATCAGCGCATACAGCTGAGCCACCCTGATGAGTTGCTCTCCCTCCTGACAGCTGAAATACACTAAAGTATTAAATCCACGTAGAGGGTTTTTTCATTCGGCCTCACAGGTCTGTGATGACGCCGAACACGATGCAGGAGCAGATTGTGGATTAGTCTTCTGGTTGTAGTGGCAGCAGGTGTGCTGACCAGGAGGTGATGGTGTTGATGGCCTGCAGGGACAAACACCCCACCTGACTGGAGCAATCAGGCTATCTGATGGCCAGCTGCTACAACAGTATATGTTGTGAGGGTGGGGGGTGGGGGTGGGGGGGGGACTCCAACCCTTAGATGGAGTCTGGATATGTAATACAGTAATTCAGTGTGTTAGCCTCTAGATGGGCCTGTGACGTATACGGGGCTCCTCTCCTCATTAGCATGTCTTAGTCTTATCAGCCCCCCCTCACAACATATACTGTTGTAGCAGCTGGCCATCAGATAGCCTGATTGCTCCAGTCAGGTGGGGTGTTTGTCCCTGCAGGCCATCAACACCATCACCTCCTGGTCAGCACCCCCCCACACCCCCTCCCCCCGCCCCCCCGGCCACCAGTAATCAGAGAAGATCAGTCCAGGCAGGAAAAGTGAGGGATGAAGGGAAGATGGGACGAGTAAACTTCCTGTGGAATAAGCCTCTTTTTCAGTAAAGGGTGGAGTGTGTCCTTCAGACAGAAGAGGGAAGCATTTTGCCTTATTTAGTTTTTTTTTGTGTTAGTAAACAGAGACGGTTGTTTCAGGAGATAATTGTTTTTTTTTCAGAAATGGGAAATGGCTTAAGTGAAGCTGAGTCTATTTAAATTATTGTAAAAGATTCCCACATTTTGTGTGAATTAAGTTTCAGTAAAAAAGAGGATTATCTTCTTAAATTGATCATGCTGCCTAATTTGATCTAAAGCGATACACTTTCGATCAGTATTATGCATGGGCTGCAACTCAAACCACAAATTACAGATTATTTAAAAAAAGTTGAACACAGATAAATGTTTTGGATTTCAATAGGTAAAATACAATTTCATCAAGAAAGTGATTCTGGAGTTGAATGGTCTATTCATTGTTTGTTTTGGTTTCCGAGGTCTGTCCAGAGGAGATTACTGAGCAAACACCGCGAGGAAGGGCTGTTCGCCTCCGTGATATCAGATTCTCTCAGTCTATTGAGATCACCCTGAGATCATCATCCCGGTGGAAAAACTGTCAAAGCAAAGGCCATCTCAATCTCCACCAGATATGTCATATATTAATACTTTATACAGTATATATATGTAAATACATTTCATCCAAATGCATACGTTGCCATCAATACCAGTTAAGTATTATCCAGTTAGAAATAGCTCAGATTAGATAATTGTCTTGATGACATTTTGCTCTTTAAGCTAATTAATCACTCAAGAAAATGCATATTAGTCTGGAGCTCGGATACAAACACAGCTTCACAAATGTCTTCATCCGTTGTATTGAAAAACATCACTGCTCATTACCGTGATAGGAAATTAGCAACGAACTGAGATGGAACTTGCCTTTCTTACAATATAACTTTTAATCATGATAAATTAATAGGGGGAAAAAAGAAATAACAATGATAGTGATGAGGATGACAAATGAAGAGTGAAAAAAGGTTAGGAAGGGGATGTTGAAAAACCTTGGCAGATATTTCAAACCAAATCCATTCTTCATGGAGGACACGGTGTAGAATTATTTTAATGACAATTTCCTCCAGGCTCAGTCTATTTGTCCCAGTGGTCCTCTGCATTGAATCAAGAAAGAGATGTAAGCGTGTTACGGCTGCATTCATCGCCTTTTCTTGGCCACTTAGGGGCAGCAGAACAAGCTTTCAAAAGAAAGTCAAGTAGGTGAACATGTAAGCAACCCCCGCCTTTCTTCATCTAATGTCTTTCATCCAAAGAAAACCTTGTTAGAGTTTCACCCACATGGTGTGATGCAGTCTTGTCATTTACTGATGCAAATCCACCTTTATGCTCGGACTCCAACGCCGCATCAGGCTGGAGAATTGACTTTCAAGTACAACGACTTCAACGACTAAGAGTTTCAGGTATCCAGCCCTAACGTTGGACCATTTCGTAGAGATGTTGTATATTTTGTGTTTGTCAGATGAGGAATACTAGCATGAGGACATTACTACCTGTCATTAAGCAATAATGTAATACAAGTAATATACAAATTGAAATAATATCATTCTCACGTCACATGGTGACGTATTAAAACTCTTATCATCTACAGTTCTGATTTAATTCACGGATTCCAAAAGTACATGTTTGTATGTCGTCAATAATGTTATGTTGATGGAATGAAAAAATAAGCTCAATGACTTTACTCAAGATCATCTTCAAAGAAGGCAAGCAGTCGGGTGCATTTCGGGATTTAATATAATAG
Source organism: Liparis tanakae (assembly GCA_036178185.1). Lineage (NCBI taxonomy): Eukaryota > Metazoa > Chordata > Actinopteri > Perciformes > Liparidae > Liparis > Liparis tanakae. Next base: position 22,426,216 of record CM070094.1, on the reverse strand, counting down.
TAATCAGCGTTGGAAAACCAAGAAGGCCGAGCAGCTGGCAGCAGCGCCAACTTCACTTTTTGTTGAATGAAGAAACAATTTAAAATTGTGAAAACGATTCTGAAGCTAGAATCTTGACACTGAGATCGAAATTGAAATTAAATTGGGAGATTCCCAAAGACTGTAATGTCATATATACTGACTCAACATATATAATGTTATGCAACTCATTACAACCACAGATTATTGTGGATACTAGTGATAATGAGAGTTGTTGATAAAAACGTCACTTAAGCGTTGGAAAGACATGTGGACGGATGTTACGTGACAAAAAGATACACGACTCAAATCCAACCTCAATCTTCTCTACTTCGCCTTCGTGATTTTCAGTGGCTCCGACACCTTGGACTCAAAGTCAGGGTCATCCACGACTTACAAGAGCATCTGCTGGGCCACAGGGGCCTCGGGGTCTGTGTCAGATCCCTCAGCTCTCAGTGGGCTTCCCTTCTTCTTCTTCTTCTGGTCTGAGAGATCTGGAGCTGCAGAGGCCACCTTTGGCTTGGTGATGTGTGGCCTGAGACAGGGCGACATTGAACGTTTGTATTTCATTCACTATGCGAGAGAGGAGGCGTCTTCTATTGGGAGCTATTGGGCATCTCTGCATCTGCAGGTGGTTGAAACGAGGGGCCGGTTGCACGGAGAAACTTAAAGCTTCAAGATACAACAGTTTCCATGGAGACTGATATAGCTGGTATTGCCGGGCAATTGAGCTACAACACTGGTTATTTTCTTTTTTTATGATTGTAGACAAGCAAGATGTTGAATTTGAAGTTATTTTTCAAACCTAAACCCAGTTGACACAGTTGAACAGTTGATATAAAATACCTTGCCTCTTGCTGACTGGAATTCTCGTGATCCTCATCAGCCATCGGCTTCAGGTCGTCTCACGTTAAATGCCGATGTTGTGAGGCGCTACCTGCCCGGCTACGAGGCCCTGCCTAATGCTGTTTAATTGTAGTGTCAAATCAATTGCTCTTCATTCGGCGAATCCATCGGGTTCCGCCGGTCTCGGAACACTCTTCCGGACGCAGTCACTGCTTTCATTTATTGACATGAACTCAGACATGTTGGAGTTAAGTATTTTTCCTTACTTTGGTTGCACATTTTCGAACTTTAAGAGATTCCTTAATGTATATTATTGTTAATAATATACATTAACACTCCTCCTCTTTACCTCCATCTGCCTGATGGATCGTGGAGGTCTCCATCATGGAATATGCCTACTACCAACTATTCATACACTCTGTCATATTTATTGAATGTGTTTTAACTCTAATCTGTCCTTCTGGTCACATGACATCTATTGTTCTGTCCATCCTGGAGAGGGATCCTCCTCTGTTCTCTCCTGAAGGTTTCTACCCTTTTTTCCCCGTGAAGGGTTGTGTGTCAGTTGTTCCTGATCCGATGTGAGGTCAAAGGTCAGGGATGTCTATGTGTAGAGATTGTAAAGCACTCTGAGACACATTTGTAATTAGTGAAAATGGGCTATACAAATAAACTGAATTGAATTGTTATATGTCAAGAATCTGAGGATAATGAATCACGGAAATTAAATTTTGACCAGAGAACATTTCCTCCTTCTGAATGCGTCCTGTGAGAGTCAAAGCCCAAGAGCAGATCCCCGGGCAGTAGATATATGGTATGAGATCATGTGTTGAGGTGAGAGGAGCGGTTTAGAGGCCATGCCGTTCGGTCTTCCGCAACTATGATGTCGTGGGTAAATCGTAGTCATTACGCTCTCAGTGGAACCACATGCTGAGATTTAATGACCTAACAAGTCTCTTTTGGCCTGTATACAGGGAATACTGAGGAACCGACGTCCCTCCGTAAACTCTCAGGATCGACATTGGAGCACAACGTTAGGCTATTTTAGGGACCATCTGCAGTACAATTCTGAAGAGTACACTGAATGTACACAAATGTTTCCAGTCTCAGGCTTATTTGTAGGCCTTCGCAGTAGTGGCAGCCCAAAACACAATGCCTCCTGCTTCTCTCCTCTACTTTGAGATTAAATGTAATAGAAAAATGTACATCCACCTCATTTGCATGGCTCATTAAAATGTATTATAATACGGGTAGATGAAATCAAGCATTCTAATTGGTTAAGAGTGAATCCAGAGGTGTACTGTCTTCAGCCATCATGTCCTACAGCTCTTGACATTTATCTGAGCGATCCATATCAGTGCGCACTAAAAATAACTATAACCATAGATTTTGTCAGTTAAAGCTTGACAGTTACCAAACATGTTTCGTGTGAACTTTGATATTTTGGGAGAAAAGACTTTAGATGAGTGGTTAGTCGAAGAAGAGGATACTTCAGGTGGACGTCATGCTACCAGAGAGGAGAAAGAAATTGAGACCTTTAAAATGTTGCGCAACGGAAAAAAACACTGTGAGCTTAAGTGGGCAATGGACAGTTTCACCAACTAGTGCAAAGAGAAGACAGTAGACCTGAAGACCAGAACCAGAGAAGGTATGAATGAAATACTGCAGACCTGAAGACCAGAACCAGAGAAGGTATGAATGAAATACTGTAGACCTGAAGACCAGAACCAGAGAAGGTATGAATGAACTACAGTATACCTGAAGACCAGAACCAGAGAAGGTATGAATGAAATACTGTAGACCTGAAGACCAGAACCAGAGAAGGTATGAATGAAATACTGCACACCTGAAGACCAGAACCAGAGAAGGTATGAATGAAATACTGCAGGGTGATATCAATGGAAAGGGAGACCACTACGGGATCAGGAGTGACGTCTGAACATTGAGTCGATGCTGGTGTTTGATGAAGCGTTGAGATGGCAATGCTTTTGTTGGCGTTGTAAAAACACGTAGACGTCAGGGACGCGATAAAACAAAGTTCGGTAAAGTACAACAGACAAACACACAGGGACTATTTTCTCTCGGCTACTGAAATGCGATACTCAACGTTTGGTTGCGACAACTATTTTGTGCTGAAAGGCAGCTTACTATTTACTTACTATTCATAATGTCGCAGGTAATCGTATTATACAAGCAATAAGGTACTCAAGACAGTACTGTATTGTCAATAATGTCCGCTCAAGAGTGTTGAACAGGACATTATTGACGATAGAGTACTGCCTCGAGTACCTTATTGCTTAATGATATTTTACACCTTCAGTGATACAATGCTCACTAGATCATCATGGTTAAGTTTCACATTTTGGTAAATTTGCTTATTAGCTTTTTGGTGGTGTTGAAAAAGAGAAAATTATACCTAAAATATTAGTGACCTATTAATCTTCTCATCTAGCAAAGCTTATTTGCCCAAATGTTTAATTGCATTATTCCTAAAAACTATTATCGTTTTGTAATCTTTCCTTTACCACGTCCCTCTTCGCTTGTACTCGTACATGACACAACCCGATCATCAATAGTTACCTGTTGTGCAAAGCAGGACACATGCCAGGCAGCAGGACAGTCGATTGAAATATGTCGTTTGGCGAGTTTTGTAGGCATAGTAGGCCTATTGTCACGACACATTATGAATCATATCCATGCTGGCGTAAACAATGCAACAAAAGTGGACGTGGCCTACTTTGTCCTGCAGCTTGCACATCAAGCTCCCGTTCGCTCGGAGCGGGTCGTTAACAGGTTGTAAATCGGCAAGGCTGTTGTCGATTGCCATTACAACATGCTATGACAAATCCATACAGCCACAAGGTCTGCCGTTATAGCTTAAAAGCAAACAATAAATTAGAGTCAGCGGTTGACACTGGCTTTATATCTTAATAAAAGAAGGACTTTGCTCCTGACCGTCTTCTGCGTCAGTGTCAGCATTAGGAAGGTGGGAGTGCATGCTGCTGGCGCCAGAGACGGAGACACACAGACGGGGAGAGGAGCGCTCTGGTTCGGCTCTCTTCGGGTCCGGTGGGGATCAATGAACGTTGGCCCTCTGCAGCCAGTTTAGTTCACATTCATCACCGTAATTGTTCATTACCACCTGAGATCTGACTGTAATATCGATGGCGATCCAGGTGAGATCCACCAGTCGGTGAAATCTTCTGTCAGATAACAGAGCTGCCAACTCTCACGGTTTCGCCGTGTGACACACGCTTTTGCGTGTTTTCACACGCTCTCACGCCACACAACCAATTACATCTCACGGCAAAAGAAATTCTGATTTGGGCCGAAGCGCGTTGGTTCCTTTTCAAACTCCGCGACGATAGATGGCGCTAAGGAGCGCATCTGTAAACCTGTTCGCTGCATACACATCCTATTCACCCCAAAGAGTCTCGGAGTTAGCAGCAGAAGAAGATGTTCAAACAGACACAGCGAGCAGAGACTACGGTATGTTAATGCAGGGCTCTCAAGTGTCACGCATTGAGAGTGACAGTCACGCATTTCGGTCTTAAGTCACGCTCTCCCGCCACACATCGTATTTATCACGCTGAAAAAACCTCTCGGCTATTTGATGTTTTAATGTGCCGCACCGTCAACATGAGCCGCGCTGACCTCACGGTGGAGAAATCAAACGCTCCCCTGGAGGTCTGCGAGATGCCACTTATCAGCCAATCAAAAAGAAGGGCTGGGCAACACAATAGCCAATCAGAAAAAAACCTATCTGTTCCCCTTGGGGATTAATAAAGTATAATTCTATTCTATTCTATTCTATCTGGGTAAGATTTAATCCAGCAACCAACTGTCTTTAGAACCTGAGAGCTGTTAATGACATGTGGTTCAACTAAGTACTCACTCTCTTAAACTTGAAATAAATAATGTGTTGTGTTTGTTTGTGTGATTGTGTGATGTGATGTAAACTCAGCTGTCGGAACGAGCGGCAGGAGAGCACCATGTGGACCTCTTGGTGTACTGCATGCTCTAAACATCAGAGCATTGGTTATGAAGCTGCTCACATAGCATTTATCTTTTTATTTGCAGGCCTAGGAAAAGGACCCTCTCATTTTTTTTCAAAACAATACTTTGAACAAGTAAGATGTATGCAAAAGAATTTAACATAAAGACAGGACATTTGTGCAATAGAATTAGACATTTTTTTGTAAATGAGAGTAGAGTTATTAAAAACATTTTAATTCTTTAAGGTAGCAAAGATGCCTCGTAAAAGACATTTGCCAGGCCAGAATGCAGGTACAACATGGGTACAATGCCAAATTAATTCAAATTTCCTGATATTTGAGCCACCATCGTGTGTGGCTGCGTGCGCGTCAACATTTTGGTCACCCCCGACAAAATCTCACTCCAAGGTTTTTTGAAAAGTTGGCAGCTCTGCAAATAAGCATGCCAGGTAAAGATTGTCTGCATGTGAAGTCTTGATGGTCAGGACACGATCGGCGTTTCTCAATATGCGTACTTGTGCGTCCTTTCCTCTACTTGTGAACTTGTGAGACGTCATCAGTCTCAGCCCAAGTACATGTTCCAATTCAAAGTTCGCTTCTCACAAAGCACGGTCAAAATGCCCCGATGTGACTTGATCCTCCCACTTTCGGAAGGATGCATCAGAGGAGACTTGTGCGTACTCTAGCCAGCAGATATCCCAGAATGCATTTCACCAGCAACCGGAAACCTTAGCGGAGGAGAAAATAAACAACTAACAGATGACTTTCTATAAATACGACTGTTGTTGAGACACATAATGTCATTTTAGGATGTTTTGTTTATTTAACTGTAAAAAATTATTTACAGTGAATAATTAGAGTAAACTCAGGAGCAAGAACAGCTGATGTGGTGACATCAAGTCAGCTGCTGGTCCAATTGCAGAAAGACCGTCCTCCCGTTGTCCCGTCCTCCCGTCCTCCGGAGTCTGGACTCCCAAGTCCAGACTCCAAAAGAACACAAGTCTGCAGTCGTGTTCTTTGAATTGAGAAACGCCGAAGGAGAATGTGAGACAAAGGCAAAGCACCGGACTGTTAATGGAGCGTGTGAGTCGAATAGGGGCTCAATAAACAGCCCAGAGCAAACATGGGTAATATTGTGTCTACTCGTAAAGACCAAGACGTGTTAGAAATGCATTTCTCAATAAACATTTGCAAAGCCTTTTTTTTTTTTAAACCAGCAGAGATTTCATATTTCTGAACTTCTTCTCTGTAATTGTCACATTTCTGTCTTTTGCCACACTTTGCATTCGGCAACATTTCCTCATTGATACAATTCAGGGATTGATCCTAGCGGCCATATTGCTTTTCTTGTGTTTCAACCCATTCTCATTGCTACAAACAGTCCCGTCAACAGACAACCCGTTATCAATACGCCAAACTAATGTGGCTGCTAATCCTCAAATTCCTCCCATCTTGGTAATTTTGATATTATCTGACATATTAATATACAGCCTCAATAACAATATGAAGCACCACAGCACGCTCAAGAAATGCCCCTTAGACTTAAGAGCAGCACTTGTTGTTCTGTAGCTTGGTACATTGATACTTGTTGAGAGTGGAGCAATTGTTTGTTAAACTGAAACCGGTTTGAATAGTTCAACTTTCTGAACATCATGTTCAAGATGGTAAGATAGGATAGTTCTATCTTTAGCCCTCCAAAATATCGCAAACTGAAGATACAACAGATTGCTACATTTAAGTTGCTCTTTTACTTTCTATTTACACATTTGTATTTAGGAGTGTTTAAATTGTTCAAAGCAAATGCTTTTGTGTCATTTTAACCAGCAAACTCAGCGTCCGGCTTAAATATTCTAAACCTGAGGGAAAAAATACACACTGTGCAGACGACACAGTGTATCTAATACACACATATTCCACACACTAATGTCAAAGCCCAGCAAAGTTTAGGCCTTGCTTAAAAAACAAGGTGTACTACCCATCTTCTCTGGCTGCATTAAGTCTATCATATAATAATAAAGACAGTCAGCCTTAAGATATTGAGTTTTTTTTGTAAATATTATACAAACAGGGCTCAAATAACCCCTTCTGCCTGGCCTGTATCGTCAGGGTTCATACTGCAGTAACCAAAGGTTTCCACACACTTGTCATGCAAGCACAGTGCTTCAAGGCAGGTCATTGTATCTTGCTTTGCGCCACACCACCCACTTTAAGTGGCCTCATTATAGACCAAGTCATTTATTGTATTTTTAAGGTCAGGAGGAAATGTCTCTGAATAGTTCTTGGAAACTGCTATTTAATGCAGCTGTAGTGTATCTAACCAAGACTTATTAACTATTAATCTGTGGATAAAAGAAGCACCCACCCACATATGCTGCACTTACTAATACTCACATATAGTTTATATGTCAAATAATTTGACTTGACTTTTATTCATTCCTTAATATCCTTAACTCTTATATTAATTTAACCGTAATACTCAAACAAACACAATCCTTTATGTACTACATTCCTCCAATTATACAAGTGCATAAGCGTGTGAATATATTTGTCATTGTGGAAAACCTGTTGGGAAATATTACTTTTAATTATATTATTAATTTTACATTGCATACATTTGAATTGAAACCTTACATCGAGTTGAATACAAATGTCTTTTAATTTAACAAAACACATTTAAAGATAAATCTTATATTCTTGGATGATCTCATTGGTAATATATTAGCTTCACATTCATTTAGTGTAATTTTCTAAATTAGGTCATTTTAGAAACATGTTTATTTTGTGAAAAGACACTACCGCGTTAGACGGTGAGCCAACTTGTGAGTTAGAAACAGACACACCCCTCCTTTTAGGAGTTTCACTCAAGCTTCTACTTTATCTAATGATTAAATCAATGGAAATGAACCAACATTACTGCGGCCCGCAACTGATCGCATCTCATTTGTGGTGAGTTGCAGGTGACCGTGTTCTGGGGAATAATGAACAAGGCTGTGCGAACATTTAGACGAGTTCAGTTGAGGTTAAAAAGCAGCCGAACGTGTACGCTACACAGTCGGTGGCTTTTTAAAAATAACTTAACCCTCCTGTTACCTTTGGGGTCAATTTGACCCCATTCAATGTTTAACGTTAAAAAAAAAAAAAAGATTAACATAATTTATTTTGCTTCATATTTCATGACTTTTCCTAATTTATTGTGGACATCTGGGAAAACATAAAATTCACATGATGATATGTTTTCACTGTCCTGAAAACAACTTGTACGCATCGTTGTTCTGTGGGGTCAATTTGACCCCAGGCTGTTTTTCACTATGTAAAACAAATAAGAAATATCAACTTTTTATTTATTTAAAGGGCTATTTAGGTAGTCAACAAAAAAAAGAAAAGTACCTGACACTTAAACTTGGGAAACCATATTAATTCTAATAATTTTCTGGAGGTTTTAACTGCTGGGCTCAAAAAGGGTAAAATATATACATTTGAAGGTAACAGGAGGGTTAAACACCGTACCTGTTATACTGAGCAATAACAAAGAAACTATTACTATGAATACGTAAAGGTGCACCATAATCAATAGAAATCTGGGTTTCATTTTCTAGTATTGAAGAATTTTACTATGGTGGTTTTGTAACTTATAGGTATAAATACTGTAACTACCATAATGTGGTGTGTGTTGTGAAACACTGTGTTGTTCAATTGTGTTGGGGAAATTTAAATAGAAACGTAACAACACATTTTAGAAACCTTGTTGCTCAAGTTTCTTTAGGTATAGCGTCATCCCTAAAAGTGACGGTAGACTGAAATATTAAACAAATTATATAAAGATGAAATATTTTCTATTTATTCTTATAGCAATATATGTAACAGTTTAGCTCCACACCTTCCTTTTTTAATTAGTTGTTTTCATCCCGTCTCACTAACTATCATGTCGTTCCAGATCCTGCTTCCCATCTCGTCAGTCCAGCTCCCTTCAGCTGTTCTCTCACCTGCCTCTGACCACTCCCACCTCGTTAGTCCCTCATTACCTTCACCTGGTCCTCATGCCCGTCTCACCTGTTGCCCATTCCCTCGTTAGTCCCTGTCTACTGAGGTTCCCTCACTTGTCTTCTGCCAGATTGTCTTGTGTTTTCCAGCCCGAGTTCTCCAGTCTTATTAGTGTATATTCCTGACCTACCTGTTTTGACCTCTGATTCTCTGCCCTGCCCCTTTTAGGACTTGTTTGCTTCTCGGACTGATCTCCCAGTTTTGACCCAGCCTGTTTTCAACTAAAGACATCCATCTTTGTTACTGCTGTCTGAGTCGTGCTTCTGGGTCCACTCTAATAGCTCCGTGACAATATAATTGTATTTATATTGATACTGTGTCCTAATTGATTAGCATATTCTGATGCTGAAATGGCAATCCATAGGATAATCTCAAGACATGTATTGGCTATACATCAGGACTCTTGGCTTTATGTTTCTGTGCATGATGAAAGACAAAGTGACCTCTGTACACATGACTTTCTCCTCATATCAAGTCAACATTTACGTATTGAGCATGCATTTTGTTTTGAAAACAAACAAACAATAAATGAAACACGGACCATAGAATAAGAGAAAATCCAAAAGAAATGGAGGCTGTGCATTATCAAGCAAATATCTTCAGAATAAGATAAGTTATCTCTTTATTAGTCCCACAGTCGGACTCGGGACATTTAAAAGATTCGAGCAGCAAAGGGAGTAAAGTGCAATTGTGCAAATACAAAAAATGGAATATAAATAATAAACAGTAAGAAAAGGGAGAAATCTGTAGAATATAAAGCTTTCAGGAATGTGTTACTGTGTAATGATCACTGCTATTTTGTTTTATGTGGCTTTTACCTTCAGTCCGATCTCCTCACGTCTTCATTTAAGACATTTTCTTTTCAACAGTTTTACCCTCTGCTCATCACCACCCCATCAAATAAGACAAGCTTGGAGGCTATTTATCATCATCAGTGCTGAGAACCTTTTTGACGTGTTCCATGTTCATGTATTAACCTCATGACATAAGGACAGATACATTAAACGCAGAGAAGTGTTAATGCTGGAATATTTGTGTGTGATCACTGGCATATATGACTGACTACTTGTATGTGAAAGGGCTGGTACTGATGGCCCCACAGGGACTCCATTGTGTTTTTGAACATTTATTTTGCAAATTGTTTAGTTTTTCCAACCCTTTACTCAACTATTTTGGTTTCATCTCACTGCTCTCATCCTAATTTTTGTCAGCATTCAAATGATATCATGGAGGGGAGCACTAACAATCCAGTTTATGCTCACAACATGGTTAAAAGTCTGTTAAAAGTAAACTAGGAACTCTACTTGTACTTAATGGACTAAAATACCAATTTCAATTGTTGTCCAGAGTGACTGCACCTTTAAGACTTTGTGAGAGGGCTCAACCCCTGGCGCCAAGTAAAGCATATTGTAATAAGGCATAACACGTTGATTGAAGATAAAGCCGAGAAAAAGGAAATGTAGAGGAAGGGGAACTGGGTTGTGTAATCTACGACTGAATGATCCCTCATTGAGAAGAACAACATGTAGTATTATGACTTTACTTTTTGGGATTATGCTTCTTGCAATAAAATGATGGTCTGTGTTATTACTTTGGGATAGTTTTATGACCGTATTTCTAATTGTTGATCCCACTGGGCTTTAAAGATAAAAGGACAAGAGGTTAGTGGGGGGAAGGCGTCATCTGCCTTCCTTTGTTCCTAAATTCCTGCCCTGCACGCAAGTCCCTTGACATGCTCACCTCCTCAATGCCAGCCAGACTAAGATTAGAAGGGCACACCTTAGCATCGCCTTCTCGTACCACATGGCCTGATATCTTGTATGTTCACAAGAATCTTGAACGGCCAGTTCATGCTTGAATTGCGCCGGGCGACAGAGCAAGCAGAAGGATAAATGTGAATGCAGAATGTCTGAGGGGAGGAGAAGATGTTGGTCTTGAGATTAAGACGGCAGAGGGACACAAATGGCATGCAAACATGAGAGTGCGCTGCGCGATAGCATCTCTTCAGCCAGCTTCCTTTTGCTTTGGAACATTGCTGGCATTGCTAATGATATGTAGGCAGTTGACGAGCTCAGACCTGTTCCTCTAACTTTTAAAATAGAACAGTCGGTCCTGTGTTTGGTTGTTCTTCTGTGATAAAGCCACCAGCAAAGTACCAGCCCAAAAATGCAAACAGGACATCTCATGGCTCAGGGGAAACCAATTCACATGAGGGAAGGGGGGGGGACAACAACAACAACAACAACACTGCTGGAAAAACACGTCTTGTTATCCCAAAGTCATTAGAGATACTGCCTTGAATGCAGTTAATGCTGCTTTTTTCAGAGGAATTGGCATGAAATGCTCAATCTTTGCTTCGTGCAGTACATGAAGTATCCACCACATTCGACACCTGAAAATGTAACACAGAGTTAGTCACATTTTATATTTTATCGATGGATATAATTTTCAGCTCATGTTGCCACCTCATTGTTTGATGTGTCAACAAGGTCTGCTAAAAGGTAGAGCAGTGAGGACATGGAAGCACTATAACAGTGTTGATTGGATTAGATTAAATCCAAGGTTTATTCATGATCAATTTGAGGAGGATTTGGCCATAAGAGATTCATTATAAAGTCTAATAGCAGTGGGCAGGAATGTCCTCCTGTATCTGTCCTTGTGAAGCGCAGCTGAAGCGGTCTGTTGGAGAACATGCTCCGCTGTCCCTGCAGTAGGTGATGAAGAGGGTGATGGAGAGGGTGGTCCAGGTTATCCAATATGGACAATCATGTCGTCAGTGTCCCTCTCTCCACCTGTTCTAGATAGTCCTCTTTGCAGCCACTGATGGAGTTTAGTGAGTCGGTTGGTGTCACCGTCTTCAGTGCTGCTCCCCCAGGGGACTACGGAAAAGTACAAACAATTAGAGTTTAGTACAGCAGATTTCTCATCCAATTGCAGGTTGTTGAGACTTTGATTAGTCCTGTAATTCCTATCTTATCAGCAAGAGGCTGGAGAGAAACACATCAGATATGTATGTATTATACTGGGTGAAACAGAGGTCAAAATCCGATCTTTCAAAATGTACTCGTAAAATGTTAATTCATAGCTATTTGATAAATGTGCCAAGAGCTCTGGATTTGAGGCTCTATTAGACTGCAGTCACACAAACAAGGACTTTATTTGAGTCTTATTGGGACTTGACTGCACTTAGACTTAAGATGTTCACCTTAAATATAAATGATACACTTATCCCATACATGGCTTGCATATTTTGCATCGTGAAGACTCAGCTATGCAAATCAGAAAAAAGCACACACTATCAACTGCATCTGGAACGGTACATTTCTGAGCTGCAAAACCAAAACAATAAGTTTAAAGATGTAGAGCCATGAGTGTTTATGTGGGTGTGTTCATATGTTCAACCCCTTTCACATGCAAAGAGGAAGTTGATCAACAATGACTTATCTATCTCTGCACTGTGGCAGCTACGGGGGTGGGGTCGCTAATCGGCCTCGGCTACTCTGGCTGATTGGCGATCAGCCAGCAGCTGATGCTGCTCCCATAAAAGAGCAGCAAAGAGTGGAAGTAGGGAAGAGTGAGCAGAGGCGCCGTTGTGCGGTCTGCTGAAGTGAATACAGAACGTTGTCAAATGTCTGATCCTTGGTGCTTTGGGGGGAAACCCACAGGGCTGTTACAATCACACTTTATTTGTCCCGAAAGCAGGAGACACAACTTAAATAGGGCGTTGATGCTTGTTAACGCAGAGTGCTTTTGTAATTTGACCTTTCTGGCTCATGTTATAGTATGCAGTAAGCAATTAGAAATTAAGGCACAAGAGCATTCGTTTGTGAGTTTTCACCCGACCAACAACGTTCCACCTTCATGAATGCGTTTCTCTGTCCTCCACTCAGTCAGCTGCAGGAATGACCAATTTCTATTGATGTTGGCAGATTAGACCTGGAGTTAGCGGAAGAATTGTCCCCTTATAAACTTATTTTAATGACACTAAATAGCAGCGCCAGGCCAAATGGGCACTTAATAGTCATGGGGAAGTTTGCTGAGATGGAAGCAATCACCTTCTCTTCTTGGGACTCCTTATATGCATCTTACTGTATGCTTATCTGCTCTGTCAACAGTATGATATCTAAACAATGCATTTATCTTGGGTTATACATACTGGACTGAAGTAAGGAACACAATGTGTATTCTATGTTTACTCCTGTAAAAGTTTCTCCATTCTTGTGATTCGAGACTTGTCCGGTTTTACCTCGACTGACAATGTTTTTGTTGCATGCCATGGGAAAATGTTTTTGTTGTAGAATGGCCTCTAGGGGCAGAGCCAGGTTGGAATAATCTAATTAGTGTCACTCAAGAAATGTTAAAAGTGTTTGAACAATACCTAGAGTTAAGATGGAGCGCTACTTGGATCTAGAAGCTTTCCTACAGCTGTGTTATTCACTTTAGTTTGGAATATCAGTAAATAAATAATCATATTTGTACTATTAGTTTACTAATTACTATTCATCTAGATTATTTGGTGTGCAGGTGTATCTTACACCAGCAGCTTCTGTGCAAATATTAAGCTGAGCATCAGATAATGATCACGTGAACGTCCTTGCAGTTTCTGCCCATTATCTTCTGCACTATGCACATGTGTGTTTGCACTAATCTTTGCACAGCTTTGTTTGTGCATGTGTCTGATGCACAAAAAGCCATCTGCACAAACCATTTTGATGGTTTCCTCCACTGTGCGACAGGTCAGTCGGGGCTACAAAATTAAGGATGGAAACGGCTTATTTTAAAGATTTATTTCTTAACCGCTTTTTCAGTTTATGCTCACTAACTCATCTTGAAATTGTTTGCTTTGGGAAAGACAACCTTCCCACCAAAGGACAGTGGGTATACTGCTAATAGTCTGAAGTTTAAATCAAATAAAGTCATCTGATTATCCGGTCTATTGTCATAACCCACTTAGCCTTAATGGAGGGGATGATAAAGCCGGTTTCTGTGAAAGTGCACTGAGAGAGATGAGTTCAGCTGGAGTTACCGACCAGTTCAAGTTCTTTAGATATGCTCCACTGATTTCTCATGCATTTTTGGAACACCCACTCTTCTTCTTGCATGGTCAGCGTTAATGCAGGCCTCAACAGCGAGCCATGGGAACTCACGACAGATTTTCTTTCTCTTTCAGATTCTGTGTTGGATTGGATTTGAGTTACCTCAGTCTGGTCTTCAAGTCTGCAAGTTAGCTGTATAATTTGTACGGACAATGTTTTACTTTATTCCCGAGGTAGATTTCCCATAGCAATCAAGTATTTACATTCCATTCCTCTCATGTCTCTGTTTGTGTTCTCACTCGTTTTCAGATGTCTTCAAACGGTGTCTTCTAATTGAATTCCAACTTTATCTGAGACTGAAATCATGCTTGATGCTTCCTTCTTCAGTTAGAGCTTCCTGGGTTGTTGCCTGTTTGGTTGTCTCCAACATTCCTCCTATTCCTCCCCCACGGTGATGAATCCCTGATGCTTGGAGGGCAGTTCCAGCATTAGTCCAGAGATTTGATGCTTTAGAGGTAAGCTAAAGTGAGTAAAACAGGGGGCCCACTGCGTACAACAGGGGGGGGATCTTTGTGGTATTGTTGTATTGTTGGTAGTTTAAATGGCACGTGACTTTGATCTCACTGTAGATTGCACACTTTCTCCATCCCCGTCTGATCAACCGTCTGATCTACCTTTGAAAACAATTTAAATATGATGTATTTTTAGTCATTTTATTCAGAAATGCTGAAGTTACATTATTGTTGACACAATGCTACTGTATGAACGAGCAGTATATCAAACTATGTGTTGAATCATAACAGGTGCACATTCAGGTCATTCAGTCATATCAAGTTTTTCCACTGAGCTTTTCTTAACCCTGGAGGCATAAAGGAAATTTCCGGTGCCACATGTTGCCGTGTTGGATGCATGGCGTTGCCGTGTGTGCGCTGTGTAAACTTGACCTCCATCTCTGGTTCAGGCAGAGCCCAGATGGCAAGATTGCAACTGACTGCGCTTTTGACCCAAAACCTTCCAATCAACAGCTTCACAACTGCAGGGGGAAACGTATTCCATTGTGCATGGAAGGAAAAGTGGTTGACTTTTCTCGGCCAACCTGGTATGAGATCACACGAGTGAAGGCAAATGGGCTGTGCTTGTATAGCGCTCTTCTAGTCTTCTGACCACTGAAAGCCCTTTAACACTAATGTCATCATTCACCCATTCATACCCAATCATTCCCCCCTACGGTCCCAGCTGCACGTCAGAACTAACTAACGTTCACACACATTCATACAGCTGAGACACAGCTACGGGAGACATTTGGGGGTTAAGTGTCTTTCTCTGATTGAAGGACAGCCCTGCTGACCACTGAGCCACAGTCGCTCAGTGATGAGGCTGGCGATCCGTTTGAGCCTTTGAATCTAAGCTCCCGGCAACTGTGAATGCTCTAACAAGACATAACATAAGTACATGAGGATTTATTTAACACATGTGACTCTCGGCCTTGTATACATTGGGCAAACCTTACATGATCAGCATATCGAACAACATATAACGTGAACTTTAGCGACAGTAAAAGGTGGAATTGTTCATTGAATGTATTTTAACTCTAAATCTGTCCTTCTGGTCGCATGACATCTATTGTTCTGTCCATCCTGGAGAGGGATCCTCCTCTGTTCTCTCCTGAAGGTTTCTTCTCTTTTTTACCATGAAGGGTTATTTGGGAGTTTTTCCTGATCCGATGTGAAGTCAAAGGTCAGGGATGTCTATGTGTACAGATTGTAAAGCACTCCGAGACAAATTAGTCATTTGTGCAAACTGCTGTACAAATAAATTGAATTATATCCGCCATGTAAGCAGAAAAAGCAAGTCTTCTATCATCTCACAAACATGCGTTGTAAATAAATGTAATAAATGAAGCGGCTGTAGTTGCTAGTGTGTGGTCTGAGTACAGGCCCTCCTGTTCCTCCCAGCACTGTATACTGTTTGCTCTCCCTGCATCCCCTTCAGGGCTTTAGGGAGTGACCTGGATGTGTGGGATGGTATGCCATTTTAGGCGCCATTTGTAATTCCAGACACACAGATTTCATCATTCCAGATCAGATAAATCTGCATTTTACCTTCCAACCTCTGGCCTTAACCTCTTATTCACCTGCAGCCTGTTTGTGTTGAGATTCAAAGGAACAAAAATAAGTCAGCACTAGCGAGACTGAGAGCGGATTGGAGATCTTGACACACCATAATGCTGCGTCCTTATTTGTACATAAATGTGTCACACCTGATGTCGCGGGTAGCGAGGTGCAGGAGCTGATGCGCAGAGAAACAGGCAGGACTCACCGTGAACAATAAAAGGCGCTCTTTAATGAGGCAAACGTTTACAAAAAAAAAAAAAAAAAAAAAGGTCCAAAAAGGGGCAGGCAGAGAATCAGGGTCAGGGCAGGCGGGGTCGAAAAAGGCAGAATCAGGAATACGCACGAAAGACAGGACGACAGAAAACAGACAACAATCCAGCAACAGACAAAGGAAAGAGTGGCACAATATATAGGGGGGGAAACAGGTGTACGACATGAGACGTTAACAAGACGAGAGTGGCTGAGGGCAGGTGCAGGGAATGAAACAATCAAGGAGACAGGAGAGGCTGTGGGCAGGTGCAGGGAATGAAACAATCAAGGAGATAGGAGAGGCTGAGGGCAGCTGAAGGGGATGAAACAATCAAGGAAACAGAGGAGACACAGAGAGGACACCGAATGTAGAGTAGACACAGAGTAGACAGAGGATACACAGAACCAAGCCTTACACAATGAGCAACTGTTTGTAATTAGGCGGTCCAAGGAGTAGCCGGGGCTCAGCTGGCCCAGATGGATTTCCAGGAGAACAGGTCTGTTTTTAGATTTGTGTAATACGCTCCACTCTGATAGTGGCCGAAAAAAGCACAGAGTCTTTTCTGGTGATTTCAGTCCATAATGGCTGAACAAACAGTGTTGCATTTGTGAGGCTAGCATTATCAGTAATCGAAGAGATAACAGGCCTGTTTTTACTGGAGAAGGGGGTGGGGATGGGGGGAGTGAAGGGTAGGGGTACATGAGTCTATTGTTAACACGGACATGTCTGGGTTTCTTTACACCGGCATGATTAACCTCTAACACACACACACACACACACACACACACACACACACACACACACACACACACACACACACACACACACACACACACACACACACTGAGAGCCATGGCCAATGGGAATTCTGGGAACTTTTCTCAGACCAATGGGAATCCCCAGTGCAATTATATTCTTCAAAGGCCAGTTCCCAGAAGGTATACGTTCTAGATAGGAAAACAAGAGATAGTTGCATACATCTATATATTTATTTATAATTCTTGTAAAGTTTATTTTTAGGCCCAGAAATGTAAATCTACATTCCAGTCTTTTTCTCAGGCCTTCACGCTGGGCTCCACATGCCAAACCCTGTGTCGGTCCCTGCCACAATGCGGCCACAGTTGAATCCAGTTGAAGTTTTCTGACTTACGACACGAGCGTTGAGGACTAAGAGACAGTTGCTAAATGAATCCAAAATGCATAGAAGATAACACAGGCATTTGCTCAATTTGCTAAATATGATGTCATGCCTTTTGCTTCTATGACAAATCCAAATGTCTGCTGTGAAAATTGTAAAGGTACACTAAAAGTGCTACGGATAAAATCATAACTAACTAGAACGGGCACTTGGTAGAGAGCATACCTTCGCATATCACAAGATCGGGCATTGAATTATGAACATTTTGGCATTAGTTGCATGACAATTGGATACAAATTAGGTAAAAATAAGAATTTTACCTTTTCATGACCTTGACCTTTGACCCGATCGATCCCAAAATCTATTGAAATGGTCCCCGGATAATAACCAATCATCCCACCAAATTTCATGCAATTCGGTTTAATACTTTTTTACTTATGCGAATAACACGCACGCATACAAATACACGGCGATCAAAACATAACCTTCCGCATTTTCAATGCAAAGGTAATAAGGTTGCATGCCAACTGATTCATCATTCAGTGGACATTGAGTTGGTATTATCTTGTTATCAACTTATTTTAAATTGAACAGACTTATTTGTGTGGCAGCATATAAGGGACAACGTATTGTTATCTCCTAATTGGTAATTATTGGGAATAACTGCTTCCTGAATATCTCTGAATCAGGGACCACATAACCAATAACGTTGTTACTCAGGCTGCTGGATACAACGCAAATTAACCAATTTATGATGATGATTATTTGCTATCTTAGAATCTGTTTTCTGGCCACTTTCCTTTTGAATCAGGATCTTCCATATTACACACGTTTATGAACGTGTTACTCCACGATACACAAAACCAACACAGACAGCAGTATACAGTACGTCACTGCTTGTTCAGCCTGTGCTATAATATGATAAATAACAACAGCCTTGGACACCACAGATGAACTTTGACCTCTAAACCAAGACACACGGAGCCGTGGGCTTCCCTCTGACCCCCCACTGAGATAACGCAAAAAGCCATTTTAGGTGTGCATTGCATGTTTCTTGTTTTTTTGGCCTGCTAAGTACATACATGATGTGAGGCTGTGTGGTATTGATCCTTCTGGTCAAAAGCCAGCAGATAAATTGGGATGAAATAACATGTGTCTCTTGAGGTAAAGTGAACTCTTTGCTGCTTCCGCTCAGGACATTTTGCACAATGTCATATATCGCTAATCCTCTCCTAGCCTGCATCCAAAGATCTATCGGACGAGAGGTTATCTCAAATTGTCAGCACTTTACCCACCCAACTGGTATTATGATTTACAACCAACCACAGCCAAGGGAAAACATAAGGAAATTGCTTCTCTGTGGTTTAGTTTGCTTAAGTCTGTTGACTTCTACAGGAAACAAACACATTCCTCCATCAAACAGTATATTTGGAGAAAGTGATTTATTGAATTTGGTCAGAGACAGAAACACTATCCCTATCCAATATTCCCCAAACTGTTTTATAAAATACAGTGATTGTCTCACATATTTACTTTGGATTAATCTTATCCGACCTGCTGATGAAAATGGCTTAAAAACACAGAGACAAACTTGGGGTTTTGAGTTCAGACTTTCCCACGACAGCAACCACTAAGTTACTGTTATTTGAACAGTCAATTGCTTCTGTAAAGTAAGCATTTATTAAGTGTCCCTACACACTCGCAGATTGGCATCACCTTTCTGTGATGCCATAAATGAATGCATCAGCAATTGGTAAACTTAGACTCTACGGGGAAAGGAGGTTATGATCGAGCTCAAGGTCAGCTTACTGTAGTTTGTCTCTCATCGATGGGACTATTACAACGTTCAGTTCAGATGGCCACCTTTGCATCTTTCTAGTAATTACTGAGAAGAATGATGGAAAGAGAAAAATGCAAATATTTACAAACCAGAAGTATTCTTTTAAATCTCTTTTATTAAGTGGCATATGAGATAAAAACGTTGGACCGGTTACCAATTCCGATTTTTCTTTTTCAAATGTTTTTCCAATATTGTCACAAAACGACAACATCTATAATCAGCCTGATTTTCATATTTCAGATTTGAAAATAAAACGTACACATATCTAAAAAACAGGGTTGACATTCACACCTGGAACCTTCATGCTGTGAGTTAGATGAATGTAACGCCCTGTTTCCTCTGTCTCCTTGATTGTTTCATTCCCTTCACCTGCCCTCACTCTCGTCTCGTTAGTGTCTCACGCAGTACACCTGTGTTCCCCCCCCCCCATATATTGTGCCCGTCTTTCTTTGGCTCCTGCTGGATTGTTGTCTGTAGTTCTGTCTTCCTTGTGCCTTGTGTATTCCTGACCTGCCTGTTCTGACCCTGCCTACTTGCCCATTTTTGGACTTTGTTGCTTATTAGAACCTTTTGCCTCAGTAAAGTGTGTTTTTGTTATTCACACTGAGTCCGGTCCAGTTCCTCTGCGAATGAGCTCTTGCCACCCATGACAGTTGGTTGCATAACTATGCCCATTGTGTGAGAACAACTTTTTTTTATTTACTATATACAATATGCTTTCTAGGTCATTATTAATTTCAAAAACAATTTCATTCGGCCTATTCAGAAAAAAAATGAAAAGAAACAGTGGCTTGTTTTAGTCTTTTTACTTATCCTCCATCCTATGGTTTATGAAAACATTTTCCTTCCAAATTTCAGTGATTGTTATCTGGGGGAAAATGGGGTCCCGTAGGATGAGCAGCAAAACTAAATGGCCTTTTTAGATTGCATTACCAGATGTCCACAATTGAGTTAGTGAGTAAAGTATTAGTTGCAGGTATAACAGGAGTCCTGCTTAAAACTCTGAAAACAGGCTCTGAGCAGGAGAAGATATCATCCTCCTCCTGCTGCTCAGTTTATTTTATTTTGGAGGGCTTTGCTTGACAGAAACCCTTGTGTTGTTTTGGAGACGAGAGACGAGATGTCATGGTCAGGAAACATTGCTGATGCGTATGACAACCCCCTTAATGCCTGCTCCAATTCACACCTTCCATCTAATTTTACAGTGACTGATCATTTGTCTTATGTTTGTTCACCTTTTCCCTCAGCCACGCATGAAGTAGGCTTTGACTGAGTCCGATCTGCACGTACGCAATGGCGGTTCAGGGATGGACTTGCATGACCTTCACAACTCGTATTTATTTTACATGCATCATTTAGATTAGCGAGTTGGCATCATATTTGTATGTGATGCTCTTACGATTTTTAACTTAAAGTAGTGGATTTTTAAAGTTATGGATACAATTAATTAACATACAATTAAAAAGTTATGGATTTCATACTTGGATATTTAAAGTTTTTTTTTTATCTTTGTCGTAAGCATATTATTATAGTACACATTTTCAATAATATAAAATAGAGCCATCCTTAGTGTTCTGCATTTGCAAGAATACTAAGGGAGGGGGGGAGGGGTACACAAATTAAATATATAATTAGATTTAATCTGAAGACCAATGAAACATGTAGGATCATGAACATAATACAGAATGTACATTCAAAAATAAAAAAAGTTGAGCTTCTTAAAATAGAATGACTTGACCCCTTTTCTATTGCAGGTTCACACTCTTACCACTGGCTGCTGTTCTACTTTTTATTCGACAGTATGAAGACGTTAAATGTCTCTCAACGCAAACAACGACTAGCAATTTGGAAGAACTAAACAACATCTTTAAGAGCCACTCAATTCACCCTCTTCATTTCTCCACTGACGATGAGTGGGCGAGTGACTTCATGGACCTTTCCAAGCATGGAGCGTTGGCACTGACCAGATGGATTGCATTGTGAATTGAAATGTAAGCTTGTAAAGACCAGATGGCTGCCTCGGATCAGGCCTTCCCTATATGCTGTTAGCCTTGACAGAGAATTACCAGAATATTTTTTAATACGAGCTGATAGGAAGATATCGTCTGTGAGGTTTCCATGGAGAGGGGGAAACATTCCCAGGGTGAGGTAGAAGTAAGGAGTGAGCGTGTGATAAACGGCCCTTCTAGCCTTACGGCTGCTTAGATTATTTACATCCTTCATTCATGAAGTGAGCAAACCCAACACTGAAAATCAGGTTTTCCAAGGAAGTATACCTAAAACAATATCAATTGTTTTAGAAAACATGATAACAATTTTCTCGAGGTTGCCCTTACAGTATATCCCATGTGTTAAGGTGTCCTTAAGGGGGCTCTTACAGTAGTTAACATAATAAATGTTCTCATGGGTGCCCTTCCACTAGGGCGACTGACTCAGTGAGGAGCAAGGTCGTCCTTCAAGGTCGTCCGTCGATCAGAGGATTGGCGGTTCGATCCCGTTAGTCCATGTCGTTGTGTCCTTGGGCAAGACACTCAAATGGTCCCCGTACCTGTGCCTTCGGGGTGTAAATGTGAGTGAACGTTAGTTGGTACCGATAGGCAGGTGGAACTGTAGCTCCTCCCATCAGTGTATGAATGGGGGTGAATGATGTCATGTAGTGTTAAAGTCCACCATTTAGATAAAACGTAAGGAATTGTCCTCTCGGGTGCCTTTAGATACAATTCAATAAAGATTTTTTTTATGGTGCCCGCCTATAGATAAAACATGATCAAATGTGATCTAGGGTTCCACTTTATTTTGTTTGCTATCCCCCTGATAGCCGAGCTAACGGGGGGAAATAGCTAGCATGCCTCTGTCCATGCTGGTTATTTCCCCCCGTTAGCTAGGCTATCCATTCCTTGGCTGTAGTCTAATGTTGAATAGACAGAGAGGTATCCCAACTCTCAGCAGGAAAGTATTGAAAACATGTAGCTGCTTTAGAAACCCCCTGAACGACTTCAACAGATGCTACGCACACACTTGTCATGTTTGTATGTTAGTCATTTTAAAACTGATCTCATACCTTGAAGCCACTGGTGTGATAAAGGAATGTCTTGGCAGAATTTGTAAAACCTACAAGCAGAGCCTGGCATGTTGAACCTGATCGGATTTATTTTGAGCAATGTGAAGACCTGACATTGACTATTACATTTTGAGCAACATGACCATTCATTTGGTCGAGTATCTGACATTAGGGAATTTAAGTCTAATATTTACTAAGGATCTAAGTACTAAAGATAATATTTAGCTTCTTATCTGCAGTAGTGTTGTGTCTGAAAGCTAAACTACGAGCTAAATCTAGCTATAACGCTACATAAATCTTTGTGAGCTGCAGACTTAGGTGATATTCTCCTATTTCAATTCATACATTAATTAATATAGAATATCACTAACTTATTTAAAGGAGAAAAGTTAGAATATGAATAAATACAACATTAATGTTTATTTTGTCAACTCATAGATACATTAATATAGAATATAAATAACTTCTTTAAAGGAGAAAAGTTAGAATATAAATAAATACAAAATTATTGCAAAGAATAATAGTAAACATCACGAAAGCTACGTAGAAAGTTATGAAAAGTATTCTCTTGTTACTCTTCTCATTAGATAGAAGTAAAATGCAAGGTGGGAATAAACACGGAGCAATCACAGCTGCAGTTGTACAGCCGATCAGACCAAAGAAGGAACTGTTTGTGACATGACAGCCCGCAGTGGATATCTGAAGTGAATCGCATGTAAGGCATTTCCCTGATCCTTAAATGCACCGGCTCGAGTATAAGCGAGATATCAATCTATCATTTTCTTTTACTGCTTAAGCCAAAGGGAGGACATTCATTTCCTGGTCTCTACAGTTGGGGGGGGGGGGGGGGGGGAGCCTATAATGGCTTGCGGTGTGCAAAGTTGACCACAAACTGCATTGCAAATAATCCATTAAAGTCCTTCAGGGGAGATAAGTAAGTTATAGTCGCAAATAAAACGCTGATCGTGCCAATAAAGTGCATTATTTTAATGTTTACTAAAAAGCCATGCTCAGATAAATGACACAACCTTGGAACCTTGGAGGTGCGTGTTCGACATACTCCAGCATCATTTGACAATCACAACGGGGGCCGGCAGTGGAAAAGCCTGTCAGGTTGTTGACACAGTCAAGTGACAGATACACTTAATGGGTTAACAGGCTTAGTGGACATCACATACTTTAAAACTTATAAGAGAACAAAGATAATTTGCCAATAATAATGCCATTTTTGCCAAACATTACACTCGTATTACACGCTCTAATGCAGGATCATTTATTTTCCTCTGGTTATGTCTGTTTGTTTATGTGTGTGTGATTGTTGGCATTTGGGTTTGGCTCTATTAGGGTACTGAGCCCTGTATGGCTTCAGCACACAGGCACACTTTTCAACTCCTCCCCTCTGCCTTCAGCCAGGGTGTGATTAAAGCCAATACAATCTTGGGCAACCTGCAGTGAGAGAGTCAGAGAGATAGAGATAGAGGGAGAGACAGCGAAGGAGAGAGGTGGGCAGCCGCTCTGGTGCACTCTGGTGGTTCTTGCGGCGGTGTCACTGCTGCTTGACAGTCGGACCGTGGCATCGGGGCTCATGTGGGATTCAGCGGAGACACTGAGAACGACTCTATTCCCAGTGGAGCTTTGGACAATGGACACGGGCGGATTTTCTTCTCAAGAACCTTTTTTTTTCACTTTATGTTCCTGTTTCCCGGATTCAGAAAGAGTTGAAACTCCGTGAACTAATCCAACTTTATGGAGAGTTTGGATAGAGCTTTTTTGGAAGAACATGCTGCTGTGTTCTCCATCAGAACTTCAGCTAACAATCACATCTTGTGTGGGAACATGGAAAGCCACTACTGCCTTTTGAAACAAGCCTCCCAAGCTCTGAAATGTAAGCTGTGACTGCAAAGTAAATAAAACCTGTTTTGTAGAGAGCAGATGTATGATGTTAGTAAGAAGCGCAGAATCTTTTTGTTTTGTTAACTTTCACCTAAAAAACATCTTCATCTGATTATAATGGATGGAAACTTGAGCACTTCAGCATCCTACATGACCAACCGAACGGATCCCTACCACGCGGCGGCGGGACCCTGGAGCCTCATCGTACTGGTCATCATCATCCTGACCATCGTGGTGGGAAACCTGCTGGTCATCATCGCCGTGGCTCGCACCTCACAGCTCCAAACGACCACGAACATTTTCATCATGTCCCTGGCGTGCGCCGACCTCATCATGGGGGTCCTGGTGGTGCCTCTGGGGGCCGCCATCGTGGTGACCGGCAACTGGCAGCTCAGCGACACGTTCTGCGAGTTCTGGACTTCCGTGGACGTCCTGTGCGTGACGGCGAGCATCGAGACGCTCTGCGTCATCGCCGTGGATCGGTACATCGCCATCACCAGGCCGCTCCGGCACCAGGTGCTGCTCAACAAGTGGCGCGCGAGGGCGATAGTCTGCTTGGTGTGGGTGGTGTCCGCTTTAATTTCCTTCGTACCGATCATGAAAGGGTATTGGCGCGACAACGAGGACGAAGCGGCGACGCATTGCTACGACACGGAGACGTGCTGCGACTTCGTGACCAACCGGGCCTTCGCCATCGTCTCTTCCATCGTGTCTTTTTACATCCCGCTGCTCATCATGATATTCGTGTACGCCAGAGTCTTTCTAATAGCCACGCGGCAGGTCCGGCTCATCGATAAGAATCGCATGCGTTTCCAGAACGAGTGTCCGGTGGCGCAGGTGCACGTCGACCCTCACGTGAATAACGTGCTGGCGACGGCGTGCGCGGGCTACACCAGCTGCGGCGGTGCGGCGCGGAGAAAGAGTGTGAAGCGGAGGCCGTCGCGGCTCATGCTGATCAAAGAGCACAAGGCCCTGAAGACTCTGGGCATCATCATGGGGACCTTCACGGTGTGCTGGCTGCCGTTCTTCGTGGCCAACATCATCAACGCGTTCGAGAGAGACATTCCCTCCGAGAGGATCTTCCGATTGTTGAACTGGTTGGGTTACATCAACTCCGGCCTCAATCCTATCATCTACTGCAGGAGTCCGGAGTTTCGTGCTGCGTTCAAGAACCTGCTGGGCTGCCCGTGGTGCTCCAGCCGGAGGCTCAATACTTTCTACAAACAGCTGCGGACGCGCTGCTCCTGCTTTCTGGGGCAGGTCGAGTCAGGCTCTGCAGCCGGGTCTTTCCGAAAGCCTCCGACTGGCAGGACTGAGGCCAGTGAGAGTCTGGCCAGGACTCGTGGAAGCAGCAACATCGAAGAGGCTTTCCCTGATGCTCTGCAGTCCAACGGCAGCACACACATCAGTGACTTATCGGAGCCAGAAACCAAATTGTAAGTTCCCTTCCATCGTACTACAACAGTAAATCCATAGTTATAATGATGTAAATCATTTTGACAGCTATGTACACCAAGACATCATGCATAACCATAAAGGCAACATCAAGATCAATGCAGCATTGGGGAAGGTTTAGGTAACAGTGTTTGAACTTTTTTAAATATTTTAATTAATTAGATAATTCAATAAAAAAGTAATTAGAAAAATTATATATATATATATATATATAATACAAAATCAGGAAAATCACATTGCATTTTATTTCAGGAACTATTTGAGAAGACAGGGTGTGTCTTCTCTTGTTTTCTTATTCACCGTTTTTTTCTCATTAATAGTTCTAATTGTTAACAATTTGCATAAATCCACTTGTAAATATCAACAACAGTCAAACACAGTGCATTTCCTAAATGTAAAAATCCAGATTTAGACATTTTAAAAGTGTACTGCAAGTCATTAAAACAATAGTTTGGACAGTAAAGAAAAATAAATAATGTAAGGCCGATTGTCTGCAGCTGGGGTAACCAAACTCCAAATGAATCCTAATATTTTGATTTTTATGCATGCCTGAAAATCAGTTACTGCACTATGTTACCTGTAATTAATACATCCAGCTGATGTTAATATAATATGGCTAGTATTGTGTGAATGTTTTTCAGCACACTATAATACTATAATAGTTAGCATTAATGAATTTATATTTCATAGAAACCCTAATATTGTTTGTGTAGTTTTTGTTGTCCCTTTCATTATGTGGTATCTAAAAACAGCATCCCTTTATCAAAAAGATGACCGTAAAATGGCTTTTTGAAACCACGATGAGATGTGAGATTTCCAAATATTATGATGGCTCTCTGCCTGTCAGCGGGCCTCAGAGGGCCCTGCCCAACATAAATCTTTATCACTTACACACAAGACTTCCTCATAACTGGAGAGGCTGTTTACAAGACTGACAGCCAATAGGAACTCCTGGTTGGATGAGGGAGGCGGAAAGAGCCACGGCAAGAGGGCATCAGGTCTGTCACAGAACACAGGAAGATATGTAATCATTAGGAGTCTATGTACACGCACACACACACACACACACACACACACACACACACACACACACACACACACACACACACACACACACACACCTACAGACACAGACACATGCACACACACACACACACACCTACAGACACAGACACATGCACACACACACACCTACAGACACATGCACACACACACACACACCTACAGACACAGACACATGCACACACACACACACACACCTACAGACACAGACACATGCACACACAGCCCCACACACAAACACACCTACACACAGACACAGACACATGCACACACGTACAACCCCCCCCCCCACACACACACACCTACACACAGACACGGACACATGCACACACAAACAACCCCCCCACACACACACACCTACACACAGACACATGCACACACATACAACCCCCCCCACACACACACACACACACCTACACACAGACACAGACACATGCACACACATACAATCCCCCCCACACACACACACACCTACACACAGACACGGACACATGCACACACAAACAACCCCCCCACACACACACACCTACACACACACACACACACATACACACACCTACACACACAGACACAGACACATGCACACACAAACAAACACCCCCCCCCACACACACACACACCTACACACACAGACAGACAGACAGACACACACACACACCCACACACACACACACACACACACACACACACACACACACACACACACACATACACACAGACAGACACACAGATGGATAATTGTCCTCTTTACAACCATCATTTAGTCATTTAGGAGCATAAACAAGTCTTCTTTAAAAGGAGCGAGGTGTGATCCGTGGTAAATCCCCCGAGGGGAGCGGCTCGGTGGACTCACGCTGCACTTTGAGCCGGAGTACAACCGTAAGTTGGTCCTTTCTGTGTGGAGTTTGCATGTTCTCCCCGTGCCTGCGTGGGTTTCCTCCGGGTACTCCGGTTTCCCCCACCATCATAAAGACATGCACACAGTTTTCAACCCGGTTCGTATGGATGTGAATGAATGTTGGTGGTGGTCGGAGGGCCCCTACGCGCAGATTGGCTGCCTCGCTTCCGTCAGTCTGCCCCAGGGCAGCTGTGGCTACTGATGTAGCTCACCACCACCGGGATGACTGTGTGTGTGTATGACTGGACTCTGGACTCTGTAAGCGACTTTGGGTACTTAGAAAAGCGCTATATAAATCGAAATTATTATTATTATTATAGTAAGTGAGACCGGACGTTTGGGAACGTGGTGTGGAGGCAGCTTTAATGAGGGAACACGACACACGGTTCCAGGTAGTCTGCACTGCCGAAGTGTTCTTGTGAGTGCCTCCGTCATCCCCGTCAACCTTCTCTATCCACCTGACGAGACACACAAAAGAGCAATCGTGCAACTTCCTTTCAACCCTGGGACCACGTGTAACAGCAGGTTTATTACCACCAGTCACTTTGTTTTCATGGGACGACATGCAGGCATATCACTGCTGCTCTTATCAAGGTCCACAGCGGCCTTCCCCTTCTGTCACTTCTACGCCAGCTGATATATGACAAGTGCAGTTTCTCACAGTGATGTTTTTGGCCATCAAATGGTCAGTGCTGTAGCAAAGAAACAATGTGTTTGCACTGTGCAAACTACATATACATTGAATAACAAATTGTTTTTGCATTGGGTTAGTGCATAATGAGGATAATTACGGGTATCTATAGATGTGACGGTCCACTCCGGCGGTGGGTGGATGGGTCAAACAAACACAGGACTTTCCCGGAGGAGACCACTGTACGTGTTATATGAGTAGTCGTTGACTTTACGCTGGTTACGCAACATTACATAAGAGTCCACTAAGGGCAGTTATATATTTTAGCTGGATACGGTTGATGCGCAACTTTTTATATTATTTAAACACACCCTTAACGTGATAGTAATGTAGTGTTAACTGGAACGGGCAATCGGTAGAGCGCATACCTTCGCCGCAGTCTTTTTTGGTACCTTTTCATGACCTTGACCTTTGACCGATCGATCCATCTGAATGGAAGCTTATATTATTATTACTTATATTCAGCTTTTAAATACAATATTAAATTATATATGTTAACCTAAACTTTCTTTCAAATCATAATGAAAAGGATTTATCTTCAGTTACCTTTTTTAATCTTTTCAAACTAAATTATTAGAACAAATTAAACTTGTTACAGCGCATACCTTCACCGCAGCCACATATGTGCATTAGTTGCATGCCAATTGGATACAATTTGGTAAAAATAAGATTTTGACCTTTTCATCACCTTGACCTTTGACCCGATCGATCCCAAAATTCAATCAAATGGTCCCCGGATAATAATCAATCATCCCACCAAATTTCATGCGATTCGGTTTAATACTTTTGGAGTTATGCGAAAAACACAAACACACACATACATATACAAATAAATAAATAAATACACAGCGATCAAAAAAGAACCTTCCGCAGAATGCAAAGGTAATCATGTGATATTGTGCGTTCCTGCAGTCAAGGCTGTTTTGAAAAGTATTTATAAAAACATATTTTTGGTACAGAAACCATGACAGTTAATGTATGTTTTGAGGTAATGTACGATATGAATATTGTTTTCACAGGACATTTTTCAAAGTGAAATTAGCTTCTTCTATTTCTCTAAAGTGAGAAATGCTTCTGCATTAGTTCTAATATTCGCATTGGAGGTATCTAAAAAAAATATCTTTACGTATTTGAAAGATATTGCTATGCATTATTGAGCGGAAGGAGTTTCTAAGCACAGTTTATCCATGAACGAGAACACTCAAATTAAAATAACAGAGAGCGGAACATGCAGTTCTTATGTGAAAAGCAGACACTGACGGGACAAGAAATCACCGATACTGATTGGTTCAGGTTTCTCTGAAATGGGTTAGCAGTGCAGATACATTTGGAGAACTCTATTGTCGCCATCGTTAGATCACAAAAGAAAAATCTAATCATGACAACAAATCCATATGTTACATATTTGTCTATATGCTCAGCTCGTGGGGAGCTAATGTCTGTTTAAAGCATAAATAACCAGGCATTACACAAAGCCCAGAGAGGTGGAGGTGGAGAATTACATTTCCCGTATACTGACTCACTAAATAATAAGTGGCTTATTATTCCAAATCAAGAGTAAATGTTCATGGGGATAAACTAAGAAGGACATATTGTTTATAATGGTCACATCCCAGGTTTATAAAGGACTGTGTGTTACTGGACCGAACATAGCAGCTATGCACGTCAATATAATCATATTTACCAATTTACCATACAGGCGAGCTTCAGTCCTCCTGGAGAGATCTGTGTTTCATTAATTGTCACTTTGTGATTAGAGTGTGAGTCTGAAAATACAGCATGCAGCGAACTTAGTAAACAATGAAAGGTATTTCTGATGCATCATGTACTCTATACGTATTAGACTAATCTGTAACGAATTTGGACTGGCGAAAAACATCTGCTGTGATTGACGAGCTTTTTGTGTAAGAAAATAAAAAGCACTGCAGTGAGTATAAAAATAATAATGATTTATTTTATATACACTACCATTCAAAAGTTTGTTGTCACTTAGAAATGTCTTTATTTTTCAAAGAAAAGCATCTTTTTTGAATGAAGATAACATTACATTATTAAGAAATGCACTCGATACATTTATAACGTGGTAAATGACTATTCTAGGTTGAAACACCTGTTTAACGGTTGTATAGAGGCTCATCTCCAGTGTTCTAACGGCACATTGTGTTATCGCCTTAGAAGACGAACGGAGGGTTAGAATTTTAGAAAACCCTTTTGTTATGTTAGCACAGCTGAAAACAGTTATGCTGGTCAGAGAAGCTTTTCAACTGGCCTTCCTTTTGAGCTTGAAGTCTGAAGAACACAATTCATATTTAAGAAAAATCATTATTTCTAACCTTGTCAATGTATTTACTATATTTTCTATTCATTTTGCAATTCCTTGGATAAATAAAAGTGAGTTTTCATGGAAAACACAAAATTGTCTTGTTGGGTGACCCCAAACATTTGCATAGCTGTCGGCGGCCATTGGGGCGTCCTGATGTTCTCGATGGTGTTTTAGGGGGCCGAGCTGGCTGTAATGCTTTCTTTCCTGATAGTTAACCCTATAACTCCAACCCAAACTCACACACCGGCGTTCAGAATGTGCATTTAGTTAGCTTAGAGCGAGATCAAGCTTAAGAGAGCGTGAAGCAAGGAGCGGGATAAAACAAAACACGGTGATCGTGACCGCTGAGAAACCTTAAGCACTCCCTTTGAAGCCCGGCGGAGCGAGGACACGGCAGGTATCCAGGAGCTGAGCAAACACTTAACAACAATAAAACTTCAAATAGTTAAGGGTTGGACTGATAGAGATCAGCAACAAAGCATAACAAGAGCTACAATGAATCCTGTGTCATGTTACAGTATGAAAGTAAAATCATACCAACACTCTTATGCTATGGATATTTAACGATTATCATGGATGATTTAACCATTTATATAACTGAAACTGATCATTTAATATATTGATTCGCTGTATGACTCACGGTTAATGTAACTTCTATCAAATAAAAAGCACTTTGAAATATGGATGTATAATTTGATGTAAATATATATTGGTCAGTGTGAGCTGAATGGAGGCTGAGTGATGGGTTGACATCTACAACACTGTTTCTGGTTGTTGCAGCTAGCTTTTCTTAGATGAATTATACGCGATTAGGGCTATTCGATTATTAAAAACTGTGTTGACATTAATTTGATGTTGGTAAAATATTAACAATATGTGTAACTGAATTCTTATTTTAATGTTCGTCCCGACTTTAAACATCTTTTAGTGAAAGAAACTAAATTGATTGCAAGTTTTGTAAGTACACCAAGCTTAATTTAATAAATGTTAATGAATTTAGTTTGTGTTTCTGTTGAAATAGAGAGGTGCTCCTAATAATTAACAGAATTTCAAAATATCATGTTAACTAAATTATACCTAGCATCATCTCCGTTAGACACGCATACATATATTTAAAGATGGTAAATACACTTGTCCAAATGATGGATTGATTTTCTTCAACTTTGATGGACTTAACTTGAGTTGAGACGATTAAATATTTGCCAGCTATAACTGTGGATTCAACATATTATTTACTGAAGTTTTTGTCCATGAAATCTTTCAGATGCAACATTTTAAAATCAATGAAACAGACCAAAGACTGTGGTGATTCTTCTGCAGTTAAAATGATCATATTTCATAATTCTGATGAGGTGTTTCCTGCAGTTCTAGGTGGTTTATTTCTACCTGTGGAGACGTGTTGAGGCAATAATAGGCCTGTGTCTGTGCAGGCCTAATACACGTAATACCTAATACACGCTGCACTCAAAGTCAGAGGTATAATGGTTTCTAATGGGAAAGCTGGAGGACCAGCTACCCCCCCCCTTTCTTTATGAAATAGAAGATGTGTTCAACATTGAATTTTGAGATATTGGATTGACAAAATCTAATTAATGAATTTTGCCATTGCAAACAATGTCTGCCTTTTTATCTTTAGAATATCGACTAATAGGCACACCTCATTTTTTTTAAAGTCACTTGTTGTCCCATGTGAGATTCACGGATGTCTTTTGGCCGTTCTTTTCAGCTTCACGTTGCAGGAAAAGGACGGATGAACTGTCAAATCAAGCTACCGAAGCAAACTGTGATTCCTGCAAAGGCCGAGACCAAACCCCCGCGAGGAGGACACAACCATCGGCCGTAACGAGCCGAGCGAAGCTGACCCCGAAGAGACGACCCACCGGACCGGAGAGGAGACGGCTGGTTTTGGGGAGGACGGGAGCGACGGACCGCTCCAGCTCAGAACCTCGCAGACACGGGGACAACAAAGCACCCGAGACAAGGCGGCAATTTGTAAATACATTCCGGTTAACCTTTGGTCACAGTGTATGTGGACTGTGGTTTAAAGAATTACGGAATAAATCTTGAGGAAAATACAAAAGTTGTCTAATTGTAATTGTAATATGAGCTAAAGCAAAGGGCTGAGCATTCTGATATTCTGGTGTCTGTTTTCAGTCTTTTTGTTCCCACACAATAGTAAGCTATACGTTTAGTTTTAACACAGCTATGGAAAATGTTCATTTCTGGTTTCTGGCTGTTTAAATATTTCATCAGGACATCGTGCACATGCAGCCTGTCAACAGTTCACGTCATTATTCTATGTGCGAGGTGCAGTATTACAAAGTGCAGGTCACCATAACAAACACTTCTGCTCCAAGATGTTTCCAGTAAACTCCTTACCTTCGGCAAGCGGCTATGAAATAAGATCAATAACACACTCTCACATGTCCTAATATAGAAGAATAACAGTCTTGAGGGAGGAAACATCAACAGCCATCCATCTTCCATTATGTGTGTTGAATCGAGACACCTTGTTGTGCGTTATTACTAACTTAATGTCATCATCTGTTGCATTGAGAAATAAACTATTATGAAACTGTGGAACATTGGTCAGGTGTGCTCTGTGTGCAAACTCAGCACTATGACTTACATAAAGGTTGTAATGATGTAAATCATATTAAAAAGTCCACAATGTTGGAATTTAAAAGCCACCGAGTTTACCACATCGCATTATTCTGCTTTGAACTATCGGTTCCTGGAGAGGTTACGGACGATGTCGCAAAATAATTTATTATTTCAGAACCGGCTAAATATATATATATTTTTAAAGAAGAGCAAAAAATTACGCTGGCGGGTTTTTTCAGTGGAAAAGATATTTCTGCTCTTCTCCCAGACTGTGACAAGCGTTTGATGGATTGATAATTAGTGCAATCAATTACCGATCCAAGGTATTTTTGGAAAGTGCATGTCCTTTTTTAAATATCATACACTGCAAAAATTAAAATCTAAGTAAAATTAAATATCTCAATTAAGGCAATATATGCTTGTTTTTTGACTGACAAGATATTTCTTCTTACAAGGCAGTTTTAATGTTGGAGCATTTCACTTGTTTTAAGAAATCTTGGCAAGTCAAATGTTCCTGTTCTGTTGGCAGATAATTTGGCTTATTTCAAGTAATATTCCCTAATTTTATTACTTTTTTTCCTTGTTTTTTTAGGCTGAATTTTTGCAGTGTACAACACGGGGTGGAAACAATTATTCTGTCTGATGTAAAGACACTTTTTAAAGTAACTTTACCCCGGATAACCGCACGCCTGAAATCATCCCTCGTTATGTCTCTGTACGTGTGTTTCTGGATTCAACGTGTTGTTTGCCTGTAAAGGACAACTGAGCAAACACAGATAACTGGGCAGCACGCCACAGATAATTCAACCGCAGACATAGTGCAGTGTGATGGGAGGAAAACAAATCCTGCAGTCAGCAGAGTGGAAGTTACATGTTTTGAAAAGCTTTTGTATACACTCATCATCCAGTACTGAGGTTTAACAACCACCCACAGAAAGCCTAATCTCTGAAAGCTGCACTCTGAGAAGCAGCACAGAGGATGAGGAGAGCTGAGAAAAATACATTTTCTTGAATTAATCTTTCCTAAATGACTTCAGGTGGGCTAATTGACAGGACTAACTTCACAGATTGGTCAGCTACTGCCATCTAGTGCAGTCATGTGTGACTACCAGCGAGTGGACGACAGACCTCATATCATGTCATGGCTGATAGAAGATTCCTTTGATTCTGGTTTGCAATAACTGGGAGAGTCTCTTCTTCTTCTTCATCCACATGAAACTGCTGTTCTTTAATTATAGTCCCCAGAGGAACATCTCTATTTCCCAGAAGTCTGATCAACAATAGTGTTTTGTTGAAACTGAAGGATCATTACTCTGTCTGCTTGTATCTTTTCCTTGGCATCTGAGTAAGGAAGTGCAATTTGGTGCACATGCACATACGGAATAAACTCTGCACCCATTTGTTTGATCTCTTTGAAAAAGAAAAAATACAAACATGTAGCCTAATGGGTTAGTGAAACACGTCATGAAAGAAATCCTTTCCAAGATATGCAGAACGTGTGGACAGCCCATGTGGATTCTCCACACACAAGCTGCACCTAACTGTGTAAGTTAATGGTCTTTCATTAATGTGAGCAGGCGACAGGTCTTTTTTTATTTATTTTAATTTGCAATTATTCCAAAATACCAGGCCTGGACGTTTTTATTGTGTGATTTCTTCATTGTGCCATCAAACACCATAACCTTTACCTTATGCACGTGGTCAGTTGTATGTTTTGTTATAATTAAAAAAAATACTTTATTAGAGAATGCACAATATAGCGACAGGGATCAGCGAACAAGTTTTTTTTTTTGAACAATTGAAAATAAGGAAAGATAATGAATCATAAGGCGATAGGTCTTATAGAACCACCAACTCAACCCGTAATGAGGAGCAGACGGAGCTGAGCTGATGTGTTGTCAGAGTTAAAGACAGAGGCCGATACATCGGGGACTGGACTCGCCTCCCCGAGACCCGTCCCTTCATGTTCTCCCCGGCTATGGTCTGTTTAAAGATACATCACAGTGGTGGTAAAAGTAAACTCACCAGACCCACAAATTAGGGAGTGATAAACTCATCCATCACCGTTGCCAGGGTGACAGTATCCAACTACGTGCTGTAGCTTGGCAACAGTGCCCAAACAAATGGATTGCAGCTTGCTGGCTGATTTTCCTGGCTGGGTTCAAGATGAGCGGACCCCGCTGCAGCCCTAATGATAAAGTGGTCAAGCAAAATGGAGACCCAGCAGAACTCCTCTCTGAGTTTACCAATCCCCACGTCCCCACAGGGAGTCCTGAAACGAGGCTATTGTCCGCCTTCAAGAACGACACTCACACCAAGAAGGCTTACCTGGCCGGGAGAGGTAAGTCTGCTTGTATCATGTTGAAAAAGAACTAACATAAGAGAGGAAGAGGGAAGGGTTTTCCTACAATTTGCATATTATGTTTTAATTCATTGTGACCTTGTTATCTAATGTCAGTTGGACTCTTGATTTATGCAGAAATTATATTGTGTAGTCAAATTCCTCTCTTGGAAGCCTTTCTAAAGGCTAGCTATAGTGTTCATGGTGCAAGAGGAGAAAGGAATAGGAGGATATCTTCTCATCCTTAAATCAGAGCAACAGTTGACACTAGTTAGCACATTTAAATAATTACAGACTCATCTGGGGGTCCATAGAAATTGTTATCCTTGTTTTAATATCCTGTTATTTGTTTGTTTACTATATTTTGTTGTACATTTGCATATTTCTTATCTGTCTCATTGTTGCTGTGCAACATCCACCCAGGCAAATTGCTCATATGTGTAACATAATTAGCAATAAACTAAAAAATAAACTAAAAAATATTTCAACCCTAAGGAACTGGAGCAGCTCGGAGCTGTGAGGACCTGAGTGCTCTTGAAATACCTGAAAGCAAACTCAATCGTAAAATCAGCCATCTTTACATTTATAGGAAAAGCCTCTTTGGGATTAAAAATCTCCTTTTACAAGAGTAAATTTTCACGTTATTATCTTCTTAATAGTTTGATAATGTCCCAACTCTTTACCTTGACATATGCGATAAACTAAGACAATAACAAGCATATTGTCAGCCGAGGGCTCGACGGCCTGATACCACTTTCAAACCGTTTACCTTATTTGTGCCACCTACAAATCACACATTGAAACTAAAAAAGCATATATTTAAGAAGTGGTCCTTAAAATTTCATTTCATGGTGTGAGTATATGATTTTTCACAGCTTGAGAACGTTTCTTGTTGGATGAAAACATGTTTGCAATAACTGTTTTCTGCAGAGTGTTACAGCGAGGAAGGAAAGACCTTTGAACTGCGACTTGTTCGAAAGATAAAACAACAGCAGAGCACCGATCCCACTTCCCGTCCGGAGTACCCATCCTCTCTCGGTCTGACTGAATTCACCAGGCGGGCCACGGAGGCAGCTTTGGGGAAGAGCTGTCGGGCTATCGTGGAGGATCGGGTAATATCAGCTGCACACGAGCCCTGGGACTGATTGTTAAGCCTGAGTCGGGTTTAGTTTGAACAGCAGCGAACACAAACAGATGCAGGAGGAGCCCGGACTTCATCATCCGATCAATCAGCTTTGTGCAGAGAAATATAATCATTGTCCATCCATAGGATGGTGGGAGGAGCTGCAAGGGCTCTTATCTCAAGACATGTATTGGCTATACATCAGGACTCTTGGCTTTATGTTTCTGAGCATGATGAAAGACAAAGTGACCCCTATGCACATGCCTTTCTCCTCATATCAAGTCAACATTTACGTATTAAGCATGCATTTTCTTTTAAAAACAAACAACAATAAATGAAACACGGACCATAGAATAAGAGAACATCCAAAGGAAATGGAGGCTGTGCATTATTAACCCTCCTGTTACCTTCAAATGTAATAACATATTTGACCCTGGGGGTCAATTTGACCCCAGCAATTAAAACCTCCAGACAATTATTAGAATTAATATCATTTCCCAAGTTTAGGTGTCACTTTAAGTTTATTTGTTGACTACCTAAATAGCCCTTTAAATAAATCAAAAAGTTAATATTTCTTATATGTTTTACACCTGGGGTCAAATTTATGAATGCATAAGTTGTGTTCAGGACATTGAAAACATATCATCATGTGAATTTTAGGTTTTTCCAATTTCCAATTGAAAATTCATGAAATATGAAGCAAAAGAAAATGTTGTCAATCATTTTTTAGAGACATTAAACATTGAATGGTGTCAAATTGACCCCAAATGTAACAGGAGGGTTAAGCTAATATCTTCAGAAGAATATAAGTTATCCCTTTTATTAGTCCCACAGTACAAGTATAGTTCTCAAATCTTTCCTCTTTAGTCTTTTTAATGACTGAACTCTTGGTGTTTTGGGACTTTGGTTGCAGGTGTTAGGCGTCCAAACTCCTGGTTTCACGGCTGCTGTGCGTCTCGGGGCCGAAGTCCTGAGGCGCTGGTGTGATGTCTGTGCTGCGTGGAGCGGGCCGGTCTACCTGTCCTCGCCCTGTGATGGTGAGCATCACCTCACCTCCTCTTCTTGCTGGATTAGATTATGCTCTTGAAACATAAATACCACACAGCGTGTAGCTAATAATCCCGATGTGGCGACTGCAACTGCATACATGACTGTTTTCATCCTGTATGTATTATTATGAACAAGACTAGAGGACTTATATTATATTTTTGCCAAAAGTTCATGAATGAATCGCTAACAATGGACAGAAGCTGTATCCATAGCAACTATACTGTCAAATAGGTAACAAAAAAAACCTGTATGCAGCTCAGACTAGAGGTTAAAATGTAAAATAATTCAATCATTAAAGAAAAAAAGAACCATACCATTTAAAAACTAGAACGGGCACTCGGTGGAGCGCATATCATCACATATCACAAGATTGGGCATTGAATTATGAACATTTTGGCATTAGCTGCGTGCCAATTGGATAAAAATTGACCGTGCTATGGTAAAAAGAAGATGTTGACCTTTCATGACCTTGGCCTTTGACCTCTGACCCGATCAGTCCCAAAATCGAACCAAATGGTCCCCGGATAATAACCAATCATCCCACCAAATTGCATGCGATTCGGTTTAATACTTTTTGGCTTATGAGTATAACACACACGCATACAAATACAAAGCGATAAAAACATTACCTTCCGCATTTTTAATGCAAAGGTAAAAAGTTGTTTTCCCTCACGTTGGTGACTAAAATGACCCACTTGGAGTTTAAATGTTTTGATCCTTCCTGCAGACTCATTGGCTGGTATCTTCCAGGCAGCCGGGATCCAAGATATCCGTGAGTATTATTACTGGGATGACGAGCAGCGGGACGTTTGCTTGGAGAAGCTTCTGGAGGATCTGGCCAAGGCTCCGCAGCAAAGCGTTGTGGTTCTGTCGGCCTCCGCCCACGATCCCACCGGAGCAGACCTCTCCCACAACCAATGGACCGTGATTGCAAATCTCATCATGGTAACATATGTGGACAGCGAGGCTCTCCAACAGGCCCGACACTACAAACAAGTAGCTCCTCACGCCTACTTTAGATGATGTGTTGTCTTGTCCTTCTCTCGACAGAGGCGGAGGCTTTTCCCTTTCTTCTTGCTGCCTCCTCAGGCGCTCTGCCCTGGAGATCTGGAGCAGGGCGCCTGGCCTGTTCGGTACTGCGCATCGCAGGGGATGGAGCTCCTCTGTGCTCAGTCCTTCTCCCACTGCTTTGGGCTTTATGGTGAGTAAGAGACGTTAGGAATATCAACCAATAGTCCAACCAAACATGATCTGTGATGCTGTATCTGTACAGCTCAGAGCTGTTTGGATGTTAACCCTCCTGTTATGTTGCGGGTCAAATTGACCCGTTACAAAGTTTGAAAATCTAGGAAAAATATTCCTAAGTACTTTTTTCTGTAAACAACATAAAAACAAAATAGTAAAATACCCACAAAAAATCATGTATTTGCCCCCCCCCCCCAAGATGATGTTCAGGTCAATTTGACCCGGTAGTGACAGTGAAAGCTAAAAGCACAGGTGTCTCATCTGTATTTATCTACATCGCCCCATGAAAAAAAAAGTGACAAAATACAATTAAAATTTAGGAGAAAATACATGTTATGATAGACTGATGCAATTTAGATTTAGATTTTTTCAATGTACCTAAAGAATTGTTTGAACATGTATTTTTCATTAAAAAAAGTGAGTTCTCCTGATTGAACTCTGATTTATGGAGGGCTGAATAACTCAATTCCACTAACAACTGATTGAATTGTTAGTAATGTTTTTGGTGATTAGGATCTTTTGGTTTCTGACCACTTTTGGGTGATTCAACATTAACCGGGTCAAATTGACCCGGGAACATCGCGGCTGTGTGTCAGAAACAAACATAGCAGGAGGGTCAAGAGAAAACACAGAACGTCAATTTGAATTTGTATGCCGGAACATGTATGCTTAGTTTGGATGGAGTCACCGTTGCCTTTCAGTTTTACAGAGGAGCCCTTTTAAAGTCACGTCTGGCCGGGTCGTTAGTCATCACTATCATCCGTTTCTACTGGATCGTCAACGCATGACAGGCAGATTGTTATTGTGATCGTGGAGATAGATGATGTGGGCCAAGACAGTCGGGGAATGACATGCAGACGGTTTTTCAATTGAATCCAATTCAGTTCATTTGTATAGCCCATTTTCACAAATTACTAATTTGCCTCCGAGTGCTTTACAATCTGTACACATAGACACCCCTGAGAAAGTGAGTGTAATATGACACCGCTTTAGCTGCATCAGCGTTTCTTCACGTCACACTCATCTTCTACTTCCTCTCGTAAGGTGAGGCTGTCGGGCACCTCCTGTGCGTCCTGAAGCAGAACTCCCTCCTGATTTCCATGGAGTCTCAAGCTGACAAAATAGTGCGGTCGCTCTGGGCGCAGCCCGCCGCAGGAGGAGCTCATGTTGTTGCCACAGTGCTCAGTAACCCAGGCCATCTTGCTGAATGGTGAGTAACGCTCCATTTGCATGTATAATCCAGTATGTAAAGAACGCTACTGTTTCAGTAGATGTCCATCGTTTAGTGATGGCTGGACTGTTCCAGGCCTTCCCACAGGCAATGCCTACAAAACTGGTGATGAAATCCTTCATTTACAAAATGCACCTTTTTGCTCTCTAGATGTTCATTTTTTTTGCAAATCCCGAATTATTAACTTTAGGTATCATTTCCCAATTTCTGCCTACTTTTTCTGTTTCCCAGGAAAGAAGAAGTAAAGCGCATTGTGGAGAGATGTATGCTGATCAGAGAACTTTTGAGAGAACGGCTGAGGCTTCTGGGAACTCCAGGGTGCTGGGACCATCTGACTCAGCAAGCTGGACTTTACTGTTTTACAGGCTTGAATGGTGAGTAGCCGACCAGTTTCTGCCATGTTGGACTTGCAGTTAATAAAAAAATGTTTTCTGTTCACACTATACTTGATTATATAACAATAGAGATGAGATTTAATGATACTAATATACATGGATTACTGTAATGCTTTTTTTACATTAATATTTTCTTTAAATAATTCCATTTTCTTCTTTTTCGTGACATTAAAAGAAACACGAAGGCCATGATATCTACAGATGTGCTTTCAAAATATTTCTTGTTTTTTTGTTGTTTTATTTTAGGTGAGCAGTTAGATTTTTTGTCCAAGAAGAGAC
The DNA here is from genome assembly GCA_036178185.1 of Liparis tanakae. Lineage (NCBI taxonomy): Eukaryota > Metazoa > Chordata > Actinopteri > Perciformes > Liparidae > Liparis > Liparis tanakae. The sequence continues at coordinate 22,385,287 of CM070094.1, read as the reverse complement.
ACGTGTATCTGTTCGCCAGCGGCTGTTTAAACGTGAGCGCAATCAACGGTCATAACTTGGACTACATCGCCGAGTCCATTCACCTGGCGGCGACCACTTCATTCTAACCATGCGGCGTTCGGTCGAGCACAGAAAATCAGTCAAAGTGGCTTTTCAGTCGGACTGACATTCATTTAAATCAATAACTTTCATGTGTCACAGTCTCAATATTACTGTTATTACCAATATAGATTCAGCTTTGCAAAGTAAATCTGGTAAACATCAAGAAAACATGTTGAACATCATATGATTCCTTATTATTATTGAATTGCTCAAGTCTTTTCATGACAGAGTTGAAGCCTATCAGCTCCCCTGAACTCTGATCGGAGTTTTGCTGGGGACCCAAATGTTGTGCAATAATGTAGTGCAATAATATAGTGCAATAATATAGTGCAATAATATAGTGCAATAATGTAGTGCAATAATGTAGTGCAATAATGTAGTGCAATAATGTAGTGCAATAATGTAGTGTAATAATATAGTGCAATAATATAGTGCAATAATGTAGTGCAATAATGTAGTGCAATAATATAGTGCAATAATGTAGTGCAATAATGTAGTGCAATAATGTAGTGCAATAATGTAGTGCAATAATGTAGTGCAATAATGTAGTGCAATAATATAGTGCAATAATGTAGTGCAATAATGTAGTGCAATAATATAGTGCAATAATGTAGTGCAATAATATAGTGCAATAATGTAGTGCAATAATGTAGTGCAATAATGTAGTGCAATAATGTAGTGCAATAATATAGTACAATAATGTAGTGCAATAATGTAGTGCAATTTTCAAGGCCCCCTGTAGCGGCTCCCTTGTTGATAATCACAGACATTTACAAACATGCATTGTTTGGATAAACCAACCACTTATTGGGAATCAAAAGGGTGAGTTTCTCTAATGGAAACACATTCTAGAATAATAAAGTGACATTAACAGGACTCAAATCGCTCTTTTTAAAATGTCTTCAGTCAAAATTCTGCCTTAATTTGCGAGTGAAGAGTGAAAGGGAAGAATCAGCACAGCGTACTTACGTGATGTACGTCTGCTCAAGATAGAGCTTTCAATCTATAATGCTGGATAGTTAAGTTAATATGAATTCCTCATATTTAAATTCCTATATATTGTGTTTAGTAAAATCTAGTAGCATGTGTCTGTCAGGTAAATGTGTTAGTAGATAAATACACCAAAGAAGTATACAGGTGAGTTGCATATTTTGCTTTGTGAGCCTTTTGTGAGTTATTCTGGGGTGCAATAAATTAGTATTTTAACAGACGTAAAATATTTTTCATATCCAAAACTTTTTGATATATTTAGTTGTTTACACTTTGACTCATATTGTTTAATCACACACACAAGTTAAATGAAATGCAAAAATATGAATTTGTTGTTTTACAGGTATAAAAAAAGTGTTTTTATATGGATTAATGGTTACATTTGTATAATCTGGCCACATAAACCAAAGAAGCAGCGGGCAGCATTTCTCCTCTACATAGATAGATAGCTAGATAGATACTTTATTAATCCCCAAGGGGAAATGTGTCGTCACAGTAGCAGCACCAATAAACTAAACACACGAGAATAAAATATAAAATAAAATATAAAAAACAGGGATGAAAGATATAGAGTATACAAGTAAAATATAAAATACAAAATGAAGCATATATGTATATATATATATATATATATATATATATATATATATATATATATATATATATATATACATACACACACACACACAAACAAATATAATATAATGACTGTGCCAAGTATACAAAGTAAAATATAATAAATAAAATACAAAATAATATACATATATATATATATATATATATATATATATATACACAACATACATGCATACACAAATATAATACTAATGACTAATGACTGTAGTGTATGTGTCCAAGTGTACATGTGGGTCCTTACAATATAAAGTAACTGTCATCAACTATTTATTAAAAAGCATACCAACTTATAGCTTGGCAAGAATATGCTAACCTCAATGACACTGTTGAAACTCTGAGCGCCGGTCAACATTACCCTGCTGTCTTATAATATGCACATTGTGGCCGTGGCCTGTAGTTGATATTGGAGGGCATCTACGTGTGGAGAGAAGAACGAGCCCCCTCGCCTGCTGCAGTGACTCACTCCCGCCTCTCGATGTACAAGTGGTATTATAATTCCACCGGGGCCAGCTGGTTAGCATGCTCATGTCAGGAGATGTTTTACGTCTTTGACACAACGCTATTTCTTTACATTCTGTTGATAATGCTAGTTAATTTTTTTAATGTTTGAGAAATGCTGGCCACGTGTTATGCAGTGCACCTTTAAACATGTTAGAATGGTATCGCTCTTCTCACTGAACTCTTGGTAAGAGTATGAATACGTATGAGTACTTGACGTATTCTATTGCTTTTAAAGTCATTTGATTTTCTTTTTCTTTTTTCTTTGTATGAATTAAGTTGAATTGCATAACATAACATACATCTGATCCTTCGACTGTACTGTGCATCTGACTGCACTATTTTTCACTTTGTTGTACTATTTTTAACTGTTTGTTTCACGATGTGTTTTGTATGTTTTTGTATGTATTGTATTTTGTCCTTTCTGTGGACCCCAGGAAGATTAGCGGTCGCTAATGCGTCAGCTAATGGGGATCCAATAAATAGAAGAAAAAAAAAAAAAGAAATACATGTATTTCCCACAATGTCCAACTATGATTTTACGTATATGCATGTAATCTATATGTCATTGTCATGAATGTGTGTGAGTAATTCAAGTTCACTATAGTTTGCGTTTTATAAATAAAAGGTACATTATTATCTTTGTGTGGTTATATACTGTACACCAGACCTTACTCACCAGATATATATATATATATATATATATATATATATATATATATATATATATATATATATATATATATATACATTCAATATAAGGGGAATCAACAGCTTTTCAGTGCCCATGGAAAATCTTCAGAAGGACAGGCCTTATACAAACAGCATGTATTTGTGACTGAATTCAAAGAAGAGGATAAAAAAGGTTGATGTAAATTGAAACCCATGCTGAGTACACAGCAGAGCTCCGCTGCCTTTGTGATGCAACCGGGTTGAAGGCCACTGCGCATCTAATGGACCCAGAGGCTCATTGAAGGAGTGACTGAGGACGCTTCACTCGGAAGGTCTTTGGGTACAGCACCAGGCGGGTTATTTAATCAACTTTCAGAGTTTTAGATGTAGCATCTTTCTGATGTAATATATGTCTCAGATGGCATTTTATGGAGTTATTGATCAGTTGTAATGTGTTTTCTGTCTGTTGTGCACTGTGGAAACGATGTGTATTGTCTGTATGAGTTGATTTGGTGGCAAACGAGTTTCCCCTCATCTAGTCGACCACAATGTCACAAACATTTGTGCTTCTGGTGTGAAATATACGTTTGATGTATCTCAGTTCCTGATTGTATACAAATATAAAAAAGGCAGGGCTGGGCAATATCAATATTATATTGATATTATGATTTGAAACTGAGTATTTTCTATGATTTTGAATATGGTAATATGTCATATGTGTTGGATTTTCTTGGTTTTAAGCTCAATTACAGTAAGATATGTTGTTTACTGAATTTACCAGACTGTCCTTGATGTGCTATTATTTGCTGACTTCGTCATTATATCCACAATCCTGATGATGATGTTTAAATATGTTAAAGCACCAATAGTCAAAACACCAATATTGTTACAAATTCAAATCAAAAATGTTGTGTCATCAATAACGACCATCATATATGATGGGTGGAAGAATAATCAAATTAGAGAAATGAGAAGACAAAGGATTTTAATTTTAATAATGTAAAACATGATATACTTGATGCTGCATTTCCGAGGTTGGGTGCTTCCCACAGAGTAACCTTCCTTCTAAAAAGAGTTGTATTTGTATTGGATTACTTGGGTTTTATTCTGCAAAATAATATTATTATTAGCATTTCCTTTTAACTAAGAGGCATTTTCAAATGATGTGAACATATAATAAAGCAAGTCACAGCTCATGTGGAAACATCAATGAGTAATTCCCTCCTCTATCATGCACGTCTTTGTGGAGACACCTTTTTGTAAAACATACTGCTTTTATCAAACTAACTTCAGACCCTATTTTCTTTTGAGAGATATGCCATTACTGTACTGGATAATGTGTAGTTCTGAGAAATAGATTATCACCAGGTATTTAATGGAGGTAGAGATCTCATTCTTTTCATTTCAGTGACCCTGTAAACAACGAGGATAATCAACATCCACCATCATGCAGAGTGTGAGCCATTAAATGCGGTTCGGAGCCCTTTTATTTGCACTTACAAATGTACGATAAGTTGCTTACATGTATCCTAATATTCCACAAATGGAGGGATTTTGGACTACTTTGATTAATTTTGGAGCGGTCAACTTTTTTTAAACATTTGCACAAAAAAGTATGAACCCAAAATGTGTGCAACAACTGTTCATACACAAGTTCTATAAGTTGACTTACATTATAATGTTCTTCTAGCTAACACTTTAAACATTTGGATAAGCGCCAAAACAAATGAAAATGTTTATCACACACAAACGTGACACACAGAGACACTTTCAAATTGATTTGTTATACAAACTATAATTATATCATTTAGGGGCACTGGTTGAGTTCCATGGAGCTGCTGATTGTGTGTCGTCCATTTTGTGTTCAGGTGTGTGTCCTGGCCTGCAGGTGCTTCAACACAACACCCACGGGCTTTGCTTTCATTGGACGGATTACCGTTGTGTGTCGTCGGAGACCTTGTTTGGATGCTTTCAGTCGCATCTCGCATAAAGCCGTAACCAGGGAAACTAAAACTATGACGTATACTCAATTTAGTTTTTTTGGTGATACATTTTGGATTGGATTGGATTGGATTACATTTATTGTCATTGCTAGAGTACAGGTACAGAGACAACAGAGGCAAACTTAAAATGTTGAATACACAATACACAATTTAAATTCACCTTATTGAGTACATGTTATTATAGAATAAATACATTTACAATATTTATAGTTAGACTATAACAACTAAAACTATGATGTACTCAATTTTGTTTGTTGGTGAAACATTTTCAAACTTAACAAAATATTGAATACACAATTTAAATTCACCTTATGAATTGAGTACATGTTAGTATAACATAAATACATTTACAGTATTTATAGTTAGACTATAAAAACTATGATGTACTCAATTTTGTTTGTTGGTGAAACATTTTCAAACTTAACAAAATGTTGAATACACAATAAACTATTTAAATGCACCTTATGAATTGAGTATGTTAGAATAGAATAAATATATTTAGAACCATGAAATATCAAATTCAGTCGCTATAATTAAAAGTCTAAAGTAACTCGAAGTCAAAACCACACAAAGGGTTAATATAATTAAAATTCCGGGTAGGTACTACAAATACATCCACTGGCATGACTCAGGAGACAGAACTGCACATAACGATCTTTACTTTGAGAATAATCAGGAACAGAACATTCAGAAATATATCAACAGAATGTGTAACACACGAGGGCTTAGGCTGGAAAATACAAGACGATCTGTCAGAGGACAAGAGAGGGGACCTCAGTGGACAGGGACTAACGAGGTAATGGGCAACAGGTGAGACAGGCATGAGGACCAGGTGAAGGGAATGAGGGACTAACGAGGGAATGGGCAACAGGTGAGAGGGGCATGAGGACCAGGTGAAGGGAATGAGGGACTAACGAGGTGGGAGTGGTCAGAGGCAGGTGAGAGAACAGCTGAAGGGAGCTTATTCATAAACTCTGTCATATTTATTGAATGTATTTTAACTCTAAATCTGTCCTTCTGGTCACATGACATCTATTGTTCTGTCCATCCTGGAGAGGGATCCTCTTCTGTTCTCTCCTCAAGGTTTCTTCCCTTTTTTCCCCTGAAGGGTTATTTGGGAGTTTATCCTGATCCGATGTGAGGTCAAAGGTCAGGGATGTCTATGTGTACAGATTGTAAAGCACTCTGAGACACATTTGTAATTTGTGAAAATGGGCTATACAAATAAACTGAATTGAATTGAATTGGACTGACGAGGTGGGCAGTAGGATCTGGAATGACATGATAGTTAGTGAGACAGAATGAAAACAACTAATAAAAGGAAGGTGTGGAGCTGAACTGTTGCCATTGTCAGATGTATCTGTCGCAATAACTTGAATGAATGGACAAACACATGCTTGTTCGTGTGCCGTGACATAGATTACACCTGAATGAAGTACACAGTAAACACCTTGATAAATATCCCGGATGACAGGAGATATTACTCTTCAACTACACTGAAGCTCACCTTAAAAACCCTAAGAGAGCGTGTCTTTTTTTTAACAATAATAGGCTATCATTTCAAATGTCTCTAGTGGTTATCTTCATCTTCCCTTCTTTTGCTGAGAAAAAATATCCTTTTCTGCCACTAAGAACAAGTTTCTAAAAGAGCTCCTTGGTGATGAGAGACAGGGGATGACTAGTTTGTGCCGGTTCTTTCCAAATACATCACATTCAACATTTACACAAACGTGTTAATCGTATTTTAGTCTCAAAGTTGAGTGTGAACTGTAATTTAGTTGTGATTGTAATGCTCTATTTTTAACAGTTTTGACATCTCCTAAAGAGCTTAAGATGAAGTGATGGCTTATCCTCGTCTTAATGGATCCCGCTGACAGAGCACCGAGTGAAATGATCAGCTGCATGCCGGAGGAAGAGTGAGGAGAGTTAACCTCTCCCGATTACGGCTTCAAATGAATGTGGCGAAGGCGTAGGCACACCGAGGACGACTTGCACTGTGAACGTCGCGTCAGGATCTCCTCGAGCCGGCTTGGTCATTTGGCTTCACACCAGGCTATCAATCCTCGACCACCCGGCGTATCGCCGGTGGTGTTGTCGCTCCACCCTGACTGGTTTAGGAGGAACTGAGAGTCAGCTTGCACAAATTAAACACGATGCCTCCATGGCTGCAGCTCGGATTGTCCTCCTCACAAAGGACGCTCAGCATGCAGACATCACATCACCTCCTTATCAGTCCACCTCGTGGCCTCTTCTACAAATATTTGTGACCGGTGAAGGATGATAGTTCAAACATGAGAGCCACAGTGAGCTCAGATAACACTGTGACCTGTTGAGCAAGTGTGCCTTCATTTATTCAATTCAATTCAGTTTATTTGTATAGCCCATTTTCACAAATTACAAATGTGTCTCAGAGTGCTTTACAATCTGTACACATAGACATCCCTGTCTCAGAACCTCACATCGGATCATGAAAAACTCCCAAATAACCCTTCACAGGGAAAAAAAGGGAGGAAACCTTCAGGAGAGCAACAGAGGAGGATCCCTCTCCAGGATGGACAGAACAATATGTAATGTACAGGAGGACATATTTAGAGTAAAAACACAGCATCTCTAACTCATATTAGAATAGTCACAATTTCTCAACATGACAATAATAATGGTCATAATGTTTATCAGAGTGTCAGAAACAGTCTCTAGTGAAGAATATATAACCGAGACCCTAAAATGTAGAAATGTAAACACCTCCAACCTAAATAGATGTCGTGTATGTCCCTGATGCGATGTTGATGGTTTCCAGCTGATCCTATGGAGACTATACGTCTTCCACGTGCGTCAGACTTCAGTCAACAGAGCCGTCCGTCTATTTTAAAGGCAGATATAAAAGAGAGCCGCATCCCCAGCAGCCACGTGTTGATCACCAGGGAAACTCGCGACTAACGCCGAGAAACATTGGCACACAAGTCCTCGCGATCCAGATCGATAGTGACGCGCGCGCGGGTTCCGGCTCCAGCGCGGCTCAGTGCAGCACGCGAGCCGACCTGCGCGCGTCATCTCTCCGGTATTCAGATTCTGCATCTGAAAGGACCGACACTCGGTAGGTGTGATACTTTGTTCTCTCCAAATACAAACGCAAAATGCGGCGCATGTTATCAAGCCAACATCGAGGCTGTAACTTAATGTCAGAGCAGCACGTATGAGTGGGGGAAAACAGACATGGAGAAATGGTCAATTCTGTATAATTTACTTTTTTTAACGCTTTTCTTATTCGAGGAGTTTAGAGGATCGATATGTTCGATAGATACTTTTTAGTTTATTATTATTATTGCAGCGCAGCATACAGTGAATGTCTTTTAATGCCTCGATGGTTGTTCAACTAAACAGTTAAAATGAGATTATATCACAATTTCGTCTTCTTGGCAGAAGCATAAACCAATCCTACTGGTTTAAAAAAAAAAAACATATTTAATATTGTTTCCAGTATTCTTATATTCTGTGAATGAAAAGTGACATTTCCCTCTGCCTGGTTATGATGTATATATGCATTGTATTTATCTTTATCCGATATTGTCCGTAGCTGCTGAGCATCCTGCGCGACGATGTAATATCTGAAAGTGATTTTTCAATTATCGTGATCAATCAGAGGGAGCTTATAGAGACATTAGTGTAGAGATAACATAATATATATCCACAAAAAACATCTTTACAAAACTGCACATGTGATCGTGAGCCGGTTGTTAATCGAAAAAAGAAACATTTATACCGTAACGATTCAATTCATCTTCATAGTTTTAATTATGATTGTGATATATCTTCTACTGGTAACTTCAGGGCTGTGTATTAACTGCCATCTGGTGAATATAGTACCCAATTCTGTTACATTTTTTTCTTCGTTTTTTTGGTCAATTCTCAAAAAACATATGGTCTCGATCGTAAATTCAAAATGCTACAAGTCTTTGCAAATTGTGTCACTGCTGAGTGAATTCATTATACATTTATGCATTAATCTAAATGTGTTCACACAGTCAAGCTGCCACAAGCTAAATATCATTGCATTGAAATAACATAAGGTGCAGACTATACCCTGTGTGCTATAAACACTGCACACAGCCTATACATAGCCTATATAAAGCCCATATAGCCTATATGGGGAGATAACAACCCGATGGAGCAGAATTTTAACTTCCGAAAACTCGAATGAAATAACTGAAAGGCATCTTCTACGCGTCTCACTGAGGAAGAACATGTTATAATCACATTCCTAATTTTAGACTTCAAACTCATCATTTAGTTCACCATGGGAGACTGTACAATACAAGTGTTTCCCCTTTGGAGCTGCAAGACAAAAACAAGAAGTAGAAGAAGAAATTGCATGTTCACTAATCTGTAGATCTTATATCAGCACTTGAAAGGGACATTTATATAGAAGATTATTAATCGACTGTAGAAATGTGTCTATACACTATCATTTATTCAATTCAATTAATTTTATTTGTATAGCTCATTTTCACAAATTACAAATTTTACAATCTGTACACAGACATCCCTGTCCCAAAACCTCACATCGGATCAGGAGAAACTCCCAAATAATCCTTCATGGGGAAAAAAGGGAAGAAACCTTCAGGAGAGAACAGAGGAGGATCCCTCTCCAGGATGGACAGATGTAATAGATGTCATGTGACCAGAAAGACTGATTAGAGTTAAAACATTCAATGAATATGCTCATCAGTCAGTCAGTGTATTCGTGGACTGACAGCGAGAGTTCACCACATGTGGTTAAATACCTGCTTTGTATTTTATTCTAATCATAACTTCCCCCTCCAAGGTTGATCAGCCCTTTGCGATGGAGGAGGCAGGCAGCGGCGGGGCGGCCGAGCTCACCTCCACGTGCGCGATGCACGAGGCACACGGAAACGGCACGGCTCCGGTCTTCGAGGTGGCGCTGCAGAACGCCTCCTCCGGGCGCAGCCCCCAGTTCGTGGACGTGGAGCTGCTGCAGTCCTTCAAGCCGCTCATCATCCCCTGCTACACCCTGGTGGCTCTGGTGGGCGTCTTCGGCAACTACCTGCTCCTCTATGTCATATGCCGCACCCGTAAGATGCACAACGTCACCAACTTTTTTCTCGGAAACCTGGCCTTCTCTGACATGCTGATGTGTGCCACATGTGTCCCCTTCACACTGGCCTACGCCTTCAACCCGCGCGGCTGGGTGTTTGGCCGCTTCATGTGCTACCTGGTGTACCTCATCCAGCCGGTGACGGTCTACGTGTCTGTCTTCACGCTCACCGCTATCGGTGTGGACAGGTAAGACCTGTACGGACGGACCGGGAACAGGCCTCATACTGCCGGAGACCCCCGTGTTGTGAGCCAACACAAACAAGAAATAATTGGTTACAGGATATCTCAAAAGAATGTCATCATCTCTTTTTTTCACATCATCGCAGAGGCGTCCGGATGAAGGGGATTTTCATGCCAGCAGTTTGTAGGACGACATTGTTTATGTCTCCCTTGAGTCCCTTGAGTTCCGAGTTCTTTGAAGGTCACAGAACTTAATTGCGGCGGCATTATCACTTACCTCTGGAAAAAGGGAACGGTATCTTTTAAACCAACTAAATGACAGATCCTCTCCAGCTTGATACCGATATCGTGTAACGACTTTAGATGATCTATCAGACCTTTATCCATTTGGTCAGGGCTCCACGACAACTGCTAGAAGCCCAGATCCTGCTTTGTCTGTTGCCCATGGATACACGAGGGCGCTGAATTAGATTAGAATTGTGTGAAAATGATTTAATATAATTTGGTTTGTTTAACACTGTCAATTTGGGAATGTATTGTTTTCTATGGAGGTTTTTGAGGCTCTTGTCTGTGAAGCTAAACAGCCGAGCAAGCAATATTCATTAACTCACTTGTGTTTGACTGTATTTTTCTCCCAACAGCTGAAAAAGAGAATACAATCAAACTCTGTAGTGGCACTATAGTTCTGGGTCTTCTGTACCACACTGTTCTGTTCAGTCTTAGAAACTATTAATTGACATGCGAGTGAGACAAGTAGTAAAAAATATTTACCAGAAAACGTAGAGTTACATGTTCACACGGTCAAAAAACTACGTAGTTTCAACATCTGAGCTCAAATCTGAGACAGTCCAACACGCTGGTGTTATACTGACGTCATCTGAGTGGAAGCTTATATTCTGACAAGTTATTCAACTTTTAAATACAATACTAAATGATATATGTTCACCTAAACATTCTTTCAAATCATAATGAAAAGGATTTATCTTCAGTTACATTTTTAAATCTTTTTAAACTGAAATTATTATAACAAATTAAACTAGAACGGGCACTCGGTAGAGGGCATACCTTCCCCGCAGCCACATTTTGGCATTAGTTGCATGCCAATTGGATAAAAATGGCATGGAACAACATCTTCTATTGTAAAAAAGAAGATGTTGTCCTTTTCATGACCTTGACCTTTGACCCGATCGATCCCAAAATCTAATCAAATGGTCCCCGGATAATAACCAATCATAAGCATTTTCAATGCAAAGGTATTTATATATGTTAACATAAACATTCTTACAGAAGCGCTGAGCTGTCACTGAATTTAAAAAAGTAGACCCCGTTTTCTCGTAATTACGAGATCAGGATCTCGTAATTACGAGATCAGATAAATAAAAAGGAAACATCTGCATATCCTCTGTCAGTGGCAATGATGGCGCTTCCGTAGGTAAGTGCATATTTCTATGAGTATTAAAAACTTTGGCTTTGTTACGTTTTGCCGTGTGATATTGTTACCGTGGCAACAGAAAAGCTGGCATGGCTGACATGCACAATCGAGTTGTTGGTTTTGTTGTTGTGCTAGCTCGTAATTACGAGATCCTGATCTCGTAATTACGAGAAAACGGGGTCTACTTTTTTTTATTCAGTGACAGCTCAGCGCTTCCGTACATTCTTTCAAATCATTTTTCTTCATTTACCTTTTTAAACTAAATTATTATAACAATTGAAATGGTGCATTTGGCTCTTACACTCTGGTGAAAGTGAAAGCAGGCCGATCTCTTCCGTTTCTTCGTAGATACTACGCCACGGTCCATCCCCTGAAAAAGCGCATCTCCATCTTGGCGTGCACCTACCTGCTGTCGGCCATCTGGCTGCTGTCCTGCGGCCTGGTGGCTCCGGCCGTGGCTCACACCTACCACGTGGAGTTCAAGAACGAGGGCTTCACCATCTGCGAGGAGTTCTGGATGGGCCAGGAGCGCGAGCGGCTGGCCTACGCCTACAGCACCCTCTTCGTCACCTACGTCCTGCCGCTGTCGGCGCTCTGCATCTCCTACCTGTGCATCTCCGTCAAGCTGCGGAACTGCGTGGTCCCCGGCCACCACACCCAGAGCCAGGCGCAGGCTCAGCGCGTGCGCAAACGCAAGACCTTCCGGCTGGTGAGCCTGGTGGTGGCGGCGTTCGGCGTCTGCTGGATGCCGATCAGCGTGTTCAACGTGCTGCGCGACATCGACATCGACCTGATCGACAAGCGCTACTTTCTGCTGATCCAGCTGCTCTGCCACCTGTGCGCCATGAGCTCGTCCTGCTGCAATCCTTTCCTCTACGCCTGGCTGCACGACCGCTTCCGCGCCGAGCTCCGCAAGATGTTCACGTGCCGCCGCCGCATCGGAATGTCGGCCAATAACTGCGCCACGGCCAGCATGGTGTTGTAGAGCTGTCGTGTTTCGGGGCGACTGTTGCGTACTTATAACCGCTTTTGGACAGAAAGAGTTAAATAATTTGTAGTTAAAAAAATAATGATCACACTTAGGTAGCAAGGTAGCCACATTATGAGGACCATAATTCAGTATAGCCCAGTACTAAAAACATATTTTAACTAGAACGGGCACTCAGTAGAGCGCATACCTTCGCATATCACAAGATTGGGCATTGAATTCTGAACACTTTGGTTCTAGTTGCATGACAATTGGAAAAAAAAATACCGTGCTATGGTAAACAGAAGATTTTGACCTTTTCATGACCTTGACATTGACCTTTCACCTGATCGATCCCAAAATCTAATCCAATGTTTCCCGGATAATAACCAATCATCCCACCTAATTGCATGTGATTCGGTTTAATAATTTTTGAGTTATGCGAGTAACACGCATACAAATAAATAAATAAATGGCGATCAAAATATAACCTTCTGCATTTTCAATGCGAAGGTAACTAACACCAACTCATTTAATAGTGTCTGATGTACAATGGACAGTTTGAAATGATTATGATCAATTACTTTCTTTTTTTCTTTTGACACATTCTTCGTGTCAAAAGCTGGCATCTACATTACCCACAATGCAGCTCAACCGCAGTTAGGTTGGAGTTTCAGGTGTTACTTGTTATGACAATTCATCCGTTCAATGTCACGCCTCAAGCAGAGATTAAGATCGAGCCAGAGAGGTCGGCCAACTCCTTTCTTCATCCTCTCTCTTACTTTTATCTAATGTTCAAACTTGTAGTCTTCAGCACCAACCAGCGTCGCCTCGAGTGACAACACTGGAGCAATACATCAGATTTCAAGATCCTCTGGAGCCAGAGCATTCTTAACACAGATTTTTTCACCAATGCATATGGAATATTAATAATAATATATTAGATTTATATAGCGCTTTATAAAAATCTCAAAGATGCTCTTGTACTCTGCAAGAACTATAAACTCGCATAGATGTTTAACATTGTTGGAGTTCCCCTTTAAGCCTGAACGGACTGCCAGGTGGTGGTACTGACACGATTGCATCGAGTAGCTTCACATTTGTAAATGATTAGTTCAACTTGTATATTATATGAAACATATTTGTTAATGCACTTCAAGGATGAGGCTCGTGAACATGATCGATATTGTTATTTGTCAAGCGATACCATGAAAAGATCTCACCCATCATCACGTTCATGTCTTATAAAACTACAATGTGATCAGTTAATTGCTTCTCTCCCCCCTTCATTTTTCATAAAATAGCCAGAGGTATTCTATTTTTCTTAAACTGTAGTGTGTACTGTAGTTGTATTTAAATTTTTGACGTCAGTCTGTCCTAATTAATTTTTGTAATGTAAATTTAGAATTTTTTTTATCATGAATAATTCTTGATAACTTGTACAATACACACAGTTCCATTTGTTTTAATCACCATAAAAAATAAACTTGATTTCCATGGCAACATATTATTGGTAATATATTCTGTGAGAGCCACAGGTTTGTTTACTTGATATAAAAAGTGAAAACTGTTGTTAAAGCATTATGTAACTTGTCTGAGTGATTATAAAATGACAATTATGTTAATTACTAGTTAAACTATGTATACAAGTTATTTTCTTATTTCCAATTGTACAAATAATAATAATCACAGATACAAAACGTAAATAATGAGTGTCTTTATTTAAAATAAAACCACATTTTTCTCAGCGTCACATCCTTCAGAGATTTTACATCCACTGTAGAATTATTATTACATCAGGCTGCATGAGAGACCACAGACGCTCGGGAGTCTACAGACGCTCGGGAGTCTACAGACACTTGTGCATCAGGCTGCACATTATTTGAGCTCTCGCTCCGGTACAAGAGGAGGAGGAGCCATCAGCTGTCCATCAGACACACGACTCATTAAGACATTTTGAAGGCACAGCATGTACATTCTCAGGATTAATATTGCTATGAATGCCAAAAGATCAAATAATATTGTCATATAAAAAAAATATATATGTTCATTTATTAGTGTGATTCATTTACAAAGACAAGGCTGGCTGGTTATTACTGATAGAGTCAATTACAGTGTCTCTGATCATTTGTTTTTGATTATCTTTTGGTTTTCAATCAACAGTCACAACACAAAGACTACAGTGATCATCAAGCTCACGTTATTATCTACTCGCATAATATTTCCAGCCATGTGCACAGGCTTCATTAACAGTCACATGTATGAAGAACCGATATACCTGCCGCCGTGCATTTCAATCTATGCACAACACATAGCAGCTGCTTGCTTTTATGTATTGCTGGTATTCTGAATAACAACTCTCAGAAACAGAAATAGGCACATTATGTTTTAAGGACTGGACGACCAGCTCACATTCCTCCGTGGTGAGTTCAAAAGCGCAGGAATGTGTTTAACTCAAGTCAAAAGGTTCAACGAAGGAAACACAACAAAAAGAGTTCAGTGGTAAAAGTCGACGTGCCCCTGTTATACAAACAATCTTAATCTTGAATTAGGATGGTCGTTTAAGGTTATGTATATCATCATTGATTGCACAGAAATAAGTTAAAGACCAGTGTAAAGACTTAAAAAGGCCAGATAATAATAATAATAATATTTGAAAAAAAAAATGTTGTATCTACATCATTAGTACATAATATAAAGCTCCACCCGAGTAGAATGATTTTGAAAACATATCCCAGTACCATAGTGTCAAAACAAATACATTCACTTGCTCAGATAAAGATGTGTTACTTGCTTGTTATTAAAGATGCATCGATACCGATGATGATATCTGATGTCATCCGTGACCGTGGGCCAATCTGCTACCGGGTACCATTATTTGAATACATAACTTTACACTACATTTATATGTATGTACTCATTTGTTGCATTTTGTAACAAAGACATAACAAAGTGAGGAAAGCCGTGTTTAAGTCTAGCCTGATGTTTCCTCACACATAAACGAATGATCCGTGTCACTTCCTCACAGTGAGGCGTTCAGCTTGTTCCTTTAACACTGGTGTCTGACCGGTACTCCCCACCGGGCAATACCCAAAGCCCAGATATCGGTACTGAAAAAAAAGTTAAATCTGTGCTTCCCAGCTAGTTATTAAATGTTATTAAAACGTCCAGCATTCTCAAAAAATAAATTGACCGAAGCTAAGAAAGTGCATACGCTTTAAGATGAGATCGCATCGCTCGGCACACAACGACCACGCCGCGTCCTGGAGCGGGACTCCGGCCTGCAGCGCCCGTTACCTTACGCCAGTTTGTCAAACTGCAGGATGCCCGGCTGCTCGTCGATGACGCGGACCAGCAGGTTGTCGATGTACTCCTCGAGCTCCACGATCTGAGACTCCTTCTTGGACAGGTCGGCTTGCTGCCTCACCACCATCGTGATCAACTCTTCCTGGGTCAGCTGCGTGAACGGACCACTATCCACCGCGTCGGCCACCTGGAGGGGATGAGGAAAAGAGAAATCAGTGCGAGCGGTCTATGAAAACATATTGATCGATACATATTCACCCGTCAAAGGGATGGTTTAACATGCTCTTTGCACTGTGGAAACATTTTTAACTGATATTTCCTGGTCCTCTTCCTCATATCTCACGGTCAAAGCTTGAAACCATATCGTATGGCCTTCCTTACAAGAGTGTCGCTTGGTTTTTGAGCAAAACTTCCCTTGCCGAGTGAAAAAGGCAAGAGGACCTTGTGGTAAGTATAATTTCTCAAATTTCTATTTCAACAGTCAATAATTAAACTTCCAAGTCAATATTTAATAAAAGTTTCAGAATCGACAGCAGAGAAGAATAAAAAACATTGATGCTGCCTTTAATTTTTCTTCGTGAAGTTAATATCTAAATCCATGAATCATTTCCGAGTAACTCAAAAAAAGGTTGACTCGTAATGCAATTATGGTAGAGAGTAAAATGAGAGTTTATGTGGGGGGCTATGTCTATGTTTTTTGGTCCCGGTTTGTGATAAATGTCAAGAGAACTGTACCTGAACCTTCCCTGGCGCGCCCTTGCGGACCTTTTTCTCCCTCACACCTGAGCTGCTGATTGGCTGCTGGTTCTCTGAGTTCATGGGCTTCACAGGATGAGGCCTGCAAAGAGAGCATATCAATTATTGTAACACCCTTTAAAAAGGGATTACTGCAAATGTGTACAACAGTCACTTCACAGATTTGTTTCCCTTCATTTTCCACATCATTACATTTTGCAATATTGAGAATTAAACTCAAAACGAAAAAAGTTGCCTCAAAACCACCAGCTTTCCAAATAGCCTCACCCAAGGCAAATCCCAACACCTTATTTGCTTCCCCATCCAACCGCAGCAAGCCAGACGCCACATCCAAAAGCCTAGATAGACAGTCCACAAATGCATTCTTTGAAAATTGCCTGTTCAATCTCACCTGCGTAGAGTTAAGGCTAGCCCACCTCCATTGCTACTCTGAGCACTGACCGGCTGAACATCTGAGGGGGAGCCCCATGTCGGCAAAGATGCCATTCCCCCAGAATAACCTCCCGTCGGAGACTCTGGTTCCACTTCCTCCATATGTACCTCGAGGGGTTCCCTCAGCGGAAAGCGCAAAGATTCAGCTCCATATTGATCTTGGCTTCCATAAAATGCATGATGTGTTCTCATGTCATCTGAAGGCTTCTGGGTTCTGGACCCACTCCTCGCACTTTTTGCGGAGTGGAACGGATTATCTTCGATGATGGTTTTTTCTTCTTCGTGTACGGGTTCTTGTGGAGACCTGGAAGTCTCATTATCCAAGAGAGTTGAGGATGGTATACTTGGTCGTCGTCTCTGTGAATTTCCATGGAAAACAGGACTGACATTAGTTTGATCTTCATCCTTGTTCATATACTCAGTGTGTTTGCTGCTATCAAAATCAGAAAATAAACCTGTCCGTTTCTCTTGACTAAAAATGCTATCAAGATCGTCGGGGGTCAATCCGCGATCCTCAATTCTCTGCTCTTTGTGTTCACTGCCAGAGAAAAAGGAATCTACTTCCTGGTTTGGCTTCAGCTGTGACAATAGGTCTTTTGAGAGAAGCTCAGTACTGGGGGATGGGTCACACTCTGCCTGCCTGCCTCCTGTGGCCATGCTGCTGATACCTGAACTAGGTGAAGGTTGGATGGTACTCTCATCTGAAGACTTCTGTGTTCTGGACCCATTCCTGACACTTTTTGCGGAGTGGACTTGATAAGCTGTGGTTATATTTTTTTCTTCTTCCTGTACTGGCTCTTTTGGAGACCTGGAAGTCTTTCTATTATCGAGAATTGAGGACGGTATACTTTGTCGTCGTCTCTGTGAATTCCATTGGAAAACAGGACTGACATTAGTTTGATCTTTATCTTTATTCATATACTCGGTGTGTTTGTTTGACTCGCTGCTATCAACATCAGAAAATAAACCTGTCTGTTTCTTTTGACCAAAAATGCTATCGAGATCATCTGGGGTCAATCCGCGATCCTCAACTCTCTTCTCTCTGTATTCACTGCCAGAGGAAGAGGAATCTACCTCCTGGTCTGGCTTCAGCTGTGACAATAGGTCTATTGAGAGAAGCTCAATACTGGGGGATGGGTAACGCTCTGCCTGCCTGCCTCCTGTGGCCATGCTGCTCATACTGCTGATACCTGAACTAGGTGATGGTTGGATGGTACTCACATCATCTGAAGACTTCTGTGTTCTGGACCCATTCCTGACACTTTTTGCAGAGTGGACTTGATAATCTGTGGTTATATTTTCTTCTTCTTCCTGTACTGGCTCTTTTGGAGACTTGAAAGTCTCATTATCCAAGAGAGTTGAGGACGGTATACTTTGTCGTCGTCTCTGTGAATTCCATTGGAAAACAGGACTGACATTAGTTTGATCTTCATCTTTGTTCATATACTCAGTGTGTTTGTTTGACTCGCGGCTATCAAAATCAGAAAATAAACTTGTCCGCTTCTCTTGATTAAAAATGCTATCAAGATCGTCGGGGGTCAATCCGCGATCCTCAATTCTCTGGTCTTTGTGTAAACTGCCAGTGGAAAAGGGATCTACTTCCTGGTTTGGCTTCAGCTGTGCCAATGTGTCTTTTGAGAGAAGCTCAGTACTGGGGAATGGGTCAAGCTCTGCCTGCCTGCCTCCTGTGGCCATGCTGCTGATACCTGAACTAGGTGATGGTTGGATGGTACTGTTCATATATTTGTCTGAGACCAGTGGTGTCACAGCAGAGTCTTCTTGCTTTGCCGACTCTTTTAAACTCGCCCTCTTTCTGGGTTTAGCTCTGGGTGCATCTATATTTACATTGCCTTGCACTTCTCTTTCATCATCCGGTGTTGTTGTTGTTGTTTTCAAGTCCATTTGGCCAGCTGGTCTGGCTTCATGTGTTGCTCCAGTTGGTGGGCGTAACGCCCTCCTTGGTCCAACCCTGGAAAACTCTGAGAGACTTTCTCTTCTTGCGTTTACAGGTTCTGGGACTGTGGGCAGATTAGGTCTCAAGAGAGATTGGCTGGCAGTATTCTGGCTCTGTGTTGGACTGGAATCAGCTACCGTTGGAGAGTCTGGAGGCACTACCGATTTCGGGGGAGCTGGGGCTGGTGGTTTTTTTGATGACACAGGAGCGGTTTTCTGTAATTGCGCTTGGTAATGCTTCGGTAATTGCATAGCAGGACTCTCGTGTGGGAGTGAAAACCCGGGTTCATTCTCCTCTGGGCCATCAACACTCATCTCTGCAAAGTCCCTGTGTTTCTGATTGACCTCAGCAATGATATGGTCCCATCGGGTGTGGCCTCTCACTCCGTGTCTTTTATCAGAAAATAGGCTGTTGTAATCAGGAAGCGGTAGAGACAATTTCCTGACTGGTTCTGAGTCATCTTTCTCTACATATGCAGGGTTAGTGATCTCTCTGATAGGACCGGTATTTCCTCCAGTTTTGGGCCCATGTGTCATGTACATGGGTGGGACGGGGGCTCTTTTTTTCTTCTCCGCCATGAGTGAAGATTCCACGGATCCGGATCCTGTGGACAAATCTTCTATGCTGCCACGAGGAGAACCGGACGGGCTTTGACTTATGTTTGGTGAAGCCAGAGATGAGTTGAGACTGGAAACAGTGTCAGGGGAGTCAAACGGGACACTAGCGAGGTTGGATTCAGAGGCGGTTGGGGAAGCTGGGGTTTGGTACTCAGCAGGTTCAGACTCCAAAGATTGAGTATATCTGCCAAGGAGTGAAAACAAGCCTACAGGTCAGTATGACCGTCACATTATCTAAAGTCATTTCCATCAATGTACAACCCATCACCAACTTGACTAGCATCTCCCATTGCAATAAAAAACTATGAAATACATCTATAAAGACACATCACTTAGCCCTTGGACAGTTCATATATAGTCTTGACTACTTTCCTAAACACCGTTATTGGTTATGAAGATGTACACTACCGTTCAAAAGTTTGGGGTCACCGAGAAAATGTTGTGTTTTCCATGAAAACTCACACTTTTATTTATTAAAAGAATACAAGATTAATAAAAAATAGTCAAGACATTGACAAGGTTAGAAATACAGATTTTCATTGTAAATATTAATGCTGTTCTTCAAACTTGTGGCTCAAAGAAAGGCCAGTTTTAGAGCTTCTCTCACCAGCATAACTGTTTTCACCTGCGCTCACATAAAAAGGGTTTCAATGTCAAGGAATAATCTGTTTGTGGAAAATACAAAATAAAAAGTTATAAAAAAAGGGTTTCAAGGAGGTTCTTCCCCTCTGCTAATCTTCTAAGGCAATAACACAAAGTACCACTAGAACACTTGAGATGGGCCTCTATACACCTCTGTAGAGACTTCATTATTAAAAAACAGAGAATAGTCATTTACCACATTAACTATGTATAGAGTGTATTTCTGATTAATTTAATGTCATTATCATTGGTAAAAACTGTGCTTTTTTTTCTTTTTTCCAAGTGACCCCAAACTTTTGTACGGTAGTGTATATGAAATGGTCCACTGTTCAATCTTTATGGCCAACCTAGAGACAGAACTTCCTTACGTCATGTGTCTCTCCTTTCCGCTTTTTCCCTTCTACCTGCGACTTGCTCATATGAAAACAACTACAATGTGACATTTCTGCTTTAAGATTATTCTACTAAGTATACTAATTATTCCAACATGGCATCGAAATATCACCAATAAACAACACAAGCAACTTTAAATGTCTAAGACTATTAGTCATCTGGCAAACATTTTTTTAAAACAAGGACTACTGTTACATCAATAACAATAGCAAGAACAAGCCCCTTACCATTAGACTCAAGAATAAAAGATCCAGTCCACAAACTACTATAAAGAAAATATAATTTCTAATCACCGTAGACTTCTACAAGGAAAGCCACACTGCGGGCCAGTCACTCCTTGTGAGCTCTGGGGAGTCTACAACCTGTTCCACAAAAACCTAACAAACACAAGCCACGCCCACATTCGCATGTGCAACGAGACAAAACTGGTCTGACTGGTCCATCAACCGTTGGGACTAAAATTAGAGTTTGGGTCATTCAAGAAAGTCAAAATGTTGATTCTATAGACACACATACACACATAGACAGATAATCCAGGAACATGTGGGATTCCCAAGTGTCAGTGTTAAAGTGACAATCCGATACAAATGTGCCCCTTCCTTAAGTATTGTTAAGAAAGACAAGAGAAAACACCTTTCGCCATGTAATGATTGCGATAAAGAGGAACAGCGCTGTTCCTGAATCTGTTTTTCGTGGTGGTTTACTCTTGATATCTTTAGCTTGTATCTTTTAAAACAGATTTAGCTGCAGAATCAGTTTGACATCTTGGATAAATCATTCAAACATATATTGTAAACCCTTCTGTCTGCCTCTCTCTGAAATAGCTTTTTTTTTAGGTATATTTTTTTAGGTATTCAGGGAGTGCAGTGAGTGACAGTACGCACTTTATGGTAGCTGTGAGCTTAAAGGAGTAGCAGCAGGGGGGCGGGACTTGGCAAAGGGACTGTTACCATCAGGCCTTTTGGGGTTACAAAAAAAATGTACATACCAACAAAAAGACAATAGCACGTGTCATTGCCTATTGATGGTAGTATTCCAATCCTAGTCATGCACGTCAAAGAATGGTGTCCCTCCAAGCAACCAACAGTAACCCCAGTGTCATAACTGACACAACAATTCATTACACAGTGCAGAGTAACTTGAGAAGAAGGCCTACCTGGGCTTGACTGCAGACACTTTGGCAGTGCGGTTGAGGAAGAGCATGGCAGAGGGGCTTTTGGGGTTGCCGCCGGATTTCTGGTGATCCGCTAGTACATCATCAATGCCAGTATCTGTGACCTCAAACGGATTGGCGGAGGGGTGGGAGCTCAGCTCATCGGGATCTCCCGAATTGCCGAAAGGAGCCGTTATGGGTGGCTCCTCTTTTTTCTCCTCCTTCTTTCTGATCATTCCAAACAGAGACGTGAGCCTGTCGCTCATGGACGCCTCCTCCTGTCGCTTGAGCTCGTCGGAGCTGCGCCGGTGCTCCTCTTGCTTTCTCCTTTCTTCCTCCTCTTCATCCTCCTCCTCTCTCTGTTTCTTTCTTCTCGCCTCGTCGTCAAGGAACTTTCTCTTCCTCTCCTGTTCCTCTTGACGTCTGTGCTCCTCTTCCTCCTGCAGCCTCTTGGCCTCTACCCTGTACTTCTCGTCCTCCAACCTCTTGGCCTCTGCTGTGCGCCTCTCTTCTGCCTGCCTTCTCTCCTCCTCTTCCTCCTCTTGATGACGCTGTTGCTCCAGCATGGCCCTATCTGTTGACTCATGCTTTAAGGAGGGAACTGGTACACCTGTAAAGGCATCTACAGAGACCTCTGAGGTGTGTTTGCGGATGTCCTCCACAGATCCTTGGCCCGAGCTGTTCAGACTGAGAGTGGATCCGCTGTTGGGTTCCGTGTCCTCTTCGTACACATGGCTGCCGTTGATGCACACGCTGTTCAGGTCGGCGTTGGAGCTCTGCTTGGAGCGACCCAGGAGAGAGAAAGGACCCAGGGAGTGCTTGCTGTCGGAGCTGCCCGTTCGTTTGTGTCCCAGGAATTTGAATTTCTTTTTCACTGCGGGAGGAGAGACAAGGAAGCATGATTTCATTGTAGACACGCAACACGCCACTATTTACCCGGCACCGGGCTGGAGGTGAGACAGAACTGTGAACATACGAGTACACGCGGGACAGAAATGTGAAGTTACCGTCAGGAGAGTCCACATTGAGGCCAGACGAGCGGCTGCCGCTGAGGGATGAATTCTTCTCTGGAAGGACCCCCAGCGTCGACATGGACTGAGAGATCTTACGGTGCAGGTTGGATTTGGGAGCAAAGAGGCTCTTGAGTTTAGATTTCTTTTTCACTCCTTCGGACTGATTGAGGGACTGCGTGTCTTCCTCGCTGTCAGTGAGGACTTTACTGACGTGGGGCACGATAGCGGAGGCAGAGTCGGAGAAGCCATCCTTTTTCTTCCCACGGACTTTGTCTTTCAGCTTGGAGATGCGGGAGCGCGGTTTGTCCTGCATGGAAAGGTCTAACATGCTCGCTGACAAGTTGTTTCTCATAAATTGGATATCTAGCAGCAGCTCGCCTCGCGCCTTGTCATCTTTTCCACTCTTGTCCACCAGCTTGAACCAACTGCAAACAGAAATAATGAATCGGATCATTAGGATTTCAAGAGAGCAGATGATAAGCTTTTAACATTTTAAATTTTGTAAATATCTTGTTGCTATTTAGACCATCTCACTGTAAAATAAACTGTAAACAGTGTATGTGACCGACATAAAACTCATCCAATCATTTAGCCTCACATTCAACACTTGAATTAATTTGTCAATAAAAAAATAAATAAAACATGGCAAAGTGGGGATACATATGTCTATTTCAGATAATGAAACATGTATCCAGATAAATAGTTAATGGTTCTGAAAACAAGTTGATTTGTACAGGGACTAGTTACAAGTGAATTAGTAGTAAAACCCTGTTTCTGATGCAGTGCTTTATTATGAAAAGTTAAACTTCTAATTAATAGTTTGTTTGAACAATGAATGGATGCATGTTGAAACGAGCAGTCAATAAACTTCGGTGGCAACAATCCTAATAACTGTTTGATCGTCGTCAAGCAAATATACGTTTGACTGCACAACACTAGATTAGTGTAATTTAAATATCTTTGGGTATTGCTCTGTTGGTTGGACACAATTAAGCAAAGAAGGAGCTGTGACCTTAGGAAACAATCAACATGTCATGCAATTCAACAAAAACAACAAATAATTTATTGATGAATAAAAAACAAGATTTAATGATGTCCGAGTCTTATGATTCTCATGTTCAACTGCCATTTGCTCCTTTGCACAGTTATTTGATTTTGGGTTGGCCCTATAAAACGGCCATGTAAACAAATTCAATACATATTGACCCCTTTGATACCCCCCCCCCCAAAAATAAAATGTTTACACCTATTAATTTATAGGACATGTAAAATGTCCATTATTGTTTATATTTTATTACTTCCATTACCCGTCAAAAATGTTAACCTCTAACTATTATTACTATTCAAAGTTGTGACCTTACAATAGCCTATTGTCTTATTGTTAAGGTTCAACTTCCAAAAAAACCTCACAATCTTACCAAACTTCATGCATCAACGCAGATCCAATTAATTAAATGTTATAATTAGTAAAGCACACGCATTAAAAAAAATGAATTAAAACATAATGTAAATAATTAACTGGTAGCTCCAACTTCAAATGCTTGAATCGTGTGTCATGAGAGACATTAAGGCGTACAGCTTGTTCCAGTTCCCGTCGAGAGGAACATGCCATTCACAGAGAAACCCGACAATTACAGGCGTCAGGCTCACCTCTGTTGCACAGGACCATCACTTAACGCTGGCAAGGGAAAGGTAGGAGTGTTCTGGAGAACAATCGCACCATTACATAGCGACACATGGACAAATGAAGCTGTGTCCTTGCTATTATTAGTAGTAATAATGCAGAAGAAGTTCCCATTGTAACAAGCTTTTCCACTTGAAACTCGGCTCCACAGCAGAACCCTCCACTTAGTTTTTCACATATCTGTAACAATACAATATGCATCAATACGGGCCTCATTTCTTTGGTCTGAACGAAGATTATACTGCAACATTAGAATTGTTTTACTTCTTTAATACATGGATTGTGCTACCTTCCAGTAGGTCACAGAAGCTAATAATAGCGGCGCCACGTCCCCTTCTCGGTCTGCTGTATTTCTTTGGCATAGAGTAATTCCAAGTGCACACAATAAAACTAAAGTAGTTCCATTAATGTAATGCAAACTGTAAATTGATATACATATGCGTATAGGATCGCTGCAGCTTTGGGGATACTGTACATCAAAGGCTGGGCGGATCGATGCCCGGCTCCGCTCGCCCATGTCGATGTGTGAATGACGTCATGTAGTGTTGAGGAAATTTGAGAGGTTGGAAGGCCAGAAAAGCGCCGGACAAGTACAGAAATACAATTGTACCAAGCCGCCCTATCTTCTGCATTTGGTCACACGTTCTCATCCACATCACTGCTCCTTTGTACGGGTGATCCATCCCTGACAATCTTCTGCAGATGTCCAGACATCCATCAATCACTCTTCTGGTCATTAGGCTGGAGGTCATATAGGTTACACTTCCAGGAGGAGGAGGAGTATTCCCCTATCGGGTTGAGGAATGCACTAAAAAACACTCCGACTGGATACTAATTAAGAAGCATCACATCGTCCCATACGATGTATTTCTTACATGGAGCAGATGAGTCTAATAAGTGGTAATATTGTGTTACTTTAGGTGTTAAATAGTATGCAAACATGTGCAGAATGGACTGTGAATAGACAGATTTGGTGGTGGTTGAATTTGAGTGAGAAAACAGTCATTAAACTCATTTAGAAAAAAAAACAATTGTTTTATTTCCTCTTAGATAATTCGGTAGAACATGATGTTGGAACTTTCAATGTAACTTTGTAAAGATAATCTGAGGCGGCTTAGTGAAGAAAACCATCAATTTAAATACGAAACATCTGAAGTTCACGGAGTTTACCACTGCGACATAGATTCAGCGTCATGCCCAGTAGCAGACGGACTCTTCAGGTCAGGAAACGGGCATGAGAGTGAAGTGAACCGAACACACCGGCGGGTGCAGAGCGTGATGACGTGAACGTCGCACAGAGCCTAATTCAAACATTTCTCATTTGCATACCAAGTCAGCTGCTAACTGGGTCCGACCACAAGGACAGAGCGCTCGCCCTCTCGGGACAATCAAGGTGCCATTCCTGTCTCGCCTACCTCTGATACAGCAGGGAGGGCCACATAGCTGGCAGGGTGGAGACAATGCATCGTACACAGACAGTCAGGGTGTACATGTTGCATAGAAATACAGCGCCATACCAAATACATGTTCTACCCAGTCCTGCTTGACAGGTTCCTCCATTAATTGTCAAGAGCACTTCTCTTTTTTTTCATGTCTAATGATTAACAAGAGAGACTGTATGCATTGTATGCCTCAGTAGATTCAGTCTATGAAATAAAGAGGTGGCAATACTGTAAAATATACATTCCCCCCAAAATATCTGACCATTGATTCGAAGAAGCTATAAAAATGATCTGAATTTAATGATGGGCCTTAGTGTCTGATGGTTTGTGATAATAAACGACTCCTTTTCTCATACAAGCTCAAATATACGTCACTCTATAACCTATTTTCTTCTCGAATGCACCGTCTTGTGCGCAAAGCTTGCTTTGGGCAGGATAACAAAGTCCTCAATGTCACGCCCTTTGCAGACCAGGCAAGCAGGACAGTAATCCAACACCGCACGCTTCAAGGCGAAAACAGCAGCATCCAGTATACCTGCATATCGAATCCTAAAGGAGACAGAGGGATCGAGCCGAGTCGGCAGAGTGAAGGACTTCAGACGTGGACCGGGAAGCTAAAGGAATGAACTCTGCCATAAAAGTGTCTCAGACTTACTGAGCAAACACAAGATAACATTTCAGATATGACGGTACAATAACTAACAGAAAGAGGTCATATAATGGCTGTATCAAAGCTGAGTGGAGTGATAACTGGGAACTAACAACCTCACTCAGTCTTTACAAACGGTCACATTTGGAAGTCAGAGTCTACATTAACCCATATATATATATATATATATATATATATATATATATATATATATATATATATATAAATAAATAAATAAATACTCTTATATAAATAAAACATCCTTGATGATTTTGGATATACACACCCTTTTTTTATATAAGAGTATTTTAAATATATATATATATTATTAATATATATATATATATATATATATATATATATATATATATATATAAATACTCTTATATAAAAAAGGGTGTGTATATCCAAAATCATCAACAATGTTTTATTTTCATTCCAGTCACACCTGTAGAACGTCAGAGCACATGTCATCATAAAAAAAGATCTGGGTGTGAGCAGAAAGCAATTGTTAGTGAGTAGAGCTAGTGAGTACCCCCGGAGGAATGTACAAGATTAACCGCAGCAATGCGAGATGCCAACGCTCTGTTAGAACTCATCAGACCAATTCATGAAGTAAAAGTCTCAGTAAAAGATTTGTGTTGGTTTAACAGAGAGAAAAGACGTGGGCTGTTGACCCACTATCTCCATAATTGTATGTTTTTCTTTTAAGACAATAGGAAGAAGGGGAGGGAGGTTCCATCACAATAACATTGTAAGGTTAATTGTCTTTTTCATGACTTGTTTAAGTGTATTTTTAGTAAAAAGGTGTCGTAAAAATACTGCATCGTTCATTTGTGTCTCTACTCGTTTATAAAATAAGGCTTGGCTTGATTAGATTCATAAGAAGATAATTTTTAACTCAAGTATGGATGGATAACTTACTGCTCATTTCAGTTAATGCATATGTGCAAATCAAGCAATGCTCCGATAGGATTGACCAATTAGCAACTCATTTTCAAATTCAAAGATATATTGTCTGTCTCAACAAATAAATACATAAAAGACTAAACTTGCCCCTGATTGCTATGACGCACTCATTGTGTTTCAGATGTTGGATTACCATTGCTCTATTATTACGATGACGGTATCAGCCAGCTATGTTAAAGTTTTATAAAGACTAACCTTACAGGTTAAAAGAAATTAGATAATCATTCACGCGAACACTGAGGCGGGTTTAGCAGGACTTGTTTTGAGCCATATTGCTTCTTCCCGGTCTGCTTAGCAATAACCCCTCTTGGGCTATAGAGCATGCTCAATCGAAGGCCACAATATCCATCTTAAATTAAAATTTCAAATCAATAAAACCCCAGGGATATGGTGGGGTTAGGGGCCGCCTTACAGTGTGTTTAACCACTTATGTATTTCCAGATTGCAGTTAACCTTTGCTTTACGTTAACTCCAAGTCGTAGGATGTGTAGTGATGCATGTCAGTAAGTGGACTATGTTGATTGAGTAAAGTGTCAGAGATGTACTGGATGCTGCTGCCCTGCAACCAAACTGGAATAAAGGTTGAAGCTGGAAGATTATTATTATAAAATAATGCAGACAATGTACAGAGCTAAAGCAAAGTCACTACCAGACTGTGTACAAAGTTTATTTTCAATACATGAGTGTAAATATGATTTGAGAGTTGTTTGTAAGTTCCAGGTACAAACGGCAAAAAAAAGGGATTAAAAGAAGATGTTGAAATGGATGTAAGACTGGTGAACTCCTTTTTCTCTTTTGTATAGTATATAGAATAATATTGTATTTGTTTTGATTGACTGAATAAAATACACAAACAAAACAAGCAAGAACAAATCCTGCTTCATTTCCCTGAAGTGGAAGAGGAGACTTCTGTGCAAGTCATGACTACCACAAATAATTAATCCAGGGGACCTCACCCTGTCCAGGCTTTTGTGGAGCAGTTTAAGAAACACGAGATAGTGTTAAGAGAGCCGGTGTTACGGTTTAAGAAGCGACCGTGTTAACTGGCGACTTTGAACCGAACGAGTCCATAGTTGTCGTAGTTAGACAGGTGTTGAAAATAGGAAGAAAACACACAGCTATACCTCCGTGAATGCCGCATTGTTTAATTGGTATAGTATATTTTATTATGTATATGGTTTGACGTGACACTCTATTTACAACACTAAACCAAAGCGGCATAGACGAGGACAGCTATACGTGTTTGCTATCCTATTTTTCCAACGGCCGTCGTAACCACGACAACGGACGTATTCGGCTGATAAGTTGCCAGTTAACAGG
The DNA here is from genome assembly GCA_036178185.1 of Liparis tanakae. NCBI lineage: Eukaryota > Metazoa > Chordata > Actinopteri > Perciformes > Liparidae > Liparis > Liparis tanakae. The sequence goes on along the minus strand of CM070094.1, from coordinate 22,356,362 downwards.
GTCACCTTTTAAACCGCAACACCGGGCGAGGCCCTCGCCACAGGAGACACTTACTCGGTCTTTTTGCGAGAGCTGTTGTCGTGCAGGTCCAGTAAGTTCACCACAGCTTGACCCAGGAACTTGTCCAGTCCCACCTGAGCCCGGTGCATTGCGGTGACGTACAGCGTGCAGCGGTCGCCGTTGCCCGGGTGGAAGAGCGGCAGGTCGAAGGACGCCTCTTCTTTCCACACCGGGTCGACACATTTCTCAGACACCGAGGTGGAGAACTTGTCTTTGGCCACCTGCATGATGGCGTAGGCGTCGTTGGTGCCATGTTTCCCCTTGGCACGCAGGTTCCGAGCCTGATGGACCGTTACCTGGACACTCGTGGGGAACCACTGCTGGCTCTGGTCGCCCACTGACATCTCCGAAGCCCGTTAATCTTGACCAAAAGTTAATCCAAATTGTTTAGTTAAAGAGTTTACCACGGGCTGGTGGCTAACCTTCTGCTGAACCCTTCGGAGGTTTAGGTTACCAAGCTGGACTTCGGTTCAGGAAGCTCAGGTTGAAGTCGTACTCTTTAATACTATTCGTAACGCGTTATCTAAGATTAAAATAACACTTGAGTTGAGTTAACACCGAGTTAACCAACTCACCGCGAGCACCGACCGACCAGGAAACCACTGCGGTGTGACTAACTAATTCCTTTGGGAGGTTCTTTAATAAAAACTGTTCACTTGTTTTGCCTCCGCAATGAAAACACTTCACTTCCCTGATGTTAGGAGGTCCCGCCCATTCTCTGAATGGTGCCGTTTGATTGGCTGATATTTCGGTCCGTTTATTTTAAATCCGTCAGTGATTGGACAGTGGGGGAGGAGGAGGTCACTGAGACGTAGCTTACTCTCGTAAAAGTAATAAAAAACTTTAAAGGGACAACAAACGGGGACACTGAAGTCAGTTCAGAGAACAATTTCAGCCCTTAAAGAATAGAGGATGTCAAAACAGATTTTTTGTATCACTTTATTTTGGGTCTAAAATTGTAAGTCATCCAGAACGAAGCGGGGGGAAATCACCGTCATCTTATTATCTACATCCTGATCTGTTCACCGGCTTGTGTAATATGAAAAAGTAGCTCGCCGATTCAATGTCATACTCTAGAATATATATATATATATATATATATATATATATATATATATATATATATATATATATATATATATATATATAATATATATTATTATTATATATATATATAATAATTATTATTATTATTATTATAAAATAGAATTACAATAATATTAAAATTGGTTGTGCACAGAGATGAGAGTAAGGACTCCAGATGCATGAAGTACCTGAACGTAATATTAACATAAAACATGTATACTCAATCCTGGACAGGACAAGTCTATCTCAATTGTTGTTTTTTAGGATGTCAATAAACATCCTTATCCTTATCTTACCCTCAATGTTTATATTTGTCAACGAGAAGTTCAATACAAGTTCCTGTCACAAGAATTAGATGATAATTTGCATGTGTACATCTTGAATACATCCTGATTGGGGCTGATCAAAAAGCCTACACTACACACAGAGTATATGCTCAACAGACTGGCGACACCTGACACTAACAGCAACCAACAAGTCCTCCTTTGGATTCCATGAAGACTTCCTCTCAAACAACAAAGGGAAACAATGAGCTGCATTTAGAAACACTATTTCCTGTTTAATGTAATTTCCTGAATTGCAAGTGTATCAAACTGACTTACAAGCAGAAGTACGGCCTAGGCATTTGTAAGTCTACTCAAATATGAAGGCAGTATTCTGATATACTTTATTCCAAACGCTTATGATCTGCATGCTGTGATGTTCTTTGGGCAGGCCTTTGATGCGTGAAAAGTATTTTATAGATTGTAATGAGAATTATTCAATAAACGATAACTCTGAATAAATAATAGTGTTATAGCAGTACGGGTTGGACACATTTGTCTATGAAAAACCTGCAAGATGTGTCTGACTTGCAAAGTAACACACTTCAGATCCCTGACAAGAACTGAAAAGTATCCCTGCCACCCAGGAGGGGGCAGTACTTCTGCTGCAAGTGCACATGTAATCAAGTGACTGGGTAAAAAATAAAAATAAATGTCCCCCCTGGTTTGTATTCATTCGAAAGCATTAGTTAAGGGGAGCTGTGGCAGTGCTGATGGGAGCTTAGCAAAACCAAAATATGTTGGCATATATTCAATAGTCAATAGTCTCAATAGTTTTTTTAATTCACTCAAAGATTCTGTACAGCCGCAGATATGCAATTGCTCTCCTACTATCTATTTATGCATGCATGCATACAAACATACAAACATACATACATACATACATACATACATACGCACCCACGCACATACTCGCACACACACACACACACACACACACACACACACACACATCATACAAAAGCATGTATGAACCCACACAGTTACTTGAAGTAAACAAAAGGATGAAAGGTTGTCCACAGATTAAATGCATATAGCTGTACTTTGGATCTGGATCATCTTGCATTCCATTTCATGCTATAGTTGATATGCATAGAAAAAAAAACAGTAAAGCTTTTTCATTAGACATCCAAAATCAACATCATATGCCAATTCCAGAGATATCTTGTAATTTGTAAAAATATAAAAAATAAATGAGTATCTAAAATTTGAAAATGACAGTAAAAAACCTGCCCCATTTATTTTTGTACTATTTCACAACTCTTAATGCTACAGAGGCGAAAAAGTACCAGTTTAGGGTCCTGGATGCCTTCATGATTTTACATCTTAAATTATATATTTATTATATCAAGAGAACAATACAACATAACCCAATCATTTTAGTCCATTAAGGTCATGCATAGAAGTTCACATATAAGTATAGGTTACACTGTGGTTTCACTTTTCCACAAACCACTCTTCATTCCAACGGAGCTCTGGGATTGGTCCGTACCACTCATATCTTGTTCCAGCTCGAGCACAGACTTTTTGACGGTGCCGTTCGGGGCAGCGGCCCCGGGCACGGTGGTGGTGACGCTGTTCAACGGGTAGGAGCAGCGCTTAGTGTCTCGCTCTAATTTCAAATTGTCTCTGCTGGCGCATCGTCTCTGAGTGCTGTGTATGGCCGCTCTGCTGGCCATAGAGGGCAGCAGGGGGAAAGGTTTGCGACTCCCGCTGCTGCCCCCGTCGCTTCCCTCTGAGGGACTAGTCGGCACCGACTGTCCAGCCCGCTTCCCGTTGGTAAGCGGACTGGCCTGGTTCTCTGAAAGGCTGAGGTGGATGCTGCCGTTCTCACTCGTGGCCTGTTTGTGAACAACATGTGAAGAACTGAGGTGCTCGAAACCAGTGGGTCCCAAAGCGCCCAGGCTGCCTCCACCGCCAGCAGTCCTTAGCGCTTTGAGACGGTAGTGACCTCTGCCCTCACCCCGATGGTGATACTGGCTGCTTCCTTGCTTAGTTCTGCTAATCACTTTCCTTCTCTGGGGATGCACCGGGGCTGCAGAGTTAATGATGGGCAGAACATTGTTTGTTGGCTTGGCGTTGTTGTTGTCGGTACTGATGCTGGTGTTGTTGCCGGCAGGGGCGCGTGAAGAGTTGTTGGGATTGTCTTGTGCCACCTGCAACAGGTTGGTGAGCTTGCAGGGCCCGGGGCCCACACTGCTGATCCCACTAGGCGTGGATGAGGACCGCGCGGATGAGGAGTTATGAGAGTCAGCTGGTGGATGGCAGCTGATGAACAGTTGCGATCCCTGCTCAGAGGTCTGCGCTCCACTCCCGGTGGTGCAGGTGTGCGTGTAAGTAGAGATGGGATGCGAGCGGCGATAACCCGGGCAGCACACCATCCACGAGGCCTGCACATCCAGACGTCGGAAGCAGTGGTGCACCACCAGAAACACCCCCAGAACTGTGGCGGCTATCCCGTAGAGACAGCTGAACAACAAGCTGATGTGCCCGGTGAGCCACATCGCCATGGCGCCACAACACCACAGAACCACAAACAGGAAGTGGGTCGCCACCAGCACAAGGAACTGCGTCTTCAGCGAGTACTGGTCCTCCGGCACGACGACGGGGCTCATGGGTCCCACCGCCGAGTCCGTGGAGAGGAGGCTCGTGCTTCCTGCCAGTGCAGGCTGGCTTTCAGTCACAGACGTGGAGAGGGTGGTTCCTGTGCATTCCTTGGATACGCGGCGCCTCAGGCGAAACACAGTGCACAGGAAATAGATCCAGGTCACCAACACGACTAGGCCAGCAGGGACAAAGAAAGAGCCCAGACTGGGGCGCCACACCAGCCAGCAGCTGCAAGAGGCAGAAAGGGAGTCAGGAGGGTCAGTGCAAAACAAGGACACGTCTATGTGTTCTACATATCACTCAGAATGATTCACTCCATCACCAAAACAACACAGAGAAGCACTTACTACAGGCTGTTATCGCCGTAGTTGTTGACGTTGACGGCTGCAGTGATCCCACAAATGATGAGCGGAACTCCACCGGCTATCAGATAGAACCTTGAATAACAGAGAGAAACATGTCAAACACGAGGTCCCCGCTGCAGTTTGAGAAATAAAGAGCAGTTCTTGTTTGTGCTATAAGATAAGATAAGATAAGTGGGGAAATTTCAGGATTTCAAGATCACAGCAGTGAATGTACATTAGAGCCTTAATAAGAATAAAATATATAATTAAAATAAAAAAAACACAAAACACAAAAACTACATACTAAAATACAAAATACTAATACTACTACTTACTAAAATACTAATACTACTACTAAAATACTAATACTAAGTTACTAAATACTAAATACTAATACTAAATTACTAAATACTAAAATACAATACTAAATACTAAATTACTAAATACTAAAAATACTAATACTAAAATATATATATATATATATATATATATATATATATATATATATATATATATAACTAAAATATAGGATGCGATGTGACCTTTGACTGCGACAATGTTTTTTAAAGTGTGCATGTCAGTGTAATTCTCCCGTTTCTGTTTGAATGTCTCTCTGGCTGTCTGTAATCTGAACAGAGCTGTGTGCTCCTTCACTCTCATAGGGGGCAGAGTGTGACCAGGGTCAGTACAGGCTCCAGAGGCCTGTGATTTATTGCAGCCTGATCCTGTGTGACTGAGTGGGCAACAAAGGGGGTAATGGGAGGGTCAGCGAGGTCAGCGTATGATCGCAGCTTCAGGATCACAGGGAGAGGAGAAATAGAGAAGGCGATATTTGGGAAAGACAGTGCACCCCCTGAATCATCCTGCTCAGATTTATGACGACCCATCTGCTTCTGTTATGTTGGTTTCATACATTCCTCCCCTCCTCCACTCAGAGTTCATGCAGGCGTAAAGCTTCTTTCTTTTTTTTCGCCTTACAGCAATACTCTCTTCTGTCCCTCAAAGGTTTCCTCAAAAACAGAGGGACTTTAGTTGTTGCGCACAATGACCCACTTAGACGGTGCACAGTTTGGGTGGCCATGCAGAAGCACTCTTGCGTCTGTATAAAACATAAACCGTATTGACAGCAGCTCACGGTCTCATAGTCCAGGAAGAGGCTTTCTCACTGACCTGAGCATCGGCCGCTGAGTCGGTGGAGCGGGAGGCTCTCCCTCCGGCTGCCGGGGTATTCTCCACATAGCCTCTTTGTAAATCACCCTGGCGCTGACTCCAATCCACAGCAGGGTCGACAGCGACGAGTAGTGCAGGGCGATGCCCACCTTCACAAATTCACAGTCAGGTAAGACGTCACGATTTAAACACACCACAAGTAAAAGTGAGGGGACTGTTTAAATAATAACTTTATTTCATAATAATAACTTTATTTATATAGCACTTTTAAAAAGAAGGTTTACAAAGTGCTCTACAGATAAACAAAGCATAAACACAACTTAAATGGTGGCAAACAAAAAAGACAATACCATAAAAGCATTGAATACAACTAAAACCAAACAAATAGGCAATTGAAATAAAAACATAAAAGGACGACATCACTTAAAAGCAGTTCTATAAAAGTGGGTTTTAAGAAGTGATTTGGGAAATGCATTACTTACTGCTTGACAAACCACTGGGTAGCTGGTCAGGCTTATGCCTCCTGCGTAGATGGCTGTCGTCATGGCAATGTGGAAGCAGGTATTAAGTAACGTGTGCCAGCTTTTTCTTGATATGTGAATAGAACTGTAGGGGCGCGGAGCAAAAATAATCAGGAAAAGAAGCCGATAACAAGTAGCAGCAACAAGTCTGTTTCTGCATAACAACGGCAGTACCTGTGGTGTAGTATGTGTGTGATGATGATGGTGAAGAGGCAAAGGAGCAGCACTGTAGTGCAGGCATAGACCACAGGGTGAAGCACCTTTACAGAGATGGGTGTGGAGTTAGGGAAGTCCGGCACCTCCTAGAAGAAAAAAAATCACAAATAAGTCCAATTAAAGTCTGATTCCACCTGCTTGATCCTGGATAAATGGTGCATTAAATACTCATGACTACCACACCTGCAGCACAGCGTAGTTGCTCAGCAGAGAGCAGCGCATCGTGGAGGTGCTGCCGTCACTGTGGACCAGCTGACAGCCCTCCTGACTCCAGCTTCCTTGTTTCTCCAGAGCCCCCAGGCTCCACTGGGCGGCCACAGCATCAGTACCAGGAGACAAGTGCCGCAGCGACACCCAGATGGGGTCCGAGTGGTTCCCTGTGCTGCAGCCGTCTGTCAGAGGAGAGGAAAGGGGAATGGTTGAGATTAGTCAATCTGAGATGCCCATTCTGTGTTCCCTTAGCATGTCCCATTTACTTTCATATTGCTTGAAAAGTTTCTACAATTCTAAGATTGACTGGGTACTACTACTCATTAGTAAATGGAAAAAGCTAAAAGAATAGCAAAGACCGTCAAAGTCAAGAATAAGTGAGTGGAAAGGGAACAGAGGTGTGTAGCTCAGGCCAATCTCAGATTAGGTCAATTCCATAATCTGCAAAGCTAGCGCTGCTGTTGGGAGGGAAAGTGGCTTCCCAAAAAAAGTTGACCTCAAGAGATCATTGTTACTGTTGAAGAATTAATCTGCATAGTCGCAGCACTAACAATATTCTAACATCAGAAACAGAATCAGAATCTTTTATTGGCTAGTATGTTTTTTCACATACAAGGAATGTGTCATGGCGGGTTATTGGATAATAACATTAAACAGTCAACACAGTGCAAGAATTGAAACATATTAAATGTACAGACATTTTTTAAATGACCTGATTTCAAATCTTCCACGGCCATGTACAACAAGACTGAACAAAAAAGTGTTTTCTAAACTGTATTTTTAAACAAAGATGGAATACAAAAAAAAAATCTGACAGGCTTTCTTACCGAGGCCAACGAATATGACAGGAGTGTTGACGCTGCGTCGGCGAGAGTGTTCCCCGGTGTTGCTCGAGTTTCCAGAGAGTGGGAAAAACCTGCCGGTTCTGAAGGCCACAAACTGCAGCTTACAGTCCGCAGGAGCATCGGCAGGAAACAGAGTCGCCGGGAGAGTCACGGAGGCCAGCGCTACTGAATTCTGAAGAAACAAAACACCCAAATGTTGTATTTCAATCCACCGGTAACCCTCAATAACTGTGAATGAGACGGTTAATGATGGCACCGTTTGCAGGATCGGGTGTTCACGCCCTACCTTGAGGGGGAAGTTGTTGAGGGACGTGTTGTGGGAGCCGGTGCTGCAGCGGAAACGAAGCTGCTGCTCATGAGTGGATTCTGACGAGTCCGTACCCGAGCTGCCCGGTAAGTCCTCGCGGCGCTGGTAGGCGGTGCAGGTTATACCGGTGAAGTGGGCCGGTCGAATGAAGTGGGCCTCCATCACGATGTTTCTAGACACCTGCACAGATCAAGATCACACATAAATCATACACAATAGAATATGGCTTACATTTTGCTTCTATATTTTCTGGACATCCCATTGTTACCTTCGCATTCTGAGACTGAGAAGGTTATGTTTTGATCGCTGTGTATTTATTTATTTATTTATGTGTGTGTTATTAATTAATTAATTTATTTGTATGCGTGTTATTCGCATAACTCAAAAAGTATTAAACCGAATCGCATGGAATTTGGTGGGATGATTGGTTATCATCCAGGGACCATTTGATTATATTTTGGGATTGATCGGGTGAAAGGTCAATGTCAAGGTCATGAAAAGGTCAACTTCTTCTTTTTACCATAGCACGGGAAATTTATATCCAATTGGCATGCAACTAACGCAAAAATGTTATGCATAATTCAATGCTCAATCTTGTGATATGCGAAGGTATGCGCTCTACCGATTGCCCGTTCTAGTTACAGATGAAGACGTCAAATCTTGTTTGTTTACTCTTTGGTCAGATGTAGATGTAATGGAGTTGGAGTTTCTTCGCGATTTTGGGATCGATCGGGTCAGAGGTCAAGGTCAAGGTCATGAAAAGGTACCAAAAAACATGGCAACATCATGATGAAAATATACGGTATTACACCCACATTTCATAAACTACAGATTCTCTACAAGAGCGGCTATGGGTCAGTGGGTAGCAGGCCCGTCTTTCAATCACGGGGTTGGAGGTTCGATCCCCGCCCTAGTCGATGTGTCCTTGAGCAAGACACTTAACCCTGAATTGCTCCCTGTAGCTGCGTCTACGGTGTATGAATGTAACAGGATTGTAAGTCGCTTTGGATAAAAGCGTCAGCTAAATGACATGTAATGTAATACAAGCTCTATCTGCTCTGTTAAAACAAAAAGAATAAATTGGTGATGAGATAAAAAAAAAGGTTACACAGTGCAGGATGGTCGTCCCTACCATGGAGAAGTCCTGAGCGTGGCTGTGTAGCTGAGGCCAGGCCAACGTCTCGAGCGAGTAGACGATGGAGCTGCAGGCTCTCTTCTCTCTCTGGGCGAGAGTGAGGATCCGGTCGTCCACCTGCATCACGTTGCTTCCCATCTCGACCAACACCTCTGACAACTGGAACGCACACATTGACATTTTTACAATAAAACATAGTAATGTAAACACACATATTTGCATTTAGCCATTTTAAATACGTACGGGAATATTTCTCACCTCCCGCAGCTGTTTGACATAATCCATAAACTTCTCCATCATTTGCGCCACGTACAACACGTCCACTGAGTCAGTGAAGCCGGCCGCCTCCAGCGTGTAGGTGCGCACCTGATGAGCCAAGGTGACCGCGTTGGATGCATTGATGGGCCTCTGCGGAGAGAGAGAGAGAGAGAGAGAGAGAGAGAGCAGCGAGGTTAGAATAGAATAGAATAGAAATATACTTTATTAATCCCCAAGGGGAAATTTGTTGACACAGTAGCACCAATAAACTAAACACAATAAAATATAAATATGAGAAAGAAAGAAAGTGACTTTGCATAAAGTAAATATAAAATACAAATAAAATAAAATATATATATATATATATATATATATATATATATATATACATATATATTTACACAACATATATGTAAATACAGCAATGTAAAATTAAATTATATATATATATATATATATATATATATATATATATATATATATATATATATATAGACAGTGTGCAAATGTGTGTAGTGTAAATGAAATGTGTGAAGTGCAGATCAACACATTGTAAGTATGAATGTGAATATGTACATACAGTGATAGTTATTGCAGTTATTGTAAGTTTCTGGCAAGAGGTGCTTTGTTGTAAAGCCTCATAGCCGTTGGCAGGAATGATGTAAATACATTGCGTTTACTGAACAGGAAGTATGTTGTGTAGTAAACCTAAGAACTGCTCACCAGGATGAAGGTATGCAGGACCCGGGTGATGCCGTTAGTGTAGTGACAGTCTGAGTAGTCAGCCTCCTGCCAGTTTCCAGAGTCACATTGCCTGGAGGCTTTTTTCTGTTCGATACCTCCCTCCATCGACATGGAGGGGTAGCGGAGCTGCAGGCAGTACTGGTGTGAGGTGATGCCAGCCAGGGTTCTGGGCCACCTGGGGATTAAAACCAGAGGAGAGTAAGATCTCTGGATCTTTACGCATGTCATAATAATCAGAGGAAGTGTAACTAACCTGAACTCCCCACGGTTGTTGACGACTTTATCCTCCGGACAGAAGGAGGCACTGTTCTCCAGCACCAATATCTCAACACTGCGAGATGTGTTTCCCCGCCCAGTAGAAACCACACACTCCCACTCTCCCTTGGCCTCCACATGTACGTTGAATAGAATAAGCTCGCTGGATAAAGAGGATAGAAACAGCTGAATTCAACACATTATCGCCACATGCTCCATCGTGTGTCTGAATCATGTTAAGTTTATCAGATCGGTTTTCTTTACGCAATAATTAAAGGTTATAAGATAAGATAAGATAAGATATTCATTTATTAGTCCCACAGTGGGGACATTTCAGGATCACAGCAGTGGATGTACATTAGAGCATTAATAAGAATAAAAGATGAAAATAAAAACACAAAACACAAAAACACAAAACTAAATATTAAAATACAAAATACTAATACTACTACTAAAATAGAAAATACTAAAATACAAATACTAAATTACTAAATACTAAAATACTACAAGGGGAAAAACTAAGTAAAGTGCTGAGCAAGTAAAGTAAAATTATATATATATATATATATATATATATATATATATATATATATATATATATATATATATATATATATATACACATATATACATACATACATATACATGTTTGAATAGAGAATAGAGGACATGCTCTGCATAGAGGACCAAACAGAGCAGTCTGATTGTTAAAGTACACAACGTCCCTGTGTACCTGGTGATGAAGGTGCAGTCGTGCAGCACACTGTTCTCCAGCTGGACACCCATCTCGGGGTCAGAGGTCACCAGCTGACCGTTGTGCCGCCAGTGTAAAGTGGTGACGTCGTCCACCAGGGTGGCGGTGCAATGGAAGGGCAGCCGGTCGCCTTTGAAGACCACCTGGCGCTGCGACGGCAGGAGCAACAGGGTGTGCAGCTCCAGAGGACCGTCTGAGGAGCACGGAGGAACGGGACGAAGACACGAGCGTTACACATCGTCATCGTCATAGTCTCTGCTGCTCTCTCATCACTCCACCTCAGCTCAATGTTTCCACAGAAGCCGTTGTGAGTCGGCTGCTCTGGAGCGGATTAGATGCAGACGCAGCACCAATTCAAAAATGCAACCCTGAGGATTAGTTGTCAACGCGGTTCACTGATATAAAAATGCATCCCTGCGGAGCTTCTGGGCGTATCTCTTTTAATCCCATTTGGTGTAGTGATATTCAACCCTCCTGTTCCCTTTAGGGTCAATTTGACCCCATTCAATGTTTAACGTTGATGTTCTTTGGGGTCAATTTGACCCCAGGCTGTTTTTCACTGTGTCAAACATATAAGAAATATCAACTTTTTAATATATTTAAAGGGCTATTTAGGTAGTCAACAAACAAACATAAAGTACCTCACACTTAAACTTGGGAAACAATATTAATTCTAATCATTTTCTGGAGGTTTTAAAATTGACCCTGAGGGTAAAATATGTTAGTACATGTGAAGGTAAAAGGAGGGTTAAAAATACTGAGACCATCTTCTATCATTGGTATTCACAAGTCAATGTTCCCTGAAATAAAGCGGGGAACCGCCTCGTGCGTACGCCTCGTTCTCGCCGGGCTCTCACCACAGCTCAGCTGGCTTTCCCTCAGCCCTCGCAGCGGCTTCCCCTTCAGGCTCCTGGGGTAGGCACACAGGGTCTCGACCCCCAGTCGGGCCGAGCTGCTGCGAAAGAATCCCGGGACCCAACGCAGGCCGCAGTCACACGACAGGTAGTCGGAGTTGAAGTTCCTGGAGAGAGAAGGGATGGTCATTTTATCAATATGTTCCTTTCACCTCTTCATCATCTCGATGCTTGACAACAAACATATTTAATTATCGTGTTGCAAATTTGTCAAATGACAACAAATGTTGAATTACAGCCACTTCAAAACAACGCCCCAGATTATTGGCAGTATAATGGAATCAAGCAAATGTTTGTTCAGATCTGAAATGTTTGAAGAGAGACTCATCTTCTATCTTCTTTATGGCTGTCTAGGAAATATGTTTTTTTCTTTTCTACAATTAATACATTGAGGAAATAATCCAACTCTGTGTCAAATAAATCAGCATTTCGAAATCCTCAGTTTTTCTTCAGACTTGAAACACTCGATAAAATAAATATTAAGTTAAAATCAACATTATTTTGTCAAGAATAATTATAGTCATATTCTTGGAATGGTTTCCTGTGAGAGTGAATTGTTTGAGGTTATAATGCCGACGTTATCTAATACTCACACAAGCTTGAGCGACGGCAGCTCCTGAAACACTCCCGGGTCCATGGTCGATATGATGTTGCCAGAGAGATTCCTAGCAGGACACACAAATAGATATTAACTCTGTAGCTTCCCACTACGTAGAAAGTCAAATATGTTCACGAGCTCGGTGTCTCACAGTTTGGTGAGGTTGGTTAACCCCTGGAACATGTCTGCAGTCAGGCAGCCAATGCGGTTGTTGGAAAGGTCGCTGAAAGTGAGAAAAGACAAAGGAATGTGTGGATTATTTCTGAATCCGGATGACTCGTCAATCACAGATTGGGATATCTCGACTCTTTCAATGTTGTTTCTGTGATATCAGATCAAACGCTACGTACCCGAGAAATAAAGTAAAACTGTGCCTTTCCTAGTCTTGTATATAATCAAATAACTAAAGATTTTCCACGGCTAGAAAGCTTTCTGTTGGATTTAATTTGACATTTGTATTTAGGTTTTATTGTAAAGTAATATTGATTGTTTATTGCTTATTTAGGTTATATTTTGATATGTTATTTGTTTTTTATGATAGTTGTAGTTTAGTTTAATATATTTAGTTGTAGGTTCACTGATTGGCTAACACTGGGCACCTGAGGTTATATGTAGAGGTGGATAGGCACAGGACCAGCATGCACCTGGGTGGCCAATGTTTTTTTACCACACACAGCACAAGGAAGTGTTTACATTTTGTTTGTTCTTTTTTGTTGGTTTAGAAAATAAATGATCAGAATACTAACGGACGGAAATGGACATTACTTTCTTTTGCGTGCGTCAACACCAAAACCCACGGTCCATCAGTGGCGGTTTGATTTAGATTTTCGTTTGATTTCGGACGACAAATGGCCACTACACTTTCGAAAATTAAACATCACAGTCCCCGCCACTTTCTTTTATCTCTACTCTACTAAGGTTTATCACTGATGGGGTAGAAGCAGGGCCCCCCCGTCCCGCCGCCCACCTCCAAGTGTGATGTATAGCCACCGCCAGAGAGAGGGATCTGCTCCGCTGCACCTCTGACACTACCCAGTCGAGAGCTGTCCGGAGCATGTGTTTATCTCCCCCTGTTTGTTTTGAAAAGCCCCAGACCTTGCAGGGAAAACACAAGCAGGGGGAGGGGGGGGGGGGGGTCACGCGGCGCGGCGCCGACGACCGGCTCCGGCTCCGACGCCACAAACAGACCTCTGTGTCCAAAGACGCGGCGAGCGAGCGGCTCGTCACTTCTAATGACGTGTGAGGAGAAACGCGGCGGCCAGGAGTTTCCCACCGTGATGGACGCGAGACACCGGGGGTGACATGGCAGAGCCCCGCAGGACGGGCAGAAACACTTAGTGAAGGAGGCCTTTATTGTCACGCTAACACCAGGAGCTCAATACAACACATGACATCTGCCAAGAGAAGTGAGTTGATATACGGGCCGGGCTCTTCCAGCTACTACTGTGAATAGTGCTGGTATGCTGAAGAACAACCACTACTATGTGCAACATTTCAAAGCACGCTTTTCTCATTTCTGTTAATACGTTTGTTTGCTGTATCAGAATCACGTTAGTGTCTACTTACAGTTTCCGAAGCTCAGTAAGACCCTGGAAGGCTCCAGGCATGATGGTGCTGATTAAGTTGTGCTTGAGGTCTCTGAGGAGAGAGAAGATATTAGGGTGATGAGAAAATGCATCTCGGGATGATGATGATGATGATGATGATGATGATGATGATATGTCGAAATGAATAGCGAGACATGTTGAGGGATAGTACGTTCACTTCCTCTTCCTACCAACACCTCTAAAGCTCACTATTTAACATATATACGTTTTCGTTTATTCATCAGATCCAAAACCGAAATTTACAAACAATATTTTGCCATTTTGGTCACCTTTGAACAGGGCCCTTGTCTCCAGTCTTACCGCTAAGCTAAGCTAAGCTAAGCTAAGCTAAGCTAACCCCCTGATGGCTGTTGCTCCAAACTTAACAGAGAGAGAGAGAGAGAGAGAGAGAGAGAGAGAGAGAGAGAGAGAGTGGTATCAATCATCTGTTATTTACCTACATATTTAACTATTTATTTAACACAGACTTCAAGACAAGGTTTCTCTAAGTTGAAGGGTGTGGTCTGGAGACAGATTTCCTAAACCTGGCTCCTCCAGAGGGACACAGCTTGCTATTTCTGTACACAGATAGGAAATCTTATCCCATCAGCCACCTGGGCCTGAGGCTAGCAAGATGCAGCTACTCAACAACAAGAGATATTGGCCAGATCAGGTCATTGAAACTGAAAACGCGCCTTTTCCGACTATATCTGGATTAAAACACAGATTAGCACTTTAGTGGCACTTAAATATCAAACTTAAGTAGTTTGACTATGTTGAGGAAATGTTACTTTCTGTATTCTTGTTGTTCTTAGTTTATACTCTAGGTTGATGCACTTATTGTAAGTCACTTTGGATAAAAGCGTCTGCTAAATGACATGTGATGTAATGTAATGTAATTTTTCTTCTAATTTACTCTTTTTGTGATAATGTCGTCTATTAGCCTACAAGGAATATGAATTCCTTGGTCGTCCTTCAAATGTAATACTATCTGCTGCACTTTTCTTCCCTGTCTTCTCATTCAGCCCCCCCTCCCACACACACACACACACACACACACACACACACACACACACACACACCCATGTCTTTAACTATTCAGCAAGATGCCCCTCTCCATCAGCTAACCTGCATTTGATTTTGAACCCAAGACATTTTTTTCGTATTGGTCAGGAGGGAGCGAGGTTCAAACAGGTCAAGAGCCGGATGGGTTTCGGCAGGACATAGGTTGGAATGGGATGCATGGCCCTACAGCATGAACAAAAAGCCTGCTGCCATTGGACCGGTCACAGAAGAGGATTTAAAAAGTATCAACATCGTGGCTGCATTTTTGTCTAATTCACTTTTACCCGAGAAGCCGCTGCGGTAGGCGAGACCTCGGGGGACTTTCTGGTCCCCTTTCCCACCAAAATGATCGGTCACTGCTACTCTTGACCACACTGCCTCGCACCATATAGAACCTCAGGCCTCGCTGAACCATTAGCGTGTCCGCTTTCCATCAGATGAGCTATTTTGATCCAACTAAGGCAGGAACATCGTTTTAGAAAATGTCTTCCAGTAAATAATTAGAATGGGAGAGACTCAGAGACCGGGGGTTTTGCTGTTGGTCCACACACTAGCTGAGCCATCGCTCAATCTGCATTATAGATGGGAGACAGGTCATAATGATGGAGCAAAAGCTATGATGCCAGTGGCCTCAGACCAGAAGGCTGAGGTTTGTTGTGTGTGTCTCAAAGAGACTCTCAGAGCGCATGCCAGCTTCTCACTTTGCAACAACTTCCATACTAAATACTTCATACATTACATTTCCACCTATGATTCAGACAACAAAAATCAGCTTAGAACTATATGTATTTCACTAATCAAATGTGTGTGACAGAGGTCAATAATACTCTCCAATGTATGTGTGTGTGTGTGTGTGTGTGTGTGTGTGTGTGTGTGTGTGTGTGTGTGTGTCACAATGTATGGGTAGTGTGTGTGTGCCTATGCGTCCCACTATAAGTGAAACCTTTCTGGATGTCAGTAGCTGTGTTGGATTTGCTGACCAGACAACAATACTGCAGTTTTACAGTCTGTCCGGGGCTCATTAGTGCAGCGATGAAAGACGAGGCACTGCCCACTGTTGCCTCTCTCTGATGACCGCCACTCCCTCCCTGTTTGGTCTTTTCACACTCATACACACACACACACACACACACACACACACACACACACACACATGCTTTTTGCTGTGTAAAACTGACTTTCATGTATACTGTAATACATTATTAGGACAATCCTACAAGTAAACAAGAACGCATGGACACCAGATCCTGATGAGGGGCCTAGATAACCATCCCACTTTCTGACCTCGTGTCTAAAAAGATTAAAATGTGATTATTGGATTTAAGCTTGTTTCTCTTGTCACGTTATCTATTGGTGGTATCCTGTACAAAAAAAACGCTTCCACAGAACGTCCACTCTCAAAGAACTTTATGATCAACGGCATCATATTATGTAAAGTGGCAGTTGGTCATTGGGCTGTGTGACTTGTAGGTGTGTCCTTATCTATAAGAATCTCATACTGAAACTTACTGCATTGTCTTTCTTTGAAATACTATCGTACATTTCATTACAAATACATCGTGGACCAGATCTCAGATCTTATCTCTACAAGCATAACACGCCTGATCACCAATCACACTGTTGGTGTTTTGTGGGGAATGAAGACAAACGGCTTGACATGAAAAAGAATGTGAGGGGAAAACGTTTCTCTGTTTCTGCTGATGTTGATCTATTTAATGTCCATCAGGAATTCTTCTATGTTCAAATTGATCAGTAAATGGTTGATTGATGCAGGAATATCTGTAATGTGTTGTCTATCTAAGCCGGTGGTCCTCAAACTTTCTCTGTCGTTTCCCACTTCGAGGAAGGAAGATGTTCACGCCCCAACAAAATTGTAACAAAATGCTGAATTTGGATTGAATTAACAACTTTGCAAACACTTTCAATTAAACCAGATTTCTCCATTAGACCACAAATCAAAACATTTTCAATCAATTTATTATGATATAAATACAGGTCTATCTGTGCAAAAAGATAACTAAAATTAGGCAAAAAAATGCTTATTTTGGCTGTAATGAACCTGTTTTGCACTGAATATCTTTTCAAGATAATAACAATTCAGTGCAACCTGTAAAAAACTAAACAAAACAAGTTAAAATATTTGTCAATAAAGAGTTGTACTGAGTTGTATACTGCATATATTTTCAAAACAATAATAAGTAAAGTATATGTAATATGTAAAGTTCTCAATAAAGGTCTTGAAATAAAAGAATCTGCATTTCCCCTCGCGCCCCCACCTGTAATGCCTTCCACAGTTTGAGAACCACTCATCTAACCAGAAACAACAAGCACACACAGGTGTGCTTTGGTTAAGCTGATCTCAGGAGACGTCCCATTGGGGGACATTCTTTGCCTGGGCATTAGCGGTGAGCTAACGCATAGTAACCAAAACGGCTTTTAATGTGTGATTGTGTGCTCTGTACGTTCTTATTTGCTTTTATCGTTTGTTTTATCGTAATTTATAATGCATAGCTTTTAGGATGTTTTTAAATGATGTGTTGTAAAGCGTCTTTGAGTACCTTGAAAAGCGCTATATAAATCGTATGTATTATTATTATTATTAGCCTACAGGCATGATCCAAAATGGGAAAGCACACGTTGGTAATACGTTGGACTGATAGTGACTTTAGTTTATAAGCACCTCAAACTTTATGAAGATACATCTTTTTGCCTCGTGTGATAAAACCAGCCATTACTTACCACTAAATAAACAAGCATCACATATTAAACATTTAAAATCCCGCCAGTCTGCTCCTTTCTACCCGACTGGAGGGCTCACAGTGCCGTGTGTGCTTTGGCCCGAAGAGATTCAGCAGCCCACTTCTTCTGATACACTCTCTTATCACCAAGCTGGGGAATGTGGAGGAGCTCACCAGAGTCAACAGGACTTGAAGCCCTCGCCAAGCGCTTACCCCGACGCCGTAATCCAGGCTAAACCTCGCCTACGCTCTCAGATGTGTCTCCAGCTTGATTTCAGACGTACGGTACGGTAGCTCTGGCGATGACTTGTCGGCGTGCCCTCTGAAGGAGACGGCGCCCTCCCTGACAACAGCTTCACAGCTCGGTGGCCTCGACAATGATGACAACAGCTGTCACCGAGCAACAGGATAACAGCGGCGACAAGAGACACTTCAAAGCTTCACGCTCGCCGAGGATGAAAATATCAA
Source organism: Liparis tanakae (assembly GCA_036178185.1). Classification (NCBI taxonomy): domain Eukaryota; kingdom Metazoa; phylum Chordata; class Actinopteri; order Perciformes; family Liparidae; genus Liparis; species Liparis tanakae. The sequence goes on along the minus strand of CM070094.1, from coordinate 22,338,158 downwards.
AGTTGAAAAGGGCTCAAAGTTGCAACTTGTAGCTACTCCCTTTTCATTATCTTCAGTAGGAGCATACGTCTTCAATCGGCCTCACGATGCACGTTGACACATTATTATTGTTGTGTTCTGTAACCTTGGAAGTGCATTGCTTCATTGCTTCATCCTCATCGCCACATGCGGCCTGTGGGATGGGCGCGCGGCGGACTCCGGCTCGCCACCGGCCCAGAGGGGACCGCCGTCAGCTGCCATCGGGCCTAACATCAGCGGCTGACATTAAGAATGTATATACCCCCCCCCCCCCCCCCCACACACACACACACACACACACACACACACACACACACACTCCTCCTCCTCCTGATCAATGAGGATGGTCCTCTGCCGCTCTGAAGAGGAGTCATTTCTCTGAGGGTACATGGGATGAGCACCTGGGCCCCGTGCAGGCTGGAGGGGAGCGGCGTGATCGTCGGGGGAAAGACGTGGCCTCTGTAAAGCAATCTGGACCGAGAGCGACGGGCTCTGGAATGATCCGCGGATATTGTTTAGGCCACGGACCCCGCAGGGAGCCGTGGAATGGCCGCTCGTTACCGCCCGACTGGAACCAACGTTCTGTTCCTGTTTGTAATGACATCACAGCGGCAGTTTGTCATACTTAAAAAATCTTATTTATATCTTTTTTTTATATATATATATGATTTATTTTTAGAAATTACAAAACAAGACGTATAGTACAATATAAACCTCACAAATAAGGATTGATAACATATCACACAGTCAAATGGTGAGGATACACATTATGTAAAGACTATAACTAAGGAAAATAAAATAAAATAAAAATACATAACAATAAGTAAAACAACAACAACATAAAAAGTATTTAAAAAAAATATTTAATAATATATATATATATATATATATATATATATATATATATATATATATATATATATATATATATATATATATCTTGTTGCGAACGTAAATAACAAACTGCCTGAAGACAGAACAACTATATATGTTGATGGAGGAATTAAAGGTTTGTTGGAATAAAATTAAAAAGCAAGGAGGGGGGGGGGTAACTTGCACCGGGGTTCCTGACAGAGGTCGGCGGAGACCATTTTTGTGCAGCGTGTCATTTCCTGTCTGGTTGGCGTCTCGAGCTGAGGCCCTCGCTCGTTTATTTTTACAGTTTCCTTTTTCTCGTTTTTTTTACTAGCTAGCTTTCCCCTGTAGGGAGGGGCAGGTGGGTTGGGGGTTTCAGTCCAGCAGAACGGTCCCTGCCTATGGCCCCGCAGACCCCACCTCCCCTTCTCCTCAATACACTTGCTCACAATGGGGTCTCTGTAACACTGGCCCCAAACGTACTCCTGCCTTCCCCCCAAAACAGGAAACCGGGATCTGCAGAGCTCTTGTTTTTCTACTAATTTCCTGCCTTGCTGCCCCTTCCCCAGATTCTTTTTTTCTGGTTCCTCCCAGATGGGTTATAGCTAATTAACTTTCATCTGGAAACCAATTTCTTCGGCGCAAGCCATGAAGGTAAGAGAGTAAAAACAAACTATTACATTCATAAAATTGCATTTGGATTTCCATTTTACCCACAAGCTTAAGACTTCCTGTCAAATCTGGACAATCACCACCTCGTCATCCGCTGCCAGTGCTGTGCTGCGGCTCACACAAACAAGGCTGGGCTCCTGACTGACAGTAACATAAACTGTGGACCCAACTGCACCGAAATAGCAATATACACTTATATGTGAAGTGTAAAATGTCCTAAGTTGATTATATGTTTCTATGGCAAGACGAGTTGGAGATTATTCTGCCAAGGTAAACTCTGGAACCACGGACTGTTATTGACTTCAGTTCTGGCTTCTGGAGCGGAGAGAAAGGGCCGATGCCCAATTTGGCAGTTTAGTTGGTTTTCTTGAAATCTACCAGCATGCACGGCGGTCAGGAACAAAGAAAGCGTATGTTTTAACGGGACAGTCAAAAGCAGCGAAATGCCATTTCCTCTCTGTTGTTCCACTGATCTTAATCATATTTCTGAAATAATATTAATTCCATTTGGTCAAAGTGAGTCATTTGATCTAAAAGACCTCACAGCTTCACAGATCATCTTTACCAATAAGTTACTAGACGTAGAATTCAATTCAGTTTATTTGTGTAGCCCAATTTCACAAATTACAAATGTGTCTCAGAGTGCTTTACAATCTGTACACATAGACATCCCTGACCTTTGACCTCACATCGGATCACAAAAAACTCCCAAATAACCCTTCACGAGGAAAAAAGGGAAGAAACCTTCAGGAGAGAACGGAGGAGGATCCCTCTCCAGGATGGACAGAACAATAGATGTCATGTGACCAGAAGGACAGATTTAGAGTTAAAATACATTCAATGAATTTGACAGAGTTTATGAACAATGTACACATTATAGCTGGGAAGGAAACAGGAACAAACGCCTTTCATTCATATCATCAACGACTCGAGTGATTTTTCCGCCAGTAGGTGGACTACAGCGTGTCGAGAGTGGGAAGGGGGAGGAACAGCGAGAGACCCTGTGAGCCGGGAGAGGGGAGATGCAAAAATAAAACAGAACACAAACGGAAGTGGGGGGAAGTAAGTCTCGGGAAAGCTCAAGTTCCTCTGGAGGGAAAACGCCATTGAAACCGTATCGAGTTTGCCGAGTGAGAGTGCGAGAGAGAGAGAGAGAGTTACTGGCGTATAAAGCGTACACTTTGGTAATGGTCTTATGAGGGGGCTCGCTCGCTGTTTCAATAAACCCCCAGAGCCATGACTGAGCTCGGCTCGCAACACAAACACACCCCGTTCCTTCAGTTTATCTGAAAGACACATCTGGAGTCTATCAACTCCGGCAGCACCCCCCTTTCTGTTTCCACTCTCCAGCACGCTTAACCCCTTCCTCACCCGCTCCACCCCTTAATGTCAGGCACTCTCATTAGGTGACTGTTGCCTAACTGGGGGCCTCTCAATGGCGTGTGCAGGCCAAACATCTACAACTAACGTGAATGTTAGATTTTTCTGCGAGGGAGAAATTAGATTTTTCGAGGAGTAAACCTCCACAGCTGGCCTCGGCTCTCTTCAGAATGGTGGGCGACAATCTGAACCGTGTCTTTCCCAGACTGGTCTAGACAGGAGGGCTTCATGCCATGTCCTCACATTGTGCACTGTTTTGACACGCTCACACGCAGCCCACTTCTGCGTTGTTCCCACTCATCAAGGTGATTTGCTTCGCCTGTGTGGAAATAACCGTCAATCTCCCACGAAGAAAAACAAGCCCAGATTTATAGAAGACAAACTGCAGGAGTGTGCTTTCCTTCTCTCCCTCTTTCCCTCCCTCCTCCTCCTCTCTCCAGCCACCATACCATCTTTAGCCATCTTGGCTCCACTTCCCCTGTGTCAGATGGTAAAGTTGTTTAAGTTGGACAACTTCCTAACCCCAGCTGCTCAGAATGGCAGAGGCGATTTCAAGGTTGGTTTCTCAGAGGCTGAGGCAGAGACCGAGTGGCCCGTCTCAACATCTTCATAACAGACACTATCAAGTGGAAATGTAATGAATTAGTCGTAGCATTCGAAACCCTAATGTGATAATAGTGTGTATATTTTCTGTCACACAGACATGCGTACGCAACATCTGCACAGTATCGTACCCTGTGTGACTTTGGTCACCAGTTTCTGTGTAAACTTCCCCTAATTGTTTTTGCTCTACACGCATGAATCACAAACATCTCCTTATTTCCTTGCTCGAATTTGAATGTTTACTGTCAAATTACTTTAAACATGTTTAAATTGTCATAGTAACTTGAAGAAAGAGGAACAATTTAAATGTTGTATGTTCAAAAATACCATGAAATGATGTTGTTTACAAAAAAAACTAAATACAAAGTGTAAAATTAGTATTTAAAATGTTGAAATTCAGAAAAATGACTTTCTACTGGATGTAATTATTTTGCAGTATTCATTTAGTATATGATTTGCTGTAAACAGTAGAGGTTATAAATCAAAATGAGGTTTTTAATATATTTCCTGTGCATACAAAAGTAAAAGTACAGTCATGTCAGCTAGATTCATATTGAAGGGATTATTTTAAGACTCTTTTGTTGACAAACACCTCTGAGCCTCTGACCGGTCCTCAGCACAAGCCTCTCTCCTGCCTTCTAGGCCTCTTCCCTGCAGGCGACCCGCTGCTCCCTCATCCATCATCATCGCTGCCCTCCGCTCTTCCCTCTGCTCCCACTCAAGCGGTGGGCTGAGCAGACCCTGTAATGAGTGCCCCTTGTGCCCCGGCCTGCCTGTCCTGTGTCCCATGGTGCGGTGGAGCCCAGTTGGACGAGAGCCAGACCGCCTCGACCCTCTCATTGCTCATTATTCTCATTACCTCGCCTCAAATCAGTGCAGGACAGGCTGCTGGGATCTGTCCATGCACGACTCAGAAAAAGGGTCCCTTCTCGTTAGAGGAGCGGCTGACATCGGCACCCATTGGGAAGGGGCGTGCAAAGAGGCGGAGGTACGCAATCAGGTACACAGGTGCAGTATTTGCCCATATTTTGTGTATATATACATATATATTTTATTTTGTATTTTATATTTCACTTTGTATAGTTTATGCACAGTCACTGTTTCTTTCTTATATTTATATTTTATTCTTGTGTGTTTAGTTTATTGGTGCTACTGTGTCCACAAATTTCCCCTTGGGGATTAATAAAGTATATTTCTATTCTATTTTATTCTATTGAAGGCTGGGTGGTGACTCGATTTGCATAAAGCGGGCACCGCCACAAAAGTCAGGTATGATTCAACGTCTCAACAGCTGGAAAAAAACAAGGTATTCCAAGATTCAAATGTAGCTGTTGGATTGCAACGCCTATTTAAAAGAGCTACAAAAACACAGTAGTCCAGCAAGAAGGCAAAAACAAACAAGGCTAAATTGCTCCTTTGCACTTGGGTGGTTTGGCGTGTCATGAAGGCAACAGCAGTGTACAGGAGGTGTGTCCCAATGAAAGGGCCAACTGTGTAGATTGCTGCAGTGTCTGGCCCGGGCCTGGAGGAGGGTGGCCTGCTCAGGAGCCGTATGCTCCCACTAACAACGGCAGATCAGACGGCATTCAACTCTGAATAGATGTCTGGTGTGAGCGTGTGGGTTTGAGTGTGCGTCTGCAGAGAGAGTTAGCAGACCCATTTGTAAGGACTGGACAAGACGCGAGGGTGCCCATACTAGGAAGCACGCTCCGAGTTTCAGTACACACCCGGAGTCACAACAGAGATGGGCCCAGGGTGAGAGTTGTTGCTGTGCAGCGAGGGAGCAGACAGTGTTTATCCTTGTCACGTAGGGGAAGAGATGCAGTGTCATTCCCCGATGTGTGTTTACTCAGGCCTAGTGGGCTGGACTTTGATTACAGCACTGACCACATAATATGAGTAACTGTTCACAACTGCTCCAAATGAGAAGCACATGTAGACGCTAAACTGGAAACAATGAGAGGACCTGAGGAGCGACGGCGGGCCGGAGAGACCGTACCGAGCCGAGATCTCACAACGCATGAGCAAAAAACGATCCAAACCGTAAAATCTGTATTCATCCCTCTAAGCCCTTCCACCGAAACAGTTAATTTAAATGTGGCATTTTTTTAACATAGGACGGCAATTTAATTTCAACCATGAGCTCAGATGTAATTATAAGCGGTGCGGCGCTCAATTAAAGGTCGAAGACGTCAGAGTGAGCGAGCGGACCGCCGCCGCCGTGTGTCAGGCGGCCAGCAGAAGCCGGAGCAGAGGAGGGAAATGAGGCCTGCGTGATTTATGTTTCGTACTCTCCTCACACCAGACACCTACACCTCCCTCTGTGGAGTGTGTGTGTGTGTGTGTGTGTGTGTGTGTGTGTGTGTGCTGTTTGTCTGCCTGTTCTGTGTCTTTCTCGCAGGTCTTTTAGCTCTAAGGCTGGAGGACAGCTCCACCCTGTTGCCCCCTGCTAGTTTTATCACTGCTCCGGCTACAAGGGCCAGTTATGGGGTAAGCTCATGTTACCCGAGCCGCCTACCCTACGGCGCTGCGGGGAAACCTGTCCGGCACTTACAAAAACAATCAACATCATCTCATTTTACATCAAACATTTCGAACTACAGATCTTCCTCGACTTTACTGTTACTACCGATGATTCTTCCACACAGAGGGTCTCGGTGTAGCCTAGCTTCTTCCCAGCAACAGCTTTTGACAAACATCCGAGGTGAGAGCCGAGTATTTAACCATGGACCTGTTCTACTTACCCACGGCGTTCGGATGTCAGACGTAAAAAACGTACATTCAATCAAATATGACTTTAGTTCTCGACCGGCGTGTCTGGTGTGAGCTTGCGCAGGTTGGTACTAACAAGCTAACAACTACAGCAAATTACCATATTTGTCTTTCTTTCAACATTTTTTGAGAGGCTGGTTAGCGTCATGGGTGGCAGCCCTGAGTGGCATGTGGAACTAATATCCCTTCAGCGTACCCACCCCCTCTCTAACAAAATAAGTATGTCTGCCAGACTACAGTATCCAGACTGAAGTGGCTCCACGTGTGTTGTTAGCCACCAGGACGCTATAAAGCTTTACTGGGATGCTCTGTAAAACAACACCTTGGTGGGAAACTCATGCTATATGTAACGCACACGTCTCAGGAGTAGCCCAGAAGCCCGCAGCTGGTAAATGTCAGTCTTGACCATGATTACTATATATTTCACTAAAATACAAACCATATCATACGTACTCTATGCTCACCCGCCAGTGTAGCCTACATCAACTGTCTCTCTGTCTTATCTCCTGATGTTTGAATAGCACAACGTCCCCAAGCTATTGTAGCAAATGTTCTAGTCTGGATGTGGTTTGAGATCGATGCTAACATCATCATGCTAACATGCTCACATGGCAATGTGATGCACACGGCTCTCAAGTCTCACGCATTGAGTGTGAGACTCACGCATGTCGGTCTTAACTCACGCACTCCCGCCACACATCGTATTTCTCACGCTGAAAAAAACTCTCGGCTATTTAATGTTTTAATTCGCCGCAGCGCCAACATGAGCTGCCCTCACCGTGGAGGAATCAAGCGCTCCCCTGGAGTTCTGCTGCGAGGTGCCACTTATCAGCCAATCAAAACGCTTGCCTGTCTTCAAAACTTGAGCGCCCTGGTGATGCACAAGTGTGCTCACTATCAAGATATGCAAACGATTGACGATTAGCACGAGTGCAAAGAAGGTAGCGTGACCTTTTGACCTGAGAGTATCTCTATCCAACCAAATCCATCCTATATGTGTCGAACTACTTCAGTGAAAACGCCAAATCACAACGTCATAGTGGCTCTAGATGTTCAGTCAGGGAATCAAAAACGTCATGAGGATTCATCATGTATGGATGAACAGGGCAATCATCTCATTACATTACATTACATCACATGTCATTTAGCAGACGCTTTTATCCAATAAGTGCATCAACCTAGAGTACAAACTAAGAACAACAAGAATACAGAAAGTAACATTTCCTCAACATAGTCGAACTACAAGAGTACCATAATAAGAGATATTTAAGTGCCACTGAAGTGCTAATCTGTGTTTTAATCCAGATATAGTCGGATAGTTTTAGTATTTAGTATTTTGTATTGTAGTATTAGTATTATTATTTAGTATTTTAATATTTAGTATTGTGTTTTGTATTTTTATCTTTTATTTTTATTAATGCTCTAATGTACACCCACTGCTATGATCCTGAAATGTCCCCACTGTGGGACTAATAAATGAATATCTTATCTTATAAAAGATGTCTCATATCTCATATTTGTTAAGATATTTCAGTCTGTTCGACCAAACGACCGACAGGCCGACACGTCCATCGTGTGGCTAAGGAGGAGCCGGGTGGTGAAGCGATGCTCTGTGCTCTCTAGGAGGCAACAGAACCCACTAGGGCTTATTTCAGTTTGTCACCAGACCTGCGGTGAATTCATTTTCCTCGATCGCCAGGCCCATACAGAGAGATTAGAATGCTACTAAGGAGGGATAGCTGCCAACACACACCTCCTCCAAAAGTGCTCTCTCTTATCTTGACCTGAGGAGTGGGGTTTACCTGATAATGAAGGCCTGAAGTGTAATTACATGAGCTTTTCAACATAACTCTATGATAGCCGGTCTGAATGAATCATCCTCCCTGCTGGACAGAAGCCCATGATTGGATAGAAGCGCTTGGAGCTGCTCAGATCTCACTGATACTCTGTGTTTCTCCACAAAGGCGCTGAGGCTCTCTTGTATAACAGCTTACACATGAGTACATAAAATATGTCATATAGACAATAAATAAAAAGTCGTCTACTCACAGTTTCTCCAGAGCGTAAAGTCCAAAGAAGGATCCATTTCTCAGAACTCGGATTTTGTTGTGGCTCAGTATCCTGTAAAAAAAAAGAAACAATATTGTTTGAAATATTCCCACTGAGAATAAACTGAAGCACATTCTCTGGTGCTGAGTTAGCATCTTGGACATTGGCTTGACGGAGAGTTTAGGTTTAAGCAAACACACAGCGAATGGGTCACGAGAGGAGGATAAGAGCCAAGTGAAACGTCCACTTGGCGCCGCAGTCATACGCCATTATCCTGACCACAGACATTAGCTTAAGATGTTTCCAATTAATGTTAAATACCGAGTGGAACATCAAGATTAGGAGGGAAGCTGCAATCTTGATAATCATTTTGCATACATCAAAAGGATGTCTTTCCACATCAAACAACCGGCGGCACAGGCCATGTTAATCATCCCTTTCCCTGCTGGTGAATCACTTGGCTCTTTGGGCTCTTATCAGACCTGAAAGCAGAAGACCACAAACACAATGGAAAGGGATCGCTTTGTCTGGCTGGCGATCATGGGAAATGGGTATTTACAGTAATCACTTCGCTCTGAGGGACTTGCCATTGTCAAAGTCAGTTAGGTTTGACTTTTTGGGAAAAAACTTTAAAATTTCCCTCAAAACTCCCCTGTTCAAACTGGCATACTCTCTATAACTGGACCATGTGCACTTCACTTGTCTTTCTGTTGATGTTCTGTTTTAATGTTGTTTCTATCTTCCATGCTTTTATCTGTCATCCTGTTTTATCTTATTGTAAGGTGACCTTGGGTGACGTGAAAGGCGCCTCCAAATAAAATGTATTATTATTAGTATTAGTATTATTAGTATCATTATTATTTGCTTTCTTGCCGACAGATGAGAAGGCTGACACCAACCAGGAAGCTACAGCCAACAGGTGGGGAACAACTCCCCTGGCTCGGTCCATAAGTAAAACAAAATAATCCAATAATATATTAAAGAGTAACTTGACGATGATCTCCAGCGGTCTCACTGCCTTGCTGTCGTGACGTCGAGGTGTACTCAGGACCCCGGGACATCACTGTTGGGTGTGTTTGCTGCTTTTCAGCTTAATATTAAGTAACTCTTCAACAACGTCTGCTGTGTCATTTCATACAGAACAGCATCCGTCTGTTTGAGTCCTTGTGGACGGCTGTCACACTCTAAAGCAGCCTCCTACCAAATACAGTGTACTGGATAATGATTTAATCTGCCTGTTGCTATCTGTTGTCTTTTTTTATATTTATCCTGCTTATTTGTAATCTCGTAAATTACATGTATGTACGATGAGAGTATAAGAGTAACTAGAGTCAATTTACATGCATGTGCACATATACGTGGCCAATTAAGACAATTAAGCTGATTCTAATTCAAATACTCTCAAGAAATCATAACAGCTGCCTGTAATATGTCCACTGGCAATGTTTTTATTTTTTATTCAGGGGGTGTGACGTTCCTCCAGTGCAACAGAAGTAGAATGGAGGACGGTTGGGCCTACAGAACACATGATGTTACATTACATTACATTACATGTCATTTAGCAGACGCTTTTATCCAAAGCGACTTACAATAAGTGCATTTCAACCTAGAGTACAAACTAAGAACAACAAGAATACAGAAAGTAACATTGTTGTTGGCACCAAAGGTCACATGGGGCCTCCCATGTTCACTGTAGGCCACTAAAGTCCCTTTTTTCTGTATAAATATGATTTTCTGGAGGCAAGTTTCAATGTTGACACAACCGTCCCCGTGGATCCACAGGCCTGAGCGGTCCTCAGAGCGAGAGCTCGGGGTGCAGCGAGAGCCGACGCCGCCGACGGCCCGCCATCATTAACACGCCCTTCGGTTCCACATGGACTCCGCCTCCAGCACATGGTGCTTATTGGGCTGGTTGCAACATTAAGTGTGTTCTCAATCGGGAGAGTGGAGCTGGGCGGACGCCTTTAAAAGTGGGAGCGGACTGTGAACACTGTGAGATTTACAGATTCAGCAGCAGCAGTCGGCACCCCCCCCCCCTCCCGCTTCCTGCCACATCAATAAAAACACCGCCTTCAGCTCTGCACCTTCCAACTCACTTAATGACCAGATTTAATCATCCGGTCTCGGGAGGACCAAACCGGCCTGACTTACGTCTTCACTTCAGTAACTTTATTGACAGCCGCAATATACCCGGACGATTTGAAGACAGAAAAGTTGGACACAAATGGAAAACCAACATGGAAAGAAAATGTTCTGCTCCTGGACACCTCAGTAAATATCTTCCTACAATTATCTTCTAAAATTAGAAACCAGAGAAATATATTTATAAACAGGGAGGCAATCAAGAGACGAGAGCTGCTCCACTGATAATGACTATAATACTGAAACCGAGGCCACTCTGACTGTTTTGCTTAGCATTTAAACCAAAATCATCTTTATTTTAGGATTTTTCCTTGAAAATGTACATATACAGCCGCAATGAAAATACTATCACACATCCCACACTCGTTTTTCAAACGTCAAGCCTCAGAACTTGACGGTCTTATTTATAGCTTCAGAAACAAAATAAAAAAACACGTCATGTTCGCAAATCCACACTGAACTGTTGAAATAAATCACGGTTATTAAATCAAGACCTTTTTTAAAAAAGTCAAGCGAGAGCAGAGTTAGTCATCTAGAGGAGTAATAAGTCTGTATTTGAACCCATGAGTACCGGGCCTTGAGGTGACTCACTTGACTTTGGGCTCGGTATCTCTCGTGTAAACGGGACGCAGCTCGGAGATGAAAGCTGCAGACGATCCGGAAGTGCCGGAATAATTCAATACAGATAGGAGAGGAGAGGAGAAAGTCACATCTGGTAAACACGCTCGCCATTTAATTCAATGCAGCCCGTTTTGACACAGATTGTTTGTGACATAGCTTATTAAACATAAACAAACAGAGTGCATCATTCTGTGCTGATATCAATGAGTTTCTTTATTTTGAAATTAAAAAAAATAATCTAATTTTGAAGCGATTTGAATTTTGTCTTTCTTATAACCTATACTTATGTGTTTATGTATATCTTGTGAAGATGCACATTTGGGAAAACCAAATTTTATGTGGTATCCTATCATAAAAATCCACATTTGTCTCAAGTTACGACATTTCAACACGCCGTATTTCAATTGGCTCGCTACTCCGTACACCAGTACTTGAAAGCTGACTTTCACAAATAAACAAAGACCACAAAATGCTCGGACTGAAAGCCTCCCACAGACAACAAAAGGCACAGATTTCCAGGAACGTAGGGGAGTTGCAGAGGCCGGGCACTACTGTATAATCCCTGAAGCCTGATGTTTGGAGCGCAGTTGTCGTGAAGGACATTGTTCTTTCATAAACAACACAGAGAGTACAACTCGGAGGAAGAGAGAGAGAGAGAGAGAGAGAGAGAGAGAGAGAGAGAGAGAGAGAGAGAGAGGCAGAACTCTGTAAACAGACAGAAATAGTCAACGTTCCCATCAGGCTAAACAGGAAACCCGGCCAATTAGCTGTTTATTCAGAACCCGGTTCCAGAGGTCAGGGGTCGCAGTGAGAGCACTTCCCGGGCAGCCGTCATATAGATGAGGCAGTGTCTGGTGGCAGGTGATAGCTGAGGCATATATGAGTGCATCACTTCATCACTGGAGTATACAAAGGTTAACAGAAAAGACGAGTAGCTTCTTCATCATAGAGGTCCACTACATGGAGGCCGATAGCGTGTTCTCTGTGTTGCTGTACCGAGGCCGTGCTGTAACCTGTGGCTTCGTTTCTATTTTGCATAAGTGACGGATCAAATGGCAGATTGAATTAATCGGCTTTCAAGAGAAATTAGATGGCACACGGCACGCCAGTGGGATAACTCAGTCCAGATTAAGGATGGCATCTCTCATTCACTTAACCCTTCAGAGGCCTCTGAGAAATCAGACGAGCTAATTTAATCTAGGAGAAAAAGAAGAAAAAATCCAGGGCCACATGTCAGGCTCCAGGATCCCATTCACTCATTTCATCTAATTAATTTACATGAAGTTCAAACAGCAAGGAGGTCGTATTAAAAGAGTTATAGGTCAAACAGAAGCTCAGACAGCAGCCCTTCCCCTCGTGTTAAACAGGGACACAAGACATGAAAAGCACATTTAGATCACCACATCACGTCATGGGCTGCTGTGTTTTATATTGACGTGAAAAATGAATGCATAAAAAAAGTCTCAGATTTAAGAATGCAATTGTGTTTTACTACAAAGGTTTACAATATGAAATATATATCTATATATGACATAAACCCAGAGTGCCCTTATTCATTGAAATCTCTGAACCCAGATGTTACCAGAGATCTATCCAAACAAATGTGTTTTTCTCAACGCAAACTTCATCTATTTGTGCAAACACATGCAAATGAGAAATGCAAAAACCCTTTGTGTCAATTTCAATAAACGATTTATTAAATCAAAAGTATGACTGCATTGACTATGCTTGATGTGCTCTAGCTCAGTGAGCTTCTGTTTTTCCCTGGTGCACGACAGAGTTTGAACAAATAAAAGCGTACACAGAGTCTCGTCGTTAACCACCGCGGCTCCTCCCTGCGCCGTGTCACTCACTTTGTCGGTTCGCTCAATTTGCTTCCTAAACCCACAAAGCATCAAAGCCTCTGAGGGCCACACAGGGGGCCGGACACACTGTCGCACACCGTGTTGGCTCCCTGATTTACTTCCGCTCTTCCCACTGACTCCTGACCGGAGGCTCTCATAACGCACTCACTACGCGCTGTGCGGAGGGCACCAGGTCCTGAGGGGGCACCAACAAATAGGCAACTAAAGAAATTATCATAGTTAGAATAATCATAATGCCGATATTATTTCAGTATAGAAATATTAGGCACCTTTTCGGCATGTATATCAGAAAACAGGCAGAACAGGAGATATATTTATATTGCTCAAAACCAGTTAAGCCCCCCCTCACACCCACACCCACACCCACACACACACACACACACACACACACGCTCGCCGTGGGTGCCCTTTTCGTGTGTTTACACATCTGTACCTGTGTGTGTGTGTGTGTTGTGAAATCTCGCTGTCTGTGAAAGGCAGCTTGTTTCCTCGAGCTGCTTTTGGTTTTGGGGTCATTGTCAACCAATCGTTTCCCAGAGGAGTCATCCCTGTGGCGGCGTGGGGAGGCTGGCTGTGTGGTGCACGCCAGCCAGCGGCTAATCACTCCTTTCAGCTCCCCAGATTGCAGCTTGGTGCAGAGGGAAAGACGGTCGGTCCTCACCGCAGCTCGAATGCTGCAAACCCAAACGCGACAGGACGCCCCGTTGGCAGTCACCGAAGGTTTTGTTTTAATATCCTCGCCCCCTTCACCCCGTCTGCCGGCAACGCGACACTTAAATGGTGTGTGTGTGTGTTTGTAAGTGGGAAGCATGCAGGAAATGCTCCATCCTGGTTTGGCATTCCGGTCAGGCCGTGGACGTGATGCATTTGAGTGACAAGCGCTGATTCCACTTGGCCTCCGTTGCCCTCTGAGTATTCAGGCATGCTGGACTCAGACACCGAGCGCTCTGCAGCTGCAGGGCCTCCGCGGCAAAGCACGAGCAGAATAAGAGTCTTTAGGATGGATTTATATTTAATAAAAATACATCTGCGGGCTGAACTGCCTGCTCTTATGATTCTTTTTTAATAATATCTACTTTTACGTTTTCAATAGAGAGCATTTCTGCTGCATCAGCATCAAGACCCCCTGGAGCTTCTGCAGCGTGATGGATGTGCGTCGTTGGTGAAACAGTGTGCGGCTGTAGCTCGGTGGGGTCAGGGGGTCGTCCTGCAACCCCAAGGTCGTGGGTTCGATCCCCGCTCCCTTTTAGTTGAAAGATGAAGTGTCCATGAGCAAGGCACTGAACCCCCAGTTGCATCCCTGCAGCCCACTGCTCCTTCATAACTAAGGATGGGTTAAATGCAGAGAACACATTGTGTTGCATGTGCACCTGAACTCTGTGCAATGATAATAAATTTAATCCAATCCAGAGCGCTGATGAGATGCTCCGCCTCGTGTTCCAGCCCCGAGTGCTGATGGAGCGCCTCCAGGCCAACAGACAGGAGGACGTGGGTTCAGCGAAATGAAGAGAGTCAAAACGACCCGATGGGCCACTGTGTAAACACCGTTTCACTTTGGATAGGTTTCTTACCCTCGAGGACCACACGCAAGGTGAAAGACAAGAACCCTTGAGAGAGATTGGGTCATGTGCCATAAATCCAGTCCCAAAACGTAGACCAATGGGAGCCGGATAATGAGAGTGCTTTTCAACGAAAGTCTTAGAGCGTCCTTATTGAATTAAGCCTGGTTTAATTAGCATGCTGACTTGATAATGCACAAGCTGGTGTGTACAGCAGTGCTTAAGTTCATATAAATAAAAAAAAGAAAATAATTCAGCCTGGAGGGAATTTTCCTTCGAGGTAATTAAATTCTGCGGAAAGCAATACGATTATGTACTTTTACACTAACAGCGCGGCGTTGTGCCGGAGCACTTTAAAGTGTGTATCTTACAGCCGAGAACACTTTCATACCAAACCATCAGTGTTTTACTGCATTTTCCCTCTTCGCTTTCCACCGGAGCAGCTTTCCGCTCGCCAGCGTTGCTTTTCAAGTGCCCTGCGTGTTCGGAGAGGAGCTCTAAGTGGACATGGCAGCGTTTCTCTTTACATACACATCACCGACGCTGCAGTCGGAGTAATGAGGACAGACGTAGGGCATCAACACGATATTGTGGTTGAACCAAATTGTTGGATTAAAAACAGTATTACTTAATTTGGCTGTTACCAACTTTTCCGAAGGCTGCTAACTTCATCCAAGTGCCAGGTCTAATAGATCCGAAGCCATTTGGACACGGCTCAACAACACGGAGGTGGCCTCAATCAGACGGCTCCATCTCAGGATGAGTTATAAGATGAAGGCACAACTATCAGAACGGATACAATAATCATACCTGTGTTATTACTCTGGTCTCTTGAAGCGTGGTTTGACACATTTTGGTCAAATATATTTACTTTCAGTCAAGATTTAGTTCAGAAGAACAACAGAATCCAAAAGTCTCTTTAGCCCCAGCCAAGAAAGTCGTACATAACTTCCCATGAAACCGCAAATAGTTTTTACAGTTGGGTTTTTGTTCAGATTAAACGAGGGAGTAACGACGTGTTAACTAGAGAGTTTTACGGCTGCTGGTGGGAGGATGTAGTTACTCTTTTGTCTCTGCATTGTCGTCCCTCAAAAATAATGCTGTATGGGGTCAAATATGTGATATGTGATATAAATATCTGACCCAAGCCGAGTGGTAACCAGGCTTCAGAATGAACAACTTAGTGCAAAGTGCAACAATAATAAGTGTATTGTCGTACACATGAGATATAATTGTATCTTTATAACTTTTAATGAGGGACAGTACACACAACCCCTCGCTGAGGCGGGCTCCCATGGCGAATTAGTGAGGACCTTCGTTAGCGGCTGAGGATTCTGGGTCATGTTATGTCACAGGATGTGTGTGTATGTGTGTGTGTGCCACTGGTATACATGGTGCATACCTACTATTATAGAATTTCACAATCACTAATACAAGACTTGTGCATTATGTACACATTACAAACTACTTTTTCACTAAAGGTTAATACATTTCTCGGTTTAGCCAATTAATTAGCGGAGAAAAGAGGTTTTTCCAAACTATTAAAGAGCTAATGCACAACAGACTTTAAATGATGTCTTAGACATTTATCATTTATATTGTTTGAGATTTTTCACGGAGAGATTCTCCACTATATATATACAAAAAAGAGTTGCATTATTATGGCCATAGGGTTAGAATATGTGTGTGAAAACTTTGCGTCAAGCTTATTATATCTGAAACCATTTTTAGTTTATTATAAGCAAAGGTGTTCCCATACACCATGTTGGTGAGGCAATATACACACTACTGGGACCCTGAGGTGATGAATTACATTTTCATTCATTTTATAGTATGAAAATTATTAAATTTAACGACATTTCCATTGATTTCCATCCGTGATTGTTGACAGTTTTCACGTCAGGCTTCAAAAGCCGACATCAGCTGAACCCGCCCCTCGTCTCTCCGTCCCTCTCTCGCTAATGGACACTTTTGCAGAGACAAGAAGAGGAAGGGCGAGGGGGGAGGAATGAAAGAGAGCGTGAGCAGAGAGATCCCTCAAACTGTGAGGTGGCTGTGTCATCTTTGTTACAATAAGTACTTCATAAGAGTCCTCCAGACTGCGGCCCGCCTGATTCAGCGTTTGGGTCCGTCCAAATAGCTTAACCCTTTCCTTGTAACAAGATGGAGGGCCCACCTCAGCCGCCGTGTCCCGGGAGCCCCTCGCAGGCTGGGCTTGTCCTCGCAGAGTCACGGCACTCTGAGAGACTAAATGTCCTCGAGCACAACGGGCACTTTAGCAGCAAACGCATGTCAAGATGTGAATGTGCCCATTGTGAGGGCTCGGAGCGGCCACCGGGGAACGCCGCCAAGCTACCA
Organism: Liparis tanakae; assembly: GCA_036178185.1. Classification (NCBI taxonomy): domain Eukaryota; kingdom Metazoa; phylum Chordata; class Actinopteri; order Perciformes; family Liparidae; genus Liparis; species Liparis tanakae. Next base: position 22,321,264 of record CM070094.1, on the reverse strand, counting down.
GCAGCATTTAGCGCCTGTCATGGAAAGGAGCATCCGTGTAATTGCATGCAAAATATTTATTTTTCGGGAACTCCAGATTCAGTAATTCAGTCATCGAACAACGAGAGAGCGGAAGAGGTTCTCGTCGTCCGCTTTAAGCGACGATTAAAGTAACTTGGTGAGCAACAGAAGGTGGAGAATCTCTCGTTACTTTGATTCATGATCATACTTTCCTGCCTTGAGGCTCGATAAGGGGAGTGACCTCCTGCATTGGATATGTGCAACCACTTATTATAGAGTATACTGCATTGTGCTTGGGTTACCAGGCTGGGCCAGGGAGTAAGGCCGTGTGGTTTGTGGTTCTGTGTGTGTGTGTGTGTGTGTGTGTGTGTGCAGATTTGGATGCACAAGTGTGTGAGACCTATCAGATTTATTTATACGGCGAGCGTGCACGTTTAACTCCATGTGTGCATGTGTGTGTGTGTGTGTGTGTGTGTGTGTGTGTGTGTGTGTGCACAAGCGGTCCAAAAAGTACTGGTCTAAAATTATAATCTGGGTTTTTTAAATGTCTCTAATTAGAGAGGAGAGGACTGCAGCCTATTTTGAGAGCTAAAGCACGCCCTTCCTATATGTGTGTGTGTGTGTGCAACAGACTCAGGGACTTAGACACACACACACACACACACACACACACACCCTCTGGAGAGGAAGGGCCACCGCTTGGCGTTTGTGTTATCAGACACCTTTCATTGGGTTCTGCGAACAGGAGCGGTCCATGAAGCGTGTTTCTGGTGCCATCTGTACAGTTGGACGACAGGGAACTTTAACGACGTATTGCCGCCATGAATATTGGCAAACAGAGAGCACGAGTCGGAATACCGCCGCCTCGCTGCAAAGCATGTCATAAATGATTGTAATATTTAGAGTCAAAGACAAGTCAAGACAAACCCAATCGGAAAGTTTATGGCTGGAGAGCAGGAACACAATAGTGTGTTTATTCACTGTCTAAAGTGTTTTTACACATTTAATGAGGCAATTTGGAGAATCTAGCCTTTTCAGACAGTGAGTGGAATGTGGTGCATGCCTGGCTAACATTGTCTCATTGTTCTGCCTCATAACCAGCCTCTGTCTCTTGCTCCTGAGCAAAGACTGCTGGGAAAATCAGACCGCTTTTACAAAAAACGGGCATTAATCTTTCTCTCACGGTGTCTTTTAGAGCATCGCTGAAAGGGTTTGTTTTTGTTTGTAGCTTGTTTTATTTCTGTGTGATTGCAGTGTTTTGAGAATCACAATCAGTGCTCACATCGACCCACTCCTCATTACTGCATGTCAACCAGTTTTAGAAACAGAGTTTAACAGAATGTATTAGTCAATGAGTCATCTAATAGAAAAACGATGGTGAACCAGCATGGTTTCCAAGGATTGACTTGATTTAGGCTAAAATAATAATTCATAATACATCTTCAAACGGTGGTTTACTCCATCAGCACGGATTTGAATGAAAGCGTGTTGCTTTATTTCACAACTGACGGTGTTCCTGAACTCATCTTTATAAAAGGAACAGTAGTTTACACTATAGTGACATATCTTGTGGTTCTGTGACATTGATAGCATACTAAAAAATGTTGAGTAAGGAAAAAAGTATTTGTTGTTGGTTGTATTTCATGTTATTAGAGAATTAAAAGTATCCATAATTCATATTGATAGACGAAAAACTAAATAGATATGCAAGTACTTTCGCAGTCAATGTTAAACTAGTTGTTAAAAAGATCTGTCTGTGATTGACTTGAGTCTTTGATTTATGATAAATTAATTTACTTTATATCTATAGATGTCTAAAAAACGTTTAGCTATAAGGTAAGCATAATGACTGGAAACAGGGGAAAACTCAGACTGAGTAACATGATGTATCTGTTTGATAAGAACACAAACCAAAATGTAAAAACAAGAAGTTGAGGTTGTACGAGTTCCCTCTGGACGGAGCCAGTCTTATGGTTCCTGACGTTATGCTACGCTAACTGTCTCCTGGCTCAGGATTCAGAAAGTGATTTTATTTTCTAGCTCTTGGCAAAAAAAGCATATCATTCTACCAAAATATAAAACTATAATCTAGAAGGAGCTGAAGTGAAACCAAATAGTTAAAAATCATTCAAAGTCCTGTGTACTTCCAGGCTGTAGCCTCGTAATATTATTAAATATTGACTTTAACAAAAACATTTCCCATAAACCGGGGATGATCTGTTAGCTCAGATATGTTAGCATCAGCTTGACATGACTGTGCTTTTTTTAAACAGCTAACAAGTTGGAAACGTGACGGCTCAGTAAACAAAGCTAAGTACCCGCATTGCAGTTCTGTTAATGACAGTTGCATTCACTTTGTATGCTGGCGACTTATTTGTAGTTAAACCTTTTTTTTATTCTGAAGGTTTAAAATTCCTCACGTGTAAATGCTGTGTTGGATTCCAAGTTGTCTTAATACTGATAATCTCTGTGGTCCACTTTGTAAAGACTCATAAAAGAAAAGCTGATGGAGAGTAATCACAAAGTAACTCAGGAGTACTCAGATTACGCTAGTAAACTCTTGAAATCCAGTAGATGACTGCACTATTATAGTGTATTAGTTCTCAAGAGAAAGAATATCAGAAACACACGCACACACACACACACACACACACACACACACACACACACACACACACACACACACACACACACACTGAAGCCACAGGCATTCCCACATAGACACCCATTATCTCCGTCTGTAGCCATGTGTTGTCGACGAGCAGGAACTTCGGGGGCCGCTGTGGTCAGACGCAGGGAGAGGGAAGTTAGCGCTGGCAGAGAAAAGTCAAAGTCAGGCATTTTTAGAGTCAGATAAGAAGAAAGCGGTGTGGAAGGAAAAACTAGAATAACAAAAAGCCACTTGGGGGTAGGCGATTACTATGACAACACAGCGCTCTGTTTTCGCTGTGTTGGGAAATATCGCAGCCTATAATCAACAAACACAAGGAGGTGATAAGTGAAATACACATTCATCATCCAGCTATACAGTACGGGTTAGGGTTAGGGTGGAGGTGAGGGGAGACGTCCCGCTCTACTCGTGTTCCCCTGACCTCCGAGGGCACGATGAAACCCGGGGCTTGTGTGGCATCGGCAGGTGCTGCAGCTGAGTATGAAGCCCGGAGTATCCCGTGTCAGGCCTTTGTTTGCTTTTTTGATTTATTGCTGACCGCTGCCCCACCTAACATGTGCAGAGGAGCGCCCGCTCCCCCTCCTCTCAACACCTTTCCCCACATAAATAAACCCTATCGCTGCAGGAATGCCGGGTAAATGCTCCATGCCGCGAGTGGAATTCTCCGGACGCTGATAAGACGACTGTTTAGGACGTTTCGTCGGCGTACTCCCATCTCCTCGCGGATGCAAGGAGCCAACATAAACCACCCGCACATCTGAGGGCCCTTTGGTTTCCCTCCGCGAGTGAGAGACCGGAGATGTGACTCGGAGGATACAATCGTGAAGAAGGGGAAAGCATAGCACTTTACTTTATTTCCCCCCTGTATGTTTAGTATTAGTATTAGTATTAGTATTTAGTTTTTAGTTTTTAGTATTTAGTTTTGTGTTTATAATTATTTGTATTAATGCTCCGCTGCTGTGATTTTTGAACTGTCCCAACTGTGGGACGAATAAAGGTATACACTACCGTTCAAAAGTTTGGGGTCACTTAGAAAAAAGCAATGTTTGTTCCAATGAAAATGACAGAAATACACTCTCTACATAGTTAATGTGGTAAATGACTATTCTCTGTTTGTTAATGAAGTGTCTACAGAGGTGTGTAGAGGCTCATCTCCATGTTCTAGTGGTACATTGTGTTATTGCCTTAGAAGACTAGCAGAGGGTTAGACCCCCTTGAAACCCTTCTTTTTAAATAACTTTTTATTTAGCATTTTCCACAAACAGATTATTCCTTGACATTGAAACCCTTTTTATGTGAGCGCAGCTGAAAACAGTTATGCTGGTGAGAGAAGCTCTAAAACTGGCCTTCCTTTGAGCCACAAGTTTGAAGAACAACATTATTATTTAAATGAAAATCATTATTTCTAACCTTGTCAATGTCTTGACTATATTTTGTATTAATTTTTATTAAGTGTGAGTTTTCATGGAAAACACAACATTTTCTCGGTGACCCCAAACTTTTGAACGGTAGTGTATATCATATCATCATATTGTAGCCAATCGATTCTACGGATGAGGTGAGAGACCTGTGAGTGAACAGAGACACAGAAGACTCACATTCAGAAACCACCAGGTTGTATGGGACAACAAGATCACACAGGAAATTAACAAATGTATGTTAAGCGTAAAGAAAAGGATTTCCTCTTCCTCACCAAAATATAAATAAACATATTCAACCTCTAAACCGATCCGGTGGCAGATTCAACTTTGGTGTGTAGTCGATGAGGGATGGGCCATAAGTCAATGTGATCATTTATTGTCTATCAATATAGATTAAATCATATATTGCAATATTTAAATACCCAAACATATTGTCTAGAATTAGAATTACTAGTGGCATCAATCATTACCTTCGCATTCTGAGAATGCAGAAGGTGATATTTTGATCCCTGTGTATTTATTTGTATGTGTGTGTGTTTGTGTGTGTTATTCGCATAATTCAAAAAGTATTAAACCAAATCGCATGCAATTTGGTGGGATGATTGGTTATTATCCGGGGACCATTTGAGTAGATTGTGGGATTGATCAGGTCAAAGGTCAAGGTCAAGGTCATGAAAAGGTACCAAAAAAGTGGTTGCCGCGAAGGGATGCGCTCTACCGAGTGCCCGTTCTAGTTTAATCTGAAAGCTAATAACTATATGAACTGTTGCTTTTATGAGCGAGCCATTTCAGCTACAACTTCCCCGGCAATAAATTACATTTTTTACAACTTTTTATTGATGACAGTGGCACTTACTGATAAAATATGACTGCCCTCGTTGGAATATGTTCCTCTTGAACACCTGACAACCAGCCAGCAGAGCCAACAAACTGGGATCAAGTGCAACTGTGGAGGAAGCAACTGTCTGGCATTGCAGCTGTTTTAGGGCGAGGGGGCATCAGGCCAAGGACCGGCATGCTGACCCCCCACCCCCCCCCACCCTGAGCATCTGTGCCCACTCATTCAGGCTGGCACCCACGGACTCAAAGCCATCAGTCACTGAAGATCACGCCGACCAAATACGGCAAAGGGAGAAGTATGATTTTGACGTTGGTAAAAAACCACAAGCTATGAAACACCAGCCTGTTCACACACAGCCTGCCACCGTACACTCCCTATACGCGCCTGCTGTCCATTAAAACACAGCTGCTGGAATTATTGCTGTGTAGTTGGAGGCTTAAGGGCTAATGTTTATGATATATGTATGCATTTTTATCACCAAAATAACAACGGTTCCTCTTTCACACGGAAGACTAACAATAATAGACGTGGAGAAATGCCTTGGAAGTGAAGATATGCGGCAACACTGCCGCCTCCTCCTCTTCCCTCTCACCCCAGTGTCGAAGATCTGTTATTCAGGGGCTGGGGAGTTTTCAGTCTCCAGGGGCACATCCCTCTGAACCGCCTGCCAAGCTTCTCCTCTCCCTCCTCCATCCTCTCTCTTGCTCTGCTCTCTTTCTTTGTTCCCCTCTCGGTTCCCTCTTCCTACTTCTCCGACTCCTCACGCTCAACTTTGTCCTTCTCTCCGGCCTCCTTCCGACTTCCGTCGTTTATTCCCGTTTGCCGCTCAACAACGGTACTTTTCGCACTCTTATCTATTTCCCCCCCTCTCTCTCCCCTTCCGCTCCTCTTCCTCTCCCGGTGATCCAGCTCCTTTGCAGCCGTGCATAATTAGGCCTAAACACAAGCCTGCGCAGGCTCACATCTGGAAGGAGTTTGGACATGGCAGTTTCCTACCAGGACGACTAAATATTTAGGTTGAGAGTTACTGTGTGTGGACGAACTCGTGATAGAGGGGGTGGGAAGGGGGGAGAAACAGTGAGCTGGAGATAAAGAAATAGGGAAAGTGGGCCAAGAAGGAGAGGAAGGCTAAGAAAAGCATGATGCATCATTAAACTAGTGAAAAGTGTGAGTTTGTGAAAAAATGGTGACATGTAATCAAAGTGCCGCACGGGCGTCGAGGAGCCAGAGGATGAGGAGATGATATCAGAGCGACTGGTTGCTCCTTGGTGGCTGGCAAGAGCAACAAACAGCTAACTAATAGTTTTAATAAATAAATCCCTGGTGGGATTTCCCATGAGGCTGAGGGCCTCAGCTGGAATGTTCACAGGGGCCAGCTGTTGTGCATTACACGTAGCAGCCGGCCCCGGAAGCCCCGGGCCCGGTGTCCTCCAGGCCTGGCCCGACTCAGCATGGAGAGAGAGAGCATTCCTCCAGGCTGCCCCAGGAGACGGGGCAGCGAGGGCTGGCTGTCAGGGCGCCCGGCGTGGGGAGGGACCGAGGTGGCGCGGGGCGCGGGGAAAGATCCCCGGCCGCACCTGGGATATACTGTCCTCTGAACCGACTGAGGAATGTCAGGAAAAACACGAATATCAACACAACTTCTCACATTCCACATCTGGAGCTAATGTCATCGGCAACGATGGGAGCACGGGCGCTCGAGCAAATCTTCAGGAAAATGTACTTTCCAGACACCGGAGTTGCCGGGGAAAGGTAAAGGTAAAATGGCGGATCGCGGGCGGTATGGATGGTTCCTCGTTCGTAGCCTCGTAAAAGAATGCTAAACATCTGCAGAAAAAGAACTTAACCAAAATTAGTAGATGCAGGAATGGAAGATTATTTTCAATCACCTCGACCACTGCCACCCCAGCCTGTATTTTTCCCCTATGGTTTCCAGCAATGTGTTCCCCAGATGTTTATTCTGCCTTTATTAAGGAGGAAACATAAGACCCTATAAATGGACTGCTGGCTGGCTTTGGCTTTCCTGAGGCATAAATACCTTACTTTACCTCATTTGCAGCAGGGCAGTTGAACACGCTTTTTTTAATTTCTTTTTTTTACTGTGCCCATGTGCAGCTATAGTATTTCTCCCACCGTACGGAGATAGTAACACACTGTGGGAACGAGGAAATACTTCAGAAAGTCGGAGCAGCTGTGAAAAAAGTGAACCAAGGCACCACCCAAAAAGGGTTCCACTGATTGATTGCTAGTCCATCCATCGTGAGAGATAGCATGTGTTTGTCCATGATGGGGCGAGTTGTGTCCAAACACTAAGAACACTATTTTCTTTTAAAATTTTAATACTAAACTACTCGAGAAACTTTGCTCTCCAGTTTTTTCCTCCTCGCCAGAAGGCGATGAGACAGGGTGTAACTGTACTAAAAGTAGGAGCCAACCCACAAGTAAAGTACCGATATAAAATACTCAGAATGTGTTTTTGTTTATTCTAGTTGTGTAGGACCATGTGCATATAGGGAGCTGAAGGTGCTGGTGGGAGAAAGAAGGAGCTGAGATCCGCCTCCGAGTCAAATATAAAGTGACAGAGTTGTGTCGGGGAGGCCGGGCCGTGTGATGGCTGCAGTCAGCCTGCCCTCCCACTGCTCCTCTTCATGTTTCACAGGGAGGCGATGCTCAGCCCTCCACCACAGAGTTAAACTACATCAAGATGTAAACTTCTGACCTAACACGCCATATTACTGCAGCCGGTCCTCAATACAGTTAAACCGAAGGTCCTGGGTTCAGAGGCATGGCTGTGTGGCTCTGATGGAAGCATATGGTACCCTCACTTTGCTTTATGCAACACACCATCACAACCATGTGGCTCCTCAGCCAATGATAGTTCACACTAACCATATCTATGGAAACAATTGACCATGATTCATTCATATTTTTTTCTTAAAAAAAATCTTTAGGGGATATTATGGGATTAATGATCTCATTCCAAAGAACAAATGGCAGCATAATGCATGCTGCTGTCATGTGTTGTCTGGTCATGTGACGTCACGCAGCCTGCAGGGACACTACAAGACGCGCCGGGCGGATCATAAAACAGTGACACAACTTTAGTCGAGTAAACTCACAGAGTGACGGTCCTGTTGGGCAGCAGCCCAGCATCCGGGGGTTCGGGCAGCTCCTCTTTGCTGCAGCTGACCCGTCTCCCAAGCGCCTGGACGCCGTGCGTTTTGGAGCGCTCGTCCGTGCAGCTGCAGCCGCTGGTGGAGGCGAGCAACCCGGGACAAGCCTGGGAGAGCCTCGGCCCGGAGGCGGACAGCAGGAGCAGCATCAGTACCAGATGCCCCGACAGCAGAGGGATGCCAACGCCGGGCGTAGACATTGTCCTTCGGCTGGATCTCACCTCAGCTGCTGCACCGCCGCCTCCAGTCATCCCATAGCTCCACCATGAAGCCCTCCGGAGGGTGGAAGTAGGGCGAGAGGAAACCAACTGGACTCGGAGGAGGTCTTGAATGAGTTGTACACTTAGAGACTTTGCGCTCGACAGTGGACACGCGTCATCCAGGCATTTCACAAATATTCAGCACACTTAGAAATTTCCAAGTGTCCCGTTATGTCATGGCAGCCCAGGCGCGCAACTTTCCTTGGTCCAAATGGAAGCTATACACACTCAAGGGTCCATAAAAACATCTTCAACTCCCATAAACAAGCGCAGTAGACGCTACAAGTTAGAAGTCGCGTTAATTACTTAAGTCTGTCTTTTGTGCATCACTGTGGAAAAGTAGCGCTATCTCCCTCACTTTGCGTTAATCCAGCGGTTGAGGAGATTCTCATCTGTGCGTCACCTCCAGATCATCTCCATGAAGAAGTACAGGAACGACAGTATATCCTCAAACTTGTGTGAGTTGTGTCGCGTCTTTTAAAAGCTGTCCACGGGATCCTCTCTGTCCCCGTGAAGACTTCTCCAAAGCGCAATTTGAAATAAATTAAAACCTGGGAGGGAGGGGGGGAAACTGTTGGTTCGGACAAAAAGTGAGTTGGTCTCGATTGGCTTCTGTGTAATTCCCCAAAAAACGAGCGGTTTTGCCTGCTTGCCTCTGTCACACTCCAACTCACTGAGTTACTGCCCCAAGTGCGCCCGGGCCGGCTGCGCCCCGCGGTCCTAGCGCCGAGAGAGAGAGAGAGAGGGAAAGAGAGAGAGAGAGAGAGAGAGAGAGAAATAATAGGAGAAATAATAGGAGAAAGAGGAGCGAGAGAGAAAAAAGAGAGAGGAGAAAGAGGAGAGAAAGAGAGAGAGAGAGGGGGGGTTAACGTGGGACTAGGGTAAACCTGATGTCACTCCACACATCTTCAAATTTCATGACACAATGTTATGCTTTTTTGTTGGCCTACATTATAATGTTAAAAAAAAACAAAAAAACAATTTGTTTGTTGCAGCTTCAAAATCTCGAAGGGTTAAAATATGTTTTATTATATTTTGCATCTCCTCTTTTGAAAGAGAATTAAGACGTATTACCTCATCGTGATGTAACTCTTGGTTCTTTTCAGAGAAAGGCTGGCAGTGGCCTGTAAACACAACAACGTGCAAACACTAACATGTCATGAAGAGAATAAAGCTTTGGAATAAAGACAAATATGATTATTTTGTGATGCAATATTGTGAATGTTTATAAGATTTACATTGTTTTAATGCCGTGTTGCTGGATTTCAATGTGCAGCTTCAAGGAGAGCAAACTACAGTTATGAATATGTGAACGTGTGTTTCCACAGATCACAGGAGGGGAAGTAAAGACTTTATAGATATGCTTCATAGTTTCTATAATGTTGCAGAATGCAGAAACAGTCCCAGCAGCAGAGAACAGTTTAAACCTACAATTAAACTGACCATTCATTACTGACCATGGTAACATTTTGATTGAGATTCACATTGAATTTCTAAATATTGAGTTATAATATAACTCAATATTTAATGAGTTATAGGCTCCTATAAATAATTTCCGGCCGAATCAAATATTTCATGTCCACTTGGGTGTAATAGCCATCAGCAGGTATGAAAATGGCCTGATAGATACTTTAATAGAAGTATTTCTATTAAAGATGGCCAGTCAGAGCAGTGAAAGCGGCCTTAACTCTTAATGCACATTCGCTTTTGCAGTTCTAACAAATTAATCTGCCGAACCATAAAAAGGACTCAAGGCCAAATCTAAGTGAGCAGAGGTGTTCTTTGCTTATGTGCGTTTTATATTGTAAAAGATAATAGCAAGAACTCAAATATTGTGTTGAAAGAATAACATTTTTTAATATTACATTTTCCCCACTGAAAGCATCCCGCTCAGTCCCAAACAAAGACAGAAGATCACATAAACATCCACAAGCTCTCCTTTTCACATTTTTGCCTGAGTGTATATGGAAAGTTCCCAAAGTACCCGACTCCATGGATTTCTGTTTTAAAAATACTTTGTGATATACGAGAGGCCCTGGAGGAGGCAGGCTGTAGTGATTCAAATCTGGAGAGCATTTCATAATACGGGAACGTGAACCAGGAACGTTTTTTGAAAAAGGACTTTATGAAATTGGGCTTGACATGTGTTCACTGACATATCCCAACTGCATGCTCGGCAGCATAATGGTCCACTGTGCTCTGACCCGCACAGTGGACCCCAGGTGTGTTATTCCTGTACATGATACTGTACACTGGAGTCAGCATGATTATTGAAAGAAAGCACAAGGAGTGGAGGGGCGCCTGCTCAGCAACGAAACAGAGGGCTGTTTATCCAAGCTGTTAAATACGGCTTCAAGTTCAACACCCCCCTCCAACCCCACAAAGCCCCAATCTCTCATCTAAAGAGCAAAGTTTCCATTTAAAAACGTCACGTCCCGAACTGCACATTACATCAAATTGTACTTAATGGCATCCAGACAAACTTTAATGTCGTTCCAACATTTTCTCTCCATGCACCCCGCAGCCTCAACTCGCTCCTTATGGGCCGAGCAGGCAATCTCTCCTTCTCCCGGCTGCACATCTGGACCGCATTCCAGGTGGGGAATCGAGAAACGGGGAGAATGTGAGGAAAGAAAGGTGGAGAACGCAGAGAGGCTCAACAAGTAGGAATGAGGCCATGTATTTGGTGGATATTATCCTGGAAGTTACGCAAGCTGTTGGGGGGGTGCATGACGACACGTTGGCAGTGTGAGGATGAACCTTCCTGAGAGAGACTCTCCTCTTGCAGAGAGATAGAAGCAAGAGGAGAGTTTAGAGATGGATGCAGCCAAAGTGAGGGCTGGGATTAGAGGCACAGCTCAGGCCAGTGTTTCTATCAGTGGATAAACAAAAGAAAACTTCCAGCCAGGAAGCAAACACCGGGCCCTCCTCTGTTTGTGAGTGTTTCTCGACCTCTAGTGGCGTAATCACACGAGCTCACACGAGCTCACACGAGCCGCCCTCTGAGACCAGTCGGTCCTGCGGTGAATGGTTCGGATTAAGGCTTTACTGGGACATTAAACCCACTTCCTCCCCGTTTTACGAGGTTATCAAACCATAAAGTGGTGCCATATTTTCCTGCAGTAAATACCTTTGTCGACCATTAATAATTATTATCAGCAGGTAACGGCAGCAGTGGCAACCCTAATGTCGGTAACATTTAATCCAGAATATATATATTGCAGCATTGGGTCTATGATGATATGTTTATAGTCACATCGGCGTTATCCACAGAGCCTCAGGCTTTACAATATGTGTACAGCACGCACACACACACACACACACACACACACACACACACACACACACACACAAACACACGAACACACACACACACACACGTGTTTATCTATGCAGAGCAAATACATACTTTGTAATGTAATCTGTAATGTAATCTGTAATCTGTAATCTGTGTAAGCAAGGGATCGCTCTATACTGTAATAACTGCAAAAAAACACACGTGACATATTACATATTGAAATAAATGCAGTTATTGACTGCATGTTAGTAACAACCAACTGATACATTACACTATACAACAAAAATTGCTTTTTTATGGAAACATGAATTATATTTTTGTCTATAAAGTAATTATACAGCCTTTACAGGCACTTTTAAAACTGGACCAATGCTGCCCTCTCTTGTCAGCAGAGTGAATCACGTGCTCATGATTTAAACTTTAAAGTGATCTGTGCGCAGTATGATAATAGTTTTAATGCTATTTTATTAGCACCCCATTCAACATTTAGAGGCCCTAAAAGACAACGCAGGTTAGAACTCAGCCTGCTCATGAGTTTCATAATTGCACTCCAACTGTCAGATGCTGGTGACTTGTCAAACCGGTCGTTAAGAACAGGGAGATGCACCATCGGTTTAGGTATAAAGTCAAGAAAAAATCAGCTTATGAAAAAAATAAAGTGGGAATCTGAACAGGAAGCAGATTGATGAACAACGTTGTGCAAATCCTGCTCAACAGAGAGAGATGTAGGTCAGTTGTTTTGTATCCAGTTTGCTTTGCTGGCTGCTGACTGACTGGTTCTGAGATTCTCAAACTTGAACAGGCCTCTTTTTTGTCAAATTAAAAAATGGCGTCGATCTAAGATGTGCTTCATGTCTCACTGAAACTTTTTTCCATCAGTTCTGGAAATGTATCGGAAAAATAAGGAGGAACATGATTGTTTGTCATTGCAATCTTATAATTGCTAAAGTTTTACATCGGTAAGTCATTTTGCTATACCAACACCTAATTAGAAAACATGTAAGAAGATAATTGATGTCTTACAATAAATATAAACAACCACTTACTTTTAATAAATTTCATCTTGTACATCATTTTTTTCTTAAAGCTTATGTACGGTTTGTCCCCTCCAGCCGTTTTTAATAATAATGGAGATTGAGCCGATTCAAAACTTTTGTTTTTCACTAATTTGTTTCACATGTCAGCAACATAGGCTGCTTTGAAACAACACAGTTGATGTAATGCGTGTCAGGCTGTGAACTATGTCACGGGCCTGATGTCAGTCCTGCATTACAGACGTTTGTGTTCCAGCTGTGGACGATAGACATCTCAAAGCAGAAAGGGGCATTTGAGTCAAAGCACACATCTGCCGGAGCACGCACTCGTCAAACATCTGTCTGGAGAAGCACCAATCCATGGCAACGGTGTTGATGAGGCCTTAAGTCTTCATTTAGACATCTGTGTGATCCTCTTGCACCGCTGTGATGTGCAGGTGTGTGTGTGTGTGTGTGTCCTCGCTGTTGGCTCATTCACATGTTTTGCTGACTAGTCCGTCATCGTTGCACTCCCAAACTCGTGTTAACTCTTCTCTACGGACTGAATATGTTGGTAGCTGATGCTAACATATTTTACCCTTGGTGTCAAGTTGACCCCAGCAATTAAAACCTCCAGAAAATTATAATTAAAATTGTTTCCCAAGTTTAAGTGTGAGGTACTTTACATTTGTTTACTACCTAAATAGCCTTTTAAATAAATAAAAAAGTTGATATTTCTTATATGTTTTTACACAGTAAAAAACAGCCTGGAATAAATTGACCTCAAAGAACACTGATGCGTACAAGTTGTGTTCAGGATATTGAAAACGTATCATAACGTGAATGTTATGTTTTCAGTTGTCCAATAAATTAGGAAAAGTCAAGAAATATGAAGCAAAAAATGATGTCAATATTTTTTTTAGAGACATTAAACATTGAATGGGGTCAATTTAAAGAGATCATTTATCTAATTAGTTACACCTGTGTTTTACTGCTAAGCGGCAACAACAGGTTGGCTGTGACAAAAGGCCAAGTCACTCAGAAGACGAGTCAAACACCCGCCTTACTTGTAGAGCAAAGGGACGACAAAGCTTTCTGGTTTGAAGTCGATAAAAACAAAAATATGACGGGGCAGATATTACTAAAAAGTAAAGCGCCAATAAAGATCTGGGAAGACACGTACGCTTAGGATCCCAACAGTCATAACAAAGAAAGAAGCTTTAGGTTGTGCGATTTTATTAAGTGCCACAAGTAATGCAAACATTATAATCTTTCTCCGAATACTGCGTTAACTGGACAGGTGGAGTATCAATTATTTTCACACTAAATGTCCTGTGCATACATTATGCATTTTAAATGGTCAATATTATAGAATACAGTTCAATCACAAAAACATCAAAAATAATTGTATATATTCAATTAATATTAAGTCCCCTCATTAACAAAACAAGCCAGAAAATATGTATTTTTACATTATTTCTATGAAATTCTGCCTACAAAAGAAATAGAAAAAACTCGAGGGCTTTTGGCCTGACTAGCACAAAATTCACAAACTCCATTGTATCGGTAATAACTTGGACCCTCCTTCCCTTCTCTCTCTCTCACACACACACACACACACACACACACACACACACACACACACACACACACACACACACACACTCACGGATGCAGGGAAAGCATGCAGAAGCCACCACACTTCTGCATGTGAAAGCATGCATCCAAACACACAGCCCCGTTTGTGTACAGTACATTTTGAAAATGGCGTGCAGTGTGAGATTTTGGTCCCTTTTGTGTCTGCAGGCGATTCAAAGGATCTTCCAGATCCTCAGCGAGCCAGTCCTGTTCAGTTTCTCTAGAGCGTCGGCATCATCTAAATCTGGCCTCAGCACAATGGGATGTGGCTCGAGTCCATGGCAGCTGTGCAGCGTTAGAGCTAAGAATAATCTGAAGAGACCGGAGGACGGGTCGTATGAGAAACAAAGCCCCGATGCTTTAGAAGAAAGGCAAGAAAGTTAATCATAATATTGCAAAGTATGGTTAAATGTGATCAAAAAAAATAAACATCCTCTGCCATTCCGTAGACTAGCGTCCACCTCCACGCCCCATCCCAAGGTCTATTATCGCGTCACATGGCGTGGGTCGTCCGGAGCGGTGCGGCGTGGCGCTCACTGGCGCGGGGACACGGCGGCTCGAGGGGAGCCTCCCTGGCCTTGGTACCTCTCGCTGGCATGCTTCTCACAGTACATCAGGTCTCCGACGCAAAAGTGGCCTCTCATCTTGAGGTTGAGACCGCAGTCTGTGCAGGTGTAGCACTCTGAGTGGCGGAAGCGGTCGTCTGCGATGCGCACGGCGAGCGTGCTGCGGAGAGGCGGGACACGGGAGCGTCAGACCACAATCACAACGCACACTCAGATTTAAAAAAGTTAGCACCGATGTAACCCACGGTTACATTTGACGACACCATCATTTGCATGTTTGTGTTCTAATGACACTTTCCTAGGATCAAATGTTTTGAAAAAGTAGTATTCAAACAATGTGAATTACAAAGAATACAATATACCGTAAATGAAAAAAAATGAGAGAGAATAGTTTGATTAAAAGAATAAACATTACTATACATGTTTATTCCTAGAAACACTTGTATATGTTTATTCTATTAATCAAACTATTATCCTTTATGTGCAAATCCATCTGTTTGGACTTGGCGTACGCCGGCTTATAATTTGAGAGTCTTCCTTTCAAAAACATGAATTATTTTAAACTCGGCATGAATGAACATGTGGATATAACAAATGTCCATGACTTTTCCAAAACTTTTGTGATTTAAGTATTTTCCATGACTTTTCCAAACCTGGAAATAAACATTTTAAAATTCCATGACTTTTCCAGGTTTTCCATGACCGTACGAACCCTGTAATAAACTAAATTAAAAACACTCAAGCATTAATAAACTATGACCTGAAGAGTCGTTTCAGTACATTAAATAATTAGATATAATGGTCATAACCGGGTGTGACCCAAGAACCCCCCTCTCTTCCCGTCCAGAAAAATACACTCATACTCTCACACACATATAATAACACACTCTACATTATACTAATAGTCCACCCAGCTTTAGTTCCTCCAGTGAACGTGTAACTACTGTGAACTTACACAATGCTGGAGCCACATTTCTCACAGGTGTGATTCTTCTTTACTCCTCCCACTGATGAGCTCTGTTTGGGGACGTTGGGCGAAAGCTTCCCTGGGAACTGCAGCGCTGCCTCTGTGACACACGCACACGCACACACACGCACACACACGTTGGGACAGGCCTTCATCTCTGTTGAGCTCATCGATCATAACGCGTCTCCGTCAGTGCAGCTCGTTAACGTTTCCCACCCGTCATCGCAGCTCGTTCCCCCCGGGACGCGCTCCATGGCCGTTAAGGCGTCATGAAAGAACGTCCGTGCTATCTGGATGCACTTGTGCCGGCATTTATCAAAAGCAGAGGGCTGGGAAAAGGACATCGGATGCATTCCACGAGACGTCCACAAACTGAACGGTACACTGGAGAGCGTTCCTCTCCTCCTGCACAGCTGGGGGCCAGATGGCAACATCGACTTTGAACAGGGAGGATTTAAAAATGGAGGTGTATCCAAAACAATTGAGAGATATCATACTACGTTGTATTTGACAGAATAACTGAATCGTGAGCAAAAGGGGTTAAGATAAAGATCCGTTTGAAATGTTAAAACAAGTCACGCAATCCTGAGAAGTTTCCCCATAAAAACACATCAATGCACTCGTATTGAGTAGGGCCGTACCGAACATCTTAAATCACATTATGCAGGATAAAAACTGATTTTAAAAGTCAGTATATGAATGAAAATAGTTGACTATAGATAGCAGATCTCTTTTTATGTGTGCCCATTGGTTCTGACCTTTCTCGTCGGCCTCCAGGACCTCTTGCAGCATCTTAAAGGTGTTGGACTGGCGAGGCGCCGTGCGGGACTCCTTATTCTCCTGAATCATTTTGTACACCTCAGATTCCCTGTCGAACTTCTGCATGGTGAAGTCAGAGCTGGAACTGCTGCGGAAAGGACCAAATATAAAACGTTAAACGTCATCGCGTTCCCGAAAAGTCATGCCGTGACATCTCGGCGAAGTGTTCAGCAGAACATGTACATTTATGAAATAGTCGAGTCTGGCTTCACTGAATCCAGAGGAAAGGAAGGAGGCAGCGGCTGAGTCCGAGACGTTGACCTCTGCGCATGAAGTAGATTACACACCACAGGCTGGAGGCCAGACGGTGTCCAACCTCACATCATCCCCCAGGACCCCATCATACCCCGTACAACCGACCCCGATATAGACTCTGCAACATCTTGGCAATATAGGAGCAGTTAAATATTTTCAGAAACTGTCAGTGTAAATTAAATAAAAATGCATGATGGACAATAACGGACCAGAGCGTTGTACCTTGAGTTGATGCTACTAAACAGCCACCAAATGACTTCCTGTCAATGAACAGGCGGAAAGAGGAAGCTTCCAGCGACCACCAGGAAATGCTGACAAGTCATTAAACAGCAGCGGCTCTCTTTACAAGCAAATTATTTATCCCTGGCCTGGTCTGGTGGAAAAGCATTTATTGTTCACAGCTTCAAATCCCTGCTGGAGAAATGCATGCATTAAAATCCAGACCGCAAGTTTAAAAAAAAAAAAAAAAAAAACACAAAGAATGTTCTCCTGTCAGCGTGTTTGTCTGGAGGAGCTGCTGAGCGTTTGCCGTCAGTAGGAACCGGTCGGCCCGGTACTCGAGCCGAGCCAGGTGTGGTTGGATCTCTTCCACCTGTGCCTGTTGTCACAAACAACCCATCTGCCCAAATATTTACTCTTTAGCCACCATCTGTGAAGGATCTGCTCGGAGACGATGACCTACACTTCCATCACGTGAACCTTTCGGCTTCCCTTCACTAAGAGTTACAACGTTGTAAAACAAACAAAATCAAGAAGCTCGAAAGTGACGGATTTTTAACAAACAAGCTGTGTGGAGTCTCTACTCTTGTTCTCTGGATGTGAAATAAGCATATAGTATAAGATTCATGTTGCCGAGCAGTGAAGGAATAGTGGTGCTTTTTACACCATTAACCACTTGACTGGAAAAGATCATTTGACAAATGAAGTCGCATCACATTTGGTTTCAAAGCCTTTGAAGTCGATATTTATCAACCGCAGACATGAGCCGACTTGTGTCCTCCAGTGATACTCTGCCAGATTTATGCTGCGGCAGTTTTCACATCTTGCTTGTTTTAGGCTTTTGACTTCAATCTGTCCAACACAAGCACACATGTGGGCGGCTGCAGCTCGAGGGGAGAGTGTTCGATCCCCACCCGCCCCATAGTTTGCAGGTTGAAGTGTCCTTGAGCAAGACACTGAACCCCCAGTTGCTTCACAGCAGCCCCCTGCTCCTAAGGATGAGTTACATGCAGAGAACACACGTCCAATATGTATGCAACTACATGCAATATGACAATACAAGAGGGTTTTCAGGTCAATTAAATCATATTATATGCTGCATGTAAACCGACATCTCCCATGTTCATAAGCGTCGTGCTCGGCTGTGTACGTGTATCGCTCCTGCCGGCATTTCAGCTCGAGGATCGCCGCTAAACGGACGAAGCCCTCAGCCCCGGTCCTCTGAGTCACGAAACGAGGTTCAAATTGAAAACAGACCTCCAGCACACCGTCCAAGTTCTCCACATGCTCAGCAGCTCCACCCGAAGCAACGCATTTCCATTTCCATTTTCGCCTCGCTAACCATCCCTCTGGAAATTGGATTCTCAAACCAAAGGGAAGGAAAACAAAAACAGCAGTGAGGGGGAGAGGACAGCATGCATCTGAACTAGCAGTTGGGTGCACACACACACACACACACACACACACACACACACACACACACACGCGCACACATACTTGCAGTGGAAGCATTTTCAAAGCGTATCATGCATCAGTAGGTCATCTGAGAATTGTGCAGTACAATGTTATAACATCAACACGATGTAGATGAATGCGTTTCCATGCACAAAGCTGCAACGATCTAGTCGCAGCATATGATCCGAAACACAGAAGATCTCGACCACAAACAAACTCCAACCACATTTATCAAACTGTGCAGGACGACAACTAAACCACAGCTGGTACATCCTGACGGAAGAAATCCAAATGACAACTCAAAATGACAAGACTCACCTCAAACGGAACGAGAGGGAACAAAAGAGAGAGCGCTCAACTATTCTTTACAGGAGGCGTCTCTGTAATGTAATGCTGTACAAGCGGAGAACAAAAACTACATCAGATGCTCGACACGCACCTCAAGCTTCACCGGACGAGACAGAAAAACAAGAATCCTGACTGAAAGGTGCGCCTCTGGAGTGAAACTCATTGGACAGACGACATGAAGGGAGTGGACGTGTGGGTGTCACTGAGTCTGATTGGCTGTGGAGCAACTGGGAGAGGCTGGGTGACTGAGGTGGGGGCTCAGACTGGAGGCCAATCAGGGGGAGGCGTACACATCGGACTTTCTGGGGAATATGGGGTGTTTTGATTACGACTGCAGTTGCTGACATGTCATATCACTGGCCGTGGTGATCCAGGGGAACCGGGGCCAAAGTCAACCATCCTGTGAAAACACAGCACCGGCAGAAGGAGCGGACACACAGGATTGTGTGCGAGACTAAAAATATTTGTATTTCTGCCGAGAGAAAAGACAAACTTTGGTGAGGGACCCTAAGAAATGTTCAGATGGCAACACCTGCCTGCTATGAAGTGTCAACTGACAGCTGCAGGACCTCAGGAGGGGCGAAGCAGGAACAGGGGACACAATAGTGTTCCCCAAAGGCTGAAAGTTAATCTGTTGTTGTCGACTCAGTGCAGCTGCAGACCGCTCACAGCCCGGTGGTCAGCTGCGACGCAGCAGCGAAGTCAAACGCTGACAAACAGTTGTGCTCTAAAGGAGCGCGTCGTGTTGACCCACGTATCAATCCATCGGCTCCTTCAACCGATTTTCCACACAGAACTTTTGAAAGGAAGAACAAGTATTACAAATATACAAAGGAATGTTTCCAGAAGAGATTTGCAACGAGAGAGCTGAAGTGCAAAAACGGGCAAAACGGAGCTGATCATAACTTCATAATACAGCTCAATACCCCGACAAGGAAACACTCGTCAGCCGGATGGCGCCCGCTTCATGCGGGAGAGATCGCCGTAACCATAGTGGAGGTGCAAGTAGATACCGTTGTGTTGTTGGAAGAGATTACACACTTCCATATTATAATTCAGCAGTAAATACAGACTGAAACATTTTTTTTAACGGGAGGCAGTTATTACCATTAGTATGAGCTTTTAGTGAAAGCTTCTTATATTGTTTTCCTTTGTGTATGAAATGATTATTCATTTAAAAGTCTTCTCCTCACCTACAAAGCCTTGATTGGTGATGCTCCATCATATCTTAAGGAGCTTGTAGTACCATATTGCCCCACTAGAGAGATGCCCCACTCAATGCGGGGCTGTAGTTCCTAGATTCTTATAAAAGTAGGATGGGAGCCAGAGCCTTCAGGTATGAAGCTCCTCTTTTATGGAACCAGCTCCACCTTCAGTCCAGGAGGCAGATGGTCACCTCATGTAGACTGAAGACTTTTCTCTTTGATAGTCTTATAGTTATAGGGCTGAATCAGGTTCACCTGGTCCCGCCCCTAGAGATGCTGCTATAGGCTGATAGGCTGCTGGGGGACATTTAGGATACACTGAGCACCTCTCTCCTCTTCTCTCTCTCCTTATGGATGCATTTTCATCTCTCCATTGCACATTATCAACTCTGCTTCCTACCCGGAGTCTTTGTGACGTTTCATAGGGTCCATTGGACCTGGCTGGGTCTGATGCCATGGCGCTGCTGATGCCCCGCCCACTCCTCCTAGGTTTCTTCCCTTTTTTCTCCATGAAAAAGTTGAATCTATTTCTTGGGAGTTTTTCCTGATCTGATGTGAGGTCCTGGGACGGGGATGTCGTACATGTGCAGAATGTAAAGCCCACTGAGGCAAATTTGTGATGTTGGGATCTATAAAGTAAACTGAATTGAACTATCGTCAAGGACCAGGACATGTGGATGTGTAGCCTTTAACCTGTGAGTATAACTAACCCCTTCTGGCCTACAGATGGCACTGCATGTCAACAACATACACACTTAGGACACCGTCATGGTGCCGTCAATATGTGGACGCTTTGGACTGCTTTACACTTCTGAAGAGGGACTGGTTTGATGAACTAAAAAAAGAAAATATATTGGTAGGTCTGTACGTCGAGTAAACTTTGGAATGTAAAAACATTTGGTTGTTAGTATAAAAAACATTTAATTAAAGTACAGTGTGTTTTTTCCCCACTATTCCAATAGTTACAGTCCACACAATGATAGACTTGGAATAGCTTGTTCATGATTCCTTGCAAGAAAAGATTAAAGGTGTGCATCCATAGCAGACTATGGTGCTTTTGTCATATTGGTGTAACATTGTGAGAGGCCTTTACCTGCGGCGAGGGGACATGGGCACGTCCTGCTCAACGGGGCTGTGGGGCGAGTAGCGTCCCGGTGGGGTCGAGGTTCTGCTGGACACGGAATTATTCATGTAGTCTGAAGGGGAGAAGTCCTGTGGAGGAAGAGGGGAGCGTCAACGACAGGAAGAGAACGAGTAAGCACGAACGTCAAACACGCAGCAGCTGAAATCAAGTTAGTTCAGAGATGAGGAAATCTACTGAGAACAGGTTTAAGTGATGCATCATGATGTAATGTTACCGTAGAAAAAAAATGTTACAATAAGAGCTCCAGTGTGATCTGTAGAGAAGCAGGAATTCACCAGCAGTAGTTTTGGATTGCGGCGACACCAAGCAGCATATTGGCTCTGAACAGATGAAGCATCCTCGTTTTAGCAAGCACTAAATCTGAGGGGAATGCACCGTATGACTAGGATGAATAATTGAGACACTATTGGGAAGGATGTGTTCTGTCGGGAGATTTATCAGTCGACTAAAATCGGCTACAGATGAATAAATACAGCATACAGAATAGCACGGATCCATTTGACTGAAGCCTGCAGAAGTACTTTCAGTGAGGCGTAAATAGACGTGTTCGGCGTGTGTTTGTACGCGATGCCCTGTGGTCTCAACGTTTCTACTGGGCGAGTCACGCCCAACATTCCTCTATCATTCCTGATCAGTCTCAACAGTCACAGCAACCCGTATCATCGGTGTTTCTCTGGATGACTGTCATATCGGAGCTCCAGCCCCTCGGCTGACAGATTGTGTGGCAACAAATATTTGGCACGGGGAAAAAAAAAAGAGCCAGCATGAACATCAATGGTTTCCAGATGTTTGAGCGCATCTCAATTATTCATGGTAGTTATAAACACTGTCGACATGAGACGTTCCACACAGCCAGAACCTCTTGGAGCCAAACTGAACACTTGGAGTAATGTACGAACAATAGTGTAATTCAGGAAGGAAAGTCTTAAGTTATGAGAGTGTTTGGCTTTTGCCAGCAGAGGGCGCTGCACACACGCTCATAGACTACGGTCTCAGCATCGGGCAGGCGACATGGTTTTATGACATGGTCTTAAACCAAAGGCAGGACACAGTTACAACACTGCAGGCAAAGGCTGATTTATTCAACTTTAATTACATCATAAGTGTGCAGGAATGGGCAACTAGTGAAAGTGACCTCCGGCACATGTTTACACTAAACACCCGGCACACCTGGACCAAGTCTGCGCAGCACATAACTCAACGCAGACACTTTTACGGTGAGGAATTCCAACAAGCTAATTGTTTCTAACCGCAACGCTGTCTGGCATCCAACCGTGTCCACCTGCGATACTGACCGCTGACCGACTCAAACACGGCTAACATTCAATCTAACAAAATGATTTTACGCAAAGTAAAATCCAAACACGTTGATGATAACTCTCACTTTGCTGGGAAACAAATCTGTGACTTTATTTTAGAGCCGTGCAGTCCAGGAAAGCGTCGAGTTTGAATCAAAAGGCCCACAGACAGCTCGGGGAGGAGGACAGCTTCCAGTTGGACCCGCTTGAGGTTTTTCTCCCTCAAGCGTCACCAGCTGGCACCGGTGTTACACGGGCTCCATCCAACAAGGGGGGGGGGGGGGGGGGGGGGGTAACTGGTACATGACGGACTCCGGTTGGTGGCACTGATTGAGTGAAAGATTTGCTTTTCCAATGCAAGCACCCGCTTCCAGTTCAGAAACTCTTTGAACAAAGTCTCCGATCTCAATTGAATCCGATTGTCCTCTTTTTCCGTAGCGAGTGGGCAGATTAATGGTGCATGCCAGGAAGCCTTTACCAGAAGTAATCATTGGGACGTCTCCTTGATTCCTCTCAGGAAAAAACCCAGGAGGATAAACTGGAGATGACCACAGGCTCATGTGCTTCATCGTCAGAGTTCAAGAGTAGAGACGTCCACGTCCTCTCCTGCTGTGAACCAATCTCATGCATATACCTGATGGACATGAATGCTTTCTGGATTACTTCAGGAAGTCAGAGTGAAGCCGCATAGTATCTGCGGATGCCTTCACACTAATGCAAACCAAGCCTTTGTTATAAGTATCTGGCTCCTGAATGTAGATCGTCATGCTCACCAACAGCAGAGGAATTACAGATACAATCACAACTGATCTATGAGACTCCAGAGGAATGCAATGAAGTAAAGAAAAACAAAAAGGGAGGGGGGAGAGAGGAAACCAGCGCGCCACTGATGGCGAGGTGCGGCTGTGAATGAGCTCGTCCTTGTTGTAGACGTGGTCTACCAGAGCAGTTTCTCAAATCACCATCATCCCAGCCTCCTATGCCCGACTTTTATAGCAGTAACATGCTGGTTACGGCCTTAAACAGGGCTCTTCTAAAATCATCAAGGCTCCA
This sequence comes from Liparis tanakae, assembly GCA_036178185.1. Taxonomy (NCBI): domain Eukaryota; kingdom Metazoa; phylum Chordata; class Actinopteri; order Perciformes; family Liparidae; genus Liparis; species Liparis tanakae. The sequence goes on along the minus strand of CM070094.1, from coordinate 22,297,620 downwards.
TTGTTAACCACACACGGCTGGTCGTAGAGCTACAATACAACACACCTGGTCTGCTGCAACACTTGCATGCAAAAAACTAACTTAAAAGGAGAAGCACACAGGTGGCCGAGCAAAGCCCATTGTGTTTTCTTGGGTGGGGGCGTGTTTCACAGATGGGAGAGACCACCAGAGGAAAGCTGCCAATTCTTCCCGTTTCCTCCAGCTGGCAATAGGTAAGCTGTGCCGGTGTTGAACTGCATAGATAACACCATGTCCAACCCAAAGTCTGCCACTGTGACTCCATGCATCGTGACATTCACACATCACCGTTATGGGCTCAGAAGAACTCAATCAGCTTCTTCATATAAGCAATAGGATCTATTATACAGACTTTTTTTGCCTTCTTTTTTTTACTGTGGATGGGGTTAAGATGGAAAAGGGTGAGGTCACCTGTAATTTCAGTGATACAATTAGGATTTCCCAACATTTGAAACCAAATCCAGTGCCAGTATTGGGTTGTTGGCCAATGTTGCCAGGCCACCGTTAAACTCAGTCCTGGGCAAGAGTTGTTTAGTTAATAAAACCATCGAGTTTTCTTTTCCAGAATTTAACTTTGCTTATTGAGAGAGAAATGCTTCAATGAGGCTTTAATGTTGACATCTCAACGGTCTGCAGAGCGTGTACAGCAAGACATCTGCAGAGAAGATGGCAGACGACTGGTGGAAGGTCGTGTTGAAGGCTGCAGTTTATTTAATTTTCCATCTATCCATTTTGTGTAACTGCTTTTTTTCCTGGAAGGGGCAGGGGAGCTGGAACCTATCCCAGCATGCATTGGGAGAGAAGCAGAGTATGCCACGGATGTATGAAGAGAACAAGATGCAGTGTTTATTCCGATGAATGTTGCCCAGTGGCCCCTGAAGTGCAAATGGCTCGGCTCTGAGGCTCAATCCCCTGAGGGGAGAGAATAACTCTTCATTCAGCCATTAGGGCATTTTACCAACTTTAAAGAACCAATGATTTAAATAAATGCTTTTAAATTATACAAAACTATTAGGGATACAGGAAATAAAACACGTTTTTACAACCAAGTTCTTGTAAATGTTCTGTTGCTCTAAAAATCGTTTGTGGATGACTCAGCCTGAATATCATGATATGATTGAAGTAAATGATTGATACAGTGTGACTGGCTTATGATCAGGAAAATGGCAGTTAAACTGTCAAAAGGACAAGTCAATCCCTCCATCGCAGGAACACGCATGTGGCTCACTGGACACTTCAAGACACAAACAAACAAACAAAGAGGAAATGGTGAAGCGCAGTGAGGGCAGCTGTTTCATATCAAGGCCCATGGGAGACATAGCGGACAGTGCCAGTGGATGAGCCTTTAGTCTGGCTCCAAGCAAGCCCCTCATCATCATCATGATGATGATCGGCATTACCACCCTGCAGCTTCAATGCAGGGTGGTAATGATGCTGCCTTCAGAAAGTGGCAGAACTGCTCATTCACCGTCTCCACCACAGACATGGCTGCTGCACTACGGCGAGGCGGGGAAGGGGGGGGGGTAATAATCAGAGAGCTGTACAGCGTTTCCTATCCAGCCGTGTGCATCGGTGGAGGTCCCGAGCAAAGACCTGAGGCTGGCTGCAACCTACTCGTTACCCACCGTCACTGATGGACCCGGCCTTGTAATTATGCCTGAGCGATGGAGCGTCGCCGGGTTCACGTTCTGTAACGAATAAGAACACGATTGTTCTATATCAAAAATCATTAACATGCCTCAGCTTGCTTTAATTGGCTCACATCACCCTGCAGCCGCTTTACGTAAAGCGTGACGCTAAACGAGATGACCGCAAGACAAGCGGACGTAACGCAGACATCCGACTTGTGACTCCTGCACGTCGAGCTAATCACTTGCTGTCCTGACTCCTGATTGGTGGAACAAGCTCCCCACTGACATCAGGACCGCAGAGAGTCTCTACATCTTCCCCCGGAGACCAAAAACACATATTTTCCGACTAGATCTGGATTAAAACACAGATTAGCACTTCAGTGGCTCTTAAATATCTCTTATTATGGAACTTTTGTAGTTCAACTATGTTGAGGAAATGTTACTTTCTGTATTCTTGTTGTTCTTAGTTTATACTCGTGGTTGAAGCACTTATTGTAAGTCACTTTGGATAAAAGCGTCTGCTAAATGACATGTGATGTAATGTAATGACATGTCATGTGATGTAATACAGCTCCTATATAGAGGCTGCCTCAAGCTACTTTACAAATGTGTTCAAGAACAACATTTAATATACGTAGGAGAGGATCTAGTTTTCCAACCTTTGGGCATGCTTAGCTTAACTTTGTTTTCAAAATCGGGACGTAATACACTCTTCATATACAGTACCCTGTCCATACAGCACAGTCGAGCTAAATCCTCCGTAAGGCTTTATACAAATACATCATTGGCCCTGGCTCACAGTGCAGCATTCAATAACATGGAATAAAATGACAGATCTCTGTGATGCCAGTGCTAATACCTCCCCCCCTCTCAATTTGTTCGCCATGGCCACACACCATCCGACAGCTGCAGATGTAAACCACATGTACAAGATCAGAGGCCAAATAAGCAGCGGAGAGACGAAGACAACAGGATGACTGACGATACAGTTATTCCCTCTGAAGACTAAATGAAAACACACATTGAAGAGCTTACAAGGGGAAGTTAGAGGGAATATTTGGAGAAAACAATCAGGTCAAAGTCTTCCTGAACCGTAACGCCGCGATTCCTCCAGGTCAGAACACGATAAATATGAACCTAATTGAGTGTGTGTGAATTTTAAATGGCACCGAGATTTCTGAGAGAAGCCGAAGTCCTCAGGTGTGATCATAGTGGAGGTGGTCAGAGGGAGACGCTCTCATGGACACACAGCCACCAAACGCCAAAGACATGATGATAAATGAAGAGTCTGAGGATTTATTTATCCACAAAGGCTACAAGCAACACATTTTTCATCCCCATTAAATTCTCCTCATCAAGCTCATTAGACATCTGCAATTCATTAGCGCTGCACTGAATGCGCCGTGTTTCGCGGTACTTATAATGTACAGTCACCGGGATGAGACTTCTCAGTTACTTTTGAATGTTTTAACAGGTCACCGGTGGAAATCCCTCCATAAAAAGTGATTGCGCTCCAACGGTTAATGAGCCTCACAACATCACAACTGCAGTAATTAGACAGAAACCACCTGGTGCGTCTCACTCTGCTTTCAGAGGTACAGTAATTATACTTGGTAACAATACTGTGACTTACAATGCAATAAGATACTAATATACTCGTATTTCACTGTTCATTTACTAATTTTTAATTCATTTTAATTATTTTTTTGTATTATTTTTTATTTGATTTAGTTTAAGTTTTGTTTTGCCTCAATTAAGAGGCTGTTGGTTGAAAAAGAAAAAAGCTAAATGTATCACATTTGCACTCTTTGTGTACTTTATATATATATATATATATATATAAATAAATAATATACTCATACTTCCACGGGAATTGCTGTGAATGGCTAACGCATAAATCTAGAATGTCAGCCATACATGCATTTATCAAGTCTGAGTGTTTTAGCTTAACTATAATTTATGACCAACTGAAGCAGCGTTAGAAACCATCACACTACCGTAAGTGTTGTCCTGTACACAAAGGGGACATACACTATGCCGACATGTCTGCTTTTGCTGGCGTGAACACAACAGGCAGTTATACATATCGTTTCCTTGACAACATCTGGAATGTTGACACACTGTTCGACGACCTTCGTAAACAGCGCCAACTAGTAAAAAAAGCCCATCTCTCCTGGCCAACGTTTCCCCATAAAACTTGCAGGGCTTAGTGTCTCCATGAGGGAAACCGGGGGCCTGAAAAAAGCTCAGGGACTCAGAAGGGCCCCAGTTTGCTTTTCCACTCCAGGGGGAAGAACACGGCGAGCTGATCCGTCAGCGGGGTCGAGGAGCGGCGTGCCGCCCGGGCGCCGGCCACAATGGAGCCCCAGCTTAACGCTACCAGTCCGTGTGAAAAGGCCTCACGCTGTCCGCTCACAGAGCGCCCTGTGCAGAGAGGAGGAAGACGAAAACGTCGCTGGACTGTGACCGCTCCCCCGACACCGGCTTGGCACGGCGTCGGCTTGGCACGGCGTCGGGCTGCCAAAGCAAACAGCCCAACTCCCGTCAGCCCCGACGTACGACATCAGGCCAAGAACTCATCGTCAAGGAGGCGATATGCACGTCTGTATTTAGGGATGGAGGAGGAGCCACTAAACAGGTGAGGTGCATTCATCTCCAGTCTCAAATCCTGAAGATAAAGACTTTCTAATGAATGAAATCCTAAACAAACAGTGGTGCATTATAAAGTTTTACATTTTGAGTCTATTAAAAAAAAAACATAAACTCAGTTCTATCCCTCCATGCCAAGTCTCCATCGCTGCTCCAGAAGGGACGACCGCAGCTTTGCACTCCGGTCCACCACAGCCTCCAGAATAGAGCAGGACCGTGCCAGCGGCCGGCCTGCAGGCTGCAAGGAGACTAGTGGACAGGCTATTGTGAGGGAGGGAGGATGTGTGGAAGGATGCTTACCCTGCCCTCTGTGGATAAAGAGATTGGTGACGCATGTCACACAGCCAAGGCCACAGCGCCCAGTTTAGCTTAAAGAGGAACGGTTCGGTCCAAACGGGTGTCACCCTGCAGGAGCTGGCCGTCCTACACGAGGAGGGATATTTATAAAGAAACCACGCTCTGCCAGCACAGGATCAGGCGGCCCACGGAGGAACCCTCAAGAACCTCAGAGTGCAGCAACTGCAAAGCCAGACATGGAGCCTGGTCCTAGCGGCCCGGTGACGGGTCACGTCTGGTTTTGGCTGCTCATCGCAACAGAAATCTCATTGTGGTCGTTCCATGATGATACAAGCAGACGCTCTGAATCCAACGGTGGCCAAACAGTTCAGATACGATCTCACGCCGGCTCGCAGGAATCGAGGATCGAGATATTAAAAAAGGTGCATGCACACGACCCCATCATGGCGTGAGAATACAGAACCACTAACTAATCATATGGATCAATTACACTTCATGAATCAATTGAAGTGGAGTAAGATGGGCACTAAGCAGGATGAACGCTTCCTGCAGGAAGGACCCACAGCTTTTGATTAAAGGTCACTTTCCTTACTCAACAACCTCCAGAGCTCTTCAATATGTTCTGTATGGATTTCCTGAAAAACATGAATTCAAGTGTCCGATTGTCTGTTGTTACGGGAAACGTTCATACAGACACTCGCCCCGAGAGGAAATGGTGTTACAGTCAAGTTTTAAAAGAAAGGTGATGAAAAATACAAACATTGGACCACAAACAATAATCTACTTTATCCAGTCCACATACACAGGGATGTAAAATATGGAGACTTTCTTCCATGAAGCGTCAAGTGCTTTTGCATACAGAGAGACATGAAGTGCAGTAATCATTTTTAAAACGCACAAATCAAATCTTATCAGCAACACAATAAGTAGACTCTTTGGACTCCACGATGAGGCCCAAAGTACGCTGCTGTGTTTGAGGACAATATTCCGAGGGCTCAAGTCCGGTTTGGGAATGCCGTCAGGGTTTGCCGGTGTCCAGCCCGCTCAGCCCCGTCTCTCCCAGCTCCCCGTCACACAACGACGGGCCTTGTGCCGCCAGGGAAAGAGCAGCACCCGTTCACCACAGCTTCTGCCATCACAGCCACCATTGTGCACAGGCTTTTTTTCCCAGGATATCCAACACCCTGGAAAACGGTGGATCCTGTTGCGCATCCCACTCTCCTCACCCGGGGAGCCAAAACAAGGGTGGAAAAGCTTTTTGGAGCGGCCGATCACCCGATACAGCGGCACTCTACACCTCTCAGGCAGCACAGAGGCCCTTGTCACGGAGGCTCCAGGTCTCAGCGCTCACTGGGCTGCCGTGCTCCTGGCACCGCGGGCTCACGGCGGGCCTCGGTCCCGGACATTTCCCCAACGAGAAGCTCTGAAAGAACTCCACTCACTAATCACAGAGCTGCGGCGGGAGGCTCGTCGCCACTTTAAAGCCAGGGCAGACATCCCGTGGAGGATGGGGTCAGCCAAAACCCCAAATATCTCATCCACTAGGCCGGATGATGGTAAACATTGAGGCCGTCAGGCAGAGATGGCAGAGTGAGCAAATCCAAGTCGGCTTTAAAAAAGACCAAAACAAGTCGGAAAGGGTCGAGCAAAGCAGCGATTAAACGTCTCAGATTATATTCAAAACATGTAGTTTGATATTAATTCACCCGTACTGAAGGAACAGCTAATGAGGCCAAGTTGATATTGGAGAAGCGGGCGATGGAAGGAATGCAACGTCTCCCTGAGGATATGGATTCCAGCATCAGGAAAAAGAAGAAAAATGTAAAAGAAGGAATGAGAGAGCAGGAGACTCCAGAAACACCGAAACCACGCGCGGCTATGCCCAACGGCCGGCGGCGACCGGCGGGCGTTCATCCTCAAGGACGCGGACGGAGCCGCAACACGGCTCCTAGTGTCTCGTTTCGTCAGTCAATACAAACAGAACGAGAACGGGCACTCGGTAGAGAGCATACCTTCACATATCACAAGATTGGGCATTGAATTATGAACATGTGGGCATTAGATGCATGACAATTGGATAGAAATTTACGAGCCATGGTAAAAATGGTAAAAAGAAGATTTTGACCTTTTCATGACCTTGACCCGATCGATCCGAAAATCTAATCAAATGGTCCCCGGATAATAACCAATCATCCCACTAAATTTCATGCGATTCAGTTTAATACTTTTTTACTTATGCGAATAACACGCACGCATACAAATACACGGCGATCAAAACATTACCTTCCGCATTTTCAATGCGAAGGCAAAAAATATTATACGACCGTTACAGTAAAGCTATTTTACTTCCAGACAACATCATCTCCAGTCTACCATCTGCGTGGCTGTCAGCCGTCCGTCTGAACATCACATATCGTGTTCGTCGAGTCAGACGCCCTGCACGCCCTGAACAACTTGGAAGCAGACGCCGTGCTTTGTGGCTGCGCAGTCACTTCACATTAGTTATTAGGACTGACTGCTGGGCATTTTTCTAAAGACTATAATGCATAGTTGTCATGCCTGACAGAAGTGTTTTAGTTTGATAAACAAAAAAGTAATTACGGCACTCTCGAAAGCTCCAATTGAACCGCAATTAAATCTGGCTAGACCGGTTCATCTTTCCCCCGGTGAGAAGGAGATCAACACTCCTCACGGGGCGTCTGAATCCCGTTTGACATGTCAACATTCAGAATCCCAAATTCCGTTTCAAAACCAACCTCCTCAGCGAGCGGCCTCTCCCGAGGAACGATTTAATGCTTTAAAAGATCAAACCTCTGCATATTTATCTAACTTTATCTATCGTCCAGTGGTTTAAAAATTGCTGAAATTCCTCGCGCCGTCACAAAAGGTTGTGCGTGTTTTTTCCTGCTCGGTCGTCTCACACGTCCTCGCAGTGGGAGCCACGCTGGAGACCGAGGATGTGAGCATAGCTGGAATAGCTGGAGAGGAACTTTCCCACAACATTTTCTCCCTTTAACTTACTGAAGTATTTCCAGACGCAGAGTCCTCTTCTTGGCTTTGTAGTCGGAACGGTAAACAAGCACAGCGTCGTGTCGTTGCCGTCTCGTGATAACACACGTCGGGATTTTACCACAGCTCATATTTCACCGCTCGTGATCCATTTACACAACTAGAGGTTTGGGCCATTGTTTTGACGGAAAGTATTATTATGTTTCCCTGAATGAAACGGGTCCAGATGTGCGTTCATCTTAATGTCAGATCATTTCAAAGACAGACCGTTGGAGTTTATACACTCCCTGCTATAAAAATGTCAAACCTTCCGTTTCTGGCATTCACCGTCATACAGTACACTCGAGCTTACAGATCTTTTGTTGGGCACCAGAGAGCAACAATTCAAGAGGAAAGGCGAAGAAGTCAGACGTGTTGTTCTTGCCGTGGAAATAAATACAGATCTACAGACGAGAGAACAACGCCTGCTGTCCCTAAAGGAGCTGCAGCCCCAAACCACAGCTACAGACGTATGGAGGATTTGGGGATAGTTAACGTTCATCTCAAATGTGCATGTATTAGTTCAGTATACTGTACTCTTCCAAGACCCATATGATGCAAAGAAAATCCTCATGTTAAATTACTGGGCATCCCCTCTAGTATGTCCCTTGGAATAATTTGTTAACTTTTAGTCTTTGTTGTGAAATCCCACCAAAAGGAGACGTACTAGCAATATATCAGATCTGCATGATTATTTTTTTTGCAGATTGAGAAGAGAGAACAGTTGTAGATGTGTTGGATTAGAAAGTAATCTATAAACGGTGTACAACAACAAATATGATTTTTTGAACTATGAAACCTCATGTAAGAACACGTTTTTTAAAGGCGATAATTAAAATGAATCTGAAGACACAGACGGCTGGAAAAGTGCTTTGAACCCCACTTTGACCATCACTGATTTAAGTATGAGGTAACATATTTTGACAGCAGTGTTGGTAGGAAGAGAGGAACACAACAAACATCTTTTGATTCTGGTTAGAGGACAACGTCGTGTCACGCTCACCAAGAACCGCTTGCTTTAGCGGCTGGACGGTTAATGACGAAACAACCAAGCTGAAAACTTCCAAAGCAGCAGCACTTTCAAGAGGAATGAAAAGAGGATTTGTCTGGTTGAAGGAAACGGGAACCGACCTGTGACAGCGGTCTGGACAGCCCAGGGCTCTGGCTCTTCTCCTCTGGAGACCACGGGCGCAGCTGGACACTGCAACAGACAGATAAGCGTACATGTGTGTTTTCGGGGTCGGTGATAAATTAAATGACATAAATCCCTCTGGGATGCTTTCCAGTTGTTGATGTGGTACTGAAGGTATCCCTTTAACCCTCTGAACCCAACAACTCTGTTTTTTTTATTACACCATTTATCAGACAGAATTCTGTAATAACAGAAATGATTACCCGTTTTGTCAAATGTCAACAAGCAGGACAATGTTGGATTAATTTTTACTTTAATTAAGTAATGTACAACCATGGTAGGTCCTCCATGGGGATCTGTACAAACGCCTTGGATGTGACAGAATACTTTATTTCGAAGGAAATAAAGCACTTTATTTTGAAGAAGGAAATGAAGCACGATTCCAAAGATGACTGCTGTATTAAAATAATAGATTGATGTACTGCTAAAATATACTCGTATTGTGCGGTCATCTTAATGGTATATAATGGAACATTGATAACACTTTACATTCCATTTGTATTAAATACACGATGGAGATCACGCAGTCTGGGCAGGAGGCTTCATCAACCCAGATGAGTAAGGGTGTCCATCTTTAACTGACCTACTAAACTGGTCCAGGATGAACTCTCGTGACCACGCAGCGAGAGCGGCGCACTGAACGTTCCACATTCTGCCTTTTGTCAACGTGAATGCAAAGGGTGGAATGTGATATCCTGTGCATAACCTTTGTTACTGCGGTACAATCCCATGGTTCCACTTTGTTATGCCCAAACCTATTGACTCGGGGCCTGTTGTGGAGTCGAGAGAACTTGTCGCAACCCTTTGTCCGCATGCAAGCCTATTGAAGTAGTGAAAGGACGGGTTTATGAGAAGAGACTCACCTGTCCATCTGAAATGTCAAACTTAAAATACCTAAGGACTTCATCCTAGACCGTGTTCGAGCTGAAAGGCCGACTGTCTCGCATGTAATTTACAAGTAACCAGATCACATGCGAGTCGCCAGACAGTGTAATCCTTTGCTTTTGTTACTACATTTGTAAGTAGGGTAACAATGCAGGAGTGAACAAGCTGGCTGAGGGTTCAGTATCTGTCCAACAACAAAGAGCTCCTCGTATGTAAAGTCTGAACTTTGTGGTCCAGAGTGAAAAGGAGGAGATAAACTAGTTTCTGAGGCAGATAACGCCCGAGTCAAGCTAGTCATAAGTAAATATGCATTTCAGTCAATTAGTTAGACTAATTTCGATCAGAAATGCATTTAAACCTTAAATTGTTTCTGCACACTTCCACAACAGCAGATCGAGTAAGTTACCCCTTGTTAGTGGGCGGTGTCATCCTCTCACTCTTCCTATCTGGGGTAGAAAAGGGATCTGGAGAATAAGGTCCGGGGGACAACGACGCAGGGCTGGAAATGGTGTACTCTTTGTAGTTCTGATTCTCATCTCTACTCACCATCACTGCCTCCTACAAGACATCACAGGAACGTTGTTATTACAGTATCACTTGAAAGTACCTTGATCTTTACCGATGCATTTTTGTCAAACTAACAAACGGCCCACGTGAGAGACGCATAATAGAAAGCTCTACAGACGACGTATCCGGTATCACTTTGCATTGTAGCGTTGGGAGTCATATGGTCTCAATCCAGAAGCAGATAGGTAATAAACAGTTGCGTCACACATGCATTAGTAGAAATCAAACAGCATTCCCTGTGTAGTCAAAACAAGACATCATCCACATAAAACAGGCCCCGAGCCAGGCTGGAGAAGAGAGATGGAGCATGCTGCTCTGAGCGTCAACTCGCCAGTCGATGTTCAGTAATCAAGACAAACTGTCGACAGATTGAAGCTGCAACTCTGACCTGGAAGCGCCCGGTGAGCTGCTCAGGGGTGCTGATGCCGTTTGTCTGTCCAGGATTGGGAGGTTCAGGTCTGGAAAGGCAGAAAGGAAAAGCACAGAGATCAAATGACTGAACACTGATAATATCCAACTACACAAAGATGCAGTCTCTGGAGCATGGAGGATACGGTCTGATCTCATCGCTGCTGAACTAGAAAAGAAAAAGACAATCGAGTCAGCAGCAAGGAAGTTTGTGTTAAATAAATCAGCAAGGCATTTAAAACTTGTTCAAGGGACATTCTGGACAAGATGGTACAGATACAAGGAGGAAATATATTCAAGAACCTGCAAAAAAAAGTAATGACGAAATGAAGAAACTTTTAATGTCTGAAGTTACAAACAAAAAAAAAAAATATTTGACATCCCTTTTGCTAATGTACCAGCATCCATCAGCATGTTTCCATGGATCTTAGAGACTGCTGCAGGAGAGGAATACTGCAGATTCTGTCCCTCTTTCTAAAATAGTATCCCAATGGATCTCATCTTTCCAACCCTTTTCCGGCTTTACTTTCTTAAATAGAACACATATTCTGTAAGCAACTCTATCACTGAATTTGGAGGGGAAAATCGGGCTACAAGTGCCAACTCAAACACACAGTGCCCCCCTGGCTGCGTGGCCAGAGGCTGACAGGCTTTTGGTTGAGCCCGGGGTAATGAGGCTCACAGGAAGGCCTGGATGCCTGTGGTAAATCACCCAGAAACACACCTATCGCAGCCTGAGCTCCACATACTCAGTAGGAGAGATGAGAAGAAGACAAGAACCGATACAGCCGCCATAAGACAAGTCTTCCCGTAGCAGGAAAGGCCTGAAGAAAACTAATTGTTTAGAGTACTACGATCAGATCTACTGTTTATACGTCCAACAGAACAAATCATTTGCTTCCGTTGAAAATGTTCACTGTGACTTTATATCAAAGAGATGCCAAACTGACATACATCAGCACGTGAAACCCTTTGCGGATACGAGCTGTGGACAGCTGTCATCAAGCAGACCTGCAGTTAAATCGCCCGAGGCAGACTCAAACATGTGCATGGTAAGACTACCTCTCCACTACGAGAACTACAATAATAGAAAGGGTCATATTGACCAGAGTTCAACAGGATTCATATCCACAAGGAGCAAAAGTTGAAGAATTTGTGTCAGGCTGTGGTAAGTATTTAGGACGAGGCGAGCCGCTACGTGGGTGTACTTTAATACTTAACTTCCTCGTGCTCAGAGGAGTTAATGTTACCAAAGCAACACCTACATTAGTTTTTGACAGTTTCTGATTTTAAAATAAGTAAACACTGAACGGCACTTATGAGTTAGTGTTTTGAATCGTTGATGAAATGAGATAATAATGCTAGCTGCAAGGTGCACACACGTGCACACACACACACGTGCACACACACACACACACACACACACACACACACACACACACACACACACACACACACACACACACACACACACACACACACACACACACACACACACACACACACACACACACACACACACACACACACACACACACACACACACACACACACACACACACACACACACACACACACACACAGCTTCTCAGTATCAAAGAGGAACCAGTATCGCCATGTGGTAAAACGACACCCACAAGGCGGAGACGGCCACCTCCATTAGATGAGCAACAAGATCTCAACTGCTCCGGTCAACATGACATCATCAGCCGGGGCGGCGACGGACAATGAAGTCCAGACAAACAGCCGTAAACAAAGCCAGACTACAGCTTTCTGGGTCAATGACAAGACAGTGATGCTGTAGCTGCTTTGTTATGTAAAAATAACCCCAGTTAGCTAAATGCAGGCTGACCATGCCGTGGGATGCGTCGACAATAAACCAGTGCCTCTGTCTCCAGCAGATAATCTGTGTTAAAACAAGAGCCTGTGAGGTACTGAAGCGCCTTGATGCTGAGGACCGCTGACAGTCAGCAGAGCGGGTCAAAGACGTCAGGACTACACAGTGGCATTGTCCTGCAGGCAAGAAGCAACAGTGTTATTTCTGGCTTGGTGGGAGACGTTAGGTCAGCAGGGAAACATGCACTCGCATGGACATCCAGGGAGGAAGTTATGTGAAAGTACACGTGCGTGAGAGTGTGGCTACATGTTTGTGTCTGCAGAGTCTTTTCAGAGCAACAGTGACAATAAATGAGAATTCAGGGAGGACATTTAATCAAAATGCCAGCCAACAGCAATCCTGGCTGAAAGGAAAACCTGTTAAGTAGCCAACTCCCCATCATCCAAACAAGGTCTTGGCAAATCTCAAAACAGGGTTTATTAGGAGGGAAGGGAACACGGTGGGTCTTGTACATGCTGGCATTTCCCCTGATTACAATCACTAGTTTTTGTTTGTACAGTGCCCGCATGATGTTAAAAACAATGTAAATAAAGATGGAAGCTGAGGCAACTGTGGTCTTAGCACAAACAGACAATTATGGATACCCATATGGGGAATGATGCTGCAGAAGGTTACATGGGAATGTATGCATTGCATGTCTGTAAATTCAACACACACAACCTAAAACCAGCAAGAAAGTATATCTCATTGCAGCTTACCTCTCCACTGCAAGCTGCAGCCGAGTCTTTGAGTTCTTGATCTTGTTCTGGGCCTCCACGTTCAGCATGTCTGCCGTGTTCTCCCCGTTGATCTCCAAGATAACGTCACCGGGTTGCAGATCGGCCTGCTCTGCCTTGCTGCCCCCGTTGACCTTTTGAACAGAAGAATGAGCCCCAGTTAGGTCCGACTGGCCCCAGGCGCTGCTCTGAACATCACCCTTTATGGATGCCATCCTTCGTGCAAGTACAGACAGATCTGGATATTTGGGCTGTGTGAGAAATCTTTCAGTGAATGACATTAAGCATTGACAAATGATTAGATGAGAAAAGGTGTTGATATTGCCCCACAGGTTTCTAATGAACCAAAAATGCAACCGCCTCTACAACTCCTAACCTTCACAGCGTTTCACACACATGCATCGAGGAAGTGCCGGTCCCCACCGGACAGATTCATGACACCCTCGGGGAGAAGTTATTAGTGTGACACGACTTGATGGTTTGACTGGGCCTGACCTTTGCAGCCAGCCTCAGCGCATGTCAAAGCCAATGCTAGACCGCCCCATCAGAGGGAATTCCACACTAATGGGCTGAAACATAACATTGCAGTCACCGCTTTCAGCTTTGTTCCCGTCTCCAGCACACACATGCAGGATTACTAAAGCAAAGAGTCCAAATGAGGAGGCTAATGCTGCTCGATACTAAACTTCAGTGCAAGTATGACATTCTCAACAAACGGTGCTCGCGTCACGATTAAACACAGAGGCAATAAAGCAAAGAATGCAAATCAAAACAAAGAGGAGCCGCTCAGAGGATGAACGACCCCGTCTTACATCTACAGAGGAAAATATAGATGCAAAAAGAGTGCCAGTCAACAGGCCGTTTGTCAGTTTAGCCAAGTGAGAAGGCAGAGGGGCAACGTCTGTGGGCCCACAGTAGTGCGGGCCTTTTATGATCAGGACACGCCTGGTTTCACATAAACTAGGAGCAGCCGGGGTTCTTTACTAGGGACCGAGGCAAGCTATCTTTCAGGCCAACAGGAATAAAAGAGGGCATCCATGTGGTCTCTGTGCCAAATGCAAACCACTTAAGATGGCCAACTCTGTGGTTGCTGAACTGCTAGGGGGAGGGAGGGAGGGAGGGGTAACACGATCAGATTTATGATCAAATGTTTTCTTCGTGAATAAGATTTCAAGAGGGGGCAAACTATAAATGCTTTTGAAGCCGAGGTCCGAGTGAAGTACTGGTACCCCGCCGTGCTTCAGCAATACTTCTGTTATGGTGCGAGGAGCTACTGGGGAAGTCTCACTGGTAAAAACGGGTGATGTCAGACCTGATTTGGGCAGACCTGGGCGTCTCTGGCATGCAGAAGTTCCCGATGGCGTTTACTGTGCATCGGCTGTTTACAGCGCCGAGGTTTCCACTTCTTCGATTCCATCTCCTCCGTGAATGGGAACTTACTGACGCGCGTGGTAATGCACGAGAGCCAGCAAAGAAACACAAACCCTCAGACTGCAGGGATCAGGAACCCATCACCCCCCCCCCCCCCCACCTCAACTTCCACTGTAACTGTAATCAGTGGTTTCCTTCTTATGTAATCTACTTCTATTCTATTCTAACTGGTTCAGTAGTCAAGGAAATAGGTACGGCGCAACCCGCAGACACAAACAAAGACAAGGAAAGAGACGTAGCGAGGAGGAAGTCGACTTGGCATGCCGTGCCATGCCATTGCAGGCTGCAGGAGGATATGATTTAATAGGCGTGATGAGGGGCGGGGCGGCTATGGGTCAGTGGGTAGCAGGCCCGTCTTTCAATCACGGGGTTGGAGGTTCGATCCCCGCCCTAGTCGTTGTGTCCTTGAGCAAGACACTTAACCTCGAGTTGCTCCCAGTAGCTGCGTCTACGGTGTATGAATGTAACAGGATTGTAAGTCGCTTTGGATAAAAGCGTCAGCTAAATGACATGTATTATGTATTATGAGGTTCAGCGACCAGAAGGCGTTTGACGAGTACCTTTGATACGGTTATGGCCTTCTTGAAGTCCCTTCCTCCACATATCCTGAAGCCCCAGGGTGAAGGACCGATAATGTTCACCGTCAGCGCCATCGAGAGATCAGGTCAGCACACGCGCGTCAAAACCCTGAAAGAAAAGAGGGACACAGTGAGCATAAGAGTGAGAGTGTGTGAACCATGTGGGACGTTAATATGAGCACGTCGACATGCGTTTCTGCTAGCCGGACTTAATACTAGATCAACAGGTGAACATCTGCATGCTGCCTTTCATCTCCGGCAACAGTTCACTTCCACAGGCCAGTTCAAATCCCTAAATCGGGTTAATATTTTGCAATCGACACTCGGCAATGTTGATTATTTTAATCCAACACAAAGCTACATAGCAGAATGAAAAGAGTCAAGGGAAAGCACCCCGAGATGTAGCGCTTCAAAATGACTGGCGAGGATTGAGCTTTCAAAATATGAAATAAGCCAAATCATAATTGTGATGCCACCGTCTGTGGCATATACAGTTCCAGCAGCTCTGTAACAGTTCATCTTTGGAGACGTACAACAATAATTTACACGAGTAAATAAATGCGAGGTGCTACAAGGATCATTGGCTATCGGGCTTGTTGCTCGACCAACGGCTCAAAACACCCGAATGCGTCGGCGCTTTACTGCCAACAAGCTGCTCTAAGTCAACTCTCTTCCTCATTAGTGTGACAGGAATACGATAACAGGGGTCACAGCAAGATAAGATACGGGCCAAAACATGATGGGAATATTGGCAATAAATACATTTCAATAAACCTATAAAAGTTCATTATCTGTCTCTGGTTTTGATCCAAGTTTCCAAAACTCAATTAACATTTACAATATCTTCTACAATGTAGTTGGGCCCGAGCAGGAGGAGAATGCGCCTCAAGACATATAGTTATGCCGATGATGCCGTTTCCAAATTGGGATAACCTGCGATTTAATTGCCAGTTTGCTCAGACTGCCACAGCTGAAGACACGAGAGCTCTGTGGCGTTCGGTGATGACGGGACGCACCTACAGGTCCGTAAACAACCCCCCCCCCCCCCCCCCCCCGTCTGGAACAGCATTTATTTGAGCCGCATGGTGTTATAGTAATATATAGGTGCACATGTAGACAATGACATAAGCTATTTTAAGTATAGATTATTCCACACTCTTTTAAAAAAAAAAAAAAAAAAAAAAAAAAAAAAAGGTCTACACCCAAACATTTTTAAATCATCTGTTGCTCAACTCAAACGAGGAATCAACTTCAGAAAGTAAACGCAGGACTGACACGTTGCTTTCTACAGACACACAATGCAACGCTGGATTTGTTTTCATGGTCATCAACACAACAACACTGTAATTCTGACCTTTGGGCCTTATATTTATCATCTCCAGTGATTACCATTATTTTAAAGTTCAGAGAACAGCGTGCGCACATTGAACTGAATAGATAGTGTCAAATTATTACAGTCGTACCATGTTTCTGTAACTCTGAATACATACTGTAACCATATCAGTTAATATTTAATGATCTCAATACAAAGTTCAGGTTGACCCAAGACGCCGCTTACCAGAGAAAATATATTGAGCCCAACGTTTAATTGTTAATAATCTAACTCGATGTCTATAAAAGTAAAAGTGATACATCTGTCAATGATTAAGAGAGTTCAAAAAGTAAAAGTGGATATAAAACAGCAGCCACATAACTCCCCTAAATCTCACTGGTCCGTTTCCTCGGCTACACATTCCACAAGTGTTTGGGACCCGCAGCAAGCCATTAACAGTCTGGGCCAATTAGCATTAAACCAACGCTCGCCATCATTAGGGTCTTTTAATTGCGATGGCCGCCAGAAGTAAGTGGAGTTGTAATAATGACAGGGAGCAGCCGCTCCAACGTTTCCCAGCCGCTGGGGGTGTCTGCAGCCACTCCTCTGGAGCAGCCGTTATGGACACGGCCCCCTGCCGAGGCCCCGCGGAAATGTTGACCGTCGGCGTCATAAAAGCGGAGCGGTGGGGAGCGTCAAAGTGAAAGGATGGTGAACATGCATGTGGCAAAGGGGACAAACGGCGGAGAAGACAAACAACAATCTGTGGTGGTGGTGGTGGTGAGGGTAAGTGGCACACGGGCTGCGCTTAATGGGGATCTGATGAGGTTTTAAGGCTGCAATGCTGCTCACATAAAACAAAGTGCTGAACATGAAAACTCACCATCACACAAAAGTACTGTTGGGCAGCTGAAAGGTGAATTATGTTCTGGCAGCATCTCGCTGCCTCTGCTGGCGGCACAATGCGGCACACGGAAGGATTCTAGTCATGAGCTCCTTTCTATTGTTCGCAGGTCAGCATCAGCCACACGGCCGTGTCAGCGGGAGGAGGATAGAAACTGGTACTACAAGGCGTGTGTAGAGAAATACTCCAACATCCGACCAACACAATGGACAGGTCCACAAC
This sequence comes from Liparis tanakae, assembly GCA_036178185.1. NCBI lineage: Eukaryota > Metazoa > Chordata > Actinopteri > Perciformes > Liparidae > Liparis > Liparis tanakae. The sequence goes on along the minus strand of CM070094.1, from coordinate 22,279,865 downwards.
GTGCGTTCCGACATACCAGCAAACGCGGTGACGAGTTTGAGAAGTATCCAAATCGTCTAGACAGTTTTATCCACTGGCTCAAGAACGCAGTTAGGAGTTTTAATTGGTTCATCTAGCTCAATGTAATGTAGTTGAATATAATAGTATTAATATTATAATATAAGATTGTATATTCAGTTTGGGTTTACAGTGTTTTAGGTTTTTTTTAGGTTGAAATGCACTTATTGTAAGTCGCTTTGGATAAAAGCGTCTGCTAAATGACATGTAATGTAATGTTTTAAGGAGGTGTCGGAGGTGTTTTTCATTTTGAAGGGTTTAGAAGGCCGGGGTGTTAAGATGTCTAGCAAGAGGTATTTTTTTGTCAACAGATATTTAGCTGGTCTAATCTTTGGTATATTTTCACCCCAGCTGATAAATATTGAGGATTCACTGCTTTTCTTGGTCTTGTGACTTAAACCTCATATCCAAACAGACATTTGGTCAGACAAAACAACTTAGGCTGTCCCCAATGTTGTGTCCACATATTATTTACGGTTATGATGTAATATACCTCCACAAATGTGTATTTACCGCATCTACCACTAAGTGTTTATGGCAGGTGAGCAGTGGACACGTCACCACTGAACTGGGGCAGAGGATCGCTCTGGTGCTGCTGGGTGATCACTGTGCTCCTTGTCATGATGCATACAAAGAACACTTTAGACTCGGTTTCCATAGGGGGCATGTTCGCCCTCTCCGGGGGAACTCTGAGCCAGCCATGTATGCTCTTTTTGTTAAAGGCCTTTTGGCACGGCCACGTCTCTGCATGGGAGATCGCCCCCACAGGCAAGAGAGATAGTGGAGGTATGAAGGGGAAGAGCGAGCCTCTCCGAACGTTGGATTCAAGGCTCATCGCTCCAACACGCAGAGCCCCAAGCTGTATTTGCAAGAAGCTTTCGACAATACACTTTGTAAATAACTGAAAAACACCACAGTATCGGATTACCCAATCGATTAGTGAAGATAAAACTAATTTCTAATGAGTTACATTCCTAATTTGATAAATAAAAATGAAACCGTTTACTAATCACTCTTTGTTAAGGATATTATCGTATCCATGGATTGTAGGTATTATTATTATTAGTCTGACTAGAAATGAGAAAAGACATAAGCCCAAGTGGTACTCGGCTGATTTATGTGCAATCTTTAATTTAGTGTTTACAAAACCTAGCATGGCTGTAACACGCAGTTAGGAGCAGTTTGAGCTGAATAAGCAAATCCTGCCGACAAGTCTTCAGCTCTACTGTAGTGCATTTTAACGACTCACACCTGAGATTCATTAGCGCTGATCAGCTTGTCACCACAACACAGTGATAGCAACCAGTGGCCGCGTGGACCAGCATTGAACAGTTTAAAGAAGGATGAATTTGATGGAAAGACTAAACATGCAGAGTGAAAGGGGCCAGACTCTAAATATGAGCGTCGCAGGAAACCGTTTCCATCCCCGTGTTGAGCCAATCCGAAGAATTAACACCTCGTTATTCAAAGGAATGCAACATTTGGAAAAACAAGTTGCTACCATATGTACTGTAGTGCAAGTCAAATATTCATCAACTGAAAAGGTATTAGATTGACTGTGAAGAACGCCGACTAAAGTAGTAATAAAATACTTGGAAGCCGAAGCTGACCACCGCATCTCGTTCTGACTGAGCGTTTCTCTTCTCCCTGAACTCTGGGCAGAAAGCCCCCGGATTGAATGAACGAGCACGGCGCCTCCAACATGCCGATGGGGAACGAGTGGCTGATGAACATACCAGACTGCGTCCGACTGGAGGCTCGGGCCGGGCTTTGATGCAACGGCACACGCTCTGAGGATCCGCTGTGGCCGAGGGGGAATATTCCCGGGATGACTCAGACTCGTCTACGCGCTCGCTGGTGGCCATGCGTCAAGTTAAACTTTCCACAGCGGTTGGATGTTGACTCTATTGCGTGTGTCACGCGCTACACTGACAGGTCGGCACCTACCTGGACACACGCACACACCTACTGACTTTAAAAAAGGAAAGGAATGCAATAGGGAGCCTCTCCCTGGACTCAGTGAAATAACATTCTGGGCATTCTCAAAAAGCACACCCATTTGGTCAGATCGCCGCAGTCGCTAGGGAGATGAGGAAATAATATCAAACAACAAATGATGTCTAATAGGGTGTTGGTTGTCAAGTGTCTGTACTGTCATATCTAGAATGTATTGATAAGACATGAGTCATCAAAGTAATTATAGACATCTTTTTTTGTGTGTGCTACTCCCTTTTCAGTTTTACGGGTGCACGCTCCCGGAGTTTCATGCGTCTATATGTTCTTAACAATTGTACACAATGGTATCGCAGGACAATGAAACTGGTGGTGCGCTTCGCTCGTCTCCTTCTGCCTCGTCATCACCTGGAGATCACGTTACTGCTGCTTGGCAATCAGAGCAGTTCACCACATCCTCTGCGTTCACAATTAGGCCCTCCTCACACCAACCGCCACTTTGTTCATTACTCGCAGGCTCTTAAAAAACAGTTTTGCAAAGGTGCATCTCAGAGCTTTCAGTTTGAGTTTCAGTTTAGCCCCCTAAAACATTTGTGTCGCACAAAGTTTGATGTAATGTGAAGTAATGAACAGTAAAATGTCCTGTGATGCCTCTGCTAAAACTGAAAAAACAGATTAAATGTTTAAAAAAAAGGGAAAAAAAGGAAATCCTTTCATCAGTCAGACTTAACATGATACCAACTTCCTGCATAACTTTGAACATGGTCATTGCCAAGGAAAGCTGGCTGTTATAGGCCTTGAACTAAAAAGGAAAACACAACATGTTCCTCGCTTCAGTTAAAACCTCCTAACCTCAAACTAACTCTTCTCCAGTTAGAAAGGTAACCAGTTTTCCCTGTTTTCTTGAAAAGCCACCGCTTTGCTCCATCCAAAATTACAGTGGGCTGTTTTTGGTGCCTGGATGGTTTTAGGCCCGTCGTATTAGAGTAACGGTACAGTTAACGTTCATATTAAAAAAAAAAAAAAAAAAAAAAAAAAAGGCACCAGGAAACTAAGTGAGAGGAGGGTGAAGGAGAGAATGCATTATAGAAGGTACACAAACAGCTTCGGTGGGGGTTTGGAAAAATGAGGTTCTATTGGGAATGTTCCGGAGTAAACGTGAACTCTGTGAAAAACCTCAAAGTGCTTTCCCACCTGCTCAACTCACAAGCAAGAAACATTTGTTTGTGAGCATTTGATTTAGAGAACAAGAGGAAGAGTCTAGACACTTTAAAAAGGACGGAGAGTACAGTCAACTATAACCAGAGTAGACCTGGCTAATTCAGTTCAAGGAGAGAGAAACAGCTGGATCATCAGAAACTAATTTGACACAAATACTGACTTTAAGAGCCGTCCAGCCCCTGCACAAATCACGGGGACTGCTTAGTGTGCAAAACAAATAACCTTCTGCTCTCCTGAACACAGATGCATCAACAGGGTGGAAGGTCTCCAACAGAATGAAACCCACACTGCGTGTGAACTCAAGTTTTCCCGTCAATTAGACTGACTTTTAATTCCACATATATCACTCATCGTTAGCCAAAAACAGCTCACATGTGCAGACGGTAACTGCGCATATTTGGCATCAATCATAATTTAGCGAGGCTTCACTGCATTCTCTGGCGCAACACTTTTTTTAAATGAACAGATAAGAGTCTCTCGGGTTTAATTACCTATTATAAAATCACAATAACTGCCAAAAAAGTTCATATCACATTAGATAACAGAAATTAATGCCTTGGAAAAAAAATAAGTGAGACAAGGACAATCCCTCTGCCCCAACAAATAAACGTGTAGCCCCCTTGAGTTCTAATCACTTGAGCTGCATCACAAACCAAATGCAGTGTTTTATTGAGGACCCAATAACGCCATGTTAACTTACCAAGGGGAGTGATTCCAGGTGTCCTCTTCTCCACCTGTTAGATATCGGCTCCTCGACGATACACTGATCACACACCCAGCAGGCGACACTGGTCCCAGTTCTACTCTGGCTGAAACAACACCCGCGTCCAAAATACGCGCAAAAAAACAGCAGAAAGCAGCGTTTTATTTAGCACTGATGAAGCGCTGCTAGTCCCTCGTCGCCGTCGCTCTGCCTGTGTCTCCTATGCGTTAAGGTGGTGGCACGTATATGAACACCACCTGTGGCTGCACGCGCAGTGGAATTAGTGGGACGAGCTCAGAGTGCCATGTGCTATTACCAAAATAAAAGGTTTGTCACAGGCAGCAACACGGGGCGTGTCGCATCAGAGAGGCGGTATGAGAGGAGGGTGCAGCGGTGATAATTGAGCCATTTATTCTATAAAAAGAAACTCTCGGGCCGCGTTTTGTGTCTGCGCGCGCCACCTGCTGACGGCGCGGCGCTCAGCAGCACGCGCTCCAACCAGCGTAACTGGAAAGTGACGTCACAGTGACGTGGGTCCATTAACTCGTGACGTCGGATAACTTGCTGTCCTTCTGGCGTGTTAATTACAGTTAACCAGCTGCACCTGGTGTCACAGGTTTATGTAGGTCGCTTATTAGATGATGAGACTTAATTACTCAACTCGAGTAAATAAATGTGGCAGGTGATTTCACTGAAGCGTAACACAGAATTACTACTGCTACTTCATTTTCCCTTTTAAAATCAATTCCCCTTGTTTGTGTTATTAAATGTATATCTCTCCTCAAGATAGTTTGTAATGTATATGTCCGTAATCTCATTATATTCTCAAATGTTTATCAGAGACAACGTAGTCCCACTTTAAATGAACATAATCATTTCACAATAAAATACATATATTAAATCAATGGAACAAGAAGGAGATTATTAATGAATCTCCTTTTTTCACACTTCTTAGATTTCATATATATGTCCAAGGTAAGTGTGGTTAACTCCCTGGTCTTTACGTAGAGAAGGACGATGCTGTCGTTCAATGTATTTTGATTTTATTGTGAAGCTGAGCTGACATTCTCTCAGTCGTTCCTGCTCATCAGCATCATATTTGCCTGACGTGTTGATGTATATATGACAAGCATTTTACCAAATGAACACAAGCTACTTTCAGGTATCACTCTGTAATGTTTAATGAAAAAAATTACGTACCATACATATGCAATACATTGTTTTATAATCAAATATATATTATACTTTCAATTTGATAAAAGGTTACAGTCTGTACAATCATGAATATTCATATAAAATTGCAAAACTTGTCAATGGTTGCACTGATACAAACTGATAACTGATTTTAGAAATACAGTCAACGGGATAATGTTAATCCTAACATTGTCTAAGCAGAAAGAAATGAGCTGGGATTGTTAAATGGATCATTTAAAAGTGAAAGGTCAGATTTGGCACATGTAGCTTTACTTAAAATACTTCCAAAGATCATTCAACCATTTGCTTTAGAGTCTCTTCTCTATTACTTTGAGAGTTATTCAATGCAGCTGATCTACAATTTACAACGGTTTGACATTCAATCTCAGAGCAAAGGAACTTCTCTTAGCACATTACATGAGAAGTTACTTTCATTCCACTTCATGGCTTGAGAGAGATCCACAAATAAGCCAAATATTCTTTAATGACTAACTTGCATATGAAAACAGTACAAACATTGATGACGTTTGCTCGTGAAAGGCTGTAAACTTCTCTTGGCATGTCCGAGCCCTCACTGAGCTTTACTTTGAGCACATACGTTCATGTGGTTTCCCCAAACTTGTCCATGGTACTTTCAGAGATCTGAAAGAAAATCTGAGTAAGATATTTGAAGGAAACAATCAATCGCAGTGCCTGAAACCTGTGCCATCCTATTTCACTCATTCTCAGCAGTGGTTTGTGACGGCGCAGTGGTGACAAGCTGAAGGCAGCGTCATACTTGTGCCAGGACCTCAGGAGGAACAGCACTGGTCACTGGGAAGGAATGCAAATGTCCTGCAGCTGCAAGTAGTTGTGGAACAAAAAAGTCCATTCTTTGCATCCGAAACAGTATCATCAGCATTCATTATTTCCTCTCAAATGGTGTGTGTGTGTGTGTGTGTGTGTGTGTGTGTGTGTGTGTGTGTGTGTGTGTGTGTGTGTGTGTGAAAACACTCTCCAAGACTCAGTGGCACACACACGCACACACACACGTGCACTCATGCAGGGAGGTGAGAAACCAGTCATTGTCCCTGCCTTCCCCTCTGTTCTGGTAAACAGAGTGAACATGCAGGTCTGACTAGGTTTGGGAGTGTGGTGGGTGTGATGGGACGAAGAAAGGATCGAGTGTCATAGAGGGATCTGTTGGAGAAAGCGAGGTGAGTGGTCGGTTAAGCCCTCGTGAGTCCAGGTGGATGTGGGCAAGCAGGAAGTGAGGAGATCAAAAAGGTGCCACGTAATTCCCTGGAAAAGTCCCAAAAGCACGAGTCCGTTCTGACGTACCTACAAAGATCAGAGCACACTGGTCACACAACAACAGACACACACGTGTGTGCATTTATTCTCTCCAATGTGTCATGATGTCCACTAGAGGGAGGACTTGTTTTGATATTGCACCAATATAGGCAAACTTTTAAATTTTCCGCTGCCATTTATTAAATCATTTCTTACACTGCATTTTAAATATTACTCTTATATTTATACATCTCTTATTCCATGCATTGCCCTTTTTCTGTTGGTGTTTTATGCAAAGCGTAGAATCGCCTTGATGCTGAAATATGCGAAATATAAAACGATATATGGAGCGATTGGTGAACCAGTGTCCTTCAATAACACCAGACATGGGATTATATTTTAGGATTTTGATGTTCCACCTCTCCAGCAGAGGCTTCAAAACTGTTCTGGTTCTGCTCCTCTTCAATGTGTCTCTTGTTTTCATATATTGAAGGAGTGGTTTATTTACTTTAATTTAGACATTAATCATTCCTTACCTACAAACCAGCCATCATCGCATTTCTCCATCACTCTCACAACGTCTCCTTCTCTGAGCTCCAACTCGTCAGAATTTTGTGGTTTGTAGTTGTAAACAGCTTTATATCTAAAATAGAGATCAATAAAAAAAAAAGTAAAAAGTAAAACACAAATGTTGTACGATACAAATTCACCAAAGCTGCCAAAATGTGGACGAATACAAATGTGTAGCCGTACGGTTGGCGTTGCACCACTGTCGAATCCGGGTTGTTTGGCACTTGTGTTTGTGGCAGGGAGTTACCGTGCGCATTAAATCGAGCAGCCTGGTTTGGCATCGCACTCTGGAACAAATAGAAACCTCACATCAGGACTTATGAAATGAATAATAATAAACAACAGTCCAATAAACACAAATAGTGACACCACATGCAGTGACTTTCTCGTGCCGTGCAGTGAAGCAGACCTGTGGGGGGTCAGTGTATCTGGGAGACGTGCTGGCCGTGGAAGCTCCTGCTCTGTGTGCGGAGGCCGATGGCTGAGCGGAAGGTGACGCGGCTCTAGCCACCGAGCCGTGGTCAGCCGAGTGCGTCCCGGTCCAGTGGCTGTTCTGGTTGCCGAGTGAAAGGTTTTTGCTGGGCCACCGATTGGCCGTGTCTTTGGCTACGGGCGACTGGGTGGGGGAGCGCGACTGTGAGACCGGGCTGCCGTACGGTACAGGGGAAGATGGCTTCAGTGGGGAGTGCTCAGGTTTGGGGCTGAGGGAAGTGGGGGTGAGAGGGGACAAGGGTGACCGCGGGCAGGGGGAGTGCAGCGGGCGCCCTGGACTCTGAGGCGCGGGGGAGCCTGGAGACAGAGGGCCCGGTGGGAAGTCATCGGTAGACAGTCTGGTGCGGGGCATCTTGTTGACCTGGACATAACTGGCCGGGAAGATGCCGCTGCGGGTGGTCCCAGAGATCCTGCCTTCTAACCACTTCTCGTCAACGCGCCTCGTTATATTGATCGTCTCACCCTGAAGAAAATAATAGAAATTAGAAAGTTGGATATTACACAGAGAATAGAGCGGGCACTCGGTAGAGCGCATACCTTCGCCGCAGCCATTTTTTGTGTACCTTTTCATGACCTTGACCTTTGACCCGATCAATCCCAAAATCTAATCAAATGGTCCCCGGATAATAAACAATCATCCCATCAAATGTCATGAGATTCGGTTTAATACCTTTTGAGTTATGCGAATAACACACATACAAATAAATAAATACACAGCGATCAAAACATTAGCTTCCGCATTCTCAGAATGCGACTATAATGAAATTAAAATACTTAAGTGTTTGTATATGTCCTATACAATTCTATCATGCCAGTAATATGCAAACCTTCTAACTGCAGCCCACTGCAACTGGAACACATGTGTACATGCTCTTACAGTTGTTGTGTAGATTAAAGAAATATGGACCCTCTTGATCATTAAACTTTAGCCAACCAGCTGCTGGTAGCTTCCCATTTAGCATACAGATATTGGGAGTAGTATCAATATTCCCATTTAACTGCTAATAAGATTTTTTTTTAAATCACTATATTAGAATACATGTGGGCCGATATAAAAGTGAAGAGAAAGCTCCTTGATCACTGTTCCAGCAGCACTGCAATACTCACTTTCCGAAAAGAAAGTTCCACAGGTAGGTCAGCGTTGAAATTAAACAGAGCCACGGCTTCCCCGTAGTCCAACACCTGCAGAGTGGGGGACTTAATGGGCGTCGGCTTCTCGGAAGGAAGCAGAATCTATAGAAGACGGTGGAAAGAATGTTAAGCGAGTAATCACAGGGTTTAGATAACCGGCACAAAGCAGCAGCTCAAACTCACCTCCACATAGGATGTGGGGAATATGCCGGCTCTTCCGTGATGCTCTCCTTCAAACCAGTTGGCGTCGACCTGCCTGTGGATGTAAACAATGTCGCCTTTCTGCAGCATGAGCTCCCTGAATAAAGGAATAAGACAAGATCATCCTGTATTAGTCCTGCAGTGGGGACATTTACAGGATTAAACAAGTGGTGTTAAGACTAAAACAGTAATACTAAAACAGTATGGATCTACAGTAAGATGATTATTTCAAATGTGCATCATGAAGAGAATTTATTCTCCAGATTTGACAAATCGGATGTTGGAGCTATAACATGGATGGAAATGGCTTTTCGATCATTTTATCTCTGTAACTCACTTGGGGGACTGAGCCTGGAAATTGAATTTGACTCGCGCCGCTTTCATCTGGAAAAACAAACATTAATGCAGCGTTTAGGTAAGATTTGAAGAGATGTACGAACAACTCAGAACTAAGTCAGATCACAAAAAATATTCACTTCTTAAACCCACGTCACAAAATGGATTTGAACATGTCAAGCCTTTAAGGAAACAAGAAAACCTGAGCAACATACCCTTTTCTCTTCTTTCTTGGTTGGGAGCTCCATGGTGTCATTTGCAGGGGAAAGACGTTCTACTGGAGAAGTGAAGTAACAGTGAGTGGAGGCTAAAACATGCAACTCTTTTGTTCAGCAAATGTTTGCTTTTGGATGTGTTGCTATGTAAAAGCAATCACGGCCCTAAAAGCTGCATGAATTCAAAACGGATCTTGGAAATGTTGAGGCGGGCTCTACTCGGGACTAATTTCCATGAAAAACAATAGGATTAAGCTAATCTTTAATCAGGTCTTCCGGGTTCCACTTCCTATTATGGTGGGCTTCCTCTCCACCCCCTACGGCAACTTCTAATTCTGTAGGGGAAAAAACTACAACAACTTTCCGTGTTCACATCAGCTTCATCTCAAATGTGAACTACTAGAGCACAAAGACAATAGTGGCAATGAAAGAGAACGATGGGACCTTCGATTAGATTACTGAAATCATTAAATATATGCTGCCTGATTAAATGAGTGGCTCGTACATTGAAGATGCTCGTGCATTGCGTTGAGTTCACAGAAGGGCAAAACACAATCAACTCAAGAACAGGATAATAATACATAATATAAACATCTTAGACTGAATGTGGCACAGCCAAAAGAGGAGAAAGTCCATGTTTACCATAAGTGGGAGCAGAGGTCAGGGATGAGCCACCAGGGTGACGGACAGGCGACCTCACTGCTGATGAACTGCTGAGAAAGTAAAAGAAAAGTAGATTGAAATGTTTATATTACTGTCACTGTGTCCTCCAAACAAGGGGGTGAGGAAGGGTCTGATGATGTCAAAGTACATGCAAATACAAACACACACTGAAACACACAGTTAAAATGTGCTAGAGGACTGTGTGTGTGTCTGCATGTGTGTGTTTGTGTGTTACTGTGTATGCAACGACTTCCCCACTTTCATAGTTGTATTCATCCTGTCTGCCTGCTTCATTAACTCTCCTGTCATTCCAGATCCTGTCGTCCTCACAGATTGTAAAGCACTCTGAGACAAATTTGTAATTTGTGAAACTGGGCTATACAAATAAACTGAATTGAATTGAATTGGTTATATCTCCTTCCCTTCACCTGGTCCTCACACCCTTCTCACCTGCCTCTGACCACCTCGTTAGTCCCTCATTCCCTTCACCTGGTCCTCGCACCCTTCTCACCTGCCTCTGACCACCTCGTTAGTCCCTCATTCCCTTCACCTGGTCCTCGCACACTTCTCACCTGCAGCCCATCCCCTCGTTAGCCTCTCACTATTTATCTACCTCACTTCCTCTTATCCTCTGCCAGATTGTCTTGTGGGTTGTTTGCCAAACTCTCCAGCGAATTCCCAAATATTCATTCTGATCTTCCCGTTACGACCCTGTTTGCCCGTCGACCCGACTTAACATTTTTGCCCGCCCCTTTTTGGATTTGTTGCCTGTTTGACGGATCACTCGGTTCTGACCCTGCCTGAATCACCAAGTAAAGATCCTCCTCCTGCATTCCTGTTTACGAGTCGTGCTTTCAGTGTGTGTGTGTGTGTGTGTGTGTGTGTGTGTGTCTGCTGTTTTTTACACTGTAAATAGAAAATCTAAATAATGAGGAATTTCGAAGGTCATGCAGACGATACCGTGTGACTCATGGTGTCATCTCGTTTCGAGTCTAGTTCCTTCTGGGTTAATAACTAATCCAAAACCAAAAGCTTGCTGCCTGGCCTCCTCTGAAGTCATTTGCATATTTTCAGACAGTGTTTTGTATGACAGTACTTGCAGCTGGACTCATATAAAACTTGCCAGATAACAGGAAACATCCCCCAAAAAATAGATTTCTTGCTGTGGTTTGTTTTAATATCACATCTCCTTAGCAACAGGCTCTTTTGTAGAAAGCCCCTCCCCCCACCAGAAAAGGTCAAACCATGAACTCGACTTAACAAACTACAGCGAGAATCCTGCAGGAGAGCGTTACGCACATGGAGAGATCGTGGAATGCTGCCTGCTGTTTGAAGCAACAAATATGTACTTCAACTTGTTAAACTTCAACAGCTTTCAAACAGGATCCAGCACATTGAGTCACCTGATCAACTAACACAACAGATACCCTGCAGAGTATTAACGGTCCCGCTGTCCAATCACAGCGCTGGCTTTCTTAAAACAGCAGGAAGCAATGGCCAGTTACTCCCACCTGATGAAGCAACGTCAGGGTGGATTAAGAGGCTTGTGCTCAGGGGGGGGGGGGGGGGGGGGGGGTCTGTTATGTGGGGATTGTGCCAGGCCTTTATGTTACCCTGTGCCTGGATTATACAATCCACATATTGAAAAGAAAACCACAGTATTATTTATTTTGTTAACATTAAAACTGCTTTCTTGACATGTATATCACTAAACTCCGGGGGCACTTGTTAGTGAACACACTGCATCACTGTAGGTCACATGGCCACAGCTTTGTGCAAAAATAACTAAAAGGCAAAAAACGCCAAGTACATAGTATTCCTCGTCCGCATTAAAAGCTCTGAATATATACTTTAAACAGTCTTATAGGTGTGTGTTAGAACGCATAGAGTTAAATCTATATTTGAGTGAAGTACATTACATAATACAACATATAGGTACAAGTTCTGATGTGGAAGAACACTTTTAGTGCTTTCTATTGGAGAACAAGTCCTCTCAGATGATACACACATTCCACATTGCTTCCTTAGGTAACTGACCTGTAGTATGGAGTCTCCGTCTTTGGAGCGATTACCGGATCCCCGCCTCTGGCCTCCTGAAAGCAGAGGGAACATTAAACACAGTTTGTTCGCTGCAGCCTTCTGTGTCTCACAGCTCAGAGGAAATCTCCCAACAACTCAGACAGAGTAGAGGTGCTGACCGCTCCCGAAGGAGCAAGAAATCCCCTGGGTCCTATCCTCCCCGGCTAAGGACAACACCACTCCTGACCGGTCTGAGCTGCCAGTGATTTCAGTCTAATCACAACCTATGAAGCAAACGTAATCACACGACAATCAGGAGCCAGCTCAAGAATCAAAGTCTTTTTTTCGGCATGGGTCACGTCCGAGTTGCTTGTGGATTTGCAAAGGGAAGTTATTTTCTTCACAGCATGATCAAAAGACATGATTGAGAGGATTTTTTTGCAAAAAAAATAAAAATTGGCAGACACATTTTCATTCGTGGGAGGCAATTTGCAGGCAGGCGATTAACATAGCAGATCAGTCCAAGAGCAAGGCAGGCAGGCGATTCCAGGGCTGTCCTCCGGGTCACAGAGGGGGGGACAACATGACGTGGCTAGCCAGCTAGCAAGCAGTGAGGGCCTCACTGAGACTCAGAGCCTCCATTGAGAGGGGGGGAGTGAAAGTGAGGGCGGGTGAGAGTTCTGCTAGGTTGGGGATGCTTTAGCAGAGAGAGACGGGAGGGGGGCTCAGTACCTCACCCCGGCCTCGACGCTGCTGCTTCTGGGAAAGACTCCTCTCCAGGCCCTGGATCTCCGAGTCCAGCTCAGCCTCAAAGCGACTCAGCTCAGTGACCAGACTGGCCTGAGGCCGAGCAACGGTGGAGTTGGAATGGCAAGATTAAAACACCGATACAGTGCACTAACACAACGTCGGAGCTACTGGTGTCCCTTTTTTAAATGATTTGAAAAGTCAAAAACCTCAGTAGAGTGAATTCAGAAATTAAGATTCTGTGAGAGCAGCTCACCTCAATTGATGGGGACTTCGCCGTGTCGGGTTGCTTCTTCGGAGATACATGAACCTACGGACAGAAAAAGAAAATGACAATATTGAAAATAAGTTTCCCCACCTAAACTTAAGCCACGCTGCCACCATGTCCCTTCTGTTTAGGAATTAAAATGGATTAGGAACCAACTGAACAGTTTGCCGCTCAAAGTTTTGAACCAAATCTGACAGCAATACCACCATTTCTATCGAGAGATATCTCTTTTTTCATCATGGTCATTTCTAATGCAGTGGATGGAGATTGTGAGCACAGATGAAGAAGAAATTAAAAGTAGCCAATTAAAAGTTAAACTCAAAAAAGTTTTTTTAAATGCCGGAAGGCAGGCTGGATTTCAAGATGTAAGGAAACACCCACATGTTCCTTTCATATTATAATAAACTTGATTTCCCGACGTGGCCGATACCACTTTCGCCCTCTCTTTACAAAGACTTAACACCGAGGGAGCAGCTGATTAAATCAAACATTACTTTAAAAGGATCTGCTGGCGAGAACCCCGGACCCTCGTCTCCAATCTGCTTTCTTTTTGTAAAAACCTTGGCTGGACGTGCCCCTGTGCACGCCAAGGCCTCCCCCTCAGCCGGGAGTCCTCCTCACTACACAACCACACACTGTGCTGTCACCGCGGAGCCGCACAAACACCTGATATGGTCCGCCAGACGCTTTTCTAAAACATCGTCCAGGGGATAGAGCGTAGGCCGAGGAAATGAAATAAGTCTCCGTGCTGTGAGCCCTTATACACCACAAGAGGTTAATGCCATAACTCGGATCACAAGACACCTCAGCTCCCGTGGGGGGGAGTGGAAACAAAGAGTCCTTTTCTTCACAGGCGCAGACACAAGGCACAAAATGCACCAGATCTGGGACATTGTTGCACGAGCCATTCAAAAAAGAAGGACAAAAAAAAGGACAACCTGGAGACTATAACTCAGCAGAGGTGTTTGAGTACAGTCGGCTGCACACTCCATTACAGCAGCTGGACAGTGCAGAATACACAAGGCAGTAAATAACAACCCCAGACTTAAATAAATAGGAGTGTCCCCAGCTGGTAAATCACAGACTCCCAGCACAATACCTGATAGAAACGTCAACATAGACAAAGTGTTTCTAGTCTGAATGAATGAATGAATGAATGAATGTTGGATCCTCAGAATAAGAGAAAAAGCCCATCTGGTGGAAAGCAGCTGGCAAACAGAAATCACCAAACACAAGTTACCTCGCGTGAGAAGACGACATGTGAGGATAATAGGCTTAATCCTGAAAGAAAAGGTGCCCATCCTCAAACCCATTCTTCATCGTCCATACTAAGAAATCTGTGCAAGACCACACACATCATTCCAGTGGATAAATCTAGAAGTTAAAAGAAGTTTGACATTATTCTTAAACCATGACCGAGGTGGTTACCTGGCTGTAGATTCCTGAGGTTCTGCTCTTCCCAGGCTCAAAGTCGAATATGCTCCTCGGTTCAGGGGGCTGCCTTCCCGGGTCTGAGACCTTATCTACATCCTCGCTCCTGAAACATAACACCCCGACACGCACACCACGGACAGCAGCTAAATCACCGCTTCATTGTCAGCGCCTGTAGCAACAAATCCAAACTTGTCTGTTCTGCACATTTCCCCTCCCCTGTTCTTGGCCTTTTCCATTGGTATTCACATAAGACGCCATCTGCCATGCTTATCTGCTGTGAGGAAGAACTTCATATTGGTTGGAATAGCTTCTGCTAGTACTTGAAAAGTAAAAAAGAAAACCTCAGGACACTGTTGAATCTCCTCTATTGCTCAACATTTAAAACAATGTGAATGTGCACATGGATTTATGTCATTTATTGTATCTTTAAAGCAGTTGTGATGCATGTATCTATTCTTTACGTATGTAATATTATTTTATCTGCGCTTGTAGTTAAAACCATATCTGGAAGTTTGCATATTTGATCTAATCTCCGAGAAGTAACTGTGAAAAGGAAGGCTAGTTCTTTCCATCTTTTACCAGTCTTTGTGCCAAGATATGCTCCCTGGCTGCCGGCCATAACTACATATTTAGGCATGTTTAGAGTACAGAGGAGAGAGTGTTAACACTCTTCTCGGCTGTGTCTTTGCGAGAAAGCGAGTAAGCGCGTTTCCTAAATGCCGTACTGTTCCTTTAAGGCCGACTGCCGCCTGTGTGCCACCCTGTGTCCAGTGACCCCGAAGCTGGGACATCAAACCAGTGTCAGCTCACCAGTCCGGTAGAGCTCCATGAGGCGTCAGTCGGAAGAGGTTCATGTCCGCCTCGTTACTTTCTTCCGTGTTGGCCGATAGCTGCAGGCCTGCGGGTCAGAGCAGATCCTCCTGAAGTCAGAACAGATTCTGCAGCAGGACAGAAACACAACGTGCACTTTGGTGGATTCACTTACGCTCGGCGGACCACCGCTCCGAATCCTCCAGATCAGATTCTGGAAAACGACGACAGAGAGACTTTTTTTTAGATCAACACTGGACAATATTAGTTTATATAGATAAATCAACCCAAATATATGTGTTATCTAATTCCCATGCTCTTGTACTCCTTTACAATATGGCTGGATGTGTCTTACAGTGAGTCAGTCTTATGAATATTTTAAATCCTTTACTAAAACATGTAAAATGTCCCAGTGTAAAGGTTCTCTGATAAAATTAAATCAAACACAACTCTCTTCCGCTTCACATCCTTCATTACAGAATTCAAAACTGCTCTTCAACCCACGTTGACTACAATAACTAAATCTTATTTGTCATAGATTTCAACTCATCGTGCGGCTCTGCTTTGTTGCCTGTTATGATGATATGATATGATATGATATATACCTTAATTCATAATTTTCTCTTTTTCATTTCATCTTTTTTTCATTTTCTTATGTGCATACTGTTGACTTTTATTACACATTATAGATGATATGGCATGAAAGGTGCCATCAAATAAAAATGTATCATTATTATTACTATTATTCTTGTTGATAATACTAATATTATTATCGAATGGCGGGGCGTTGTTAGGCTCAGTGTGCGCTCAGCGCACGGAGCCATGGTGGAGGCCTGATCGGCCTCACCGGGGGTTAATGATGACTTTGCGCCTTTATGAACAGCAGTAGGGACGAAGGAGAGCGGGCTGGAATCGGAGAGAGAGCGCGATGGAGACCGGATCTGCAGCAAATAAATAAGAGACAACAGTGTCTCTGTGCTGGGGGGTACCACCCGCGGCAACACGCACGTGTCACACCTGTATTTGCTCTACCGAAGCTCATCTGAAGTGCCTCAGTCAGTTCTTTGCTAACCGTGTAGCAGTACTGCTTTGACATCCAATATCGTTTAAGAACACAAATCACGTGCAGAGAGATGAAATATCCCTCTAAGACAAAACTAATTCAGAGCTTTCCACCAACACCACCTCGGCGTTGACATTAACCACACAAATAACATGGAATGTGCTTCTACTAAGCAACACGTACCGAATGAATAGCTAGATTTAGGAGGGGCTGAGGAAAGAAGGTGGATTATTGTCATAGTTAATAAGTAGAGATGACATCATAAGGCGCTTTCATCATGTCTTATTTAGCTCCTGCAATAATCTCTTTGCTGGATCGCCTATTTAGTACCTGACACTGGCAGAGAGGAATGTACTCTGGTATTGTGTTTGTGAGAGGAGGAGGAGGAGGAGGAGGAGGAGGAGGAGGAAGAAGAGGAGGAGGAGGAGGAGGAGGAGGAGGAGGAGGAGGAGGAGGAGGAGGAGGAGGAGGAGGAGGAGGAGGAGGAGTGTGCTTACCCTCTGGCTTCTTGTGAATCTGTCTGAACATGCTCTTGTACCAGTCTCTGGGCTTGTTCACACTCTGGTAAAGTAAAAGCAGAGGTTAGGGGTCAGAGGTTAAACACATCCGGTGAATTAGACTCAGACAAATTCCACACCGTTGGATTTAGCAGGAACTAAAACATGTTTTATATATATATATATATATATATATATATATATATAAAACATGTTTTTTTTCTTTTCTTTTTTTAAAATATATATATTTTTTTATTATTATTATTTTTGTTTTTTATTATATAAATGAATATTAATTAATGTTGTTTCATCAAACAGTAAATTCCGCGTCTTCGTCTTACTGATCTGGAGGCGATGGGCATCCCAGTTTCATCCACTGGACCGATTCCCGAGAACTTGATAAGCCTCTCCTCCCGGGTGGGAGTCCAGCTGCGTGTTGAAGTGGACGAGGCCTGGTCCCCGTTGGACAGGCCACCTGGGTTACAATCACAACCACACGATGTTGTAGTGAAGTGTACAGCATCCATCTGGTTTCAAACCCTCTCCCATCACAGGAAACCAAACCAACGTATCGGTCACCACTCTACACAACTGACAGGTCAGCTGCTTCGAGTTCAGCTTCCTTCAGTGGTCGCTCCTCAACTAATATTTCAGCTGCATTTATGTTCTCTTTGAACAACATTTTCACTCTTCCACTTCTTAACTGATATCACAATTCATCAGGCGTTACATTAAATACATATTTTAATTTAATTCAGTGGCATTTCAACATCTTTAAGTTTTATATTGAACATTCTGTACATTATCTACAACGTTAGAATAGCTCAACTTTTCAGCAGTGAACACACAAATGTGCCGGTTAATTTAGACGTGCATATATGTTTACTTCCTTATAACTTGAGATTTTCAGCAAGACTCTTGTGTTATGTGTACATTTAAAAAAAATTAAGAATAAATAAATAACCATACTATGCAGCTGTGAGGGGCCATAGTAAGATCCAAAGCTGAGGGTTGTTGGTCCACTTTCATTCACATCTGACAACTGAAAAAAAAAAGAATGATGTCAGTATATTAGTAATACAACCACGTAGTATCATGTAACTGACAAGTGCAACAGTGAGGCTGAACATATAGTCTGTGATGCATCGCTTCTCCACAGGGGGGAGCTATTGTTTACTGAATTACCCTCAACTCTATTGTTATTAACACAGCCTCCAGGAAATTACTGTGCATACCTTGTGCTCTCCAACTGGCAATCCTGCGGAGCGAAAAGGACTCACGGGAGGCGTGGGGAGTCCAGGGGAGATGACCACCTCGTGGGTCAGCTCCGGAGACCTTAGGATTTGCTGACCTGATGAAACTCCAGGCTCCCCGGAGAAGATAACCCGGGAGCCATTTGGATCGCCGACCACTTCCGCATATTGCTAAACAAAAAGGAAATGAGAAGTGTTGATGTACGGACAAGTGTGCACTCTGCCCCTCTCGTGTCCTCTCCTCTTTCACAGCGCTCTCCACGGGAGGCCGTGTGAACCTATTAGCGGCCCGATCTATCCTCCAGAGGATAACTGGCCTCAGTGGGGGAGCCAGGGATGAAAAAGGCCCCTAATTTATTTAAAGCAGGACCAGTGGGAAGTGGTGTTCCACCCACTTCATCATCTCTCGCCACAATTCCAGAAAGGCCTCATTCAGAGTGTAGAGTGGGGGCACTGGCACAGCAGAGAGGACCATTAGGAGCCCATTAACTCCCTATTCAGCGGGCCTTCCTATTCTCCGGCCGAGCGGGGCCACAGAGGTCGGGGAAGGGGCCGTCGATGTCAACTTCAAAGTCCAGCGGGGCTCGCGGTGGTCTCGCGGTCGCCATAGCGATCTGTTTTACGTCCCTCGTCCGCGATGGCTAGTCCAGCGCTTCTATTGGGACGTTTGAATCAGGTGCTTTGGGTTCTCCCTGAGAGGTTCCTGGGGGTCATGGGAACGCCCTGAAGGCGAGGACTGCTATCTGACCCAAAGGCGTGATGTGGGGACCCTCATCTGTCTCCTGGATTGTGTGGGTTTAATGTACTCATTTAAGACAACGGCATTTGTTAAGCTGTAAAATGCAATACTTTGCATAATTGCAAAAAGATGTCTTTACCTGCGACTGCATGTGATCTGTTATGGTCCTTGTGTGACAGATGTGAAAATCTTGTGTCCAGCATCAAAAGTACCTGCAAAGACATGAAACATGGAAATAGTTACATGATAGTACACTTCAATTTTCTAGAGGGATTGCAATAGTTTTATCCAAAATAATAAGCTATGTTTATGTTTTTGTTCTTGAACTCATTTCTACAGCAAACTACTTTTTTCAAATGTGCAGTCAGCTATAAATAACTTTATGTGTGTTGTAATGGTATCCCTTAAATTTGAGTTCTGATTCTTCCAACCGGCTCTTTTTTTAACCCTTTGAGTCATTCGTTGTGTCATAAATCATCAACTCTTCCATTATCCCCTCACACCAGTATTTCAAAGAGGGAAAGTTAGCGTCACCCACTTTTCTTTTTTTACTAAAGGAAAGGCGCACTGTAAAATGAATGTGACTCACAGGCCTGCTTCCCTCTTCCCGGTCATACAATACCATAATAATCTGAATTTAAGGGGTTGGCTGATGGAGAACGTCAGCTACTGAAAGTGGAGACCGGCTTCCAATCAATTGCACCTCAGAAAACAGATTAGGCCGAGCTGTTTCAACATCAAAGCCTGGGGGGGGGGGATGAGAGGAAAGCCATTTCCGCTCCTGTGTGCGGCGGCAGGCACCTCTCATCTCCAGTGGCTAAATGGCCCATAATAACATTGTAGGCATAGAAACCACAGCCATGTGCAGCCCTGGCCCGCTGCAGAACAACGCTGCTTGGTGAAGTCTTTGTGCACTTGGACTTGTGAGAACTTATCTTCTCTTGTCTTATCTCGGGGGAAAGACAACACAGACCGTCAACAAACACTACGGTTAATATATGGCCACTTGTTCCTGTTCTGACGCAAGGGAAAGTAAAGACCGAGTGTGGGCCGGGCTACTTACTGGATGACAGCTGCCCAGCATAATTTGCACAAACAATTGTTCCATGTGGCATTTGCAGTTAAACAATATAGTATATAATCCTGGTGGTCAATTCCAAGAAAAATAGACACACTCCGTCTCTGTGTACTGGATGAGGACGCATAGCACAGAGCGCGCACACTGAGAGAATCAAGGCTTCAGTTTCCAGACGATGTCATCATCTCCTAATAAACTGCCTTACATAACGGGGGAAAACGGCAACTGGAAGATTGTGTCTCCAACGCCATTAAGATGACGTATCAACCTCAGCCAGACGATTATCCGTCCAGCAACACTGCAAACAAGCTACATTTACAAGTGATGGCTGGAGTAATCTCATTTACAATGTGTTTGACATGCTGGTTGCCATGCACGTTAACGGCTCCACCACACAAATTAGATGAGTAATGCGTTGGTATTTTGAATGAGTGCTGTTTCCAACACATTTCTTTTATACAGAAATCTAGAAGAGCAAAGTTGCCTTTTTCCATACCCATGCATTTTATAAGTGTCGCTGCTAATTCAAAGCTATAAACAGATATGTTAATAAAATGCA
The DNA here is from genome assembly GCA_036178185.1 of Liparis tanakae. Taxonomy (NCBI): domain Eukaryota; kingdom Metazoa; phylum Chordata; class Actinopteri; order Perciformes; family Liparidae; genus Liparis; species Liparis tanakae. The sequence continues at coordinate 22,259,390 of CM070094.1, read as the reverse complement.
GAATTGAATAGCGTGCACTGCCATACAGCTGGGGGACTCACAAGAGGCAAGTTAAGAATAAAAAAAGCTCAAAAACTAGAACGGGCACTCGGTAGAGAGCATATCTTCGCATATCACAAGATTGAGCATTGAATTATGAACATTTTGGCATTATTTGATTGCCAATTGGATATAAATTGACCGCACTATATAGTAAAAAGAAGATGATGACCTTGACCTTGAACCTGATCGATCCCAAAATCAAATCAAATGGTCCCCGGATAATAAACAATCATCCCACCAAATTGCATGTGATTCGGTTTAATATTTTTTGACTTATGCGAATAACACGCACGCATACAAATACACGGCGATCAAAACATAACCTTCCGCATTTTCAATGCGAAGGTAATAAAGTAGCAGAGACAGAATTATTCTAACGTTTATTCTCGCTCCAAAAGGATCATACATTTCACATGACTCAACTCACTAGCATCTCTTCGGCAGTTTTGTTGTTCTTATCAAATATAAATGTGCCTAAATATTCGTTAGTCAGAGTATGTAAGTAAATATTATTTAGATTGCTAAAAAGTTCCAATTCCATCAGAGGCCCAGCAGGCGGAGAAGCCCGGCGTTCTCCCCGTCACATCCTGATGAGTAAGCTCATGTCATAACAACGTCTCTGTGTTTCATTTCTCCGGGGAGTTGAATCAAACAGGGAAATACTCCGACGCTGCATGCGTCGCGTCTAGAGCACCAAAAACAATCCGACCTAATAAGGAAAAATCTTCGTTGATATCCAGCAAATCCCCGTCCCCTCAGGCCGGCTCTCCCAACGCATTCTTATATAATTACTGAGACTCAACAACGGAGACAGCTACAAGTTTTAACATAGAAACAGTTTTTTCAAACTGTTGGTGTGCGACTGTGATGTCATCTTTCTGAGACGTGTACACTGCGTGGCTCTCGGGTTAGTTGAACCCCTGCTAAGTGAGAGGTTCATTATCACCACGGGATCCATTCTGGGATGGAAGGAAAAACTGAGCCATAAAAGGTCCATGTGCCTCTCAGCTGGGAATGAGATGATGTCCTGCATTTTATAATTACGGCTTGAGTGTTGGATTTGATTTACATTTAGTCGGATACAGGGCAGCTGAGGACATACACAAAGAAAATCTGGGGATTTTAGTATCCCCCGAGAAACTCTTTAAGCCGCACAGAGCCAGATGTTAGACTCTTGAAACATGAAGTCTCACAGCTTCACAACATAATCAAATCAGCATTTGTGTTGCAATATATAACAAAAATTAAATTAAATAAAAGGTTACATTCTTGAGGCGTTGTTCTTCCTTTATTTGTACCCGTACGGAGTAGATGAGGAACCCGACTATTCTGTGAAGTTGCTGAGCCAAAGCAGAGCCACTCAGCAGCTCCGAGGTCAGTGACCCCTACCACACCCCTGAGTCCTGTGAATCACGATGGGAGGGTTCCACAGCCGGGAATAGCAACACACCAGTATTGCAATGGAGACACTATTGCAGAAAAGAAATTGGCAAATGTTAAGAATTTGTGAGAAAAAAACTAACGCTTTCCCTCCACAGTTATCGTTCAGTGTCACGGCGACGGATGACAAGTGAACCTGCTGTGAGGTCAGCATTCCTCAACAACCATCAGTCATCAGAAGTCTGTCTTCTAATGTTTTCTTTCCTCAATCAAAGAATGCAAGCGGGTCTTTCTGAGAAGACGCTGACCTCCGACGACCTCCGACGACCTCCTCCTCGAAGTACACCGCGTCTTGCGTCGTTCTCACATGAGAACAAGAACCGTCAAGGTGGCAACACCTCGTGAGTAACCGTCACCGCGCTGACCTGTGAACTCCTGCAATCTGTTGGCGCGCCGTCAGGAAAGTAATGATTTGCGGTCGGAGGGTCAAATCACGTTCTCCATAAATCTGCGGCGACGGGGGAGAATGTGTCAGTGATGAGCGGAGACAATGACCGAATGTCCTGAGAGTTAAATAAAACTAATTAAACTGTCACTCCTGAACCGATGGCCATTCAGGAGCAGCGGTGTTGTGCTCCGCTTCTGTGTGCAGGGTTCTGAGGAGCAATGCAGAGTTAATCATTGACTCCATGAGGTGGGAAACTGCTGCACATCAGCGGATCGGAGTACCACTCACATGAAGGACGCCGGCACAAATACAAGCTCAATATTTGCTGAAGGCGGTCATTTTGTTTGGGTGAGCTCTGAGCTGCGTTAAACACGACCTTAACCCTCCTGTTACCTTCACGTTTACTGACATGTTTTACCCTTTTTGACCACGGCAATTAAAACCTCCAGAAAATTAATATTGTTTCCCAAGTTTAAGTGTGAGGTACTTTATATATTACTGTCTATATATATTTTATTTTATTTCGTATTTTATATTTCACTTTGTATACTTTATGCATAGTCACTTTCTTTCTTTCTTATATTTATATTTTATTGTGTTTAGTTTATTGGTGCTCCTGTGTCAACAAATTTCCTCTTGGGGATTAATAAAGCATATTTCTATTCTATTTCTATTCTATTCTTCTACCTAAATAAGCCCTTTAAATAAATAAATAAACAAACTGATATTCCTTATATGTTTTACACAGTAAAAAAACAGCCTGGGGTCAAATTGAGTTGTGTACAGGACATTGAAAACATATCATCATGTGAATTTTATGTTTTCCCCGTTATCCCAAATAAATTAAGAAAAGTCATGAAATAGGAAGCAAAAAAAATAATGTTAATCATTCTTTTAGAGACGTTACACATTAAATGGGGTCAAATTGCCCCCAAAGGTAATAGGAGGGTTAAGCGCTCTGCTCGTACAATCTTCAAGTGTTATTTCCTCGATATTTACTGACCACAACGCGACAGACGGAGGAGTAAAGTCTGACCGCCGGTTTGCACAAACACAAAGTCACCGCAGCCGCAACCTGTTGCATCACAGGGTCGTAAACCTGAAGAAATCCTACCTTCCCAAGCGGTGAGGAGGTAATCACGAGCACATTTGTCGAATAAATAAAGTGGGCATTTACTTGTAAACACGTGCAGTGAGTCACTCTGCAGTGATGCGAGGTGCTAGAGGTCCTCTGAGGTCGATCACGCAACAACGCTGCCCTTCTGCGACGGAGCAGATGTGCGGCCCCTACAAGGCCCTGGAGCCGCGGCTTTATGATTTGCAGTTATTGGGGGATGCAGACATTTATCAGTCGGGAAGTATTCCACCTCCTTGTATGGTGCTCCTGCAGTCAGCGCAACAGGAGGAGTCAGGATGTGTGCTTCTTGTCAATGGAGAGGCGATGCGTTCCCAGGAGGAGCTGCGAAGCAATAAATAACAAACCCCTCTCCCAGAAGCGCCCGACACCGAGCTGAAGTTTATCAGATTTGTCCTTACAACAAACACACGTTGTATCATGCAAGGTAAGTCCATATTTGGTGGGATTTTGTTCAAGCGAGAGCGTAATACAATGTGTCAGACAAAGCATGAGAAAATACACACTTGAGTACTGAGAAATCTGATAAATCCTCATGCCTGTCATCTGGCATCTTCAAAGCTGAGTGCAGCCTGTGGATATGAGGCTCCGGAATATCACAAAGGGAATCACAGTGAGCTAATCCCCCCTGAGTGAGGGGAGCCACCAGAGATGACTGGAGGCTCCCTCTTTCAGGCCGTTACCCCTGAAGTCCACAGCAGGATGGGAGAGAAAATGATGTCCCTGAACTCTCTGGAGCTCTGGCTGCAGAGCGCCGAGGGATGGCATGTCGTCTCTCCCTCTGGGCTCCGGCTGTAACTCACAGCTGCTTGCGGCCTCCCGCTTGCCAAAGAGCTCAGTCACTTAACTCCCACAAGTCTCAACATCAGAACTACACACATCACACATGGGTCGACATGTTTTCAGGCGCAGATCTGCAGCGCTAATCCCGCGGAGCAGTCAGACAGGTTACTCGACCTTTAAAACTCACAAGTTGCTACTGTCTCAACGTTACGGATCGCTTCCCGTGATTTCAATGTGTGCCTTGATGAAGAAGAGGGTGCTCACCTTCAATCCGCAGCTCTTACTGTCCGACCGTGAGCCACGCTGCAGACCCTCCCTGGTGGTTCTCTCTCTCACTAATGAGACTAACCAGGACACACAAGCTCTCTCTCCCTCTCTCTCTCTCTCTCTCTCTCTCTCTCTGCCTGGTTCCGTGGAGGACTTCCCGGTTGACAGGCGTCGCCATAGCAACCCACTCTGGCCCCTGTTCCAAAGCCACCCTGTGGGCTCTGGGCTTGTCAGTCTGGGGGTCACCTCCTCCAGTGAAGCGGCCCTATTGTTGTGACGAGGTGATATTTCACCGCGCAGGGTTAACCAAAGGGGACCGCAAACAGTTCATCACCTCCATCGCCCAGACACTGCCCAGTGACTCCACAACACCCCCTCACAATCCTCCCTCTGCTATTGTGTGTGTGTGTGTGCGTGTGTGTAGGTGTGTGTGTGTGTGTGTGTGTTTATGTGTGTGTGGGTGCAAAGGCCAGATCTCCGGCATGAAGGAAGAATAGGAGCTCTTGTTCCAGGAGCTCTGGAAGTGTATCACTCATTACTCTGCACACCATAGTCCACCACCACCGACAGCACAATCCTATTGACTCTCTCTCTCTCTCTCTCTCTCTCTCTTTCTCTCTCTCTCTTCAAATTTGGTGACGTTGTATCTGCACACACACAGATACAACGTCCAGCAGGACGGTTGTGTAAATCACGGCGTAAGAAAACAGGGGAGCTGTTGCTCCTGCACACAATAGTTGCCCAAATAAGACCAGGAAATCCAGTTTGCCTGCAGCTCTTGCCAATGAACAGTAACAGAGCAACACCTGAGACCCGTAGTGTGCTGACGGGCTTGCTTTGGCGCTGAGTCTGCAGCCGGTGGACTTGTGGAGTCGTGAGAGATCCAATCACCTGCCGCCAACACAATCAGCTTACAGCTCATATGCACTTTGGGTTACAGCAATAAACTGAACAGGACAAGGATGATGTCTTTCTGTGTGTGGGCCATTTCCAACTTGAAATTGAAGGCCTCTGTTCTTTTTTAATAATTCATTAGTCCGGCCTGGTAGGATGAAACTCAGGGCGCATATCCCTTTACACTGTCCTATCGAACAGGGTTGATTTTGCCAGATTGTTGAGGGGCGAGCTGGGCGAGGTGGAGGCTGCAGGTGGAGGTTCCCCCTCATAATCTGTGTCCGGATCGTCACCCCGCTGCGAACCCATCTGAGACTCTGTAACTACATGAGGTAATCACGCAAGAGGCGATTGAGCCTTGGCCTGGGACCTGACACCTCTCCCCACACGAAATGCTCGTTCACTTTTGGCTCTGTCTCTAAACGAACGAGGCCTCACAAACGCCAGCTCCCTTTTTGGAATAACAGAGAAACAACGGGAGCTTTACCTGAGTCCCTCCGCATGGCTTCCAGCAGACCGTTACTGGGCCAGCATGCTACGAGCGAAGCTTATTCAAAAAGCCCAATAGACAAAGATTCCAGCGAGTAAATAAACCATCACTTCAATCTGTTACGTAATCAAAAACGACGTCACTTAATCTGAAGAAACCAGAGACAGCAGGTCAGGAAGAGAGTTCTCGTCATAGAAGATAACACTGCAGTGAAAGGGGTGAATCTCCAGGTAAACAAGCATCAACACAACGACGAGGTCGGGACATCGTTCATATAAGTTGTGCTCTGACGTAGCGCTTGCTGAATGTGTCTAGGAACATGTTTTATTTGAGTGGTAAACATTATTTTGAGCCGTGACCCTGGGGTCACAGTGCTGGTTGACGAAGACAAAGAAATGGGAGAGGTTTGATGAAAAACAAATGCATTCAGTTCATTTCTAACAGGGAAATATTCACACACTAGAATGGTTCTGACCAAAACAACAACTAAACCCCAGAAGGAGGCCGCTGTCGGACCGCCGTCTGATGATCTTCTGGACCACAGACGGTAAAAGGCTGGTCTGCTGTAGTCAAGTCCTCCTCATATCCGCCCTGTTCCATATAAATGCTAAACTGTTGCTCAACAACTGAGAAAAGAATATAAATAAATCGTGTCACAACATTTACAGAGCAAAGCAGAACAGGCCTGACTTGTTTGTCTCAGCGGTTTATATCGATAACGGCATGATGCTCAAATCTGTCAAAAGTCAATACCACCTAAACTACCAAGTTATCACATGACAGAAGCTACAAAAAACTCCTTTTCTCTCGACTTGTGAATATTCCCTCCCATAACGTACTAACCCTCGAGAAGCGTCAGTAAGTTGTACAGTACTTACAGGCAGGCTGTAGCAGTGAGCTCTCCTCAGTGCAGCGTGAGAGAGGAAGTGAGTGAGAAAGGAGGAGGGAATCACTGCTGCTCTACTCTCTCTCTCTCTTTCTCTCACTCTCTCCCTCCCTTTTTTCTCCACTCTTCCTCCGGCCAACAGGGTGTCTTTTATCTTTGGTGAATGATTCAGCGTGGGTCTGAATGTTTGACTGAGCGTCTGTAGGCGTGGGTATGTGTGTGTGTGCGTGTGTATGTGTGTGTGCCTGTGTGTGTGTGTGTGTGTGTGTGTGTGTGTGTGTGTGTGTGTGTGTGTGTGTGTGTGTGTCTGTGTGTGAGCGTGCACTTTAAAGCTCATCAGGGAGAAGCCACTCAGTAATAGTTTCCATCCACAGCTGGAAATAATAGAGATTCCCATACAGGCACAGGCGCAGTGGGACCGCCCTCCAGTGTTTTACATGCAAGGGAAGAGGAGGCCATTTCCATCGCCATCTCAATAAACAGGCCCGGGTGACACACACACATTACAATAACATGGTCTATTCATTGAATTGGACCTTTGGATGATTTAGATGAGGTGTTTTTTGTGTGTTTCATGTGAGATCGAGGCGGTTCTACTTAATCTTTGTCAAAAGTCAAAGTCAAAATAGCTTTATTGTCAATTTCTTCACGTTAAGACATACAAAGGACGTTTCCCACTCTCCCACCATTTGCATTCAAGAAAGAGTATTTAGAAGTGGATTTATCAGCACAAATGCATACACACATATGCAAAGGCCAACACACACACACACACACACACGGTTGAGGGCCTTAGTAGAGTCTCAGTGTTTCCATGTTCTGTTCCAGCCCTACTCACCCAGTATGAGGAAAGCCTTGCAGCAAAGCCAAGAGAAGTAGTGCTACCGCGCTCCTTGTAAAGTCCACGGTGTCGTCAGAAGATCAGTTGCATGTAGCGAGAGTGTAAAGCGTCTGCTAAGCTCCCGAGAGGTTTATCTTTCTGTTACCACTCCCATTTTCCCTTGTCCTGAGATATTGGTCTGCAGACGTCTGCTGGATTCCTGAATGCAGAAGCAAGAGTCTCAGTTTTGCTATCCAAGATAAATATTTAACGGGTTGGCTGCAAGATCAGCAACCAAAGGTCACACCTCTCTCTTCATCTGGACCCAGAACCCAGACGATGACCACATCACACTCCACAGTGTCACCGTGAACTACTTTCAGGGGAATCACAGTCCAGATGAAAAAAAAGCTTTAAATAGATTTGGAGAGAAACAATTAGCAGTTGCAATTTGTTTTTATATATTTTTTGATAATGTATCTAATATAAGTGAATGGATCCTTCCTTCTGGCTGATGTTGTTCATTTGTATGTCAACATTACATTAGAATCCATACCCTGTTTTCACAAATATGCACTTTGCCAAACATCTGGTCTCCTGCACACGGTATTCACATAATAGGCAGTAGCACACCGCCCCCTAGTGGGCCAGACAAGAACTGTGTGGACTTTATGTTTTACCGTCAAAACAGACAGATGTCGCCAAAGTCAAAGAAATGCCATCCATTTGTAGAAATAGTTTCAAGCACAAAATATCATCAGAATCACCTCAAAATGTGATTTCATCCCAAAATTAAACTGAATAACCTTAATTGACATTAATACAGATTTACTGTAGACACATTGTCAACCGATATCAATAATACAAGTGGAATATTTGCACTGTTGTGATTAATTATAGTAGTCTAAAGAACAATGCATCATTTCATCTTATTGAATTGAATAATAAATGCATCGCAGAATTTCCACCAACACACTAAGCAAAGTAATGTCATTTTTTTAATGCTTCCGTTTATGTAACCGTGACCTCTGCTACTAGTTCTCACACTTGTTTTTCAGTCATGTAGATAATATCTGTCAAACAATATAAACAAGTCACACAAAAACAAGCAAGCTGCAGAACAATCTCTGACGTTATTTGTGGCCGCTAGATATTGAATTTTATCTGGAGGGATTTTCATGACTGAAACTCATGAGACACATGCAGGATGATTGCATCTGCAAAATAATCTGTCAAACAGGTGAGATCCAACATTAAAGACTGTGAACTTTAACTGTTGGCTTGAAGTGATTAAAGAGTAAATTAATTTATCTGTGAAGTAAACAGAAGGAAATCCCAAGAAGTATGAGTCCTGTGCCAATAAGTGAAATAATTATAGGGACTGCAGATGTAAACTAGTTTCATTATGATGGCTTTAAGCAACGTTGAACAATATATATCATTGTAATATGATCGTAACATAATATAATACATTCCCATTTATATTAGCTGGATATGTATTAGGGGGGTGGGTGTCACCAACAGTGGGAGAGGGGTACGTTTACATTATGTATGTGTGTATGTAGTATGTGCAGTATGTACATTTACGAGGTTAGAAATAATGATTTATATTTTAAATATGAATGTTGTTAACATAACAAAAGGGTTTTCTAAAATTCTACCCCTCCGTTAGTCTTCTAAGGCGATAACACAATGTGCCGTTAGAACACTGGAGATGAGCCTCTATACAACCGTGTAGATATTAATTTTTTTTAAACATGTGTTTCAACCTAGAATAGTCATTTACCACTTTAATAATGTATAGAGTGCATTTCTTAATAATGTTATGTTATCTTCATTCAAAGAAACATGCTTTTCTTTGAAAAATAAGGACATTTCTAAGTGACCCTAAACTTTTGAACGGTGGTGTAAATATTCCCTTTTGTTGGTGTTATTTTTATGTTTTTATCTGAGTACCATTGTGTACGTACAATGTGTACAGATTTTCCTTTGCATGTGCATATTTCGAAAAGCAATAAAAGATTTGATCACAAAAGAATTGTGAAGTGATGCCATGAGCTGCAGTTAAATAGACCATGGTGGTAGAGAACAGGTGAGAAGCAATGCTGAAGATCTGAATGTGATATGAAGTGGAAACTCAGAAGCACCAACTGGAAAAACTGGTTGAGTTCAGACTGAAGGAGAATGGGGTGGAGGAGGATTGTGTCGATCTGGCACTAAAATAATAACTAGCAGCAGCAACAACATGATCATGTGGTAACTGGCAACAGACAGGTGGAACTGAAGAGTGAACTCCCTCGATCAGCTGTTTGAGAAGGATCATACATATGAAGGATGTGGTCTTTCTGGTTGAACTCTGGCTCAGTTACAAAACATTTAGTGATAATGGTGCTAATTTGTTACTTTGGAAAGCGGGCAGCAGGGAAAGGACTCAAACACTGATGAGGTTTTGAGTCCAAAAAGGCGGACAGGAAACAGAAGGCACAGCCCAGTGGTGTAGTCCAGGGTATACGCAGGCACACGCCGTATACCCACTTATTTTTCAGCCAGTTGTAGCGGCACAAAGCGCTGTATAAATAAATCGGCGTATAAATAAATATATATATACTAAACACACACATATATATATATATACATATATATATATTCAATTCATTTATATATAATTATATACATACTAAACGCACACACACATACATACATACATACATACATACATACATATATATATATATATATATATATATATATATATATTATTAAATTCTCTTTTAGTATTGAAGGGCTATATTGTTCTATATTATGCATGTCATGATCTTTATTTAATTCATTTTTTATATATATAATTATATACATACTAAACACACACACACACATATATATATATTAAATTCTCTTTTAGTATTGAAGGGCTATATTGTTCTATATTATGCATGTCATGATCTTTATTTAATTCATTTATATATATATAATTATATACATACTAAACACACACACATACATCAAGCACCAGCCCCTTTTGCCCTAGATGAGAAAAGTGCCCTTTTTTCAGGAGGCACTTTTTTTTTTCATTCATCAATGTTAATAAAAGTTACTCTCTCAGTCATCAAGTCTCCCCAAATGTCTTTTGATATCCGACGGGGCATTTATTTTAGTTCTTGTGAGACTTTCCCCTCAACATGCTTCGCGCCGCTCACGAGCCCCGGTTTTGTACTTTTGGTAAAGAAGAGAACTTGATGCAGTGTGAAAAATAATCTAACTGAGTGCTGTGGCTTAGTGGGTAGAAGCGTGTGTTCGGTGGACACAAGGTAGTGGGTTTAAGACCCAGCAGTGGCAAAAGAAACTTGAAAAAATATGTATTTCTTTTCAAAGGGGAGCACATTTTCTTGAGACCCATTAGCCAATCAGAACGCTTGTACTGTTGTTGTTAAATAATAATTCATCTTTATTCATAAAGGAAGTGTAAGATAGCTGTCTGATGCTGCCCAAAGGAAACAAAGGTCATATTGCTGCTTATGCTTTAACTGACAGAATCTTTTTTTGGCATATATATATATATATATATATATATATATATATATATATATTATTAAATTATCTTTTCGTATTGAAGAGCTATATTGTTCTATATTATGCATGTCATGATCTTAACATTAATATACATGGTGCTTGAGTTCGTCTCTCACCCGTAAACACCAAGACAAACTCACATTAGTACCTGCGTCACTGTCTGTGTTACGCTGGTCTAACTTGTTGAAGACAATAATTACGGCGCCAGTCATGGCAAAACCCGCTACTGCCCCCTACTGGCGAAGTATAACAATATTTAAAAATCATTCAAATTAGGAAAAATATCGAAAGCAGCACATCTTCAAATGTTTTTGTATTATTTAAAGTGAAATTATTATCAACATATTGTTTTTAATTTCTTTCTCTTAAGCAACAAATTGATTAATCTAATAATGTTTTAGCTGAACTATATATATATATATATATATATATATATATATATATATATATATATATATATATATATATATATATATATATATATAGTATGTCACTATTTATAAAACAGGACGTTTACCCTTTGCTGTATGGGCTGCTTAAAAAAATTGCAAAATGAAGAGTATACCCACTTCTCCAGGGACCACTACACCACTGGCACAGCCCCACAAACAGACAGGAAGACACAGCACAGCAGAGCTGGTCTACAAAGAGACAGAGTCATTAAGGGAGAGCAACAGGTGAGGAGGAGAGGAGGTCAGGTGACAGCATGGCTAACGAGGCCTAACGAGGGCCAGGTGAGGGCTAACGGGGACAACGAGGGCCAGGTGAGGGCAGGGCAGAAGATCAAAGCTGGCAAAGAAAACACGAGGCAGAGGAAAAACAGGTGCATTTGATCCGTAAGGTCAAATTCAAACATATTAAATGTAATCTCTTTTAATGATCACGATTTGACAGCTATATCTAGTTATAACGAAACTTATACAGCTAGTTACACTTTCACATTCGAGGAATCTATTGAAGATATGCACATGATGTATGCAAATTAAAATAATTCTAAATATAAAGAGTGTATTCCTAGGTGTGGAGACATCACTAGATTGTGTACGTACAATGTGAACATATTTTCTTTTGCATGTGCATATCTCAAAAAACAATAAAAGATTTGATGACAAAAAAATTGTTTCATTATCGCGTAAATCACCGCTTTTCCTTCCGAGAGGGTCAGGGGAGAGCTAACGAGGGCTAACGAGGGCCAGGTGAGGGCTAACGAGGGTTAACGAGGGCCAGGTGAGGGCTAACGAGGGTTAACGAGGGCCAGGTGAGGGCTAACGAGGGTTAACGAGGGCCAGGTGAGGGCTAACGGGGGACAACGAGGGCCAGGTGAGGGCGGGGCAGAAGATCAAAGCTGGCAAAGAAAACACGAGGGAGAGGAAAAACAGGTGTATTTGATCCTCAAGGTCAAATTCAAACATATCAAATGTAATTTCTTATAATGATTAAGATTTTACAGCTTGATCTATCATAATGAAACTTGGACAGCTTGTTGCACTTTCACATTCGAGGAATATATTGAAGATATGCACATGATGTATGCAAATTAAAATAATTCTAAATATAAAGAGTGTATTCCTAGGTGTTCTTTATTCATTTAATCGTATTTTAATAATCGTTGTTAAGGCACCTGGTGCAACCTGAGCAATAAGTGACTGTATACTTTCAACAGCATGTTTTATGTCATGTGCTAGTTTTTAATTAATTTTCAAAATTCTAAATCAGTCTTTGTAAAATGTGTAATGTGCAATTATCCGACAAGATGCTCTTATTTTGAGCTTCACAGTTTATTCTTGACAAAACTCAAAGTCAACTTGTTTTTATCAGATTTTCTCTTAAACGAAAATCTCATTGAAAAACAGTCAACAGTTAAATCAATTCAATAAGCGAATAAACACCAAACATTTAGGAATGTGTATCACATAGACACACACATTGTATGATAAATATCATAACAAGTTTGAAAATAAGAATATAATAGACAATTGTGTGGTAGACATAATACATTTTATTCGATCATAATTTTACAATCAAATAATATAAAAAAATGAAATAGTATAATTTTTCTTTTTACAAAAATAAAGAATATTTCATATTTACAACACCAGGGAGGTAAAATACCCTGTGACTGTACAGTATATTACTCTTTGTGCTCAACTAAGTGCAAATCATTATAGCATTGATTGTCTTCGCCAAAAAGTCAAACGCTGGCCTTCATCCATATCTAACAATCACAATAAAAGTGCAGTAAGGTTTCAAACTGTCGTTCACAATAGCAGCTCATATAACCACCTCAACATCTCGGGACATCTCGGGACATCTCTGTTTACACATGCTGTACAACATTTGCTTATGACGGACGGATTTGAATGATGTGTGCCAAAGGCCAGCTTCCATGGGGAAACATTACGTCGCTCCTCAAAGAGTTTTCTTTGCCACTCAGCAGTTTTTCCCGCCTGCTGTCTTAGAGCTGCGAGCAGAACAGACACACGCCTTAAATACCGTCCACTGAGGGAGCGCCTATCTTGAATCGGCACAGCGGGCAGGTGCCAAACTGTCTGAAGACTCTTGAGGCACACTGGGTGCATAAACACCGGTGGCCACAAGACAGAAGGACTCTGGCCTGCTTATCCATGCACACCACACAGTCCTTCACGCTGCCTCCACCTGCAATGCAATCAAAGGAATCACAATTACAAGACATCCGGGGTAGGTGCTGTCTGGTTAAACATGTGTGAAACACGTCTGGGACACATCTGGTTGAGAGGACTCTTTCTTACCTGCTGGGTCTTCTGTCCCAAATGAGATGCGGTCATCACCGTCTCCATCAAGGCTTGAGACAGGAATCAAGCGGTTGTGTTTGTCAGCATCGAGTGAGGTCAGGTGTTCAGGTGCAGGACAGGACCGCCTGGTCTTAAATCTCTCCCTTTGCTCTGAGCCTGCAGCAAAGAGGATTACGTCATTTCATGTTTGAACACTAACTTGGCCTTGGCACATGTGAAAGAAATAAGAACAAGAACAACTCGTTACGCAGAAGAAAACACACCATTGTGATGTAAACATACCCAGGAGGGAAACGGCGCATGTCTGTCCGTAGATGTCGATCATGGCCCAAAGCGGGCGGCTGAGGTCCACTCCCGTCAGAAGCTCGTACTTCTTGAAGTATGTGTTTGCGACGAACACAGAGCCTTTTTTAGAGAGCCAGAACTCCAGCTCTGAGCCTGCTTGACAGTGGGATTCACTCACTGGGGCGGCCCAGTGCCCGGGGCCGTCGGTGAGGTTGGGGATGGCCATGTTGGGCAGGGGCAGAGCTCGGTCCGAGGGCGGCACGTTGGTGAAGCCCACACGCAGAGCTCCTTGCCATCTGAACAGGTCTTTCTCAACCCTCAGGTGAATCCTCTCCTCAAACTCCACCGGGCGGCTGCTGAACACCAGGCCGTTCTTGAACGTGGTCTCCGTCCTCTCTGCTAGTCGACCCCCACGGCTCAAGGTGACCATGACTCCCACAGCCACGGGGTGGAAGGTCAAAGGACCGAGGCAGGACCGGCCACACCTGTGTGACTTCTCTGACCGGACAACTGCGGAGGAGCAAAAAAAACACGGTTATTATTCTGGTTGTGGGATCCAGGTTTCTCAGCTCCATCTTTATCATGGAGATATCATTACGATCAAACGGTCCAACAGGATGTTAGGTAATCATTCACTTTATTACGGTGATAAAGTTTATTCTGAATGAGATTGTGAGACAATTAAATAACGGTAGAGACAAAAGTAACACAAACACATGCTTTCACTGAAGAGCCAGACGAGTCATACACTTATACGAATACTTGTAGGTAAACATGTATCCCATCATAAATCGTTTCAGTTTGACAAAGGAGGAGTATATCATTAACGCATTGAAGCAATATAAAGCGCTTCACTCACTGCTGAGCATTTCCGATAAATCATGTAGTTTACTCATCTCCATTATTTCATATGTTAAAACAAATTATATAGATCCTTGATTCCCACGTATGAATTTTTCGATTGCACTTCCTTCTTTGCTAATCATCTGTTTTACAGCATTTATCAATGTGCTCCTATTTTAAAACTCACCTAATCTGATTTCTAACATGAATCATCACTTAAGTGGACTTGAATTTGTGACTTGAATTTTTTTTTTAAATAGGGATGTTTTCATGATGCACTTATAAATACAAAATAAAAACCTGAACCTATAAACTATTTTTATGCAGAATTTTTTTTGTTAACATAAAAGACAATAATATACAATTCATATAAAACTGACTTTATATTAATTATGACTTCCAAAAACTACCCTGACAAAGTGTGTTTGTAACAGAGGATCTTATTGACATGTAAAGCGGTATTGTAAATTGCATATTAAGGCACTATTAAAAAAAATGAATGCATATCTCACCAGAGGTCCCGTTGTCTCCCTCTTTCTCCATCTTGAAGGACTTCCCTTGGCGTCTGGGTAGAAGATGTGTCTGTGTCTTTGTCCTGATGCTCTCGTCTGTGTCTTGGTGCTCTCGTCTGTGTCTTGGTGGGATGTCATGAAGTCAAAGTGTTGACTGCCTTTTTAAACACAGCATGTGACTCTCCAAAACTCAAACATGCCTCATGATGAAAGTGAAAGAAGGAGGAGTTAATCAGGGATAGTACCTTTGATAGCAGGCATGCAGAGTCCAAACACTTTGTTTTGTTTTACTTTGTTACAAACATATAACTAACGATATGTCTTGAACTTTGTGATTGTTGTAGAGCAGATGTTTATTTATAATAGGAAATGCACAATTAACCCAGATTGTCATTTTCTTAATGTTTATTTGATGTTGCAGATAATATGCTGTCACTGCATGTAGGGGACCTTTTAGATTGTATTTAACTTGCTCTAATGTTTCAGTTTACTGCACTTTATTGTGTTTTAAGAAAAAGAAGATATATCTGCTATTATATTGATAACTATTTGTTTATATTCATATGAGCCCGATGCTGCCCTGTACTCAGACCCGGACAGCAGCACATGTGATGCAATTTGAACTCCTTTAGGAAAAAACGCTGGAAAAGTCCCCTTATTCAAACAATCATGGAAAATTCCACCAACATATTGGACACCAATTTGAGGGACGCACCTCCGAGGTGTGCGCGGCTTTGTCGCCCTCTACCGGACACGCGCTTTGTCGTTTCCTGCATCCTGATTGGTTCGCAGCCACGACCACGTGCCAGGATGAGGCCGTGGCTGGAACTCATCAGTGATGTCATCCCTCTTGGAAACTTACTAGCGCTCCACTAACAATGAACAACAATCACGTGCAATGCATCAGGAATTCCCAACTTCCCGTCAGCTGAGCCACGCTGCAGGCCACATCTAGACTATAGAATCAGATGTAGGCATGTTTTTAACACGTGTCAGATGTAACAAGCCCACATAAATATGTGAAACACGTTGTTAGGAATCATGTGATGGCAGATGCGGATATTACGCCCGGAAGTGTTTAAGTCTATGCATTTATATGCTTATAATATAAGAACATAATAT
Organism: Liparis tanakae; assembly: GCA_036178185.1. Lineage (NCBI taxonomy): Eukaryota > Metazoa > Chordata > Actinopteri > Perciformes > Liparidae > Liparis > Liparis tanakae. Next base: position 22,243,139 of record CM070094.1, on the reverse strand, counting down.
CCTCTGTACATCTGGTAGTTAAAATATATTAAAAGTTGCTACAAAAGGTAAATAATCTACCGACCCCAATTCATAAAGCATAACAGTAACTCATATTATTAACGGTTGTATGACTAACTTTGCCAATAGAGTTCAAACAAGACATAATAAAAGAATTACAACATTATTGCCGTTAATATGGTGAGAAATAAAATGTAATTGAGCACAATAAAACCTCAAATTCTGTCTTCATATTTAATGCTGGTGGATAGTCACAATGCTTCAGATTTAGATGTTATATATATTTGAAGATATCTTTGCATTTAATGATTACATTGAAAGCATTGCATGTGAGGGAAAAAACATGGATAACACTATAACAGAATAGTGTTTCACCTCACCTGAAGTGGTACTGTATGTTTATTGTGTTACATCTGGGTTATTGTGTTCTGTTATGTTCAACATAACAATATATATTGTGTTTCCAGAAATAAACCTGGGAAAAGAGCTACCCTCCTCCTCCTCCTCCTCCTCCTCCAGGCTCAGCTGCCTCTGCTTCACCACACTTGGTCAGACATGGCAGGCCATCAAAAAATCAACTTGTTCCCACTCCACCTGTTCAAAACACTATTAATCTGCTGCCTTCCAATAAAAGGCTTGGCTCCCGGCGAGGAGCCAATGGAGAGGCATGAAGGCTGTGAGACCCAGGCCAATCCCCAGGCCGCATTCTAATGTGGCCTATCTTTATCAAGGTGCCACTCCATTTCCAGATACTGCTTATTTATGACCTCCGAGGAGAGAGCCGGCAGCAGGCATGTGTCTTTAGGAGAACACTACACACCGGTGACCGCAGGGCTCGCCTGAGACGTCAGACATGGGATTATCACAGACCACACTGTGGCTGAGGAGAGGTGAAGGAAAAGAGTGAAAGGTGTATCTGCTTTTTTTCTGATGTGGAAGCAACTTAAGCAAACACCAGGGACTTTGTTAAAATTGCCATCAGCGTTCTTAAATATTTGAATATCCCAGATCCAAGACATCGGCGGGCGGGTGAGCGAACTCCTCGCGGGCCCCTCGGAGGTCTCTTCCTGCCTGGATCGTGTTGGATGTGTTACCTGCAGGCAGAGGAACAGTGCTTCCCATGGATCCAAACATCCAGGGCTCTTTTCTGTTCAACAACAGCCTGAACCAGTTCCCCTCGGAGCTCAAGGCCCCGGTGTGTCAGTACTCGGTGCCCAACTCCTTCTACAAGCTCAACCCGGCCCTGAACAGCCAGCTGCAGGCGGGGACGCCTCACGGCATCAGCGACATCCTGAGCCGCTCCATGATGGGGATGGGCTCCACGGGCACCACCACCACCCTGCTGTCCGGATACGCCACCATGGGGGGGTTCAGCCCCTCCGTCACCGGCACCTCCATGTACTATAACCGGGACTACAACCCCGCCCTGGGCGGCTTCTCCAAGCCTGGCGCCGAGTGCCCCATGAAGGGTCGCAGCATGAACTGCTGGGCGGAGAGCGGCTGTGACTGGAGGGGAGGGAGGCAGCAGTGCACCAACAGTGAGTGTCAGTACTGCAGCACAGACACGTTTACACTTCCCTGTGTGAGGCTCTGAGGAGTCAACATGATGTGTCCTCTTGGGTTGCCAGTGTCTCTTTTTTCTTGCTTTTTTTTTACTAAAGATGACAAATTCAATGTAATCAGAAAAAAATATAGAAATATAAAGAATATACAACATCCAATAGGATGTGTAATTTAATAATTTGAATATTTAGTTTGTATCATTTTTTTTAAGTAAAAAATGCTTAGATTATGTAAGATAATATTACAAATGTTTAGAAAAAAAAATGATGTATGTTAAGTGTACATTTAAAAAATAATTTCTTACGGTTTTAATCAAAAAGGAAGAAAAAAACAATGACGTAAAAAGCTTGATGAGGGTGCGATTCTAATGTTACATCAAACATCTGAAAATTGGATGATAAAACTTTTTCTTGGTGATATGAAATGTCTATTATACTATAACTATATTCAAACAAATTGTTTCTAATTTGAGGATGGACTTGATTCAAAAACAATAATTATGAAACTGTCGGAACACAAATGTGATCATTATGTTTTTACCGGCTATGCGGAGAACAATAATGTCGCACCCAAAGTATTTCAGTGGGTAAATGTCACTTCTATGTAAAAAAATAAAATAAAATCCCAGTGTTTTTTCTTGAGTATTGTTTCCTCCTCTGATCTGTTCAGGTAGCGGTCCTCTGGGGGAGATGACAGGCAGGAAGAAACACACCAGACCAACATTTAGTGGACATCAGATATTCGCTCTGGAGAAAACATTCGAGCAGACAAAGTACTTGGCCGGGCCGGAGAGAGCGAGACTGGCGTACTCTCTGGGCATGACTGAATCTCAAGTCAAGGTAAAGATAACTAATGTTACAGCCTCACAGTGTGTATGTTTGAAACACATTTCATATATATATATATATATATATATATATATATATATATATATATATATATATATATATATATATATATATATAAAGGAGATGATATATTATATATAAGTTATCTTATATATATGTATATGTGTGTGTGTAGGTGTGTGTGTGTATTTGTGTGTGTGTGTGTGTGTGTGTGTGTGTGTGTGTGTGTGTGTGTGTGTGTGTGTGTGTGTGTGTGTGTGAGCGTAGGCCAAAGGTGAACAAAAGTTGAACTACATGTTTGTAAAAGGAGTGCAGGAAGCGTGCTGCATGTACCAGATCGGACTTATCTTTATAAACCATCCATCACTAATGGTTCATTGAGAACGACCATAACATGTTCATGAATAGGATCCAGGGCCTCCTCGTCCACAGACAGTGACCCCGCCCCCCCCCCCCCCCCTTCCCTCCCTCCCCCACCCCATACAGGTGTGGTTTCAGAACCGACGCACCAAGTGGAGGAAGAAGAGCGCCTCGGAGCCGAGCTCCACGCAGGCCGGCCTGGCGGGGCAGGGCGGCGAGGCCTCGGAGAACGAGGTGGAGGACGAGGAGTACAACAAGCCTCTGGACCCCGACTCGGACGACGACAAGATCCGACTGCTGCTGCGCAAACACCACCGGGCCTTCTCCGTGCTGCGCCTCGGCCCGCACGTCTGACGCGCAGCCCCGGGACGGCACCCGGACGCGCGCGCGCGCTTCTCCGCAGACCTGCATGGCGCGATGAAAGTCATCCGTTTGTAAAACACAGTGGAATCACTCAAGCATGTTCGGGAGAGGCCATTTGTGTTCATGTCATCACGTGTAGACACGCAGGCTGTAAACATGAAGCTGAAGAGACGTTTACTTTTGTATGTTACTGTATCTCTGGCCTGTTCAATGTTACACTGGTGCGTGCGTGTGTGTGCGTATGTATGTGTGTGTGTGTGTGTGCGTGTGTTTGTGGGGGGTATCATATAAACACCTTTTTTGTAAAAAATCTATTAAAATAACATTATACAAACTGTGCATGATGCTATCGGTAATAATACTAATAAAAAAGAGTAACCTGAAGTTTTTTATTTATTCTTTTTTTTCGAACAGCTAAAGTTATTATTTTGTGTTTATTTATATTTTCTAAATAAAGTGCCACAAGCAAACACATACATACACCTAATTTACTTTTGAAATGGAATTAATTGCAATGTAATCTTATTCAAAAGGCATCCTGTGGTATTGTAGGCATTATGGGTTTATTGCTTTAGCCCAGATGTTATTTATTATATAACATATTGTGATTTTTTATTCAGCAAAATGCTTCAATTGAATGTTGACTAAAATAACTGTAAGTTGGCAGCTTTGTCTTTCGTTATTTTATACTTGCTTTTGAAATATTTGCACAGCTGTGCAATAAATTATTGATAATCATTTATCAGGCTTGAGCAATGGCTCAAGTTTTCATGAAAGTTAAGAATGAAACTGCAAGCAAAAAGGTGCTAACGATAAAAACAGGAACAAAGGTCAAAGGTTAAATCCTGTTTGATTTACCAATGTGATACGGCTTAATTAAAGACGACCCGCTTCGAGATGAAATCAATAGCAGCCGTCCTGCTCTTTCCCCGTAAAGGCTCAGCGGGCTTGACCCCCCCCCCCCCCCCACGCACACACACACACACACACACACACACACACACACACACACACGGTACAGACGGCAGGCCAGACGATCCTGTTGAAGACAAAAAGGCTGTTCGTATCATACTTTGCCAATTTGGTAATTACGTAAACGATGCTCAAGTCCACATTGGAGCTACGGACATACAAATAACCAACATTGATTAAGCATCATATCATCTTTGTTATTTGGTAATTTTCAGAAGGCAGTCCATGTTTTCTTATTGTCCGTCCAACCTGCTGCCGTCTGACCGTTGAATCAACCAAAACATGAAATGCAATAAAGGATAGAACCAGTCTCTCGATCCGTCGATGTTTGAAGAGTTTCACCGTGAGCAAGAAGTCCTAAATAGTCCGCTCGACATTTCTCTTCTGCCACAAAATGAGAGCGCGGCTTCACTCCTGGTTGGTTTCGGTGGGAAATGGATGCCGAACACGGAGGCATACAGTTTGCTTAGTGCGGGGTCAATGTCCATGTTGCATTGCTCTGAGCTTTATTTATTAAATCTGGCTGACAAAAAGTCAGCAAGAGTGAGATTTCACAATCTTTATCTCAATATAACTAACTAGAACGTGCAATAATGGAAATAATCGCGTCTGTTTGACTTTAGGATGCTCATCAGTAACCATTCGTCTTTTCTCGGTAACAGATAAGATACCAGCGTTTGATACATGACCCAACCATTCTGGTTCATCAGCTTGAAAAGGGAAATAAGTGTATGATCTCGTCTTTGAAATAGCATTTCCCGTAAGAGTCGTGACTGAAATATGCCGTAGAGCGACTGCTGGGTTATTCCCAAGAGCCAACACTTTCATTTTCAAAAATGTGTTGCAACATATCTGCATGTACAGTTCTGATGAAGCCAATAACCAGTGAGACATTAATGAGGATAATATTTTATTTATAAAAATGAAATATGACAATGTAGTGTTCGACCAGAGTTAATCTGAACGCAATACTGGCCTCATAGTGCACTCCAGCACTCAACAAGTGTATTACTTTAAAACTCTTGCATCCCCACACACACACACACACACACACACACACACCACTGTTTGTTATCGTTATGGTGAGTACGCACATGACAGACGGTCCAAAGCTCATAATATATCTTAATATCTGTAATTTTATTTATGAAAAGTATTTCGTAAGTGCATAGAGGGGGGGCTGTTCCACCAAGATGTGGAGAACAAAGAAAACAAGTTTAAATTAAAATACATGTCAGCTGGGATTGGCTCCGGCTGAGGGATAATAATATTTCACAAATCACCAACAGATTTCAAATGTTCTAAATTAGTCATTATTAATGACAGATCCAAAAATTAAATCTAAATAATTCACAACTCAAATATATTACACAGCACACATATAAGTAGAGACTATGAATTAACAAAACCAAACAAATAAATTCAAGTGGAAACATCCAACACTCATAACGTACAGGAGGGAGGGAGTGGCACGTGAGGCCGACAGTGTCATTCATTTGGAAATGAAATGAGGTTTTAAAGAAAACTTTCTCTGAGTGAGGACGGACTAAATGAAAATAAAGAGAAGTATAGGTTATAGGTTGTGGATTACAGCACTTTGTATTGACATACAGTCGGTACTTAAGACTATAAGCAGAAGGACTTCAGCTTCAACAGGGTGGCACACGCTGCTGCCGGGAGATATGAATAACGTTGTCTATTTGTTGTTGTTTTTAAAATGATACTGGCTTGTTGTCCCGTCTACTGTCATTGCTACATCATATGCTGAATATCTATTAAAATCAATTTTGGAAGGGATTTTGTGATGTAATGAAAAGATATGGGACAGAGTAGCTAAAAGTACGTAGAATACGTCGTCAGCAAGATAGAAAATTGTATTTTATCTATAAAATCTGACCAAACTGTGATGCCCTCTGAGGCAAATTTATATTGCAGGTAAAACTGGTCGCACAGCTTTCCTCAACAAAGTTTCCCTCGTAACCAACTTTAAAGAAAATCTCAGAACTAGAAATGTCGTAAAATAAAAGCATACGTAGTCAGTGGGACTGGTCCAGCACTTGATATTAGAGATCCTCTATTCTATTATTTCCTTTATTCTATATTATAGTTGTTCGTAATGTGGAGCTAAAAGTTATCGACAGCAGTTTCATGACACTGGATTCTGATGGACTGAATTTAAATGCTAATTGAAAACCTCTTGAGTGGAAGATATTCAGACTGACTGAGGAGGCAACTCAAATATGTTGGGCCAATAGGGAATGAGCACATGTGTGTGTGTGTGTGTGTGTGGGGGGGGGGGGGGTTGTCTGATGCTGCCTGTAAGAAAAAGGCATTGTGAAGAAAAAAAACAGTTACAATCAGGAAAAAGTAACAATGTTTTGCATACATTTCCATGTAAAGGGGTGCACAGTGACACACTTCAGTCTTTACATCAGTTCTTTGTCAAGAATATTGGGAACATCTTCAGTGATGCTGAGCTTTCCTGGTAACATGATTTAATATCTGGGAGTGAGGAGATAATCTGGAAACTGCCCCAGAAATCCAAACCAGCTGCTGATAGATCAGTGATCGTGTGACTTGGGCAGTGAGACAGGCAGACGTGAGACTCCAGGGATGTGAGACGGGCTTTTCACAGCGGGTACCAGCTGAATCCAGACCTGCTGCTGCTGGGAGGGTCGAGAGACACACACACACACACACACACACACACACACACAACAATACAGGAATGAGAATAGTGCTGGGGGTCTATTCAATCAATGAGATAATGCTTCTTTCCTTTCAGAGTAATTCACAGTGCAGGTGCAGTGTGTGTGTGTGACAGATTATTTTACTGACAGGGATTATAAACGAGTCTCCCCCATTATATGATTATTAATACCGAGCCAGAGCCAAATGAAAGTTATTCAAAGCACCTCCCTAAACAAGGAGCTAACCAATCCCAATGAATCTGTTATTTAACCCCTCTATTTAATGCGGTTACTTTAAGATGTATAATGTTTTACACTGCAAAGTCAGATCTTCTTACATCTTTAATAAAACTTAGCCTGAGAAACACAGAAATACTGCTACGCTGGAATGAGCTTGTTCCAACACAAAGGGGAAAGTGGGCTGGCTGCCGGCTCTTCTTAAGTCCCTTCATCGCACAGACTCATTATTTTGACGCCCGCTGAAGAAGGAGACTCATGAAAAAGCAGTCCTTCCCTAAAAAGACAAATTAAAACGGCGAGACAACAAAAATCATGGCCGTAAAAATGCCAATACGCTGCCCGGCACAATTCATGTCTCTCCGGCCGACGATCCAGATGGTAATTAATGAAAAGCGGGGACGGCGATGCACTTAGCGTGTCGCCGCCGGAGTGACGGCGCAGAGGATCGGATCGACATAGATCAGAGGGCGGCGCTGATCGCTCGCCGTCCGACTACAAAGGAGCGCTCGTGTCCCGCAGGCACTTCATCTTAGTTCATATCCCGACTCCAACGGGCTAGCCGGGGTTACGGCTCCCTGGGGAGCTGAGCCAGATTACTGTGATCGCTCTCACACACTGAATCCTCCCCACACACACACACACACACACACACACACACTACGACGTGCCGGACAGTTGAAACAAACTCCCTGGCACATGCTCTTACCATTGAGAGGCATCCGAGTCAATGGCCGTTCGTCTTCAGTAAGAAGAACAAGAAGACCGGCTGCAAGAGAAGCCAGAGTTACTCTCCGTTGTGTGTGTGGCACATTGGGTACGTTGTTTAAGCCGTTACCTTGTGGTCTCCCATACACACATCAGGGCCCACTGTGTTGTAGACGGCGCTCTTCTCACCGGCATCGCCCTGATAAGGAGAATAGTCTTTTAGTAACTTGTGCGTCATCTGCCTGGCTGAGTGTTGTGAGATGTTGAACTACATGATAATATAACGACCAGGCCCAAACTTTTATTTCTGCCATATGGGATCCGTAGTGCATTCAGTATGCATAACTCACGTTGTGTATTCTGAATATCCTCTTACTATCAGCATTCCAATCTGCACTATATTATATTTATACCTGCACTGTCTAGCATGTTTATCCTGCATGTAGCTTAGCGTATTTATTCACACTGTTAAGACTAATAATACTGTCCAAAGTATGTATATATATATACACTACCGTTGAAAAGTGTGGGGTCACCGAGAACATTTTGTGTTTTCATATGAAAACTCACACTTTGATTTATTAAATGAACACAAGATTAATACAAAATATAGTCAAGACATTGACAAGGTTAGAAATAATGATTTTCATTGTAAATATTAATGTTGTTCTTCAAACTTGTGGCTCAAAGGAAGGCCAGTTTTAGAGCTTCTCTCACCAGCATAACTGTTTTCAGCTGCGCTCACATAAAAAGTGTTTTAATGTCATGGAATAATCTGTTTGTGGAAAATGCAAAATAAAAAGTTATAAGATGTATAAAAAAGGGTTTCAAGGGGGTTCTACCCCTCTGCTAGTCTTCTAAGGCAATAACACAATGTACCACTAGAACATGGAGATGGGCCTCTACACACCTCTGTAGAGATCTCATTAAAAAACAGAGAATAGTCATTTACCACATGAACTATGTATACCAAACCTTTGAACGGTAGTGTATGTATATATATATATATATATATATATATATATATATATATATATATATACACTATGTGTATTCATACTCCATAATATTGCATATTTAATTTGGTTTATTCTTTTTACATTAGGCTGCACTTACTGCCTTTTGCACTTCTGATTTGATACTAAACTGAATTTTATTGTCTTAGTTCCTGTAATAAAGTTGAATCTAATCTAATTTACTATCAGTGACACTGATGGTTATGATAGTAATGATTGTAAAGTAAAGTAACTCCAGTAGCTGGCACACATTTCAGCTTTTGCAGAACAGGGTTCAGTTTCAGTGAAATGCCCGTCTGATGTTGCATTTTATGTTTTCATTCTTTTAATATTAGCGGTGAACAGTATCAACACTTTGATACAAGAACAGTACTGTTTCTTAAATGCATCTACTCACTCTCACAGAAAACCTACATTTTGTTTGCTTGAATTTTTTTTTTTAATCTGCAATTTCAGCCGTTTCATGAAACTATTGTTAGCTTTATTGGCTTTATTTATTAGCTGAACATCACTGGTCACCGGCTTCAGAGAGCCCGTTCTGTCTCAGCGATATTCAGTCGGTGTGTTTTAGTAACTCTGTCTCCGTCTCTGTAACGCTCCCCGTGACTAGCTTGATGCAGCGGCGGTCATCATGGGGCGTAGAGCCGAGGAAGATAAGGGACGTCAAGATGTAGACGCTTCATTTGGACGGATACTGATGAACGAGCCAATAATGCAACCTGTGATTAGCATTTAAGATAAATTACACTAATGTTAAAATGAGGTCGCCATGTGAGAATGTAAATATTGTTTGAACAATGGCAGAGCGGACCCCCGGTCACTGAGGCTTATCTGACAACCTACAACCGTTTGGGAAGTGGCCGTCCGTCATTAAACTGTGTATATACAAGCCTTTTATCAGAGAATGGCTCCTGCACTTTGAGTGAAGCCACAGATAAAACTGCAGAAAGTGAATGATTTCAGTTGTAAACCCCACGATGGGAGCCGTGTCTGACCTTGTGGACGAGTTGTTGGGCGGCGTGCGACACGAGGACGCGGTCGCACCAGGCGGGACAACGGGTGTTCATGTACTGGGTCGGTCTGGTGGACTCCTCACTGTAGGGGTAGCTGAGAGAGAGGGGGGGGGCAGAGGAGAGAGAGAGAGAGAGGGGGAGAGGGGAGAGAGGGAGAGAGAGAGGGGGGGGCAGAGGAGAGGGGGAGAGGGAGAGGGTGAGAGCGGGAGCGGGAGAGAGGGGGGAGAGAGAGAGAGGGAGGAGGAGAGAGGAGAGAGAGGGAGGGAGAGAGAGAGGAGAGAGGAGAGAGGAGAGAGAGGAGAGAGAGAGAGAGGAGAGGGAGGGAGAGAGAGGAGAGAAGGAGAGAGGGGAGGGAGAGAGAGAGGAGAGAGAGGGAGAGAGAGAAAGAGGAGAGAGAGAGAGAGAGAAGGAGGAGAAGAAAAGAGAGAGAGAGGAGAAAGGGGAGAGCGAAGAGAGAAATAGAGAGAAAGGGAGGGAGAGGGAGAGATCGAGAGAGAGAGAGAGAGAGAGAGGGGGGGTTTGACATGGGACTCGGGTAAAGCGTGGTGTGTTGTGTTTCAGGGCCAGAGCGGCGGTGGAGGTGGAGGTTTCCCCGCCGTGTGTTCAGCGTGTCGCTCTGTTACCTGGGTGGAAACACGATGTCCTCTTCCTGAACGACATCTTGAAAGGCCGCGACTTCCTTGTCGTACTTCAGCAGCTGAGGGAAACAGGCCTGACTGATGAGCCCCGCAGGGAAACCTCAGCGCACTGAACACCAACGTGACGTGAGCGAGTGGAACTGAAGCGTGGGTGAAACCCCGGTTCACCGTCAACGATATCGCAGTAGAGTTTGCCTCAGACTTCTAGTATTTACTCTACTGTCATTCACATGACTGTAATTCTGCTGATAGGCCCTAATCTAACATGTGTAAAGACATGCCAGATAGTTGCTAAGCAACCCGCTGTATCGCGGGTTCTAGTCGCGGCGCAGAGTTTCTGCCGGGTGGGTGAAAGGTCGGCGTCCTCACCGCTCGGCCGGCGTCCTCTCTGAAGACCGCCGGGTGCCGGTAGGCAAACTGCTTCTCCTCGATGCGGAGCAGCACCTGTGGGTGGAGACGAGAGCAGGGTGACGAGAGAGCGGGTTGCTCCCTCAGACTCACATGCCTGAATGTTGCCCGTTAAATTTGTGTTGTCTATATGTTTACATGTTCTTTTACTTTTTTTCACTTTATGTTGTCCATGCACTTATGTATGGAGGACCCAAAATGACTTAAGTATAAAGAAATAAAGAAATAAAGAAATGAATAAATATATGAATAAATAAATAAATGCTTAAATAAATGTATAAATAAATGTACATTTATTTATACATTTATTTATTTATTCATATATGTATTCATATATTTATTCATTTATTTATTTATATATGAATAAATAAATAAATGCTTAAATAAATGTATAAATAAATGTACATTCATTTATACATTTATTTAAGCATTTATTTGTTTTTTTCATGTATTTATTCATTTCTTTATTTATTTATACTTAAGTCATTTTGAGTCCTCCATACTTATGTTGCCTAATTGAACAAATTACTTTATGTTGGACAAAGAGAAACGCAATTTCAATCTTCTGTATGTTTGCACATATGTAAAATTGACAAATAAAACTGACTTTGATAACTGTGTCATAACTCTAACTTTTGATAACTTTGATCACCTGGTGGTCGTTGTCCTTTTCTTCGCAGATGATCTTCTGCACTTCCTCGCTGCTTCCCTTCTTCACGGTCTGCACGTCTGCCGCTACGGACAGATGCTGCTCGCAGAAAAGCACAGAAACAAGGAACGGTTCGATGTCAGAGCGCCGGGCTGACGCACATCCTCATCGGCTGAGCGTCCGTAAAAAAAATAATTAAAAAGAAAGAAAAAGGTGTTTTGTACCTGGACCAGGCTGAGTGTGTCCAGACGGAAGTTGAAATCTCCAAACAGGATGAAAGGTAGAGGAGTGTAGCGGCTATCTGATATCCTGGAGGGAAATAGCACTGTATTGCACAGATGTGTATACACATTCACATGAATAATAATAATAATAATAATAATAATAATAATAATAATAATAATAATAACTTTATTTATATAGCACCTTTAAAAACAATGTTTACAAAGTGCTCCACAGAGAGTCAAAGCAAAACAAGTGGAATAGTAAGAAACCAATATGACATTTAAAAGTATATATTAAAATAAAATAATAAATAAATAACAAATAAATTACAAATAAATTACAAATAAATTTAAAACAGACAAACTAAATTAGTGGAACCAAAGTTCTGCATAAAAAGATATGATATTAATATCATATCATCATATCATATATTATCGTGAGAGAATATTCCATTCAAAGGTGATGGTTGTTGTATATTCCTGAAATATCCTGTTTACATGACGGTATGAACCGAGGATGCGACAACATACTCCGATCACAGTGGAGAAAGGAGTCCTCCTGGTAGTTATTTGGCGTGGACTCGGGGTTTGACACATTTTACAGTCCTATTTTCTTATTTTTGGTCGTCGTGTGCAGGTGGAAGTCTGACCTGTTGACGACGTATCTGAGAGCGTGTTTGCGGTTGGCCGAGTAAACGGACGGACTGGAGCTGCAGGCGACGAGGTTGGAAGCGTCGTGGAACAGGTGCACGTTGACCAGGTCCAGACCTCTGAAGGACACACACACATACACACACGCACACACACACATACACACACACACAGACACAGACACAGACACACACACAGACACACACACACAGACACAGACACACACACAGACACACACACACACACACACAGACACCATATGGCAGGGTTCTTACACATGTTGACCAGTGGATTTCCAGGACTTTTTCAGGACTTTTCCAGAGCTTTAAACCAAATTTCCATGACCAAACTGAATTCCTCAGTGTAAACATGAACAGTTTTGAAAATGTATTAATAAAAAAATGAGAATTACAAAGCCTACAATACACCTTAAATGAAATAAATTATATTATCTCAACCTCTTCCTGAGCTAATGTTGCTAGGGCCTGCACACTTTCCAGTTAAGGTGCGTTCACTTGCAACGAGAAAAAAAAAAAATTGCGGCGATAGTATGAGAGCGTACGCCGGCTTGGATTTTGAGCGTCTTCCTTTCAAAAACATATGAATTATTTTAAACTCGGCGTAAATGAACATGTGTCTATAACACATTTCCAGGACTTTTCCAAAACTTTTATGATTTAAGTTTTTTTCCAAGACTTTTCCATAACCATTTTAAAATTCCATGACTTTTCCAGGTTTTCCATGACCGTAAGAGCCCTGATATGGGGGGATATGTGGCAGCTGGAGAAGGAAACAGGAAACAATGCGATAACACCAAAGCCTGACATCTGATAGGTGAGTGACTGTCTGTGTGTGTGTGTGTGTGTGTGTGTGTGTGTGTGTGCTAACTTTGGGTGTCACTCACAAGGAGCGCTGTTATCGGCGAGCTCGCCGGTGTTCAGGCCGAGTCCACAAACAAGCGTTTGCCCATTGTGCCGAGGGTTCGCTCTTTTTCTTTGGCTGTCACCGGAAAACAATTAATATGCATCCAACAAAGGCTGGCCGGGTTGACTCACAGCACGAGCTTGTGGCACACAGATTGTGGGCTCCTGTTGTGTCATTAGCCACAGGTGGCAGCTAGCAGAGCAAATAGTGACTACAGGAAACACGACAGCTGCAGCAGCAGATTGATCCCGCTTCAGTTCAGAGACATATGGAGCGTAATTTACCACAAATGGTTTAAAAACTGCTACTGTTCTTACTCAAAAATGCGTTTGCAGTCGAGTAGCATTCAGCGTGCGCTCTGGGTCGGCAGCGGGGCGCCACGCTGCAGCCGGCGTGCACAGGAAGTAGTCGATACGTTTTATTCGAAGGGTTTATTCGCCAAACTACGTGAAGAAATGAAGTTGTTGCGACAACGCGTACGACTCATACGACTGTAAAAAGCATGAGCATATCCGTCTGTGGAATATTTTAACTGATGACATAGAAGAAAGTACAAATCTGGTGATATTCAGACACTTTTAAAGACGTAACTCTGGAGAAGTTTAGACATAACAGCATTGATGAAGCATCAGAAGTAACGCTAAAGTTCCTGAATTTCTGGCTTGTTTGTTTTGTTTTATGTATATATGTATGCATATGTATATATGTATGTGTTTATATATGTGTATATGGTTCTTTGAAATACGTTTTTTTTGAGAAATCACAGGTTAGGTCACTTATAGGCGACATAGCATCAGCCTTGACCCTTTCGGACACTTTCATCTTTTGTTTAATTCTGATTGTTCTATATTTTGCTGATTGAAATAAACTCAACTCAAAACCTGGTAATGGGGACTGACGGCGTGAGTTTGAACCACTGAGCTCAGCCACACTGAGTTGGACCAGCAGGACAATAAACTTTAAAGGCTGCTGTGTGATCCACTGTTAATGCAAGAATATTAATACAAATCTGGTTTGAAAAAAGAAATTTCAAATTAAGGTATGAAAATGATATATTTTTAAAGAATAACCTGTATCGAAACATTTAAAATAAAAATACCTGATCAAACCTCTAGGGTTGGAAACACAAAGGAAACCCGACTTTCTTTCGTTTGAATGACGAATAAATCATTCATGATCTTCTTTTCTTCATTTATTGTTTTAACTTTGACATGTTGTTTTAAACAAGGTTTAAAAAAAATAAAAGTATGTACCGAGTGCCAACAAGACATAAACACTGGCTTTCAAACCTGTTGGAGCAAACCGACCTGCTTGGTCACAAGAGACCTTATTTACCCAAAATGTTTCTTTTACAATAACTGGAATTCCCCGAAGCCGACTAACCACCGCGTGGAGGTTCAAGTCGAGTCCACCTTGACTCTGTGAATGAAATCGAGGTGCGGGTCGGGCTCAGTACGTACTGGTCGTGTATAATCCAGCGGGTCCTCATGAAGCCTTTTCTGGACCACTTGAACTGCAACAGAGACAAATGAGAGAGAGTCACTGACCAGCAGGAGGCCCTGAAGGGCCCAACTGATCACTATTGATCCGTTCACATCATCTGTCTCATGGACAGCGCCGACGGCCCCCGTGGACTCATTTGTCCCGGCATCTCCCTTTGGCCCTCACGTACCCCTCCCCACACACACACACACACACACACACACTCTCTCTCTCTCTCTCTCGCTCTCACACACACACATATACATGTGCACACTCATGCATACATACTCACATCAGGCCAGAAATTCTTTGGGAATTTTTCTTTCTCCACTGTGGTGACCCCGTCCAGAGAGCCCACGTGCCTGTTCTGTCCCGACACTGCTTTAAAATCTTTAACTGTGTGGGTGGGAGAGAGACAGAGAGAAAGAGAGAGAGAGAGAGAGACAGAGAGAGAGAGAGGCGGGTGGAGGAGGGGGTATGACATGTAAAAGAGTGAGAAAACATGCAAACAGAAATCAATAAACTGGTGTTAACCTCATCAGAGCGGCGTACGTGATGAGGGGATCTATAAGCAAGCCATTAGACGGTGTTCGCTGGACAACAATCGGTGTGGGCCACACGGCGAGTGGCAGCTGCGGGATGTTTATGGTTCTTCCATAAGCTTTTCTGAGGAGCTTTTTCACGCCTAACGTGACTGGACTATGCAGCAGGAAAATAACGGCTCCACTTTGAATTCAGGTTCTTTGCAAATATGTGGCTGGGTAGAGGGGGCCGTCGCACTTTCATCACACGAATAGAAATGTTCTGAAGAGCCTGATCAACACATTACAGGAATCCTGCCAATCATACGTGAGATCCCACTGCACTGAGAGTATAAGACTTTACGGAAACAGTACAGGATGCAAGGAGTTTGTGAGACTTTGAATTATCTTGCAAACAATAAATCATTGTAAACGTCGTGAATAAGGAGTAGAGATGCACCGATGCTCATTTGTCTGATACTCACTCAAATAGTTGGATAAGTTATCGGTGACTATCGGATTCCATTATTTCAATAAATGACACTTCTGTACATTTACATGTGTCTTCATTTGTTACATTTTATACAACAAAGTTTAGAAAGCCATGTTTAAGTCCAGCCTGATGTTGCCTTGCACATTAGAAACATTATCACAGTCACGTCCACACAGGGAAGTATGTTATTAACATCTTATTACGTTATTACGTAACAATATTACGTAACATAATACTCGACAACGGCAGATAATAGGGAACAAAGTGTTTACCGTTAAAATCGTACTGGTAGATGTTTTTCAGTGTCTTGTGTATGAAGTACAAGCTCCCCAAAGCCTGCGGAGAGACAGGAGTAAAGAACAGAAGCATTACAACAACCAAAGTTAAATTATGTGATGAGATTACTCAAATAAAGGTGAAAATGACTCTTTCAATGTTGTTGCAGACACTTTCTGCATAAAACAGAAGAAAATCCCTTGAGTCAACAAAGCTGCCTGGAATGGCCTTACATGTTCCCATTTTCAATATTGCAGCATTAAACTTCATCAAACTATGTTATTTAATAGTTTTAACTGGAACGTGTTAGCTCCTTCTGATCCATTTAGTTTCCACAAAGAAACTTAAACCTCATCTCCTCAACTCAACGGCCGAGGTGACAAATTGAATTGTTCATTTCCCCATCATGTGAGCCTCGTATTGAACAATCCACAGTGTATAATGTTACTCTGCCCAAAGACACATGAAAGTTTAAAGAATAGAGACGTTCGAAGTGAACACACACACACACACACACACACACACACACACAACTGCACAACACATCCACAGACTGCCCCCCCCCAACCTCCCTCACTCATACACACACTTCAGCACCCAATCATCCTTGACATGGGGCTGACAATTTTTAATGTACTAACTGCCTGCTCCACTGATCTGATTAATCATGCCCTGTGAGATCAATAAAGACAGAAAATTAAAACAATTTAAAAGGTATTAAGCAGTCGGCCGGCCGCCTGCCAGCGCTGCCACTGCGACTTCGGGGGCCGAAGAGAAATCAGCCGGCGCTCCGAGGGCTCGGGGCGTGACGGACCGCTGTGCACTCACAAACAGCCAGCCGGAGCATGAGAGATCTCTCCCTGAAGAGATCATTTATCATCAGTGCCAAAGTCATCCTCATTTAATAAAATGGAAGTGTCTCCGTGGTCGGCTCCAGTGAGCGGCAATTAGTGACCAACATGTCCAACTAAGCTTGAGTCATGGAGCCTGATGGGGTCGGGAACTTACTGCTCAAACTAACGGAAAAAAACGTTTCTGAAAAGCAAGTCAAATTTCAGTTAACAATCAAAATTCTGATTTTTAGGAGGAGGATTTGATGACTCTTTTCTGATAATTAGCTCAGGAGAACTGTTCTTTATTGCTCCTTGTTTATGTTGGATCTCTCTCTCTCTCTCTCTCTCTCTCTCTCTCTCTCTCTCACAAACACACACATACACACACACACACACACACACTCAAACTCAGATACACATTCTCCTCCACATACTCTGCCAAACACCTATCTTCATCAATCAGGTTTGTGCACAGTTTAATAAAAAAATATTGACTTACAAGTGATTTTTTATCAAAACACCATTTATACTGGGAATGCATGCAAGTCGGCCCCCTCTACTCCTGCAGCCCCCCTGAAAGGAGAACCCCCACCCCCCACACACACACACCCCCAAACTCTCTCTTGGCCGTATAACTGATGATCCGCAGCCGGGGGGAAACAAATTGAAAATCAATGCGGGTGGCACCGACGAAATGAGAATGAGGCATTAGGAGGGGAGGGGGGGGGGAGGGGTATGCAACCCTCTCAGGGCAAAAACAGTGGAGGGTGCGAACACTCCAGCGCAAGAGAAACTTAGTCCCGGCTGTCTTCCAACAACCCCCCCTCACACTTTATTTATCGTGCACCAATGGGCTGGGATCAATAGTTTTAATCTAGAGTTAAATGTATTGACTTTGGCCTGTCTCGCCCACACCTGGCCATTGACTTTCTCCTCTTTAGTTCACACACCTTCAGTCTACAGATGCAGCCATTGACCCCTACTGTCACACGCCCAGTGTCGGGGTAACACATGGGAGGAGCAAGGGTTAATAGTTTATGAAATGCTCAGCCACTTTTCATAACCCCGGTTGCTCCCAACCGGGGTTATGAATTTCAGACAAACTAATACCAACAAACCCGTTATGAGGAACTCATAACACAAGTTCAATTTCAGAGAAAAGGACTGAAAAGTTGCTCGAGGCCACAAAAAAAAAAAAATTGGAGGCAAGAATCGGCTTTTATGATTGACGGTGAGCCTCAAGACCGGAGCCCCACACCCGTCAGACCACGAGTACAACATTGTTTCATGCTATATCCATAAGATATATGCCCCCCCCCTCCCTTACATAGACCTGTGGTATGTCTGAGATTGTGTAGTGCTGAACGATACCCAATTCATAAACAACAACAACACAAATCTGCACTGATACTTCAGATTGTGTAATATTTCAAGTTTTTTTCTCTTATCTTCGTCATGAATGTAAAACAATTGAACACGGAGGACATTCTTGGTTTGATCAGAACATCTGATTATAGCTCTGCCACACATTCTAAAAATAAACTTCCTGATAATAAAAATGATAATATTAATTTATTACACTCTGATGTCTTTTGTGATGGGATTAGATTCTTTTATTGATTTTATTTTACTGTACTGTAATCTAAGCAACAATGTTTTCCATGTCTGTTCAATTGTGATGCTTTTCTCTTTTTTTAACTTTTCTGCTAAAATCCTATAACATACACAATCTAATAACTGACTCATATGTATTTACAAATGTTCTACTGAGGCCTATGCACACGTTTCTAAAGCGCTGACCAGCATCCAACCTCCGCCTCTGAGCACTAACATGGAGGAGGGCGCCACCTGGTGGAGCACATGTGAACTGCGTCCGTGTGTTTCTTACCGTGAATCTGTCTTCTGCTTGGAACTGGTCGTCCACATAGATGCAGACCCTGTCGAAGTCTTTCATTTCCTCACTGGACTCGATGTTCCTGGAACCAACAGAGTGATCATTAAGCAACGGAGGGAAACACGTCGTTCCCTCTGAGCTGAAGAGGTTGAAGAGGTTTGTCAATTAATTGATTAGATTTAAGTTTTTATTTTTTACTGATTCTAGCTTTTGAAATATGAATGTTTGTTAGTTTTCTTAATCTTCCGTGAATATAAACTGAATATCCTTGGGTTCGGGAATGTTTCGCGGCCAAAAAAACAGCTATTTTCACTGTTTTTATAATCTATAGATTAAACAATTAAACAATGAATGGAGAAAATAACCAGGAAGATAAATCAATAATGACAAATAACTGCTGTAGCCCTATTTGACAGCAAGACAAATTAAAAAACAAAAAGACTATTTTTTAAAAGCTTTTGATTATATCAAACACACAGTGAACAACAAACATGACTTTACTGAGCAACACGGATAATGAGCGGCACATAAGTCGTACCGGAAGAAGTGATCGGCGTGGCCCATGTTGGCCATGTAGTCCTTTCCTCCCACCTCCTGGAAGTGCAGGGCGATGAACTGCGGCTTGTGTCTGTGGATAGTCTGAAAGGAAGCAAAATAAACATCTGTAACAGAGTTTTTATTTACCTGAACTGCACCAGACTGTCCACAACCAGTAATAATAATAATAATAATAATAATAATAATAATAATAATAATAATAATAATAATAATAATAACTTTATTAATAGAGCACCTTTAAAAACAATGTTTACAAAGTGAGAGTCAAAGCAAAACAAGTGGAATAGCAAGAAACCAATATTACATTTAAAAGTATATATTCAAAGGAAAAATAAAATGAAAAACACAAAATAAATTAAAAACCAAATAAATTAAAAATAAATTAAAAACAGACAAACTAAATTAGGGGAACCAAAGTTCTCTTTATTAATGCATTTCAACTTACCTTATACAATTCTTGTAGCCACTCATTTTGAATGTCACCCACCTATAAAATGACAAAGAGAAAGAAATGTAAGGCAGGCGAAGTTACTTGAAGAACTTTTCTGTAATCCAATACTGAACCTGCATTCAGTGATTTGTTTGGGCGCCTGGGGGCAACGAGCTGTAAACACAGACCTGAGATTGTATCACATTGTGAGGATGTTATGGCTAATGTGTTAGAATAAAGCTATGTATGTATCATGTGTGTGCCAGTGGATATTTTGTATTTATTAGCACACATTTACAGCTACTCATCACGTCCTTCTCCTCGGGACACGTTTGCTCATCCTCACGTTTCCGTTGGCAACGTGGCTACAACAACAGCTATTGTACACAACGGTATCCATATGCTGAGCTGCAAACTGCTGGAGCATCACTGGATATCTTTTTTTTTAAAGAAAACAATATTCCTGCTTCTTAAAAGTGAATATTTTGGAATATCTTCGAGTTGTGGTAAAAAAGTTATATTTTACACTTCATCTTGGTTGAGTGAAAACACTGGTAGGTATTTTTCACAATTTTCTGATATTTTATAGGTGAAATAGCTTATCGGTTAATCAAATATAGACAGCTTAATCAACAATGAAATTATTATTATATATTAGCTGCTAATTACAGCCCTAATACATAATAGAGTATACAGTACAATACTGTAAAAAACATACTGGTTAAAGAAGCTGAAGCATTTTAGCTGACAGTATAAAGTTAACTATCTATGGCTACTGGTTAGTCTCACAACATTATCTTCAAGAGTGACAAACCACCAGGAGCCCAACGTGTTCATCTGAGAGCCTCCTCTCACGTTACCCATATTCATGTATCCCTTGTTAATACAAAAATATTGAATAGAGAAGCTTTACTTATTGGGTCACACTTCAACTGCAAAAAAAAAGCCTTTTATAATGTTTGATAGAATGTATATTTGTGTTATAATACATTTATATCCAACACAAATAATCATCAAAGCTTCTGACTAACATCACAGCAGGTTAAAAGGAATCCAGGAAGTCATCAATCAAGGAAAGGAAACACGGCAATATAATTATCTCTGAGTAAATGAAAAATAAAACAATAAAGCTTGTCTAGAGGTATTATCTTGTGCGCTCCAGGATGTCGACTCATTCAAGTGGCGGCTCCTGGTATAATCTAGCCAGCGTCCACACATCCTCTCTGGCTGTCGGTGCAATATTTCATGGCCACTTGACAGCTGGGTACATACTGTTAAACACGGATGACGAAAGCATGCGGATGAACCCTTAAACAGAGCAACCTGTCGAACAAGACGGGGGCCGAGTGTTTCCTGTCTGGAGCCACAGGTAGAACACCTTGTGAGGCTTTGAACTGATGAATAAGATAAGAGACACGATATTAGTCCCACAGTGGGGACATTTCAGGATCACAGCAGCGGGTGCACATTAGAGCATTAATAAAAATAAATGATACAAATAAACCACAACTAGAACGGGCACTCGGTAGAGCGCATACCTTCACATATCACAAGATTGGGCATTCAATTATGAACATTTTGGCATTAGTTGCATGCCAATTGGATAGAAATTGACCTATGGTAAAAATAAGATGTTGACCTTTTCATGACCTTGACCTTTGACCCGATCAATCCCAAATTCGAATCAAATGATCCCCGGATAATAACCAATTATCTCACTAAAGAGATTCGGTTTAATACTTTTTTACTTTTGTGAATAACACGAGCGCACGCATACAAATACACGGCGATCAAAACATTACCATCCGCATTTTCAATGCAAAGGTAATAACAATACAAAATACTAAATATACAGAGGAAACCCAATATATACACAAGGCAGCGACCAAAGTGAATTTCCAGCAGGTAAAATAACTGAATGTAATGAGCATCTAAAGTACACAGTGGGTGTGACGAAAATCCCTCCCACCTCCGCCTAAGTAAAAATAATAACGCGTTACAGTGACTGACGTTAAAAGCTTCTTGATATTCATCCCAGAATTTATTTGTATTTACATAGAAAGTGGCTTTCTTAAGACCATAAGCAGTACATCAGCTGCTTGTCCTGAACTCATTTGAACGCCCTCGTCTTTTCTTGTACATCCGGCTCCTGTTGCAAAGTCAAAGACAACCTTCTGCAGCGCCAGTTCATTCATCCCTGCTGAGCAATGGCTTTGCATAATGTATTTGCATGGCAGGACGGCAGCCGCAGCTCAGCGATAATAACCAGACAGACTCCTCTCGTCAATGTAGCCTCTAACACAGTCATGAACGAGAACGGGCACTCGGTAGAGCGCATACCTTCGCGTATCACAAGATTGAGCATTGAATTATGAACGTTTTGGCATTAGTTGCATGCCAATTGGATAGAAATGATGGGGGAAATAAGATTTTTACCTTTTCTTTTTTTTTATTTCTTTTTTTATGAAAATTGTTGGGTTTGTCTTTAATGGGATGACTGGGTGAAAAGTACATTATAAAGACAAAAGGGAAGAACAGTAATGAAAGAGGGATCTTGGAAAAGATGCTTAAAATGAACAGTTATAAGAATACTAATATTTCACATTAACTACCATCTTTTACAACAGTTACTTGAAAAAGAACAAAAAGAACAAAACAAAACGGTGACTGATGCATGCTCCAGGACACTTCTGTTCTCGAGTTAGCTTAAATGTTCACTTCTGGCACTTGTAGCCTGCAAGTATAACACAACAGATTTTTACCTTTTCATGACCTTGACCTTGACCCGATCGATCCCAATAAAAAATGTCATGCGATTCGGTTTAATCCTTTTTGAGTTATGCAAGAAACACGCATACAAATAAATAGATAGATACACGCCGATCAAAACATAACACCGTTGACTCTGTCCACTGACTCTGATTCCTTTTTATATATATATATATATATATATATATATATATATATATATATATATATATATATATATATATATATATGTTTTAGAGAGGAAGTTCATACATCAATTATACTCGCAATGCTTATTACGAGTCAGAGAAACACATTAAACGAGAGGAAAACCTGAAACAATCCACCAAGCGAACAAACAAACGCCTCTGTGGGGAACTCGTCGCCCTGAAACCGGGAACGATGAACAAGAGCGATCTCAAACCAGCTTCCCCAGCAGCTGTTTTTAAAGAAGCCGTGATGAGAAGGTTAATGCTTTGTTTAAGCTGTGGGATGATTAAAGAGATTCTCTGAAATGTGTATTTGTCATTAATGCGTCACAACAACCGATGCCTTATGCTCTTATTATAATTTGTCCTATGGATTTATTTGCATACAGAGAAGCTTTGTGTAACAATTCAAATATTCAATGCATCTGGGTCTATAGTCATTACACAAGCGTCCAGGTCCAAGTATCCAGGATACTGCGGTGGTGTGCCATTGAAACGTTGCTTATGCAAGAGTAGCAGACCGTCTCCCCGGCTCTGACAAGACGCTCGGCCGGTCCCAGTTCTGAGAAGCAATATAAATCACCCTTTGATGTGCTTCAGGTCTTGATCTTACTCCAAAGGCTGGGTGAACACTAAGGACTGTTTATGGAAATAGGGGACCTAAATGAGTAGAAAAGCTCAAGTCCCCCGGGGAAGATACTCATCTGTTTACATAACTCTCACAGTGGGATCCGACATGTTTAAATTTGAGCCAGATTTGGAAACAGGAAACATGGAAACGGAGCCAAATTTCCATGACTGTGAGAGTCCTCCCCACAATGTCTAAAGGTGTGTGAACCCAGCAGAGGCCGAACAAGAACATGTATTGTTTAGAATAGTTCAAATACAGGGTCATCTTTCTAATCCTTTAAAAAGTGTGTTTACATTATTTCTAAGATTCAGACATTCAAGACTAGGATATACACTCGAATTTAGATTACATTATACATGTATAATATATAATACTGTAAACTGACTGTAAACAGGCCCTCCCTGTATTTCAACAGGGATTGATTGTACATGTGTAGTGGGGGGGTTACACCAAATAGACAGGTTCAATAAGATACAATAAGTGACTAATTGTTCTAAATAGTCTGTTTATGTTTGTATTATAACTTGTCAGTGTGTTAAACAAACCCCTTGCAAAAAGGTAATGACTGTAAACACGTTGCATGTCGGTTTTGTCGGTTTTCCTCGCCGGGCCTTCAGTTCACGGCCTCTGACGTCACAGCACAAGTCTCTACTCTCCTCAGGTTGCGGGCAGGTCACGTGAGGTCCGAAAGTGTCGCATCCCGCGAGTAAATAGTGTTGCTGAGGTCAATATAAGCGCGTGGCTTTTCTTTCAATCATATCACGCGGGGGGGGGGGGGGGGGGGGGGACACTATTCAGGACGTGCAGCTGGCAGCCGACTGAGAAACCATAAGGAACGAGAGCGCAACCTGCGCGTAAAGTGAGAGGTCGCGAAGCTTTACGCAGGGGTCAATCCTGTGGCCGCGTGGTCGCGAGGGTCGCGAGGCTCTACTCACGTTGTCGAAGAGCGATCCGACGTTCGCGGTGACGAGCAGCACATCCGTGAAGGCTTCCATGTCGACGAGTCCCCTTCGCCGCGGGTCCGAGGGAACTCCGAGGCGTCTCCGAGTGACGCGCGCGTGCAGGGTGGGGGGGGGGGGAGGGAGGGGCTCACCTTACCTTCCCGCGACTTACTGAGTCGCGTGTACTACCGCTCTAAATAATGCACCGGCGTATCATTGGCGTGTCATCGTCTGGAGCCGCGGCGGCGCTCGTATCCATGGTCCGGCCGAGGAGCAGCGAGTGAGTTGAGCAGTCCGCGCGCGTGGCTCTCCGCCTCCTCCTCCTCTTCCTCCTCCTCCTCCTCCTCCTCCTCCTCCTCCTCTGTTAATTGGACTAGTCGCTTCTTAGGGGGCTTAAACCGGCATGGCCGTCGAGCGAGCGGCTACACTCCGGCGCTCCGCCTCCGCCCATTTACTGCGAGCAGCTTTATCACCACTCAGCCAACGTGTAATCATCCACTCAGCCTAATTGTTATAACCGCAACATAACCCCCCCCCCCCCCCGTTGAATACTGTTCTAATGCAATAATAATACGTAAGATAAGATTATATAAAAGGCCATACATAATACTTTAACTATAGCAGAGGACATTCAACTGAACTGAAATGACTCATATAGTCTCAACAGGAAGTTCTTCATTGTCTCTCCGTGAAACTCTTCTTCTTTAAATGAAATGTTATTTTTCTGAGAAGTTTGAGTTACTTTTAATTCTCCCTCCTTGCTGTTGTGCTGTTGTGCAAACTCAAAACGACATGACATTACATGACATGTCGTTTAGCTGACGCTTTTATCCAAAGCGACTCACAATAAGTGCATTTCAACCTAGAGTACAAACTAATAACAACAAGAATACAGAAAGTAACACTTCCTCAACATAGTCAAACTACAAAAGTACCATAACAAGAGGGGTCTTAAGTACCATAACAAGAGGGGTCTTATCCATGTGTGTCTTGGTGTGTATCACTGATATTACTGTTGCATACATTGCAAAGACTGTGTAGAGCTTTATCAGTGGGACTATAGCTTTACGTGCATGACCTTCAGACTAGTCGTGTTCTCTATAAGAACAACCTGCTTCCTACAACCTCCAGTCATCACAAGTCAGCCCAATGTGTTACAACACAGCTACACAGGCCGTCTCTCCCCCGTGAAGCATGGAGCTTTAAAGGTCGTATTTGGAGTCAGTGGCTCTGTGCCATCCAGCAGTCGGTCTTCCAGCCCGGGGGAAAGGCCCGGCCTGCCGGGAGCCGCACACCGGCTCTCCATAGTGCTGCGAGTGAGCGGTTCAACCACGGCAGGCTTTTCACAGCCAAACCTTTTGAGCTCTTCTCCCCGCTTCCTCTCACTCCTCCCCTGAGCACTGTGTGCTTTCTTCTCCAACGACAACAGATCCGCTTGAGACTATTGCAACAGAGCCGCGAAAGAATGCTGCAATGTCCATCACCGGTTTGGAAACAAAGAGAGTTAAAGGGGAAACCTCTCTGAAAGGACGCAGGCGGTGTATTGCAGCCAGGAGGAGAGGCCGGGGCTTTGGATAAAGACGCTGCGAAAGAATCAGCAGCATACAGGCAAGGAAAGATACTATTTGGGCTGAATCCCAAGTACATTGCACATGAGGGAATATATACACAATAAATATATAAATAATAAAGCTTTCAACCCTCATGCAAGGCTGCAGACAGGAAATGGTACCAGAGTCGAGCCCAACGACAAGAATAGCACAGAAAAGCAGCAGGAAGAAATCCTAAAAATACCAAATGAAAAATGCTGTTTATGGAGAACTTTTGCTTGTGAAAGAAAAAGATCTTTCACAATTAAATGAGATGCTTAGTATTGACTGAAATCTGTTAAACAATGCATAACAGATATGGAGGATTTGGTGTTATTTGCAGGACATTGATTTTAATGACAAATATTTAGCAGTGAGACATGTTTAAATTGCTTCATCAAATAAGTATTTCATACTACGCAATGTATTGCCCTTAAAATACTCTAAGTTACTCAAGTCAGGGTTCGTACGGTCATGGAAAACCTGGAAAAGTCATGGAATTTTAAAATGGTAATTTCCAGGCCTGGAAAAGTCATGGAAAAAACTTAAATCATAAAAGTTTTGAAAAAGTCATGGAAATGTGTTATAATCATGTGTCCATTTATGGCAAGTTTGAAATAATAAATATTTTTTTTAAAGAAAGACGCTCAAAATGTAAGCCGGCGTACGCTCTCAATGCGCCAAATGTTCATGTTTATACCGAGATTTCAGTTTTATCATGGAAATTTGGTTTAAAGTCATGGAAAAGTAATGGAAATCCATCGGTCAACATGTGTAAGAACCCTGTCAAGTGTATATCAATTATTCTACACATCCACCTGCATGTTGAGGGGCTTCTGGTAACGACCAGTGGGAGGAGCACAAAAAAAACACAAGTCAAAAGTCGAGTCACATTCTTGAACATTTATTTTGATGAACAGATTGAACACACCCCAAATGACTCCTCCTGATAATAGTACACTAGAGGAGCGAGGGCCTCAGGGGGACACCTCCTCCCAGACTGCTGTACAGGAGCACTCTCCTGGAAGAGGCTGCCAGGCGGGAGAAGATCACTGATGAAGAGGATGGGACTAAAGACGATGGCTTTTAGAGTTCACTTCAGATAAATCTGCACGAAGCAGGAAGCCAACTGTGAACATGATGGCCGTTAGGGATCGTGTTAGTTGGATTATGTATCGGCTAATTATCGTAACAATATTTTAGTCAGGAGACCCGTGGTGATGATCAGAAGTCACTATCCGTGTGCAATGGGGCGATGATAAAAGCATCCCTACGTTCTTTCTGAATGCACTTTAAACCATTTACCTTCAGCTATGCTTCATTATTTGCTTTAACATAGAGGAATACCTGCATAAATACATAAACCTCCATCCGAGTAAGTGCGGGTGAACTATCTCAATTTCACAATGTGAGAATTTCCATGGAAGAAACAGAAACAGACAACATATAGAGAGCACGTCTGAAATGCAACTACAGTGACCAATTATTTTGATACAAGTCTTAATGTAAAACACAAAGCTTAAAATACAAGTTTTTCTCTCTTGGAAAAAGCCCATAAAAATATCTGTAATGTAACAAAATCTGGCATTGAGCCCCAAATCACGGGCACAACCCAGTCATGCAGATCTCCCACTCAGTCACAGGTTTTAGTATTAGAACAAACTGGTTATCATCTCAAGTAACTGCCGTGTCCCATGTCTATTCAGCTCTGTGACTTGAACACAGTGTGATACAAACATGACAGTTAAATGAAAAAGCGGAAACTACCAAACTAAGACAGTAACTCAATGACAGATAATACTACACATTTCCCCACGAAAGACTGCTTTTACAAGGAAGACGCCGGTCCTTTTCCCGCGCACCGTATTCTCATTCTAACGCGAGTGCGGCTTCAGTCGAGCTTCTCCGACAGAGAGGAGCAGACGCCGAATGACCCGCGGCAAGGAAGGCAAACTGAACAGGCCCGGCTGAGGCAGTGACCGAGGAAGCCAAATGGAGTACTGTCGACATCAGAGAGAGATGTGTTCCAGTCCGAGAGCTCCTCTGGCGAGGGAGCGCTGCCGACTGCTTTGAGTCAGAGGGGCCCGAGTGGGTCTCTGGTCCAGTCCAGCTCCACTCGGGTCCTTCAGGAGCGACTGCGGTCCTCTTGCGTGCCCACCAGCATTTTACTGTACAGCTTCTGCTGCTCTTCCTTGAAGGTGTCTTTTACCTTTCCTCTCTTCAGTCCGCCATCCCTACAAAAGAGTTGGAAATAAGTGACGATAATTAAACGATTATTACAAGTGTTATGACACAGTAACAGACATGCTATGCAGTACATATTGCAATACATTTTATATTATTACTAATACTCAGGGACGTGCACAGATAGACCCCTAGTGCCCTTTTGCCCTGGATGAGAAAACTGCCCCTTTTTTCTGGAGACAAATTGTTTCCTCACTAATCAGTAATTAATAAAAAATACCTTCTCTGTCATCAATTCCCTCCAAATGTATTTTGATATCTGACAGGGCATTTCATGTATTCTTTTAACGAGTACCGTTAGCCAATCAGAACTCTTGTACTGTCGTTGCCATGTAATACTATGTCATTCATATTTATTCATAAGGAAAATGTAAGCTGGCCGTCTAATCCTGCCAAACGCAGGTCGAGGACCGCAGAATTAGTGTAATGCTGATTATGTTTCAGAAAAAAAATTTGGGCGATGGGTGCCCCCCCAAATATCTGTGCATGTGCCTGCTACTACTATTATAGCGTTTACTTTACTACTTTATGTTGACTTTACAGAAGGTTACACTAAACAGCAAACTGCAGAATTACTGCAAAAAATACACAGCTCAGTCTAAGCAGTCACGCTACATTAATACATTAATGCTGTTTCTAATAATTGTCATTGGTCGGGACAAAAGATGAGAATATTAGACCAAATTAAAATATTAAAAAGATTG
Source organism: Liparis tanakae (assembly GCA_036178185.1). Classification (NCBI taxonomy): domain Eukaryota; kingdom Metazoa; phylum Chordata; class Actinopteri; order Perciformes; family Liparidae; genus Liparis; species Liparis tanakae. The sequence continues at coordinate 22,214,322 of CM070094.1, read as the reverse complement.
TGATTAATACCATAACCGATAATAGCCGTGACTTGTCACCTGCTATCCCATATATTCTGAGAGAGCTTCACATTGTTGCAAACTGGTGGCTGCAGTAACATTTCATATAAAAGTGTCAAAGGAAAGGAATGATAAGTTCCATAAGTCGTCATCTCATCAGATATGCAAAAAAAGGCCTACATATTTTTTCATTAATATCTTACTGTAGGCTCATACTAATATTAATGTTATTTGTTAGGTGTTCAAAAAGCTGGGCAGGAACAAGCTGGTAAAAAAGGGAGCCATACAGATGTTTTAGTTATTACCATTATAGATAAATATACCAGTATCGTGTCATACTTGTGGTATTATATCAAATTCTGGTATCATATACTTAGTACCGTGATATTTATTTTAGGTATAATATCCTAGGTTTCGTGTATCGTGACATTTATGGCAGGTATCATATCCTAAGTATAATTTTGGTATCTTACCACAGGAGGTCGACCAGTCCGCCCTGCCTGGCGATGGCTGCCTTCACACGATTGGCAAACTGGCAAGCATCCTCATCCTCCTGGTGGAGAAGATTTAAATAAATGTAACAAAGGCAAACAAGTGGTCATAAGAGAAAAAATAAAAACACTTGGCTATTATAAACTATAGAAAAAGAAGGAAAAACAAAAATGTCCATTGAATTGAATAAACAATTGCGTTGTTAATGTTTATGATCATCAATCATAGACACATGACTTGTTGGGCGTCCTCGCGTTAACGATGGAGTCTCACCTCTCTCGACATGGGGGGAAGGTACCACACACTGCAGACGATGGCCCAGCTGCTCATCATACGCAGAAGGTAGCTGACCATTCCAAACTTGCTGCTGTTCCAGAAGGCGTCTCCAAATCGGGGGTCGTACTGTGAGGATCAAACAGAACCAGTGAGAGATACCAGTGTAATGTTTACAGTGTCATGGTTCAAATTTGATGTAGGGATCTCGCATAAGAAAACAAAGACTCACCTTAATGGCTACAGGGTAGACTGTGGCACCAATCTCAAAACTGCCCTTCTTAAACATCATAACTGATGTGTTGTTAATGCAGGTACCTGAGGATTTAGAATAGCCAGAGACAAACACATCAGACTGGGCCTTTTTCAGAAATGTCTTCATGCATGTAGCTTGAATGACGATTGAACAAACTCACCCTCTGGGAAAATGAGAATAGGCAGTTTAGATTTATCTTCCACGTGGTCACTTAATCTGCAATACAAGGTGTGTGTAGGTTATCATTAAAACTGTCTTCCAGATTCTGAAGACACAGAATTAGACATCACATATGAACAATTTAGCAACATTAACTAGAAAAGCTGGATTTTGGTTACACAAGTTATATGAAAAACAGATTTACACTCAAATACAAAAGGAAATGTTGATGCGTGTGTGCGTATATATATATATATATATACACATACATACACACACATATATATATATATATATAAATAAATTAAATATTTATATATATATATATATATATATATATATATATATATATATATATATATATATATATATATATATATATATATATATTCTGAGGGGTAAAAATGTAATAACTAAAGATGTAATACAAACAAAAGTTGCAATGCTACCTTTTGGCCACCAGATGTCTGTCTTTGACTTCCGAGCGTTCGAACCAAATGTGTGGGCAGGCCTTGACCATGGACCTCTGGATGACCCCCATCAAGCCACCGTGGATTTGGCCGACCTGACGACACAAACACAAACGTTGTTCCGACAGTCGGCTGCCACGGAAAATGTGACGGGTGTCAATGTTTCCGTCGGTTCCTGCGGAGCAGCCGTATAATGACGTTACATGTCGGGCATTACCATAGCGTAGCAGCCATCGCTGGCCAGGATGATGACGTCAATGGGCGAAGTGTGGTTGGCGACACAGATGCCTCCATTCTTGGGTTTATTCTCACTGGAACGGTTGGACAGAAAGACAATTAGGCTGCATCACGAGCGGCAACAATGTCCGCAGGTGTCAAAATACACCAACGCTATTCTCCGTTAAAATATGTTTCTACATCATAATTAATATTTAAAAGGAGTTTGACCCCCAGAGCGTGCAGAACCTGAACCTACTGAGGCCATATTCCAAAGATAGTTACACTCTCAAAAAGAGAGAGAGCAACCCTTCCTGTCACGGTGTCACCTGTGTACTTTTAGCCCGAGAGAAGAGAGGAATACATGTTGTGACACGCCAGGTCTTCAGTGCACACATTCAGAAGGAATGGGCACGACTTATTTACCAGTAGAGACTTCTTCATAATGGCGTCTCTTGTCTGTAGTATAAATTGTTATGGATAACAATCTTTTTAATTCCATGTTCCATGTATCCCAAGTGTGTCACAATAAAATATCTTGAATCTGTTAATATTATTATAATATAATTAATTTAATTAATTATTATAATAATATTTCAGATTATTTTAAGAGTGTCCATTCCTTTTCTAATTTATAATACTGCACATTAATGACGAGGAAAATCTAAATCCTCGTGCAAATTCACAATCAAATAGAATAGTTGTATTTTTATAATCTCACGAACAAAATTTCGTTGCTCTGCATCTCAGATGTAGTTATAACACATTCAGTCAGGCCCGCCCTGCAGTTACCAAAAACCACACCAGTTGCTCTTAACTACAGTCGATGGGCAAATACATAAAGCATCAACTTCCTCCTCCACATCCTGTTGCATGTGCCCATCCTGTCCACACAAGCTCCCTTTATTATTTCATCTGCCGTTCCTCTTAAATTCTAACGCTGCGAGTTCAAACACAACGTCACAGTCAGCAACACGCACTTTGATTATAACACAGATGAACGATCATAACGCCATTATTACTCGTCAAACGTGTGCCTGTGGAATAGCTACTGTATGTGAACGCAGAGGCTCAAAGCGTCGCGTTTGAAGTAAACAAGAACGTAGTAGTCCTCATCGGTACTGCTGGTAATACAAGGATAAACACTTAAAAGAAGTCTGAGTGCAATCAACCAATCACTTGAGGGAACAATCATCTTCAAGAACAGCTCACGCTTCAAACTAATTACTTGTATATCTTCAACTGGGTCATAACCTGCTGTAAATTCACTTTGGTCACTGCCTTGTGTAAACATTTTGTTTCCTCTGTATATTTAGTATTGTTGTCGTGTTTTATTTATATCTTTTATTAATGCTCTAATGTGTACCGATGCTGTAATCCCGAAATGTCCCCACTGTGGGAGTCGACTAATAAAGGATTATATAATCTCATCTAATCTAAAGAAAGAGTTTGTCAGAAAAAAAGGATTAAATAAAAAAGACCACCTCATTAGTCAAGTAGAACAACATATTTCCAAATAAAACAATGACTCATGTATACAAAAGGTTTATGGCTGAAAACTCACAAAAATACCTAGAAGATCCAGAACAAGTGGGAATTGGAATTAAACATTATAATTGAGGATCATTTATTTGTGTGAAAAAGAACCTTCTGTGGCATTTTGTTAGAGAAACTGCGTAAAAATAGGAGACAAATGCATTTTTGGGGAGTGAACAATAATTAAAGGGTTCTGGAAAAGCATTAAAAAGAGGAAATTATAAAATACATGAGTGGCTTTATACCGTAAGTGATATGTGGCACGGATCTGAGGTACATACTGCAAATACTTTTATTGATTGCCAAATGATATGAACTGTGAAATGGAAGGATGCAAAACCAGTATATTTACATTTTTATACTTTTGTTTCATTGAACATCCGTGTTTAACCGAGTAGGTTGTTGTAACAAAACTGTTAGTAATAGAAGTGTTATTACACGTCTTATTTCTGTGGCATGTTTTGCTTTATTAAAAATAGAACGTATTATGTAATATCACATAGACCCCTTTCCTGTCGCAGCACGGGCATTGCTGCAGATCATATTTGAGAAAGAATAATAACTGGACCATGTGAAGAATATGAGCAACGTTTGAGTGTTTTTTTTATAAATAAGATAATCCTTTGTTCATCGTGCAGTGGGGACATTTACAGGATTACAGCAGGTAACTTCAGCTCACATGTCATTTGGAAAGCTACGAGTTCCAACATGCTCTCTTAAAAATGTCTCCTTTTTTCTGGAAATAGGATTTGCCAAAAGCTAAATTCTCTAGAACATCGAATTTCAAGATTACATTTATACAATTGTGCCAACTTTTAGTTTGTTTGCGAAATGTATTTACTTCCACTACAGTGAACATGCGAGTATGAGAGGCGTGTCCAAATTAAACAGGATGTTTGTGATGTCAACAGTCGACGTGACGCTGCCACATTATTGTAACCGACCTTCAAGGCTTTTGAAGAGTATTAACTAAAGAGCATTAACTAAATGCTAGACATGTGGCTACATGTGATACGTTATTACGCAAGAGGAAAACAACAACAATTTCAGCGAGAACTTGAGGCACACTATAAATTTTTTTTTTTTAAAAAGGCAGAGTAATTTACCAAAACATTTAGCAACTGCAGGAAAACACTGAAGCAGCAGTGTTAAAAAATAAATAAACAGAAGCACAAATCAACCAGCAGCATCTGACCTGCAAACCTTTATTAGACGGATCAGCTGATGACAGAGTCATCGAACTGGGTATTTAGGAACATGGCAAAGAACCTCCAGGTAAGGAGGAAACATGACATATTAGTGTGGCTTATAAACCCCCCAACTGTCATTGTGTATGTTTAAGGAAGCCAGCCTCGCTCCGATGACTCATCGTATTGCGTGCATTATTTCCGCTGACGTCGTAACCACAAGTCATGATCTGACCTGATTAGATCACCTGTCTGTGCATTACTTCAGAGCCTCTCAAAACAACTCCCACATGTGCTTCATCTTTCCTTTCACACAATATTTCTGATGGGGACTGTTTTCTAGGAAGATCACGACTGCAGTGTTCAAATAATACAATTATACGAGGAGTCAAAAGATCATTTGAATCAGAGTTTATACCCAATTAAAGTTAGTGGTCGGGGCGAAGGTCCCTTACCTGTCGTGGTAGGTTATGATGGCAGTCAGAGCTCTGACACAGATTCTGTAGCACATCAAATGAACTTTCTGACTGAGGAAGTTTTTTAACCTGCAGAAAAGGGGCAAACGACAGCGTGAAGTACTTTGAGTGCGAGACGCCAAATCGATTCATTTTGGATGATTTAAAAACACATCGGCCGTCTTACCTCCCATTTGGCAGCAGCCCAATAACACATGTGAGGAACACGAGGAGGCCGACGCCAGTGAAGGCAAGCGTCACCCTGAAACACAAACAGGTCGGTCACACACAACCCTATCATGGGGAACGTTTTAACAAACAACTTCACTTCTGTAAAACACAGATTGGATCATTCCACTTTTTGGGTTTCACTCATTTAAACTAATTAGTATTTTACTGGCATTTAAACACAAGCCGTATACATAAAAGTTTTCCTTCTCACCACTCAACATGTAAAAGTCATGAGGGAGCGAGGTTCTGGTCATCAACTAACATGTCCACACTCCTCTGCCACCACTCCTGAACACTGAGACATGCAGGAGGGCATAGTAGGAGATGATAAAACCGGCCAACAGGCTGCCTTAATCCGGATGAACCAATCATCCAGGTTGGAGATGGTGATGATTACATTGGACGTGGATTAGAACAAATCTAGGGAGGTGATGTCTTCGAGCTTAAGAGTAAGACGTGTCAATATTCAACGAGACAAGAACGAGAAAATCCATAAACTGTATGGAGGAATAGAAAGAGCTCCGCCTGTGCCGCGGTGGCCTGATCGGTTTTCCCACTGGTAATTGGAAGTGAGCCAGTAAGACTTGGTGCAGTTACTGTCACCGTGACCCTGAATGAGGAACTCCCTCTTCAACTCGCTGCGTGTGCCAACTCGTAGTGTGACTTTTGTGTTTAGTAGCAGACACGATCCACACGCAGTCTGCCCAAATCTATTCATTCTCATAAGTAGGTTGCAGACTAAATTGTCTGAGTGTGGCGTTCAGCCCTGCACTGTACCCTACTTCTCGTCGAATGCGTGCTGGGATTGCGTGTGGCTCCTGTGACCACGCACAGGTTATTGCTCTTTGGCCGCTCTGGCTGTGTTTCTGTTGGCTATCCCTCAAACGTCCACACGCAGTTGGCATAATTCAACTGTGACTCCTTTAACCCTCCTGTTACCTTCAAATTCACTAAAATATTTTACCATTGGGGTAAATTTGACCACAGCAATTAAACCTCCAGAAGATTATTAGAATTGATATTGTTTCCCAAGTTTAAGTGCCATTTTATATTTGTTTGCTAAATAGCCCTTTAAATAAGTAAAAAAGTTTATATTTCTTATATGTTTTACACAATGAGAAACAAATGTACACATTTATAAGTTGTGTACAGGACATTGAAAACATATCATCATGTGAATTTTAGGTTTTAGGAAAAGTCATGAAATATGCTAAAATGACTGACACTGTAGTACTTGTACAGATCTTCCTGCCATGTCCTCCTACTTCAACAGCAGTGTTCTTGTTGTTGTTTTTGTGTCTGCACTGTTGCTGTTGTTGTTTTTGTGTTGTTGTGTGTTGCGTCATGTTTTTGTCGTGTTTTGTGTTGTAAAGTAAAATCTATGTAACACGGAGTCACTTTACCAAGAAAAATTCCTTGTTTGTGCAAACTTACTTGGCAAATAAAAAACGATTTTGAAAAGAAGAGCTTCAAATGTTTGGTTGAAATGATAATGGATTCTACGAACAATCGTCTGGACGACATGTTAAAGGACTTGCAAGATCTCAAAACGAGTATTCAAAGCACCCAAAAGGAAATGGAGGACAAATAACCTTTTTTTTGATGGAATGGTAGAAAACTGAAAACGAGGGATAGGCTGAGGTGGAGGTTAAGATACGTCGATATAAAAATAAAATTAAAAAAAGAGTGCGCACATCGAACGGGAAGGCCGGGTGCAGACGGCACCAGACTGGTAGTCGGTAGTCGTCGAGTTCCTTCGATACAAGGACAGAGTATCTGCTCTTCAGAATGCGAGACGCCTAAAAGGAACAAACATTTTTATGAGCGAGGACATTACGGAGGCTGTCTGCCAGAAGAGGAGGGACCTCATGGCAGTCATGAGGGCAGCGCGTGAGACATCGCTCATCTCTCCCATGACAGACCGATAACACATCCTCCCACAAGACAACGACGCGGTGAGAAGACCACAAGTCCTGTGAATGAGTAGAGTCATTAAGCCATAATCCTGCCATCTCACATTTTATTGCTTGGTGGTATTTATTCTATGGGCTGAAGAAATCTTAATATCCCAGCCTGCTGATGGCTCATGTAAACATCCGTAGCTTAAAAAAACAAGATACATGAATTAAGTTGTATGATGCAACTGAATACAAAACTGTGAAGGTTGTTTTGTTTTACTTAATAGCACTTCAAGGAAAAATAAAGTCCCGAAAGCAGCCTGTAGGATTACACACGAAAGGTCATACACACTTTTCCAAGAAGTATCTTTTGTGGAGGATGTATTAAAAGGCCAACGGTCAATTGTGTGTCAAGAGGATTTGGCCACTCAGTATATTCATGAAATTATTTAAGGAAATGTTCTGTTAACATGCACCATTTAAAATAACAACTGTTAAGGGAAAATGTGCCCCATGGGTCAGTAGAGATTTAAAAGCACTTATGAAGCCCCGGAATGAGGCAAAAATAGCGACTGAAACATCTGGCTTACTGTCTGATAGGAAAACGTACTTTAAATTAAGAAATCATGTAACTAAACTGAGCGGATGGAAAAAGAGAGAGTATTACCAGAGTAAAATGAATGACGGGAAACAAATATGGAAAGTATTAATGATAGTAGGTCCTCACATCAAGCAACGCCTAACATAATAAATAATGCTACTTTCATCACTAAACCAGTAGAGATTGCCAATTACTTTAATAATTACTTTGCGAGTAAAGTTGATCAGAAAGAACTTGATACAAAGTAATGGCTCCTCATCATGCACAACAATTGAGAATTATATGATGACAGATAAAAATTGCCAATTTGATTTTGCGCAGGATTCTTCCCCTGATGGAGAGAATGTTGTCGTCTCTGCCTACTGATAAACTGGCTGCCGTAGAGCATCGAGATGGTAAACGGATTCGCTTCTGATCACATGTCTACTCCAATTAGTCACATCTTCAACAAATGCTCAAAGTACGGTGTATGCTAAAAGGTCTGGAAAGCGGCGACGGTGGTTCACTCAACTGCAACTTCCCCTGCCCAGCTAACTGATGACTGGCCGATACAGACGGACACTAAGAAAATGGTCGGCACCGTCTTTGTCTTAAGTGCTGCATTTGATGTAATAGACCATGATAACGGAAATGTAAAGTTGTGGATTCAGCATCATTATCTCTCTGAGAGATCGCAAAGAGTCTTCTAGAATGATAGTTTATCAGACTGTAGATGCGTTAGCTGTGGGGTTCCACAAGGAAGTTGCTTAGGCCCCTTACTCTTTTCACAAATTATCTCCTTTTGTCAATTAATGCCAAAATGGTAATGTATGCAGATGACAACACTGAATAAATATGCTTCGAACAAACCACCATTCTGAATCAGGGTCTGGAGAGAGAGTTTGATTGAGTGGAAGTGAACAAACTAGCCCTGAACAAGTCTAGAACTAAAAGTATTGTGTTTGGCTCAAGGAATATGCTCACTGGTGACTCACAGCTTCACCCGTCACTGTCAGGCTCGGCTATAGAACAGGTTGAGAAGAGCAGACTACTGGGTGTAGTGTTGGACCAACAGTTGTCGTCGTTGTCGGGACACATTGAAGGCATTGTCACCAAATTGGGTAAGGGGCGGGGCATAGCTCTGACCAGAAAGAGCTTTGCTTATTTAACGTTCTCTATTGTTTGTCAGGTGTTACAGTCCTTGGTCTTTGTCACCTGCTATACTTTTCATTCATATGAGCAGCAGCTGCTAAGAAGGACATAAATAAACTACAACTGGTACAAAACCAAGAATTTGGCATTTAACAAATAATTAAAAAGGCAAATATCAGGCTATTAACTACTTGGCATTCTCCATCACTTTTGTAGTCATCTAATCTTTCTTTGTAAAAATTACTGATGTCCTGCACAATATACATCCTAGTCCTCGACCGCACTTTATTTTGTATTGTTCTGTTTGTACTATTTTTAAACTGTTTGCATGTGTGTATGCATGACACTTTGTCCTTTCTGTGGAACCCCAGGAAGATTAGGGGCCTCTAAGGCCTCAGCTAATGGACATCTAGTTAATAACTAAACTTCTTGTACATGTGTGAAGTATCCATGGGCTTTGTCTCAATGCGTATGCAGAGGTTACCCAATATAATATGAAAACATCTGTGTTGGAGGTGGGGCTAATACCTGAGCGGCAGCAGGAAGCTGTAGCGGATCAGCAGGCCCAGCCCCCAGAGGACGGTCAGCCTCAGGCTGATGTAGTGGAAGTTGTTGTTGCTGCGGGTCAGCAGATTCCAGGACTCCAACTCCTCAGCAGAGAACCGCTTGGTCACCTCGTCGTCCATGATGCTCGCCACTCCTCGCCGAGCGAAATAGAAGATGTCCGACATCTCAAACTCGGGGGCCGAGTTCAGATCTCTGTTGCTGCCGCTCCGCCGGATCTCATTGATCTCCTCCTCCAAGGAGGTGGGCTCCTTGGCAATGATGGCTGGAACAGTTCAGAGAGAAAAGAAGTCAGGAATACTCGTCTCGAAAACAAATACAGCAATTGAACATGCGCACAGTTGGCGTACTTACCATTCGAGTAGGGTTTGTACAAGAGGTGATTGTTTTCTTTCGCTCCTCTCTCTATCCTTAGCGTGGCCCACTACAACGAGGACAGAAATGTGGGTGAGAAAACACGGATCTTCAGGATGCTCAACTTTCTTCATTAACAAATCAAACAACCACAATTGCTCACACAAACAACGGTTGTTTATTGTGAATCTGAAACACGACGACATAAAACATTTAGAAAAGGAAGCACAGCCACGATGGAACAAGTTTCTGTAGCAACCAGCTGACGCTGGAAGCTACCAGTGGTAATATCGATCTTCTCCAAATGTAACGTACTAGAACCCCCCACCCCCCACCCGGCTGTTTCAGCTTCCTTTTTTCTCACGGTCATCTCTCTATTCTGAGTGTAGTTGTTGATGTTGTAAACCATCATCGTTCAAAACTTCCACAATGGAAGATGACCTCATCCTGACCCCGAGTCAATAATACGCACGTCTTCTGTGACCTCGGCCTTGTTCTCAGACAACATAGGAAACGCTCACTTCTCCCTGTACAGTACGGACACCACGTCACATGAGAGGAGGGACGCCCCGAGATCGGCTAAAAGAGCTGCGATCACTGACAATAAGCCTGATTTATTCTAATAAGTTATACATCTATATACTTTACATATCAGAATGTTTATTCCTTTTTAAGTTGACCAATTTGTTGCTGCAGTCAAAAAAGGTTATTTTAAAAAGGTAACGGTACATTTTGATGGTTTTATACCACATTGCTGGTGTACGTTTTACTCTAATTATAATATTATAATAATGAATACAAATGTTGTAAATTCTATGTATGCATTTGTTGCATTTATTTTTATTTTACCTTTGAGAACCAGTTCTCAATTTGATTTTAACTTACGTCAAGCCTGATGTGGCCGTCTTTACAAATAACAGATTGATTCCAGCTACTGTACACAGTGAGGCAAACAGCTTATAAATGAGTAACTGGTATTTGATCAGTACTCAGCGTCTGCCAATATCCAAAGCTCAACTCTCTGTATTGTTACCAGGACTGAGAGGACGGCTTGCTGCATCACTAACTGAGAGGCACGAAAAGGACACGGTGTTCTCGCTGAAGGACGAGGAGAGGGGGAGATCGGGAATCTCTAGACTGGGAGCCGCTGGATACGTTTCCCTCTCAGAACATAGTTCAGACCACAGCACAGTGGGACGTCCACGATTTAAGTGCCACAAAAAAGAATAGTGTCATAAAGTTAAAAGCATGATTGTAAGTATTCTCACAACGCAGTCAAAGTAGGCGGCCAGGCAAGTTGAAAACAGTTGCTTGAGGCACTGGCAAAAAAAAAAGAAAAGAGTGAAAGTCATGCTGTTAAAAACTTGTATCTCTAAATCAAATTATTTTCAAATTTACGTAGACGCACAACTTTTATGACTTTGTGAGCAACTATGTTTCAGAGATACACAATGACAGCCAACCGTCTCAACAAGCAGACTATTTGAAGACTGATTGCATTAAGCCGACAGCAGCGGCTTCAGAATTTGATGGATTTCTCCATCGAATGCTTGCATTATAAGTCATAATTACTCAAATCAAATAAGAACACAAATTATTAGCACGTCAAGCATTCATTTTGCTTTTCTATTACAGCTGGGGTACCTTTAAATCTTGCCGTGACAAGTCGAAATACTAAATCAACGTGTTCACGAGCAGCTGCAGTTGACAAGATCCTTTGGCTGGAGAGAGAAGGAGCCCAGGGAGCAGGAACAAAACAGAGCAGATCCCTCACGATAGCATGTGGATCCAGAGAGGCATGCCAACAAGGTGTGTACCTTGTTTCATACATTACAGGTGAGGGACTGCACCACAATTAACGTGAGCTTAAGTGAGCAGAAGCACTTTGTCACAGCGACGCGCTCGCGGCAACACAAACTAATGTTGAGCAACAAATTGCAAAAACAAAATGACACTGCATGCGAGGCCCTGGTTGTACATCTAATCAAGCCATTGACTAACTTTTCTTTTCTTCAAAAAGCCTGCAATGGAAACCTTTGAAAGATGACGCATTCAAATAGTACAATCAAAAAAACATCGCTCCAGGTTCACAGTCTTTACTGCATCTGTCCGTTGACCTTTTCTCTACGTCTCTTGGTATTTTCGGCAATCATGAGCCGAGAACATCTCTTGTATCTCCCGCTGGACCATTTATTTCTGGCACAAGACCTTCTCTCAGGGGTCAGACTGGTAAGTGATGACCGCTTTTACTTGTGAAGATACACGAGAGAAACCAGAAGACGTCAAACTGGAGCCTAATCGTAAATCTTAAACTGGGCCTCATTGCACAACGCAGCTGATGCATTACTGGCATCACTGGTTACTCAAACTCCTTTCAGAAAGGTAAATACTGCATGTCACTAATATTACAGGCTGTCGGTGCAAACAAGTCCGTACCGCCGGTTTCATCAGTTACATAACATGGGGAGAACGGCCCTGCGGCTGTTGTGTTAATCTGTATCTGACTGATACAATGGCCACTGGTTGGATGCTAAAGACAAGCATCAAGCATGAAGCTGACAAATGTCCTGAAATTCACGTGAGGCCGGCAATTTTTTTTTTTTTTTTTTAACTTGCGCAACCAACTACATCCATAAAAAGTTTCATTGTATACAGGTAACTGCTTTCCAGAGCCAAAATGACAGTTAAACTGTAAATGCTCCCTCAGGGCGGACCGAACGAACGGCAAAAGTAAACACAGGTCATCCTCTAAGAACTGATATGACAACTTTACTATAAATGGTTTCTTGAACCACAGGGTGTTTGAAACCCGGAGACACACTTCAATGTGTATACAGTGCTTGCGCTCCATCTCATCGTCAAAAGAAATCGAATGACGATGAACACAAAACCACAAAATACAGATAAAACCGTTTCCTCATTTCTTTAAATTAACAGAAAACAGTGAGTCACGATGCAGCGAGCCTTACCTCAAAGAGCTTTAATAAGGTTTTCATGTAGAGACGTCGGATGCCAAAGGACAGCCCGAAGATGGCCGGCACGATGATGAAGACCAACAGCAAGGTGAACCACACAGTCAAGGAGATGCCCAACAGGATACAGACCAAGTTGTCGAAAGGGTTGAAAAAGAGCTCCATCTTGTCCAGTTGTGAGTGTGTGTTTATGGGGAGGTGCAATCTATTAAACTGTTCAAAATAGAGGGCAAAGCAGATGGCAGCGGACCGACAGCACTTCACCTCCTGGCCCCAAGTGGCCCTCGTCTTTTGTCAGAAAAAGGCCTTCATCAAGATAACTAGGGCATGGAGCTCCTCAGATTGAATAGAAAATCAATACAAGTAGAAGTGGCCAGTTTGTCGTTGCCCTCTTGGGCAATATCAACGAATTGCATCATGTCCACCATTAATCAGCTGAGCCTCTGTTGAACTCAATCCCAGAAAAAAAGGGGAATGTAAAGTCTTCAACAGCAACTACGCTGCAATAAAGTTGGTTCCCTTTTGTACAGATGTCCTTTGCTTTCTTAGCGGAACCCTCCCGCTGCTGACAGGAATGTAAACAATGAAGTGGGCCCAGCAGGTGGTTCCCTTGTGGTGAAGATCCGCGGCAACACGGACCTGCAGAGACGGACAAACATCCGATTAGGGAGGGCGACACGTCTCGTGATGCATTCAAGTAACACACACGTCTCCATCCTCTGGTATGCATTTTAAATACCAGTACGCGAAGTTGGAGTCTCTTGCTTTTTGGAGAAGAAAATAGCCCCCCCCCCCAAAAAAAAAAAAAAAAAATAATCAGGGGATCAGGGTGACACTTGTGAGGTATCCCGCAGGCCAGATAAGTTAATAAAATGTCGTTACCGTTATCTGCCACAAAGCAGAGCCCCCGTTAGAGGCCTGATGGTGCTAACGGGAGTAACACCACCCTGGGTGAGTCGGCTCGTCGCCACCAGCAGTTAACGGGGCTCACGGAGCAGCAACAAAGACAGTTAGCTAGCATATAAGCGCGAGCGCAGCTAGCAGCGGGTCTCGAGACCGCTTCATCCACGCGGATCATTTAGCCTCTACGGTTAGCTCGTGGCCTCCCGGCTAACGCCCCCCCCACCACCCCGTCCACTGTGCGCCACCTCGTCCAGCTAGCTCGAGCCCAGACCTCGAGAGCCCCATCCGGGCGGAACGTTGCGCGAAGTGCCGAGTTAACCGTTCTTTTTTTCGCAGCTTGTCTGTGTAGTGAAGCGTGTCCGACGGCTCGCGTGTCGTTTAATTGGGATAATGGCGAACTAACCTGTCGTCTCCTCGCGTCCCCGCGCCGGTACAGTAAGGCTCCGCCGGTGAATCGCTTGTCTTTGTCTTGCGGACTGTAGCCAAACTCCACCCGGAGAACAACATGGGCAGAAAACGGGAGGCTCGCTGCTGGCTGTGTATGAGGGACGACCGGCCCTCGGCTCGCCGTAGTCTGTTCGACCCCGACACCTGCTGGCCGAGAGGGTGTACTGCAGGGACGGTTACAACTATACGTGTACAGTGTAGCCTACAGTGTCCATATATATATATATATATATACCTTTAGTCGTCCGACAGTGGGGACATTTAAAAAAACACAGCAGTGGTGCACATTATTCAATTCAATTCAGTTTATTTGTATAGCCCAATTTCACAAATTACACATTTGTCTCGGAGTTCTTTACAATCAGTACACATAGATATCCCTGCCCCAAAACCTCACTTCGGACCAGGAAAAACTCCCAAATAACCCTTCAGGGGGGGAAAGGGAAGAACCCTTCAGGAGAGCAACAGAGGAGGATCCCTCTCCAGGATGGACAGATGCAAGATGTAATGTGTACAGAAGGACAGACATTAGAGCATTAATACAAATATTTATAAAACACAAAAGTAAATACTAAAAACGAATACTAATACTAAATGCATTGCATATGTGCGAGTTATTCACGTAGTCGGTGTGACATTCAACGAGCTGTGTGCCCAGACTGTGAACCCAGACACCAGGGCGTTAGAGGTTACGACGTGTGTGGCACTTCCACAACAAGTAGTACGTAGAAAGTGTTTATTTATTCCGTGGCGGAAAATAGTCGCCGCACCACATGAACGGTGTTTGATGAAAGCAGACGGCTCTCTGTATGTCAGTGGGCTTTCCTTCATTGTCTGTGTGTCAGTGGGCTTTTTCTTCATGTCTGCAATCAATGTTGCAAAAGTACGTTTCACTTCTGGCATCTTTTTTTTTTTTTTTTTTTAAAGAGACGCCACTCTGAGAGCGCTCGGCAGCCCCGCCCCCCCTGTACTCAATCCCTGCAGACAGCATGACATGGAGCGGAGATAAATCGTATTGTTTTTAACGTAGGATAACTTGTTAGTATCGATCCACCGTGCAGCAGGACAGCAGTAGATGAAGCCGGCTGACATTCAGGCTAACCCGAACACTCCAAAGGCTGTCGACATATGAACGCTGATTGGCCAAGACTCCACACGTCCCATCAAAGATGTTTTATTGCGAAGATGACCACATCACATTTTCTCCTCGTCTCACTGCAATCTCAACGCCAGCGGGCCAGTTGGCATTAAAAGGTAGGCACATTTTAAAAAATAAAAAATACTTCTTCAGTGCTAACATCAGTAAAAACAAAATGCCAGTGAGGATAGCTATCTTACATATATTTCTTTTTAAAAAAGCACTATCTGTTGCAATCACAAGAGGTACATGATTTTGCTTAGATCGAACAGACACTTTAAAGAATTTGACACCAATACTGGAATAACAAAAACTTTTTTATTTGCACATTTACATCCATGTACAATCTTGTCAAGTAATCTCTAATGAGAGAAATGAAAACAGTACTGACATTTGGCACACCATTCAACCTTCCAATCATGAATTAACATGCCTACTCCAATAGAAGGGAAACCTCAGTTATGTTATGTTTCTTATTTATAGATAGGGTATTTCAATAGAATATGATAGCTACTATAAAAACAAACAAATTCAACATCCATTACACTTGTAATGGATGACAAGTTCCAAACGTAGACATTGTGTCCACATCTCAAACTACCACAAGTTCTTCCAGGAGATTCAGACCTCCATTTCTTTGCCTCAAGCAGTGCTCTCCAGGAGAGATTCAAAGTCTGGGGAGCAAACCATTTTGTGTTTGATATTCCCTAATACAGTCAAGTTGCCTGTTCTTCCCTCCGAATTAATAGAGACCAACTCCTGAGAAGACAAGGGGGGAAAAGCAGAAATGTTAATTGAATTTATTGGCCTGTAAAAGAGACACTGAAAAACACCAATTGCGCTAAAAAAGCCACAGTAAGGCAATGAGACATCAACACTGGGATCACACCTGAAGAAAGGCGCACGACGTTCCGAGAGACACGTCAAGTGTCACTTGTCCGAGTATGAGCTGGACGCGGCCAGACTTCCGCACCAGCATCTTTCCCACTAGACCCTCCTGCAGGTCTTTCAGATTGCAGTGGTTGTCTTCAGCTTCCTCCTCCTGTCGAAAGTCAGAACTTGACTTACACACATTACCAGAAGACCATCGTGTGCTTACATGTAGACGACAACTACATTCACCTGAGATTCTGTTTTCAGAAGCACAGACTGTCCATCCTCCGACTGCACCTCCGTCTTCACCGGCCTGTGCTCCTGAGTCGGAGGCTGTCCGGGCAGCGTGTCGGGCATCTGCATGAAGAACAGCTCCTCGCCTTTACTCAGACTCCATCGATGCAGCAGCTCAGGAAGAACTTCAGGCTCAGGGAGCGGAGGGGGCCTGAAAGCTCCTTCAGACTTCTTGATTTCAGTTTCCTCTTGCTCCTGTTTTACTGAAGAGAGATAAAGTGTATTTTGAGAGAGCAGCTTTGTGGACAACATGCTTATTATTGATGTCCTGCTTTCATAAACTAACATACATATTAAAAGCATCTGACTTGGAAATTGCTACACAGGTACAATACCTTCTAGTTTTATCTTGTTACTATTCACTGCATCTTCCATAGGTTCGCCATCCTCCTCTTCGTCTACCTCCTCCTCCTTCTCAATTTTAAGAGTATCGTTACTAAATTCCCCCGTGAATCCCCATCCCGATACAGCGAGAGGAAGCTGAACAGGGCAGCTCCTTCGCTCACTCCTCAGGAGGGGGTCGTCTATAAACTGAAAGAATGCAATAGAGAAGAAAAGGTGAGTTCAAGCAAAATATAAAACAAAGCTACCAAGAGGAATTGATTTTGGCAGTCCCTATGGACAAAACCGGTAGTATTTCAGATACTAGAGCTCAGACTGCAAGTTCAAGGCGGCAGTAACGCCGGTTTTGTGTCTTTCTGGTTGGATGTTTGCTGCCACAATGTAATAAACAGACCATTTGATAACCAATTGAGTTCCTCACAGTAACTTTAATGAAGACGACAACCAAGGGACTTACAGTATCTCGCTCCAGCTTGGCAAGTATCTCTTTGGTTTCTTCCTCCGTCTCTCGCTTTTCCTTTTTAATATTGATGATGGGTGAAGGTGCCACGCTGGGAGCTTCTCTCTCACTTTCATAACTACCTGTGTAGGATAGAGGGAGGCAATTCAACCAAGTCAAGATACAATCAAGCGTGTGTATTAAAGGACTAACGACAGCAGCATACAGCGAGTGGTCATGCAGCTGAACTCTTACCTTTCTTTTTTACCATCAACTCTGCCGGCCCCTGCTCAAAAATAGAGTGAGACTGGATGACCTCTGGGCGACCTCGGCCCCTGCCTCTATCTCTCGGGCCCCGACCTCGGCCCATATCCCTCCTGTTCCTCTTCTGCCCGCCTTCTGTTTTGGTTCTGTCGTGACAAAATAACGTTATTGGCAGTCAAAAAGATAATTGAATCTGTGTTATGTCTATTTTTCATTCTGAACAGTTGAGAACTTACTCTTCTTTAACTTTTCTGCCAATAATGTTGGGCGTAAAGGTTTTCTAAAAAAAGAAAATACAAAAACAGTACTTAAGAACGGAAAAAAGGAATCCTGAACCATGATTCTTACCAACAGTGAGGCGTAGCGACGTACCTTCTTGACTCCTCCCAGGGTGAGGTCTCTTGACCGCATCGAGGGGAGACGGCCAGTGGAGATGGCAGCGGGGGGGCGCCGGCCCATCAGCAGCCCTACACCGCTCCCTCCAGGGGTCGGCACACGCTGACCACTGGCATCGCCAGAGCTAGAATCAGCCATCCTAGAATGGAGAAGCAGGGCAAAAGAATTAAATACCGTGGACCTGATGTGAATTATATTCTTTACTGGATTATTGTTTTAGAGTGCATAGAGGAGCAGACGGAGATATGACTTATTATGCAATGAAAAGTATTCTGTTAATTAACTAATAATGGACAGCAAGGATAATGCGTTTAATTTGTCTGGCAATTGGTGTTTTTTTCTGAGCACCATATTTAATTGCACTATATTGAATAAATAAAAAAATTTAACAGTTAAACATAGACGAGATTGACTTAATAACTTTATTTATATAGCACCTTTAAAAACAATGTTTACGAAGTGCTCCACAGAGAGTCAAAGCAAAACAAGTGGAATAGCAAGAAACCAATATTACATTTAAAAGTATATATTAAAATAAAAATAAAAATTTAAATTTAAAACAGACAACTAAATTAGGGGAACCAAAGTTCTGCATAAAATGACTAGATCACCTACATCTGTTCTATAAAAATGGGTTTTAAGAAGTGATTTAAAAGAAGTTACAGATTCTACTGATGAGTGCTATTCTTATGTAACCTGCATATCCTGGCACATCGGTTCAGGAAAAACTAAATATCTTATCATATTATAGTTTCATTTCCAGCATTTATATTGATTAGTGTTATTCTGAACGAAGGAAGAAGTTATTTCTCCGAAATGGGACTCTGCTCTTTTACAACAGTTATGGATTTAATTCAGTGATACAAACAACTGGCAGCTATTGTAACTAATCAAGTCAATGATCACTTTAAACACGTTTGTATCACGTAATATTAAATGATACCATACTACGTCAACGACAAAAATGCAGTAACACGTGGCCACTTTACAACACGAATACAAGGACACAACAACACGTAATATTGCACTTTAAACGTTGTCAAGAATAACTTTCGACGCAATATGCTTCCCAGGATACTTACGTTATGATTTACTCGGATGTCCCAATTCAAAACCGCGTCCTAACGTGTGAGAGAAGAGTCATTACGAGTTGTTTTATGCTAGAGCTGCTTCTGACTCGGCATGATGCACGGCGCCATGACACTTCCGCAGTGTCATCACCCTGCGCGTTCACGCGGATCAAGTCTGCGCAGGAAAACCCGCATGAACGTAAAACTGAAAAACAAATCAGTTATCGTATGAATATTTATTATAATGATCAAGGTTTTGGATAACTTTGTAATTCTTTTTTTTACTGATGCTCACGGCTCACTATTTAATGCACTGAATACACGCTTTGAGATGAATTATTCTTCAGCTGCGACCCATATGCGCATAGGCAACTGTAGTAAAGACGACATACTAGGCCAATATAATGTGAATGAATAGAGCTTATATGCCCCGTTAAAAGTCAGGCAAAAAATGTAAACAGTACAACACAGTGCCATTAGATAATAATATACAGTAGAGTAATAACATACACAGTGTCAAAAATAATGTATAACTAGAACGGGCACTCGGTAGAATGCATACCTTCGCCGCAGCCACTTTACCTTTTCATGACCTTGACCCGATCAATCCCAAAATATATTCAAATGGTCCCCGGATAATAACCAATCACCCCACCAAATTCCATGCGATTCGGTTTAATACTTTTTGAGTTATGCGAATAACACACGTACAAATATAAATAAATAAATACACAGCGATCAAAACATAACCTTCCGCATTCTCGAATGTGAAGGTAATAAAGAGGCAAAGGTCCTGCAGTTTGGTGAGGAATGAGCAAAGTAGAGTAGTAGCTTATTATTTTCACTATATCTGTGTTTTTATAGGTTCAATATGTATTCATAGTAGTCTGAGCCCACTTGAGATTAACATCAACATTGTATTCATAAGCTAAATCCACGGCATTTTCTAAATTAGTTATTCTCTTCTTTAAACTGGTTGTCCATATTGGCAGCACACATTACACGTATGATGACATACGAAGCATTAATTCTCCTCGTCTCCATCAGCAGCAGCATTTAAGATAAACTTAGCTTTATCTACTCCTACAACCCAAGACAAAATATTTTCATATCACAATATCATTAAAATTAACTGTAGATATGTTGAACTATTATTATATTTTTGTGACCTATATATAGAGTAATATTGCGGTCATCTTGGCAAATGGACTGAATAGTTTGTGCATATATCACAATTGAAAATCCAGTAATGCAAAGCACTGATGAATAAGTTGCTGATGTTATGCTCATAAATATTACACCAGCATACTAAATGTGTGCATAATTTGATGTAATTAAATGCAAATATTATGCTTGTGCGTCTGTAAAGTGCAAGTTCTTTTAGGATGGAGGATGGCCGGCCAAAGGAACAACAAGAAGAGATTAATCCTGGCTCCAGGGTGGTTGTGACTTCTTTTCAATGCTCCACTTCAAACCGGTGTGTCTGGTCCTGCTGATAATGCATGGACATTAGGGTTTGTGTCCTGATATACAGGGGCCAGTAGTGATGGATACATCCACCAAACGTCAACAAAAATCCACATGTTTAGGCATCATTGAAGTACAAAGGTTATTTTCCTCTTTAAAGATATTACAAATGGTTTATGGAAATATATGGAGCCAAATTCTCCTGAGCAGACACACAGCCCTTAACAAACCGTCTATTCCCACCTCTGGAGCTCAGAGGGTCATTTGGGTCGTGGCAGACTGTCGTGGCATGACTAACGATGGATGATTGCAGTTTAATTACACTCTTAGGGTTTCACTTTTATCTGACTGGCTGGAAATAAATGAAGCTTTTCAAAACTGCAAAGCCTGTGGAATTATAAATATCTTTGTCATTTTTTAAAACTCAAATATTATGTGTTTGTGAAAGAACTGCACTGACACTGTGAGTTTATCCTTTTGTTATTTGTCTTTATTATACGCCCATATCCATTGTTGTAGCAGCAGATTATAACCATTAATCTGTGAAGGGTCTCTTTAGTCTTTCTGAATGAATGAGGTTGTCTCTCTGAGGTTAAACCAAAAACAACCCTCCAAAAATAAAGGGAAATCTGCTTACTTTGGATTTACACACTGGCATCCCCCGCCTCCGGTTGGCCTGTGGAGTTAGTCCATATGGCATAACAGTTGGCACATGTATATTTTTGAGGTCTTGATGGAGCTGCGTGTAATTTACTAGGACAGCACTGAGGATAATCTCTTCTGCATGTGCAGCAGCCAATGGAGTGTGTACACACATGGTCCATGTTTTTGTCATGTCGATAATGTCTCCATATCTGAGAGGTGACATGTATGCCAGTGGTCAGCCTACATCAGTGTGAGTGGCGTTAATGCTTCAGGGTGTATTGCTGGCTGGCGAGAGCGTGATGCTGACTAACTCCCATCTCTGAGTGCTCACAGTGGTCACGCTCCAGTTTCAACACTCTCATGGCTTGATTAGTTTAGGGTTTAATTAATCTTGTGTCGCTGCATTTTGGAGTCAAGTAAACATCATCCGGAAGAGCCCAGGGCAAAATGAGACTGGGAGGAGGGGGGGGGGGGGGGATGGGGGAGGTTAGAATGTTTGTGTGACACGGAGAGTGAGAGAGAAACAGACTGTGAGGGGAGCCTGTGTGTTCGTTTCACCTCCTATTCATTTTTTTCTGCTGGGATATATATCGTCTACTGCAGCAGACGAGGAAAGAAGATAGTAGAATTCTACCTGCCTGTAATTTTCTCCTATCACCATCTAACAATTCCAGCCTCAAACGAGTGAGTATCAGCTTATACTTATCGATGATTGTAGCGCTTAGAAGATTTAGATTTATTATATTTACTCCCAGTGTATGAAGCTGTGGAGATCAGACGACCTTATTGCACGTTTCATTCGTGCATTCCTCAAGTCTGGGATACAAAGTCAGACGAATACAGGAGTTGGGATGTTAATGCATGAGTTTTTATTTACACATTGATATAAATGCACATGTGTGATGACATTCACTGACAACGTTGGACATTTATTACAACCCACCAATGACATTTCACACCAAACTGCGAGGACATTTCATACATCAGGATTTATTGCTTCATGTCATGCTTATCTTCCTAAATGTTAATGGTTAGTTTAATTGTGCAAGCGGGTTGTTGTTTCAAACTGTATTAGTGGCACAATATCTCTGTTTAATATCATATTAATTGAACTTTGAATATTGCATTTCTGTGCTTTGGCTATTGCAATCTCTTTAGTTGAAAACATGCATGAGTAATTCTGCCTTTTTTTCCTCCCTGGTGCAACATCTAAACATGTAAAGTGTTCTCCTCGGAGGAGGAGAATATGACTTTGAAGCACAGAGTTGTTTTCTGTGCTCTGCTCCATATGCACGAACGCAGCAGCTGCTTTCATGATGCTGCATCACAGAGATAACAGCTCGAGGAAAGGAATGTAACTCAGCACTAACAGCCCAAATACACACTTCCAGATGATTATGATTTATGATGATCGTCCCTGCTATAATGACTAGACCCAGTTGGTTGATTTGGAACACTTGCTATCAAAGATAATTCTGCAGCAGAGCTAATCACACTTATTTTATTAAAGGCTATATATAAAGCAGAGATTGTGTGTCTTGTGGGGAAATCTGCGTTTGAACTGTATTCACGTGTGTGCGATGGCACAGTGGAACACACACACACACACACACACACACACACACACACACGCACACACAAACACACACACACAGACATATGGTGCTTTGGCAACTCGTCCTGTGAGAATCTCCTCTTGCCCCACTTTCTATCCCTGAAACACACTCACACGAACGCCAGCTGGAAAATGGATGCATGGAAACACACGTGCGTGATGCAACAGTCCTGTCTCCCAGTGCCTGCGCGTGAACGAGCTACCGCGCGCGCGCGCATTTCACAGTTCGCAGGTTTAATGAGCTGCTGCAGCCCGTCCATCACACCGACTGGAGAACACCTTAAGAGACCCCTCAGTCAGACGACGATACTGCACCAGGCACATGGAGGAGCACACAGGCACCAACGAGCGCGTGCTGTGATCGTTTGAACTATTGCTGTTATTTTTAGGCACATCTGTGATTTATCATTTTGCTCAGTGTGGGAGAGAGTTGAATGAAGCAGGTGTGGAGATGCTGCAGAAATAAGGAGAGCAATGCTTTTTATTAAATCCGTTATCAACACTGCAGGAGGAGATAATTGCAATAATCCATTTAAGATGGGGGAGCATTACAAGCAATATGGAGACAAACAGGGATGCAGCAGAGACTTACCATCAGTTTATGACATGGATGGTGACCGTTAGTCATATACTGACACTGGCTCTCCAATAGATTGCAGCCGGCCCAACGCTCAAGGCTGTGTGCAGCGGTCCGAATCGAATCGCTGATGGGCAACTAGAGGAAATATGATCATACATCACCTGTGGCCGACAGGTACTTCAATCTGCAAAACAGTGTCATATCTGCTGCAAGATTTCCTTCGAGCTGCAAGGAGTTCACTTCACACAGCACAGTTTTTTAAGACAGGTGCCCTCCAGCCAGGAGGAAAAGGTGTTTAAAAAGTTTCATTCGGTTTAAATTGTTGCTGGCGGGCGCAGCAGCGTTTTTTGTTAGAGTCCCAATTCACTGAGAATCAGAATGTTGGAAAAGGCTGCAGACGCCGGGTTGCTGGGAGACTGCTGTCTGCGGATTATGAAACGCAGGAGTTGTGTAACGATGGGAAATGTCAGTCGGGGGCGAGGAAAGGGGGGGGGGGGGGGTAATTGGATTCTGCCTGAGGTCAATTCAGACGTGGTGTTTCTGCTGCACAGTGTCCACTCTGTCTATTTAAATGATATCATCTCTCCTAGCGTGTCGCCTCCTCCTCCACCATCAGCGTGTTACTGTGATTGCACTCTGGTCTAATTATCCTCCTTTACCTCTCGCTTTAATTGCAGTGACAGAAATGGACGCCCCTCTTGCCACCCCCTGCAACATCCAGATCTGTGAGGTGACCTGCGACTCCTTCCGCATCATGTGGGACATGAGCCCCGAGGACAGCGCCAGAGCGACACACTTCTTCATCGACCTGAGCCGCAAAGAGAGCAAGGACCCCAACCGCTTCAAACACCGGGTCTGACCATCTGAAACTGCTGTCCCACCCCATGTCTCTTCCTCTCTCCTTTCCCTGGATGTGTCTGTTTATGTCTGTGTTCATACTCCAGATGCACAACAATCAACTTTCATCATAGGGTTTGGTGAAGAAGTCCACCTTTCACTGAATGCTTTGCTTAAATTATAGCAGAGAGTATAAAAGAGGCCGGAAAACATGCATTTTATTGAGGTCAAGCTGGTTTAACCGCCGTATGATATTCTGCATTACTCTGGACACAGAGAACAGAGGTTGTGCCCTTTCAGTCACTTCGAATACAGGCGAATAAGAAAAATGAGTCAACAGCTGCCGGCCGCAGTGACTCACTTGCTCATTTCTTTCTCTTAAAATGGACAAAAACTGACAAATGTTCCGGTGTTTGTCAGGTACTATTCATATCAAGCAGTGAAAAGAGATGCTTTGTCGAGCATTTAGCTGCTACGATCTCTAGCATGTATAACACATATTGTCACGTGTTATACAGATATGTATGTTTACCTATTTATTTTGATCAGTGGAAGCACCATGGCACATTATGTCTGTGTGGTTTAGATTAAAATCTTTTTAATAGATGTTCAGGACATTTTTAATAGACATTGATGTTCCCCTGCAGATGAAGAATAATGATTAGGTGACCCTCTCACTTTTCATCCAGTTCCATCGGGTCAATTCCATAACGACCTAATGTTAACATAAATAATGTGTCACAGGAGTATTAGGGTGGACCCAAATGCACGACTCAGGAGACAGAATTGGAAAGTAATTCACTTTACTCAAAGTTCCAGCAGGAACAAAACAGACGAGAACAGATAAATGGACTTGGTAACTCTGGAGGGCTTGGTCAAGAACAACACAAGACAATCTGTCAGAGGACAAGTGTAAGTGAGGGAGCTAAATAGTGAGGGACTAACGAGGGGATGGGCTGCAGGTGAGAAGGGCGTGAGGACCAGGTGAAGGTAATGAGGGACTAACGAGGTGATCAGAGGCAGGTGAAGGGAGCTGGACTGACGAGATGGGAAGCAGGATCTGGAATGACATGATAGTGACAGGATGAAAACAACTAATAAAAAAGGGAGGTATGGAGCTGAACTGTTACATAATGGAAATCCCATTTGCTTCAACTGTACTTTGTATTGTAGCTAATTAGCAAATGCTAGCATGTTTACATGCTAAACTAAGATGGTGAACATAGTAAACATGTTACCTGCTTATACCTTCAGCATGTTAGCGTTGTCATTGTGAGCCATTTGACGTGTTTATATTAGCGTTTAGTAAGTACAGCCGCGCCGAAACGGTAGCATGGATACAGACTTAGTCTTGTTTCAATATATAAAAGAAAGATGTGATCTTTTCTACATATGTTATAGGCCAACACATGAATAATGCTGTTAGCATTAGATTGATGCATTTGATCTCTAAATAGAGCTTAAGTAGCTCAAGTCAAACATTTTATGGTCTTCATAAAAGCAAAAGCACGGCCTATTAATGCAGTGGATAATTCAAAAGCTCAGTGCTTTTACGAAGTCAAGGCTGGGGTCGATCTGAGAGAGTGATTCCTGAGTGCGAGACAGTCTCTCTCTCTCTCCCTGACGCACTAAGAGGCAAAAACAAACTTGCATCAGAGATGTTGTCATGGATATAATACGGACCTCTGAGCCTTCAGTAATGAGCTGTGCTTCTCGGAGGCCTCGGCCAAAACACAGCTGCTGATTTGATGAGATGTATCTTGGTTACAGCAGCGTGGGCTTGAAGTGGAATATAATGCTCATAGGCAGGCACGTGCACAGATAGAGCCCTAGTGGTGCTCAAGCTCCTCCCCTTTTGCCCTGGATGAGTAAAGTGCCCTTTCTGCTGGAGCCATTCATCAGTATTTATGAATAAAAATGACTCTCTGTCATCAAGTCCCCCCAAATGTGTTTTGATATCCGACGAGGCATTTATTTGAGTTCTTGTGAGAATTTTGCCCCGACATGCTTGTACCACATTGTTTTATGTGGTATGTTTCTCTTTGTTTTGTCTGTTCCAGTTTTACAAAGATCAATCTTGTATGAGCATTGCAGGGTGAAAAGAGTAAACGCAAGAAAAACTAGAATGGGCACTCGGTAGAACGCATACCATCGCATATCACAAGATTGGGCATTGAATTATGAACATAACAATAGACTGTGCTATGGTAAAAAGAAGATGTTTACCTTTTCATGACCTTGGCCTTGACCTTTGACACGATCAATCCCAAAATCTAATCAAATGGTTCCTGGATAATAATCAATCATCCCACCAAATGTCATGTGATTCGGTTTAATACTTTTTGACTTATGCGAATAACACACACGCACGCATACAAATACACGGTGATCAAAACATTACCTTCCGCATTTTCAATGCAAAGGTAGACAACACTTGTAATAACTACTTATTAACCTTGACCGCCCGGTCATGCCGGGAAATATCAGACTGAGGCTTTATAACTTTTTTACAGAGGTTTGATATTTCCCGGCATAACCGAGCGGTCGAGGTTGGTAACTTGTTTATTATATGGCATTTCTTGTTCCTATCATTTTGTAAATAAAACTAATTGTAATTGTTAATAGAAAACATTTAATTTTGTTTAGCTCTCATGTCTTCTCACGACATAATGTGTTTGAATTACTTGCTAACTTGAAGTTACAGCGATCAATATAAAAATCATTTTGTCGATGGGTGCCCTTTTTTGGGGTTTAAGCACCTGACCCCCAAAATGTCTGTGCACGTGCCTGCTCATATAGGGCAAACTGTCAGGAGAGATATGGTCGACTAAATAGCATTCATGTGTGTTTTGAAATGTAAATCAAACACAGCGGCCCGCCGGCCTCGCATCCCGTCCCTGACGTCCATTCCTTTCCTCCGTGTCCTCCAGGACGTGCCGACCAAGCTGGTGGCCAAGGCGGTGCCCCTCCCCATGGCCGTGAGGGGCCACTGGTTCCTCAGCCCGCGGACCTTGTACTGCGTCGCCGTCCAAACGGCAGTCCGGCAGCCGGACGGCGACTACCTGGTTTCCGAGTGGAGCCAGGTGGTGGAGTTCTGTACCGGGGGTATGACGCAACACGCCTGTAAAACTAATAATGTATCGTATGGATTACGAGAGCGGGAATCAAAGTAATACGATACCACCGTACATCTTGCAGACTACGCCATGGAACACCTGCAGCAGCTTCTTGACAAGGCCAAGGGCGCCGCGGGGAGGCTGCTGAAGTTCTCGGTGTTCTATCGCAACCAGCACCCAGACTACTTCGATCAAGTCAGGTCAGTGCTGCATACCCGTCTCTCCATCGTGTGTGTAAAGCAATTCCAGCGGCAATTAAACCACTGCAAAGTTTTTATGGTTAGTTAGAAGCTATTGCACACTTTTTCTTTTTTAGCTTAGCTAAGCTCAAAGACTGAAAACAAAGGGGGAACGGCTTGTTCTCTCCGATGGTCACACATTTCATTTACACTACACACATACACACACTTTGCATTTTGCACACTGTCTATATTTTATTTTATTTTACACTGCTGTATTTGCATATATGTTGTATATATATATATATATACATATATATTTTATTTTATTTTGTATTTTATATTTCACTTTGTATACTTTATGCACAGTCACTGTTTCTTTATTTTTTATATTTATATTTCATTCTTGTGTGTTTAGTTTATTGGTACTACTGTGTTGACAAATTTCCACTTGGGGATTAATAAAGTATATTTCTATTCTATTCTATTCTAAATCTGCCACAAGCAGCTCTCTAGCTCGCTGGTTGCCTCACGGCTCCGGGAAGTTGCTAAACCAGTGCTCCCAGTAAAGACATTAACCGCTGTGAAACTGCAATTGTTTTACTTATTGGTTTTGAGACCATTAAAGGCGAAGCGTCGAGATGCAGATTGCAACCAACCGAAACCAAAGTCTGCAAACTCCTTCCTTTCCAAGACTAATGTGAGCCAGCGAGTGCAAAACCATGGTAACGCAGCACGCATTATGTAAATAGGAAGGTCTCTTTCTGAGCTTATGAAAATTTCAACAAATCTGAGTTTCAGGTGATTTACACACTAAAAACATAGAATTAGAATATTCTCTTCTAATTATGTGAATAGATGCCCCATAATGCTCCACCCCGTGTCTTTAAACACACGTAGGCTAAAGGTGCTGCTGGTCTGATTCTGTTGTTGGAATAGTCGGGTTATCAGCTTCCAGTCGACTCGCTTTAGCTTCATATTAGCTTTCAAGTATAAAATGTGAAGTATATAACTAATTTTTTTGTCTTCATATGTTGGATCAACAGGGAGTGTGGAGGCCTGATGCGTCCAGCCCTGAAAGACATCAGTGGGAGTCATGGCTCCCCCATCAATGGCAAGCTGCAGGGAGTCTTCTTCAGCTGCAACACGGAGTTCGACACGGGCCTCCCTCCCCGAGACTCTCCTTACGGCCCGTTGCGTTTCCAGATCCCAGCCGGACACCTGCTGAACCCCAACGTCTCCCTGTACTTTGCAGACTTCTACTGCATGTACACCGCCTACCACTACGTGGTGCTGGTGCTGGCCCCCGTCGGCTCGGAGGGAGACACCTTCTGCCGCACTCGTCTCCCTACGCTGGACTTGACCTCCAACCCCTTCCTCACGTACACCGCCCCCCAGAGGCCGGGGGAGGAGCCTCTGTACTGCCACGCCAGCGACGTCATCCTCGAAGTGCTTTTCTCAGAGTCGGTGGCGTTGGATCAGGGCAGCGTGGAGCAGATCAGCGGACACCACCAGCTTATGAGTTTGACCACAGCCAACGCCAAGAAGGACCCCAGCTGCAAAGTGTGCAACATCAGCGTGGGGCGCTGAGCGGGATGCGGGACGGACCGGGGAGTGAGAGAGTCTGCAATGAAAGACAAGTGTTGCACAAGACAAAACGTTCGAGGCCGTCGCGTGTGGGTCACAACGCATCGGAACCCGCCCACCTCGCGGGGTGCGTGCATGCTGCTACCCCTCTTCCCTTCTGCCTGGACTAGTTTAGTGAGTATTAAATAGAAGACTTTTACAATGTGTATTGCAGAGCTGGAGGCAGTAAGCGTCCATCCACGGCTGCTGAGCAAAGAGTTACAGACATGATGGGCTTTAGATTGCTGGGGAAATGTCTGCTCCTTGTTTGTTGAGACATCGGTGCTTTCTGGTGTCTGCGTGTCATTTCATAAATGTCTTTTCCATCTTTTTTTCCAAATTTAGATTTTTCCCCTTAGGATGTGATTGATTAAAAAAAATGTTATGTGGTTTCTCTTAAAGAAATTAGTGTTTGATACAACCTGAACATGCAAACGCTAGAAGCAAACAAAACAAGTCATAACAAGATATTATATTATTTCTTGTGATTTCTCTAAACACTAAAACGCTGCCAAAAGTTTTTTTCTTTTTTAAATAAATACTTCTTATTGCCAAATGTCAAATATCGATGCCACATTGCAGCTTTAACTCCAGTTGTCAGTCATTGTAGAGTTATGAGTTATTTTTAAATTGCAGCTCAGACTTCTGCAGACATATATGTTGCAATGCATCTCTAAGTTCTCTACCATCAGTATCTGACAGCGAGCCTCTGCTCCGCAAACGGGGCCGAGCTAAGATTAGCTCCAGTGTCTGTTTGTCTCTGCCCAATAATCTTTGACCTAGATGGAACTCTGAGAAACGCCTAAAGGGAAAGGGATCCCGTCTCTGGTGCACCACAGTAATGCATGCATGGCAAGTGGCCAGAATGTAGGACATGACGAGAGAAACAACAAAAGGCTCCTCTAATATTAAAGGGGACATATTATGCCCATTTGATATGGTTCCTTGGGATCTTAATGTAATGTTTGTAACATATTTTGGTCAAAATACCACAATAATCATTTCAAACAGCCTTTTTACCCTGTCAGAAACACCTCCCCACAGATTGACCTGTTCTGAGTGGGCGAGGTGCTCCGGGTTGCCAGGTTGGAGATGGTGAAGTATCGTACCAAAGGCTCAACATGGTTGTATTATTTGGAGGATAATTATCGTGTATCTGGCAACCCTGAGATCGGTTGACCAATGACTGTCCTCTATACCGTCAGAGCTCGCGCAAGAAGGTGGACCGTAAGGGAGATACCATTTCCAAAACGTGTAAGGGGTAAATACTAGTTTGTGAAAACCAGAGAAACACAAATATCCGACGGAGCAAAATCCCAGACGTTTTTGGAATCCCTGCCGGACGCATTCTTTAGGTCTCAAAAACAGGACATGTCGGGGGAAAAGAGGACGTCTGGTCACCCTAACTTATGGCGCCAGGTCACCGAACCGTCTCTAAACTGGGGGGTCGAGTGGTGGGGGGGTTCCAATGCAAACATCTATGTAGACGTTGGTGGTGATCCCAATCGACGCACTCAAGCATATCGTTTCTGACACAGAGGAACCACAACAAGCCGCAGGAGTTGTTTATTTCCAGCGTTTTGTGTTGGGAGACATGCTAGATACCCACATTAACATATAGAAGCACTAAAAAAGTGTAATCTTCATAATATGTTATCATTATTATTATTTATTATATTATTATTATTATATTATATTATTATTATTTATTGTGTCCCCTTTAACTGAATGAGAGAAAATTAATTGCAAAAATCAGTTTTAAAGACTTTTTATACAAAGCACTCATTATGATGTCATGAACATTTCTGAAAATAAATTGAAATGTAATTAAAAAAAAAAGAAATCCACCTCATCTTTACCCGACACTGTTTTCTGTCTGATAAACATCTAGATGGTTCCGAGCTGAAGTCATGCCCTTTCACCTAGACTCTGCCCGCAACAGAGATGTGAGCTCACGCACACCGCGATGCTGTAATTCTGCCCGTTGTTATTATCCCAAAAAGGCTCGCTATGGCCTCCGGGTAAATAACGTAAACAGAATTCAATCTTCCTTTTGGCGTCCAGCACTTTCGGAATGGCTACGTCGAATTCGAAGATGTCCGTGTGAGGCCCTCCGAAGCGTTCCTGCAGGTACGTACAGGCCACGTCTCTGCAGCTCAGCCACGAGTCAAAAGTGATGCGTAGCTGCACCTCCTTCTGGAAACCCAGGTTCCTGACTCGCGCGGTACCTCGGAGGGCCTGTTCCGTAACACTGCAGTTCTCCAGGAGAACCATGCTCTCCTCCAGCTTGGCGCGAAACGCCCGGAAGTCGGCAGACGGCGGCGGGAAGCCCAGGGCGAGCCGCGTCCCTGGGCAGCAGGTGCTGACGGTGCAGCTGTAGCCGTCCTCCGTCATGCTCCCCAAACCCCGCAGCGACGGCAGGAGGTCGAGGTCGGACTGCTCGTCTTTATCGGAAAACACTCGCACTGCCGTCAAAGACATTCCCCGCGAGTCGGCGAAAACCACGCGTCTGTTTTTGATCGGGAGGAAAACGTCGTCGTCGTCGTCGTCGTAGAAGTCGTCAAAGGGAGACGGGAGAGGGCGGGTCAGAGCGGCTCGGCTAAAGACGTCAGAGGATAGCCGATCTGAAACTGGAGGACGGATGCAGGGGCGCTGCGGCTTCAGGATGGGAACCCACACGTGAGGACACAGCTGTTTACGCTGGTTCAGGCACAGCCTGACGGCGAGCTCCGCGAGGCCCGCCGACTGGGCCATCGAGCCGAGGCCGACCACGGGCAGCAGGCTGGAGACGGAGAAACAGGGATTACATTGAGACTGCATCAAAGAATGCAGAAGATTAAAGGTCATACTAAAATGTGATAACAAATACAATTCATCATATTGATTTTGAAATAATCAGGGTTCTTACACATTTTGACCAATGGATTTCCATGACTTTTCCAGGACTTTAAAGCAAATGTCCATGACCAAATTGAAATCTCAATAAATACATGAAACATTTAGAAAATTCTGTGTATTGAGAGCGAACGCCATCTATTTTTTTTAGCGTCTTTCTTTAAAAAAACATATTAATTATTTCAAACTCGGCGTCAATTAACACATTTCCATGACTTTTACCTAACTTTTATGATTTTATTTTATTCCATGACTTGTCCAGGCTTGGAAATGACCATTTTCCAGGTTTTCCATGACCGTACGAACCCTGAATAATTGAAGAAGTGATGCATGGTAACGCGTCCCACTTCACAATCCCTGCACATGTAGTTTGCTTACGTTGTTCTGCTGGACATCTCCATACCTGATTGGAGTTCTAGAAAATAGGAAACAAAGCAGTTTTACAATAGAGGGAATATTGATAAAGATTTAAAACTCACATTGATGCAATACATCAAAAGTAAAACCTCAAATATACATTTGAAATCTTACTTACAAACTCTGTCGTCTCAGTCCTCCCGTTGCCGGCCGGAGAACCGTGCACAGGATCCTATTTATAGGACCTCTGCTAGGGTGTCATGTTGTACACTCCACCTTCTCCACTCTCCTGACTAATCAGCCACGCACTCTGGGTTTGTTTAACGCCGTTTCAGAACCGGTTAGGGTACGGAGCTCAGATCATTTAACTTCCACTTTAATTCTGTATTTGACTGTCAAGACAAACTCAGGTTATTGTGAAATGCAATGTTTTGATGTGAAGATACATCGGTACGGTCGCCTCAAAAGAACGGTATATGTTCCAGTGCCGACTAGACAATTGAATGGCGGTCTACTGTATGTAACCCTCCTTGACTCTGCTTTAGGGAAACTATTCTAGTCATCAAAGGCGTGTTAGTGGACACAGAGGCCTAGTAACCCCAACCCCATAGGACACTTAGTGGATTTAAACATGACTCAGCATGCTCAGTCACCAAACTGAGGAAGCTGTTAACCTCCTTTTACCTTCAAATTTACTAACATCTTTTACCCTTTAAACCTCCAGAGAATTATTAGAATTTATATTGTTTAGCAAGTTTAAGTGTCAGGTACTTTGTTTGTTTGTTGACTACCTAAATAGCCCTTTAAATAAATAAGAAATACACAACCAAAACCAATGTTTGTAAAATGTTGATATTTCTTATGTTTTACACGGTGAAAAACAGCCTGGGGTCAAATTGACCCTCAAAGAACACCGATGGGTAAATGTTGTTTTCAGGACATTGAAAACATAACATCATATGCATTTTGTGTTCATCCAGTAAATAAATAAGGAAAGTCATGAAATGCGAAGCAAAACAATTTCAATAATTTTCTTAGAGATGTTAAACATTGAATGGGATCAAATTGACCCCAAAGGTAATAGGAGGGTTAATGAATCAAGCCAAGTACTTGTGCACATATTTAGTTACTGTGGTGACTGAAGACTTGGTAAGAAGAGGCTGCACTTGTAGAGAGTTGACTATTTAAGACCACACGGATGAACGGGGTAAAGCAACGATGTTGGGTTCTTTGGGTTCTGCATTCCAGAAATAATTAAATGAAATGCTTTTGTAAACCGTCAATCATTTACAAGTACATTTATTTTTCTCAAATCCACATTTCCACGGTCTAAAAGAACAGAATAGCGTTACAGTACTGTGAATGCGTCTCCGTATATTCAGGATTCTGCATCAGCTCAATCAGTTTACGTGGTTCAGCTTTGTGAAGCTGGCGCTCCCTCCGTCCCTCGTTAGCTCCGAAATATAGGCAATTTGTGCGAAGGCAAACAAGAAGCACTGATTGCTCCCTTTGACTCTTACATAACAATGCCATTTCAACAATTACATCTCACACCATATGTCACTTTAGGGCAACACTTTTTTCTTTTTTTTTAAACACATGCAAAAGAAACTTCAAATGAAGAAATGCACAGAAGTTATCTGACAACTAACCGGATTCATATTATTTATGACAGTGATTCATATTAATTTAAGTGTGAATGTCATTTAAAAAAATGATGAACAAAGGAAACCATGTTCTTTTTTCAAACACGGCCATATGCACTATGACGCCAAGCAAACGGGTGACATTTCACCCATGGGTGCATCTCGTGACTGAGGAAGTCTGACTGAGAGTCATCTGGGTGGAACAATAGAATCAATTAGCAGACTAGTTGTGACATTATTAAAAAGATCCTCAAATAACTTCACAGCACGGTGAGGCGGGTTCATTTCTCATCAAGCACCAACAAAACAAACGTATATTTGGTGTTATTCAAGAGTTACATGACGGGAAGATATAGTGCAAAAGATGTCCTTGTTGGTGTCCCACGAGTTAGTCCGTAATCCAGAGTGAAGAAGATGAAGTGCAAATCCAGATGTAATCTCTGCCGGGTTAATATACCGCTTATGTTACACAAATAGGCCGTTGCTCATGTTCTGACCTCCTGGAGCCCAACACCTCCACACCAACAGACGGACCTGGAACAACCAAAGTTACATCGTGTTAATCGTAGTTCAGTGAAATGACAAATCTGACTTCACATTGAAAATGCGGAAGGTAATGTTTTGATCGCTGTGTATTTGTATGCATACGTGCGTGTTATTCGCTTAAGTCAAAAAGTATTAAACTGAATCGCATGAAATTTGGTGGGATGATTGGTTATTATCCGGGAACTATTTGATTTGATTTTGGGATCTATCGGGTCAAAGGTCAAGTTCATAAAAAAGGTCAAAATCTTCTTTTTACCATTTATATCCAATAGGCATGCAACTAATGCCAACATGTTCATAATTCAATGCCCAATCTTGTGATATGTGAAGGTATGCGCTCTACCGAGTGCCCGTTCTAGTTGTCATGGTTCTTGAGACGTTTCTTCTACAATATGTTACCAGCTGATAATGAACACTGCAATAAAAACAGAGAGCTAAAAATAAATCCAGATGTCAGTGCAAAGCAGTTGCTTATGTAAGATCTGCAGGAATGAACTAGCAGATATCAGTGCTGGAGGTTGAGGGCGGTGTTGAGTCACTGAGAACGACGAGTCGGACCGACTCGCCGTGACTTACCTCGCCGTTCAAATCAGCTGCACGGCTCCGATTGAAACCAGCGGCGCTATCGTTCGATACCTCATCAGATGTTGAGAGCCCTCTTCAAGATCTACAGCATACTCTCTGGTGGAAGAGAAAGAGTGGAGATTATATCAGATGTTTCAGTATCTATGCAGAGCAACTTTATATTACTGAATATGTAAAGGTGACACTGCCACCTAGTGGAGCGTAAAGACAGTGACGCGTATAATGTACCTCTGATCGTCAGTTTCAGGCTCCACCAAGATGTTCTCCTGTTTCTCCTTCACTCGTAGAAACACAAAGGAGTCCAGGCAGGGCTCAGGAACTGGGATTAGATTACAACACGAGGATTTAGTGGGATGGAAATGTCAGACCGAGTACCACAAATCATTCTAGACTAAACACATAAAAAAGAGAGCAAAATTAAGATAATAAAAGCAAGATTGTACCTGCTTTGAGCATATCCACTGTCTGCAGGTTGGGGGGCATGCGCTTCAGTGCGATAGCCTTCAGGTAGGTTTCCGTGTTGGCATAGTACCTGTGTGCCAGATGAACGCGTGTCACAAAAACCTCGGAATAAACAAACGGCTCCAACCTGGCTGTGTAATACTCACTCCTTGGCGAACGCAAACTCCTCAGGTGAAAGCAGGGACGGGTCTCCCTCGCCCCGAGTCTTTTCCCTCTCCAGGACATGCGGGAAAAACTTTTCAATCTACACCATACAGAAAAAGATCATGCGATTATGTCAAAGGGCACCGAGTGAAATGAGAGCTCTAGTGCGCACGGTTATACTGTTGACCTTACTGACCTTCTGCAGACGGGAGCGCAGGTAGCTGCTGAGAACAAAGCGAATCCGGTCCATTTCCATGCGGTGGATGCTGGCCTTCGTGTCGCCTTTCTTCACCCGCTGCAAGTTGGCTTCCTGTGGGAGGAAAAGATCTGGATGAAACCACGAGAAGTTAACATCTGATCTATTTTGTAACATTTCCTGACAATTATGATGTCAACAATTGACAGAATACTATTAAGGCTGGAATGCAACTAAATACTTTCATGTATATTTGAGGGAATATAATAATATAATTGCGTTTATGAAATGTGTTGCACTTTATACTTTCAAGCCACAGCAGAGGCACATATTGTGTTTTTTACCTTCACATTGAAAATGCGGAAGGTTATGTTTTGATCGCAGTGTATTTATTTATTTAGTTACTTGTATGCGTGTTACTCGCATAACTCAAAAAGTATTAAACCGAATCGCATGACATTTGGTGGGATGAGGTCAAAATCTTATTTTTACCATAGCACGGTCAATTTGTATCCAATTGGCATGCAACTAATGCCAACATGTTCATAATGCAATGCCCAATCTTGTGATACGTGTAGATATGCGCTCTACCGAGTGCCCGTTCAAGTTTACATTGTATTGCTTCCTTTTTAGGGCTTAAGAGGACATTGTTTACTTTTCCACCAATGCATAACAATCGATGCTGACAGCCCAGTGCTGTTGTGACATTTCCAAATGTGGGTAAGATCACAAACAAACAAACAAATAAACAAACAGCCCACAGAGCCGGAAGTAACCCGCTCGGTTTACCATGTGACTCAGCTGCTCCATCACACACTCCACCACCTCGGACTTGTTCTCCAGCAGCTCCGGGGAGAACTTCTCGTTCAGCCAAGCCTGCGAGACACAGAGGAGAAGCCGTGAGGACACGGCGGACCAACGAGGGTCCGAGACGCGTCGTGTCTCCTTCTAACGAGAGACCGGGGAAAGTTAATAACGTCCTCTCACTTCTTCCAGCTTGGCGATCAGCTCCGTCGGGGTCATGACGTCCTCCTCGGTGTCATCGTGGTTGACGTCGCTGCCGTCATCAGACAAAGCGTCCGACATAGTTTCTACTTTTGCGAAGTGAATAGACGAAACGCTAAGTCTACAGGGGAGTTTTGAATGTAAAGCGACTCTAACGGGGCAGTTTAGAAAAGTACCGCGAAGAGACAAACACCAGCTACACCGCAGCGCCGTTTACCGGAGGAACTGCTTGTTTATTCGCGCCACCAACAAATCTCGCGAGAACTAACGAGAGTTAAGTGTTTCCCAACGTACGGTCTGTAAGGCCAGGTCCCTCGCTGCTGTGTGGTGTGTGTACCGTCGATAGACGTTTAAAGAGAACAATGGGCATGTATATTGAAATGCTTTACCTTATAGACAGTAAGGCTTTCTAACATGGTCGTTGGGGTCAGCTTCTGTAGGAGATTGATTCAAACAGCCTAAAAATACCGCTGCCTGAGAGTCTAAATTTAGGGAAATTTAATAACCACAAAATAGGCAACAAAAAAATCCTCATAGTTCTAATAATTATAACGGCGATGCTCGCATCGCTCTGCCGTGTTGCGCGCGCCGACACATCCGCGTTTAGCACAGGTGAGCACACATTTTCAACAGCACCCCCCCCCCCTTTATTTGCGTATGTGTTTTTTGTTCTTTTTTTCTTCTCTTTTTTTGGCCTGTACTTCTCCATGTACAAAGAATCTGAAAAAAATAAATATGTGTATGTGAGATTTTGAACACTAATGGAATACAAAAAAAAAAGCAAAGAAAAAAAAGCTGCTCAGCCATTGGTCCACTGAAAGCTGCTCAGCCATTGGTCCTCTGAAAGCTGCTCAGCCATTGGTCCACTTAAAGCTGCTCAGCCATTGGTTCATTGAAAGCTGCTCAGCCATTGGTTCATTGAAAGCTGCTCAGCCATTGGTCCTCTGAACGCTGCTCAGCCATTGGTCCACTGGAAGCTGCTCAGCCATTGGTCCACTAAAAGCTGCTCAGCCATTGGTCCACTGAAAGCTGCTCAGCCATTGGTCCACTGAAAGCTGCTTAACCATTGGTCCACTAAAAGCTGCTCAGCCATTGGTTCATTGAAAGCTGCTCAGCCATTGGTTCATTGAAAGCTGCTCAGCCATTGGTCCACTGAAAGCTGCTCAGCCATTGGTCCTCTGAAAGCTGCTCAGCCATTGGTTCATTGAAAGCTGCTCAGCCATTGGTTCATTGAAAGCTGCTCAGCCATTGGTCCTCTGAACGCTGCTCAGCCATTGGTCCACTGGAAGCTGCTCAGCCATTGGTCCACTAAAAGCTGCTCAGCCATTGGTTCATTGAAAGCTGCTCAGCCATTGGTCCACTAAAAGCTGCTCAGCCATTGGTTCATTGAAAGCTGCTCAGCCATTGGTCCACTGAAAGCTGCTCAGCCATTGGTCCACTGAAAGCTGCTCAGCCATTGGTCCACTGAAAGCTGCTTAACCATTGGTCCACTAAAAGCTGCTCAGCCATTGGTTCATTGAAAGCTGCTCAGCCATTGGTTCATTGAAAGCTGCTCAGCCATTGGTCCACTGAAAGCTGCTCAGCCATTGGTCCACTGAAAGAAAGAAATAGCAATAATAAAATATAAAATATATAAAATAATTTGTAAATACAATTAACTTAATTTCAAACAAAGTGCAAACAACATATACTGTATTTCCTCACATTGAACAGCAGGTTTTCTCAAACTATAAAATAACAAAATGATGAACAAGGTGTGCAGGTCTACATGGTACATTTTATTTTGTGATCATATTCCTATGTATATTCCTATTCATATCAATCAGTGACTGTGGGCTTGCTTTGCTTTACAGATTTTGTCAAAGCGGGGTTGCTGGTTGCAGTTCATTTAGACCAGTCACAAATCTGTCCATCTTTGTACATACTTCCTTCTCTTATCTTTATCTTTCTCTGTCGCTCCGTATCTTTCTCGCTCTGTGTCGCTGTGTGTCTCTCTCTCGTTTGCGCTCCCTCACTCTCTCTCCCTCGCTCGTTCGCGCTCTCTCGCTCGGGCGCGCGCTCGCTCTCTCGCTCGGGCGCGCGCGCGCTCTCGCTCTCGCTGGTTTTGCCACAGTCGGTCTGTGACATGAGCCGCTCTGGTGGCGTGGTTGGAACACAGTGCATGTCACCAGCGCCGCCGCTCCCATAACGCGCACTACGCGCTGCGCGTAGGGCACCACGTCCTGGGGGGGCAACAAAAAAATCCTAATAGTTCTAATAATTATAACGGCGATATTATTTCAGTCTACGGCTCGCATCGCTCTGCCGTGTTGCGCGCGCCGACACATCCGCGTTTAGCACAGGTGAGTGCACATTCTCACCAGCACCCCCCCCCCCCCCCCCTCGACAACGTCGACAACGCTCGCCGCGGGTTCAACCTCAGAGGGGGCATCATGAAGGAGTTATGCGTAGGGCACCAACATGGCTAGCAACGGTACTGATAGGGACATTTCAAAAATATATAAATAGTGTATTACTTTACATTACATGTAATTTTGCAGAGTAATATTCACTATTTTGAAAGTGTAATGATTGTACAACAAATTATATTGCCAAGTAATTATACTTTGATGAATAGAAAATATGTTCAGCTGATGACCACAGTCATT
Organism: Liparis tanakae; assembly: GCA_036178185.1. Taxonomy (NCBI): domain Eukaryota; kingdom Metazoa; phylum Chordata; class Actinopteri; order Perciformes; family Liparidae; genus Liparis; species Liparis tanakae. The sequence goes on along the minus strand of CM070094.1, from coordinate 22,174,812 downwards.
TGTTTTAAATATTTAAACCCACACATGGAAAATAGGATTCAGAACATGGAAACCGCTTTCCCACGGAGAAACCCCAAAGCAACGCGGCATGTCTCCTCTGCAGAATCACCCATGTGTATTTAACAGAAACGCATCAACTGCTTGGTTTGTTCCAGCTGTCTTCTTTCAAACAACTCTGCGGCCTGCAGCAGAATCTCATTAGTCTGATTTCCTCTTTGTTTCCCACCTCATTGCTCTTGCCTCAAGATTTTCCGTTACTGTCATCAGTAGGCCTGCTGACGTTCAGTAATGCACAGTCTCAGAGTATGTTCCTCTGGGCTTACGCAGGGCGTAAACCAGGTCGCACCATAATCAGGAGAGCTACTGTCATATAAAGCAGAGTCACCATTGCCACAGCCACCACATGTCCAGAAAAAAGGTTTAGGTGAATGCAGTGCAATGTTTTCAGGATGGTTCAGATTATTGGCAACGTGACTAATTGCTTATTTCAGAAAAAGGTCAGTTCCTGCTGTTTGAATTGCTGTGCAGAATGAAAAACATGAAAACACAGGTTTGTTCGATTAAAGTTTCCTTGGCTCTCAAAATCCATGAAACTGCTCTCTTCAGTCTGTCCCAACTTGAGAAATACTGAGTTAGTGTGTTCAAAGGGTAAGCACCCTCCTCAGCTCGGATTGCATGCACAGTGACGTTCCTGACCTCTGGATCTTCTTGCAGGTCTTGCTTCCCATTATCTGGTCTCGGTGACCATTCACTTTTGTAACACTTTCTTTTCCGTCTTTTCACCACAGATAGAACACATATATACGTAAATGAAAAACAAATAACCACAGCAAATACAAATAAATTAATAAAAATGGTTCTGGTTTACTCTATCCTCTCAAAAAAAAAAAAAAAATATATATATATATATATATATACTGAATTGAATGAATAATATATCCTTATTATCTCAGTGTTGGAATAAATGTTACCTTACATATTTAAGTAGAAATGTTGATACTTTTTTTGCATTAAGTCATAGGCTACTGGTGTGTTTGCTGACATTGATTGAATGGCTCTACCAAAAAAGATGCCAACAGCCACCACTGATCAGAGGACCATTGTGGTGGCTGGGGCTTGATTACACTCAGCTGTGGAGGTGTGTGGGGGCGTGGCTCAGGGGACAGGTGCTGGGGAAGAGGCCTAATTGGCCTCAGCTGGAAGGTATACAACCACTGGGTTGTCAACCCTATTCAAATCAAGAAATCACCCTTGTGAGTGGATGTCAGATTAATGTACACTACATACTCCAGACCGATAGGTGGCGCTCTTCACTTGAAAGATGGACTCCATATGTTTAACATTTCTTTGTTCTTGCCCAATGAGCATAATTCAGAGAAATTCCAATTAACCTCTACATATACACGTATGGTGCTTATCTGGCCCCTAATGGGTAAGCTTGAATATTAAAGAGTTAATTACCATTACCAAACAATTTCAAAGAGCCAACTGAATCCAATACCAAACATTCATCAACACTTAAAATCTCAAGTCTTGTTTATCAGTCTTTTTCTTCACATTTCTTCATCCTCTGGTTGTCTTGTACAGGTCATAATGATACGTTGGACCTCACACATTAGAGCCGTTACATATGCACGGCTCTAATGGCGAGGCAGGTAAACATGACAGCGTACCTTTTGACAGTCTGCGGCCCTGTTTGGGTTCAAAGGGACCAACAAAATCTACGCCTACATTGGTCAATGGTGGCTGATCTGGTGTCAGGCGATCTTCTGATAGGCCATTTTTTGATCAAACATTCCTTTGAAGGACCAAAGGTTGTTTATACATTTTTTTATACATTTTAATGTTGATTGTTGACATTTTCCTCTGTCTCAGTACATTTGCATGACGGTAAGATCTGCTTATACGATCTAAATGTCATTGATACATACAGTCCTGATAAAGAAGCATTATGTCTGACACATACTTCACAATTCAGTTCAACAAGAAGGTTTCTTTGCTTTCAACACAAAGTATTTAAATTGTTCAAGTGAGAACCAATGTGCAACAACTGTGGTTTTGATTAATTTAACCAGTTATATTTAAGCCAGCTATTGGGAATTTAGCATAATCAGAAAACTATATCATTGCATAAGCATGGCTTATTGTTTAGCATTTAATCAAACTATAGAAAAACTAAATATATACATTTAATAGGTAGATTTAGCACAGTTCTTTTAAAGAGATGATGCATCCGTTCGATCCACGATTGAACTTGTTCCACTGTGATCATATGATTACCATATCTCTAGCCATCACTTCACCTCCAGCGTAGTTTGGTTTGACCACAGAAGGACGGCACAGTCGCATCTGGCCGTAACTAGTTCACCACTGGGGGCGGAATGTGAACCCACATCACCTGAATATGTCTGTTGCAGAGAACACAAGTAGGGCTTTACCAAAATGACTATGAGCAATAGACAACGAGGCCAGCCAGCTCAAACTGCATTTCTTCTTCTTCTTCTTCTTCTTATTATTATTACCGTCGCATTCTGCGGAAGGTTATGTTTTGATGGCTGTGTATTTATTTATTTGTATGTGTGTTATTCCCATAACTCAAAAAGCATTAAACCGAATCACATGAAATTTAGTGGGATGATTGGTTATTATCGCGGGACCAATTGATTAGATGTTGGGATTGATCGGATGAAAGGTCAACATCTTCTTTTTACCATAGCGCTGTCAATTTGTATCCAATTGGCATGCAAATAATGCCAACATGTTCACATGACATCAAGCGCCCCACACTCTCATGCCAAGTACCAAAAAAGGCTGCGGCGAAGGTATGCGCTCTACCGAGTGCCCGTTCTAGTTAGTATTGTTATTATTGAAGTCTAGAGTTCAAATACCAAGAATCACAGCTTGTGAGGGTAAAAGGGATGCATAGCAGGTCGGGCGTATCCAGTTTGGGGATTCATCAGAGGAAGGTAGTAGGGATATGAGTAAACAACAGACCCCATGAGAGCAGAGTGACCGGGGCCCATCGGGACGTGTCGGTATATTAGTTGAGATTGAGGTAGTCTCATTCTGTTGGGGAGAAAAGCCGGATGTAACAAAGGCTGGTGCCGAGAGTATCTCTCTGGTTTGTAGCAGCTCCACACCGGCGGGGGGGAATGGGCCGGGCTGTGCTGAGAAGGAGGGACCTTCTGCTGCACTGTCCTGGGTTTCTCCCTCTTCTCCGTCGGATACAGCCAGGGAGCCATGTCGGTCAGCATCTTGGCACGAGGCAGAGACTCGTCCTGCTGCGTCGCCCTGCCCGGCTGGAGTTTATAACCCGGTCGGACAGGAGCGGGCCGCAGGAGCTGCACGGATTTTGGAATAACTTTGGTGAAACTAGAGGTAGATGGTGAAGCCCAATCCGATCGCACCGTGGAAGAGGAGAATGACTGGAAAGTTTGGCTGAAGTATTTGCCTCCCCCTTTGTGAAGAGGCATCCAGTCCGAGTCTTTATTCTGGACTTTAATGGAGTCTGCGGTTTGGGAGCTGATGTCTTTATTCTGTCTTTCAGGGTCTTTGGGTATCTGACCACACTTCCTCTCCTCAGTACCGCTTGTTGTATTTCTCACAGCGCTAGTACAGTTTGGGGAAAGTTGGGACCTTGATGCAGGATGATCTCCATTTCCTTCCGGGCCGTCCTCGGATGAAACAGAGTAAGGGGAGGGGCTGCGCGAAGAGGACGGGGACGAAGGCAGCGGCGAGCTGTCGGAGGATTCGTAGTTCCGGCCGGAAGACGCCCGGGCCGGAGACGGGGAGCGGCGGATGACGGAGGGCCTTTCTTTATCCTCGGTGCGAGGAGGATTCAGCGGCAGGTTCAGGCTTGCCTGAGCCATCCGCTTCTTTTTCTCCAGAGGAGAGATGACCTCTCCGGCAGCCGGCGGGAGAGGAGCGGTCCAGGGGCTGGACGGGGGGGGCGGGGGGGCCGGGGCGAGGTGGGCGGAGACAGAGGCACAAAGACCGGCGCTGGCTCGGTTCGGCACAGAGCGGTCCGGGCGGTGTCCGTCACTCGGGGCGGCCCGGGGGCGAGGAGGCATCACGGCTTCGCTCCGGCAGGCGGCCTCTGGACTTCTCTCGCTGTGTATCTATAAAATGATACAGGTTAACCCTCCTGTGACCTTCACATGCAACATCTTTTACCCTCGGGGTCAATTTGACCCCAGCAATGAAAAAACTTTCAGAAAATTATTAGTTTCCCAAGTTTAAGTGTGAGGTACTTTAAATTTGTTTGTTGACTACCTAAATAGCCCTTTAAATACATTAAAACGTTTATATTATTTATATGTTTTACACAGTGAGAAACAACCTGGGGGAAAATTGACATTGTGTTCAGGACATTGAAAACATATCATCATGTGAATTTGAGGTTTTTCCAGTTGTCCCCAATAAATTAGGAAAAGTCATGAAATATTAAGCAAAAAACATGATGTCAATCATTTTTTTAGAGACGTTAAACATTTAATGGGGTCAAATTGACGTATACATAGACGTTGGTGATGATCCCATTTGACGCACTCAAGCATATCGTTTCTGACAGAGGAACCACAACAAGTCGCATGAGTTGTTTTTTTCCAGCGTCTTTGTGTTGGGAGACATGCCAGATATCCAAATTAACGTATAGAAGTACTAAAAAAAGTGGAATTTTCATAATATGTCCCCTTTAAGTGTTAGGACACTTTACGTGGTCGTACAGGTTTCCTTCTCCGGGAGACCTTCTCTTCCATAGCGTATGTTACCTCCATCTCTGAGTCCACCTCTCTATCTGATGGACTCCTCCTCCTCTTCCTCTCAGCCTTGGCGACCTTTCCGTCCACGTTTCTTTTATACGGCTTCCGCAGTTTGCTCGGAGGCAGGGGTCGGTCCTCCTGTCCTTTTGTTTGTCGTTCAAAGGGCAGCACCAGCCTAAACAGATCACAACGCTGGTTATGAATCAGTTAATATGGTGATTGGTTCGACAGGTAAATTTAAAACAAGGGAACGCTCACTTCTCATAGTGTCTGCGGGTGCAAGTAGCAGCGCTGGTGCTCCCTGGACTTCCTCCCAGCTCGTCGTACACTTTCTTCCAAAGACGCCGTGATGTCACCTGTTGAAGAACAAAGTGTAAGAACATAAGTAGGTGGCAGAGACTCAAAGGCGTATCACTCCAGGTACCCTACAAACTGAACGTCTGCCTAGTTCAGGGGTCGGCAACCCAAAATGTTGAAAGAGACATATTGGACCTAAAAAACTAAAAACAAATATGTCTGGAGCCGCAAAAAATTAAAAGCCTTATATAGGCCTTATAATGAAGACAACACATGCTGTATGTATCTATATTAGCCTACTATCAAAATGACTAAGTTGGCTACAAATACATAATGAGCCTTCATGATTAAATGTTTATTTTCTCTGCGGTGCATCCTGTAGAGAAAAACGCACCACGCGACTACTCTGTTGTACGATGCCTCCTCAAGTTTAACTTCATTACAATATTAATGAATTATGTTACATTGTTTTGATGAAATTAAAGAAATGCAATAAGGAAATCCGATTTTTGATGTCATTTTTATTTTGAGGATTCGAAAAAACACTTCGTAAATGATGGCCCTAGTTTGTCATCATTTACGATGTATTGTCTTGTTATTTTGTGTGTGCAGTTTCATCCAGTATGTGTGGCTATAGGCATCTCGTGGAAGAAACGGTGTTGATCAGATATCGTTTGAAGCTTAACCTCATCTTATACCTAATTGTTTACTCTTAATTTAAAGTGTTTACGTTGTTTTGTCCCAAGTCATCTCTCTCCTTAGGCATCGAGTTGACTGACAAGTCTGTTGGTTTTCACACGCTCATTTTTAGAAGTCAGCAGCGGCGGTGGAGACGAGGGTCAACCCTGTTCCGAGCCCCGGCTCTGCTTTATTTTCACACGCTCAGATCTCGTCTCACGGCGTCAACATCAAAGACAACGCAGCGACGACGGCTCCAGAGCCACATTTCTTCCAGTGTGGTAAAAAACACGTGTTACAGCACCTGACCTATAGCTGAATCCTTCACCTGTACACACTCTGGTTGAAGCACTATGAACTATACTCAAATAAAAAAATTATACTCACTGAATCATAGCCCCCAAGTTTCTCAACAGCTTTGTAGATCCTCCAAAGATTAACTGGGGAAGGAGACACACATGAGAACGTCCCTTTCATCCAAATGCCATCTGAATAATGTGCTCAGTGAACGTCAACTCACTCTGCCTGAAGCCCAGATGTGGGATCCTTTCTATGGGTGTCCCTCTGTCCTTCATGAACGAGTGCAGACCCGATACAAACGCCTTCTCCTCCATTTGCACTAGCTTGGGCCTCTCTTCGTCTTGTTCTTGTTCTTGTTCTTGTTCTTGTTCTTCTTCAGTCATAGAGTCATAGAGGATCTCAATGACGGAGGGAGAAACCTGCGGGGAAAACATTTCAAATGATTTGCATGAAAATCAAGTAGACGGGAGAGAAGAAAGCAACGTAATCTTACGGGATGCAGATGTTAAAATGAGGCATCCAAATCTGAAAGTAGGGTTGTACTGCTACTTTCAATAGATAACCGCGACACATCCTGTCTGGAGGGAAAGCAACAGACTTGTGGGGTTTTTTGGTGGAGAGTTGTCAGTCGCCGGTATCACAAATGTCCCTTAGAAAAACAAACGCGAAGCCAAAAGATGTTATATATGTAATCAAGTGTTGTAAACCCTTTTTTTATATCGAAACTGCTTTGTCATTTCTGAGAAATAGCTGTCGGTCTGTTTGCTGTATTTCTGCAGAACTAGTTTCATTAACAGTGATGATGACAAGAAATGTGATGTATCAAGTGTTACAACCCAGAATATTCAGAAAGTCAGGGAAAGAAATTGACAATGTCACTATTTGTGGTTTGTAAGAAAGGAGAAATGAAACAGTGAAGACATGCAGAGTTAGAATCAATAGTTAGGTTTCAAGAGGAGAAGTAGTGTAACTGTTCAGCTCCATACCTTCCTTTTTTATTAGTTGTTTTCATCCTGTCTCACTATCACGTCATTCCAGATCCTGCTTCCCACCTCGTCAGTCCAGCTCCGTTCACCTGCCTCTGATCACCTCGTTAGTCCCTCATTACCTTCACCTGGTCCTCACGCCCGTCTCACCTGTTGCCCATTCCCTCGTTAGTGCCTGTCTACTTAAGTTCCCTCACTTCCACTTGTCCTCTGCCAGATTGTCTTGTGTTCTTCTTGAAGCCCTCCAGTGTTACCTAGTGTGTTCATCTGTTCCCGTCTTTTTTTTTCCTGCCGAAACTTTGAGTAAAGTAAATTACTTTCCAGTTCTGTCTCCTGAGTCGTGCATTTGGGTCCCCCCTAATACTCCCGTAGTAGAAAACTTTACAATATTTGGAAGATTAATTGTTGATGGACATGATACAGTTTCTGTATTTCTAACAAAATCATGTAGTATGGCTTTAAATATTTAATTTGGTTGTTTTTATTTTAATTTATCACTTAAGTAAAACTCAAACTTTGTTTTTTTTGGCGCGTGTATACAATACGTAGTATAAATACATGGTAGTTTTTTTACCACAACAATTATTATATTCCAAAAGCACAAACGCTCACTTCACTTCTGTTATTTCATGCTGATATTTAAATGAGAAATATCACGCGGCACGTTGTATCCATCAATTTGAAAAGATTGGATGTCAAAAGAGGCCCCAGTGTCATCTCACTTTGAATCTGCATACTAAGTAAGTGTCATTGTCGCAGTCATTGTTCAACAAATCACCTCGACGTGGTTTCATATTGAATAAAGTTCCTCTATGTGGTTCTTGGTTCCGAGAAGTCGGCCCCCAGAGTGAGTAATAGTGAAGGTGCGGGCCTTTAACCAAGATGACCCGACTGAGTCACAGTTTAGCCGCTCCTCAGCTCGGACTTTCCACTTCTGTATCGCCTGCTTTATGTTTCTACTCAAAATGTCCAAAAAACATATGTGACACACCCCTTTTAATTGTCTGTATTACCACAACTGTTATTAGCTGATAAAAAATGCTACACCGTTATATTTCCATTTGCATCTAAAACTAGAACGGGCACTCGGTAGAGCGCATACCTTCGCATATCACAAGATTGGGCATTGAATCATGAACATAAAAATTGACCGTGCTATGGTAAAAAGAAGATGTTGACCTTTTCATGACCTTGACCTTTGACCCGATCAATCCCAAAATCGAACCAAATGGTTCCCGGATAATAACCAATCATCCCACCAAATTTCATGCGATTCAGTTTAATACTTTTTGACTTATGCAAATAACACGCACGCATACAAATACACGGCGATGTATTACATTTTCAATGCGACGGTAATAACGAGGAGGCGGTGAGCTCGTTAAAGTTGCGACATTTTGCTTGGGATCTTGCATAAAGTTCTCACTCACTTTCATCGCTGTTTTCAGATCTGATTCACAAAACGTTGAGGTTTATGCATCCGTGGTTGCCAACAGGAAGCGTCTGCACTCAAAGCCACACACTGCAGATCTCAGAGTGAATATCGTTGTGATGATTTCCACTAGATGCATCTCTTTTGGAAAACTGCGTGGGTGATGTCGGTGTCAATGAGTCAACGTGTGATTCTCTCCGGCGTGCTGTGTAGCGACGCTGTCGGCGGACTGCAGAAACCACCGGGCTTTCATCGAAACATCAGCTTTGGAAGTGTGACGAGCTCATTTGTGTTTCTCATATTGTACCTCTGGTGTCACTTACCAGAATACCGGCTCGCGGCAGTTTCTCTATGTGCCATGAAAACATTGTGGTGCGTCTAACGAGGTGAGACGTGCGTGTGTTTCACGGCCCTCTCGGGATACAAAGCACAATCACACATTTCCTCGTCGCTCATTTCGCAATCAGCCATCAAGATAAAACGACTGTACTCGCACAATCGGCACTTTTTCTTGCCACGATCTTAAATTGACAAACAAAAAAAAGTTGTGTGTGTAGTCGCTAATAATCTGTAGCTGAAGGTTAACCCCCGAGTGCTTCCAGAAGGGCCAACTGATCAGCAGTGAGTGAGTTGGTACCTGGTTCTCGGCCCCCGGCTCTTCGCCCCTGGCTGATGTTTGTTGTGAAGCGTCACTCTGGTGCTCCAGAGCTTCAGGAGACACACAGCAAAGGGACAACACAGACACTTTTCAGTATATTTAAAAGAAAAAGTGACATCAGGACAGCAGAAAGTCTCTACAACTTCCGCCGGAAACTAAAAACACATCTTTTCCGACTATATCTGGATTAAAACACAGATTATCACTTCAGTGGCACTTAAATGTCTCTTATTGTGGTACTTTTGTAGTTGGACTATGTTGAGGAAATGTTACTTTCTGTATTCTTGTTGTTCTTAGTTTGTACTCTAGGTTGATGCACTTATTGTAAGTCACTTTGGATAAAAGTGTCTGCTAAATGACATGTAATGTAATGTAATGAAATGTGATGTGATGTAATGTAAAAAACGAACATCACAACTGCTGTGAATGAAGTCGTTTCACGTAATTTCCGTCTTGCTCAGATGATCCGTGCACAAACTAGAAAGCTGTACAACATATTGTCAACTGAGTCTGATATAAAACTAAAGATTGTAAAACCACTTCCTGCTTGTGAACATAACCGCTTGTAGTCTGCAGCGTATCATATTGTAACACATGCACTACAACAGATGATCTGAATCAATAAACTGCAACATGATATGATATGATATGATATGATATACACCTTTATTTGTCCCACAGTGGGGACATTTCAAAAATCACAGCAGCGGTGCACATCAGATCATTAATAAAAATAATTATAAAAAACTAAACTAAATGCTAAAAACTAAAAACTAAATACTAATAAACAGGGGGAAAACAAAGTAAAGTGCTGAGTAAAGATAATTAAAACATAATCATTCCTTGCACTTGTGATTGTTAAAAAAACTGCACATTGTTACTGGAGTATAAGATATTAATAATCACTCTACATTATTAGTCTTACGGTTCATGCTTTCCTCAATATTAGCACCGTATTCATGCATTTAATGAGGAAAAAAGGGAATTTAAGACCTCAAGCAAAGAAATAGCCTCGACCCAGTCAGAATATCTTGTGTGCAAAACCAAGATGCTTCTCCTTTGAGATCCCTCGTTTCCTGCGGCTTGAACCTTTAATTCCACTTTCTGTTCAGCCTCGAACTTCTAATTCTTGCGTTGAGGAAATACTTTTGTTACACTGCATCATTTCTCCACAACTTTGGGACATGTGCTATTCATGTTTATTGTTTTGCTTCTTTTGCCATTTAACAACTGCATTAGATGAGCTGCTTCCACCAGATATTATATCCATCCAAGTAATTAAAGTGATTATAAATCCCTGAGACAGTTAAGGATTTGTAAATCAAATTTTGTGTTTGTTTCTTTCACAAATTTAATGTGTTTACGTTTTTTCTCCATGAACAGACCTGGTAAAGCTGTACATATATTGTTTAAAGAGTTAATTTTCATCAAGATCAATATCTAAAACTGTACATTATTTAACATTCATGAAACCGTACAATAACCATAAAGTCCTTCTTACCCATGTCCAGAAGTCGCCGTCTCGTCTCTGGCTTGAGGAGTTGTGACACCATCTTGAACTTCACGCCACAGAACAGGAAGCCGTCTCCTCCGAGCCGTTTCATTGGCTGTTCGCCTTGCAGCAAACGAGTTCCGAGTTATTTTCTCCGCCACTCGAGTCTCCCAACGTCTGTTCTCTGTTTCATCACCTGATTTTCAGAGAAAGACAACAACATCTGTGTCCAAATATTTGTTCTTTGTCTCCAGTTTCCACAGAAACGGATGCTATGCTAACGAAGTAGTTCATTACTTATTTCCGTTGGCGTCTTATGTTTCCAATGTTGTTCGCGGCACGCGGAACTGTAATGTCATCGCTGTTTTCTTTATTATCTAAAACATATATCAACGACGAGACTAATAATCATACATAATAATAATCATTTATTTTATATAGTGCTTCTTAAGACACTCGAAGTCGCTTTACAGAGTCGACACATGTTTTATAGACTTTATAGTAATTCAACAAAGTTTGTGATACACCTTCAGTGTGCAGACCGGACTCTGGTCCACTAAAAATAGCTGAATTTAAGGAAGTGAAAGAAACATTCAAGTAATACCCAAATGAAGGTTTAAATGTGTGAATGTATAACATCTTCCATCTTCCAAACGTATATATCATTAAAACAATGTATTTTAGATTATTTATTTGTTTCTAAAAGGAAGCCACTTACTGCTAATGTACATCATTAGTCATTATAATAATCATTATGATGATAATAAAACTGCTGCTGTGCAAACCCGAAAGCACTAAAATAGAAACATTTTGCATGTAAAAAAGGCTTTAAAGTAGAGACACTAGCATATAGTTTGAGTCATTTATGCATAAAGCTGAGTAAACGCAGACACTCAAAGCTGCATGTAGGAACATTAAAGTGTGGAGACGGGTCGCTCCAGAGACTAAAGACCTCACATTTTAAGGAAGAGGTGAGGTCCTACTTCTTTAAAATGGTTCCTACTGGCCATTGCCTAAAAGATATTGGCTAAAAATAAAATGCCAGGACAATGCAGCAGAAGCAGCTTTTTCAAATAGAGTAACAAAAAAGTTGTGTCAACATGTTGTGTTCCTGTCAATTTACTTTCCTTTGGATTTCATGCTCTCGTATTTCTTTCACGTCACGTTCAAATATGATTGTGTTGTCAGCCCCACACTCAATAAATACAATTATACGAACTTGTGAAAAAACACTGATGAAGCTGCACACGATCCACATCTCCTCCCCATGTTTGATCTATTTAAAAAGGGGCCGCCCTATTCCCCCATCTGTTGCGGATAGAATATGACATTTCAAAAATGATTAAAATTTAAATGTCAAAATAACCAAATATCTACAAACATGTCCAAATCTCAAGAGGGATTATTTTGGTGGTTTGATGACAGAAAACTCGTTTTATCTTTTTGAGTTGCTCAGAAAAATGCACGAATGGAAGGAGAGTGATATCAAATTGTTCGGAGATATAACATAGAGGAATAAAACATTACATCTGGATTAAATATCAGATTAGCTGCAGACACGGTGAGACTTTGTGGGGCAAAACTATCTAATCTAATGCAGGAATAAATACATAAAGTATGTGTAGTTATATTTGAACTACAAATAACAAATTTATAGTTTGTCATACACAAGGCGTCACAGGAAATGTATATTATTACCATTTAATTGTGACAATGTTTTGCAGAACTGTTCAATTTCATCTCCTGAAGCCAAAAGAGACAATGAGCAAAACCATCAGTTATGAGACTGAGAACAAAATCAGTTATGAGACTGAGAAAATCCCCAACTATTCATTTCAGACTTCCACGGAAATAAACATGAGATAGAAATGAGGGCAGAATGATGTAAACGACAACGTGTGGGCAAGATATTGTGAATTCAACATGAGAGATTTCCTGTCTGAAAGTGAGTCACTTTCCTGGGAACAATCTTCAGATGTTGAAGCGGTACGTTTGACTCCATGGTGAGAAACGACCGTTAGCAGAATGAGATTGCTCCAGAATAAAAGGGTCTAAAGACGCAGCGCTTGTTTTAGGGATAAGTGCAAACTAACAGAAGTAGATCGGAAAACATTTGAAGGATTTTTAATAGTGAGATTGAATATTGTATAATGTATTCGACGATAGTGAGTCTAGAGGGAGAATAAAATGTGATTCAGGATATTTGGGAATTATTTAATGGACTAAGGGGGTCATAATGCATGACATTTCACTGAAACACTCCTTAAGGCACATTTCAGCTTCTTGGGTAATATATAGCAGGAGAGTGATTTTCATAAAGGATCAAAAATGATCCATATGTCAAATGTCTTGAACACAGGGAACGTTTTAGGACATGTGGTCATTCAGCCTGACAACGATATTAATAAAGGATTGAGACAACAAAAGAAATGAATTATTTATGTGAATATGAAACCGAGACATTACAGGTTATTTCCCCAGCTGTTGCCTCATTCCAGGAAACTGATTGTTGAGTGTGTGTGTGTGTGTGAGAGAGAGAGTGTGTGAGTTCCTGATAATTCCCTAGTTTGCTATGATACTTCAAGCTTTTCTAAAACACGTGCTGCCTAGGATATGCTTAGCCTGAAAAGATGTGACAACATGGCTTTGGTTATTTATTTTATTATGAAGAATGTCTGTGCATTACAATAAACTCTGGGAAAACAAACAATGCAGGGGATACATGATACTCTTTTCTACTCATAATTCATTTTTCCTTTTATAGTCTAACCTCAAAGCTTAAAAGAGCAATAATTTTGTTCTGTGATAAAAACTGAACAGACACATTTTTTATTTAAATGTTACTGCATTCACTTCCCGTCATTATGGCACCGTAACATCGCAAATTACTTATTAGAGATGTGTAATGCACTCAAATTCAACCTCAGACCAGCGAGATCCACACAGAAGAAAAAAAATGCCGACTTTGTTTTATTCTCTCTAGCTTTGTCCCTGAAAAGTTAAATACGTTGAAATAATCTGGTTCAGATGATGAAGGAATGAAAACAATAAAAAGTCACAGTGGAAAAGGGAAGTGAACGGTTTGATGCATTCCCCACTGAATTGACCCAAAGCACAGCAAACATAATCCGATTTGTTTTTTAAATATTCACTTCAACCACAGCGACATCAGTACTAAAACATGGTCTGAAAACCACACGGGATCAATCACATAAAAAAAAAAAGGAAAGTTCAGTCTGCCGGTAAAGAAAGGCAAAAACAAGGCAAAGGATTAAACTGTAGCTGGTACCGCCTTCTTTGATTCTTTTTTCTTCTTCTTCTTCCCTGAAACGTACGGGAGCATTTGCTACAAGTAACGACGAAATTATACCTGAAATAGAACTGAAGTCACTTAGTAAGGAATGTGAACTAGAAGTGCTGCTACGACGGAATTAAAGACTTGACAAAGGCTAATTGTGTACTGCATCACATTTATAGGAAAAGAGATGTCATGGGGGGGGGGGGGGGGGCATTGGACTGTGTCCTCACAAATCCCTTATTTAAGCCATCAGTTGCTCACAACATCAACAATTTAATATAATCTTTCTTACAGACGAGTGATTTCTAAAGCTTCTGGCTCATCCGTTGATTGGTCCGCGACGTGGAGGGACGTTTCCTCCGGTTTAGCCGGATCAGCTCACCGGAGGACCGACTGTTTACTGCAGACGTCTTCTGGGGCTGCCGGTGTGATGATCTGGAGAGGGGGGGGGGGGGTTGCTAGATGAGCTCCACGTAATTGGCGGGGAACATTCCATAATGGCCGTCCGGGCTGTAGCCCCGCCACCAGCCCTCGTCGATCATCTCGATGCCGGTGATGATGTTGTCGGGATCGAACGAGACCTCGGTGTCGTCAGCTGGAGGAGAAGAGCAGCGACTCGTGAGCTTCAGACAACGTCTTCGATGGAGAGGCACTCAGCGCAACTTTCTTGGTTAAATTATAACAACAAAAAGTCAGACATGCACATTTTCTCTCTAAGAAAGTTCACAGCAGAAACAGCGATTTGTTAAATTAAAAAATTAAGTGAAACATCTACAACTAGAACGGGCACTCGGTAGAGCGCATACCTTCGCATATCACAAGATTGGGCGTTGAATTATGAACATAAAAGTGGACCGTGCTATGGTAAAAAGAAGATGTTGACCTTTTCATGACCTTGACCCGATCAATCCCAAAATCTAATCAAATGGTCCCACCAAACGTCATGCGATTCGGTTTAATACTTTTTGAGTTATGCGAGTCACACGTATACAAATAAATAAATAAATAAATAAGTAGGTAGGTAGGTCGGTAACAATGGAGCTGAATGGGGGTTTTGCCTGAAGAGGGAACATCCAAGCTATAAGTTGCTCTTTAATATTAGAGACAGTTTTCAGATTAATTACGAATTATTCAGTTTACACTTACGGAGAAAAATGTAAAAGAGAACTCACCAGCCTGGTAGTCGTACAAGGCTCTGGCACATATGCCTTTGCTCGGTGTCTCCTCTGGTGTCTCCTCAGGCGTCACCTCATAAGCGTTACTCTCCTCTACCTGGAAGTGGAATAAAGTAACGCAGAGTTTAGTTAAGCGAGAGTTGATGACAGGAAGTAGTATTATCACAACAGTGAGCTATTACTTTTATAGACCATCATCAAGTATGGCCTTCCAATTGAAGTAGTTTGTTGTGATAATAAATAAAGATGAAATAAAATAGGCTTGCAGGGCACATACAGAAGTGGTTGCTATGGAAACACAAACAGCGAGCATATTTTGCTTGACAGCTGCTTGTGTTGCTCCACTTTCTCTCGTCCCCGAGCTTCAGTTGCCAACCGCTCCGGAGAGGTTTCACACTTTTGGACACGATCTCGAACACGTCTCGACCCGCGTCGGTTAGTTCCCTTACGGAGGAGGAATGTCATGCTCAAGGTAAGTAAACAGTCACCTGAGCAGGCTCTTCATACGCCCGCTCTTGGACGTAGGCGTTGGCAGCCAGTGTCTTCTCTGAAAAGACAGATTACCGTCAGTATGTGGCGCCTGCCCGCCAGCAGGGGGCAGCAGTGGCCACACTTTGGCTGGAGGGGATAATATGTGCTTATAACAAATGACTAAACAATATATATGAGAAGCAGATGGGCGGGTGGGAATGCTGATGCTTGAAACCCGAGGCGGGCGTCCTGTGAAATGGGTCCCACCTTCACACTGCTCCTGGGGGGCCGCATCCGGCTCGTCATACTCACGCCTGGGCTGTCCGTCGTCCACATCAGGCTCTTATCGCCCAAAACACAAGCACAGACATGCATGTAGACGGGAGAACACATTCACAGGTCCACACAGGCGGGAAGCCACCACGCCTCGCAGACACAAGGGGAGTGGTGGCATGTTGCACTTGATGAACAAGACAATAACATGAACAGGGTTCTTACACATGTTGACCAGTGGATTTCCATGACTTTAAACCAAATGTCCACGACCAAACTGAAATTTTGGTATAAACATGAACACTTTTGAACATTTAGCGTATTGAGAGCGTACGCCGGCTTATATTTTGAGCGGCTTTCTTTAAAAAACATGAATTATTTTAAACTCGGCGTGAATGAACATGTGATTATAACACATTTCCATGACTTCTCCAAAATTTTTATGATTTAATTTTCCATGACTTTTCCAGGCCTGGAAATGACCATTTTAAAATTCCATGACTTTTCCAGGTTTTCCATGACCGTACGAACCCTGCATGAAGTACACTGAATGGCAGCGTGACTCACGGTGCAATTTGTGATGATGGATTAAGAAGATGATCACACACAGAAACAACAATGACAAATGAAGCATGGGGCGTTAAGTGAAGTATGAAACCGTCACCCAAGTTGCAGAATATGTATTTACTAGTGTGTGTGTGTGTGTGAGCTCACACCTGTGGCTCGGACAGGAGAGGCGGAGCCTGCTGGCACAGGAGAAGCTTGGCGCTGAGGCGAACTGGCTCGCTCGCCCTCATACGTCGGCTTAGACAGAAAAGGGCTTTGCAGACGCCCTGAGCAGAGACACACACACGGAGCCCCAAATCACGCACAAAGACCGGACCGGAGAGGAAACATAGTGCAGACTGGTGGACCAGAAGCAGAGCAGACGCCACGATGGAGACACCGCGTTAAGTAGGACAATGAGGAAACTAGGCCGCCTGATGGAGAGTTAAAGCTCTGAAGGAAGATGTCGGAAGACAATCTCCTCCTCTCTGCTAGCGTAGAGTGAGACTAAGAGAGCCTCGCAGTAATGCAGGACGGGCTGTGACATTTTAAAGCAAACAGATCTACGAGAGGTCAGAGTGGGCGGTGCCGATACCTGGCTGGAGGCCGTCGGGCGCAGCAGAGGAGGCGTCCGAGTCGCTGGGAGTTATCCCCCTCTCCCTCTGCTTGAACATCTCTCTGGGGTTCGTCGCGCGCTGAGAGATGAGAGAGGCCGCCTCCTAGGAAAATAAGGACAACAAAACACACGCAATAAGCGTCGGACCGCCGCAGGTTATTAATAATGCAGCGAGAAGCGTTGGAGAGGAAACCCAGACGGATAGATGTTGCCCGAAAAATGCAGCGAAGAGTGGAAAACTGGCGTCAGGTTGGGCTTCAAATGGTCGACGTTTGATTAGAAAAGCAAAAAGACGAACATCGCCACGACTTGGGCAAAAAGGAGGAAAGCCGTTTGTCCAGAAGAGAGCACGTTCAGGAGGGGAACTCACATTGGCCTTCTCCACAGATTCACCTCTCTTGACTGCTTTCCTCTGGGGAGCCGGCTCCTCCTCCTGCTCCTCCTCCTGGTAACGTCGATATCAATGTTGGCACGGCTGACATGAGCTACCGTGGCTCCTTAACGGGACTCGCACTACCAACACTTTGACCATCAACGTGAGTCTAGATAAGTGCAAGGTTCTTACACATTTTGACCAATGGATTTCCAGGACTTTAAACCACATGTCCATGACCAAACTGAAATCTCGGTAAAAACATGAACAATTTAGAACATTTTGTGCATTGAGAGCATACGCCGGCTTATATTTTTAGCATCTTTCTTTAAAAAAACATTAATTATTTCAAACTTGGTGTAAGTGAACATGTGATCCTAACAAATTTCCATGACTTTTCCAAAACTTTTATGATATAAGTTTTTTCCATGACTTTTCCAGGCCTGGAAATCACCATTTTAAAATTCCATGACTTTTCCAGGTTTCCCATGACCGTACGAACCCTGTAATTGGGCAACGCTCGGTGCGAAATGGAAATTTCACACGATCCTCGTTCCAGCCTCTGACTCAGGTTACGTCACCGTTGAAAAACATTTCCTCACCATCTTGTGAGACTCACCGAGCGTTTCTCCTGCTCTTTGGGCTCAGCGTCCTGCTTCTGCTGGTACTTCCTATCAAGAAAAAAATAATACCACTTAGAAGACGAGAAAAACATTTTTGGTGATATTTCAGACGGGGCATTTCCTTCAGCTCCTACTTCTGCTGGTCGATCTGAGAGGCCCTCTCCTTGTCCCGTTGGTCCCTCTGCACCGCCTCCTTGGCCTCTCTGTCCTTCGTCTCCTTGTCCAGGTGCTGGCGCTCGTCGACGGCCTTGCTCCGCTCCGCCAGGCGACGTTTCTCCTCTTCTTTCTAAAAGACGATCAGACGGTCAGCGGTGGGTTTGGCAGCTCGAAAAATATCCCCGTCGGATTGATTTTGCGATAGTTGATGGTTAATAAAAGTGCGAGGCGATGAGCGCCGCTTGCTGGGTGTATTTGTGACGGCTATGCTGATGAGCAAAAAACGCAGACAAAAAGGAGCAAGTTACACGATTTATTTTGCCGACTTAGGTTTGTGAAGGATGAAAACTGCCTGCCTTGGATTTTTTATACAATCTTTTAAAAGAAATGGAAATGTGTCAAATGTTTCAAAACCGCAAACTCCTGCTATATTAGAGTTCTTGCAATTTAAATGAGTCAATGACTCCAACACATTTATATAGAACTTACATTCAAATTATTCTAAGAAAAGGTATTTTTTTCGACAGACTCAGAAGTGAAGTAAAGTCTGGAGCAGCTTAAAGTTCAGGCGCGTACCTCGGCTTGAGCCCAGAAGTTGTCTTTGTTGGTCTTTCTGATTTCAGACATGGCGTTGGTCTTCTGGTACACTGAACCCTACATGGAGAAAACGACAACTTGATACCATTGTGTAGACATCTTGCATAATAAAATAAAAATATTACATGAACCTAATCCATCCCTTTTCTTTGTTAATCATTCTTCATTGTCTTTATTCATTAACTGGATGAAAATAGTTTATCTTCTAATTAACTGATCTCACAATAAATATTCTGTGATCATATATATATATATATATATATATATATATATATATAGCAAGTAGTTCTGATCTTTTAATAACTATCAGACATGAACCAACGGTTGCTTTTTTTTTGCGTAGAAAGAATTTGTCGGTCAGCATTTTCCAGGTTTTCTCCGTTGGAGAGCCTGTTTGTTGAAACTTGTTTCCAGTGGCAGAGCTGTGTGTGTGTGTGAGTGTGTGTGTGTGTGTGTGTGTGTGTGTGGTAGCTATAGCAAAGAAACAAACATTGCTAATGTCTCCATGTTTTGAGATTAAGGAGCCTCGTCCTCTGCTTATCTTTCTCTTATGAAACACAAGCCAACAGGAGGGCACACGGCAGAAACGGCATGCGCTGCATACCACGGGGCCCTGAGGGCCGCTGTCCTGGAAGCGGTTGGAAGCTTCTTTGTGGAAGTTGTAGTTGGCTCCAGAGGCTTTGGCCACCTTTTCTCTGATCACATCGGGCTCCACGTCCTCCTCTCCTCTGGCGTTTATTGTGACATGCGCCCCCTGCAACGGCATTGGATAAACATTCATTTTAATGCGTGCACAAAGAGAGAAACACCGACAGTTGTTACAGGGTTCTTACACATTTTGACCAATGGATTTCCAGGACATTTCCAGGACTTTTCTATGACTGTAAATCAAATTTCTTTTACAAAACTAAAATCTAGAAAATGTTGCGTATTGAGAGCGTACGCCAGCTTATATTTTGAGCGGCTTTCTTTAAAAAAAAAAAAACATAAATTATTTCAAACTCGGCGTGAATGAACATGTGATAACAAATTTCCATGACTTTTCCAAAACTTTTATGAATAAAGTTTTTTCCATGACTTTTCCAGGCCTGGAAATGACCATTTTAAAATTCCATGACTTTTCCAGGTTTTCCATGACCGTACGAACCCTGTTGTTATCTTGATTCGTTACATGTGCCGTTTGCTGGACACTGACCCCCATGTCTTCTGTATGTTCAGTCTAGTATACATATAACCTCCTCTGTAAACAAACGTAAATGTAGACTCAAGTGTGCAATGTTACCCGAAGAAAGTTGGCCATGGAGCTGACGTGATTTGCACATACTCCTTTCCTGGAGTCCTTCACTCCTTCTCCAGTCTGAAACGCAGAGTTACTCTTTAAGTTCAAGGGGGGGCACTCTTCAAAAGAGGACAAACGGATGTACAATATTTCAGTGTTGCACAAACCCAGTTGATGAGGACATATTTAGGCAGGCCAGAATTTGGATCCTGGACCAGGCAGAAAGCATACATCACTTTTCCACTGTTTAGCTCTTCAACCATCTCCTCCAGTCCTCCATCTGATACACACAGCGTGGAAAAGTCAAACGGCTATTGTGGTTGGTTGTGCAACTGTCGACATTTCTCTACGAACAAATTATGGGGTGAGAAAACCGGGGCCAGCGCTCCTTTTGTGCTGATTTTTCAGGACTGAAATGTTGACAATGAAATTCCTGCACACATTTAAGAATATCATGTTGCACTCCTAAAGCCTTGATAACAATATCTACCCAGTTACTCACCTCCCTTCTCTGCCAGGCGGATATCATTACTGTTTCCCTCGTAGGTAAACAAGGCCCTGTGAAAAACAAAGGATTACGGATATTAAAATACCAGCTCAACCGATCACACCGAGACAGACGCGCGTTTGTTCCAGAGGTTGATGTGCGCCGTTTCAAACAATGGCAGCTTTTTAAACATTTTAATGAAACCCTCCCCCCCAGGCCCTATGCCAACCGGATTCATTTGACAGAAGTATAGTCGTGTAAATACAATACTGTTCCCATTTTTTTAAAACCATTTAAATCAGCCATTTTTACAGGTTATAGTTAGTCGTAAGGAAGTTCATAATTTAATCTATGGCCTTTATTGTTGTGTATTACTGTATTGAGTAATAGTAAGAGAGTAATATAGTTGTCATGGTTGGTTTGGGCCTCACCATTATTCCTAGGGGGTCTTCTTCCTTCCCTTTATTTGTGTTATTGTATTGTTCCGTTTACCCTGTTTGTCCTGGTGCCAATCAACCCCACCACACACACACCTCCTCCTCCTCCTCCTCCTCCTCCTCCTCCTCCTCCTCCTCCTCCTCCTCCTCCTCCTCCTCACTGAGTGCCCGGCTACAACAATAATCATCACTACTGAAACAACTAGTCCATTCATACAAAGTTAATCTGTGACCATTTCATTAATTGATTATCATATAGATTTTTTCCAAGCAAAAATATCCTGGATCTGTATGGACTTATTTGTTGTAAATTATTAAACTGAATCGAAAATAATCAGGAGATGGATTGAAGAAGAAAATCTCTCTCTGCAGCTCTAATTGAGATGGCAAATACTATTTCCTGAAATAGACCAAGCCTCAGTTCTACGACATTTGGCCTCATCTCAAACAGGAAGTACCTGCTTGTGTTGTCGTGCATGTGCTCTAATTAGTTTACACTAGGTTGGCCAAATCAGAGCCTGGAATTGAGGGAAGAGTCGCAAATATTGACAAGAGACACACACGACTGATTATATGGCCAGCAGGTTAAATTATTCAGCGGATCCTTAAATAAACAAGTTTAATTTCCACACACACACCTAAAGAGGTAACGTTAGCGCGAAGAGGAAGTTCCTGGATTTGACTTTCGCATGTTGGCCTCATTAACTTCCGATACCTTACCAGGAAGTGGGTGACGTAGCCAGCGACATACTCATCCGATGCCGTGAGAAACAATCGTGCAAACATGCAAATAGAAACACACGCAAGAACATGCATTACGTGTTTAGCTCTCTGGTTGGTCAGTGCGCCTAGTTAGCTGGTTAACCACGTTACTAGCTGCTCAGTTAGCTCTCCTTCACACACGCCACGGCAATAAATGGAAGAAAGCAAAACTCCCACGAAGCTGTCTCTCGCTGCCGCACCGCGACGGACCGCGTAGCGATGGGCTGCTGTGCGGGACGAAGGGACGTGAAGTCCCCGGTGGAGTTCATCCACCGCGCGGAGACCGTTAATTTAACGTGACTTGAGGCGTGATGCTAGACAGCCCCGTAGCTAGCGGGAAGCCGCTCCCCGGAGCCAATAACGCCGCCGAGCAGAGCCCGACGCTCCTTACCAGTTGGTGTTGGACTTCTCATCGACCACTTCTTTGAACGCGGCTGTTAACGCGGTGCC
This sequence comes from Liparis tanakae, assembly GCA_036178185.1. Classification (NCBI taxonomy): domain Eukaryota; kingdom Metazoa; phylum Chordata; class Actinopteri; order Perciformes; family Liparidae; genus Liparis; species Liparis tanakae. The sequence continues at coordinate 22,152,666 of CM070094.1, read as the reverse complement.
ATTTTTGCTGAGATTGACTGCCATCGTTATGCCGAGTACAGCTAGCCAGCTAGCTATCCGGGATGCGCCTTCCTATCCGGAGGAGTGGCGATGCTGCTGGCTTTCAGCTGTGCAGAACGTGTTCCTGTGTATTGGATAGCGTGACACTCCGCGAGGGCGGAGTTAGTTTGCGTTTTTAATTCAACTATCTGCGCTGCATCTTTTTAGTACACTATATGGATAAGTATTCAGTTGTGCATCATTATCACTTTTTTAAAGCGAGAAAAAAGGAGATATCGGACTGCTCAAATATGTATCTGTCCGCCCCGCACAAACCTCCCCTGAGAGCTGACTAAATCAAGCGCACCCTAGAGCTGTGCGCATTATTACGGTGGCGAAACTTCGAAAGTGAAGAAATAAAACTATAACGCTACATGTTAATTGAGATATTGACTCACTTATTGCCCTTAAACACACCTGCGCTTGAATAAAAATAGACTACTCAAAGAAGATGACATGTACTGTCACATTTCTATATAAAACTAGAACATACTATTGACAAAGTAAAATAGTGTTGATCTGAATAACTAGTCACTTAACTTAACTCCTTCCACCAAAAGCCATGGACTGATGGTGACATGTGGTTGAAAGCACGTGAACAATAAAATCAAGTATAGGCTTTGAGTTTAGATTATTTTGTCAAATGAACACAGTTAAGAATTGAATTTCACACTGAAATAAATGTGTTATATTTGATTACATTTAAATGGTGTTGAATTTGGAGAAAACCAGTTGGTCATTTAATTCACTTGATTGAGTGCATTGGAATTGTCCCATTCAACTGTGTGTGGTCTCCTGAGTCGGTGGCTTGAATCAGCTTGCGTGAGATATCATTTCATCTTTAGTAACCTGGCTCCTGAGGCACATGAATGGCATGTGCATGCCACCAGAGGCCTTTGAAACATTCATGAGCGGAGGGGACCGGAGCATAGTGTGCACTGAGCTGCCATAACCATACCTGCAAACTCATGAGGGGTGAAAAAGGTGGCAACGTGGCTCTATCTCTGCAGCCAGAAGATCATTTAACAGAACCAAAATTCAATCTTTCTAACCGCAAACAACTCTTTATCCTTTCCAGACTCCTAGATCACCACAGTTCTCCTTCCACACTTCTACCGAGCCACTTTGTCATCTCCTTTACAAACCACAACGACATACGCTCCTCCTTCACTCATACCTGCAAACTCATGAGAGGTGAAAAAGGTGACAACGGGGGTGCAGGTGATCCTCGTTGTTTGATGACACCTCAAAGCTTTTATACCTAGTCTTTTGATTGTTCTGACCGCAAATCTAAATAATAATACAAAATATTTTAAGAAAAAAGGTCCTCTGAATAATTCAGTAATCGGGCCCTAATAATAGTAATAACAACTTTACATTATCATTATATATAATATGGTTAAAGTCATTCATGAACCAACTTCCTTTTTTTAATTTGCGTGCTCTGCTGAGCTTTGATTCTGTTCCATACTTCTGTTCCATGATTCTGTTCCATGATTCTGTTCCATGATTCTGTTCCATGATTCTGTTCCATGATTATGTTCCATGAGTCTGTTCCATGATTCTGTTCCATGATTATGTTCCATGATTCTGTTCCATAATTCTGTTCCATGAGTCTGTCCCATCAAAGATGTTTTATTGCGAAGATCACCACATCGCATGTTCTCCGTGTCTCACTCCAATCTCATAAGCACTGGTCGTCTAATTTACCCCCCCCCCCCCACACACACACACACACACACACAAAACAAAAACTCTTCGGATCTACACGTGGATTACCTATTTTGATTTCAAAATGGCGAATTTTGTCGAAAGGTGACAAGTTTGCAGGTATGTTCACTAATCCATCTTCTCTCACTACATTTCCATCAACTTCTTCTTCATCCCCCTCTCTTTCCTCTTTCAGCTCCCCGTCTCCTGATCAGGTTCTTACCTTAGTAACCTACGGCGCCCCGACCACCTGACCTCTTGACCTCATCCCATCCCACATTCTCCAGGCTGTTGCTTCTGACCTTCTAACCTTTCTCACCCATCTTATCAACAGCTGCTTCTCAACCGTCCGTTCTCCTGACCCTCTGAAGGAGGCGAGAGTGAACCGTCTCCTGAAGGAAACCACCCTTCCAGAAGACCCACGCATGGAGAACTGAGCCACTGGAGAAAGCCCTTCGCAGGGCTAGAGGTCTCGGTCAAAGCTACGACCGAGATTATGGATAAGATCAAGTTTTATAAAACCCTGAAGATTGAGGGAGAAACATCATAATCGAATTGAGAAATACGGAGGATTCCATTGATCAAGAAAAAATTAAATCCTGAGATATGCAGCTGCCGGAGGCAGAACCCTTGCATCATCCATCATGGGAACGTTACAACCAGTGAAGACGCTCAGAACTGAGCCACTGGAGAAAGCCCTTTGCGGGGCTAAAGGTCTCGGTCGGAGCTCCGACCGAGATGGTGGCTAACAACAAGATCAAGTTTGAGAACACTTTGAATCTCGAGCGGTTGGAAAATAACCGTCTGCATGTGACTGAAGAAAAGGACAACAACAAGCTCCAGTTTTCCAAAAGAAAAATGGCACTGGTAATGATACTCCTGGTATACTGGGATGGGGTTCGATACCCTGAAGTGTCGGTAATCGGCTCACTGTTGAGAATGAGAAACTGAGATCCGCCTTGAAGAACACAAACGACCAGGAGACTCAACTTTTATCAACAGAAAACCGAGAAGATCTATTTATTAAATGTATTATTTGTTTTATTAACTTTAATTAATTAATTAAATGTATTGAATTTATTTAATATATGTAATGTATTTAATGTATTTAATTTATTTAATTTAATTAATTATTTTTATTTTTTTTATTTTATCATAGTTAACTAGAAATTATTATAACCCACAAGCCTAAAAAAGAACAAAGGCGTGTTTGGTTGTGACGGTGATTAATATGTGATTAATAACACACAGCTGCCGTTCAAGCTCTTCACGAGGTCATTACGACGACGCCTGTCGGATTGAAGCTGCGCAGGTGAGCCCCACAGCGCGGCCCCAGGTGAGGGCTGTAGAGTGAAGAGCAGCCAGGGTTACAGTGCATGTCAGCGCCCCCATGTGGCAACAATACGAAACTACCTGTCCGACCTCCACAGTCAGACTTTGTATTCTTTAAAGTGTAATTGTACCCCGAGGGCTCAGCCTGAAACTTGACATCTGTTGCACCCCTGCTCTGTCGTTAGAAATATGTTTATTTGTTGTATTTATCGAGGATTAAACTCTAAAGTTAATTCATCCACGTATGTAGAAATATGTCATCTAATGCAACGCCCTGGAAGGGTTTGAAATGTTTTTTATGAGACATTGGTGAAAGCTGTGTTTCTGAGAAAGGGATGAAAAAAGATAAAAAGATAGAATCAAGACTTATTCTTCAAAATAAATGCTACACCCTCATAATTAAAAATAGAAAGACCAGTTAATGCATGTTTGGTGGCATAGGAGGAAATCAGTCGCTGCACGGTCGAGGGCTTTTAGAAGGTTGTGTGTCTGTACCTTGGTGTGTGGGTCTTGGTCTCTCCGGCCCACCACAGCTCTGACATTGGGGAGGATGAGCTGGTACCAGAACTTCTCATCCCCTCCCAGAGCGTGGGCTTCGTCCAGCAGAATCAAAGCCTGAGCAAAGTTCTGCTCCTCAAAAACCAGCACAGCCAGACTGAGCAAACTTCTAGCCATTTAGGTCTCTGAGCTCCTGGGCGGAAGGAGATGGAGTCAGGGTTCATACACATTTTTACCCATCGATTTCTAGGACTTTTCCATGACTTTAAAACACATTTCCATGATAAAATGGTTTTGTGAAATCTCGGTGTCTACATGAAAAAGTGAGAACATTTAGTATTCAAACAAACAATGAGAATTCCAAAGTTTAAACTTTTCAGTCAAATTACGTTCACTTACGGCGCGAAAATAAAAGCTTATATTTTGAGCGTCTTTTTTTTTTAAAAACATGAATTATTTCAAACTCTGCATAAATGTAAATACAATACATTTCCTTGACTTTTGAATTGAATTCCATTTAAGGGTGTCTATTGGCGAGATGTATATGTAATATAGTAATTCTGAAATATAAATACGTTTTCTGTTGCGTAACCTAGCCTGAAAATAATAATGTTGTCTTCGTTGCCTAATGTACGATACTCGCATAACTTTAGTGATACCACTTATTCTGGTCATACATTTCTCCTTCAATACCACCAGTGCGTAGCTGGTTATGGCGCATACTGCTTAGTTATTACTTCATCATAAAGGCACACACAAATGACGGCAGACAACGGTAAACCAAGATGAGCTTTATTTATGTTATGACAAGGTCAATAGTTATCTTGTGTAGGCTATGTGAGGACAAGTGGATGTTCATGGTGGCATTTCAAGCAAACATAATCCAAATTTTGAGATGCATGAAGGCTGGTCCTGCTTTTAAAAGAAAACCAGGCTGACATTTTCAACAAAAATATTGTTACGATTCAAGCAGGTTACCATGTCTTTTGATGAAATGAATCACCCAATTGGGGGATACAGCCCTGATAGCAAATTTACAGTTCATGACAATGTTCTCTCTATATATACAAAATGAGGGTTAAGGCTAAAATTTTAGTCAGAGGTGTTAGGCAGATGAATTGTAACGAAATCCCTGATATCTGGCAAATGGCTGTGAGAAGGTTTACCAGAGTGCAAAGCATGCCAAGCTGCCTATATAAACTCTGAGCACACTGGACAAGTGACGTCAGTGCCGCACCACTCACATGATGAATTGAGGCTGCATTCATTGGTACAGTTGGAAGATACTCTGCTCTCAAATAAATAGCCAGACGAACAATGCACACAAAGTTTTTTAACTAGGACTATTACGCACGTCATTTTTAATTCTGGTCTGGTAGCAAAAAAGACTTGCACTGCATTTTGAGGATATATTTTCAAAACCTTTAAGCATATACTGTATTTCAAGATGACTTGATTAGACAATTTTCTCTACAGCAGATGACAATGATGACAATCTATATTGGTGTTTTTTCTACAATCGAAACCTCTAAAATGTTCATGCTTTAGTATGGACCTATCGGGATGAATCCACTCAATGCCTCAAAAGCCAAATCTTTTCCCCTTTATAATATCAAACAATTCCCTTTATATTGGCAGCATCAGCACATTATGAGCCATGACTAAAAAAGAGAAACAAATCATAGCATTTCCTAACTATTTTTCCACAATTAATTATATTAAAACCAATATTACATTATGACACATCACAATCTTGTTCAATTCTGGTGAAATGATGAAAACAAATGTATCTATTGCTAAAGCTTTCAAAGGTACAATACAAAAGGTCACCACTGTTTCACTGAGAGAAACCGTCAGTGTGGATTGTTAATCCCAAAACAAAACAAACCGCTGCAAACCCGAATAGGAACATAAAGAAAGTCTGACAATTTTCCAATCACTTGTCGTTTATAGCAGATGAAACCGTCATGAAAATTGCATTTCTTCACCTCAAGTAACAAGATGCACATGACTTGATAAAACTAGCTTCTGAAAAATGCCACGTCTGTTTAAGTTCCCATTTTGAGTATAACTGGCACCAGCTGTAACCAAAGGTCATTTTTTCTTAGGAAAACAGCGTCGTTTAAAAGCTGCTCACATCCAAGTGTTGCTAAAAGATAAATGAAGATGGTAATGAAAACAACTTGGAGAGGATCATGAAAAGGGCCCCCTGCAAGACAAACTGACCAGTTTTGGGACCGTATTTCTGTGCAGCAGAGCACCAGGGGCTCGATGCATGAAGAACTTCGGGAGTGCAGCTCTTTCCTTTACCAACGAGTCTCTTCAAGGGGAGATTTTACAGTAGAACTTTGATCAGTACATTTTTAAGGAGCCTGATGATACACAACCTAGTCATTTTACTCACAATGGGTCACTCCACGTGAAGGCCGATGATTTGGTTCGATACCTGAGTAACTGTACTGAGGTCGCGGCACACGGCTCAGCTATGAGCCAAAGAGTAGCCATGTTCATAGCCTTACAACAAGTAGTGTCAAACAGTAGTACGCTGTGCACTATGGATACCAGCCATGGGTGTTATACAGGATATAAGGGCAATGACGGCATGTGTGAGAAAAATGGGAGTTGACATCATCCTATGTAGCCCCACAACAGCTAAATATGGTCACACGTTAAAATGCAGTGTGGGTGATAAGAGACCGATCCTTCGTTGCATCTTTCACATTGTTACGGGGTAGAGACAGCATGTGCCAACAGATCAGCTGCTGGTGATGGTACTGCACCATTTTGAGTTGAACAGGGAACATTCTGCCTCAATTGCACATATACCACAAATCATAACACAGAAAAGGCCACTAAATACAGCAATAACAAGACATCCAGTGGGACACAGACAGTACCTCTGAAAATGAAGGGAGAGCTAACCTCCAAAACAAATCAAACAAGTTGCTTCAGAGTAGCACGACAATATGACTCATGGACAATGACATTTATGAGTATGAATCGCAACAACAATAGTGAAAATCACAATAGCAGGAGTAACAGTTTAAAGTCTGAGTGTGGCGGTATGGACTGTGAAGAGTTTCCGGTATTCCATATGGGAGTGCTTTAAGGAGCCCATCAGGTCCTGCTCAGCAGATTCACACAAGTCATGAAGGACAGCACATGGTAGCAGCTCAGCACATGGAAAGCCAGGTGGCACTGTACCTCATTGTATCACTTCCTCCTCCTCCTCCTCCTCCTCCTCCTCCTCTTCCTCACCTCTGTTGCCTCAAGTTACAAATCAAACGTGCTTCTTTTGTTCTCATTTGTATTTTGATCTGCCTGGCATTTTCACATTGCATACTTATGTGTCCATTCTCTTGCTGATTTGTTGTACCTGTAAAACAGATGCAAAGTTTGGAAAAGGTTTCTGAAAACCAAGAACGTAATCTCCAAAAATAGCACGGCAGTGTGACAGTGAGCAAAGCTGAGCGATGTGGTAAATGTCGTTCTTGTTTCACACTCACTTTTCCCTGTCGGCCTTGTACGTATGGGCGATCTCTGGTACCAATGGGTCGTCCGGGTTTGGATCACAAAGAAGAGAGCAGATAGACAATAATACTGTGGAAGACAGAATCAAAAAAAGTAATTAGATTGCATTAATAGAAACCCAATGTGACACTGACAGTGGATTTAATGTCTACTCTTACACACAGCCATGTGTGACTTTGACCGTAGATATTCATCACAATAAGGCCCAAGCAATATTAATGACAGGGAATATTAACACTCATGAACAAATAACTTATAATATAACTGATTGTGTTTGTGCCTTAAAAATAATCAAATATTTATAAGGCAATGATTTATTCTCTCATATTGTAATTTCGATGTATCTTATAGGACATCATTTGAAATTAAAAAGTTGACTAAAAGTTCATTGGTTCAGCCGTGTTCAACAGGGTAGACATACTTGGGTGTCAACATCACTCTTCCACATGTTGCCTGCTGTGAATGGCAAGCGCAGTAATCCGAATCGAGTGATTAGGGATTGAACACGAGACACGATCTGAAAACACTCTGGACTTCAGTCAGAGTACTGAAACTGAAAGGTAATCAAAAGTGTTGCACTTGGTTGTCCAAAATAGAATGAATCTAATGTTTAATATTACCTCAAAATGATGTACTTTTGACAAAATGGCAATTTCATAGCAGTGGGTATTTGATCCGTCTAAATCTTTTTAAGCAGTAAAATGTGATATTTAAAATGTAGGCTGAACGTTTTTCGCAAAGTGATTGTGGAAACTTTCATATACTTTAAAACCAAAGTGTAGCTAATAATAATAATAATAATAATAATATAACCTTTATTGATGCCCGTGAGGAAATCCTTTAGTTATTATGGAGCGGTGGGCTGCAGTGAAGCGCCCGGGGGTTCAGTGTCTTGCTCAAGAACACTTCGACATGCGACTTATGGGGCGTGCGGGGATCTAACCGGCTACCTTGTGGTTACGGGACGGCCACTCCCCCAATTGAGCTTCAGCCGACCCCAAGCTAATAACATTAAACGGGTGGAATATCCACGATTCAGAGCATTACATACAGCAGCAAACAACTACCTGCAATGTAAAGATATAGTGAAGTAAAGTCTAGGAATGAAGTTGCTCTCCCTGTGTGTGTGTGTGTGTGTGACTGTGTGTGTTTGAGAGTGTGTGTATCAGTGTCTGTCTCTTCTTCCCTTGTTGACATGACTGTGCATGTTTTATAGTGTGCGTTTGTGCATTTGAGAATTGCCCCCTGGCTAGCTCTCTGCTGCCACTCGACGGTTACGGCTGATAACACCGTCTTGACCGACGGTGTCGTTTTGCACCGCTGAAAAGCAATAGAAATGCTCCCAATCACTACTATATATATATATATATATATATATATATATATATATATATATATATATATATATATATATATACACACACACACACACACACACACACACACACACACACACACACACACACACACACACACACACACACACACACACACACACACACACACACACACACACACACACACACACACACACACACACACACACACACACACACACATACTGCACCTTCAATGCTGCTTGCATCACATTCAGCCGTGCGCTGGCTAGTGCTAGTCAACATTTACCACTTAAATAGAAATGTCAATACACTAATATGAATACTGTATTATCACCTACCTTTTGATACTGTAAGTGCAGGTGACCATTGTGATCTCAGTATATCCAGACAAATACTTCCATTGCTGTTGATATTAGGGTGGTATATTTTTGTCGTGAATGCAACCTGTGACAAATTGAGAAAACAACGTTATAATGATCAAGTGAAGCCAACAAGCATTTATCACACTTCAAATCAATGAACATGAAGCGAGTAGAGAAGTTGAAACATGTGACGCATAAGATAGACCGCTCACTTTGGGTGGTTTGAAAGGGTAGTCTGTCGGGAAGTGAATGGTGAGGAAAAACACTCCGCTCTGATAAGGGCTGTCACTCTATTGAAATATGAATAAAAACAAAAAGAGTCAGTCAACAGAAAATGCCAGTGCTCTTGTAATATTTAAAACATAAACCATTGGTTTTAGAGAGTTTCACTTACTGGACCCATTATTGTTGCCTGCCAATGAAATACTGAGAAGAAAAAATATATAATGCATTTAGCATATGAATGCAAAATGTTTACAACAAATGGCTCACAAAATACACTTTTGTTGTAATTTTAAAAAGCTGATGTATAAAATGCATATACTGATTCAGCAATTTCCTCATACTTACAATCCTCCCCAACCGGTCCAGCAGAGCACTGAGCAGGTGGGTCCTTCTGCAGGTCAGACAGTTCCTAAAGGCAAGAAAACCACATCATGAATGGGCTTTGAAGGTATGAGTCAGTTGATGTATTGCAACACCTGGGCTCTCTGCAAGGGAATCACACACACTTTAACTTGAGTTTGAAAACACGAGTGGTAGTTAAATCATTATTTATATCGTGTACACCTGAGTAAAAGAGAATAAGCCAAATGCTTAAGCCTAAACATTAAGGCAATGTACTTATTGTCAAAATGTTGGCTCACAGATTACTTAATTTTCGAAGAAATATGAATACATCCCAAGGATTCGGAATTAATAATATAGCATTGATTAATAATGCAATACAAGTTGGATTACGTGCTGTGACACTGCCAACACAGGTTGAAGACGTACATTACTTTTGAATTCACTTTGTCTTAATGAAAAATACCATAACTAAATGGAAATCCTCGAAAGTGATCGGTCAGACTAATTGATAATTCCTACTTGACAGAATAATCTGCTCTACTTAACTACACTTACTGAGGTTTATCAAACAGAATGAGCTACTAGGTCATTCTGAGCAGGTAGCTCAAGTTTCCTGAACACTGGTTTACCAGTTTGCATAAAATCTAAATGGTCTAAGCTCTGACAACGTATTCAACAACTAGATATTTACCAAACTAGTTCTGGGGCTGTTGCCATGTTAAGTCGTTTTTGGACAGATGGCGTCATAAATAATTTAGTCATCAGTACAGTTCGGAGATATATTTTTAGTAGGTTATAAAGCTCAATATAAATAAACAAAAATGTTCTAAAGAAATTTGCAAAGCAAAGAAAAACACTCGTATGTTAAATTCCGTTTATTGTATCCACATAAAATGTAAAGGCGAGTGCCTAACGTCGCATTAACCTACATGCAACGCATTCACCGCACAACAACACGTGCTTAAATAGAAATAAAGCCCGTTATTTAACATCTCTTGAAAGTAAGCCTATCTATTCTGTTATATAAATACACACCGTGGCCTGCTCCGGTGCTCCATTTGCCATTCCATATATGGAAACACTGGCACTAGGGTTCAATTTTGGCAACAAGCACGCATCTGTCATTCAGCAACTAAAAACATCCCCGGCCAGACTTCTAGCGACGAACCACGAGCATAAAGACAACTGTCAAGCGGAGGAGTTAAAAGAAAACCCCGTAACGCTAGACGTCAGTCACAGCAGAGGCCTAGCGTTAGCTCCGCGCTGCACCCCGGCTGCTTGAGAAACGCGAGGCACCTTTACTAGAGTATCGATTAGGGGCTTTCACGTATAAAAGATAAATACTCACGTAAACACAAACAGAGTGTAAGTAGCTGTTATAATAATGGCGCTGTTTGAGTTATACGGGTAATAGAAAGGTAGCAATGCACCAACATGGCCACCAGCGGCTAACTCGTCTTTGTCTGCGAATTGTTTTTAAAATGAGCTCAAAACAAGCGATTCTACGGAAATAATATATACGCGGCTGCATACCGGTGTGATGTTAATAGAGGGCCCCGTGCTCAGAGAACAGCAGAGTGTGATGGTAGCACATTAAATAAATATATTCACTCACCTTCTGAATTCGTTTCAACGCCATTGCATCAATGGCTAAGCTGTGTAGCCGGCCAGCTAACAGTTAGCTAGCCCTTCGCACACCGTCTCCGCGTACCTCCAAATCTCGCCGAATGTATAGTCAGTCAATTTCGTCTGATATGCTGAAGGCTTTTTTTTTTTGTAGTTTAAGTCAAGCGACAAATTCTGTGTTAAATGTAGATGTTTCGTTCGCTTGCAATAGAGAAAACGATATATGTTTGCTGTCGCTCTTCTCGCCTCCTCTCAGTGCCTGCCTGTCAACCAGGTTGTGGTAATATCGCGAGACTTTTCTTTCAACTCGTAAATGACGAACAGGCAGTAGTTCCATAATACAGGTTTTGTGAACTGTTTTAACACTGTGCACATCACAAAATCAAAGTTGCATTACCTCCAACGATAAAGGCAGATAATCACAACGGTAATTCCAACAAAACAACTGATCGTTAAATATTTTCTCCAGTCTGTTTTCCAGTTTATCACATAAATACAAATACAAATCCTTAAATACAAAGTGATTGTCTATTTCAATGTATTTAAAAAACACATAAATGCATCATCAAGCTTCTAGAACTATTACAATAGCTGAGAATGTCTTGTTATGGGGTAATAATACATGGCTCAAACAATATTTGAGGCCAGGCATCCACCAGATGTCACTATTTGAAAAGTACAAAAACACACACAGATTTGTCCAGAATGGATAAAGTACAGCTTTGTCCAGAAACCGTGTTTTTCAGATCTTATATGTCATTTATCAAATCAGTTGCTACATACTCTGAATAAATAAATAAATAAAAACTTTGTTTTAAAATTAATTTGCTCTCGCGCAAAACGGACATGACAATGGAGCAGCAAAGTACAATAAAGCTAAACACATGTATTATCTACGTGAACACAAGACTAAAGAAAAATACTATAGAATTGTTCATTCAATACCCAATCATTGTAAAGGCATATTCATCTGAGTCAGCTGCATGCTCTGGTTTCTGCACAGCCTTGTCTTGCAAAGCCTCATGAGCTTCCCTTTATATGTCTTAAACAAGAGAGAAAAAAGAGCTCTCATTATTTTAGTGAGTATGTATGAATGGGTCACAGTGTTCATTCTTCTTAAATGGCTGATTCAGTGTCAGGTTGAGGATCCTATCGTCAATGTGACACTGAGAGGGACCATTTTCCTTTGGAAAGCTGAAGATTCCTTCAGATAATATCTTATTGTTTGCTCATCTCTGTGCTCTCAATGACCTGCCTGTCCTCGGGGCCTGCCTGTAATCAGATTCAGCCAGCAGCAGAGGTAGCAGTTTGGGTCTTGTGCAGCAGGGGCCTTGTGTTCCGAGTTTGTCTTCTTGGAGAGGCCATTTATCAGCATGAGGTTTTCAGACATAGTCAAGCCCACACGTTGTTGGCTTGAAGCCTCAGTTCACAAAGTCTCCCACAGTCACTCTACTGTAGCTTCCTCCGAAATCTCAAATCGCATTGCTTTGCTTGCTACTGTGCACTTTAAACCTACAGGGTTTGGAGTGGACAGATAGTGAGTCTACCTTTTTAATGTTCACAGCAATAAGCAAGATGTGTTGTGGTTTCTATAAGGCAACATATCACTGACCTGTATGGGGAATTTCCCATCTATAAGCAGAAGTTGAGTTTTTAGTTACAGGGCTAGTGCCCCAAGTTCCAAATTGATGTATGAGCCAAGGCGTGAGTGTGTCAGAGCTGGGATGATATGGGTGGGAGTAGGAGCTTAGTTGACCTGTCTCATGAGGAATATAGCCTATAGTGCTGTTATTTGAAACCCTGCACTGAACAGACTCCCGTGATCTGTCTCTTTGGTCACATGAATCATCATTAGTAGAAGTTCCAATTTTATAACAGAAAGCATTCCTCTTATTGCTGCAATTGTGCACAAGCTGTGTCTTCGCTTAAGTTTCCTCCTCTCCATGGCACTTTTCCCATGGCTGCCATTGCCATGACAAAGCACATGGTTACTGTCATTTTCAAAATTAACTTAAATGGATCTAGCTAATGTCTAAATTATCCAATAAAAGCACAAGCAATTAATGCCGAGCACAAGCTGGGTTCTCAGTCCCCAGAGGTGTTCTACCTTCGGTCAGTCTATTAGCTTTCTGAGGACTCTCTTATGGAACAAAGATCCATTGTTCTCACGTACTAAGAGATATGTGTTCACTCCTTGTATCAATGGTCTTGATTTGATTATACACTCAAGGCAATATATGCAGGCAGCGCTCATGTTTGCAGTGAAGTCAGCACTCTGCACAATCAAATAACTCTTGAGCTAAGCAACTGGAAAAAAGGGTTATTATGTGTGGAGCTATCAGTGTTTCATGGCTCATTTCCTTCGCTGTGATTTGATTTTGCTTGTCGGAGTTAAGGCGGCCTTTGACCTAGAACATCTCAGAATTATTCATCAAATCTTCTTTTGGCTTTTGTGGGTATTTCTATTAGTTTCACAACTTGGATCAATAACAGAATGTCCATTATGAGAGAATAGTGAAGCTTAGTCTTCTTCTTGTGCTTTAAGTATTAAAAGAAGTTTGTACTTGGTGAATGTTTTTTTTGGCCGACAACGTTAAAATGATGCAATCACATAAACACATTTATAGCTTCAAGAATCTGCTTATTAAATAGCTCTATATGCTTTAACTGCAGGTTTTACTGGTCTAATTGCATAGCTGGTTACGGGATATATAAAGCCCAAAAATAATACTTCATTAGTGTTTTCAGAGACGAAACCTGTTAAACGTGATGACTTGTTTGCTGAATAAGTGCACAAAAAGAACTTTTGAAGAATAGTCCCTTTCAAAGGGCATCTTAGTTTAAACAATAGCAATGCGTCAGTCTTAAAGTTTATCATATGTTTTGCATGTAAAATGTTCATTTAGAAAGTAAATTCACCCATCTTTCAAATGTAGTGAGTTAAATGTGGACAATTTTCCTTTAAATGAATGTCAAATAAAAAAATGTGATGGAAAAACTTGGGGAAAGTAAACGCACTGTGGATTACAAAAGTATTATCAAATTAAACATTGTTGTAATAACAATAACAAGAATGAAACATGGATTCATCATCTCCAAAATATTATTTTGGGTTATTCTCTCAATTCTTCTGTGATTATCAGGGTTTAATGTATCTCTGGAGAGAGCAGAATGAGATCTGATCCAGTCCCCTGTGTCCGTCACCTCTGATCCACCCTTATCAGATGAGCATCATGTGGAGCACAGACAAAAAACCACACATATAGTCATAAAGAACCAGTAATCCTTTGGGGTTAAGCACTTAAAGAGAAATCCCCAGAGCCCTCTGTGTCTCTGTGTTGCTCCACAGCTCTGGCACAGTGATTGACAGCTCTGGAAACTGTTTTACTGTGCTGCTCTTGCAATGAGTGCTCTCCAGAGCCTCGGTAATAACTAGTCTGGAGTGTTGACTAATATGTTTAGCGGCGACTCTCCCTAATTAAATGTTTTCCAGCTGTTTTTGAGTTCTGATGCAAAATTCAGGTTTTCCCAGTTTGCTGAGCTTCCTTGACAGACAAAGGAGGGATTTCCTCTGAAACAGACAGGCAGTGGCAGGACCAACAAGTGGCTCGGTGCTGTTATCAAATAGAAAGTCTGACTAAATATAAACGTATCATCTGGAGCCTGAGCCTGGTTAAAGTAGTCACAGCATGTGGTCATATTTTGAGAACTTGGTCAAACAGAAATATTCCTGGTATCTTGATACTTTTGTTAGGGGCAAACACACACACACACACACACACACACACACACACACACACACGCACACACACACACATACATCTCTCTAACTTTTTCTCCCTGATGCAGAGGTATTGAAGCGGCCACCTGTCGCTGGACATTTGACCGTGTCGAGGTGTGTGGGTAGTGTCTGTGACTGTGTGAACGTAAGTGACTGGTACATTGGGAGCCGTCCATCCTGCCGCACAATAAACAGTTTGTTTCCCAGGAGCACCCCTCATGTTCCTGTTGTTGGCTCCATCGTTGCTCACTGGGAAACGTCCTGGCCTCTATTGTCCAGGAGGTCGGAGGGTCACAGGATACTCCTAAAGACCCAAAAAAGTGGAGGTTGGTTAGTGAGGCATGATAAAGAGCTAACCCCCCTCCTCCACACACGCACCACTTATAAACAAAACATTAAAATTTCTTTTTTCCCCCCTCTCTTGTCTCACCGTCTTTCATTCAAAATCTCCGTCATTATCGAGAGTTTGAGGAAATGAAATCCGGACAAGGTTTCTTCGACTGACTACTTCATGTTGAGCCTCCCGACGGCCCTTCATACGTTCTTCATGTGTCCGGCTCTGTTCCTTGTTCTTTAAATATCTTTAATGTCGGATTTAGTCCACAAGCATTCCCATACAAACATGAGAAATACAATTCAGCCAGCGAACAGAGTGTAAGACATATCATTAAAAAAGAAAAGAAAAATACAGCCAAGAAAGGAGCGGTTGTATTGTTCTATTTTTACCACACAAATGTTATTCTTCAACCACAGGCGGAGCTGAACCACTGGCTGCAGCTATGGAGCAGATACATGCTTGTGATTGCAGTGGCATTTTAAAACTGACTAGCATATAAAGAGGCACATAAATGCAGTTTTTGCAGGCTGATTAAATATGTCGCCTCATAACAGCCAAAGTTTGTAATAACAGACACTCCATGCTGCCATGAGGGAAACTTGTTGCACATCTCTTTACGAGCTTGTAAAGAGAGCACACTCTGAGGTGTGTATCAGTTTGAGCTATCGTGTGAAATAGCAGCGAAGCAATATTTCAATATTGTAAAGTTTTTGAGCAATGGTCTAATTTCTTTTATTACGCTTTATAGGGTCTGCAGCCTTTGCTTCGGTACCGGAGGAATGAGCAGACACGCTCGTCTCAGGACATTCACGGGGACACATCTATCTTCTTTATGGAGCTGAGCTAACTGGAGCTTTGAACAATATTCCAGATGCTTCTTGCATTTCATTATATCAGCCTAATACAAATTTATCGTCGTCCACGGAAACCTCGACAGCAACAAGAAGGCTGTGATCTTTTATCGGTCAGAAAACTTTATTTCACGTCTTCCACATCAAATTTTATTCATGGTGCAATCAGATGAGAGGACATATCTGTTGATTAAAACATACTATAGGTTAAATTACACATTACTTCCAAACTAATCATTAAAGTGTTTTACTTATTATTTATTTATTCTGCATTAAAAATCTTATTTTAAGCAGCTAGAATCCACATTTCTATAATAAGGGTGTCAAATGACCGTGCAGAAATGTGACCTGCTCAGAGCCAAGCAGCAGATAGACACGGTTAGCAATTAGCTGCTGAACATAGTGGAACATTTAGCAGCTGGAGAGACAGATATTACCCTCAGTAGTTAGTTCAGACAAAAAACAGCTTAATAAGTGTCAATATTGGACTCTTTTGTTAATTTTAACTATGTTATGCCAGGTTGTTCTGTCGCAATGTGATCATACGTTTGGTTTGTAAAATGTTCCTCAGCCAACTCAAATAATGTCAAGGAGTTAATAGTGCAAGACTTCCCTTTAAAAGCAGTAGAAAAGTATAAAATAATAAAAACTACAATCAAGCATATGATCTTTATGTAAATGTACAGTACGCATTACATTCAGCCACTGCATGATGGGTTATGAATGTGTTGTTTTTCACCTTGTTGTTGCACATGTGAAGACTTGGAGTGTCTGATGTAAGATAAGAAGTTAATAGAGGTAACATGAGCAACAATAGGTGCAACACTTGGCCATCTTCATTCTTCAACCACAGGCAATTATGAACATAATGCTCATAGCTTGAATTACATGTTATGCATCTTCCTTGAGGCCTGACCCTCGTCTTGCCCTGTCATATCGGGTTAGGAGTTATACTGGAGCGGGGACGTGACAGCTGGAAATGGTTTGAGGCTCTCCGGATAGTTTGTTTTCAGATGGCGCTGCAGGGAATGGATGAGATACACGTGCAGGTTAGCCGTTAGCTGTCGTGCTCATGGGCCTCATGGTGATTAAACTGTTACTGGTGATAAAGTCTGCACAGTAACATATTTACTCGGCTCCTACTGCTGCTTGTAAGTATGACTGGCTGTCCAGGTATCCCAGTAATGTGTCACTATCCAACTTCATTAGACTCCTCTACACTTTGAGCACTTTGACCTATGAGGGATCATTTCCTGGCCTGTTGTGCATTCTCAGTCTGCAACTGGGCTTCTGGCATATTTTGTGTTCCCACTTCTCAATCCTTCTCAGATGGTGGGGTGCTTTTCCTTTCTTTATGACCAAATAAATCTAACTGGTGCCAAAAGAAAAAAATGGGATTAAAATTCCCCTTTTTGCTGTCTTGAGAAGCCCAGCTGCACTGCACTGTTTGTTTTCCACAGCGCAGAGTGTGCAGCTGCAGAGTCAAGCATTATAGAGAGGTGGGCCAAAGGAAAAGAGAAAATATTTTTTTATCGGCATGTATACCTTCCAATTCACGGAGTACAAGTTGTATTGTGGAATTGGAAAGCAAGAACGACGGTCATGTTAAAATCATCTTCATGTGGTTCAACAAGCTCTCTGTTTGCATGTAATATCTTCAAGGTGGTTTCCTTCACTTGGAGGATTTCCTACAATAGCACTTGATCTCAGGGCTTAATTCTTCTCACCACAGTCGATTTCAGAAGACCCACCAGCCTCACAGCACTTACATATAAACACACATCGTGGCGGAGGCCAGAACACAGAGAATGATATTAACCTTCGTGGTTTAAAGACGATGTAAACTCGACGGAGCGAAATGAAGGGTGTTTTCTTTTTAAATGCGACAGTTATTTAGCAGCAGTAGTCATTCACCCAGGAAGGAAAGATCTGCAGCGAAGAGAAGGAGTCACGGTGATGCAGAGATAACACAGGAAAAATGTGGTGCAGCAGGAAGACATGTGTGTGTGAGTAACATTACCCGGATTATATACGGGACATTTCAGGTGATTCTCTGAAAATAATGTCTGAATATAAATGAGCATGACGGCCCAGCAGGTTTATGAGAGCTGCCTCTCTCAGCTGAATCACTCAAAACTCGTCTTAACCTTGGCACAGAGAAGAAAGGGAGCTGCACTTTGCTTAATTATGCAATGTATCTCCGATTTTTTTCTCTCTCTCTCTACAATTACGAAATTTTCAGTCCGAGGCCGGTACGTCCGATCGAGATGACTCCCTGCAAAGAGTACGCTACCAGCACAGCAATTTTTTTTCTTCTTCACAGCAACCCCTCCTTCTGCGATTGTGCGCTCACAACCAGCTGTAGACATTCAACTGTGAGGCAACCTCCAGCAGAGGATTATAGAAATTCTATGGAAGAGAGATTTACACACCAACACATAAAGTTGATGGTTTCCAGACCCTGTGCTGTGTTCTTACTGCGCAGGCCGTATTCTACAGCTAGAGAGGCTAAAATACAACACTAATAATAAGTAATCCATGTGAAAAACAAAAGTCCTCATGGACTGGGAATAACTTTATCTTCTCCTGTGGATACACAAAGACAAAAACCAGCAAGGACACTAAAAATATGCAGAAGACTTGTGGTGCATGTTTCCCAAGGCCAGAGAAAGGAAATAGACTGACAGTTTCTCCCTGACCTCTTTACTACCCCCCCGTAACCTCCTAACAACCCCCACGGGGGATCCTGTCTCTATGTGTAAAACAGACAGTCAAAAAGCATCCTGGAAACTTTAGAGCCACAAAAACAAGGGGACATGAGGAAGTCCAATAAGCTTGTATGTAGAGGGCTCAGTCGGGAGATAATCTGGAGGCCACACAGACCAGGCGCCAAGCCTATAGTGCCTAAAAGCTCCGTGGCGCAGCAGAGCAGCGTGGTCATTGTTGTCTTTGGAAAGTAAGCAGCATCAGCGAGGCCAGTGGTGTGAAAGCCACCTCTCTTCTTGAGTGTCTGCTCCAGAGCCGGTTGTTGACATACGGGGCAGGTGCAGCTGCTCTAGAACCGCATCGAGTAGAACCCCCTCAACACACATACTTGCACTTACACGCAGAGCTTGAATGTCACAAGACGGGGTTATGCGGACAAAGACAGATCTACCGTTTTCTTTAATATCTCTGCAACAATCAGCGAGGCACTGCTGAGTTAACACAGGGCCCACAGAGATGAAAACAATGGTTGGATTCTTCTGGCTTGAAGATGGCTATGGGAAATGGCAGGGATGCCAGGGCTGATAAGTGACCGAGGGGCTCGAGTTACTTCCAGCTGTCTGCAGCCGTGCATGCCTCTGCGAAACGTATGGTTCACGCTTAATGCAAACCATTTCATTTGCGTGAAGCTCATAAAAAAGAGAATCTGGCGGACATATTAAATAAAGTCAACAGCCTCTCACTTAGGCTGGGTTTTGTATCACAGGAAAGAATCTCCAATCCTCCGAGGAGCGCTGCAATGCATCTTCAGCTGAGAAAACACAGACAGTCGAAGACTGTGACCTCGTGAGCGATAATGTTAACTGGATCAATAAAACCAGGCGATAGCAGAAAGTCTGGATGCAGCATGTAGACAGAGTCTGACTCAGGCGTTGTGGACAATGATGGTAGCCACAGAGCTGTGCATAGTAAACAGTGTTCAGGAGGACCTGCTGCTGGCATTACTGGCTCGGCTTGCTTTTTTCCTTAAGCCATAAAAGATAAATTTCCAGATAGACACAGCAGATATAAAGAGAATACTTGTCCTTTTGTGTTTTAAATGCTGGAAAATTAAAGTTAATATTAAAAGAGGGCTGTAAAAGATTAATAGTACTTTATTACGGACCGGATTTGTGTTTTGTAAAACGAGTTGCATTGAAAAACTTGCGCCACAATGCATTAGCATCACCTCAATACCAGTGAGGGCCTCTTCCTGTCCATTTGGAAAATATAAGTACATTTTCAAGCTGCTGCACACTCCAAAAGGAGAGTGCTTTTGGCAGGCTTTGAAGTTCTCAGAAATAATGCTCCTTAAAAGCATCCTCTGCAATACAGAAAAACATGAACATGTATTTCAGTCAAGAGGCGTGTGCGAGCACTTCCTAGCAACCATGTAAATCTGAACCGGAGGACTCGGACATGTTTGATGTCTTTTAAGTTTCATAATGTTGCACCCTTTGCACGAGCGGCTTTGATTAGCTTTTTGCTGAGGCAATGTTCATTATTCAATCATTAAATGTACGAGTGAAAGCAGTTCAAGCACGGCTCGTATGAGTTAATTCAACGGAATCTCACTCTATTAAATGCTGTCGCAATTCTGATTTGATTATATAGAAGAAAGAAAAAAACAGTCAACATCCATGTCATTATAATGTTGTCTTTAAGTGTTTTTTGTTCAACCAAACACGTCAGTAAAAATTTACTACAAATGCAAGAAAACGCAAGAGAGAAAGAGAAAGGCAAGGAACAAAAGTTTGCAACAAAGTCTTTTTTTTTCTCTTCTCTGCACCGTTTAGTGTTTCAGTTACACCCTTAAGGCAGTAAAAACTGTCATCTAATCATATCCTTACACAGTCTTAAATGCCATATACGCCCCTACCAGCCTGGAAAGGAGCCCTTTCTGTGGATTATAACGGATATGAGGTTATTTTTGTGCGATCCATGATTGCATGAGGCACTCCCCTCCAGACTTAGTGTGATGACTGAAGGGGTGAGCTAATATGGCACAGTGGTAATGCAAAATAGTTGCGTAAATCCATCTGCAGTGAGTCCTGCCCTTTGGTTGAAAAGTCAAATGTTTAGTTTTCGTTCTTTTGAATCTGTTGATCCTTCCGTGTTGTCTGAAATAAGGCTGGTACACAATTTATGTATATAAAATGAGGTCATAAGAGAAAATGTCTGGATCCAATGGAAAACTCAACATCAGTGGCAGATTGAAGGATTTGAAACCCTTGGATTGGTTATTTTTGTTATAGAAAAACACTAGAAAACCATATGTTTTACATACTGCATGTATCTCAATGGCAGCATCATATATACAACAACATGAGGACACATCGATTATATTGGTTTCAGATTGGTTTGACTTTTTTTCCTTCTCAATCTTCAGAAATTCAAGCTGTACAAAGAAATGAACGGAGCTTTTAAAGGAGCACACGTCGGATTAAAGGAAGAATGTGATTTTGGTTACGCTTTAAAGACAATCAAGTGAGATCTAAATCTCCCGAAGTGAGATAGATGGAAGCAGCAGTCGCACATTGTGTGATCCGACATGTCCTCCTCACACCTTATCTGGTTTTATTAGAGAGCTTGACAGGTTGGGTTTGGCCCTGGCAAGACACGTTGGACATACCGCAGAGAGAAGACGAGGGAAACGCTTTAACGCCTCTGGAACAGTGAAGCGAAAACGTGACGAGGACATGGGGATTACTGCTGAATTAAGCACCGCTTTGATTGGAAACTGATTGACCGATGGTTGGCAAAACATAAAAGAATGACCTTGAATCCTCCAAAGCGAGTATGGATTGGCACACAGCATCTCTCCCTCTCTCCTCCCTCCTCCACTCTTTTTCAAACACACACACACACACACACTCCGATAGGAACACATACATGGGGAATCGACACACACGAGTGCTCCATCGCTGCTTTTTCGGGGGGAATTAACACACTGTCACGTACGACAAGCCAGAGTTGGGAGAGCAACTTCAAAGTGAGGCGGCTGCAGGGACAACATCCACTGAATACATTCTCTGGCCACCAGTCGATCTGCCCCCAGGCTAAGATTGTGGCTGTTCGCATCTCTCCTGACCGCTCGTCAACTTCCCGTTAAAACCAATCCCACTCCAAAAAAAGGCAAGCGTAGAGGGAAGGGAGCACGAGTTCATTTAAAAGAGATACAAATGATCTCTCATGTGTTGCAGGTATGAAGAAATGAAGTCCTATTAAATAGTCAACTGTCAGTTTTTCTAAAGAGCAAAAGTAGCTGTTTTTATGAATACATTAATACATTAAGGGGCTTCGAACCAACACAAAGCACATTAAAAACACCTGGAATTATCATTTGGTAAATATATATGTTTAATAAATATGTTTTTTTCCAGCCAAAGCTAAAAGAAATCAATAACTGCTTTATTTTCATGCCTGCAGCCCATTTGTAACAATAGGCGTCCTTTTGTTTTTTAATTGGTGGCTTTCTCACCTTGGATTAAAACATTTCAGATACACTTGATTTCTTTTTTTTTCTTCACATTTATCACTGAACTGTTATATCTCACTGTGCTGTTACAGCTTACTGTGAACAACAGTCTACTTACTGCATGCCAATGGTGCTTAATAGCACGCTGCTGAAACTTGTGCATGTGTGAGAAGTGTCTGTATTTAGGAGATATTCCTGTTCAGCAACCGCTTATGCATGTCATTATTATTTTTCCGTGTTGACTTGTTTGAATATTTCATTTCTTTATCAATCATTCATACGGCCATGGTGCATGAGCACCACTGCATGATTGTAATTACACATGCTGGGACACGCACAGTCCTTTACATCTCTGACATGTGCACGTTAAGAAGGAGAAAAAAAGGAAAATATAGTTAGCTATACCAAAAGGCTGCATCACAAATGTGGAGAAACAACTTGTCTGTGCCTCACATAAAGAGAATGCATGTTCTCCATATTGTATTACAAAACAACAATGATGTGTAGCCCTGAGGGCAATTATTCACCTAAGTGTGTGTATGCAGGTGCAAAAATGTGTAAACCCACTATACCCATAACCACAATGCAATGCATAGGAGATGCAGTATGCAACTACAGTATAGGTGTTGCTTCTAACTGAATACAAATACACACACAGACCCCGCGCCCGCACACACTAACACCCAGGAGGAGTGTGGATATAATGAGGCCCGTGGAGACACTGCTGAATTGTCAGTCAACCCTCAGCTTGCTGACACGCAGTCGACAACATCAATGACTTCTTTTCTCAAACGGGGGAAGCCTGTCGAATAGCATCAGAAGCAAAGAGAAGGCTGAGGTCCATTGGATCTGGACTGAGACAGGTGGAGATAGAACATGTTCTAAAAGAGCTTCAGGGAAACTCAAAAAAGTAGCAGCTAACTTTTGGGTTGCACCAAACTTTAAAACTGTTGACGCTTTGTGAGCAGACATTTGTTGTATATTCATTTCATTTAAAAACACACCCAAGATGTATGTGTGCAGCTTACTGCACGGGAAACAAAGAACACACGGTGTGACCTCCCTTCTTCCTTCTTCCAAGACAGTTGTAAAACCGGGCCTCCAATCCTGTTCCTCAAAACAACAATGGAGCCATGTCTGTCAGTCAGAGAGAGACATAGAGAGAGAGGGAGAGAGAGAGAGAGCGAGAGGGAGAAAAAAAGTGAGGCTTGTCTTGTCATAAGAGGCCTGGCTTTTCAGAGGCGTGTTGCCTCACTGTCATGCGCGTACAGTTGTGCCATAATGGGCCAATGCTTATCCCAGGTGTTATTGAGCTTTGTCTTTCCCAGCGTAGTGTTTCAGGACACGCAGCCGTGCAATTTGCATGGCAGTGTGTAATTATGACTTTCTCACTAAACCCCTGGTCTGTTATTTTCACACAGATGGAGGCAGTGTGGTCTCCAACAACACTGGAGCTATCAGCTGGTCACAGCGCAGCATACAGACTGCTGCTCAAGTTTATTTAAACAAGGGGGAAAAAACACATACACTGGCTTCAAATCACACAGGCAACAGTGTCTTTACTCCGCATATGTATTCTTCCTGGTCATTAATAGTAATACGAATGCTTATAATAACACTAATACTAATAAATTACGATCATGAATACACACCCTGTCTTTATTATATGCGGTTACTGTATTTCTCCACGCACAAGCCTCCCTCATTGTGCGGGCTGCGTGCTGGCGGCCGAGGGGAAGAGCGAATAGCTGATCTCCATGCTGCTGAATGAAGTGTCGGTTTTCAGCGCTGACTCCGCCCCTCCGGACGGGCTGCGCTTTTCTTCCACTTGAACAACCCAGTAGTTTTTCTGGGCGCATTCCCCGGCAGCAATGTGGAGGGAAAGGGCGACCACGTCCCGTTGAACATTTTTTTTTAAAGAAGAAAAAATATTTACTTTTAACATCCGGTTATATTGCTGTTTTTTTTAATACACATTGTTTTTAGAGAAAAGCGCGACCGCGGGTCCTCCAGGAAAAAAAAGAAGAAGCAGAAGAAGCGAGAAGTAAAGAAAAGCTGCAGTCTGACCGTCTCGTGTTTTTTTCTTCTTCTTCTTTAAAAAAGAAGAAGACGCGAGCCATTGTTTTCTCACACATGGATACGAGGAGATGAAATCGGACGTGTTTCTTGCTCTTTGAGTAACCCTCCCGGTCGCCTCGGACTTGTAGTTTATGTGGTATCCGGGCTCGAGGAGGAGGAGAGAGTCCCATTCCTCAGCAGCGGCACAACGCGGACAGACACGCAGGGGCCACAAGTTGTCCACAAGCTGCGACGGAGAACAAACTTTGCCAAGTTTCCGCGCATCCGGCCGGCTGACGCCAAATATCCATCCATAATTTTTGGGTAACTCTGTAACTTTAACTGGATTATTATCGCACGGCGCGTCATGGACCGCGGGAGCACGTTCAGAGGATGATACGGATTTTTTTTTAAACAACATGAACAATTTGTCGTAGTTAGTTTACTCCTCCAGCGACACGTTTGGACTACACTGAGCTTCACGCAGTCCGATTGTTATTGCCGTTGTTTCTCCCCTCCCCATCTCCCCTCCTCTCTTCTCGACACTTATCAAAATTCTGCAAACATGCCACAGCTCAACGGAGGCGGTGGGGATGATTTGGGGGCCAATGATGAGATGATATCTTTTAAAGACGAGGGCGAGCAGGAGGAAAAGATATCCGAAAATGTGTCAGCGGACAGGGATTTGGATGATGTGAAATCCTCCTTGGTGAACGAGTCAGAAAACAACAGCAGCTCATCCGACTCAGAGGTAAGGACACGGCGAATATAAAACACACTCAGCGGGACGAACTTAATACCATTTAATGTTGTTTCGAGTCTCAATAGTTTCTCCCCCCCACCCCCACCCCGTGTGTGTATTTCTCTCCTTGTCAGCAAGCAGAGAGGCGCCCCCAAACCAGACCCGACTTAGAAAGTTATGAGAAAGCCAGAGACTACTTCAATGAAGGTAAAAACACATGAACTAAACTCGCTACTTTATGTGCCGGTACGTGTGTGGTCGCGTGCTTCTCAAAGTCTTGACTTTTTCTTTCCCCCTGCAGCGCTGAGGAGACAGCAAGATGGTGGCTTTTTTAAGAGTCCTCACTATCCTGGCTACCCGTTTCTCATGATCCCGGACCTCTCCAACCCCTACCTATCAAACGGCTCTCTGTCTCCGAGTGCAAGAACAGTAAGTGTTCCAAGTGGATGTGTTTGTGTTTACTCTCTTTTTCTCTCTCGTTTCAATCGCACTCTGCAAAAAAAAAAAACTTTGCGCCCGTGCGTAAAAGTTCCTTGTGCACTTCCAGACCGCCATATTCCCTCCGAGTGGCCTCTCAAGGAGTACTAACTACTTCTTTGTTCTTTTTTTGGGGGGTGGGGGGATATTCATTTCTCCCTGCCAACCACTCCTCGACATGACTCGCATTTGACAACTTTTCATTCGGCTCAAAGTTCAGACACATTAGTCATTCTTTTTTTGTCTTTTGACTGATTTATGGCAACTCCGCGTCGAAAATACGCCGCAGCACCCATGCTGCATTTTGATCATATCGCAAACATGCCTCACTCGAGCTCTCTTCCACGCGTTCTCTTCTTACATTTGGCAGCTGATATTCTTCCAAACGAATATTTTTTTAAATGTTGCTCACTAATGTGCTTTAATTGTTCTACCTGTGTTTGTAAGGGAAGCGTATGAGTGACTCTTGGCTCTTTTAACCCGTTTGCACACATTTTCTGCATAAAATGTAGGAAAATAAGATGCTCTTCATGAAGTCATACCCCCTGTAACAACAATGTAATACCTCACTTTGACACACATGGGAGGCATTTCACTGCAGTGTCCTGACAGCTGTCCAGAGACTTAACAAAAAGTCTCCATACATTTGACAGTTGATGATGAAGAGTTCACATTCATCTACTTGTTGCATCACATCGGTTGACCACAAGGCTGCAAAGGGATTTTAATCTGTACTGCGCTTGTTGTGCTGCATTGGTTTCGCCAGGATGCAACACATATATCACATATTAAACATGATGTAACAGCAGGTTAATAAAGCATGTAGGGACTTTACAATAGTTCAATACGAGTTAGCAATGTTGCACATATGACACATTTTTTTTTTTAAGACTAAGGTTAAATAACATTTTATTGTTAGTGACAAAAAACACAAATTCCAAACACATATGCACCATTTGAAGTAATTTAAACAACACTATTTGGAAAAGCAACCTACAAAATGCAATTTAACTATGCAAACTTCCTTGAAATAATCTCAGTTGGAGAGCTGTGTTCTTCTGAGTTTGTCCATCCCCCAATCCATGTCACATCCCCCCCAAAAACAAGTACTTTCGTTAAAGCCTGGCAGGCATCTGACTGAAAAGACCTCCTCCCACCCTTTTTTTCTGTCTCCTTTTCACTGTTCCAGGCCCACTCCCCTCGCCTCCCTCTACCTTCCATTCAATTAGAAAGGCGTTAGTTGGCCATTGTTATTCTGAACAGTCTTGATGGCTTCATTGGAGGTCTCCATCGGGGCTCATTAACTAAAAGGCTCCTCTGCTCAGACAAGGTGAAACATACCAGCGTGTAGATCGTCTATCTTGTTGCTTTAGGCCACCCGAGTTTCGGAGGAATAATATAAGAGATAAACATGCAGGAATGTAAATGCCTCACACTGTTTTGGCCTTTTTCTTGAGGAGTTTTAGCGAGGATGGTAAATGTGTTTGGGAAATTCAGGAACAAAACTAGCAGTCTTAAGTAGCTGGCCGAATTTTAGCAGCCTATTATATAGTCTCTGCTTTGTTGTGTCTTGTGTCTCTGGTGTGAAAGCCTTTCACTTCCGTGGGTTCATGTCCAGCAAAACAAAGTCGAAAAATATAAAAAAAAAGCCGTTGCTCTTGTTACTTAGGCAAAGTAGCAAATAATTGAAGAGGATTTGAAATTCAGAGGTATAATCCCCCATATTAGAAAAAGAAAAGAATGAGGTCAATGGGACAGAGCGAGCTGACTGTGTCAATCATCAGCGTGGCAGAAAACATGCAGGCGGACAATGGCTGGCATACTTAGCAGGCGTCTTAAGGTCCTCCATGTGGCTCATGGCTTAGTGCGAACGCAGTGAATTTGATTGATGGGAGGTTCGATTTTGCACTATTTTCGGCTCACATTCTGGGGGTTTGGTTTGTTTACACCTGTGGATGAAGTTTGATACAGTCGGATGATATTTCCCAGCCGCCCACACCCACGGCGGGCCCACGACTTAGTTTGAAGAATACGCCGATTGGCTTGTGAGATTAAAATTAAAATGTGCACATAAGTTCATCTTATTTGTGTTGTAACCTCTCAGCAAAGAAAATCCCAGTTTATTATAGTGTTTGCCTTTAAAGCCCAGTTGGGACTGACAGATTAGTTTTATACGTGTGGTGAGGTATGTGGTTGTACTGCATGAGAAACATTTAAGTTATGGCTCTGCAACAGATCATCATTTACGACTTCTAGTTTCTTATCTTTGAATGTAATGGAAATGTGTTTGTAATCACGTATAAAACAATGCACGTGAGTTATTCTGTTTACAGAGTGCGTGTTTTTTTTAATACATTTCCTGCTTTTTTAAAATTTTTACAACTGACCCTTCCAGTCTGACATCTTTTTCTTCTCTTTTTGCGCAATAATGAAGCCATCTCGAGCTGTAATATTCCGCACATATCAGCATTTAAAAGAAAACGCAGCTCGATAATATAAATAAGATGTTGCTCAAGAGTCGCTGCCGAGTGATTCACTCCCGGACGTGCGAGACGACGGAGGGTTTTGGGGCCAAACTTTTACATTTGTATGTGGCAACCCTATCATGAGCAATGAGAGACAGACAGCCCTACGTGGGATCAGCACACGGTTCCCCCGAGGGCCACGCATAACTGATTTAAAGCCTGCTCGGAGCTGACATTCTGCTGTAATCCACTGAGAGCTGAGGAGGAGGTTTTATGTTTGCAGAGATGTTCCACCAGACTACTGCCCGCTGTGGCCAGACACAGTTTCGCTCCCGACCCAGTCGGCCCGGCAAATCCAGTTTGCTGTTTGTCGATCCATTGATGCGATTATCGTCACACCGTTCCCGTAGTGACAGACAAGTGCCACATTTAATTGGTGAGCACACACACACTCCCGCTCGACGCCGCCTCTCGTCAGCTTCATCAGCACTTTTTTAGATAACTCTGCGAGTGCATCATCATCATCGTCAGTAAAGAGCGAAATGCCTCTTGTGTGTGAGAGGTGGCACGTAAGCGAGAGCGAGGTTAGACGCTCGAATACATCTTCATCAAATACGGAGCGGGACGATCCGGCTCCGGAGCGCGATTGTCGAGGAGAAGATGTTTTGAGATATGAATGGCAAGCTTGTATGAGTCTGAACACGTCCGGGGCTACGATTGCATGCCTCTCTGACTTCTTTTTTTTCCACTCTTTCTCCTGCTTTCGGTGCTTAAAAATGTTCGGACAAAGAAAAAGTCAACACAGACATTGTCCCTGTGAACAAAAGGGCCTCTCCCTGCATAAGCAAACGCTGTTTGTGAGGAGGTGTCTTTTCATCGAGTGGCTCACTTGGCATTTCGCTCACCTTGCTTCGTGTGTGTGTGTGTGTGTGTGTGTGTGTTTGCGTGAGAATGTGCACACATGCACCCGTGCACACATGTTTGTGTGTGTAAAGTCTGAGTGTGTGTGTGTGTGTGTGTGTGTGTGTGGGGGGGTGTTCAGGTGAGCTCTGTGGATACTTTGCAACAGAGGGAACAGTGTTCAGCGCTCACATTCTGACAACCCTCAGTGTTGTGTTCCTGAATGTTAGCGCACAAATATTTTTTCAGCCAAGCGCTGTGTCAACAGAGTGGACATTTTTTTGACACGGTTTATAGTTTTTAAAAGATTTTTTTCCGTCAAAGTCAAACACATCTACATCAATCTACGTACAATTAAAAACAGGTCGCGGGCAAACGCAGTAATGGCATCGCTGCCTGAGAGCTCCTGTCTGGAGGGATTAACTTAGGTAAAGAAATGTAACTCAATTTGGCAAAAGAATTGAAATATTAGATTAATCATGATTTAGTTTGAGAAGGAAGAGGGAGATGTTTGGACTACATTTTGAAATAGAAGCATTTTATTTAATTACAGTTGAGATTGTTGCATAGTTCAACAATTGTGTGTTTCGGGAAATTACTTTTAACCTCAGTGTGTCACTTTGAGTGAATATGTATAAATCAGTCGAAGTATAATAGAGATCAAAATCAGAAGTCAATATAAACGGAGGAGGTAATGCTGGCAGAATCAATAACTTCTTTTAAATCACTTCTTAAAACCCACTTTTATAGAACTGCTTTTAAGTGATGTCGTCCTTTTATGTTTTTATTTTAATTGGCTATTTGTTTGGTTTTAGTTGTATTCAATGCTTTTATGGTATGGTCTTTTTTGTTTGCCGTCATTTAAGTTGTGTTTATGCTTTGTTTATCTGTAGAGCACTTTGTAAACCTTGTTTTTAAAAGTGCCATATAAATAAAGTTATTATTATTAATATATTATAAAGTATCACGCCCTCCAGGAATTACACGCCACCGTCGTTCTTCCGTTACTGATAGATGTTTATTGGATGCGGGCGCACTTCGCTTAACCAGCGTCACCATCCACCTTTAATCCACCGTCGAACTGTATAAAATACATTTAACAAGGTTGGCGTTGACATTATATAAAAACAGTTGACAAATATACGCAAAGAAAACATTAACATAAAACATAGACGTACCTCAGTGGCTGCACATAACCACGAGGGAATGGGTCCACTTTAAATAGGTATCTTTTTTACTTACTAGCTACAACCACATGCTCTCTTGAGTTGTGTTGCAACCAAATGCGTCCCAGTGCAACATAGGACATACAAATAGTTCCTATTAGGTGCAAAATAAAAACAAATCAATATTCAATAAAGGTTGTTGTACAAATAATATACAATACCGTTCAAAAGTTTGTGGTAACCCAACGAGAAAATGTTGTGTTTTCCATGAAAACTCACTTTTATTTATCCAAGGAATTGCAAAATGAATAGAAAATATAGTAAATACATTGACACGGTTAGAAATAATGATTTTTATTTTAAATATGAATTGTGTTCTTCAGACTTCAAGCTCAAAAGGAAGGCCAGTTGAAAAGCTTCTCTGACCAGCATAACTGTTTTCAGCTGTGCTAACATAACAAAAGTGTTTTCTAAAATTCTAACCCTCCGTTAGTCTTCTAAGGCGATAACACAATGAGATGGGCCTCTATACAACCGTGTAGATATTTATTTATTTTTAAACAGGTGTTTCAACCTAGAATAGTCATTTACCACATTATAAATGTATAGAGTGCATTTCTTAATAATTTTATGTTATCTTCATTCAAAAAACATGCTTTTCTTTGAAAAATAAGGACATTTCTAAGTGACCCCAAACTTTTGAACGGTAGTGTACATTCAACCAAACTTATTACCAATAACATAAATAATATTTATGGCAGTTAAAAAAGTAATTCTGTAGCTTTAGGAGATCCACTACCTACAGGAGTGCGTCTCTCTCTCAGGCCGAGGGTGCTCGTGATGACTTCCTCACATCATTTGTATAGCACTGTGTGAAATGGTGTCAGTCCTGGTCTGTATCCTTCCCTCTTTGGTCTCTGTGGAAAGCATGAGCTGGCGTCAATTCCTCCCACTACCTAAACCCACCCGCCCGCCCGACATTAGAAATTCTGTTTATAGCGCTCTCTCTGGCTTCTCGAGCGCGGCGGGGCCCATCAGGAGCATCTCAGCACCCTTTGAGAAAAGGATAACCAACATCTCCTCTCTCCAGCCGCAGACTCCCCATGTTCAGCGACATCAATGAATCCCTTTGATGTGCCGAGATGAATATGTGCGCAAATGTGTTTTTATCAATTAATGTGTTTTTCTCGTTGGCTATGTGTAGCCGCGGCTACCGCGCGGCTTGCTTTCCCCCGTGACAATGTTGACAGGCTTGTGTTGAGAGTGTTTGAGTTGTGAGGCGTTTGGCCGGAGGTGAACATCTCCGACGCACCTGAGTTCACCCCAAAAGCTCCGCTATTACGCTTGGCTCTGAAACAGTTACAAAAAAACAAAGATCGAGGAGTTGAGGTTACAGCAATGCTATCTCCAGGCCTCCACAGCTGCTCATTATCAAAACAAGTTGTTGTTTTTTTTACCACAAGTTGAAGCTCTGGAAGATGGAGACACGGTTCATGTGTCATGTGAATACCAGCTTAGTCATGTCTGTACTGTGGTCTTAACATGGAGGGGGGGGGGGCAGACTCACTGCCAGGTGACCAGGCCTGAAACTATTTGTTTCAGGACTATTCCTAATCGTGGACTAATTTGACTAACTAGTTAATTCATTAAATTACCGTATTTCCAAATATGAGATTTGCCGCTATTCCTCTTTTTTGTGTGTCGTAAGATCATATCATTCAATTTGAATATATTTTGCTTTACGGTCTGTTAGTCAGACTTTAGGGATTTCAAGACATTACGGCTGCAACAAGTGCTTCTTCTTTTTTTTTTACAGCCAGCTTGTTCTATTGATTTATTGTTTTGAGCCACAATTGGGCTGTAAAATAGTGAAAATTACTCATTTTACTTTCCCAGAACCAACAGTCACATTTGTACATTGCTTATTTTTTATGACCAAAAGACACTCTCATTCTGTATATTGTCAAATAAACACACAACACCAGCAACGACTTAAACAATTTATTAATAATTCAGAAGTTGCCAATCAATTCTCTGTCGGATCAATCGGATAATCAACAAGTCGCTCCGGCCCTCTGGAAGAAACCCCTCCAGATGAGCTGATACTGGAAACAGTCCTCACTCATGCTCGTCTCTCGCTGATAGCCGGGTGTCGGGGGGGCAGTCACCGGGCTGTATACGTGATCGCCGTCCGCTCACAGCCGTAACCACTACTGTTTAGCTCACATAAAGAAATGTTTTCCCTCTGTAATTGTACCTTAAACGCTTCACTCCATGCTAATAAAACGTGATTGTACAGCAGGAGGAAAAAAGAAAACGCTCTAAACAGGGTTTCATCAGTCTGGTATTCCAAGCAGCTGTTTCCAGTTTAAGCACTGCAGGCAGCAGGAGAGAGGGAGGGGGAGAGAGAGAGAGAGAGAGCAGGAGGAGAGATTGTTGATGAGATGTGGTGGTGGGAGCTTAAACTGGGGCAGATACGGGTCCTGCTATTGCTCTGCCTGTTATCCCGAGGTGGGCCGGCTTCCAGACCTTGAGGCACTCACTTATCTGAGAGACTCGGTCTCCCACAGAGCGCAGTTTCTCCACCGTGGACCACAATGCTTCGCCATTCCCTCGCGGTCTCGGACCAATCAGCTAACGGCAGGAGGCTATCAGACCGCCAACATGTTGCATCGGTACTAAGATTCCACTCGGGTTCTCGTATAAATGTTCTCTCCTTGCGTCTGAGGAGAGGCCGTGTCGTGCGGCGACCGGCGAGCGCGTCGCATCATCCTAAATTAAGAAGTGGATGGATATCCGTCCGTGATGAGGTTGGCGGAGCAGCTGTTCTTCTGGTTGCGGTTGTAAATCAGGGCCGCCGCTTCCCACCGAGTCCGTCACTGTAATGGCGGAGCGACTTTCGGTTGCGGCGGACGATCGTCACGTCAACGCGCTGCACACCCGCGTACATCACATTATATCACATGTCATTTAGCAGACGCTTTTATCCAAAGCGACTTACAATAAGTGCTTCAACCACGAGTATAAACTAAGAACAACAACATAGTCAAACTACAAAAGTACCATTATAAGAGCTATTTAAGAGCCTCTGAAGTGCAAATCTGTGTTTTAATCCAGATATAGTCGGAAAAGGTGCGTTTTCAGTTTCCGGCGGAAGCTGTAGAGACTTTCTGCACACAGAGCGCCGCCGGGCCTTGACTGTTACACCTTCCACGTTGCATGCATTTGTCATTTACTGTGAAGAAATACAGATTAAAAGCTACACATGTAGTTTGCTGTATATTCACAGCTGTAACCGATGATGTAACCGATGAGACCGACGTGCCATCTGCAATCTGAATTTAACTCTGGCTCTAAAAACACAAGTAGAGTCTGTAATGGATCGTATGTTTGACGACATAAATCCTGAGCAGAGCCACGGGGAACTTTCCGTGTTTTAATAGAGATGTGGGACACATGCTGCCATGTGGTCGCTGCCTCCGCCTTTGTCTGGAATACAAGGGGAAACAGAACTAAAGTATTCAAAACATTTGTTTACTCCACAGTTAGCTATTGTTGTGTCAGTCTATTCTCATTGTGGTTTGCATAATATCTTTAGCTTTATCTACAAAAAGGTCATTTAAAATCCAACCGGTGTTTAATGTCTCCTGTTAATATTCGGCTTGAAGATGAATCCACTATTTTAATACAATCTCAATTACATCTAATTGCCATAACTTATTTAATAAAGTCATGAGCTTGTTTTTTGTGATTCTTTTACATATTTTTAGATTAGATTCAGTTATTTTTGCTCTGTGATCGTTGTCTATAATCGTCGTAGTTGAAATATCATACACATAACACCATTTCCCCCAAGAGATCAGCCTGCTCATCCTAATATTGATACAAACGTAACCTCTGGGTGTCCCTCTCTTCCCCCGGTTACCTTCGTAAACCAATTGCACTTGTTAAGAAGTCACAATGTTCCGTGGAGCGACAAATTCGATTAAAGCCGAGCAAAGACAGCAGTCATCTCAAATGTGTAGTCTCCTTATCTGGAACCAGACTTGTGAATCCTGTTAGTACAAACAAGCAGAACTTCTGACATTTGACATCGGCCCCGGGCCACACAATATCACCCTTTTCTGACCTTATCTGCTCAATTTAATATTAGGTAATGCGACGGTGATTATTTATGAGTAATGGCCGTCGCAGGCCCCTCAGACAGACACAAGACGCTCTGTTGAGATAAAGGGATTCCCCTTGTGCCTCGGATGATCGGCGTGATTAGCTCCATTTGTTTGACGATGTAATCATCTGACATACTCAGGTCCGCCACTCTCTTTCTACGAAACATAAAACGCGTATTAGCATGAGATGAATCTCGTATTGTATGACGGCGATACGGCGATGGCCGTAGGAGTGTCGGACATAATCCCTCATCTCTGTACGTGGCTACATACCAAATCCCCACACATGTGACAGACTTATTTGCTTCAAATTTAGAGTAGCAACATGAGAAAAAAGAAGAAGATCTAATCAGCCTTATATGACATGGAGTAGGCCAAGGAGCCCTTTTGTTTGATTTGTACATGGGTTGGAGGGGCTGGCTATTGGAAATCCCTGAAGCAGGCTTTAGGGGCAGGTCTGATTCTCGTGTGAAATGGGGAGGCTCTATAGCTCTCGGCTGACTTGACTGGGGCTGTATGGGTGTGTTGGCAGGGGGAGCGCCGGTCATGAATAGGGTCTTTGACTACCTCAGACTTGCCCTGAAAGGCAGGACAAAGACCCTAGGGCAACGGCTTAGAGCCTCACAGCTGAGCTACAGAATGCTTGGCCCAGTCTTCCTCCCTCCTTGCCTGATTTAAATACTACAGTGGCTTTTAGCATTCTGGGGACGGAGGCTTCGCATTCACCGCAGCACATTAACCATCAACTTTTCTCTCTGTTTTTGTTTACAGTATACTAATGCCGGAGCTTGTTTGCGTAATCTTTTGTGTAGAATCCATCAGAGGTGCTGGTAAATGTGCATCGGCGACTCTCTTGAAACCGCCGGGAGATTAGCTCTGCGTTGTTCGTAATAAGCAGAATTTATTTGGATACGGACCAACCGCCGGCATATGCGTGTGTCGCCACGAGTCACAACTCTGCTCTGGGTTGTTAATTATGGAAAGTTTGTTTCTTCTCCTCGTAGGTATTGGCAAATCATCGAGATTTGATTATTTTTGACGGATTTGCGCGAATCGTCGGCGTCGAGATTCGCAGAGGCAGAATAAAAAGCCGTAAATCTTTTCTGCAGAGTTAATGGGGTTATTTGAGTCCTGTCCAGACACTCTCTCCCCACAGAGTGTCTAGTTTCAGATGTCACTCAGAGCTTTGTTTGCCCCCCGGGGTGAAGGGTTAGAGGTCAAGGTTCAGGGCCAGTTGGCTGAGTGGCCACAAAAGCCCAGGCTTCCCCACAGCACATCCGATCCCTTCGTCCACACCAGCCTGCAGCCACAATGCAGGGATCAGTTTGCAACATTTGTCTTTTCTTATTATAACCTAAAATTAAATTTCACTCATGTCAAGAGTTTAATTATAAGGTTATAGTTCATAGTTTCACAATGAAGTCATAAATATGTCTTTGGTTTCCTGCTGAAAACTTGAACTGTTACTCCGTAGAAACTTATTCACTGACAGTTTTTGGAATAGTTCCTTTACTGTCCGGCTACTGTGTGAGCCCACTATTACCATCGTATTTACTTAGTATTACTTGCATGATTTGAGAATGTGTGTTTCCTGAGGTTTCCGCACGGGACGTTATTCTCTCTCTCTTTTTTTTTCCGTTGGAATTAACAATCAAGAATGGCACTTCAGCAAAACCTCACACCCAAAAAAAGTTCTCAGTTTCTTTGTTCCAAACACCTCCAAAACACAACCTCACCCGCATCAGCCCCCACCCACAAACTCCACTCCCCCCCCCCCCCTCTCCAACCACCACCACCCAAACATGTCCTCTAGCCAGGTTTATTATGCCGTTTCACGCAGACCAAAATTGCAGCTGCATGGAGAACAATCTGGAGCACATTAGCTCAGGCGCTGTGATTTATAAATTGTTTCTCAGGCCATAAATCCCTGCTGTAATTGTGCACAAGCACCCCTCTCTTTCTCCGGTCACTCCCCCTTCGTTCTCTCTCTCTCTCACTCTCTTTCTCTTCCTCCCTCAGTCCCTCTCTTTTTCTCCGAGCAGCTTAAAGTTCTTGGGTTAATACTAATTGTTTGCAGAAGTGTGCAGTTTGGATTGAGGGAAAGTTTGTTGCATTGTGGCGCAGATTTAGGGCTCGCACAAACAGCTCTCAGCGAAAGATAAACTGTCCTCTTTTTTTTTTTAACGCCGTCCGTAAACCTCTTCTGTCATGTGGTGTGAGCTTAACGTCCAAAATGGGATGTGAGCATTTTGTCTTCTGCTCCATGTTGCCGAGCTTCATGCTCTGCATTCCTGAATACTGTGTAATTGTGAGGGGCCTCTCCTAAACTCGGTCGCTGGAAATTTGATATTTACAGCAGCCCATGATAGTAATCACCTTGCCGCTCTCATTAGATTGTATTAAAAGTGAAAGATAGCAGCAGCTGTATATATGGTTTCAAATGGCATGTCCAGCCGTGAGTCCTCGGGGGGACATTTTTTTACTTTAAAAAGCGGAACAGCTCCTATTAATCAATGTTATATTGACTGGCAAGTTTTTGGGGGGCAAAGAAAAAATGACATTTGCCTGAAGGAGCCAGTTGCTGCTGAATGTTCCTCCATTGTTTTGCTTTCAAGGGACCTGGTGAACCTTGAAGAGGTAGGGGACCCCGTGACCCACCTCATCCCGCCTCGCGACTTCTCTAAAGGCTGTTTTTTTAACAACCCCGAAAACCTATACGGTCTTACTGGACAATTTATTCTTTACAAAGTTTAAGACATGTAAAACGATCCTCGATGTGAACGTGAATTGAATTTACAGCCACACCTATCACGGGTTCATGATTTAGCCTTCACATCTGTAGTTTGCAGGAGGAATGACTTTTACAAATGTGTTAAGGTATTAAAAAAAAGTGTGGGCGACATTCCAGACCTCCCTGCAGTCTGCTGACAATACTCATAACTGATCCTGGAGAATGTCGGGGCAGTAAGTTATGCACTTCCAAAAAAATTATACACGGCAACAAAACTTTTGTTGCAGTTCGTCTGATTTATTCTGTTCGAAGGAAACACATGGCAGATTAGGGAATTATTCTTTGCTTCCAGAACATTTGAATCAATTGACAACGTGTTGACAATGTTGTTGTCATATATCACAATTTTTTTTCTAACAGAGTAAACACACACACACACACACACACACACACACACACACACACACGCTGTGGTTTTAATTTAAAACAGTCCGTCTCTGTATCCCTCGTCGAGGCATACCTGTGGCATGTGAATGCGTCTGCATGTTTGAGTAGGATGGGGGGGAGGGGGAGGAGTCGGGGAGAGTGGAGTGAGTATGGGTTAGCGGTGGGGTGATAGGGATGTCAGGTAGTAAAAAGTGAGATGAGGCAGGGCCCGGAGTCGGCGGGGGGATTGCGCCTACACTCGGCGAGCAAATACAGGAACGCATCTGCAGGCAGCTGTGTGTGTGGGGGTGGTGTGTGTGTGTGTGTGTGTGTGTGTGTGTGTGTGTGTGTGTGTGTGGGGGGGGTGCTTGCTGTTGCTCAGGGCAGGGGGGTTGGGGGTGTGGAGCTGGGTGGTAGTGTTGGGTGGTGGTGAAGAGAGAGAGAGAGAGAGAGAGAGAGGAGGAGGGGAGGTGGACTTGCAGAGTGAACACAATCAGCCCTCTGTTTTCATAAGACTTGTGGTATGCGAGAGCAGAAACAAATGTATTTAATTTAGGCCCTTTTCTCTCCCTCTGGCCTCCTCCACTAAACCCACTTATGCCCACCTTTCAAAACTGACTTTTTCCCTTCAAGATGCCCCATTGCCTCTTCTGCCAATGTGAGTTACTCTTAGGACATTTAAAAAAAAAAGAAGCAAAAAGTAACAATCACCCTCTGTGCCCCGTCTGAAAAACAAACACACTTCGAGACACGCTTTTAGCAGACACGCTCACGTTCGCTCTTTCGGAGCGGAGGTAAATATTTATCCGCGGTTACTCGAAAAAGAATAGAATGATATTTTTCCTGAGTTTGGAGTGATTACGGCGCTGCGGTATTTGTCCTGTGCTGGATTATTGCCTCCTAAATGCCTTCGCAGGCAACGCTGTATTATATCGGTAACCTATCCCGTCTCCAGTCACTTTGCGTTCGGTCATAGATGAAAAATTCAGGTCTCACTTGTGTGTCATTGGCGTAGACTTGGACACACCTACACACACACCCACACACATACACACACACACTCAAGCTTTACTGTAAACATCCAGCCAACCTCGGGTAACCACATCGTGTTCTGGAGTTAATTATACAGACGTTTACGGCTGTGAATTTCAATGAAACACGGCTACTCCCCAAACAATAATAAAGTTGTGTTCCTGTGCAACTGGACAAACAATGTCACAGGACGCAGAAAAGGACGACATCTTTGGCATTCGAGGTGTAGCCCGCCTTGACATCAGATCACGCTGACATTAGCGCAGCAGTTTAGGGACAATTGAAAGCAGATCTCCCAGGTATGGGAAACCACATAACTGACTACACATAATTGACTTGAATAGCTTCGCACCCTCCTCTCAGTCTTTACGAGGAGGCCTCGCTCTTACCAGATGCATAATTATTTTCTTGTGTGTCTAATTATACAGAGAGTTTTATATGACCTGCAGTTGTGCTCTGTAACAGAATTACTCACTTATTCCTATGTTTAACCTCAGTGAGACTGAACTGTTTTTTTTTAACAACGTCTGATTTTGAAGTACTTGGAAGTTAGCGAGACAGAATACGAAGAACAATGGCAGCTTCATTTAAAAACTCACATGAGCTCTAAATGTGTGGATACAGGAAGCAATAACTCAGGCTCATGTCATGCAAAAAGGAAAAAAGGGAAAAAAAACTGATACAAATAATTGCTTGAGTTGCAAGAAAATGCAAACTCCCGCTGAATTTGCTGCCGACTCACTGGGACAGAATATTAAAGAAGCTCTTTAGGGGGGTTTATCTTGGCCTTGTATAGTGTTAATGCTGTTTTATTACTGAAACTGCAGTAAATTCCCTCCCAGGACTTTTCAAATAAACCCAGTTTGCTGGCTTGCTTGACCTTGTACAAAACATACATGAGGCAAGTCACACCTTTTCTCATTGGCTTTATCAAAGGTTGAGTATTGGAAATAATTCCCAATAAATGTACACTTGACCACGTAATATGCAGAACAAGAATCAGAAAGTCTCTACATCTTCCGCCGGAAACTGAAAACACACTTTTCCCAACTATATCTGGATTAAAACACAGATTAGCACTTCAGTGGCTCTTAAATAGCTCTTATTGTGGTACTTTTGTAGTTTGACTATGTTGAGGAAATGTTACTTTCTGTATTCTTGTTGTTCTTAGTTTGTACTCTAGGTTGATGCGTCTGCTAAATGACATGTGATGTAATGTAATGTAAAAGAGTCATGTTCATATTTTGTAATAGATTCCTGACACGTAAAGTTCCTTTGTGGTCTCCTCTAACCCCGCTGAGGGGCTCCTGGTATCCCACGTATGCCACATACAGACGTATTGGGAGCGCAGTGCGTAACCATCTTGGAAATCTTGGAAAAAGCTTGTCGTTGTGTTGTTGGGACCTCCCTCGCGCTGCCTCCCCTCTTCACTCTCCTCTCTCCCTCTTTGCACTAATAGTTCTTTTGTGTACAAGAGCATGTTAAGAGGCCAATGAGCCTGGCCTTAATAGGCCACGTTGCCATAGAAACCACAGCACTCTGGATGTCTGACCTTTGACCCAGTTTTTTTTACTGGCTGTGAATAAGAGTCCAGGACGACCAACCGGGTCACAATAGAGGCCCGGCCAACTGAGGGAGTGCCCCTGTCATAGTCACTTAACTTCATTCCTCTATGGGCTAATGGACACTTCAAATGTTGTAGCCATTAGCAGGATGCTATCTCCATTGCAGGACACCAGGCCTCTCCGGGCTAAGATAACGTGAAAAGACTAAATATTTACCTTTACAGGTTCCTGATGAGCCTTTTATACACACATCCAAAACGCATCTCCACAAATTAAAATGCCAGGATCCAAAATTCAGTAAATCTGTTGAGATGATGAATTATAATCCATCAATTACACCCTCACCCAGATATAGTTGTAGTTTCTTCCTCTTTGTCCCTTCTTTAAAGATAGCTTTAATTAATAACTTCCTCCCTGACTAATCTACTTACTTCATAGTGGACCGGATAATAGGACATGGTCCCCATTCAGAACAATTTGCAGTGGCACAGTGGTGCATTGTGGGTCCGACCGACTGAGCCGCTTGTCGTTTCCCCATCAATTACACAGTAATTAGCACAATGACGGCTGAAGTTTGCTCAAGAATTGTCAATGTAATTGCCTCTAATGTTGGTAAACAATGAGCTTTAATGCAAACTCCGAGACAAGGCGGGGGCTACTTATCACATTGTCTTTGTTGTAGAAGCTTTAATTGTGTTTCATGCATAGATCAGGTTGAGGTGTCAATGGCCCTGCAGGAGCAGGTGATATCAGCACAGCAGAGCGGGGAGGGACTGTTGTGTCGGGGGCCTGACAGGGCCATTGTCTGAAGTCGCTGTTCATATGGGCAGGGGACGGTAATTAACACCTCAGCCAAACAGCAAGCTGTGCGGCCCATTTGTTTTCGGTTGGGGGGTAAAAGAAAACAATGGGGAGGGGTTCTCCACACAGTAGGTGATTGACATTATCTGCTGGAGCGATCCGTCGAGGCATTCCTGCTGCTGCGCTATTCAACACAAGTTAGGCGAAGCCATTTCACAAGCGTCTGAGCTGCCACTTTATACACATCCACTCTTTTATTTGTTGTTTGACTCTGTCGGAGTGTTTGCTTTGGACTTGTTGAGCTAACGCAATTCCGCATAAGATGCAATAACATAGAATATGTTTTAGGGAGGAGTAGTGAATACACATATGTCCGACTATATCTGGATTAAAACACAGATTTGCACTTCAGTGGCTCTTAAATATCTCTTATTGTGGTACTTTTGTAGTTTGACTATGTTGAGGAAATGTTACTTTCTGTATTCTTGTTGTTCTTAGTTTGTACTTTAAGTTGAAATCAGAATCAGAATCAGAAACCGTTTTATTGCCAGGAATGTTTACACAAACGAGGAATTTCTTTTGGCGGAAGGTGCAACATTTGACACGACAAACAACAATCAACATAAACTCAAGTACAAGACAAGATAAAGATAAAGATAATGCACTTATTATAAGTCTCTTATAATAAGATAAAAACGTCTGCTAAATGACATGTGATGTAATGTAATAACATATCTGCGGTTTTCCAGAATGAAGACGCGTTTCATGCACACTTTTCAGTACGTTTACACATTTTATACAGTTTACGAAAAATCTAATTTCACATTAATATTATTTTTGCCTCAAGTTTCTGCCGTCCTGAAGTCGACAGACAGTAGCCAGTAAAGTTTTGGATCTTTTTTTCTGTCCCTTTGGCAGAGTGTTTGACTTAGTTTGAAAGCAAATGTCCAGACATCTGCCTCTTCTCCGCGCTCTGATGTTGGCCTGCAGTATGGCACCGCACACTTCAGAGATGACAAAGACTCTTGGCCGGCTTCTCCTTCGCTCTGTGCGAGCGATGTAACAATTAGAACCCGGCTCTGGCAGGCCACATGCCCCGGAGCATATGTTGCATTCTCTCTGTTCGAAAAACCAAAGGGCTCCAGTGCAGCTTTTTGGAAAATTTCAGTGGCATCCTTGCCACCTTTGTCGCATCTGGGTCCTGTAAAAGTAGCACATTCTACTGATGTCTATTCTGAGTGTTGGAGGCAGCAAGGAGGGCTGGAAGACAATTAGAGAGCTATGAAAATGGATCAACTAAACTTCACTTTAGTTACACATTTCTTTCAGTAGTCCGTCCGAGTCTGTTTACCAGAGCTTCCAGCTCCCATGCTGAAGCAGACATTGCTATGGGCCCGGCCATATGTCTGTTATTTGTTTCTTAGAAAATAAGGGCATGTGTAAAGCGCCACTACATTTCGTGCAGTTACATTGATAACAATGTATATCCTGTCTCCACCTTTTACCACAATTTATTATGACAGATACCTATTTTAATCATCCATTTAATGCGCTGTCTATCATTCAGCTGTCGTTACTTTTTTTTCTAACGCTTCCCTCGTGGTCTATTTTCTCCCTGAGAAAGTTTTCGCTGAGCCCGCGAGTCCTCGCCTTTTGTTTCCCGAAACAACTCACAGACCCAAGCACCCTTCCTCTCTCCCCCTCTCATGTGTTTGTGAGCGGTGCGTCGCAGTTGTCTGGACTGGAGCTAATGTGACAGTGTGCGGCTGGCATTACCTGGCTGGATGTTTCAGGGAGTGTGTGAACAGTTGCTCCATGGGGCACGCTGGCAATTAAAAGAAAAGTAGGCGCTCAGTAAAAAAAAAGTGCCTGGAGGCATGTTCCTCAGTCCTGGCAGAAGCTGTCAAATATGGGATGGATTGGGCGGGAGAGCCGGGGTGGGCACGGCAGGGCAAGACCAAACGCTCACAATAGCGCTCGTTTCATTTGTGGAAGGACTCATGATTGACATAGATTAGACAGAGAAAACTGCATTGTTTTGGATTTTTTCCTCCGGAGAGCAGCATTCATTAGGCGCCATGCACACAGCAGAGTAAAGTTTCAATAGCAGCCTCTAAAAGCAACTGCCTCCTGACAGTTGTATGGACTTGGGCCCATTAGTTGGAACTTACGATTCAGCCTTGAGCAGTATAGTGAAAATGAAGAGGGCTGATGTCAACTCCATGAATTCCCCCCCTTTTCGAAGGGGAAAAGGGTCCCCTTCCCCCTGCCTTGGTCTCCGTTGGACCCCAGCTGTCAGGAAACAATACCCTCTGCCTGCTCCGACAAACTCATTCCTGAAAATGTTTTTTTTCCCCTCCTCTCCCTTTTCCTCCTCCTGCCATAATGTCTTTTCCATTTTTAAACCACAGCCATCCAAGCTTCCTTCCTCCTTACAAACCCGGAGTGATGAATGAAGTTTTAAAAATCAGAACCTGAATGCATGACTCCCCCAGTTTGCATGTTTGTCATCATTTATCCGGCAGGAACTTTTTTTAAAAAAAGGGGGGGGGGGGGGGGGGGGTTGAAGGAAAAAAAAGCCTGATTCTATTTATTATCTTCTCCATCTATCATGTGTTTGCTCTGGGTGGACGGCAAACTGTTAGTGCATAGGAATTCATGAACGCAACGCTATTTAAATATAAATGACGGTATACATAATAATAAAGGGTGCATTGGGAGTTTGTGTGACTGCAACTCCCAGACAAAATGTATATAAACCATAATACTTTCCCATGCACAAAAGCCATCTTTAATGATTTTATGATACCTGTATATCTCTGCATTGCATGGGCCTGGATTAGCGACATTAAACCTATACAAAACCCTTTTAATTAATTTGAAATTGTACTAGTCCAGAGAGAAAATCCCCCGGCATGACGAGCTGCTGTGTCCGGTATTCAAACTGATTCATAAACCAGATGGTTGAGCAGTGCTCTTGGAGCTCTGGCTTCATGCTATCTCCATTGCTGGAGGAAGAAAGAAAGAAAAGAAAAACTCAGCTTGTTGTTTGAAGCAGTAAATCATGAAGGTCTCCTCGAGTCCGCACGGCTCTAACTCTGCTGAGGAGCGGCCGGCGGTGATGGAAATCTCTGTTAGGTGAGAAAAAACAAGAGGGAGAGAGCAAACACTTCCACAAAACCCGTTACGATAACTTTGATACATGTGCGAAAAGTAGGGTAATGAATGGAGGAGGTATGTTTTTTGGGGGGTTAAAAGGCCAAACCAATGGGCCGGGAGTCAGCCTCCAGTCCGCCGCTCAGCCCCTCCGCCGCTCTGTAAGTGGGGCTTCCTTCCAGCTGTCTCTTCCCACCCGCTCGGCGACGGGCGCCCACAGCTGGCCTCTTGTTTTTCCTTGACAAACGGCAATTTCACAGTCCTCCACCAGTCCGTTGTGTTCACATTGCTCTCTCCCCACTCCGCCCCGTGCCAGAAATCCCCGTCTGACTCCAGCAGCGATGTGGGACTGGTACAGGTGTCTGCGGGCGAGACGCCATTCATACCACTTGTGCACGCTTCAGTCCCTTCAGGGACATTTCTTTGTCGTCAAATTCAGCCGGAGATTTCATTTTTTGTTCTTTCCATCATCTTTTTCTTTTAAATGCACTCTGTTAAATGTTATATATTGAATTTTCTATTATTATTGTGGGTATT
Organism: Liparis tanakae; assembly: GCA_036178185.1. NCBI lineage: Eukaryota > Metazoa > Chordata > Actinopteri > Perciformes > Liparidae > Liparis > Liparis tanakae. The sequence goes on along the minus strand of CM070094.1, from coordinate 22,108,241 downwards.
TTCCCTGCCGAATGTTTGCCGCTGTTCTAACATGCGCCTTCCTTTTCTGTCACCCGCAGTACCTGCAGATGAAATGGCCTCTTTTGGACGTTCCTGGATCTGCGGGACTAAAAGACTCCCGTTCTCCAACTCCGGGGCATTTAGTAAGTAGACACTGAAAAAACTGTGAAAAAACTGTGAAAAAACTGTTTGACAAAAGATTGGACGAGAGCGAAAAAAAATATTTTGAATTTCCACGTCAACATTTCACACACTGAACACCAGCCGTGTCCCACCGCCTTCCCTCCCTTATTATATAGCACTAATAGGCCATCGGCTCCTCGGGGCTAAACCGTACGGGACATTAACTTAATTATCAAACAAATCACGTTAACTCGGGGGAATCAGTTTACTGAGAAACATGCTTTTTTTAATCAAACAATCACCATGATGTCACAATCCACAAAAACAAAGTTATAGTGTGCATGTAAATGTACTGGTTCCCATCCATCCATAACCCCACCCGCAGGCAAACTGCTGAGCAGTCTGTCTGTCTTTTGCCACAAAAACTCCATAAATCTCTCAGCTCCAACCTTCGTGTCATTCTTGAACCTTCCCACACAGGTGTGAACTAGTCATCCTGGTGTCTCACTCGGGTTAGACAATGCAGGGCCTCAGCAGACCTGTTTGGTTTGTGGCTTCACTGAGAGATGTGTGTCTGAGATTGAAAACATTAAATACAGGGTTCGTACGGTCATGGAAAACCTGGAAAACTCATGGAATTTTAAAATGGTCATTTCCAGTCATGGAAAAAAACTTAAATCATAAAAGTTTGAGAAAAGTCATGGAAATGTTTTATATTCACATGTTCATTCACGCCGAGTTTGAAATAATTAATATGTTTTAGAAAGAAAGACGCTCAAAATATAAGCCGGCATACGCTCTCATGCTGGCGGCACACTTTTTCTTTCCCGCGTTGCAAGTGAACGCATCTTAACTGGAAAGTTTGCTGGTCATTTGTTTAATTTAATGTATATGGTATGCTTTGGAATTCACATTGTTTAAATACTAAATGTTCTCACTATTTCATGTACAAACCGAGGTTTCGGTTTGGTCATGGAAATTTGGTTTTAAGTCCTGGAAAAGTCCTGGAAATCCACTGGTCAAAGTGTGTAACAACCCTGTAATAACACGAGTGTCTCTCTGGCAGCTCACCTGTTCAATTGTATCGGGGTGTTGTTGAGTCGGCGGAGTCACATAAAGCAGAACGCTGTTGTAAATACAGCCGTTGATACACTTGACCTCACGTATCCTGTCTCGATGTGCTTGCTTAGCTTGTGGTGGATTCACATAATCGCAGCGATGCACATGATAAGTCCTCATCGAGCGCAGTCAATAGGACATTGTTGGGACGGGACGGAGTTCGCTCATGGGAATCCAGGAATGACTCGAGTCTCAATAGAATTCAGAATCAATTATACGTATTTATTAGAATACACGTTGACCTGGCAGAGACCTTGTTTATTTCCCCCGTGAGACACGGCAGCTACTGTGTTGAAGAAAATGTGTTTTTAATAGTTTGGACAATGTGTAATTTGATAAAAATCTGAATTTATATACACTACTGTTCAAAAGTTTGGGGTCACTTAGAAAAAAGAAGAAAAAAAACGTTTTTTTTCCAATGAAAATTACATTAAATTAATCAGAAATACACTCATATACATAGTTCATGTGGTAAATGACTATTCTCTGTTTTTTAATGAGATCTCTACAGAGGTGTGTAGAGGCCCATCTCCATGTTCTAGTGGTACATTGTGTTATTGCCTTAGAAGACTAGCAGAGGGTTAAAACACCCTTGAAACCCTATTTTTAATAACATTTTATTTTGCATTTTCCACAAACAGATTATTCCTTGACATTGAAACCCTTTTTATATGAGCACAGCTGAAAACAGTTATGCTGGTGAGAGAAGCTCTAAAACTGGCCTTCCTTTGAGCGACAAGTTTGAAGAACAGCATTAATATTTACAATGAAAATCATTATTTCTAACCTTGTCAATGTCTTGACTATTTTTTGTATTAATCTTGTATTCATTTAATAAATAAAAGTGTGAGTTTTCATGGAAGACACAAAATTGTCTGTATGACCCCAAACTTTTGAACGGTAGTGTAAGTATGGAGACATAATTAAGAGAAAAGGTCAAAACAGTGAGTTTGATAAAAACAGTTGAATTTAAAGGAAATGAAATTGGCTGAGCCGGAGTTCTCCGGTCTGTCCCTCCGTGGCTGCTGCTCCTCTTCCTCTGGCTCTGTCAGCCGTCTTCTTTTCGCTTGGCCTTCATCTTTGAATGTCATCAATCCAGAAAAGTCAATACAGAAAGAAACATTGTAGAACACTGAGAATGTGAGGAATCCAACCATTTTGTGGGAGAAATGTTCCTCACACCCGAATAATAAGCGGCCTTCGCCTTCTGAGTGCTCACATATCTACTTTCTTCAAGTCTGCAACATTTATCCTTTTATTCTATGCAATTAAATGTATTTTCAATGCCTTCATATCTACACATAGGAACTTATAAATACCTATACAGTATCTACATTGTTGTTAGCATGGAAGGAGGCTTCTCTGTATCTTGAGTCAATACCGTGCACTGTTTAATATCATTCTACTATTTGTATTGCTATTGAAGAGCACAGCTCTAATAAAAACTGCCGTCCAATGCCAAAGATTGCAAATGAAACACTTAATATGGTTGAAAAAGAAAACGGGATAACAGAACTCGTGCAACACTTTCATTTTAAAGCCGTATATAAAAGGTAGGGAAGTTCATTGAAAGGCTATTATTAGCCCTCAGTATGTGAACTAAAAGAGGAAGTCGCCATGCTTGATCTGGTGACCTGTGACTAGAGGGTCATTTGATTAGCGGTGGGAAACACTAATACCGGGTGCGGTGTACCCTTGGCACCGAAGATAGAGAAACACCCTGCTGTGGACTTACCCCCCCCACTCTGGGCCAGGAGCCCACATGCCCCTCTGGTGTGCTGCTGCTGACAGGGAGCCAGGCTGATTATGTGCTCATTACTCCAGCCGAGGAGAGAGTGGAATAGTGGGAGGGGAGCAGCAGGCTGGCTCCCCAGGCCTGCAGGCTCCCCAGGCCCCAACACTGCACTAATGAGAGCAGGGGGAGCGGATGGGCACACACGGGGGGCCAGGGATTACTGCCCAGGGCCAAGAGGAGCCAGAGAGAGAGAGAGAGAGAGAGAGAGAGAGAGAGAGAGAGGAGACTCCTGGAGCAGACCTGTAGTCTTAGCATCATTCTGCAAGCGTGTGTTGAATCTGACAATGTTGTTTTGCTTTTGTGATGGACTGTCACGGTTTGGAATATACGTCAGGATTCTGCTTGTCGGCGCACGCACATCTTACATTTGTATATGCATGTCAAGTATTCACAATGTTAGTGTACTTAAAAAAAGCTTTTATAGTCGATTAGTTACAGACCTGCTCCGTCAAGTGTCTCTGCAGATTAATAAATCATCTGCTGGCAAGCCTCCGCTTGAAGACGTTTTTTGGTGAATTATATCACCTCTCATCCCCACACATGCCGACAGATTAATGCTGCAGTTGCCTGTACACGGAAACCGCTGTGATATTTCTTCTAATTCTGGCCATTTGGACCAAGATAAAAGGATGCTAAGTCGAAATACCAAAGTCCAGGGAAGAGCATCCTGTCACTGTGCAGATTGGGTCCATAAGGCCTCTATGCTAATCAGCCCGCTCTGGCCTGAGATCCTCAATTATTCAACAGACAGGTTTGTTTAGCATTCAGTTGGTATTGCTTTTGGTGGTAATGGTGGTGCTGCTGCGGTGGGAGGACTGGGAAGACATACACACACATATACGTGCACACGCAAAGACATTCGGCACCCCAAAACCCCCACGTAGACCCCTGTGCTCTTAATGAATAATACATCAAAGGCGCTGCAGGGCCAGGTGATGCAGTAAAGGGAACATGTCAGCCATCAGTAGTGGCCGAGAGGAGAGGAGAGGAGAGGAGAGGAGTGACGAGGTGGCGTTGCTCACAGTCGCACCGATTCACAGTCATTACAGGATTCGTACGGTCATGGAAAACCTGGAAAAGTCATGGAATTTTAAAATGGTTGTTTCCAGGCCTGGAAAAGTCATGGAAAAAACTAAAATCATAAAGGTTTTGGAAAAGTCATGGAAATTTGTTAGAATCACATGTTCACTGACGCAGAGTTTAAAATAATTATTATGTTTTTTTCAAGAAAGACGCTCAAAATATAAGCCGGCGTACGCAATCAATACGCAACATTTTCTAAATTTTTCATGCTTATACAGAGATTTCAGTTTGGTCATGGAAATTTGGTTTGAAGTCCTGGAAAAGTAATGGAAAAGTCATGGAAATCCATCGGTCAAAATGTGTAAGAACCCTGTCATTAACACTCTGCCGATAGTGATGTCAACGCCGCGCTCTTCCATCTCTGAGGTCATCCCGTCACTCGCAGTAATTTGTCCATAATGCCTAATCTCTGTCATTACCCACTACACTGACGAGGACAGCTACTCTGGATTAGAGGGAGCCGCGACTCCGTAACGAGGTGGAACTGACTAGCGGCGTCCCTCGGTAACTTATCAGATCGCGGCGCGCTCGGCGCTCGGATATGTGCAGATTACGTGAGACAAGAATCGCCCTCTTTGTTTCAATACTGAATTAGCGCCGTCGAGAGCAATCAAGGCATTGAGGGATTTGGTCCTGTCGGCGTGTCGTAAGTCGCCGTGGTCATAAGAGGTGGTCGGCTTTAGAGCGGCATTCCAGAGATGCTTTTGTCTTGCTGCATGTGTCCGGTTCAATCTCCACCTCTCAGGGCTATGTGGCACTTTAAGTAAAGATATTCACTTTAAAGAATCTGCTGGTTTGTTTCTCCCACAGAGATGCGAATACTTGCTTTAGACCCATATTCTTCCAACAGACCTTTGACTGGGATGCTCTCGTTTTGCATTAGGCACCGAACAACCGGGATCCATCATGAAATCAAAGGCTTTGGGAGGGTAGAACTGAATACTGATCTGAGGTCTGCAGTCCTGCTGGGCCACTGCATAGATAAGATCCTTCTTTTAAATGAGAAGCAGAAACAGAAACAGTGCTTTGATTCCATTCAAACTCCGAAATGAAGAAAATGTCGGATTTAGAATTCTGTCAGTTGACAAATATTTATCACCCCGCTAGTTTCCAGTGCGTGTTTGTGTCTGTAGAAGCTGTGTTGATTGTGTTAGGAGCTCTGTTAATGTATCTCATTACCACTGGGGAGATTCACTCCCGTAACACGACCCCGCTCTGTATTATCGTAGGCTGGATTATTACTCCCGTTGACCCGCTCGGAGTCGATCGCCAGACGCTAAGCACACGTCGTCGGTGATGAATGGCATAGTTCGGAGCGGTTGATTTTTAAAGACATACGACACGGTCGCTCCGCTCTCTCGCGTCCGCTTCCTGTTGCCGTTGACAAACAAGGCTAGGATTTCTCAGCATGCCCGGCATTCTTTTCACCCTGTCTTTCCTGGAGTTTTTTGAAAGGCCTCCTCCGAGCCTCCCACCCAGAATCACCGAGCATAAAGACACACAAAGCTGCGGGGTTATTCAGTTTGTTCTAAGCTCTCTTCCCCATCGGCTGTTTGCCTAGTAATTCAATTCAGATGTGCAGGATCCAAAAACATGTTTGCTTGAATGAAATCCACCCCTCCACCCACACTGACCAGGGACTGTGCTTTTCTTAGCGCCGTTCCAAGTTGGACAGCCGAGCGAGGTACTGCCACCTCGGCCTTTTTAGCTTCAACACCCTCAAGAGACAGACATCTTTTCTCTGACCGGCTCAGCAACTTTTTGCTGTCTCCCCCCCCCCCCCCCCCCCCCCTTCTTTAAAACTTCCTGTTACTACGTCCAGTCCGAAGGCCAGTTGTGGGTGTTTTCACTTGCTCGCTGCAACAAGCAGGTCTATGTAAAGAGCATGATTTCTGTCTGCCGATGCAGATACCATCTGGTTCCAGGTTGCTCTTTATCCGTCCTATCACGTAGATGTTGTTTATATTTAAAACACGGCTCATGTTCCTTGCGGTTTCCTTATTACACTTTGCTTGTGGATCATGAAACCAGACGTATGAAGCTCTCGTGGGCGAGAGGAATAGGACTTCTCGTGAAAGAAGGCATTGATTCGTTAGAGTTTGGGTTAGTTCACGATTGAGCCATTTCACAAAAACACATGTTTTGCTGTTATAACTTAATGCGTTTTTATTTGTTTAAAAAAAAGGCAGATTTTGATTTATATCATTAAAAAATGGTCATTAAAAAAATAATATTCATTCCTAACGGAGACACTCTGGCAGATCGGATGCAGTTCAGGATAGTTTTGCATATGTGGAACCTGCATACTCCATTTTTCTCCACTTTTCGCGGGGCTGCTGAACTGAAAGACAACCCGGAGTTAAAACTAGTGCCGTCAAACTTAGAAATATGTGTAGAGCACACGATTGGTGTATTCCAGGAAATGAATAATTAATAGGCATCATTTCAAATTCTCACTGAAGTGCTTCCCAAAATGTGTTGGCACCCAGGTCTAGAGGTCTCAAACAGCCCTCACAATATATGGAGAATTCAGGCATATTGTACATTAAGTAGAACAACAAAGCACAACTCAAATATACATGACATGTGGGACCTGGGATTTCAACCTAGCAGGTCAACACTATTTCTGCCAAAGTCTTCTCCATGTTGTGTTATTTGTGTTCTTCATGCATCATTATATGCATCGACCTTATATGCTCTTAAGTCTGGAGGAAGCCGAAAGAAGTCCAGAGCAAAGCGATCTTAATATAGCCACGTTAAACACCAGTAAATATTTTTCCTCGCTCCATCTGGCATTAACAGAATCAAAGTGCGCTTTAGGCACAGGAGAAACCAATTTGCTAAAGATTTAAAAGGAGGAAGAAGAAAAAAAAAGTTGGAGGAGATGAAGAAGAAGAAGGAAAAAAAAGCAAAGATTTGGAACAATTCGTAGCAGCGTGAAGCGAGAGAGTGTACAGAAGTCTCAATGCAAACCTTGTTCCCTAGCAGACCACGCTGGAGAGAGACGAGAGGTTGAGAGGGGGGGGGGGGGGGGAAGGGATATTGAAGAAAGGTTAGCCTGGAGGAACAAGACTCCTTTCTCCCCCCCCTCCCCCGCTTCCACCCCCCCACACCCCCCCCACCCACCCCCTCCACCCCTTGACCCTCCCATGTGACAAGTTGAGCCAACAAGTGCTCTATTCAGCCAGGCAGCCGGGGGAAATGACTGCGAGGCTGAAGCGTTGCCTAATGAAAGTAGAGACGGCGGTTATTATTATTGTCTTCATTATCCCCGTCGATCCCGTTCCAGATCTCTGGGCCGGTTTCCCCCTCGCGTGTCGTTGAAAACGGTTAAAAAGATTCCACGCCGCACTTGGAAAGGAAACGCCATCTTTCTGTTCTTTCTGGTGTTCCCCCCCCCCCCCCCCGACATCAGGGTCATCCGCGGTGCGACGCGGCGGCGTAATCCGCCCGCGTCCTCCCGATGTCTCCGCTTGTTTACGGGCGTTCGGTTTACCTTCGCCCGCTCGTGTTTGTTTGGGGATCACCGGTGCGACTTTTGGGGCTCGGCGGCGCCGTTGTTTTTCTTGTTGGACTGAACAAACAGTTCTCTCCTCGGCTAAATAACCATAATGGTCTTGGCATGTGTCTGCAAGGCTTTTTAGTGTTCCTTGGTCCTGGTCCAGATTGCATCACAGGGCCGGTCACACGCACAGACTGATGTTATGTTTACCAAGGAGGGCATTCACACATGATGGCCTATTTACGGCGTACATTTCTGTTGAACAATGGCGAACAGAATTCACGTGTGGTATTCACTGAGGGGTAGTTTATGTTCGTTTCAGCTTTGACGGATTACACTCACTATCTTGTAAATGTGTGTCAGACCCGCGTTACGCGTTTATCACCTCCTGTTTCTAACAGGGTTCGTACGTCATGGAAAACCTGGAAAAGTCATGGAATTTTAAAATGGTCATTTCCAGGCCTGGAAAAGTCATGGAAAAAACTTAAATCACAAAAGTTTGGGAAAAGTCATGGAAATGTTGTTATAATCGCATGTTCATTTTACGCAAAGTTTGAAATAATTAATATGTTTTAGAAAGAAAGACTCAAAATTTAAGCCGGCGTACGCTCTCATACTGGCGGCGCAATTTTCTTTTTTTCCCGCGTTGCAAGTGAACGCACCGTAACTGGAAAGTTCGATGGCCGTAGCTCGGGAAACAAACGTTTATTCTTTAAATAAAATATTGTCTCTTATTCATTTGTTTCATAAATGTATACTGTATGCTTTGGAATTCACATTGTTTAAATACCAAATGTTCTTACTTTTTTATTCATAAACCGAGATTTCAGTTTGGTCATGGACATTTGGTTTAAAGTCATGGAAATCCACTGGTCAAAATGTGTAAGAACTCTGTTTCTAACTTCTTTGTGTCTGTTCCTCTCTTCTTTTCTTTCTCTTCTCTTTCGTCATCAACAGTCCAATAAAGTCCCGGTGGTGCAGCATGCCCACCACGTCCACCCTCTGACACCCCTCATCACCTACAGCAATGAACACTTCTCCCCCGGGACGCCCCCGTCGCACCTCTCCCCGGAGATCCTCGACCCAAAGACAGGTAATTTTCTCGTGGATGGACAGCGATTCACTTCACTGTACCGGGGTTTGGTACGGTCATGGAAAACCTGGAAAAGTCCTGGAAAAAAACTTAAATCATCAAAGTTTTGGAAAAGTCATGGAAATGTGTTATAATCACATGTTCATCTACGCCGAGTTTGAAATAATTAATATATTTTTTAAAGAAAGACGCTCAAAAATATAAGCCGGCGTACGCTCTCGATACGCAACATTTTCTAAATTTTTCATGTGTATACGGAGATTTCAGTTTTGGTTTAAAGTCCTGGAAATCCATCGGTCAAAATGTGTAAGAACCCTGCTGTACACTGTCGATGTTAAAGTGATATTTCACATAAAAAATCTGTCAGTAGCCTTTTAATGTGGCTGTAAAAAAAAAAAATCACTTTAGTGAGAGGCTTCATTCAGTTACACGGAGTATAAATAGTGACCGCAGCACATCCACAGCAACCAGCAGGCCGGACCTGTAACGGGCCCAAAACGACGGCCCGCTAATGAGCCCGACGGGGTCATGAAGTCTGAAAAGGAAACGGCACGTTAAGACACACTTTGGGGGGGGAAATGGTTTCAGTTCGGAAAGTACTGAGTACTGCATGTTTCTATGGAAAATGTGTATTTTTTCCACCTTGGAAACTGGTTACTATTGGAAACACCAACGTTGATTCCCCACAGCTGCTGTACTCCGAAGGCAAATATATGTTAGGTGATATATCAAGAGCAGGGTCATTATTTTCAGAGATGTTAAATATTGTTTTAAATTTCTCAACAAGCAAAAGAGTTCGATGTCCCCTCAGAAGAGTCCGGACTGCGTTTTAAAAGCGAGTTTCTTCCCTGCAGGTATTCCTCGGACACCTCACCCGTCAGAGCTCTCTCCGTACTACCCGCTGTCTCCAGGTGCGGTCGGGTCCATCGCACACCCGCTGGGCTGGTTCATGCAACAGTAAGTCACTTTTAGTTTCAGCTGTCCACTCAGCCAGATGTGTTTCCACAAATCGCCGACGTTTGCGAATTCTCTCTGTGTGCTTGAGTCGAGTTAAGATTCAGGAAAGCACAACTCATTAGTTTGATAGAGTTGAAGTCAAGAAAAAAACAGGGTTCGTACGGTCATGGAAAACCTGGAAAAGTCATGGAATTTTAAAATGGTCATTGCCAGGCCTGGAAAAGTCATGGAAAAAACTTAAAACGGGAAAGTTTTGGAAAAGTCATGGAAATGTGTTATAATCACATGTTCATTTACACCGAGTTTGAAATAATTAATATGATTTTTTAAGAAAGACGCTCAAAATATAAGCCAGCGTACGCTCTCGATACGCAACATTTTTCTAAATTGTTTATCTTTATACCGAGATTTCAGTTTGTTCATGGAAATTTGGTTTAAAGTCCTGGAAAAGTCCTGGAAAAGTCATGGAAAGGTCATGGAAATCCATCGATCAAAAGGTGTAAGAACCCTGATAAAAGAGTTAAATGCTTTTTTGAAGCGATGTCCGACGTGCACGCTCTGTTTCCAAAGTGCACGAGCGCCACATCTGTACAATAGCGAATGTTTCACACCGGGAGGAATGTATGTACATTTATGAGTTCTGCCACGGCTCTCGTAATCAATTGCAACGCCTCCGTTCCACTATTGGGGGATTTGAGTTGATGAGCAGAGGATTAGTGCCGGTGGGTCGGCTGTCCACTGAGTGTGATCGCGCCTCACCCCGTCTCCCTCCGTGTCTCAGGCAGGGCCAGCCCATGTACTCCATCCCTCCGGGGGGATTCCGTCACCCCTATCCGGCGCTGGCGATGAATGCATCCATGTCCAGGTGAGCGGATCGAGTTCGGCAACCCCCCCCCCCCCCCATCCCCCCTCCCCCCCCCCCCTAAAGGGAGACATCCTATATCTGCTGTTTCCATGACATGCTTGTAATCACATTTCTCTTGTCCTCTATGCCAGCTCTTTTTTTTTTAAACAATTGCTAAAAGAAATGGCTGGCGTGGACCGTTAAACTCCTATTGTGTGCATTGTTGAACTATTTTGGCAACACTTTACAGAAATCTGAAAGACTTGCAGTTGTGTCAGGCCTGCAAAGGGATATGAGGTGTAAGTCTGATCACAGACACGTCCAGCTTCTCAAATAGAGGGAAGGCCGTATTGGCATTCAGCGCTCCTCTCCTGTCTTCTTTCTCCGAGCTAAACTTCTGTGGTCAAGCCAATGTTCTGAGCCAGCCCACAACACACACACACACACACACACACACACACACACACACACACACACACACACACACAGCCGAGATGAAAGGGCTGAGAATCAATAAAAACAAATCAAAGCTCATCTGAAGCTCCACGTCCAATCAGACTAAACTCTCTGACCCACTTTCCAAATGGGAAAGATTTGTAGCGAGCCTTCCGGTGTTCATGTGAGATTCAGAAAGATCTAAAGTGATCGATAGGATGTGTAGTTTCATTCTGAGACGGGCTCACACCTCACCTTTACAGCATTTCATTTATTATTTATTTTGAATCGTGATTTTGCAATAAAAATGAAACAAATATGAGTAGAAATAAGAACATATCTAATAGCAATAACACGCTGTAGGAAATATAAATATGACTGCATTGCATTAATGCTAATGGGAGTATTATTTACAAAATGTGGCGCTTGAGTGCATGCCATCACTTGGAGCAGCATGGAGATATTCATTATGGACTGTGTGGGATGTTTACAGAGTTATTCAGTATAGGTTTATTACCGAGGGGATGATATGGCACCTCCTTGTTTATACAGCATACATTATTAAGTGGTTCATAGAATAAAATAAATAAATAAATAAAGCGACATACCAGTTCGTATTAACACATATATTATTAGACTTCTTAAATTCACACAGGTTTTCGTAAGACTTTACTTAAGGTCAGGAATGATACTCAGTCGGAGAGTAAATATTGACTGAGGATTCAGCTTTAAACGATTTTCCTGTGTGAGCATTTTCAACCTGGACTCCAAAGTTACATTTAGCAACCGTTAGAAAAGTCTCCCTGTATATTAACCCTCCTGTTACCTTTGAGGTCAATCTGACCCCATTCAATGTTTAACGTCTCTAAAAAAATGATTGACATCATTTTTTTTGCTTCATATTTTATGAATTTTTCTAATTTATTGGGAAAAACTGGGAAAACATAACATTCACATGATGAGATGTTTTCAATCACCTGAACACAACTTGTACCCATCGGGGTTCTTCGGGGTCAATTTGACCCCAGGCTGTTTTTCACTGTGTAAAACAAATAAGAAATATTAACTTTTTTATTTATTTAAAGGGCTATTTAGGTAGTCAACAAACAAACATAAAGTACCTCACACTTAGACTTGGGAAACAATATTAATTCTAATAATTTTCTTGAGGTTTTAATGGCTGTGGTCAAAAAGGGTAAAAGATGTTGGTACATTTGAAGGTAACAGGAGGGTTAAGTTCAGACCGGCCGGTCCACACGGAGAGGACCTTAAGGTGGAGCTGATGACCGTGAGCACAAGGCTATATTGTGCTTGATCTCTCGTGACTGTGACATGTTAAAATAGAGGAATTTTCCATTCTAACATTAACTTAGAGTGTATGATAGAGGGATACGGAGCTTAATCCCCCCACTTGTTCATCACAATGCTCCATTGTATTAACAATTGGAAATAAAGAAAGACGCTGTGAAGGTGTTCTGTGCGGACGGCTGTCAGAGAGCTCTCCGCTACGCGGTAAGGAAATTGGTTTCAGGTGTCACGGCCATGATGTTACCATGGTAACAACACACTCCACTTTTCTCCAGCCATTGCTGAATAAAGGGTCTTTTGAAAAAGTCTCTAATTCAACAAAAAAAGGCGAGCATGTAACTCATTGTGTGTATCCGTTCGGTCTAGACGGACACAGGGGGCACAGTGAGTTTCACCCGGGGGTTAAGGCGGGGCGATTATGGGCCGAGTTAGCTCGACCTCTTCTTGTCAGGTTAACAGAGCTTTGCTGTTAAACCACACTCTTAAAACGTTGAATCCCGTCGCCCTCACAGCTTGGTGTCCAGCCGCTTCTCCCCTCACATGGTGACCAGTCCGCACAGCCTCCACCAGACCGGCATTCCCCATCCCGCCATCGTCTCCCCGGCCATCAAACAGGAGCCCTGTGACATGAGCCCGTCGATGCATGCGTAAGAACGTTTAAAATCAAGTTTTTCGCCGTTGCAAAATATGCTTACGTTGCGCACAATATTTCCCATTGTTGGCTGTAATTCACCAGCGTCCATCACGGTTTATTAACAGCATATTTTTTTTTATCCACGTTCCGGATTAGCAGGAAATCCCCCGTTCCTCCCAAGAAAGAAGAGGACAAGAGGCCTCATATCAAGAAACCTCTGAATGCTTTCATGCTGTACATGAAGGAGATGAGAGCCAAAGTAGTGGCAGAGTGCACTCTGAAAGAGAGCGCCGCCATCAACCAGATCCTTGGAAGACGGGTAAGTAGCAGAGGTGGACGTGTGAGTCTCCAACTCTGTGTGTTTTAGCAATCCTTTGATATGTTCTGTCTTTTCTATTTTGGTCCACAGTGGCATTCCCTGTCACGAGAGGAACAAGCCAAATACTACGAGCTGGCCAGGAAAGAGAGGCAACTCCACTCTCAGCTCTACCCAGGCTGGTCAGCGAGGGATAACTACGTGAGTCGACTCTTCTATAAGTCGTGGAAGTTAGAAATAAAACCCTTTTTCTCACCAGGATGAGTCCAATGTTACTCTTTCGGTTAATTACAGTCACCACACGTGTGTCCTTAGAAATCAACGTCGTACTTTCCCGATAAAAACAGTTTTTAACAGCATTTTTTCATCTGCGTAGGGAAAGAGGAAAAAGAGGAAGAGGGACAATAAACCCGACTCGAAACCAGAAGGTAAGGCCCTTTTCTCTCCCACCACCTTTATTGTGATTTCTTCCAAAACTGGAAAGTGCTGCTGCACTGAACCTTTCATCTATTATTCTAATCTAGCTAAGGGTTCGTACGGTCGTGGAATTTTAAAATAGTCATTTCCAGGCCTGGAAAAGTCATGGAAAAAACTTAAATCATAAAAGTTTTGGAAAAGTCATGGAAATTTGTTAAAATCACATCTGAGTTTGAAATAATTAATATATTTTTATAGAAAGGCGCTCAAAATATAAGCCAGCGATATCTCTCAATACGCAACATTTTCTACAGTTTTCATGTTTATACCGAGATTTCAGTTTGGTCATGGAAATTTGGTTTAAAGTCATGAAAAAGTCATGGAAAAGTCCTGGAAATCCACTGGTCAAAATGTGTAAGAACCCTGCTAGCTGTTCTGCATGGATTTCTCCCCCCCCACTAACACTGACTAACGTTTTCCCTGCTTCTATACTCTGACAAGCAGCTTATGAGGTTCAATGCTAATAGTTTCAGGTATGTCTGTTGTTATGCAACCGAGCGACCGCTGTCATCCCCCCAAATCAAGAGAGCCTCCCCCCACATGCACATCTCTGCGTAGCGGGTCCTGTTTCTTCTTTGGCATCGTGAAAGCATCCCATCTGAATATGTTTAACATCGTGTTTCACTCGCTGTGACGCAATGCATTTTCAGTTTCAACACTTTGAATCATGTTTCCCAACTCTCGCCGCCATCGCCTTCACAGTGTCGATAATCGCCCGTTCGCTTCTGTCAGCGGCGGCATCGAGGCAACGCGAACCAGATTTGAATCCGGGATTCAGCTTCCTCACTTCTCTTTTGTCCCCGGCAGACTTTTCGATAAGAAGCAAGAAGCAGTGCGTGCAGTACCTGCCCTCGGACAAGATGTGCGACAGCCCGGCGTCGTCCCACGGCAGCATGCTGGACTCGCCGGCCACGCCCTCCGCGTCCTTGGCCTCTCCGGCCGCCCCCGCCGCCACTCACTCCGAGCAGGCGCAGCCGCTCTCGCTCACCACCAAACCGGAGGGACGCATGCACCACCACCACTTCTCCCTATCCGGGAAGGCGTCCGGATCCTCCTCTTCCTCCTCCTCCTCCTCCTCCTCCTCCTCTTCCTCCTCCCACACCCACCACTCAATCCCAATTGGTACTTCAGGTAGCCAGTCGACCACGCCCATCCTCAGCCGGCCAATCCCCTTCGCCTCTCTGCACCCCTCCATGCTGTCCCCCCCCTCCCCTTTCCATCAGGCGGCCCTTCACTCCCATCACGCCCTGTTCCAGTCGCAGCCGCTCTCCTTGGTAACCAAACCAACCGAATGAACCCGCAAAGGCAATTGTATCCCGTGTATTGTGCTGTATATTGCTTTTCTTTACAATAGGTATTAGAACAGCTTTTTTTCTAAATAATGAGAAGGAAGAAATATTATTGGTCAATATTTGACTATCTCCTTTTCTACAACTCTGAATGAAAACAAAATGTATTTTTTGTAAAGTTTACTGCAGAACTGGTTTCTTTTTGATGCATTTATCCAATGAACCTCTTGTATAAAAGAACCAATGTACATAACGTTTCTTTATAAAAAAACAAAAAGGAACAAAAACATGTTTTCTTTTTAGCCAAAACCTGATTAATGTTAGTATTAAGTTTAAGTCATAGTTCTGGCCAATAATTGCAGCCCCCCCCCCTTCAATTCACAAGTGTGTGCCCCTTTCTTTGACATGTTAAATAAACATTTGAAATTGTTTCTTAAAAGAAATGTCTCTTTTTGTATTTTTGTGTTCCGTCCGCTCGTGTTTTTCTCATTTCACGAAGAGAGGTTTATTTAACAAGGTAATGTGGGTTAGATTAATATTCTCATACTGGTGACCACAGTGCATAACAAGTCGACAATAACCTTATGAAGGTGTTACAAATGTAGATTTAATGAGCAGAATAATTTACAGCCACACTCAAATTGAATAAGAGTCCATAACACACCTGCCAGATTTAGTACTGTGTTCTCCGTTAGTTCTGTATAGAACGTATTCATAAAAACCTTGCTGATGGTGGCAGGGCGTTTAAAGATTAATAAAGCAGAATTAGGCTAACCGCACTGGAAAATGAGCGCCTGAACCAGAGTAAAGCCCAAAATAAATTCAAATAAAAAAATAATAGACGTCTGCTCCCTTTTGGAATATAGCTTCCCACAACAATGACAACAAAGCAGGTCGGCCCCGATACGGCACGGTAACCCCGCCTGGGTTCCCCGTTCCTCTCGCACTTTTTACTGCATCTTTATTCACCGTTTGGCACACTGCTTAGGATTTAATTAACTCAGAGGTAATGGGATGGAGCCCTAGGGACCTCATTAGGCATTTCAATTAGGGAAAAATACACAAGGTAGGTTACAGTTTTTGGTGGCTTTGGAGATGATGAGTGGTGCCAGGGATGGACCAATTATGTCAGAGCGGGGGGGGGGGGGGGGGGCTGGCCTGGACGAGCCCACGGATACCTCCTCCCCACCTACTAACTTAACCGAGATCCTACCCACAGGGAGATCTACAAAGCTGGGACATGTTACTTTTCGCTGATTGGAACATTCAGTATGTTTATTTTACGAGTAAAGACGTTTCCAGAGAGTGCTCCATAGGGCACATCGGACCAACAGGGCAGTCTGGGTTAATTGTTTTTTTTAGCTTGAATCCCACAAGAATGATTTCCACATCGTCATACATATCTGGGATATTATTTATCATTAACTCCATTTCTAAAACGAGAGACAGGTGGACCGAGGATGTGTTTCAGTTTAGCCCCGTAGAGACACCACACTGTCAAGTCTCCCCCACTCTGCTTTAAACCATCATTAGCCATAATAAATCTTCGCTTATTTGCCGTTCTATCGTACACCGCAGAGTCTCCGGCGCCTCGGCTGCCTGCTCCGAGTCACTTCACCAAACTGTCAGTGAAATTACAGGTAATGAGTTGTCAAAATAGCCAGCAAATCTGTCTCCTCAAGGCTATACATCCAGGGCAATGTTCCATTCTCTTAAGACATGTACCCATATTATGAAACTCAGCCCCCATGTGAATGCTTTCAAATGTGATGTTTTTTCCTCTATTAAAAATATCCCTGTGCTGGCTTTTTAAATTTATCATCTTGTATATTTGTTTTATCATATTGAATGAAATCCCATGAAAACTATTATAATAATAATAATACAATTTGATCAATGAAATGTAATACATGACACATGAGCAAGGAGGATTTTAAAGCATTTTGCTCAGTTTTAAAAGCAATATCCATTTGAAACACAATAAAAGCTACGATGGCTTAAAGTTCCCATGCTCCGCTCAAAATGTAACACGTCGCTGTTTATGTTTAATAACGTATCTGGTTTCTGCTCCACTCAACATCTGCCATGTAAGCGCGAGGTCAGATTTAATACATGTTAATTTTTGCTCATTAAATTCTTCCAATCTCTTGCCAAGGTTCTTTTCTGGGCCTTCCTTTGATCTTGAATTTATTCCAGGTTAACCCTTTGATAGTTCACATGCAGAGCAATATTGCGCTGAGTACGGTCATTTAAAAAGGCACACAAATTGTTTAAATGTTTCTATTTTTATTGCAACTCTTTAGATAAAACAGAATCGCACACCTGACAGCACCCTTTGCTCCTGCACACAAGTAAAATAGGCTGACCCTGATCGATTCACATCATTGTGTTCTTTACCTTAACAATTACAAAAGAACTCATCACAAAAGAACCATATATCTTCCACTGACTCATGACCTTATATTCTTATTAATAACAGGATGCTGTGTTTGCTACACATGTGGTTCCCCAAAGTGATATTATTGATTGTTTCAGTAACATTCACTGAGCTTAGCAACACTCAGCTGGTGCCTTTGTGGAGATAGGTATAGCTGGCTGTGAGCTTAAGAACCTCCTTAATGTATTATTCATCCCCATTTGACCTTAAAGATGGAAATGCAAATGGTTGTTAAGAATGAGAGGGATCATCGGACTTTTAAAATGTCAAATAGCCGGTCACAATTAAGACATATTCATTACAAAGACCCACAGGTCCCCAACACCCAACTGAGATGTAAAACACCTCCAATTAACATCTCATCTCTTATACTACTGCAAACAAATTCAAATACAATCCTTATAGTATTATTACATACTACTTGTTAATGCTCATCTGTAAAGTCCAGTGACTTAATGACAATTATTTGTATTTAATGGCATTTCACTACAAGTTTTTAGATCATTAATTCTTCACAGTACATGCACATTAAGTGAGCTGATGTCATGGTATGCTTTTGTCAAAGTTTCACGGTTCTTTTTCCAGTTGCAGTGTATATCAATACTGCCATCTGCTGATGAGGCCAAATACTTACACTGTCTATCCAGCTGGTGTCCCACCCAGCCTGTTGGTGGCAGTAATAACACACATCTATCTTCACTCCTCATGACTAAATACAATAAAATAAGAATTACAATTAGTATTAATGTTGCAATAAAATATAAATATGTATATGCATTATAAAATTTAACGTTTCATTAGTACTCTCTTTCCCTATACAAGTCCAGGTTAGCTGTGTACAATGGGGTATTAGTGGGTGTTAGTACAATAGGAGGATGTCGGCTTCACATACAGAAGCATCTGTCGCTGAATCTGGCCTAAATATTTAGTCTCCCTTTCTTTCCACGTGTGCCAGTGAAATCAAACTAAAAAATGTAGTTGTGAAAGTCCTATCTCAGCACCGAAGGCCAAGATATACGCAAATAGCTTGAATCAGCTGGCTCATGTTGTTGTGTATACAGAGAGTTGTTCAGGTATAAAGGGAAAGGGCAATGGCAGTTTTTGAAAAGGGGAAGGGCAGTCGTTCCCTTTCTCTTTCTCTTGCCAGTTCTTTTAAAGACAGATAGATGAATCCTATAGTGTACGGCCGGTCCCAACCCTTCAATGACAAAAAAGTGAAACTTTAAGTGTAACTCTGAAACAATTACATTTATCATGTGATGCATATTGTCTTTAAGACTTTTTATTCAGTGGCAAGATTGGAGGGTTGTCAACAGGGAATCTGGTCAGATGATGTATTGTCGTTAAACTGCTGTGTCCAGGGTTTCAGGGTCAGTTAGTTCACCTGGCGTCACCTGATTGAGACTCGAGAGCTGCACTGCCAAACCACTGAATTTTAATATAATATGGTTGTGATAAATTAAATTGAATGTAGCTTTTCTGATTGAAACTTGAAAATATAACTTGCATTTTTAAATACAAAATTGCCAATACCACCATTTCAACTCCAACTGAAATTGGTTTAAATGTATTTCGAAATAGTTAAAAGCACACATGCACAATCTATTTCACCAACACAGAAGACGTCATCACATTTTTTTACTCCACACTACATATACCTGCTTTTCCTGTTGTTCTTAGTGAAGCATCACACGTGTTTACACAAAGGAAGGTGTGATGAACCCTGCCTTACACAAGGACAAGTAAAGAATGGATGCATATCAAGAAATGTGAGAAGGAAGCTGGAGTGGCAGTATGGTAACGACTGAGAGTAAAGTTCATTCAAACAGAAAGAAGAAAGAAGAAAAGGCTCAATTCGTTCCTCGCTCACATATAAGATATAACTCGGCTCTCCTCGCCTGAACCAGCACGCATCGCCGCCATGTGACACGCAGCCCTGTAATGGCAGCACTCCACCGCGCGGGGGCGATAGAGCGCACCGCTGCGTTTCTCTCCGCAGAAGAAGAGCATGTTTGGTTTGTATCGTTTGGACACGGAAGCAGGAACCCGGACCTAAACCAAAACCTCCAACCTGTCATCTTAGATTTGTCATCGCGGATTCTGGTGTGAGCTCGAAGAAGAAGAGACCGATTACAAAGCATTTTTTTTGTGGTTTATCCGACACAATGAGGGAGGCTTTCCTGTTCCTCACCATATTTCTGAGTATCTGCTCGATCATAGGTAAGTGGATTTTTGTGTCGTTTTTCTATTTATCTTATCCTGAGACTGTTCATGTTTACCTTTCATCTAATCCCGACTGAATTAGCCATTGCGCTAGTGGTCGCAGTATAACGACGTGTCACGTGTTTCAACTGAGATCATTTGAGCTAATCACAGGACTGTGCCATCTTCAGTGTTGGCGTCACTACAAATCACATCAGAGCATTTTACAGGTTATTAGTTCAATAAATGAAAACATACCTCTGACGTCACACGTCACTGCTGTTTAAACTGGACCTAAAAACTTAAGTAGGCTTTAATTTGGTGTATTAATACGCTTCTTTCAATAAACTATATACAAAACAAATCACGTTACACAAAAGACAAAACGTTTGGCTTTTCTGTAAACGTCATAACCCACAATGTGGCTGTACGCCACACCCACATACCACGTCAACTGGTTTGTGAACCCTGTTGCCAAGTCCCCTGTAAGTACAGTGCACACAGCATACTATATATACCAGCTTAATTACACATGCACAAGTGCTTTTATCGTGAAGTTCTACCACTATATCATATAGTCTGTGACAGTTTGAGTGCACTGACCTTTAGATAGGAATATATATATATATATATATATATATATATATATATATATATATATATATATATATATATATATGACCCCCCTCTAGATAGTACAATACATGGTCACTAGGTTGGATAATAATGCAGAAGACATCTTAGTTGTTATTGTCCTTTCACTAACTAATGTTCAATTGTGGAATTAGCAAGAATAAGTGACGTGAAGCCCAGGGGCCCATGGGGCAGTTCCCTGCGTCTCCTGGTCGGTAATCTAGCCTTGATATGAAATCTGCCTGGTTTACTTAATCAAGCAGGTGAAGTTGACAAGAAAATACATTTCTAAGTTTTCAATTCAATTCAGTTTATTTGTATAGCCCAATTTCACAAATTACAAATGTGTCTCGGAGTGCTTTACAATCGGTACACATAGACATCCCTGACCTTTGACCTCACATCGGATCAGGAAAAACTCTCAAACCCTGCAGGGGAAAAAAAGGGAAGAAACATTCAGGAGAGAACAGAGGAGGATCCCTCTCCAGGATGGACGGAACAATAGATGTCATGTGACCAGAAGGACAGATTTAGAGTTAAAATACATTCAACAACAAGTTTGAATATCACAAAAAAAGTTGAAGAAAAGTAAACAACAGTAATGGTTACAGGCAAGATGATGTGTCTAAGACTTCACATTAACATTATTCAATTATCCTCTAATTGTTATGAATTGTCACCAATAACTGCTGTGGCTCAGAGGTAGAGCGTCTTCCAATCAAAATATCAGTGGTTCGATCGAATCCATCTCACTTTACCTCAAATTTGTGGTGAAGTCTGTGTCTTCGGGGTGCGTGTGGGTGTCAGCGTACACATGGGTGAATTACATTTAATATTTAAGCACTTTGACTGGTCAAAAGACTAGAAAGGCGCTATAGAAGCACAAGTCCATCTACCATTTTGTAAAAAGTTTAATTGTCTTTTCTTTTAACTTACAGGAACTCCAGTGCCAAGTCCTCCGAAGTCTGAACACCCTCCGCAAACGCTAGCAGGGACACAAAATCAGGCAGAGAACCAGGCGGGTGTTGGCCTTAACCATGTGACTGTTAAAGGGAAGCCAAATCCAACTGGCAAAGACAAAAAAAATGAGCAGGCAAGCGGACCCGCGTCTGACCTCACAGGTCCGAACGTACAACCCGAGCCTACTCCGGTTAAAACTGTCGAACCTGAAAAGTTAGGAGGGCAAGGTGCGGGGCAAGGGTCAAAGGTCACCAAGATAGATAAAAAAGAAGACAAAGACAAGAAAGACAAAACACCTTCAGAGGACGGCACTGAGATCAAAACACCTTTGAAGGACGAAACTGAGGTAAAAACACCTTCAGAGGACGGCACTGAGGTCAAAACACCTTTGAAGGACGAAACTGAGGTAAAAACACCTTCAGAGGACGGCACTGAGGTCAAAACACCTTTGAAGGACGAAACTGAGGTAAAAACACCTTTGAAGGACGAAACTGAGGTAAAAACACCTTTGGAGGACGGCACTGAGGTAAAAACACCTTTGGAGGACGGCACTGAGGTAAAAACACCTTTGGAGGACGGCACTGAGGTAAAAACACCTTTGGAGGACGGCACTGAGGTAAAAACACCTTTGGAGGACGGCACTGAGGTAAAAACACCTTTGGAGGACGGCACTGAGGTAAAAACACCTTTGGAGGACGGCACTGAGGTAAAAACACCTTTGGAGGACGGCACTGAGGTAAAAACACCTTTGGAGGACGGCACTGAGTTAAAAACACCTTTGGAGGACGGCACTGAGGTAAAAACACCTTTGGAGGACGGCACTGTGGACCAAACGGAAGAGGTCGTCGAGAACCTCAAACCAGTAGAAGAGGACAGCAAACATGGAGAAACCGGAGAGAAAGTTCCCTATGACCCAGCTAGTATAAATCACGAGGAAGAAAGCAGTCATTTCTTCGCCTACCTCGTCTCTTCAGCGGTGGTGGTAGCAGTGCTTTACGTCACCTACCACAACAAGCGCAAGGTAAATGTCTTCACACGTCTTGGAAGTGTATTTTCTGTGTTTCCACTGACCCAGATTTGAAAATGGTGTGTGCGTGTCAAACTTTGGTATGCTGCAAAAAATGGAAATGGATTGGATTGAAATGGATGAAGTAGTTGCTGAGCGAGAACTTGAAGACCTTTCTTTGCACTCAGGTCTCCACTATATATCCAATGGAATAATTAGATGATCATTTATTCATTGTAAAAGTTTGCTGGTGTAGTTAACAAAATATTTGTATTGGACTAACAATGCAGAAATATGTATATTCTATAATTTGGTACATGTTGTAGATATAATATTTGGCCCAATCAACCACTGCAAAGAAAAATCATGAAAAAATAGTTAGACATTTTAGGAAAGTGCTGATTTATTTTGATACCCGAGAGATTCATTCTCTTCAATGTGTCTAGGTAAATTATATCCATAATTGTTTTGTAGATCAGTTCAAGTCAGTTGAAATCATACCCATATATTTTTCTCTTTTTCCCAGATAATTGCATTTCTTTTGGAAGGAAAGAAATCCAGAGCCTCACGTCGCCCGAAAGCCACAGATTACCAGAAACTGGAACAGCAGGTAAATTGTTGCTACAAATACACCCCCCCCCCTCCTTTTTAAATCATAATATAGTAAGATTCAATATTTTGAGTTTTAAATATCACATATACATTTTCTTTCAGCTGTAACTCGAGTCATTCTCTTGAAGCGGGATGGTTGAGCAGCTGAATAGACTGGTGGTCGTGTGAAGAGGGGGATCAGATACTGGCGTTAGATATTTTCATGGTCTACTCTGCGTTGTTTTAACCTTGTGTTAAATGAACATTCTTCTATTTTATACCTTTTAGATGCTTATTGTATGACTATGCAGACAACACTGTTGCCTTATTGAGGACATTAGTGAAATGCAGTGAAGGTAAAATAAGCATGATGTTTTTGCACTTGTGTCGTTATTATCTTGTAATTGGACCTGACTAAGGTCTGGACTCAGGATATTTTAGTAGCAGATGAAAATATTAGCGGTCTGGTTTCCAGAACACTGTGCACCAAATAAGCCATCTGGTTCTTTGTAAAATACTGTGTACTTTGGTTGTTTTACTTGTCGATTTGATGCGTTCACAATGGGGTTTCTGCTTAGCGCATAACCATGTGGTATTGGCCAGATGAATGTAGCGACCTTTATTTTCCAAATGAGACGCTCGCGGAGCGCTCGCCTTCTTCAATTGCCTAAATGCAGAGACTTAAACATTTGAAATATTTGCTTGGAGAAATATTTTTAGGAAAAGCGTTGATTTGCTTAGATCAATACAACTCTCAAATAATTCCAATAACTAACCCTGACAATGAGTATATTTCCAAACATGTTGAGATACAACTGAATGATGTTTTAACTGCTGTCGTGGTGTTGGGTTCATGTGCGAAGGCCTCTTAATTTATTCAGTCTAAATGTTATATGAGGTGTGACTCCCATTAAAATACTGTTTGTCTACACTGCCGGCGTGGTTACTGTCTGACTGCTCGTCATCTCTGTGGCTTCTTCTTTTGGATTAACATCTCTTGGTCTACTTAAATCTGTGAAGACAATGTATTAATTAGCTCATGTCATAAGTGAAATAAGCACCATATTTATTTAGAAAGCGCCATGAGTCATTCTCTCATAAAGTCTGTCAGGCAGCAGGAAATTAGCATGTTTAAAAAAAAAAAGATGTGTAATAAATAACTATGTATAGTATTTAAGTTTGTTAGGAATAGCTGTCCATAAAACAACCTGATGTCCTTCTTGACTTATTCTGTACGCGTCTGAAGAACCAACTGAGATGAGTTTGGATTCCAAAATAAAAGCTTTTCGTACTTTCTAGCCGTAATGATGCCTGGTCACTAAATATGGAATTCATATTATATATATATATTACTCTTCCAAAGTGATTTTTGTAATATCTTACCTAGCATTATATTTATATATATATATATATATATAAATATATAAATATATATATATATATATATATATATATATATATATATATATATATATATATAAATAAAAACCCTAACACAAACAGACACACACACACACACACACACATAGAAACACAGACACACACACACAGGAATAGGATGAGATCAATTATTGATCGACTCTCAAATGGTTAGCAATAATTGACTGTGTTGCACATGTGAGGCCCACATACAGTAACCATAAGCCTAATATATATATATATATATTTTTTTTTTTCAAAAGCTGCCATTGCCCTTTCCCTTTATACCTGAACAACTCTGTATACACAACAACATGTATGCTTGATCTGGTTTGAGCCAGCTGATTCAAGCTATTTGCATAGTAATCTTGGCCTTCGGGGCTGAGATAGGACTTTCACAACTACATTGTTTAGTTTGATTTCACTGGCACACGTGGAAAGAAAGGGAGACTAAATATTTAGGCCAGATTCAGCGACAGATACTTCTGTATGTGAAGCCGACATCCTCCTATTGTACTAACACCCACTAATACCCCATTGTACACAGCTAACCTGGACTTGCAAAGGGAACTACACTAATGAAACGTTAAATATTATATATATATATATATATATATATATATATATATATATATATATATATATATATATAAACACTCAACAATGTTTTTTTCTGTAAGCACCCACAAGCCAGAGCTTGAGGATGCATGTTTTATATTATGTTTTTTGAATGTAGGCTAAACTCAAGCTAGTAACTAGCTGTGAGATTAATCCATTAAAGTAAGGAGTACAATATTTTCCTTTGAGTTTGAGGTGTAGTGGAGCCTAATATAACTCATCAGGAAATGAAGCATTTGTTTTGTTCAGATGACAAGAACAGCAGTTTATCAATGTGCATGTGACACACAATACAGCTCATTAATGCCCACACATTGTTTACTAGTTAATACTATCCCCGTGAAGCAGTGCTTTGGTCACAGTGGCATCATATTCCTGGCCTCCTGTTCATAAATGTCCGGTACCTCTCCCATGGAGGACACCACCATTCGGACAGAGGCGCACCCCCGGAGCTCCAACTCATAGCGGATGAGCTGTTTCCAGAAGCCGTTATTGGGCCTCACGACGGGTCGGCAGCTCCTCACCCACCCGTGGGCCTCCAGGAGAGGCACCCCGCGGTGCTTCATCAGGTAGGCCATGCACAGGGAGGCGGAGCGGCTCACGCCGGCGTTGCAGTGCACCAGCGTGCGGCCGCCGCGCTCTGCGGTGAACTGTATCTTATCCGCCACGTCGTCAAAGTGCTCGCCGAGGGGCGACAGCGGGGAGTCGGGCAGCGGGATGTGGAGGTACTCCACCCCGGGGTGAAGAG
Organism: Liparis tanakae; assembly: GCA_036178185.1. Taxonomy (NCBI): domain Eukaryota; kingdom Metazoa; phylum Chordata; class Actinopteri; order Perciformes; family Liparidae; genus Liparis; species Liparis tanakae. Next base: position 22,082,652 of record CM070094.1, on the reverse strand, counting down.
GGCGGCGGCTCTGGGTCTCAGTGACGTTCACGATGCAGCTGATCCTGCACCGGTTCACCTGGGCGGAGTCTTTCGCCGCGCGGACATTGCTGAGGTAGAGATGGTCGGTGACTCGGCACAGGCCTGACAGACCGGCCAGACCCGACTGATGCATACGCGACGTGAAGGTACGGAGCGGTGGAAGATGTCGGGAAAGAGTGTTGTGATATTCCTGGTTAGCGATACTCAGTTGTAAGGCAACTCCGGAAGGACATATTTGTGTGAGTTCGCCCTCTGGCGCCCCCTGCTGGGAGGAGTTTCCACGAGGCGGACGAGGCATAAGATGTTTTTCAGTTTCTTGCTGATTATCATATAATACGACACACAAGAAAACAAGATATTCGTATTATATAAAAGCCCAAACGAATGATTTCTTTCACTGATATTCTTTGGTGCATCCTGTTTTTTGTTTTTCTGCCTATCATGGTAATGTTTGTGAAGAACTTTTGCTAATTTGATTTTAATTAATTTGTACATATACTTGGGTAATCAACTATAAAAGAAACAAGAAAACGATTAATATAATAATAAGACTCTGGAGCTCAGGAGGGCTTGATGGGAACTATTAGGGAGCAAAATATACCTAATAAAAATAATAAAACAGCACAAGACTTAATGTCCCTTAGTTTTTAAAATAGGTTGAATGAGAACATTTTACTTTCTGACGTTAAAGAAAAGGTTACTTAGTTGCTAAAAAAAGAAGGACTAATCATCTGCGGCAGCATGATTTTAATGGAAACCGGGCCAGTACTTGTTGGGATAATATGCCCAAAGGAACAAACGGACTACAATTACATGATTTAGATAGTGTCGAAGGTCGGGAAAAGATGACCAGGACGGCAAAGTAAAATTAAAAACAAAGTGGATTTAATCCAGTGTGTTAGAACAAAAACTCCAAGGACACAAAATATTTAACGTGCAGCACGGGCCTGAATGAAGTCAGCTGAAAGCATCGTTCGATAACAGACTGAAGTTCTCAAGGACAACGGGACGTGTTAAAAGTAGGCGTGATGGGATAAAATAGATGGAGACGTCACTCTGTTTAAACGTTGTCCGTCTCATCGTTGGAGCTCAGGGTGGTCCCACCCTCTGGGCTCACGACAGCAGCTCTGGTTGGTTAAAACAGATGGAGGTGATCCTGGTTTAGACTTTGAACACCTTCTGATGGAGCTCAGGGTGATGTCACCCTTTGGGCTCACCATCTTCTCGCCATCATATCTCTCATCATATCAGTGTGTGTGTGTGTGTGTGTGTGTGTGTGTGTGTGTGTGTGTGTGTGTGTGTGTGTGTGTGTGTGTGTGTGTGTGTGTGTATGTTGTTCTCTATCTAAAGCAGGAGCTGTGCAGCTGTGGAGCTTTAATATAATAGAAACTATAAAGGTTTTGAAACTATCTGTTGCTTTCATGAATAAGTTATTTGATGGTGACAGATACGGCTCTTATTAAATCTCAATTATTTTATGTTGTTGTTGTTTACTTATTGTTATGTATAGTTTTTGTTGTTGTTTGTTGTTTTGTTTTGTTTCCTTAGTTATAGTCTTTACATAATGTGTATCCTCACCATTTGACTGTGATATGTTGTCAATCCTTATTTGTGGGGTATACATTGTACTATAAGTCTTGTTTTGTAATTTCTAAAATAAATCATATATTTAAAAAAATCTCAATTCTACAACTGAGCGGTCAGGGTGAGGTGAGAGCCAGGGGTTGTGTATAGTTTTGTGTCTAGTGCTCCCCAGCGTGTCGTCTGCTGGCCGAAGTCACAAAGTGTTTGTACCTATCTGTGCTTCTTATCCAGCGAGGTCAGTATGTTCCAAAACATGTGTGTGAGCTGAGTAGGCAAAGGCACAAGATATGGGGCTTCGGGACCTTAATGCAAAATGAGGGACATGGGGTACTAAATATGTATTTTATATTCTTAACAATATCATATACTTCCAAAACAAACAACCACGACTGAAAGTAACTATTTAAATGTACTTCATGTAGAATTTTGAAAACATTAAAATATTGTGTAGAACTTAAAAAATGTTGTTGCTAAATCAGACCATGGGGATATTAATTGATTAAAGTCGTTGATTGACATTCAATAAACTAGTTCATTAATCCCTTAATAATTTAATAATAAGTCATTTTCAAGTAAAATGTTAAATGTTGAATGTGTCCAAATTCTCCAATGTTGGCATTTTTGTTTAATATCATTCACCATGTAGGTCTATATATCTTTGGGTTTGGGATTGTTGGTTAGTCATAATACTGTGTAAATTGTGAATGAATGAAATAGAACCAGGCACATAAAGTAATGTTGTATTGCACTTTTAATAAGTGTTACAGCATCTGTGTTATTATGGAATTAATCAAACAATGGTCATCAGTTCAGATATGTACAGTAGTCTTGTAATGATTTATCCTGCAAAGCAAAGATATTCACAGATTCAACTTTATTTCCAAACAATATATACTACGATATAAAATAAAATAACATCATATAATATTACTTTAACAGGGACCTTCATCAGGATCGTCAGCCTCTCCTTGACCGGCTGCACCGGCTGAGCTGGTTCCTCTTCAGCTGATCCAGAAGCGTCTATAACTCAAGCAGCTGCTACTCCATTGTTTGAGGGAAGTCTTTTTAGAACGTTGTCACAGGAGCAAGGAGCCTGTCATGAGGTGTGGGTGGAGGCCATACACCTTTATCAACCTCATTGTCAGAAGTAAGTTCCTATTCAAACTTCTCCATTGGGCATACCAGTACATTATCAAAGGACTTGTCCACACTGGGGAAAGAAAACGTGACAATCAATAAACAAATCAGTCAATCAGACTGCAAATCTGTCCATTCATCCAATCATAAATCCATTCAACCATATTTATACGGGACACACAGTGACGTATGCGGGAGTCCATCTCACCCACCAGATGGGCCATTGTGACGAAAGGTTGCTGGAGAGTGTTCAGAAGTGATCCTCTCCTCGGGGTCGGTTTGGAGAAGAGATTTCAATCCAGTTTTCTTTTTTTATCCATTTAGCATTTTGACAGTTTATTACTGGGTGGCATAGTCTGTAACAGTTTAGCTCCACCTTCCTTTTTGTATTAGTTGTTTTCATCCTGTCACTAACTATCATGTCATTCCAGATCCTGATTCCCATCTCGTCAGTCCAACTCCCTTCACCTGCTTCTGATCACCTCGTTAGTCCCTCATTACCTTCACCTGGTCCTCACGCCCTTCTCACCTGCAGCCCATCCCCTCGTTAGTCCCTCACTATTTAGCTCCCTCACTTCCACTGGCCCTCTGCCAGATTGTTTTGTGTTCTCAGACCAAGCCCTTGAGCGTGCCACTGTGTATTCGTTGAGTCGGTCTGTTTTGTTCCTGATAAGACTTTAAGTAAAGCATCTTTATCAGCATTTTCTGCCTCCTGAGTCGTGCATTTGGGTCCACCCTAAGTCCCGTCGTGACAAGTACAATACATTGTTCTGTATGTGTTATGAATTACAAGCTGGGTTGACTTCACTAGATGAGGGATCTCATTGTTTAGCCATTGTGAATCAATCTGCATGTTAAACTTTTATTTTCCATTCATGAAGATGTATTGTATTATGGCTTATTCTGGGATTCCATACACAAGATATCCATATAAATAATGTCCTTCCTCTTTAGCGCCACCCTTAGCCACAAACATGCACCATACATGTGTCTCTGAACTTATTGCATCCCTCAAATACTAGTTTTCAGTAAAACAGCCACCAGGATAAGCACTTCTTATATTACCAGTAATATATTTACTCTCATGATTATTATCATTAGTTTATATATTTAACTTTTTTATATAAGAAACGGTCGCACAGCACTTCTCAAAAGTCCTCCATCACAAAACATCAAACCATATGAGTCAGATATGCTAATTAGGCGTATATATTACAAGATGAACAAACAGGCATGAAACTTTAAAAAATAATTATTCAACCCATTAGTTACACTTTAGGATTAACTCTTATCACTGACATTAATGTAATTTGAAATTAATCATCATAGCACAGCTAAATATGAACAGTATTATTGTGTATTTCTGTGCTAAATATGTAGTATGTATATACAATATATATATATATATATATATATATATATATATATATATATATATATACATATATATATGTGTATATGTGTGTATATATATGTGTATATATACAGTATATATAGAGTATATATAGTATATATATATATATATGATGAGAAGCAGGAAATAAACAATAACTGTCTTGTCCATGTATCTGGAGAAAGCAGTTGCAAATTATACATTACATATGTGTATAATTCATGATATATGTCACAGTATGTCTCTTTAAGTCCAATTACAGCAGGATGCTCTTCTGGTTCGAGGTGGCGCTCTGTTCTGGTGGAGCCTGCAGGCTGCAGGCAGTCCTCGGTTGCCCGGGAAACACAGATGGTGGATGAAGGGCGCGCATACAAAAGACCATAAACCTGTGGAAGCAGCTGGAGACCGAGACCACTGACTAATCGGGTCTGTGCAGTCCCTCTTATTCAAAGACGTCTCTGTTCTCTTTAATGCCTCCCATCCATGCTCTTTGTCCCGGGGCTCTCGTCTCCACTTTCTCCCGTTTTCCGCGCGCTGGTCTCCCGTCAGTGCGCAGCTGTTGTCGGCACTCCCACATCTGCTGGTCTCGGCTCGGCGGCCATGCAGACGACGCTCAGCCGCGGCTCGAGGAGGTGCGTACAGCCCGGAGGTCCAGGGGGCGACCAGCCTTCTATACTGCGGGCTCATCGCAGCGCACACACGGCGTGTATTTGCTAGTTCGGCAGCATTGAAGAAGAAGAAAAAGAAGAAGAAGAAGATATTTTCGCGTCGCTTGATGCTGCGGGTCACGTGCATTGTGGAAACTGGACATCACTGGTAGGAGAAAAAAAAAATCTCATAGTGGATTTGTTCTATTGTGATTTTCCATTCAATGATGTGTTTTTGACATACTCAAACTAGTTAATTTATATGAATCTGTTTAAGATAAACATGAACTCGTTTAATTCCCTGCATAGGAGGGCCTGGTGTGTCTTTTCTCAACCTAAATCCTTGAAGGCTTTATGAATATTAAAATATGCGTATTTATAGAAAAGCTATTTCTGGTGGACACATGGCAGATTAGATTGATGGTTGATTTAATAATGATGTTGCTGTAGGTAGGCGGTGCAGTATACATATGCCTATAGCAGTGGTCTTTCATCCCCACATAGACAGTATCTATGAGCTGCAGCCATGCACTGGACTATGTCTGTTGCTGGGTTTGGACAACAGAAACGTCAGAACAATGTAACTCTATTTCTGTATTTTTTTAGGTGAATATAGGGCAAAGCTAGCCATTAAATCCTCCAAAAGGAATGCAAAAACACAGTGAATCGTGATCGGCTGTGTATACTTCCTCAGTTTGCCTTTTATATTTTAGGAAACCTACTAGATTCATCTACAGAGCTGCTGTCATGTCACCGGTCGGGACACTGGGAGGATCCACATCGGAACCAACAACAGGACAGGTTATGTGTACAGGCTGGATTATATTTATAAAAAATAACACAAAGGATAGTTTTTAATGGGCCACTATATCAGATGTAGAATGTACTAACAGTAGCCAGATAACAGACACTAGCTCCTTTCTGCTGGCAGTAGGTGTACTCATCTGTCTTCAACAACAAGCAGCACGAAGAAAGAATAATACGAAAGAACATGTAACAGTTGGGTTGCCTCCCACTTTTCTGCTGCTTTGTGTTTCGTATTCCTCTCCAGTTACACGGACGAAGGAGCAGACCGACGCTCGCTCTGGACCTCACGGCTCCATCGCCCTCTGCTGTGCTGCCTCGCAGACCGGTAAAGGATCTAACAGGAGATTTACACCACTGGGACTTCCACTCCTCTCATATTCACTTTACCATCTGCACTGTGACTTGTTATATAGGTCCTGATGAATATAAATTGCAGAGCCAATTTTTATGGACTCTTATCTTGCTTTCTGCCCACATACAGGATGTGTCCCTGTTTGTGTATGTGTGTGTATGTGTGTGTGAGAGAGAGAGTGTTAAGCCCCTGTGCCTGCTGAGAGTGCAGATAAATGGGGAGCAAATAGAACATGAAAGATTAGTTATGTGTTAAATCGCTGCCATATCTCCAGCTATAGACCTCTATCCATTTCCAGGATTATGGTAAAGAGGGGAGATAAACCAGCCTGGAAGTGGAGACCGTGACCAAATCTGATTTAGCATAATCATCTTTCCAGATTCGTCATTCAACGTTATTCCCGATTATCCTGGACATTTTTTTATTTAATGTTTGTTAGACCACGACACAAATATCTCATGTCATACGCCACGTCCAAGTGGAATGCGTTTACGGTGTTAAGAATAAGAACGAGTTGAAGATGTCTTGTGTATTTCTGCCTCTAACTCTGCCTCTTCTCCGTCGTGTCATTTCTCAGGCAGCGATCGACGCCACCGCCGACGTTCAGACCCTCCGAAGGAAAGGATCCCTGTCCAGGTGTTTCCCCACTGAGAGACGACCTCTGCTGCCTCTATGTATCACTGAAAAGGGCTTTGAAGAGTTCAAAATGCCCCTGCTGCTTTGTAGACTGTGGCAACGGCTGGTGTTTCGAGTCCCACAAAAATAATTTGCTCTAGCGCTCCTTCCCGTTTCAAATGCACACCTTCTCTCGGCTGTGAGTAATACTAATATAGCTCCATCCACCCCCGCCATCACCAGTTTTCTGGCTGATCTAAAACAACCTGCGGCCAACAAGCACCTCTCACGCTTGTTTTCTTCAGCTGCGTGTGCGTTGACCTCTCTGGTCCATTGCCTTGGCTACCCTGTCCAACACTTTGGACACTTTAAGACACTTTAAATTCACCAGAAATGATGTTTCTACATGTGCTCACTAGTCACCAATGATAACATCGATCAGTGCCAGATCCAGAACTGGAAAGCGTTGATATTTTAAGCCATGAAAACAAATCTGTTTTAAGTGAGAGAGAGAATGACTAGTTTTCTCACATCTTGACAATGTGTAATTCACACAGTATGTTCTTTTTTTGTCTTGAAACCTAACTTCATTTTGGTGTGAGAACAATTACTTTTATGGTTCTACTGTGTGTACTCTGTGATTTTACTGTCGTGTGTGTGCAGGTGTGTGTCAGTGTGTGTTTGTGTGCATGTGCTCTATTTATTAGTGTGTTTATTCCTCTATGTGTGCATGTGTCTGTGTGATAAAACACTGTTTATAGTTGGCCCTAAGCGACGACCTGCTTTTCAGTGGATTTCGCATTGCTGCACATATTTAAAATGCTTGAATCTGTCTTCTTTTAACACGTTGAATGCACCAGACAAAGGATTAAAACATATTTACAGATGATTCTTAGCATTTGTTGAGGCCTCATTGAAGTACCAGTTAGGTGGGGGTTTCTTATGATTTAGATAATCACAAGAATCACGCTGGAAATGAATGGTGTGTAGTTTTCTAAATAATGCCTTCTGGCATTAATGAAACTGACCCGATGTCTACTTCCCCATCACCTGATACTCCCGCAAATTACAGCAAATGCTAATAATTATGTGCAAATACTTTTTTAACCAGGTCTGGATTCTACTAACAAAATCTGACTAATATCTAACAATACTAATGTCTGCTAACAGTGGGATGACTACTAACCTGTACTCTGAATGCTGATGGCTGGCTCTGTTCTTTCTAATCCGCTGACTAACACTCTGCTTTATGCCCGCAGTCCGATGCACATGCTCCTCTCTCATGATCCTGCAATCCTTCTTCTAGAAATCACAGACTAAGATGAATTATAAAAGAAGGCAATGTATGAAAACGGTTAAAGTGAGCACGTCTAGAAGGGTTTCAGGACTTGGGAAGGTAAATGTTATTAACCACTCGATGGAAAGAGGAGGAGGATCAGCTGCTGATGTCCATTTGGGTTGACCACATACTTGAGAATCCTCACGAAACCCATTCTGATCAAAACGTAATGCCACTGCATTCACGGGCTAAATTCACATCTTCAGAGACCGTTTTTCTGTCTCTACCTGTGTGGTCAACCCTGGCAGATGAGTGCCTGGCTTGTTGTCAGAAACCTCAACTCCTCTACTAACTTGTCACGGTTCTGATACTAACAGCGGTGAGGCTCTGAAGACCCACCTGTTGCTCTTATTAACCTCCGTGTTCCTTGTGACGGACACATCGGCAATCAAATTATTCCGTCTCTTTGTTCTTCTTTGATTAAATCAAAGCATGCCTCGTGGCGCTAGGGCTGCTTATTAAATGTCGGTACACGGAAGCTTTTATACAAAGCATCTTCTAGTGCTATGAGTGTGTATGCTTTAAGCGATGGAAACTAAGACCTACAGATCTAACCGTGTCGATGACATGCGCTTCAGACATCTTTCTAAACAAGGTACTAACATCTCCTAAAGTTAATGAACAGGTACTAACCACATCTATTGTATCAGGTCTCTGCAAACTAACAAACTAACAAACTAACCCACTAATGAACTAATACTCTAACAAAAACTAACTAAATTCACTAACTTTGTGCTAAGTGGAAGAATTAGTTGAAGCACCCTGTTTCAAGGAGTTGCATCACTTATTGAATGTACTAACATAATTTAGTTTTTTAAGAATGACTTATTGATGTTCCTGTCTATGTATGTGTGTGAAAGAAAGAGTGTTTGTGTGTGTGTGTATGTGTGTGTGTGTGTATGTGTGTGTGTGTGTGTGTGTGTGTGTGTGTGCGTGATTGTGTTTATTCTCTTGAACAATACATTTAACATATCAATGCAGATTATATTTATGAAGCCGTTTTAGTACAATGCATCCACGGTGACTGGCTACTCTGGTCCTTAAACCTTCCAAACAATACACTGTGTGAAGTGTCATGGATGTAAAGACAAATAAATATAATGTGCACAACTAGTTTTGTACTATATTGCTAATTTATCAGTTGCCCTTTTACATGCTTTTGAAATAAACAATTTTCACAGATAAATAAAACATGGTTTTGTTGTATCATATCTTTTTTTTTTTTTTTATTTACAGAACAAACCGCAATATACAGAGTATTGTGCAAAAGATCTCATGAAGACAAGCTTTACAATGATCCACAACAACAACAACAGTCTTGTCCAGGAACATGTTTTCTGAACCCAGCAAGAAAATGTGACTGAAATGTGAATTACACTGAACAACGATCGCTCTCACAGCATGTGCATCGCTACGGAGAGTCCTGCAGGATACATTTATTACAAATAATAATAATAATCATAATTTAAATCTGTGCAATTCATAAACAACAGAAAGGTTTTAGGATGTTTTTTTACTCAAAAGCAGAACGAGTTGGGGTTTTAACATGTATTTAACAATTAGTCACCGTTATAGGTAATGCAATTAGATCACCTTGTGTCACCTGTGAGTATTATGCTAACATCTTTAAAATAACAATTCTATCCTGATACAGGTTGCCACACATTGATGGAAATATTTCAAGATTTCCTGCATAAAGTGTGACAGCAGGGGGCAGCAACTCATCAGATCAGAGGATTTGATGTCTTGGTGCAGCGATTCAATATATTTGCCACCAATGGACACCTGTTTACATTGGGGCAATGATTTCACTCTATGTATTTTATTTGGATATTACGCTTTAAATAGTTGCTGTTTTGTGGTTGTTTGCATTTCTGATTCCCTTTCAACCCCATATTTATTATCAATTGTGTGTTGGTTATTAAAAGAATAACATTGGTTTCTTTCAACAGAAAGGTGAGACACTCTTGGTTGGCAATGCCAGGGGTAACATTCATAAAGCAGCATGTGTAAAGGTGTCTCTTCAAATATGCAAAATAAATGGTCATCCTCCTGCTTTGCCGCCTCAGACTAAGGGGGCTCTGCGCTACACCCCCCCCCCCCCCCCACACACACACACACACATCTGAGCCCGATGTGATCCAGATGACGGGGGATCCAAAGGTAGGAGCAGCGGGGCTCGGGGTCTTCATGGGTCAGCTGTAATTCACTACACAGCTCAGAGAGCAGAGTCCACACACACACACACACACACACACACACACACACACACACACACACACACACACACACACACACACACACGCACACACACACACACACGCACACACACACACACAGAACACCGAGGCTCCACTTAAAGTCTTGAATATCACACAAACTCCAGTTCAAAGGCAGGTATGCTGGGATAAAACACATTAATCGGCTTAATGATAATCTCTAGATGAGGGTTAGTTTAGCCATTCTTTGAAAAACACACTCATTTTCCAGTTTACATGGAGAGAGAGAGAGAGAGAGAGATGGAGAAGAAACAGAAAGCAAGAAATAACTCCACAATTAGTTTAACAATTCAGATTTTGTGGAGATTTTACTGTGTATTTCTGTTTTACTCTTCGAAAAAAAAGAACAAGGAATGTCTGTGCACAAGTATGTGTGTGTGTGTGTGTGTGTGTGTGTGTGTGTTTGCATTTATGTGTGTGAACCAGAGGCCACCCTCTGTAACCGGAGCCTCCATCACAGGGAGGATGTCTGCTGGAATAACAGCTCTCTGCCTCCAACGGAATTTGTCTGTAAGCTGTAAAAGATGGTGAGGGAGAAGAGGAAACAGTGAGTTTGGGGAGAAGTACTTCTCTCTGTGGCGCTGTAATCAGCAGCATTCGACCCTGACAATAGTAAACCCGCTCAAAGACAGTTCAAGGGCTGAATAGAGATTGCTCTCCATGCAGGTACGTGTGTGTACATGTGTGTGTGTGTTTGTGTGTGTGTCTCTGCTTATAGTTTGAATGAACACGTGTGAATCTGGATGTTGAGGCTATTTATATCTTCCTTCCTCATACAAGCCTTCTCCACATTCATGTGCTGATTGTTCAATCTTAAACAGTCCATAATGCTTCATGACCCTGAGTTTCTGTCTTGCGTGTTTTATTTTGAAGTCCTCTGTCACCTGTCTCCCTGTGCTTGTCTGCCCTGGTCCTGATTGTTTCCTCCTGTGTGATTTCTAAGCCCCGCCCTCATTGTGTCCACCTGTGTCTCGTTCCCCAGTGTCCAATCACCTGCACCTGCCTGTGTATTTAGACCCTGTTCTCTCATTCCCCTGTGTGAATGGGGCGTTGCACCTTCTGGTTTCGTGTCCTGTGTTACCTGCAAGTTCAGGATTAAATATTGGTTTGGAAAAAGTTGTTGGCAATCGGGTCTTCTCTCTTTCTCTCATTCTCTCTTTCTCTATTTCTCTCTTTCTCTCGCTACGACATCCTGTGACTTAATGGCCCTGTATGTTTGCAAATGTGCAAAAAAACAAAGATAGTGGTGAGATCCTTTCATTCTAGGTGTAGTGGGGACAAAGACCACCAGACAGATCAAACACCTCCTTGGAAAATGTAACCCGCAAGCTCTATTACAAATTCTGTACTTATTTTAAATAAAGTTCTGTCTCTGTCACATTTCACAAATTTTGTTATAAGTCATCTCTTGAAGACTCCAGCAGGAGTTATGAAGAAACTTGCAGCAGGTTAATGCAAAACACTAAAATGCAGTTATTTATCATTATTTACTAAACTTGTATTAGTTAGTTAGATGTATACATTATGATACAGTTAATAATTAAATATGTACAGCCAAGAAATTATCTGTAGTTTTCTTATTGTTGACATTGCATTTTTTTTTTTTTTATTATAACGTTACCTGTTTTCAATCTTCTACGTAGCAGATATAGACCGACCCCAGAGCTCATGGCCAGTGCTCGTATTATTTTGGGCTCCAATACAAGAGCAGAAATTAGCAGAATTTGGGTCAGGGGTTTCAGTTCTTACAATGTACCACATAGGATTTAACGCAAGGGCAGGGGGAGTTCACAAACATGGTTTGAAAAGTTTTAATATAATCAAAGAAGAGGAAAATCCAGCTAATCTCTTTTTTAACCAGGTTCCTCACATCATCGGAACTTCCAAGAAATCAATGTCTGTAAAACCACACATCATTTTCAAGAACATGGTTTCTTGCTCTGCTTTATGATGATAAAAACTTTCATTTTTCTGTAGCAATGTCCCAAAAATATTTCCTTTCTGGATGTCCTGCTTTCTCTGTTTCTAATTTGTTAAATAATCTTCCATTAAACTATTCAACACGTGATCTGCTTCCAATAAACTTTCTGACAAATGATATACCTGGTCACATCATATTCTCAACCATTCCGTGTCTTTCTTCCACACGCTAAGTCCTGTTAATACCGTGAAAATTGTGATATCAAGTCAGCGACCCGGTGCTTCCTAAACGCCTTTCTTTCCCCTTTCTGAAGCCAACATTCAGAGACCAGATAAGCGGACAGTCGGAGAGGGCCAATCGCTCCTGCTGACTGGTGAATGATGGACAGTAATTAAAAGTTAGCTAATAACCTCTTCACACCTGACATTTCAACAGGGAGGTCCTGGACACCATTATCTACATATAGATTAAACAGCGTAATTGGCAGGAAGATAGGGTTAGGAGGATCGCAAAAGGAAAAAGAGAAAAAAAGGCCCAGGCCATCGCAAAACCATTAAGCAGAATATCTGAGTGACACTCTGATTTTGCTCCTCTTGCTAATGCGACAGGAATTGAGCTGAACTAAAAGGCTAAATGAATGAATCCTATCTCGATGTGGTTATTACCGGGGCAAACATCAGCCACGGAAAATAGCTTTAATTTCATAATAATTGCTAGATGGACGTGACTCGTTAGAGACACAATGTGAGGATGGAGAGAGAGGGAGAGGAAGGGGGGATGGGATGACGAGAGTGACTCTTCGGAGGACAAATGCTGTTCGTCGGGCTGCACCGCTCGTGCTCCAACGCGCTGCAATTTGCTCAACCCATCGATGAGTGATACTGGGGACTGATGAGATGGAAATGGAGAGAATTAGTTGCACGTTGTCATTAGCATTGTGGAAATGTGAAACTACTTCATTTAGAAACTAAAACATTCCTGAATGACTTTCTACGCAGGTTAACATTTGTATAGTTCCCACAGGTTTGTGTTAAACACTAATAGGCTATTATGCATGCACCTCATCATAGCATTCAACATTCCTGATGGCTTTACTAATGAATGTGATATTTAGGTGAATAACTTCTCACTCAGCTTGTGGGAGCTGCTGTGATTAGATGTTTATTTAATACTGTTCCATGTTAAACAAGTGGTAAGAAATGTTTTGAAACACACTCATTTGCTTACTTGCCAAGAGTTAGTTGAGTAGATTGATATATAGGCTATAGGCTATACCACTCGTGTCCGTTCAATAGGATGCTACCGACAGCATTATATTGTTAGCTTAGCACAAAGACTGGAAGCAGGTGGAAAAAACGAGCCCGGCTCCGACCAACGGTTACAAAATAAAATCCCATTCGGAGTTCACAAGTGCTAATTAACATAACGATTTTGTTTAGACTAGGCAAAAAACAGTGATATTAGTCCTGCACATTAAACCAGTTTCATGCTAAGGAAAGCTAAGCTAACCATCTCTTGCTAGTAGCTAGAACTTAAACAGACAGATACGTGGCTCTTGTCTCACACCCAATCAGTATATTCCTTTTGTGATAGTAGTCAGTGTTGTTATAAACCTATCGATGTTTCTCCAGATAAATGTATAAGCTAACTTGTGTAACATAATCAGAGGCTTTAAAAAAACAAAAACGTTGCCGAGACAAAACAGAATTAGCCAACAATTCGGCAGACGGAAAGCAGGAGAAAGTCATTTCTTAAAAGCAGAGGAAGTGGATCTGTCCTCACTTCAGTCTCAAAGATATGTTAAGTCAGGAGAAAGAGATATACATGTGTAGCTAAACAAGAACTAGCGTAAGTATTATTTGCTTACTCCAATATAAATCAAGTTGACAGTAAATACTGAACGCTAATTTAAAAAAACATGCAGATATTTGCGGCCCCTAAATCTGTCAAACAGTTATACCTTCTTGGCTGATTATTTTCACCGTCTAAAAAAGGGCAATTAGTCCACAATAGCTGTTCTCATCATTTTTTTGCACGAACCATTCATCGAGGGGTGATGTGTTTCAAATTAAATAACACGTTACATTTAAATTAGAAACCCTATCTACACAGAGGTTCCACATGTTCGTTCTCTTTAAACTGTGCATATATTGGTATATGTTCATATCAATACATCTGAAGACTGATTGCAATAAATGAAGCCTGCTGTACAAGCATGCATAGAATATATTTGGCACTCTAATTATAAGTATTAACACATTGCTGGGATTAATCTCTCAGGTTTCTCAGCCAAAAAACGATTCACACGATTCAAAACATCCACATGCATGGTATGTCCAAGTGTTGTTTACATTCCTCCATTTTATTTTAAGTATTTGTACTCTTAAATGACTATGCTGGTCTGCATGTATTAGGGATGTGTTATTCTTCCTTGCCTTTTCATTTTAAATCATTATAAGTGACAGAGAGGTTTTCTTATCGGAGTCAACGAGTTTAATCGATACTTGCTGTAAATAATCTTTTCATTGCACGGAGATGAGGCAAACAAGAAACAAATACTTTCATTACATGTACAGAGATTACTCAACATTAACCCTCCTGTTACCTTCAAATGTACTAACATCTTTTACCCTTTTTGACCACAGCAATTAAAACCTCCAGAAAAAGATTAGAATTAATATTTTCTCCCAAGTTTAAGTGTCAGGTACTTTATGTTTGTTTGTTGACTACCTAAATAACACTTTAAATAAATAAAAAAGATGATTTCTGATATGTTTTACATAGTGAAAAACAGCTTGGGGTCAAATTGAACCCAAAGAACATTGATGCGTACAAGTTGGGTTCAGGACAGTGAAAACATATCATGGAAATTTGATGTTTTTCCCAGTTGTCCCCAAAAAATTAGGAAAAGTCATGAAATATAAAGCCCAAAAATAATGTTAATTATTCTTTTAGAGACGTCAAATATGGAATGGGGTCAAATTGACCCCAAAGGCAACAGAAGGGTTAAAAACGTGTCTGAGATTTGTAGATAAACCATCCAGGAGTAACAGGTAACCTGGTTATGGTGCAGTTCCGCCCCCTACCACTAGATGTCCCTCTTGCTTTGGTCTGGAGGCTGCGGCGTTGTGACTGGAGCTGTATCTGAGCCATCTGCCCAGGACTTGTCTATCCAGACCCGGGGTTCATCCATCATGTCCGAGCTAGTCTCTCTAAAACCAAACAAGAACACATTTCTTTATTCCTCAGCTTCATCTCTCCTCGCGGTTCTCTCCTCCGTTCCTCTAAGATTCTCCACACTCTCTCTCTCTCTTCGATAAAAAAGATCCCTTTGCTGTTTATACAAGGGGATTGGTGTTGTTAACAGGTGTAGGGTAATGGGATCCCCGCTGGCAGCCAGGCACGGAGAGGGTCACTCACCCTCCTCTTCCCCACGCTCGCACTCGCACCGGCGATACTCCTCTGATGGATTGCACCCACCATTCATCTAAATTATGTCACTAGCAATGAGCTATCAGTTCAATCTGGCCCAAACGAACCACAGGGTTTGTTTCTGTTGACACTTCCTCAGCATTCACTTCTCCTCCTGATTACTGTCAGGGCCTGTGGCAGTGACACTCGTGGCGGTTCCCCACTCGGCCGTACATTTCCCGTCTGTGTGTGTGTGTGTGTGTGGTCCTATTTTCACAGCACTTTACAGCTGTTGAGAGGCTGTTATCAGGAGGAGGATGAGGACTCAGCATTTGCATTCAGCAACTGTAGATTGCTGTTACATGAACCCTGACATTGCTGTACATTTACTACTCATTAGGTGAAACTTTAGGCGCGGTGCAAATTGCCCGCCTTTATCGTAAAAAGCCATTTTTTTACGATAAAGGTCAGCATGCGAGTCTGGCTCTCAACTAGACTTCCAGAGTTAATCATGGCAGAGGAATGAATCCTGTTTGACATGGAATACAACCAGGCTATTATGAGGTGTTCCTCTACTCCTGCTATCTTAATCCAGTCCAGCCATTTTGGATCCTGTGTTTCTCCTCTCTCTCAGCCTTCTCTCAGCGTCCCCTCCTCCATGTGTTTAATTCCTTTTTTTCTCCTGGCGTCCCTTAGAAATACTCCCAGCTGCATAACAGATGTCAAATATCTTTCTTTCTTTCTTTTTGTATCCTCCTTTCCCTTTATCTATATAACTCCCCGATGGCCATGACGATGACTGAATTCATAATTCTGACCACACAGCCGCACACACGATACCCACGAACCCGCGATTGGGATGGAGGCTGCAACATCATTTTACATTTATGGTTCTTTTTGTTCTCTGAGTCGGCCTTTCTCTCCCTTTTTTATTTCACTCCATCTATCTTTCAAATTTGTCGTTGGCCTGGAGGACTTACAGTTGATGCTTTTGGCGAGGCGAGTGACAAAGTGAGAGGACTCAGAGGGAGAAGACAACAAGTTACTCTCTGCTCTTTCTACTCATTGAGTAAACTCATACAAGGCCTTGGATTAACTGCGAAAAACCCTGAAGCTGATTGTAAGAGCCAAACACATGATTTCATTTGTTATAATAATTTAGTTTTAAAAGATTAAAAAAGGTAACTGAATATAAATCATTTTCATTATGATTTGAAGGAATGTTGAGTTTAACATATATCATTTAGTATTGTATTTAAATGTTGAATAACTCCCAATCAGGTGACGTGACGTCATTATAACACCAGGCAGTGCTGATTTGAGTTCAAAGATGTTAGAAGCAACTTTTCTTTTTTTGACCGTGTGACCGTGTACTCTATGTTTTTGTTTAATAGAAGTACCGTCTCACTCGTGTTTCAATTAAATGCTCTTAAGATTGAACTCAAAAGTGGTACAGAAGAGCCAGAGCTACACGGAGGGCCACTACACTGATTATTTGACCATTATAAACTCATTCATCACATGAAGCTTGATAATGCGAGGAAAAGTCCCGTTTCCCGATGGCTAAAAAACACCTAGTGGTTCAGACGTCTTAACTACGGGGGCGGAGAACAGCAAACAATCAGAAAAATGAGGAGAAGGAAGAGGCATTTGGCTGGTTTTGTGATTCGCTGGTTAATTGAGCCTATCTAACACGTTGTTAGCTTGTTATTTCAGACAAACAACCCAATAAATGTTCCCCAGATTACATTATTACAGTTGTAAATTCTACCCAGGGAATCAGTTCCTCCATATAAAAAAAAAATCGTGATCATGCCTCCCCCACGTTCATTGTTTTTTATTGAGTTCTTCACCCACAGGAGCCAAATATAGAACGAAAGCCGCGCCGATAGAAATAAGAGCACGATTTAGTTTAGATTCTACGCTCTCAAATGCTTTTAAATGCACGTTATAGCGACGCCTGACAGCGAGTTCACATAACTTACAAAAGAAAGCCCTTTCACAACATTTGCATCATTCCTTTGATGTCTAGACTTTATATGATCCTTTTTTTGGAGAAACTAAAAACCCTCCATCTGACGGGCTAGTGTGTCATCTCCTAAGAAAAAAGTACTCGACTGAAGTCCCTGTGTAGACAGTACAAAGCGTCCACATTGGTCCATATTCATGAAGGTGTGGCTATTACTGACATATTTTCTTATGAGAACAAATCACCAGCAGGGTGGAGGAGGCTGCAGCGTGGAGACGCACCGCCTCTGGAGTTTGTCACACCGAGTCCAGTCGTCGTGCGGGGAAGTTCCCATGGGCGGCCGTTTTTTTTTTTGGCCCCCTCCCTTTGGAGAGTCGGTGGTGGTTTTCGAGTAGGAGGGCTGAGATTAGGGCGACAGCAGGAAAGATGTACGATCAAGGAGATTCGGGAGCAAAAGTCAAAGAGGACTAAAGAGACAGAATGCGAGAGCATCTGTTGTCACTTGTGTGCTCAGCAGTTTTGGACGGCCGTCCGCTCTCTCTGGTCAAATCGTTGTCTGTGATCTCTCTGAAACATATCCAACGGGCAATCCTGTCTCCTCCTCGCTCAGCTGCTGCGACTCCAAACGGTCTCAACGGCGAAGTGAAAAGTACATCAGAACATCTCCAGAGAGGAGACTCACACGCCACCAGCATACTCTGTGATTACGGAGCCAGTGTTGATGTACGGAGGAAGAAAAAGCAGAGTTTCCCTTTCATGTGTGAGGTTGTAATAGTTTATTTTGATAGCATCCGCAGAGATCTTGTTTTAAATGAATACATATAGAGAGATATAATAGAAAAAATTAGGGAGAAAATCGATTTTTCGTGAGCTTTGATTGTTTGTTCTACACTTCTTGCCATTAAATGTTGATAACTTAATTCACGCGCGTCCGGAAGCCTGTTTTCCACCATCTGCGAAGTGCCATGTTTCAGAATACCGTACACATGCCAGCAGTTAGCCAGCACCAAACGGGTGTCGTCGGGACTTTAATCTCATTTCCTTTTGATGTGGACGATGAATTCATCCTCATTAATGCAAATGTCTTCACAATTCTCGGTTAGTTTGCTGACCACTCACACACATATGCTATTGATCACTAACAATGATTGTTTGTCTGGTGTTTGTTGGCCACTATTGCCTTCTCCTCCACTATTCCTCCTCCTTTAGGATGACATTGAACATGCACTCAGTTGAGCACACCTGGGAGTGAGGGTTATCAACAAGTCAATAACCAAAACACAGGCGAGCAGTGAAGGTTATGGAGGTGTGCGCTGCGTGTCGACTGCTAAGTGTGGGACTACCTGTGTGCTTTAGTGC
Source organism: Liparis tanakae (assembly GCA_036178185.1). NCBI lineage: Eukaryota > Metazoa > Chordata > Actinopteri > Perciformes > Liparidae > Liparis > Liparis tanakae. The sequence continues at coordinate 22,063,818 of CM070094.1, read as the reverse complement.
GCTTTTCTGACGAAGGCTTCTGTAGTCTGTTATGAGGCCGAGGTATTCCTCCTCTACCTCATTAGTGCTGATTTACACCACAGCTAGGTGAACGCAGGCAGGTTGGACCTCCCGCCTCACCCAAACACACACACACACACACACACACACACACACACACACACACACTCACACACACTGCCCCGCACTCCCCCTCTCTATCTTCTTCCCCTCTTTTTCCCTATCTCTCTCCTTCTCATTCTCCTGCCGCTCACAGACAATGGGGCCCTAGAGAATACCGGCTTGTGCTGAATTATTCAAATCAGCGGTGGCAGCAAGCCGGAGAGAGCAAAGGAGAGAGGCAAGGAGGTAGAGCAGAGAGAGGGGGAAAGAGAGAGAGGGAGAGGGGTAGAAAGTGAGAGAATGCAGAATGATGGGAGGTGGAAGTGGAGGGAGAGAGAGAGGGAAAAAAAGGGAGAGAGGCATTGTAGAAGTGGTGGCTCTCGTTGTCTCTGCATGCAAATAGCCCTTTGCTCCTCTCTCCCTCCATCTCTCTCTCCCTCTTTATGAGTCACCCCCCTGCCCTTCACTGCTTCATTAATACACATCTGTACCCCGGCACTTCCCTCCTCCACCTCCTCTCTCCGCTCTCTTCCAGCGAGGAGGAAGGGAGAAACAGAAGAGTGGGGGGGAGGAGGAGGTGGGGAGGAGGAGGGTGGGTGGGTGCCGGGGAGGCGCTCGACAGCAGCAGCACGCTGTTGGCAGGAGGAGAATGTGCCGGTAATTAGCCAGCACCGGTACAGACGGGGAGAGAAAGAAAAAAACCCAGGAAGGAGAAAGGAGAAGAAGAGGAAGGGAGAAAAAAAAGAGCAAAGCTCTGAAAACAAGCCTCCTGCCAGGCTAAACTCCCCAGAGGCAAGACCTGGACATGTCGGTGTGCAGTCGGGGAACAAAGGAAGAAGAGGAGAGCTGGAGAAAAGAGGGGAGGCTGAAGAGCGGGCTCATGACAGCACCTGCAGAGATGGAGAATCTGATTGTGTGTGTGTGTGTGTGTGTGTGCGTGTGTGTGTGTGTGTGGGTGTGCATGTCAGCATTATTTCCTTGTGATTGTGTTTGCCTCTCAGTGAAGGATGCCTTCAGATGCACAGATACAAGATTCATCACCAGGATGTCTAAACTACACACGACTGTGGGGTAACAACCACGTTTATTTGCCTCATTCGAAGGAATCTTCAAAATGACAAAAGGACTCTCCTGTCAAGGAATAACCGCTCCGATGCTGATTGGTTGTCTGACTCTACGTCCGCACGCATCCTCCGTTAGGCTGCTCGGCATCAGCCGAGGTTCACTGATACGTGTTAAGTTATCATTCATAATGATGTTAATGATAATCCTGACATTCTCCCTAGAAACAAAGTCGTCAGACATAAAAGTAAATGAATTAAAGTAAATGTGTAATAGTCCCTGCATTTACTTTACATGACTGGTATGTATCATATGATGTCTCGGGCGCTTTTAGCATTGATAATGCGCAGCAGATGGCACCCTGAGGTCACACAAGTGTGACTTCTCACAAGGAGCTGACATCACGACGACGCGTCACTGCCTCGTTGAAGGTTAATGAACTTAAGTCTGTAGTCGACTATGTTGAGGAAGTGTTACTTTCTGTATTCTTGTTGTTCTTAGTTTGCACTCTAGGTTGAAATGCACTTATTGTAAGTCGCTTTGGATAAAAGCGTCTAAAATGACATGTAAAGTCTAAAGAGGAGACTGTGACCCGTCCCGAATAAAAGCGTCAAAATTGTACCTAGTTTTTAAACAGAGCTTTAAAAAAAAAGAGTGCGTGTATATGAGAGAGAGAGGGGAGGGAGAGAAGGGGGGAGAGAGAGTGTTCTTGACCCTCGAGTCCTTTGCTGGCCTCATTAGTGAGAGAACTTGGTTCATTAAATGATGTGAGCAAGAGGTGTGGACTATAAGCACAGATCACACACTGAGAGGCCGTCCCTGTGTTTTTCCTCAGTTTAAGTTGGTGTCTTTGCAGAAGAAGATAAATTAGACAAAGTCTGCATCCATATGCAACCAACGTCATTAGTCGGTCCTAAAAAGTCATATCCCATGTGGCTGGTGTCACGTCAGAAAAAAACTCCCCTCTTTGTGAATTTAGCTAAGAAATCAGTGCTTGAAAAAAAAATTAAGATATTCAATTCAGTTTCAATTCAGTTTATTTGTGTAGACCAATTTCACAAATTACAAATGTGTCTCAGAGTGCTTTACAGTCTGTACACATAGACATCCCTGACCTTTGACCTCACATCGGATCAGGAACAACTCCCAAATAACCCTTCAGGGGGAAAAAGGGGAAGAAACCTTGAGGAGAGCAACAGAGGAGGATCCCTCTCCAGGATGGACTGAACAATAGATGTCATGTGACCAGAAGGACAGATTTAAAGTTAAAATACATTCAATGAATTTGACAGAGTTTATCAATAGTTCATATTAGGCATATTATAGATATGAAAATGTATTTATTTATTTCATGCAACACTTGATAATAATACAAACTGCTGTGTGTAGAACACTCAACAGCCCCGGCTTGGAGGCACTGAGCTCCGACGTGACGTGCGGTGGCCTCTCGTGACTTGGCTGTGGATCGATTTAGCCTCGTGCACATGAGAGCGCCGGGCTCGTCCAGCTGTGCGGAGTCCTGGGAAAGACTGGCTGTGGTTTGACAAGCTCCATGATTCCCTCCAGCACAGCAGCAGCCTGCCAGCCAGCCAGCCAGCCAGCTAACCAGCCAGCCAGCCGGACGGCCAACCTTCGCAACGTTACCACACACACTCTATGGGGAGCTGGGCTTGGCGGTGCTGGTTACAGAGCTCAGATGGGCCGTCTGCACGGAGCCCCATGAGGGCAGGTAGATAGGATGAGAGGGACAGGTGCGCTTATATTCTACTTGTTGCACCCCCTTTCTCCCTCAGAGGCTCGGACGGATGCCCAGGCCATTGATTTTTGACAGTGACACCAGACAAAGGGGAAAACAGGGGGATGTAGGATGGAGGGCATGAAAAGAAAATGTGATGTGATGGTATTAGAATGTATCTCATAATCTCTGCTCAATAAAAATCAATAGAGGATTCCCATAGGATTCAGCTCGTGACAAAGGCTTCCCTTGTGCATAAAGGCCCGTGCATATGATTTCCATTGCTAAACATTCCCGGCCTTAGGCATGAAACACATTTCCAGGAAATCCATTTTTCCCAATGCTCCCTGGGCGGTTTACATAGTCCTCCCTTTTATCAGAGCCTCTTGGAAATGAAAATGACTCCATGCTCTGGGAACAGGCATTATACAGTTTCTAGGCTGACGACATAAGCAAAGTCAGGCCGTTTGGCTCAGCAGGTTGCGAGGCTTTGAGTAATCAGGGTTTGGGGATTCTAATTAGGACAATTAAGTCCTAATTACTATGTAAACACATTTTGCTGCCAAAACCCTAGACCCCTAGTGAGGCCTCTGTACCGTGGCCTCCCATTCAGCTCTGCTGTAAAAAGAACAGCATGGCCCCGATACTGTACAGCCGGAACAAGTCCACCACGCGCAGGACAAAGATAGATGTCATGTATTGTGGTTGAAATCTTTTTTAAACAACTTCTTGTCACGACTCAAGAACAGGACCCAAGAGCACGACTCGAAAATTCAGAGCAATCAAAAAGGGTTTATTTAAACATAGGAAGTCCCCAAGAATTAAAAAAAAACAAAGTACAACTTAAAGTTGCTAGTGAGCAGGAAACTAAGACTAGACGGGGTTTAGAAAAAACTGAAAATCACAGCAATGCTGGGGAAAAAGCAAACCAGGACAAAAAACGACACTAACATGAACAACATTTACTTAGACCAGAGGGATCAGGACGAGACAAGAGACGAGACGATCTGACACGAGACACAGGTAAACACCGGCTTACAATACATGAGGACATGGGGAACAGGTGGACACCATCAGGGGCGGAGCAGACTACACACTAACGAGGAAATAAAGTTTCTGAAATGAGAGGACAGTTACTACAAAATAAAAGCGGACATGGAAAACAGGACTAAAACCTCAAACTTAACACAACCGACGAGACGTGATACTTTTAAATTTTAGAAATGAAATGATCCACATTGTTAACAGATTTAAATAATCAAATTATTAAGTGGTTATGAACTTATGTGTCCATACGTTCAATACGTAGAGAGACATGCATCTCATCCTGCAGCTTTGGAAACAAGCTAACAAGTTATTATCTTGATTCTTGTGGGCATTTATGCCCCTGTCGTATTTAGTGTTTATTTATTTATTACTGTGTTTGAATTTGTGTGTAATGATTCCTTCTGGTCACATGACATATATTACACCTGTCCATCCTCCTCTGTTCTCTCCTGGAGGTTTCTTCCCTTTTTTCCCCTGTGAAGGTTTATTTGGGAGTTGTTCCTGATCCGATGTGAGGTCAAAGGTCAGGGGTGTCTATGTGTACAGATTGTAAAGCACTCCAAGACTAATTTTTAATTTGTGAAAATGGGTTATACAAATAAACTGAATTGAATTACTGTAGATGATTCTATGGGACAACAGGTGAATGATTTTTGACACAAATCAAGATAAATTCATGAGCAAAGCATAACGTACAGAAACTGATGGAAAAATAAAGTTACTGATTTGCAAACTAATCCTCAACATCCCTCGGACCAAAACCAACTTGTAGCAACCGTGCAAAAAAAAAGATGAAGAAAAAAGAAAATGACACTCTACCCGTGGCGGCTGCTGTTGGAAATAGAGGGGGAGTGTCAGACGGAGGCACCAGACAGGACAGTGCCGGGTTGTTCTCCCATCAGCTCCGGAGGCTTAGAGGAGCTCCTTGGAGAGAGAGCAGGGAGGTGACAGGTCGTCAGGGGGCTGTCACTACTCAGGATCAGGATTCTTTGCAGCAGAAAAAGAAAAGTGGTTTGCTGCATGAGGTCAAAGAGCTACCGGGAGCCGTTATACCTTTGAGGGGGGCGGCACACACACACAGCATATGCTTAGATTTTTCCATCTTTTTAATGCTGGTGATTTACCTCCAACCTTCTCTTCATCATTTTCATAATGTATCGTTGCATTGTCCTTTTTCTGGCAGCGAGGCCCTCGTAAGAGGCCAAGGTAATTGGCGGTGGGCCTCAGTATGATGAGACTGTTATTAAGTCCCTTATGTGCAGATTCTCGCCTCCAAAATAATGTTATGAATGTTATAAAGTATTATAAAGCAACATTTTCTTTTTGATAACATTTATTTCTTACATTTTCAGTGTATTTTCCATTTGAAAGCTCCTTTGTTGCTGATCCAAATTTTAAAATTTTAAAATTTAATTTTATTAGTGTTCAAAATCTCACATACACATATTTCAATTGTTCAGATTCTTTGTATATAAGACAAGACAAAAAAAAAAAAAAAAAACATATGCAAATAAAGAAACAAAAACAATACCATAGTAACAAAACTATAAATAAATAAAGCAAGGATAAATCATTTTCCATAGAGTAAAAAAATACAGTCAGACCATTTATCTGTGACGTAGTTGCACCACTTTTGCCAGGCTGATCCACATTTCTATATAGGAATGTTCTCCTTCGGAAAAATGTTTTGGAAAGCTGGAAGAGATGTGGTTACTCATTTGTTAGCGACCTATTATGCCAGTTTTTAGTCCAGCAGGGATGCTGGCTGCCCTTCCACCCCCTGCCCACCTCCAGTAGCACATAAGCACCCTAATTGTCACGCCACTTCCCATTACACACGTCATTCCTCATGCCACGCTCCCATGCCCATGTGCCTGGCCAGCTGCTCAGACGGGCCTGGAAACGGGTCAAGGTGTCACTGTTTCCATGTGTATATGTCACTTGAACTTTGGAGGTAAATGAACAATAATCAGTTTGGGAAAAAAGTTTTTCCAGCCACACAAATATAATTACCATTGCAAAGAAGGCACTTTCCCATAAGAGTACACACCTGTATAGTCATGTCATTTATTGTGGTTCATGTTAACAAATGTGTTTTTTTAAATGTATTAAGACCGTTTTTTTCTCGTGTTTTCTCTAGTTGTGTAATGGTGGGTGGCCTTTTTAAATTTGGGAGTTGTCATTATGAATGTAAATTCACAAAGTTCCATTTTTATTCTTAGGTTTTTCACAGGGGAAAAACATAATCACTGTTGGTTCTCAGCCTTTGGGAGAAAAGTACATGAGTTAAGTACATGAGGAATACATTTGAACAGCTTGATATTTGACAGCTTTTGTTCTGTCTCATTACCTTAGCAAATTCAAATCTCGGTCTCCAAAAGACTCCCTTCCTTCGAGCGCATTGGCTCCCTGTGATAGTATTTCCCTTGTGCCCTCCTTCCTTCCTGTGCATAGCTGGACCTGACAACTCCTCCACCCCCACCTGCCACCCCTCGGATAGAGCAGAAACTATATTCGGCAAATGAGGCAGCGAGCGGAGGCTGTGGTTGACTGGTCTTAAGGTGGAGGCGAAGGCTGTGTCCGGGGGAGCGGGAAGGGAGTAACCAGAAGCTTTTCAAAATGAGTGTTTCACAGCCACGATGATCTCACTTCCTGCTGGGAAGGTCCTGCTGAGCGACCTGCGCTGCTGTTGCTACAGCTGAGAGGCCGCTCTGCAGACCCCGGAGGAACTGGAGGTATGTGGTGTGATGTGGAGGTGAGGAAGCATGAAATATACTCGGACAAAGAAATACATGCATAGATGCACACACATGAGGACAGACAGGGGAGGAAGCATAGAGTAGTACGTATTTGAGTTTTTAATTACAACACACCATTTTAGTATTATTTATGACAAAACTATAGAAGGAGATTTAACCTTACCATCACCCAACATCGATCATTCTCACATATTGTGTGTGTGTATGTGTGTGTGTGTGTGTGTGTGTGTGTGTGTGTGTGTGTGCACATTGAGAGGGATCCTCCTCTGTTACTCTCCTGAAGGTTTCCTCCCTTTTTTTCCCCTGTGAAAGGTTTTATTTCTGTTTTTTGGGAGTTTTTCCTGATCCGATGTGAGGTCCTGGGACAGGGATGTCTATGTGTACAGATTGTAAAGCCCTCTAAGACAAATTCGTAATTGTTTTATTTGGGCTATACATAATAATCTGAATTGAATCTGAAATGGTTAAACAATGTTGTCTGGTAGCTTGTTAAGGAGAACTACAGGAAACTGATGCAGTGGCATTTATTACAACCGCCATTTCATTTCAAACTCGTTCAAGAACACTGAATTGTTTATTATCTTTCAGCTCATAGTTTGGTTTTAGATTACTCTTACAACGTTGTTGTTGCAGCAGCAGCTGTTTTCAGTGAGAAACCTTTAAAAGTTTATTATATTCTCGTTGCCCAGCAGCAAACGGCAGACAGATAACGTTTCTGGTGAAGCGGTTTGCAGTTAAAGAGCTACGTGTCGGTAGTTGGTAGAAACTAAAAGAAATAAAAGTGGAGCTGGGTGTATATTTGTCAGGGGGCCAGAAACAAAATTTAAAATCAAGTCTTTTGTTGCCCCCTAAAAAAATATTGTATTGCATTAATTACACCAAACACATTTTTTTCATTAAAAAACGGGTTCATCGAGACAGGAAACAAAAGTTGCCAAAATAAGCTTGACAGACAGAAATAAAAAATAAACTATAGGGCATCAGGATTTTGGAAAGCAATGGCACAAGACAACAGAATCTGGCAGTGAAAACATTTAGTAAATCTTCTCTCTGATTACTGTATCAACTCATTGTTGGCGTTCACTTGAAATGAACCAACTGGTTTCCTGAAGCCAATCACATCATTGCTGTCAAAATAAAAAAAGTCCTCCTCTCTGCTGCTGTCATTTGTCATTGGAGCCCGACCCTCCTCCAGCCAGTCACCTCCAGTCAGCGTCACAGTCACGCTCCTCATTTATCATTGGATTGCAGTAAATCCCATCATCTACTCCAGCACCAGTGTCTGGACTCCAGGGGGCATTCTGCCTTACCTCACCTCGGCATCACTAACGCTCAATTATCCAACTTCAGGATGGCCTTCACTCGTAAAAAAATCATATTGTATGCATGTATAATACATTATTGTTAAATATGTGCATTTCTCTGCATCGGTCAACAAACAATTCTGTTCCTTAGTCTCTCTAGAAAATAATGCAAATGTCATCTGAGAAGTTTGCTTCTCAGATGAGGGACACAGTACAATATGTAAAATAAAATAAAATAAAAAAACAGAATTTTCGAAAAGAGGTCATAGGATCTCGATTTAAAATATTTCTGAATCAAAAGAAGTATGTCAAAAAAAGGTAATAGAATATATATATATATATATTTTTTAAGTCAGTGTATCCCAAAAAATCATGAAGAGTTGTCATAAAAGTAAACCAAAAAGGTGTATAAAGAAGGAGTATAAGTCATAGTACAAAATGTCCAAATATTGTTTGTCAAATAAATCTTTGCATGGCACTTTTAAAAAGACCTACCATTTCACAGTATAGTATGTCTGAAAAAGAAAGAAAGAAAAGTAATATAGTATAATCTCATAGTTAATAAACAATTACATATCGTTATTAAAAAAAGTCATCGTGAAGTATACGTCGAAAAAAGGAATTTAAAATGATGGAACTACAGAATACGTGAAGCTGACATTACGGCCTCTTAAGGAGCTCATTTATCTTCTTTATCTGTTCTCAGAGAAAAGAGACGAGGTGTTAGGGGAGGAGCGGCGGACCGGACCAGACGAGGACATCAGGGTGATGAAAGGCGGACCTGAGAAATACTGCCGTCTGGAAACTACTGGAAACTACAACAGGCAGTATTTTGCTTTACCGGTGGTTCATCACTCTGAGTGCATCTGGCATCCTCTGCTGCTGAGACACACACAACAACACACTGCAGACCCACACTCACTCAAAAATGAAAATCATGTCATTTGACTGTTGGAGTTTAAGTATTTTTTCAGGTCCACCTCCCTACACCTTGATGTCCTCGTCTCAGTCCGCTGCCCCCCCCCCCTCCCCCTTCCCCCCGTATCTTTTCTTTTCTCTGAGACCAGATAAAGAAGATAAATGAGCTTCACGTATTTCGTAGTTCTGGTCGGGGATAAGGATATTCTCGGGAAGTCAAATCACACGGATAGATATCTTAATGTTAATCTCCACTGCAGACATGTACGATAACGTCATGATTTTATTTGAGTTCATACCGTAGCTTAAGAGGCCAATGAATAAAAAGATATTCTGCACACTTATAATATTCAACAACATTTCATTTAATGACGCAACACATCCTTCCTCAGAGCTTCAGCACAGAGACGACGTTTTACCAGTTGTGGTTTATTTCCCCCTCTGATCGTCAAGCCCTGGAAGAACACATTTAAAATCCCAAATTATTGTTAACTGTTGCATAATGTGAGTTTTGAAATAACATATTGGGTTAAATTCAACCCAAGTAGTTTAAGTAGTAATCGTGTTTATTATTGTGAATCTTGATGTGTCGAGTTAAACATTTATTTATTTATTTCCCAAAAGCAAAACAAACTGTATATTTTTCTGACAAAATGACACGATAAAAATACAATCTTTACTCTTTACCTTACACGTTCTGTTTTACTGCACCAATGTTACTATTTTTATCCAAAGTGTTATGTGATAGATGATGAAACCATCATTTATTACTCAATATAAAAGTAACTTTATTTTAAAAAGATGTCTATGTGACATTTTACCCTATGACAACTTTGTATGTAAAAGCCTCCTGATTCTAGGAGTACAATATCTACATATTTTGATATTCATGTCTTTCAATACACCATTTTTTTAAAAATATGACTCAATATTTTGAGACTTTTTTTTCCTCACTTTTTGCGACGACCAACTTCATTTAAAATGATGAAAAAATATGATCATGTTTCGTACTACTTCGGGAAAAAGACACTGAACACCAAACTGCTTGTGAAGGCTGCTCCATCGGGGGGGGGGGTGACTGTGTGTGAATGAGCATGATGGCCCCTTGATTCACAGCCTCGGCCATCAGTGTATGGATGTGTGTGTAAGGTGGAGAATGATAACGTGTCGGGTAAAACGCTTTGAGTGGTCAGAAGACGAGAGAGGAGCTGTATGAATCAAGTTAATTTACCCCCCCCCCCCTTTGGTTTTAACTAAAACAAGTCACTTTGATATTGAATTCATCCTGAAGCAGTTCAGTTTGAAGACATCAATAAGTGCTTTTCACGAAAGTGTGTGGTCACGTTGTTATTCTTAGTGAGGTCATGTAGCAGAAACTGTCTCTGCTAAGGAGTCTGAAAAAGGAGCTTTTAAGTATTTATGCAGTTCAAACAAGGTGAAGACAGTGTGTGTTTTATTGGGCAGAAACAGCAATATGTCATCGATTTGAGACGACGCAAAACCGCTGTGCCTATTTGTTATATCTTTACGGCTTAATGGCCGTACGGGCGATTATCCTGCAGATCAGTCGCCGTGTTGCTTTGGTTTCGCCGCTCAGATCCTCCTCAGGATACACGGGCCTTTTGTGTACATCGTGTCGATTTAATTCTTTCTCAGAAACTTTACGCTACATTCAATATACAGTTTTGTTTAAACAGGAGCGGGCTGCCAACTCCCCTGCAGCGGGACATCAACTTTTATTCATCAGAATAATCATCTACGAATCGTGGTTCATAAAACAAAGAGTCATTGTAAAAGACATTTTGCGAGCCGCAGAGAGATTGCGGAGTAAGGGCCGGTTGAGAAGGAGGAGGTGCCGCCTCCTTGTGTGCGGAGCCTTTCCTGTGATGCTCCCTCTTTTATGCTCTGACCTTTCTCTTAATTGGCTGACATGTCTTAACACTGAGATTCTGTTGGTCTCCCAGCCAAGTAATTTCTCCCCCTCTTCCAGCTAAAGCGTTTCCCTCTGACCCATAAATTGGAAGTGCTTTAACCTTTCCTGAGTGTCCCCTTTATAGTGCTCTCTTTATTCTTTTATTATGCAGATGAGATGGATTTTCAAATTTCAAAAAGTGACTGCTATCACTCACACCTGCTTTTCATTAAATCATTCACATTCTCACATTTCTGCTCTCGGACCCACAAAAGCACATGGAAAACGACAGAAATTATATTTATTCTCTTACTATGAGTAATATACTTAAAACATAAAGAAGCACACCGGATTCTCTGTTATCGCAGATATTGCTAAACAAATTAAAGATCTTATTATTATCAGTAATCCCTAAGTCACCTAAATCAGCAGGCAAGTATATTCACTCACAAAGATGCATAAAACAATCATCAGAAATTATGGCCTAGTTTGCTTACTTCATTCAGTTATGTTATAACACGTGCATTAATCAACTGTCTATTTGGCTAAACGAGCTTCATAATATATCTATGAGAGTGTATGTGTGTGCTCGGGGTGTAATATACTTGATGTATTGATATGTTTATTTCTATTTATTTCAAGACCTCATCCTGCGACTCTGACCCTGAAATCAATACTTTAATTTATGGTCCACCACCTTCAATCCATTGCGGCCCCGTCTCCCCCGACGACGGACCGCCTCTGACCGGACACATGTGAGCAGAGCTGCAGAAGCTCCGACTCTTTTTTTTTCTTCTTTTTCTTCCTGCTGGCTGCTTTTTTGTGTCGTTGTGCAGCGGGAGGTTAATGGTCACTCAAATCGAGATTGGCTGCTGGTCATCATCCTGCAGCTTTTCCTCGGCTCTCTTTGCTCTGCATCCTTCTTCAGCCCCCCCCCCCCCCTCCCCTCTCCGCCCCTGACTGCCAGCTATACGGCTCTGATGCACGATAAACAAAAGAAAAGGGCTCTTAGTTCTTCTTCTCTTTCGCTGCTGCGCCCTCCGTCTCACCAGCTCCGGCGTATTGATCTGCAGGAATGTGTCGTTTACAGATGCTGTGTGCACTATAGATATAGTGCGGCAGCCCTTTCCCTCACGATACTAAAATCATCCTTCTACCAACACGAGCAAAGCTGTTAAGAACATCGGTGGTCTGGCGAGGGCGATTTAGCCATGCAGCCCGGTCGTCTCCTTTTTTTTTAGAAAGGCTACGCTTGAGGAAAGCCAGGATGCTTTAGTCTTCTTAAAAAAGCATGCGTGAGCTGGCAGTATTGCTCAAGCAGCTTTTTTGCCTCCTCTGGATTTATTAGCCAATTTCCACTACCATTGTCTTTCACTTCAATCTCAGAAGTGAGGGTGCACCGGGCAAAATATAGGGCCGCAATCATCCGAGTGTACGGCGACAAAACCTCCAGCGCTCGCACCTGGAACTCAATAGATATTCATGAACATTCTCGTATTTAGAGAAGGAAATAACTTAATGCCGACAGTGTCGATGGAATAATAGCTATTTCCTGCCTGACTTGCAGCCCCTCAGAAAATGAGATTGCGCCGGCCGTCATTTTTCTTGTCTGCTGGGTGTTTCCACGCAGAGGTCTACGGCTGCAGCTATGCTCCCCGCATCGGCAATGAGGTGCACATACAGAGAGAGAGAGAGAGAGAGAGAGAGAGAGAGAGAGAGAGAGAAAGAGAGAGAGAGATGGGCTGACTTCAGCAGGAGACAGAAGATTTGTTGTCAGATTTTATCATCAATGAAAATGGAGGTTAAAAAGTAAATAAAAGATAACATTTAACATAAGCATACTGTGTGTAATTTAATAAACGCTAATATGCTGCTTCTCATGGTTTTATGATAAAAAAAAAACAGATTTAGTGTAAACGGGTCACAACTTGACCACGCCCTCTGGCTCAGCCAACTGAGATATTTCATCCATCCCGTTAATAAGGTTGATTAACAAGGGTGTCCAATAAGGAACAGAGAAACTAAAAAAGAAAAGAGGAGAGCGAGGAAAAGAAGACAGAAAAGGGAACCGAGTGACGTGAGAGGATGCCTGACCTGAGAAACAAAGACACCTTTTAAACTATTCCTGACCATTACTGGGCCCCGACTCCCTAACCACTGGTCTTATAAATGAACCGCCTCCCAGAGGAGCTGCAGCTGCACCCCCCTCCTCTACAGTTAGGGCTCTTCTCTCTTAAGCCTTCCTTATCTCTTTGCTTTTACTCATCAGCACAAACATACATCATGATCTGGCTCCACATTCCACTCTCATGCTCACACGTGCACAGCATTCACCGTGATCTGGAGCTTCGAGAAATGAACACACTCACCCAGACAATGCATTTTTAAATAGTTTGACTAAATCTATAGACTTTGTTTTAAGAAAGTTCATCCTGGCCCGTCATGTCAACTTTCATCATTCTCTGCTGCTGATTGTAACATCATTTAGAAGTTTTAGCGCTAGCGTAAAAAAGATTGCACCTTTGAACGCATAAACGCTCAGCTTCCCTTTCAGTCTAAGTTGGATGCTAAATGTGTGTCTGAGCCATTTCTGTGTGAGCCTTTGCTGGTGTCACGACTCAGAAATAGGACCAAAGAGCACGACTCCAGAATCCAGGGCAATCGAAAAGGGTTTATTACCTTCGCATTTTCAATGCGAAGGTAATAAATGTTTTGATAAATGTTTTGATCGCCGTGTATTTGTATGCCTGCGTGTTATTCGAATAAGTCAAAAAGTGTTTAAACCAAATCGCATGAAATTTGGTGGGATGATTGGTTATTATCCGGGGACCATTTGAATAGATTTAGGGATCAACCGGGTCAAAGGTCAAGGTCATAAAAAGGTCAAAATCTTCTTTTTACCATAGCACAGTATTTTTTTATGTTCATAATGCAATGCCCAATCTTGTGATGTGCGAAGGTATGCGCTCTACCGATTGTCCATCCTAGTTTAAACATAGGAAGTCCCTAAAAATTCCAAAGAAACAAAGTACAACTTAAAGATTCTGCTGAACATGAAACTAAGATGGGGTTTAGAAAAACAGAAAATCACAGCAATGCTGGAAAAAGACAAAAGTACAAACAAAAACACAACTATGCTGGAACCGCAAACCAGGAGAAAAGACTAACATGAACAACGTTTATTTCGTCCAGAGGGATGAAGACGAGACAAGAGAAGAGAGGATCTGACACGAGACACAGGTAGACAGCGGCTTAAAATACATGAGGACATGAGGAACAGGTGGACACCATCAGGGGCGGAGCAGACTACACACTAACAGGAAACACCGGGGCAGGAAATAAAGTTTCTGAAACGAGAGGACAGTTACTACAAAATAAAAGCGGACATGGAAAACAGGACTAAAACCTAAAACTTAACCCAACCGACGAGACATGGCAGCTGGACACTCATCCAGCGGTCTGAGGAGCAGATCCGTGCTATTTTTGACTGAGTTTCAAAGATTCCTCTCTGTGGGAATTGCTTTTTAAAAAAGAGAGAAAAGGAGTCTGTGTGATTTTGTGTGGGATAATACCAAGAATGTGCGCTTTAGGGAGAGATTTATCTACAGAGAGTTCAGAGTTGCAATGAAAAGGGAAGATACAGCGAACACGTGTGGGGGAGTGCTGGTATAGGATTCAGGGAGGATGAGGGGGGAGGGGGGGGGGGGGAGAGTTTAAATTAATTTGATCTCGGATGCCTAAGAGACATGGCCGGTGTGAGCAAGCCACGCACCCGGACAGAGACCCGAGCAGATTGCACCACTGCTTTGTATTCCACATTAATTGGCCTCTGAAGATCGCCCTCCGCCCCTCACAACACTACTCATGCCCGTTCTCCTCTCCTCAATTAAAAGTGTGTACCCCACAAGAAGCCCTCTCCCCTTTCTCACATGACTTCTCGCCCCCCTCGTTACCGAGAATAAACCGGGCCTTCGCTTCAGGGCTTAGCGGGACCGCGAGGGGAAAAGAACAATTAAAGGCAGGACGCATTACACCATCCATCTGTGATTGTCATTAATTACACTTTAAAGATTAGAACAAATGACAAAATGTTCTATCTGCAAACGAATACAGAAAAGACCAAAACTTTAATGAATATAATAATATATATAATGGGGTCTGATGGCCGCTGTGTAGTCAGAGTGTGATATAGTTCTCCATAATTGTCCCAAAATGCTCTATAGTCCTCATCAAACGTGTATTAATCCGCTGCTGAAAATAATCCCCAACAAATGTGTCTATTTACTTCTGTTTGAGTGTCGTTTGATACATTCTTGTGAATATCTCTTGATTTTCTTCTTATTCATACATGTGTTGTACATTTCTCTACATCCGAGACAGAAATACTTTAGGGAAATGTGACTGTTTTGTACTTTTACTGGTAAATACCCCCATTAGGGATTCCAGTCAAGACAAAAGCACATTGAACATGTTTTTATTTTTTAGGATTAATTAAGGATTAAAACCTAATTAATACAAATAAAAATCTCAATTAATGAAATTTCTGCGATTTTTTTTTTAAACATCTATATCAATTACCTTGTTTTCTGTGTGTCAGGCTGCGTTCCGTGTTAAATGATGTTCTTCAGGAGCTGTGAAAGCTCCCTGAGCAGCAGGGGGCAGTTTCCAGATCCACCCGTGATACACAGAAAGCCCTTATTATCCTGCTCCCTGACTGAAACCCTTCATTTTACACGCTCAAAGGAGCATCGCACGAGCCGTAACAAAATGGTGACGATAAACAAACCGAAATATCTCGACTCCGGCTTACATTTGAGGTCTCCGTTTGATCCGTGATACCATAACTTTCTCGATAAAGTCACGGAAGTGGAAAAGCGGTCCGTCTTGAAGTAAAAATAGTACGAACATGTTCACAACTGACATATTTATTTATAAGAGTTTAGAAGTTTAGAGGGGAAGTAAAAATGTAGGATGAATCTATTTATTGAACAAAGGAGAGCAAAACACCACAACAAACATCAGGCGAAGACTCTCAAGATCCAAGACATTCAGTCGGGAGAGATGTGAAAATGTTCTCGGAGGAGAATTGCCCCTGCGGACGACAAATGCCAAAACAACTCTGACAAAGAAAAGAAAGGAGGAAAATATGAGCGAACAGAAGGAAGAACAATTATTTATGTAAATAAAGTGGCATTGCTGCTTATAATTAGTGGGGAAATTAAGCAGAAAAGAAGAGAAGGAGGGGGAGGGGGGACATCACGCATGTCACCCAACTAATTTTTCTCATGCAAATTAACAATCAAAATTATAAATGGAAATGGTGTTGTTGTGATGGAGAGAGAGAGAAAGGGAAAGAGAGAGAGAGCGAGAGAGAGAGAGCATGAGAGATGAGAGATTGCCTGTTTTTTTTGTTGTGTATATTGTTTGGAATTCATTATCTGGTGAAGCAAGAAGAGGCAGATCTACTCTGACACAAAGGGTGAAGTCAATAACAGCAGCAAGAGGAACCCAGTTGGACTATTGTTCTGGACAGAATGGCTTTAAAACATGGAAGTGTCCAATGCAAGAGGGCAGAAGGAAAACCGTTGTTATTTTAATACACGTAGAAATATCCATAGGCCTACACCAATCCTGATATCAATCATTACACTTTAATTCCTCTTCGAGTGGATTAAACCTGCATACGTGCCCTGCAGTGGCGGCCGGCCCATAGAGGGCCACGGGGCCTGGCCCCACCCACCTTGAGCCCCAAACAAATTAAATATATTTTTTTAATGAATTATTAAAATTAATAAATTATCCAAATTGTCAATATTTATGTTTTGGAGCTATGGAATTTACCCAGTATTATTTGTAAAATAGGATATCTGCACAAAATATCTGCTTTTCCTGCTTGTCTCCTCTGCTCGTGCACCTCTCAGCTGCCCCCGTGCACGTCTCTTACGCTAGTGCACGTCGTGGGGCCAGATCCATTTGGCCCAAGAAAGGCGGGTCTAAGAAGCAGTTTAGCGAATCACTGATTAAAGAAATAATAACAAACGCAAAGGAGGAACACAAGTGGCAGTACGCATTGTGGATTATTTTTCGCGCATGCTACCAGTTATGTATGTATGTATATATATGTATATATATATATGTATATATATATATATATATATATATATATATATATATATATATATGTATATATATATATATATATATATATATAATATATATATATATATATATATATATATATATATATATATATATATATATATATATGTACATGCACTGAATTGTATGAATAAGATGTCTGTACTATGTCAGTGTTAGAATAAATGTTCAGTATTTAACTGCAAAGTAGTAATGTGTGTTTGATACCTTTCTTTTCATTGAATCATGAATTTGATTGGATGGCCCCACAAAAAAAAAATCCACCAGCCGCCACTGGTGCCCTGATACATAACTCATTTCCATTTAGTAGTTTGTGTATATTCGTCTGTTGTTATTTTTTTGTCCATCCGTCAGTGTAAAAGTGGACCTGTGCTCTCCACTATCTGTACCTGTCCGTACCGCCACAGTGCCGGTGTGCACAGATCCGATGTGCCGAGGTGCCGACACACAGTTATCAGACACAAAATTCCCGTCGCTCTCCCAGCGAGAGGCTCTGGTTTCAGGGACCGTGAAGGCATCGTCACTGAGGGTGTGATCACCGTGGAAGTCTGTCGACACGTGTCTCCCGTCTGCTCGTCTCTCCTGTACCTCCTCGCTCACCACCGGCACCTCACACACACACACACACACACACACACACACACACACTGCGACCTGCTTTTTCGCCTCCCCTCTATCAGTGGGAAGTGTTTTTCTTAAAAAAGGAGCCGGGATCAAACAAAGTCGGAAAATGCCTGTCTGGCATTCATGTGACAGCGCTGCATCCTGAACCCTTTTAAGAGGGGAAAAGGGAGAGGAAATAGGACATGTCTCGCACAATTTATGCAGCGTTAATTTTCCAGCCCCCGCGTCGACTGTTTACAGAGTCCTGTGCATCTCAAACCTCCGTCTCTTGTTCTCTGGTTTTACCCCCCCCCCCCCATATCTCTCAAACCACAATCCATTTCTTACTTTTTCCTCCCACCCCTCTCACTTTTTTGTGGCTTATGTTATTCAGATTTTTTTTTCTTCCTCCAGTCTTTTTTGTGTCACTAGTGAGGATGCTCTCCCTTGGGGTGGCTAAATTTACATCTCTCCATATGACAAACACAAACAAAGAAGCAAATAAATCAAATGTGAGGTAGAGAGGGAGAGCGAGAGAGAGAAAGGGGAGGAGGAGGCAGAGAGCAGCTGTGGATTTTTATCCGTCTCAGAACATATATATGAATATAACAGTGCGGTGGTATTGATAACCCATGAATAGATTATGGCTGATACCCTGATTCTGTTCCTCCATAGGAAGCAACTTAGCTTTGATGTGATTCAAAAGACTCTATTGACAAGTAACACCATTACATCCAAACTGTCATCATTGATGACAGCAGGCGTAACAGATGTCAGATAAGATTATATATATATATATATATATATATATATATATATATATATATATATAATAAGAACAAATATAATACAAGTTGTGAATAGATGTGTGTGTATTTGTTTTTTAAGGCCTGGAGTGTTTATGCGCTTATGAACAGAAAGACTCAAGCGGACAGGATGAGCCACAACCTCAACCAGCACAGCGTCACCTGTCATCCCTCTGCGGGGACCACGCCACGTCAGGTGAGTCCTGCATGTGTGTGTGTGTGTGTGTGTGTGTGTGTGTGTGTGTGTGTGTGTGTGTGTGTATGGCATGTTTGAGTGTGTGTCAGAGGAGTCTAGAGAAACTAACCCCCTTCACCGCTGCCTCCCTCCCCTACAACGGCTCAGTTTACCATAAAATATCACTTGTGAAAATTCATGTGGCGGAACACAAAGCCCCAAAAGAATCAAGTTGTGCTCGGCTTCCTGTGTTTCTCTGCGAGTGTGTGCGGTAAGTACATACATATATGTGTACAGGGCGGTAAGTACATACATATATGTGTACAGGGCTTCAGCAAGATGGAGGATGCATCCACAACGGTCCGTACGCGTGTATTCAGAGCATGGCGTCTATCGCCTCCTCCTCTCTCTGCCGCCTCCTTATCTGAATATGGAGAGGAGCACATCGAGTGGGGGCTTCTGTAGAAGAAGGAAAGGGGGAGGTTTGATCAGACCCAAATATATGTGTGTGTGTGTGTGTGTGTGTGTGTGTGTGTGTGTGTGTGTGTGTGTATGTGTGTACGTCAGTGCTTGTGACAAGCAGAGGAGCCCTGCTGCGTCTCAGCGCGTCTTCCCTGATACATTATTAATTAGGCGGCGTTTAGAGTAACGAGCAGAGCATTTGAGCCCCCTCCGCCCCCCCCCCCCCCCCCCCTCGGTGACACGCTCCCTGGGAATCTGCTGTGTGACTGCAGATCAGAGGAAGCGACAATCCGACACCGCATCGCCTCCTTCCAGGAATACCAGAGAGCTCCCAGGGAGACGGGAGACAGGAAGTATCACAACACCTCCACCTGCATCTCTCTGCTAACGCACCGTGTATTATACCGGGGTTCTCAGGTGTGTGTGTCCACTCGCTGATGTGTTACAAGGCCTCGAAAAATGAAAAGTAAAGTAGCCGACAAAAGTGAGTTTTTTTAAATTTAGAAAACACATCCTACCTCATGCTTCCAGTCAGTGTTGACTTCTTCAATATCATCTGACCTTCAGCAAGAAGTGTGAGTGCCCAAACTTTACAAAACACACATGGATAAGTCAGGCACATTTTTTAAAAATACATTTATTGCGTATTAGCGACTTGGCAATCATGAACGTGTTTTCTTTCTGTTAATGAATAGAAATATGTGGTATGTGGTAGTTGAATGATGGTTATAGTTGGTTCAATATGGAAGATGATGATTTATGATTCATGTTTGTGTTTTTTTAAATTTAATTTAATTTGTCTGATTGTCCGTATAGTTGGTTGTTTTGTAATTTTTGTATTTATTCGTTTTTGATTGTCTGGTGTAACCTGTAAAAACTTAAAATAAAATGATTGAAAGAAAGAAATATGTGGTATTTTGTTCAATAAAAGAAAATATGTTGTGAATTAGTAGTGTATATTAATGCAACTTCTAGAAAACAGGGTTCACCTGGTCCCCCTGAAATATAATACAAATAGGGTTTATATGTAAATGGTTAAATAATACAACATTTCAAAAGAGGCTGTTCTTCAGAATTAAATGTTGATATTTCACTTACTTCACTTCATTACTATTAAAGGATAAATATGTACCATGCAGAGCATTAGCATAGCATCACACATCTATTTGCTATATATAGTGGAACAATGTCTGCGCAGACAATGAAGTCTGTCTCCTCCCCCGGCCGCCGCTCCGCTCTCACGCTGCGGCTGCCGCTGATAACGCCATCTCGACAGATAGCGCTGCGAGGAAGCTGAGCCGCCACCCACCAGGTACACGCCGTTCGCCCTGTCAGCACGTTAGCCGGAGTGTGTTCTGCTAGGTGTCACCATGTTGAGAGCCATCGGGAGGCAATCAAAATGCTCTCAATCTCCAATCTTGCACCTTAAAGGGGACATATTGATATTATGCCCATTTCTCCAAAAGTTGATATGGTTCCTTGGGGTCTTAATGTAACGTTTGTAACATATTTTGGTCAAAATACCACAATAATCATTTCAAACAGCCTTTCTACCCTGTCAGAAACACCTCCCCACAGATTGACCTGTTCTGAGTGGGCGAGGTGCTCCGGGTTGCCAGGTTGGAGATGCTGAAGTATCGTACCAAAAGCTCAAAATGGTTGTATTATTTGGAGGATAATTATCGTGTATCTGGCAACCCTGAGATCGGTTGACCAATGACTGTCCTCTATACCGTCAGAGCTCGCGCAAGAAGGTGGACCGTAAGGGAGATACCATTTCCAAAACGTGTAAGGGGTAAATACTAGTTTGTGAAAACCCAGAGAAACACAAATATCCGACAAAGCAAAATCCCGGACGTTTTTGGAATCCCTGGCGGACGCATTCTTTATGTCTCAAAAACAGGACATGTCGGGGGAAAAGAGGACGTCTGGTCACCCTAACTTATGGCGCCAGGTCACCGAACCGTCTCTAAACTGGGGGGTCGAGTGGTGGGGGGGTTCCAATGCCAACATCTATGTAGACGTTGGTGGTGATCCCATTCGACGCACTCAAGCATATCGTTTCTGACATAGAGGAACCACAACAAGCCGCGGGAGTTGTTTTTTTCCAGCGTTTTTGTGTTGGGAGACGTGCTAGATATCCACATTAACATATAGAAACACTAAAAAAGTGGAATTTTCATAATACGTCCCCTTTAAATCCGTCAAGTAAAATGTTCCCTGCTGGCAGGTTGAGGGTACTACTTTCTGTGTTTACATTGAGATGGACTCGGTGTGTGGAGGGATTGAAGCTCCAGTGAATGACGCTCACACTTCAGCAGATAGCGGTCGCACCAGAGTACGAGAAGTATTCGGACCCCTTTAAATGTTTCACTCTTTGTTTCATTGCAGCCATTTGCTCAAATGAAAAAAGTTCATTTTATTTCTCATTAATGTACACTCTGCACCCCATCTTGACAGAAAACAACAGAAATGTAGAATTTTTGGCAAATTTATTAAAAAAGAAAAACTGAAATATCCAGATTTCCCTTTAATTGAGTATTTAACATTGTTCCATACATTTGTGTTACCAGTAGTGAACAACATATGCACTATGAGTGTTATTTTATAAACCAATTTATATTAACACATTAACACACCATGTGCATTGGTACACATATATGCATAGCACTCTTTTATATTGTCCACTATTTACTTTTCTACAGTTGCATAGTGTTATGTAATTGTCTTGCTTTTCGTCTATTATTTGCTGAAAGTAAACATGTCCCAACAACTATATAAAAATACCCAGCGTTACGTTGTCAGCGATAACTTAAGTGGCTCAGCGAGCGACAGTGTGTTTGTGATGCTAGAACAAATAATGGGCGAGTTGTGGCACTTAGAGGATCAACAGCATGCTAATAAGCCTCCTCTCCATTCCCCTCCTCTGATTTTGATAAATGAAGATGGGCCTGTGTAGATGCTTCTTCCTATTATCATACACCTAAATAATGCAAATGCAAAGCTTCACCCGCCACCTCGACCCTTAGCGTCTTCTCTCTCGGCCGTTAGGGTCACAACCCACATCTTCTCTCCCCCAATGCATGTTCACATTATACTCACCTTTTCCTACGATCACTGTCAGACTAATTCAATACCCCCCCCCCCCCCTTTCTGTCCCCCCCCCCCCTCCTCCTCCTCTCCTCCGTCTGCCCTTCAGATCTTTTGGGTCTGGCTGAGTCTCTGTTGTCTGCCTCATTACTGACTGTTCAGCCATTTGATTTCCTGAAGCGGGTATGCCGCCACGCTGAGACCTTCTCATCCATATTATTGTCCACCTCGCAAATGAGCACACACACACGCACACACACACACACACACACACGTGTGCAAGCCACACCAATATAAAGATACAAGCAGCGCCTCCATTTGTCTTGTATGATGCATTAAGCATCAATGAATATGTGTTTTTTCGGTGTTTCTGTTTGCTACGTGCCGAGTGCCCAAACGCCGGACAGTGTTAGAGTGCAGCAAAGTGTTACGGTGACAGCCAAGATTTAGCTTTTATTTTTCCAAGGCTACTCAGCAGAATGTAAAAAGTGCCTCCATAAAGAAGTGTATCGCAGAGCGACTGCCTGTGATTCCACACCACAGTTGGTGATGACAACGCCATTCCTCTTGGTGACGGATGAACTGTTGAATCCTCCCAACTCTTGGCCCCACTCAGGTTATGAATCTTGCTCGCGTAGCATAGAAATACTGGAGCGAGTCTTTTTCTTCGCTAGTTTCCCTATAAGGCAACTCAAAATGCATCAACATATCATATTTGCGCACAAATTAAATGTGAACACGTGTGCTTTGTCTCTCTTTCTCACAGTAACCCTCATTTTCACACGTTCATCAGCCTTTGCCTGGACATTCCCTGACCACGAGGGTCAGTCTAACCCCTCACATCCCACTCGGAGACCATGGACATCCCACCATCCACCAGCATCCCACGTCTCAGCCAACACTGAGTGTGTGACTCCGCCGCTGTGTGCTGGAAGAGTCGCCGGAACGTAATTTCCGGTCAAATATTTTCACAATAAAAGTCCTGTCTATTATTGTCTGCATTAAAGTCACTTTCACAATAAAAGTCCCTTGTTAGTGTAAGTCACGTGACGGATTTCAACCGTCTTCATCAATCTATAATACTAACGTAGTCACTCTCATGCAACATACATAAATTATTGCCATCTATCTATCTAGAGTAAACATTACCCTTATGCTTCATAATACATTAATAACAATATCAATATTCTCCCTAATATTTTCTATTATAATATCTTCATTTAAAACATAAGAACTCTGCACGTTATCAAAATAAACTATTATACAACCTAACATAAGTGACCGGCTTTCATTTTACACTACATTACATTATATGTAATTTCTTCTACATCTTGCTTTGTTTTCCTTTGCTGGGATTGAATCAGAATAAAAAGTAAACATGAGGCTCACGTGAACAACGGGTCTGGAGGCCTCTTGTCTTTCCCAGTTAGACGTGACCGCAGGAATCTTCTTCTATCCACCTGCAATTCTACAGTGAGACATAACTGAATGCTTAAAAAAACATTATATTCAATACTGTATATAAAAATGTGGAAAACTTTCCTATTTCTAATTCACAGGCACACATTGGTACACACACAGACACAGACACTCACACGCACACACACACCACAGGCCTGCATTCAGACTATTCATTATCTAGCCGCCTAGAGCTGTCCAGAGGGGCAAACTGTGTGGCCACTGCAAGCCAAACATGTCTGGAAGCTGCAGGCCACAGCCAAATGGGCCAAGCACCTGCCCCAGGTGTCAACAGGCCTCCTTGGCCCTGAGTGCCAGGCCTCCTCCTGAAAAGAAAGGAGATGGAGCGCCTGATGGAACGCCATCTCATTACCTACTCCCCGAGGCGGCGGCTAAGCAGGGGATGTAGGTTGTGAGGGCCGTGTCACCTCTGTGGACGGCCCTGGTGAACTGTGCTTAATTGAAATCTGATATATCTGAGTCCCCGCTTGGCACACGACCAGTCGAACAGCAGGCTGCGTTTCATGCTGCCAACTGAGGATGAGAAAAAACAAAAAAACAGAGAGTGCACCATCTTTCATTTTTTTTTTACATCTACCCCAACTCACTGTCTCTTCTCCAGTCACGCAATCCTCAACGTTATTGATTTGTGTGCGAGCCGTGAACATGGCGCATCATCTAGCACGGTAAGAGCTGATCATAGAACACAGTTTGGTGCTCGCTCGGTGGGCCGTGTGCTGACCTTGGCTGGGATGCACAAGGCAGCCTTGCAGCCTCTCACAGAGGTGGGTACCAGGTGGGAATACAGGAGGTGAAGACACATCCACACAAAGAGCTGTTTAACTGTCCAGAGGTCCTCTGGGTACTCCACCTCTCACTTTACCCTTTTAATATTTCATATCCTGGCCCCAACCACGCTCTGGCCAAATGCCTCTGCCCGGGTTGCTGGAATATGGATGAGAGTGCACATTTACCCATTTACCTGGATGTCAGTCAGAAGCCGCTCTGAACAATACTCCCCTCTCCCCCGTAACCTCACCCCTGCTCACCTCGCCGGCCCCAGAGCGAGCTTGTTATAGAGAGGAGGAGGGATCGAAGCAAACGGAAATTGACAGAAAAATCCTACAAACAGGAGCCCAGGGATAACGGACACACTGCACGTAGATGGAGGAGATGTCGGACTTAAGGAGATTAGGTGACTGAGGATGTGGACGCAACTGAAATGTACATATATTTGATAATTACACGTTACTTAACATATTATATTAGAGTGCATATACAACAGTGTCTAGTTGGGGCCCCTGGTCACGTTTAATATGTCTTTGAGCCACTTCACTAAAGAGAAATACTGGTATACTTTTCCATGACACATCTTTCCCCCCACCTTCCTTGGCAGGGTTCTGTTCCAGAAAGGCCGCGGAGATGTCTGAACATGTTGTAGAACAAGACTCCTAGTCAACGCGCTCTTCGGCTTTCCTCGCCTTATATTGTAAAGTGACGCTAAGCAGCAGCTCCACCTCGTTGTCCGGCCGCACAACGCAAATGTAGTTTTCGTCGTGGTACAATCGAGTATGTGCGAATAAATAAATAAATATGTTTGCACTTCAGTGGCACTTAAATATCTCTTATTCTAGTACTTTTGTAGTTTGACTATGTTGAGGAAATGTTACTTTCTGTATTCTTGTTGTTCTTAGTTTGTACTCTAGGTTGATGCACTTATTGTAAGTCACTTTGGATAAAAATGTCTGCTAAATGACATGTAATGTAATGTAAAAATAGCTATTGCTTTACTGTTGTAGACCACCTACAGAAAACAAGTTCACAGATCATGCTCAGAATCTTCATCTCTTTATTTGTGGTACCGTAACCTTTATTGCCACCCACCGGCCCGGCGAGTCATTTTTGCATTCTAGTGTAGATGGAGATATTTTACAAAAAATGTTAAACCTAGAAGAAAATCTGTTGCTCTGACACGGCTGTTTAAGAATGAAGAGTGAATATGTTGTTGGTTGTAAAATTAGGTTTTGCTTTGGATTGCACGCATGTCTCATTTCCTGTGGCGATCTGGATGCATTACGGGAATAAAGGACTCCACCACTAACATTGAAAAGGACTATAAATAGAAGCAATCAGTTATTGTAAATACAATGAATGGCTTTTGCAGAAAAAATATATTAAAATGTTTTAATATTTATTTAGCGAATGATATTTCTGTATCTTTAATGGAGTAGGATTTAAAACACAACACTTGTAGTTAGGACTTAATTTACTTATAATGGAGTACTTTTTTTAATTTTTGAGATGGTTTCTTAAAATAATTTGAATACTACTGCTCCATTTTAGTTTCATATACTACACAAACCTGGTCATTAAGTATACCCGTACATCAATGTACTAATTGCAGTTTAAGATTGGGCAGCCGCTACACAAGACTTCACTTAATGCAATTAGGCTGTGGTTTAATTGTTCTTTAATATCTATGAATAAGCCAATGTGTTACACAGAGTAATTATGGCTAATGACAGCAGCGGGGAGAGAGGAGCAGAAAGTGGTGTGTGCGTGTTGAAAGAAACCAGAGAATTTATTTCCGTCTAATAGACCTTTTGTTGAATTGGTTCCGTCCGCATGTGATAAGGGTGTTCAAAATTAATGATTTATAACTATTGAACTAGCAATCACATTTTAATTAGGCAGTAATTTATGATAATTTGTCTTCTTTCATAGTAGAACGGTTAATAATTGTTAATTAGCCGTTGATGTTTTGTCCTTTGAACATACACCCAAATGGCCCATTCCCGGCCTACACCAGCACAGACCTCAGCGAGAAGCACCCCGGTATGTGTTTAAACACATGTGAAAAGACAGACGTGGAGAGAATATAGAAATATTATACAAAAACAGAAAACAGCAACATGTCACGTCCATCTGTACCATCTCTGCATTGGCACCAGATTGTTTCACATTACCAGACTGGCTCTCGGCGCGTGCCAAGTCCGTCCATCTATCGCTGCCTCGGTGTGCCAAGCCGGCGCGGAGAGAACCGAGACGAGAACACACTCCAGGAAGTCGTGCCAAGAGGAGAGAAGTGAAGAAAGTGGAGCGAACGTGAAGACTCGGGGAGAAAGACGGCGAAGAAAAGAAGGGAATCGTACTTTCTCCGGTCTTTTCTAAACAACTGTTATCTGTTCAACAATTTTAAGTGTCTGAACATGTGTGTGTGTGTGTGTGTGTGTGTGTGTGTGTTGTGTGTGTGAGAGTCTTTGGCTGTGATTGACCCCGGGCTGCCTTCGCTGAGTGCTTGCAGACGGCTGCAGGGCCGTTCCATCCCCGCTGCACTCTGCTAACCAGTGCTGTATTTGATTTGCCGTCTTCATTTCCGCACTTCACTTGTTTACCTGCGACTCTTTGGGAAATGACTCGAGTACACACACTGCTTTTTCACCTGCACATCATCTGCAAGATTGCAGCAAGGCTTTTTGTAGAATTTCTGAAATTAGTCTATAAAGGTAGATAAGAAGAAGGTTAAAACATTGATTATATATATATATATATATATATATATATATATATATATATATATATCAATGTTTTGATAGTATATATAATATAATATAATATATATATATATATATATATATATTATTATCAATGTTTTGATAGTATATATAATATAATATAATATTATATATATATATATATATATATTATCAATGTTTTGATAGTATATATAATATAATATAATATATATATATATATATATATTTTTTTTTTCTTCTTAAACACACTGCAGTGAGGTAACGTGAGAGAGGTTCGGGGTGGGAGGAGGGGAGGGGCTGCAGTTTGGGGGGACAAATTAATCGAGGACAGAGCTGTCAAAAGACACGCATGTCTGCAGGATGGAAAGCGGCGAGGTGAAGTCGAGCTAACCCCTTTTAAACCGTGTTACTGATTTGAACGATTCATCCATTCCACCAGGAGAGAAGAGTCTTCGCGGAGGCAGAGAGGAGGCTGCTTAAATAGCTGTGACGATCAGAAAGTGTGGCTGTGAAATACAATTCTGCTTCTTTCTAACATCTGGCCCTGTTAGTAAAATTGATGTTAACAATATTTAGCAGGTTTAAAAATCAATAATAACCATTCCCTAGTCTATATATAATACTTGCTTAACTGTATAACTGTATATAACTGTGTATAACTCGGTAATACACCTCTTTTTGATTAAAATATCTCTATTAATCTAGGTTTGTCCGACCATACCATACAGATTGCTGTAATGTGACATGTGTTGAGGTGGAATTCAAACTAACTGTATATTCCAAAGAGGACTGCATGCTAAGCTGCTTGGCTCCTCGAAGACAGAAGTGTCTCTGCAGCATCTTTGCGTGTCCGCTGTCAACTTGCTTCTGCATCTTCATAACTCCGTCCGCCGGGTGCTAACTGTGTCCCAACGCTCAAGGCCTTTGCACACCCAATCTGTGTCTTTCGGTCTAAATTGTTGCACATTTTAAATATGTATGAACTCAAATTTAGTTTAGAACCAAACTCAAAGCCACCATAATACAAATGGAATCCATTATTATTGTTATTACCTTCGCATTGAAAATGCGGAAGGTAATGTTTTGATCGCCGTGTATTTGTATGCGTGCGTGTGTGTTATTCGCATAAATCAAAAAGCATTAAACCAAATCGCATGAACTTTGGTGGGATGATTGGTTATTATCCGGGGACCATTTGATTAGATTTTGGGATTGATTGGGTCAAAGGTCAAGGTCAAGGTCATGAAAAGGTCAAAATCTTCTTTTAATCGCATGAAATTTAGTGGAATGATTGGTTATTATCCGAGGACCATTTGATTAGATTTTGGGATTGATTGGGTCAAAGGTCAAGGTCAAGGTCATGAAAAGGTCAAAATCTTCTTTTTACCATAGCACAGTCAATTTTTATGTTCATAATGCAATGCCCAATCTTGTGATATGTGAAGGTATGCGCTCTACCGAGTGCCCGTTCTAGTTTTAGATGCAAAAGGTCATCGTGTGAAATGGCTTCTGAAAAGCTGAATCGAGCGTCTTTCGTCGGGGTGTGCAAAGAGCTTCAGGGGCGTACCAACTTAACTTAAACACATCCATTTAAAAGTTTCTCCATCCCATCTTCAGACACTCAGACTGTTTCCTCCTTATTTCTGACTCTTGCCATGAATAAACTTAAAAACTCAACTTGAGGGTCATTCTCCTGCATCCACTGTGTTAATAGTGCTTGATTGTGTCTTAGCTTATTCTTCCAGCTCTGATGTAAACACTGCAGTCACATGGTCAGCAGGGGTGTCACTGTAATGGGAGAGCTGGAAACCAGAACCCACTGAGACACTCATTCTGATGTATTCACCTTCGTATTCTTGCTAATGCACACTTTCATATGTTTGCTCATTACATTACATTACATTACATGTCATTTAGCAGACGCTTTTATCCAAAGCGACTTACAATAAGTGCATTTCAACCTAGAGTGCAAACTAAGAACAACAAGAATACAGAAAGTAACATTTCCTCAACATAGTCCAACTACAAAAGTAACATAATAAGAGCCATTCAAGTGCTACTAAAGTGCAAATCTGTGTTTTAATCCAGATATAGTCGGAAAAGGTGCGTTTTCAGTTTCCGGCTCATGTGCTGCCATCTTCATTCACACACTTCGTATGTGTTTGTAGAAACTAGCCTTTAATTATATTTAGAGGCCGAATAACGTTGACTCTCCAACTGCAGCAGCGTGGAAAACCACAAGCATCCCTTTCAGACATTTTATATTTCACTAATGCCTGTGACGATTTACAGTTATAAAACAGGAAGCTTGATTCCATGTCTGCGCAGCCTGCGTTTCAACACTTTGACCTGCTGTTTTTATGGCCTGCGGTAGAAACACATATTTAATTGTGTCTGCATGTGCAAGATTGCGTGAGGGTGATTAAAGTGACACAGCTAAGTGTTGTCCTACGATGTACTTCATCAAGTTAGCCCCTATACGGCGGCGTGTATGCATCTTTGGAGCGCTTTTGTTTGAAGGCATACCATAACCCTGAGCACACAAGTCAATGGAGCTGCTAATTAAATCAATATGAGATAATGAAGTGCAATTAGAGGCACTGGCTAGGTTGATCCTTTCCTGTAAGCACTATTTCCCTCCCTCTGGGCTCGCGCCTCTTTAGAACCTGTTAGTTTTTCCACTTCCAGGAGCCACAATCCCCCCAGCAACCGTTTGGAGGAGTGATCACTGAGCTCCCGAGGCTGCCAACGCATCCTCACACTCAAACAGAGTTCTGCTCTCCATTTATCCTCACCTACCTCTCTGAGCACAGGCTGTTTACTCCCCTCCTCCTCCTCCTCCTCCTCCTCCTCCTCCTCCTCCTCCTCCTCCTCTGCATCGTTCTCCAGCTTCTCACATCTCCACCTCTGCTTCTTATTGCTTCTTCCCTTTCTTCTAACGTGGCTCCGTGTACGGCGCTCTTTTTCTCAGCATCAGTGAATTTGTACTTCAAAAGTTGCCCTAACGACTCAGAGGAGGACGCAGCGCTCAGCTGCACGGGGTGAGGATGTTTGAAACTTATGTTTTAAACGCAAATATGACATTTGCTTTCTGGCTAAATTACATATGTATATGTAAAAAAAAAAGTATTATTCTGATAAATTATCCTTATTAATACAGCTAATCATTATTGTTACCTCACATCATCATTTTATTATCTTCTGGGTTTGCTACATGATTCTTAAAAGTCACCAGATGGCACTATTTAGCTTTCACATAGCGCCTAAAGAACGCAACAAGAGCGTGTTAAGAGTTGTTTCTTCTGATGCAGAACTTGCCCAGCGGCCTCCTCCCTGACCTCAGTGGTCACGGTTGACCTCCATCCGCGCGGGGGCATATTGAACTCCGCATTGTTACACGTTGAGGAGCTACCAGACGAGCTAAGAGTGAAACACTCTGGAGGATTCAACGTTCACCAGCTCTAAACATCCGTGTCACACGACGAACATGAAGAAATGTCACCCCGATGTGATACTCGCTGCCATTCTCTTTGATATTCACCGCATAAAATGAGCTGAAAAGTCAACAAACATTTTCCGATGGAAGGGAGGAAAACAGGTGAAAACAGGAATTGTTGTGCATCTGGTCTGTCTTCATGCTTTCCCTTTGGCATCGGGACCACTTAGCACTGGCATCTTCACAACACGCACGGTGACGTCTAATGGGCTTTTAAGAGCTTCGCGAGGGGACTATTTGTGTACCATCAGTAGAAGCCTGTGATCGCTATGTGACAACAGTATTTTAAGCTAGCTGCACAGCGGTGTAGGATGAGTACCCTGAGCTGTGGCTTTCCCCAGGGGAACCAATGCTACTGAGATCTAACGGCTCAACTTCTCTCCCACTTTCCAACTCAGGTGTCTGTTTCCAGCGAGACAACACAAAAGTCTTGATTCCTCCTTTGCACCAGAAAATGCACGTTTGTGAAGAAATAGAGCACGACTAAATAGGGCGTTTTTCAGCAGCCGCTTTGCGGAAGACGGGAAGTTTTGATACGTCGGAGGAGATGTTTGGTTTTCCCCTGAGACATAAGAGTCACTCTTATTGTATTATTTACTATTGGATCAACATGGAAATTGTTCCCTGTTTGTGGTTACGCTCATGTCGCTCGGTGACTTTACTTCTAACACAAAGTGGTATTATTACGGGGTAGTCGGCACACAGTGACCTCTCTTCATAGCCAACCTTCAGATTCACAGTAGACAGAGTTGAAGCGGGGATTCCACATTGGTAAATGCAGTTATGTTTTTTCTTATTGTGTTATCTGAGTTGTATTTTGTTATGTATTTCATTGTTGCTTGATTACTGTAAAAGCATACACTTTTCTCTTGTTTTAGTTGTAGGTATTTCCTGAAAATTAGACCTTTTTTTAACGAGACCAACAATGTGTCTGCACAGAGCATGCATAAGTAAAGAGGGTGTGAACATTTAGGGTATCACAATGTGAAAAGACAATGTCTATGTGGTAACTTTCACTTCCTACTAACCTGCGGCTGAAAAAGTTACTAAAAAAGCAACATTTTAAAAATTGTACCAAACTACAATGAACTGCAGCACCGTTTTGTGCCTCGGCAAAAACTTATTTTTTACTTTACATGTTTAAAATAAAAAAAGATGATAATAAAGTTTAACTATTTATGCAATTTTGTTACATTTTCTTTCTTCCTCTCTGTGTTTTTGATAGATTGTAAATTAAAAGGCGTAAGAGCCTTACATGAATGCATTCAAATTGTATTATGTTTCTGCACCCTCACAAACCTAGAGGAGAAGAAAAGGAAAACTTTTTTTTCTTCCTTAAATTAAGCGTGTTCACAAAAAACATTAAAACATTTTTGTATTAAATGTGACTGCAAGGGTATTTTAGATTTTTTTAAAAGAGGATAAAAAGTGTTGCTGTTTACAATGTGATGGCATTTGAACAATATATTACAAATATAACCAGATGTTTGGCCTTTTTGTAAAACTTTTCCAGGCCGCCACCATTCCTAATCTAGAAGAAAAGAAAAGTATATAGTGAACTGTCGTCTTCACTTCTTTTACAAAGTTCACTAATGAACTCACTGATTCTTTGGTCGCGTGTGTTTTGCTTCTCACCAGCAAACACAACTCCTCTTGACCCCATCAACAACAACAACAACAACAACAACAACAACAACAACAACAACAACAACGGTACGGTTCTTTCTCCTAATGACTTCTACTAGCTCTCAGTGGGGGAAACGCCACGTCCAGTGGACTCGTCACAATAACTGGGTGGGAAAAGCGTGACGAGCAGTCTGTATGGAAATCATCATTATGTATAGATATTTATGTCAGATACAATAGAGTATGTGGAATAAAACAATTAGCAGGAGTGGGGGTATGATGGTGCAGTGGAATTGTTTACTCTCTGTTGCTTATAATAAAGTCAAATATTCCATTACTCCTAACTGGTCTCCTAACTGGTCTCTTTGCATAATGAATTCCTGGTGGAGTGAATCGAGGAGTGGGCTGAGATGGCTGTGTGATGAGTGCCAATCAATTATAATCTACAGCATTAATTCATCAAAGAAAAAGGTGCAGGGAAGGGAGTGGTGTGGAGATTGAATCCGGCATGCTATAAAACTCTAACTGACTCATCTATGGTCAGAAATGTCAATCTAAACAACTCAGAATATCTTTTAAGTCAACTTGTTCTCAAACAAATGAAAGCATCACATTGCATACAAACACAACTGCTCATTTTGCATCGGGCTGAGACGAGTGTTTTGGCAATTTGAACTGCTACGGGAATTAGGATGGTTATCGTGGCATCATTTTTGCATAAAAACAAAATACAAGACATTCATTTTCAAGATAGTGTTTTTATATTGTGTGTAAATTTTATAATAGCAACCCAAGGCAGAAATGGAGCCGAAGCAGAGAAGAGAGAGATGTGGCCGAGATTAGGGATGTAGAGTGTGGGGTGTTATCTCAGCTGTGAATGAGACAATATAATTATGATATGGAAATGATGCTGAAAGAGGAAAGTTGAGCAGACTGGAGCTTATCTTGTCAGAATGGCACACGGCCTTCCATCTCCCATATCAATTACTAACGTCTCAATAACAATTACAAAATAATTGCTCTATTCGGGATCATATTCTGTTCTTCAGCAACAAAATGATATACTTAAAATCAATTTGCTGGGCCCCTTGAAACACGTAAATGAGTTTGATGCTATGCATGCATTGTTTATTTCAGTTATTGCGTGTGATTTGTCAAACATTAGTGAGATGGAAATAACCGAACAGTGCATCAGAGTTTCTTTAAACTTCTCTTACCACGGAGAACTTTTAGCGAGTGTGTGTACAGCATGCAAAAATAGTCTCTTCTTAATCTTTTATTGGAGAACAAATTAAAACTCTTTTCACCCTGCATTTTAACACTTGCACAGGCAGGCGTACACTCACTCACACGCACACACACAAGCACACGCACACACACACACACACACACACACACAGAGTGAATCTGCCATTTAATAATTATGAGGCGTAAAATCCTTGCCGATGGCGAGCATACTGAAGGATGTAATTATGACCTCTTTCAGAGAGCCCACGCTCAGTGGCAATGCCTACATTTACACCCAGAGAAATAGAGAGAGAGAGAGAGAGAAAAATACTCCCAAGGAATGACGGGAAAACGTGCCCTTCGTTGCAATTAAGGACAATAATTCTCAGCAAGAAAATCGTTTCAATTGCTTTTCAGCCCAGGAGCAAAGTGGCACTGATGGAGGGGGTAGGGTTTAAAACGCAGGTGACGGTGGGATGAGGAGTGACATTTTAGATGGTTGAACTGTTGGATAAGTGTGTGTTAGGAATTCAACTATGTGAGAGGTTGCAGCGAAATGAGGAAGTGGGAAGTAGAACATGAAAAAATACATGTAACTCCAAAAATGTGTATCAGCATGATACACATGTCTTTCAGGCAGTGATCGTATACGGTGTGTCATTCAGTGTGTTCATGTGGTTGACATGGTTTTAAATAAATATAGAGTTTCTTATGCAAGTTGTTTGTTTCTCTGAGCTGTTGGGACTGTTATGTCTTTTTTATTGCTTAATTCAGTCAGAACGTAGTGAAAATATAACATTTTCAACATAGTACTACGATTGTTCAACATGATTAAATGGAAAGATTTATATCAAAATGTATGTTTTGTGGTTGAAGATGAAGATAAATAAAAAAGCATCTTATTATGCACAGCAGATGTCTGGCTCGGTTATTCTGAGTGCTGAACTTCACCTCGAGCGAGTCTGCGGCGTCTGTATCTCACCCAGCTGTGTGTAATACCACAAGAAGTTGGTGGAAAATTCCGTAAGTGCATAAGAAGTTTTGTTTAGTAACAGCCTCGGTGCGGGGTTGAAGGTCTCCTCTACCGAGAACAGCAAGTCCTGCACACGCATCCGCTGATAAATAGAGGATGGGGCACCAGCATGGCTCTGTGTATAAAGAAAGAAACCACATAAATGCTCCAGCATTGGTGAGCTGCTCTCTGAAGCTCGCTCCAGTCAGAGCTCTGTGATTTATCAAGACCTTTGGACCGCTGCACAAGCAAAAGGAGAATTTCCTTTAAAAATCAATACAGTATTGCATATTTATTATGGCACAAGGGCCTGTAAATTAAATCAGGGAAATGATTAGAGAGTGAGGAAGATTCAATATAAATAACATCATAATTTAATGTGTAATTGTGTGATGTCCCCGGTCTTAAACAAACGTTGTTTACCCTGATCAAGTAATGTTTTAGACTGGCTGACAACCAAGCAGCAGGGCAGGAGTTATTTTAATCTCTTTAGATTACTCTCGCTACGTCAGCAGAGCTCACGTGATGTATTGTGCAATAGTTTTAACACAAACTTAGCGCTCTGCAATGTACATTTAAGTTAAGGATAATTACAATTTATATTGTTGGTGCATACCCAGGGTCTAACAACAAGGTCTGTGGATTATCCGGATTAACGAGAACATTTAGTTTTATAAATATGCATTTTCAGATTAATTTCTCACCTACATTGTGATGAGGAGGCAGCAAACTTATTGTGGTTTACATCTTAATACTTGGGCAAGTAAAACCCAAACTATCTGCATAGCTTGGGGTAAGTAATTTTACAATTTAATGACATTGTTGTAATTCATTTCAGATTGAATAAAAGGTGCTTTTTTTCTCCTTATTTTTCCACTATTGCCTAGAGACTGGGGTGTTGAATTGATATGTATTTTCTGAGATGTATGAGATGAAGCTGGAACTCCGACTACTATCTTCACAACATGGTGGCGGGGACAGCTGGACCCCGGAGGAGGGGGCTGCATGCGGGGGACCTGGATGCTGTGTTTGTGTACTGTATGAAATCCTGCGGTAGGATTGCATCTGTGGTAGCTGGCGGAACAAAAGTCTGAACGAGGAGAAACGGGCACCACAGGGAAATGGAAAGCAGCTTGAGAGGAGGGAAGCATGCACACACGTGCGCCGGCTGTTTACGTTGGGCTGGGACAATACACGCCGACGCATTCCAGCGCTCACGGTGGGCTCGCCAGATCCGGATCCATGTTTTCACGCTTGACTTTTCATTACCTAAATGTGTGCATACGTGCGTCTAAGTGTTTCAGGATCCCGCGCTCGCTCACGATGTGCAAGAGCTCAAAGTTCGTCAGCTTCGTAGCAGGGAATATTTACGTCTGTTTTTCTTTGTTTTCAGACCCTTACCAAACATCTCTGCACGTCACGTCCCCGAGGTTGGTGAGGATTTGACATGTCGAGGGTCTGCTGCGGGGGTCACACACATTCCAGATCCCCTTTCTGTCTCTAAACAGTTAACATGGCTCCCCCCCCCCCCAGCCCCCCGCGAGCCCCCACTCTGCCGTCTTTACTGCAATCAAAATTCACAAGAAGATTGAATCCTTTATATGCAAAACAAACAATGCGGAGGAAATAAAACATTCAGCCGAGCTGTCAGGTCCTTTCAGGAATCAATACGAGGCCTTTCATCTGCGTCCCAACCTCTTCCTGGTAATTATCCTTCATATTTTATTTTATACCCCCCCTCCCCCTCTCCTCCTGTACCACACACACCAACACACTCAAACATATATACAATAAAAAAACTAGTTTGCATAAATCCTTATTATTTGTGTTTTTATTTATTTGTATTTATAATAGGCCTACAATGCTATTTTTTCAGCTCAATCACCACCGATTTCTGTTAACATTCACGGTGTGTTTTTCTCTCGGCCTAAAGTACAAACTGTGCGACATCAGGACAGCGAGCGAGCGGCGTCCAGTCAGACGCCTTGATCGGGATTAAAGTGTCGTCAGTGACAGGGTGACGCGCCCTTGAACAGAATCACCCTAAAGTGTCCTGTCATCACATTCCTGCCTCCCATTATTAGGGCCGGTCGGGCCTCTGGGACGACAGAGAGCGATTGGGCAAAGCCCGGCTCCTCCAACAATGCTCGAGCCCCCCCCCCTCGTGATACCAGACGAAAGATAAAGAAAAGTAGAAAGAATAGATGAGGTCTTATTGGTCCCATGACGGAGATAGTTATGAAACTGTGAGCTGAGTAGAATACCTGAGTGGATGCTGTGTGCGTTGACCAACCAGCAGTGAATAGTTTAAGCCTCCACATATGATGTGCACCCACTGGCAAATATTAAACGACTCCCAAAGCTTTTTTTCCACCTGTCCGACCACGGGAGACCCTTGATGAAAAGCCATTGCGTTTTTGCTTTTTCTGTATCGAGTTTGACATCGTCTTCACAGAGTTCCTCCCTCACTGCGGGGCTGTCTCGGGGAAGGAACTCCCCCCGCGGTGACACGGTGTGGCTCACCAGCGTGGTGTTATTGCCTTTTTGTGCACAGATCGCTTCATTTATTCAGATTTCAGTGCTACAGAAATAAGCTTTAACGTTAGGCTACAATTAGGGATATTGTTATTTTGTAAATGACAAAAAATACACATTTTATACCAAATAAATACTTTTAGATTGTTGTATTCAGAGCATAGGAGGCCTTATGAGGCTGAGGCCTTTTGGATGCGTCTGCTTACAGATTCTCCACAAAAATGTTAGCAGATGATATCTCTTGAGGAAGGGAAGGCTGCATGTGGGAAGAGAGGACGGACTCTCTGCTCTGCTCTGCACTACTCTTCCATTGTTGTTGTGGTTGTTGTTGTTGTTTGGCACATGTAGCCAACACGCGGCGGTTGGTCTTTGTGGTAGTTTTCCTTCCTCCATTGTGACTGTTAGAATGCAGCGCTTTACCCAAAGTGGAAACAAACTTTCGTTGGTAGAATAGCGTATATGTAGCCTGACGATCTCATACTCATAATTCTAGTCAGAATATGAGTCTGGGCTGTGATTATGGGGCACGTTTCAACCGAACCAGGAAAGAAAATGCCTCTTCGCTCAATTGGATAGAGCTACAACCAATCAGAGCAACGCAGTATATGATGTATTTTAAGCGACGCATAGTTTTCGATCTACAAACGCTTTGATCGCATTTCTCTGTTCCTCTTTCAAAATGAATGCTCTGTCGAGGTCTTCTAAAACAGACTCAATGGCAGAATGTACACATCTTAGCTCTCCATTTTTGTTGTAAACCAATTCAAACCAAGCGCTTTTTTATGACGTAGTTGGTAACGTTACTGTTGATCATATCTCCGTCATCGTATAAAGCCCGCCTTGACAATTTGATTGGTCCGACCAATATCTGGTCGGAGATAATTTCTCTCCAATGGAGCAATGCCAGACTGAACTTCCCGACTTAAAATGTTGAGGGCGGGGCTAAGTTTGGTCTGATATCCAGGCTAGCGTAACTATGCTCCCAGGGCAAGAATAAAAGGTAACCTAAACAGAGCGGTAGTTGGCCATCCCCCTGCGGTTGTCTTGTTAACATGCGGTGTAACAATATCGAGGTTACTGCGACGCCCACCTCACTGTTTATCGTCTGCTATACAGTACGAGGAGATGAGCTAGCAGAGTGACCTAAGAGTAGCCTACTGCCGGCTGCCTGCGGCTGTATCCATCTGTTACATCATGACCTTCGTTTTGCAGGTTGCAGCGGTCCGTCGAGTCTCCCAGCTCACCACCTCTACCTTTTATCAACAACAAAAAAAAGAAATAATTGATACT
This sequence comes from Liparis tanakae, assembly GCA_036178185.1. Lineage (NCBI taxonomy): Eukaryota > Metazoa > Chordata > Actinopteri > Perciformes > Liparidae > Liparis > Liparis tanakae. Next base: position 22,025,504 of record CM070094.1, on the reverse strand, counting down.
ACTTAACAGGAATGGTCGGACACTTTTCTTTCAACTAACAAACTGTGATGAAAAAAAACTCTGCATCCCTCGCAAGAACAGAAACTCTGGCCAACGAGAATCCTGTGAGACGGAGAGGCGGTGTGGTGGTGCGTATGGCCTGGGAGGCTGTGATGGAAGGGCTCTAATGAGGCGGAGCAGAGAATGAAATATTAAAGTTTCTAATTAAATAGAGAGACCTCTTCCACTCTCGTCAAGGTTGTTTGGACCATTATCTCTGCCATGTGATCAGCAGTGACCCGATCCGTTTAGGAGTTTCCTCGTGCTGGAACTGACAGAGCACACACACACACACACACACACACACACACACACACACACACGTACGTGCACACACACGCACACACACGTGCACACACACACACGCCCACTGTGCACGTACACTCACACATCCGCCCACCGTGCACGCATGCACATACACTCACATACACACACAGCATGCACACTCACACACGCCCGCCCACCGTGCATGCATGCAAACACACTCACACACCGCATGCACGCCTGCACACTCCCAAACACACGCACACTCACACACACAAGCGTACAAGCACACACACGCACGGCCACCGTGCACATATGCACGCACACTCACAAATACGCATGCACGTACACTCACATACACACACCGTACGCACACTCACACAAGTTTGTGCACACACACACCCGCCCAAGGTGCATGCATGCAAACACACTCACACACACACCGCACACACGCCTGCACACTGACATACACACCGCACGCACGCATGCACATTCTTAAACACACACACACACACACACACGCGCCTATCAACTTGTTGGAGAGAACTCTCCCAGCCTTTCCGACTACCTGCGCTTCACAAATGGCGGTCATTTGTGTAGTTGGAGGCCCTCTCCACAGTCCTGATTATTATTTATTGAAAGAAACAGAAAGTAAGAGCGAATGCTGCTCTCCTTGACATTCAGACTTGTTTGACAATCTGCTGATTCCTGAAGGTGAAACCGTCCTCAGGGACAGAAATACAGCAGAAAACAGGAAAAGAAAGAGGGGCGACGGAGTGTCCTGCAAGAAAGAAAGAAAAGAGGCTTTCCTCTGCTGTGGAGAGGAGATGTGGAGAATAGAGGTGATGCAACCTTCCATCTCTCTCCCCTGCTGAGGAGCACACATGTGAGAGCAGCTTGTTCTCCCAGACCTGGTGAAAATGTAAAAAAGGCCTTGCTCTTTACAAGCACTGAGGCCTGGGACGCAGAGACCTGGGGCCTGCATGCTGCTGTATATTAAGCAGACAGCCATTGTGTGTGGAATAACTACCATCCCTGCTTGAATTTTAATCGTACTGTTTTATTAAGCTCACTGGGATTTTTCCTCGACACAGTTTTAATGATTTGTCCAGCGTGCCGGGTCTGTTGTAACCACATTCTGACACTGCAGGTCAAAGTCACGGCATAAAGGAATATAATTCTCATAAAGAAAGACCCACACGCCGACACACGCGTAAGAAAATAAGTCCGCTGTCCGCGTTGGGAGTGTCTTGCTCAAACATACCTGCATACTGTAAATATATCAATATTAAATCCTGAGAGCAACCTTTGACTCCATACACAAGAGGCAACCTTCAGGTCTGAGAGTGAAGCCACATGCAGGAAGGGGAGACATCTCGCAGCCATTGGGCGTCTATAGGTGGCAGAAGGAGCTCCGGGACTCGGAAGAAGTTCCGGGACTCGGAAGAAACTCCGGGACTCGGGTACCCATGACAAACATAACAATTTGTGTCACATAAAGGACGAGCCAGTCAAATATCAAAATATCCATAGCCGGCTATTTACAGAAACGAATATTTCTGCCCCTCCGTTTAAAAAAAAAAAACGTTGTACACACAAGGTCGTTTTCAAAAAAGTTTCTGTTTATGTATAAATACACCGTCCGCATACGTCTCATAGGACGCTCACATGACGTGACGCATCTTTAGTCGCATACTGTGACGTTTGACAACCTAAAACTCTGTTTGACCTCGTTCACATGCAAACACAAAAACTGAGTTTTCAGAAATCTCCACTTTGGCCGGAGTTTTTAGAAATGATCGTTTTCCGTGATAAAACCTCAGTTTTTGTGTAAATAAAATGCCAAAACGCATGAAAACATATGCGTTTTCCCATCGTGTAAACGGGGTCTTACTATCATGTCATTCCAGATCCTGATTCCCATCTCGTCAGTCCAGCTCCCTTCACCTGCCTCTGATGACCTCGTTAGTCCCTCATTACCTTCACCTGGTCCTCATGCCCGCCTCACCTGTTGCCCATTCCCTCGTTAGTCCCCGTCTACTGAGGTCCCCTCTCTTGCTCTTGTCCTCTGCCAGATTGTCTTGTGTTTTCCAGCCCAAGTTCTCCAGCGTTATTAGTGTATATTCCTGACCCTGCCTGCCCTGACCTCTGATTCTCTGCTCCGCCCCTTGTTGGACTTGTTTGCTTCTTGGACTGATCTCCCGGTTTTGACCCAGCCTGTTTTCAACTAAAGACATTCATCTTTGTTACTCCTGTCTGAGTCGTGCTTTTGGGTCCACTCTAACAGCACCGTGACAGTTAAAGTCATTTTCATCTGTGTATGTTGCATAAATATTCAGTCGTGGAAGGCGACTTGCTGCTGTAACTTTTTAATGTCTTTGTGTATTTCTGAGTCTGTCTGTATTATATGTTATAAAATAGAGTGCGGAAACAGATTGAACCAAATATCCCATGTCTCCCACTCCCGTGTCTGTTGGATGTCAGTCCGGGTTAATTATGGCTGTAATAATGAAACAATAAGTCTAAAAATAAGTCAAATGATATTATCTTTTTAGCAGAATAATGTAGTGTTCACTGGGGGGGGAGTTTGCCTATTGAGTTTTACTTCACATTTACATAGTGGCATGGAGCAAATAGACCCGATTAAAAACAACACTCTCACACACACACACACAAACACACACACACACACACACACTCTCTCATACACACACACACACACACACACACACACACACACACACACTCCACTCCTCTCTCCAGCGAGCTGAACACTACACATCAAGCACACTATGTTGAACAGCCGCCCGCTGCCCCTGAGCACATCACCCCCGGCGGCGTGGACACACACGCTACGTGTTAAACTCCTGTTGGTCTGTGACTCCATGCTCCTAACTTATACTCCTTCTCCTCCGGTCGGTTTTCCCTCTGGAGACTTCCACCTGATTGGATTCTGAGAGAGAGATCGAACAGAGAGGTCAAAGAGAGCCTCGAGGACGGTCCTCAACGGAGTGTGTGTGTGTGTGTGTGTGTGTGTGTGTGTGTGTGTGTGTGTGTGTGTGCTGCCACACGCCTCTGGTCAATTCCTGTGCACCTTGACAGGGGAACGTGTCTTATGAACTACACACCTCACTGGAGGTTGTATCTGAATGTATTGACATACCTTTCCGCAGCATAATGAGCTCAGTTCATATGCACGCGTGTTCATTATCAACTTTTCGTTTACAATGTATCGTCGAAGCAATTTATCATGATACGATCGCCTTATTAATCATACATTATGAGACATCGGGACACATTTTTTGCTGACTTGAACGGCGCTGTGTCGCTCCAATTTTGCAGCTCTATAGGAACATGCAGTACAATACTAATAGAGGCTGCCGCGCCTGGGTTAAACCCACGCTCAGCCATATAAGCACCGTGAAGTCAATTAATTTCTAGCTGCTTAATGACTTGGAACCTCGGCGGCGCAGACACCCCGCCCCTCGCCCACATCTCCAGATTGATTGAGTGGATTTCTTGGACATGGTGCAGAATCCACCGATACGCAGTGAGGGATGATCAAATTCAATTTTCCTATTACTGCCAGTTAAAATGCCATCAGGATCCTGTACCTGCACTTTACAAAAAACACTGGCAGAATTCATATATTTATGTCAAAAAGGTGAATTTCAAACAGATCTTTTCGCAGTGGAGAGAGCCAAGCACATAGTGCATGTGACGGAACTAGCTTGAGGATGTGTTTGCCATAACCTATAATGCACATGACATGCAGGCGTAATGTGAAGGTCACAGTGTACATGTGACACGTGTGCACAGACCGCTCCTGCTTTTACCCTGGGATATCATCATTCTAACTGCACGATGCAAGGAGGCGAATAATTACGTCACTCAGAAAACCATCAGTCCTCCACGCTTGGGTCACTTCCTTGTCCTTCCCTCCTCTCCTTCTCTCCCTGTTCTTCTGCCCTTCACCGTGTCTCCTTGACGCGGGGGTTAAAAAACCGGCCCGCCGCAAACTGTCCGCTTGTTTATTCCCTGTGATTCCCAAGAGTAGCACAAAAATGCACTGATCACTATCTCTCCTGTTCAAGGCTACCTGAAGGTTCTTGTCCTCTCAGCCTCTCCTGGGCCGAGGAGGACGGAGGGGAAAGATAGAAGGAGAGATTGAAAAAGAAGGGGGAGGGAAGGGGGAACGAGAGAGAGAGAGATAGAGAGGGGGGGGGGAGAGATAAGGGAGATGTGGGGAGGCAGGTTGTAAGTGAATGAAAGTGTGCGGGTGAGGGAAGGTGGGGTGGGCAAGCCGTGAAATTGCTCCAACAGTGGCGACACCGCTGTGCGCACCGCCTCAACCAAGGCCTCAGCCAGTCTCCTGCAATAGGACCCCCCCCCCCTTCCCACACACACACACACAACTCCTCAGCTCCCATACCCCATCCCACCCCCCCACCCCCCTCCCTGTCTGTCTTTTTATTTCAGGTCTGTTGCACACGGGGCGGAAAAGATCGTATTTATCACCTGTCAGCATTTGGCAGCCCTGAGTTACGCGACGCAGGACAGCATAAAATTATCATACACAGGCATGAAATTACAAAACCGCCCGGGGACCCCACAACAAAATTATTTCATTTTTTCCCCCCCCAAAATAAGGATGGAGGGTGTTTGGTTGTGAGGTGAGAGGGTGACAGGTGAGAAGTGGGGGTGACAGAAGGGAGGGGCAGCAGAGAGATGCAGGAAGCCATGTGATGGAGAGAAAACTCCAGGAGGACATGTTGGGAAAGTGTCTTTCAAACTTAGTGTGTGATAGAGTAACGCCTTTCGGTCAAATATCTACCTGAAGCTTACTTTGGTTTTGGATAAACAGTCTTTTACCACTTTTTTTTTTACATAACTGCATGTCCACATCAGATGAAGGAATTATTTAAAATGAAATCATAAAAGTTATTTTAGCTTTAGACCTCTAAATGTTTAGTGGAGGATGTCTTAAAGGGGACATATTGATATTATGCCCATTTTTCCACAAGTTGATATGGCTCCTTGGGGTCTTAATGTAACGTTTGTAACATATTTTGGTCAAAATACCACAATAATCATTTCAAACAGCCTTTTTACCCTGTCAGAAACACCTCCCCACAGATTGACCTGTTCTGAGTGGGCGAGGTGCTCCGGGTTGCCAGGTTGGAGATGCTGAAGTATCGTACCAAAAGCTCAAAATGGTTGTATTATTTGGAGGATAATTATCGTGTATCTGGCAACCCTGAGATCGGTTGACCAATGACTGTCCTCTATACCGTCAGAGCTCGCGCAAGAAGGTGGACCGTAAGGGAGATACCATTTCCAAAACGTGTAAGGGGTAAATACTAGTTTGTGAAAACCCAGAGAAACACAAATATCCGACAAAGCAAAATCCCGGACGTTTTTGGAATCCCTGGCGGACGCATTCTTTCGTCTCAAAAACAGGACATGTCGGGGGAAAAGAGGACGTCTGGTCCCCCTAACTTATGGCGCCAGGTCACCGAACCGTCTCTAAACTGGGGGGTCGAGTGGTGGGGGGGTTCCAATGCCAACATCTATGTAGACGTTGGTGGTGATCCCATTCGACGCACTCAAGCACATCGTTTCTGACATAGAGGAACCACAACAAGCCGCGGGAGTTGTTTTTTTGGACTTTTCTTAATATGTCCCCTTTAAAGTGTAAATGCATACTGTTGAGCTGAAACTGATGATATTTCTTTCTTTACCTTTTTCAAGTCCATGAAGTGACCTTTTTCACCTGCTTTCTTGGCAACTTCAGTCCACCTATTGTGTGTGTGTGTGTGTGTGTGTGTGTGTGTGTGTGTGTGTATATGTGTATATGTGTATGACAGGACAGCATTGACGAAGGGAGAGGTGGCTTTACATAGGTCCTCCATAATACTGTGGGTATACTAAATGCTTCATTAACGCCACACACAGGAAATGGAGGGTCAATATTTATAGACCTTGTGCAGAGCACTATGTTGATACGGGATCTATTGGCTCGCATCCTAGGGAGGGGAATCAAATTAAGTCAACGAGGGACTGGAGTTTTTCTCTCGGTCTCTCTTCCTCTATGAGACGGTCAATTTCCCAACGATCGCCGGTGGTGGCTGGCCGCCACCAGCTTGACCCCATGTGTGCTGCTGAATAAGTCAGTGAAGGTGGCACTGAAGGTCCCTTTAAGGGATTGTGAGGTCTTTTCCTGCAGAGAAATACTGGGATAAACAAATGACCGTTCCTGGTGTCATCTCTCTTATACTTTCTTTACTTTGCATCAGTAGTATATTTTAATCCATCGCCACATTTGGCCAAAACTTATATGTAAAAGTGTTTATTGTATTTAACTTTATTTTATTTTACACTGCTGTATTTGCACATATGTTGTGTATATATATATATATATATATATATATATATATATATATATATATATATATATATATATAATTTTATTTAGTATTTTATATTTCACTTTGTATACTTTATTCACAGTCACTGTTTTTTTCTTTCTTTCTTATATTTATATTTTATTCTTGTGTTTAGTTTATTGGTGCTACTGTTTCGACAAATTTCCCCTTGGGGAATAATAAAGTATATTTCTATTCTATTCTATTCTAACTGATCAAAGAAGATAAGTAACTCTTGGACTTTTACTCTTCATGGTGAAAAATGTGTACTGTAAATGTGGTCGAAGAAGGAGAGAAGGTGAGACACGGTACATTAGCACAAAGAGAAGGAAAGAGAGAGAGGGAGAGAGAGCTAGAGAGTGTATGTTTGAGAGAGAGAGAGAGAGAAAAAGGAGGGAAGATATTGCCATAATTCCTGTGTGTCGGCATGGCTGTTAGGAGCTCAGGTGGCTGAGCGTTTGCCCCGGCCAGGCCTCATCAACGTGAAGGGCGATCTCATCCTTTCTGCATCTCTCCTCTCCTCGGCTTGATTAATTGGGTTCCAAATACGCCGACGGAATACGTAATTCTCCCCTCACAACAGCGCCCTCCCCCCCTCCCCACCTGATCACCCCCTCCCCCTTTCCACCACAGACACCCTCCCTCCACCTGCCTCCCAACCTCACTGCTCTGCTGTCCCCCCCCCCCCACCCCCCCTCCCTCGCTCCGTCTCCCCCCCTCTCCTCATCCCAGACCCGTTCTCATTCTCATTCCTCTCTCCGTCTCTCTGTGTGTGTGCTGGCAATCTCCAGAAGACATTAGCATACACTTGGTATTCTGGGAAGGCTCGGGGAGTGGAAGGGCGGGGGCAGAGGGGGGTTTTGGTGGGGAATGAAGAAATATGAAAAACAATTTAACAATAATAATGACGCTGATGATAAAATTAATTATGCCCGGGGATGGCGGGTGAGAAAAAAAAAAAAAAAGGGGGAAGGAGGCCTCAGCAGCAGTCGCTCACCTAATTTGATTCCCAGACACTGGCGGATATCAGGTGCCATTTGACAAGCAGACACAATGAGTGTGTACTGCAAACGCTCTACATTGAGTGTGTGTGTGTGTGTGTGTGTGTGTGTGTGTGTGTGTGTGTGAGAGAATTGCATGTGGAAGCGCCTGCACGTTATCCCTCAGCAATAGGTGCTGATATAAGCCCCTCAGACAACAACACATGGGGTGGTTCTTTTCTCTTTCCCAGTGTGTGTTTATGGTGACACTGTATATGAAGGCACACCCTGCAGACAACACAACAAATGTACATGTGTGCATGCCCACACGCCAGCCCACCCACATCTCTGCCTGCATACACACACACACACACACACACACACACACACACACACGGTTAAGAACAGGCGGAGAAACCCAAAATACATTCTGCTTTTCAACTGCTCACCACATCAGTCGCCTGTACCGGCGCACAACTCTGCAAACATGTTGACGCGAGTTGATGTCGCCTGCATCTACCAAATGTAGATTTTTCCACAACATGTTTTTATTTCCTTAGTCTTATGAAACATGCAGCCTCTCCCCAGGGACTGTGATTGACACATGCAAGCTTCAGGGATAGGAGTCAAGCATGACTGGCTCTCTTGAGAAGAAGGGGGGGGGGGTGGTTAACATTTTTAGAGTGTTTTTCCCCACAACTACTGCTGTAGTGTCTCGTGTAGCAAAGCAGACCCGTGCTGCTGCTGTTGTAACTCATCTCATTAGGATAAACGGTGAGATCATCCTGGGCGCGGTCTGTTTCAATCTCCCGGCATCTCATTCTGCATTATCACGCCCGTCATCGTACATGTGCCTCGCCGTGTCCCCTTTGTGTTATTGACACTGCGGTTTTGCAGTTTTTCCTTCTCGGAATTCGAAAAAAACTGCAGTCTGGAAGGAGAGCGACACAAAACATCCTTATCGTCCTTATCCGGAACATCTCTAAAGGTTTAGGCTCTCCGTGGTGTATCTTTACGTCCGTGTGGGAGAAGAGAAAGATGAGAGTGGGAGGAGAGGGAGAGAGAGGGGGCTTGATGGAAGAGAAAAGGGGGCCGAGACCGGTGGCTGCACTGATTTAATTTGCGGAGGTCTGCACGACGGCGAGGCATTCCTTTTAACGATCACTAAATTGTTTTCTGACAGAACCCCACCATGCAATTTCTCCCCCCGACATTTGATTTACATATGATCTTTAAACACCAGCGAGGCCGCGCTAGCTATTTGGTTATCATTCAAATCACTCTCCTCCGTGTCACACTCCAGGATAGGTCACTCTCCTCACGCCGGCTCCTGAGACGAGACGGCTGAGACGGAGGCGAGAGAGGGAGGGAAAAAGGGAATGTATAACTAATGAAATAAATTGATTAAGGGGCAAAATCAATTGGTTTGCTGGCCGCAATGAAGATCTAGTGCTTAATTTAGCATGGACCCTGCAAGCCTGCACATTAGCAGCAGAAAGGGAACTGAGAATGTAATTGGTGCTAAATGAAGTAGTGTACAGTAATGGGCACGGGGACATTGAGAGAGGCTCCTGTCTTTCCCCTTTTCAAGCTCCCATCAGCACCCTCTTTGAACGCAATCAAAGCACACATCAACTTTGATTCTCCCTAATGCATTTAATAAGCCTAGTTTATTGGAATGAAGGCAAAAGAAAGAGAGAGAGAGAACATTTGCATCTCTTTGAAGAATAAAAGTAGAGCGCTCTTTAACCTGAGAAGTAAAAAAGTCACAGAAATGTGAGCGAAGCAGAGTAATGATCGCAGTTTTTTTCTTTTTCTTTTTGGTGAACGTACCAAATATCTTTGACGGAGGTGGATGAATTAATTCTTCATGTATTTCTGAGTTCTGCATGCCCCCAAATACTCAATTTAATTTCCTTAAACACAATACACACTCATGCTTGTGTCTATCCGGTGTGCTTGACAGGAGTGCGAAAAGTTTTGTTAAATAATTGTGTTGCTTTACAAAAGATCCATTTATAATGTAGTTCTGCCTGCATGTACGATGAAGCTGCAGAAAGGTTAAGTTAAGTTTAAGCCAATTAGAATCCTGCTGAGGACTACGGGGTCCCGCTGCACATTGACACAATTAAGGCTGATCTTTAAGATGAGACGCACTGCCAGACAAACCGCTCCCGTCAGAATGGAGTGGCTGTAAAGCGCGGTGACAAAATGACATTATCTGTCTGCTTGTTCTACATCCCAGCTGATGTAAAGTGAGGTTCTGACATTAAGAGGAGCCATTTTGAATGTGCAGCTGTATCTTCCGGAGAGACCCGTTTCATGTTGACTTTTCCCATTTCTTATAAATGTTAGCACCAAGAGGACAAAAGTGCAAAAATACAAATTGGATATAATACTTCTTCGGCATTCTAAACTGAAACTGGCAAATGTGTGACCAAGTCCTGGGTTGGGGTTGCATCAATAAAATTCATAGGTGGTGAAGAAATGGACATTGATTTTTTTCTTTTTTTCATTTCTCTGTCTTTTATGAATGTGTTCCATTTTTCCTTACCTTTGCCTGCACTGCTTTTTACAAGACAGGTTTTAGAGAGTCGCCATAAAAGCAATGAGAAGCTACTTAAGTGCACAACAGGGACAGACCCCTGTAAAGATCATCAACAACCTTCACGTCCTTCAGAGGGGAGAGGGTGGGAGGATATAGCGATGTGAAAGATAGTAAATAAAAATGAAAGTAAATGTGAAAAAGCAGTTTTCTAAATCCTGCTTTTTAGTACCTCAGTCATGTTAAGCAGCTGGAGCAATGGGGAGAGTTTCCATACGGTTTTATTCACATATAGAGGCCATAAACCACCTGGATGTTATCTAAAGCAGACCACATGCAGCCTGATTAAAACCGTGTTTGTTTCCATCTTTTTTGATTACAGATGTCGTTGTAACTTGTGAATTGCTTTCCTTTATAGCCGGGCAGTTTTTTTCTAGCTGCTGTTTCCAAAAATTACTTTTCTACCCAGATGTCTGTAGAGAAAGCAAATATCTATATAAATAGTGTTGCGCATGGTTTTGCTGTCACTCAATCAGTCAATATTTTGATTATTTACTTTTAATCATGTTAATGTTAGGATGTTCATTGGCCTTGGTGCATTAATGCTGAAAGGGACCATAGATCTGACTCTCGATATATTCTACCTAATGTGCTTTTTAGTTACTCTCTGCATCGATATTAACAGTAACCAAGAATGAAGGGTATCGGCCATGCATTCATGCCTGTGCACAGTAATTGTGATTTCGATAAATTATGGATCGGAGTGTGCCGTCTGTCATTTAGGGAATTTGTACATCTGATTGTAAGTGTCTTTAAACATATATATTTATGGAAATAAAATAGTGAATGATGTGGAGGAATATGTCACGCTATAGAGAAGATGGAGAGAGAGGGAGAGGGAGAGAGAGAGAATGATCCCATGGCAAGTGGCTCAGAGTAGGAGAGTTATCAAAGTGGCTCTATGCATGTGAATGAGTCTATTGATCGCGGGGCGGATCGATGCTGTATTTATAACACAGGGGAAGGCTGAATCAATGCATACTTAATGTGTAAAGAGGCGAGGATGCTGGGCCAGGGGTGCAGCACGAGGGCAGGAGGTGGGAGGAGACGAGGGGATGTGAGGATGGAGAGGTGGAGGCTTGTTAAATAACTGCCGTTTACATTTTCTGTTTACTCAGCACTCGCCAGGCTGTGTGTTTGGAATGTTTTAGTGCAGGAGGTTAGGCATCCCTCACATCAGAGCCTGTTATTCTGACGAGCTGTCAATTAAAAGTCCATCCACGGTGATCCATGTGTGTGCCCTCTAAGCGACAGTTGATCTAAAGTCTGAACCGTTGCAGAAGTGTACGATGCGGACTGAAAAAACTCGGAAAAATGAAAGAAAACTGGCTTTTTCTTTGCTCTCTGGAACAAACTGCACACTTGCACTCATACAGAAGATGCAAACCACGGCGGAGGCTCTCAAGAAAGGCCTCCAGACTCCCCTCTCCACATGCTGCTACCACACAAAACAATTAGCATTTTAATTGTTTTGAGTTTTCTCTTCTGCTGCATGGGTGTATGCCTGTAAGGTTGCATAATTACATCCCTATCTTCTGGTTTGGAAAACATTTCCTTGAAATGAATCAGTAAGTTTCTTTGTAATCAATTAAGAATTATCTGATTGTACAGTTTCAGCTCATGGTTTTGGAAAAAAAACACACACAAACACGCACTAACAAACTAATTCCACAGTCAACTTTAGTTATTATCTGCGTCTGATAAGACGGGAAGGGGAAGAAGAATGCTTTCCCTTCCCCACGGACGCGTCGCATGTTGACGGTCATGTCGAGACGAGGCTCTCCTCTTCAAAGTGCTCCCAGAGAACATATAACGTTTTACTGCTTTCTCCTGGCTGGGACATTTTTTGTGGGAATACTCCTGCGGGTCTGATTTGGTTTTTGACTTTTATAGCATCCTACTGAAGACTGGAGGAGAGGACTCACTCACTAGCGTTGTAAACACACATGCAGGTGAACACAGGCGTGTGTGAACGGACACGTAGGAGCTTACATTTAAGGACTATTATGGACCGCTTCCTATACCGCTGTCTGAAACGTCTTTTTTTACAAGTAGAAAGATACCACACGTGGTGAAGACCGTTACGCTCCCCACAGCGGCCATGACCCGAGGCTCTAAAGTCGTTAAACCGTCTATGCATCCCGGCTAATTAAAGGTTAAGTCAATACAACAGAGAAGCCTCGAAGCTAGAAAACAACAAATAAGAGCCAGAAGAGGACCGCATCAGACACACATCTAGATAAGATACAGCTACAGCATCAAAGGCAATTTGAGTGTAGCCTTGACCAAAACCAGTGTCCATCCAGTGTCGTCGGGGGTTACCTTAAGTGTGTTTTGTTTGACCTGGCATCAGAGAGCCGCCGTGATTGGTTGTTGTTAAAAGGCCGAGGTGAGCCGTCGAGTCATCCAGCAGGTGCTCGGCAGGAGGAATACTTCCCGGAGATTTATGTTCCTGAAGAGCTTATGGGGAGGTTCATGGAAAGCTCACAGTGGTCAGGGAGCGGATTCAATGTCAGCTCAGTGGTAATTTCCCCCCGATACGATTCTGCGAGACAACGGGTAGTGGAAGCTTTATGGATTCAAGTTTGACGTTCGTAGAGCTCGATGCATTGTTTTGGGATTACGGACGCAGCCGACTTTAGCAAATGAGGAACGTAGAACAAGAGATGGAAACAATCGAGGAGCAGCAACTCCATCTTTCTCTGAATGGTCGTTGAGCTTGATATTGGTGATGCTGCCTTTGCACTGGTCTTGACTGGTGAGACACAGGATGGTTTAACGTCTGCACAGAGCTGCACAGACAGTGACGTCACAGAGAAGAGACGACATATCTCTGAAGGACTTCTGTGTGAGGGAAGAAGACCAACACAATGAATAAAGCAGGTGGAGGAACAACCTTAACCCTCCTGTTACCTTCAGGGTCCAATTTGACCCCAGGCTGTTTTTTACTGTGTCAAACATATAATAAATATCAACATTTTTATATATTTAAAGGGCTATTTAGGTAGTCAACAAACAAACAAAGTACCTCACACTTAAACTTGGGAAACAATATTAATTCTAATAATTTTCTGGAGGTTTTAATTGCTGGGGTCAAACTGACCCCGAGGGTAAAATATGTTAGCATTTGTTATTCTAGTTTTGTATTAATAGCTGCTTAGAGTTAGTGTTAATTACTAAATGAAACATGTCATGATATAACCTGTCAGATCTATTTTAGAAAACTTCAATAACAGCAATCATTACTTTTTAAGATAACATTTGAACACATGATGATAGTGTTGTACTTTACTTAGGGTTAACTATGTTTTAACCCTCTGTTACCTTCACATGTGCTAATATTTGTTTATATCAAAGCAAATATATACATAAAAAACACAATAATTTATTTCCTAATCATTTGAATTGTGTATGTTTAATGAAAATAACCACAACAGCTTTACATAAAGAAAACCATCAGCCTGACCAAATGCAACAACATCTGAAATACTCCTTCAGGTTTTGAGTTTTGCTCTCCATTTAATTTGGATAAACAGGTCACAGCGACAGTTCGGGACACTCTTCTTACATTGGCATGTTTTAGAAAAAAAGGCATCTATTTTTCAGAAAGATCTTACAGACAGTGTTGTACAAAAGTACCGGAGCGTATAGTCACAGAGGTTTTTAGAAGAGGAGGGAGGGAAACTAGCATAAAGACAGTAGCAGTGCGATGACCTTCAAGATTCAGCTCTGGATGTAACCCCCCCCCCCCCCTCCCTCCCTCCCATTTGAAACTCACATCTAAAAAGCAAACATTTCCCCCTCTCTGGTCATGCGCACCGTCCGGGTTCCCGGCCTCCTGCACACGTTGGCTCCGCTCCAACCGCAGCATCTGCTTTCTGCGTCGCGTCCCACACGAGGATGTCCTCCTCTGGATGGACCGTCTCTGTTCACATGGAAAACGGATCCCTGCGAACTGTGAGCCGGTCCTCAGACTCACTCTGTGTGCGTTTGGAAGCCGTTGTACGACGATAAGACCTTTCACAACAAGGAGGGCTTCCACGCACTCGGCTGAACGTGAATTGGCAGGTTATAGGCCATTAGTGGGGAGAGGGGGGGGGAACATGACATAAACAGTCCCAACAACTCAATAATACTCTCTGTAATCAGGATACAGTACAAGCAGCGGATGCCTTCCGTCTCCCGCTCCGACTTCACGTAAATCACCGTACGCCGCGTCATGTCCAACAATACACACACTCGATATTAATTTACATCGGCATGCTCCGTATTGATACTGTATACGCAGTTACAGTATGTCATGCTACTTCTCACAATGCGCCTTTGGTGTCAAGCGGAGGTAAACTCAAATCAGCACCAGTCTATCCACCCACCTGCTGTGCACACGTAAATAGAGACACACACACACACACACACACACACACGCACACACACATACACACACACATACACACAGGTGTGTGCAACGGGGAAACATTACCTCTATAACTCAATTTAGAGTGGGATGTTAAAGTGAATACACAATATGAAAAATGAGCACGCAGTTACAGTTGAAATATGGATGTTCACAGGTACATATATTTGTCTGCACGCTGAATCATTTAATCTCGCCTCTCAGAGACTGGAAAATCCTTTCACGAGTAAATTTATTCCGTGATTAATCCTGGGACAGTGGAAAAATATTATTCATGAATTTTTCAAATGTTTTAACATTCAATTCAAAGCCAGGAGAAACCTAAGAGATATGCTGGGGAGCCGCACTGAAGAATATTCAAACAGACACATTAGTATTAATGTTGACATTAAGGAACACTGAACCCGCCTCTGTTTATATAAATCTATAATCACTCACCTTTACATGTTAGCGGTGTAATCTACAGACTGTTCTTTACATGGGGCAAATAGAAACGCACACATATTTCCCCCCGAATACATCCGTGTATAAGAAATGCAAAAGTTGAACTAATTTAATAGGTGAATAAAAAAAGAGAGAAAACAGCGAGACGTGTATTTCATGTGGAAGTAAGTATGTGTAAAAAGTATATTAAAACAGCAGGGGGAACCGGGAAGATTTAAAGAGCTATATGCAGCCGGCTACAGAATCCTGATGTATGTCTTTGCAAATTTCATTAAGGGTAAGAATGGCTTGTGCGAAAAGCCCAGAAATATCACAGGTGTGTTTTTTTAATTTGTCAGGTAATTTGTTACAGTGTGATTGAAGAAACCGCTCTTGTAATTGGAAAGAGTCAATCTACGAGGGGAAAGAAGGAGCGAGGACAGATGAGGAGCGAGAGAGATGAAGGTGAAGATGAAGGGGCGGAGAGGAGGAGGAGAAGGTGGGGCGGATAAATTGGAGGCGAAAAGCATGTTTAGCCCCGACACCGGCCGTGAGCTGAGATGGAAGAGGAGAGAAGAAAGAGAGAAGTGAGGAAAAGCAGAGCATGAATAAACTGAGGCAAATTGTTCACGCGTCTTCAGTTCGCCGCCTGTTGGGGAGACTCCTCCTCGTCTCCTGTTGCACAAACATGGCGCAGGATGTGTGTGCATGTGGGCGCTGCGCTCGTTTCCCAAGGCTGCGTGGATGTGGTCAAGGCTTTGATGGCTAACCGTCTCTGGGACTTGAAACAATGAGCTGAGCTGAGATCCTGGTGGTCCGCCCAGAGAGTCCAGTCACCAGCCTGGTGACTGGACTCCTCCGAGGAGTCACGCTCAGCCTCCGACCAGACATCTGGACCACCGGGCCGCGTGCCGGGGTGATTAGACCATTAAACTTCCTTTGAATCACTTCTTAAAACCCATTTTTTTTAGAACAACTTTGAAGTGATCTAGTCTTTGTATGCAGAACGTTGGTTCCCCTAATTTAGTTTATCTGTTTTTAATTTTAAATTGTTTTATTTATTTAAAATGTATTTGGTTTTAATTAGTTTTTTTTAATTATTCAAATTTTAATTTTTATATATATTTTTAAATGTAATATTGGTTTCTTGCTATTCCATTTGTTTTGCTTTGACTCTGTGGAGCACTTTCTAAACATTCTATTTGCATAAGTCCAAAAGTATTAAGCCGAATCGCATGAAATTTGGTGGGATGATTGCTTACTATCCGGGGACCATTTAATTAGATTTTGGGATCGATCGGGTCAAAGGTCAAGGTCATGAAACGGTCAACATCTTCTTTTTACCATAGCAATTTCTATCCAATTGGCATGCAACTAATGCCAAAATGTTTATAATTCAATGCTCAATCTTGTGATATGCGAAGGTATGCGCTCTACCGAGTGCCCATTCTAGTTATTATTATTATTATTATTATTATTATTATTATTAAATAGTGAATATCACTGCTGATGCCACATGTGTGTCCGTGTGGCTTCAACATGCCAAGACGACAGCTTTGTGACGCAAAGATTCAGACGCCCAGCACACGTCTCACCCTCTGACTGCAAGGAGCTGGAAAGCAGTTATAAAGGAAAAGTACGGCAGTTGAAAATATATTTTTCCATTACAGACTCAAACTCTCACAAAGTTATATTTTTGTTGTTTTTGTTTCAGAATTCCTGAGGTAAAATGACAGGTGTTTTGCATCTAATTCTTTCCGAATGCTGTCGTCTGGATGCCACTGATTGTAATCAGAAGGACTGATGATGCTGGAGGTCTTTTTACTTCCAGTAACTTCAGGGGATCTTTCAACCAGCAGGAGGCTGAGACGGGGAAGTGCTTTAACCAACAATCAGACGCGGAACAAACAAAAACTAACACAGTATACAGCATTCTCGTTTTAAATTTATGATTAGAAAACAGCTGTTGAATAGTCTGAATAAACCAGCAACATGCTTTCTCTCAGGATAGAAAAATATGTTTGTTTATTTCACGATATCAATTAATTTGAATCACCTGCGTGAACATATTTTTGTTCTTTTGAACACCTTTTCATCGCTGTTTCGGGATTATATCGCCGTAGCTGAATTTATGCATTAATATGTTTCTGTAGAGACCATAAAGGTAATATAATGCATGCATTAAGTATAAGATAGAACCATTATTGTGAGAGCACTTCAGCGTTTAAGCTTTTTACAGCTTAAAGGTTGTGCTTAAAATGGCATTTATTTGAACGCAAAGTGTTATGTACTTTGCTATGTTGGATGGTGTTTTGCATATGTAGCTGTTAGTCATGTCTCAGGATGCAAATATGTGTATTTTAACAAACTGATCGTATATCCTCACACTGTCTCCCGCGTACAATACTGTCAAATAGATATTGACATTGAAAAACAGTTTGTTGCAGAATCGATTTTGAAAGTATTTATCCGATCTTAATAAAGTGCAACATCTCAACCTGTATTGAGTTATTTCTCACCCACGTGCACATATAAAAATAGTTTAACATACACTACCGTTCAAAAGCTTGGGGTCACTTAGAAAAAAGAAAGAAAAGCACTGTTTTTTCGAATGAAAATGAAATGAAATGAATCAGAAATACACTCTCTACATAGTTAATGTGGTAAATGCCTATTCTCTGTTTTTTAATGAGATCTCTACAGAGGTGTGTAGAGGCTCATCTCCATGTTCTAGTGGTACATTGTGTTATTGCCTTAGAGGACTAGCAGAGGGTTAGAACCCCCTTGAAACCCTTCTTTTTTTAATTATAACTTTTTATTTAGCATTTTCCACAAACAGATTATTCCTTGACATTGAAACCCTTTTTATGTGAGCACAGCTGAAAACAGTTATGCTGGTGAGAGAAGCTCTAAAACTGGCCTTCCTTTGAGCCACAAGTTTGAAGAACAACATTAATATTTCCAATGAAAATCATTATTTTTAAGCTTGTCAATTTCTTCACTATATTTTGTATTTATCTTGTATTCATTTAATAAATAAAAGTGTGAGTTTTCATGGAAGAGACAACATTTTCTGGATGACCCCAAACTTTTGAACGGTAGTGTAAATGTTTTTGTTAATGAGAAGTAACTAAACCGAGGAAGCCATTCTGACATTTCACAGCAAGTGACTTGTGTTTACGTTATTTCATCTTAAACAACGTGGCATCGCTGTGCCGGTCAAAGCCCCTCCTTAGTGCGATGACTCAGCTCAACAATGACTAATTGGAATTGTACCCTTGTACAAATCAAATCAAGAGAAATACATTCTACAAATAAACCAGAATTCATCGATTTCCTGAAGCATTTTTACAATAAATCCCCCCAAAAGTAAATACACGCTCGACACGTTTAGTATTCCCTTCCTGCAATCCGACTTAAATGTTGTCACTTGACTGAACCGGGCGACGTTGAGACACATGCCGTCTCGTGGGGGCGTCGACTGACATACCAACACTCTCACTCACATGCAAACAGACAGTATTTATACATCTCAGAGGGCTTAATAAGAACAGTGTCTGTCATTCTAGTGTATGATGCAGCGGCGGCGATGTGATATGTTGCTATGGAAACATAGTGGCGCGTCTCTTGCCGTGTGGCGCTCTGTGCGTTTCATCACATTTGCTCCGTTGATAAGCATAATCATGTGAATGGCAAGAGAGTGGTTTAAAAAAGGATCAGATTACCCCGAAATGAATGTCAGTGTGATCAGGATGACAGCCTCTATGCACATTTGAATAACCATCAGCACTAGTGAAAGTTAAAAAAACAGTAAAAAACCCTCATCAGGAGTGTGTAGAAGCTGTTATTTAGGCGAAGCTCCCATTTTGTCCTTTTCCTTCTCCCCTCTACGGCTTATTGGCCTTGGCCACTCTGTAATGTGTGGTGCCTACACTGCCACAATTCCTCCTGGCTCTCGGCTGAGTACGTATCGATCGCTTGCTGGTGTGTATTACGCTGAGGGAAGGTGTCAGAGAGGGAGGGAGAGGTGGAGGAGGAGGAGGAGGAGGAGGAGGAGGAGGAGGAGGAGGGATGTGAAAGACAGAAAGGGGGTTAGGTGGAGGAAATACCCTGACAGCTCACTCATATGTTCGACAATAACACCTTCAGAAGTTCTCGGGAAAGACTTTGGAGCGGCGCTGACCTGCGCTGGGTGTTGCCATGCATCTCCACCCGTATCTTCATGTCTCTTTCACATTTGTTAATCTTTTCTTACAGCCATACTAATATGTGAAGTGAATCCTCATAATTAGAGGTCCCCCATTCACTAAAATACACAGCCATGAAGGAAAATGTAAATGAGAATTGTTAATTTCTCTCTAACCCACACATGGAGATGAGTTTCCCATATTTAATGCAGTGCTACTACATCTCCATCCCCACACAGCCGCTCCACCCTCCACTGGCCGACGATTACAACCGGCTAAATATAGGAGCGTCAGCGTACGGGACTTCCCTTATTCTCATAAAGGGAAATGAGGCATGGGGATGGTGGAGCCTGGCTTGGTTCATCACAGTGCAGCATAGCCTCGTACACACACACATGCACATACACACACACACACACACACACACACACACACACACACACACACACACACACACACAAGGAGGCTTGCACGCACACAAGCATGCACGCACACTGTGTGCAGAGTGTGTTAAGAGGGCCATAATAATGCAAAGAGGTTACAAAATAACTTGTAACTGGTGTATATATATATATATATATATATATATATATATATATATATATATATATATATATATATCGGATTAGTTTAAATAATTTTGCACTTTTCTGATCTTATTTCATGCCAGTGTAAATGCCCCATTAACCCCACAGGGATCATTAAAGTTTCATCCAATCTGATTTAATCTAATCTAGTATGCACAACTATAGGTTGATGTGTGCCCACAGAGAAAGCCCCCCCCCCCCCTCCCCCCTCCATCCCTTCTACACTGGCGCTCACAGGTTCACCCACAGCAGTCGGTAAGCTACCAAAGCATCGCTGCAATCCGAGGGAGGAGAGTGTGTGTGGCCATGAGCATCCCTATGCAGCACGGAGCAGACAGGGGAGTCTGATTCATGGCGGGCCCCTCTCCTCTTCATCACTTTAATAAATGGCCCAGGGGACTGGGGAACATTTTGCCTGCTACAGAGGTACTGATCAGAATAGGGACATTTAGGCTCTTTGTCTCTGCCACTCCTTCTACCTTGCCCACTTCCTTTTCTCTCTCTCTCTCTCTTCCTCACAGTCTTTCCCGGGCCCATGTCCGTCTGGGCGTCGGCCTTAAACGGGATGGATTCTCTCGCTGCTTTAAAGGATGGCTACATCAGAGGGCCAGCTGGCCTCACTCCTTCATCAGCGACACTGACCTTCTGCTTGTCACCGCTTAAGCGGCCGTCACATCCACTCCACCGGCTCATCGGCCACCGCCACGGGGAGGAAAAAGCTTAAGAGCCACCTTAATCCAATATAGCGTCTGAGCGCCACGTAAACAGTCAGTGTTTCATGTACTCGGGCGGACGCGGGCCGTGTCGGGATGCGGAGCCGCGTAAAGGGCCGGCGATGATAGCTTGGCGGTCAAGCTTCCTCTTGGAGTGAGAAGAACATATATAACTAAAATAGCTGTAAGGAAAAGAGTGAAGGCTGGCTCTCCACTGACAGGACAAACAGACAAATGGAAATATTTAATGAATAACTTGGTTAAACTTATCCAACGCCATGCCACCTAAACGGAATATTTCGGATGATATCGAAGAAGAAAAAAAAGAAGAAAAAAGAAAAGAAAACTGAAGTAATGGAAGTTTAAGAGTTTAAGTTAAAGCACGGAGCTGCATTTAAGTATATTACGGTGTCAATATCAATTTTTGGTTTAATGAGACAGTGTAAAAATATCCATTCAACAAACAATAACTCAATTTTTAAAAGCGTAATTAATTTCAGATAGCTACAACAAGCCGAGACAACCTTAATGAAACTTTAACCTTGTGCAATAAAAGCTTTTGTATAAAAAAAAAGTAAAAAGAAAGATACGGGCTCTTTAACGACTACTTCAATTACAGTGCCTGGGCGACCCTGGCTCCTGAACACTTACTGACCTAAAGATGCAGTGACACAAAAAGCTCAAAGATAATTAAATATTGATTTTTGTTTTCTAATCCTATATAAAAATTGTCCTGAGACTCCCAGCGGTAGTTTTCACACTCAGTAAAAGACGGGGGGAAAAGTCTGGATTGGCGGTTAACCTCTATTTCATGTAGGGGGTGTCTGCGTGGGGTTGATGGGATGGGGGGGGGGGGGGGGACGCCGATACGTTCTTGGCTCCAGCCTTGAACCTGGCCCGCACCATTACTCTCCTGCTACTGATGACACTGATCCCCTCTCTAATCTTTCTCCTGGAGCGGACCGTGGCAGGCTGCCTCTCCGCCGCATGCCCGATTGATATTCTCCTCGCCCGGCTCCCCCCATGTTGAATTTACACCCCCCCCCCCTCCAGATCCACCTTTCTTATTTATTTATTTTACTACCCAAGCCTGATACCTCGCTCCATCTCCTCCTGCACACATGAGCAGAACTTTGAGGTGACAAGGAGCTCTCAGAACTAAAAAAAACAAGTCTCTTTTAAATGTTCTGTCTTTCTGCTCGGACTGAACAAACTCATTCAGGACCGAGAGCCGCTGGCCGGAGAAAAGAAAAGTTAGTTATAAGACAACCAGCGGTAAGAAATCACAGTGTGAGGTGGAGACGTGAAGGCAGATTGCTTCCTCGTGTTAACGCTCAATCAAAGACGTAACGCGGGGAGGCTGTAGGCCAAATGATGCGGTCAGACGCCCTTATTGTGTGTGTGTGTGTGTGTGTGTGTGTGTGTGTGTGTGTGTGTGTGTTACGATTAGAGGAAATAATCAGACGGTGGCACTCAATACACACGAACATGTCCAAAACCTATGTCGAGAAATATGTCTGTCAACAATACACCCCCCACCCCCCATACAAACACACCCACACACCCACACACACACACACACAAACACACACACACACCCACACACACACACACACACACACACACACACATATAGATGGAGCATGCCCTCCAGGGGGCAGCAGTGACCAGCCCAGTCTCCTGCTCCACGGCGCCTGTGCATTAACTTTTTATCCCCTCCATCATGTACGCAGACAAACAAACACTCCTCTGGGGTGGTGGGCCAATAAAAAGTGATCTTATTACCACAACCCCCCCCCCCCCCCCCCCGCCACACACACACGCGCGCGCGCACACACACGCCCCTCCAGGCTCACTGCAACATCCCCGTCCCCCTCCATTCCCTCACCCTGTGGAACATACAACACAACCTGCCGTCACCTCCGCCGCCAACACCCCCCCCCCCCCCCACCCTCAAGACGCACACCAACACACGCCGACTCACCTCCCGCAGCACCACCTACACCACCTACACCACCCCCCTGTGCTCAGCGCCTCGCGTTCTGCTCCTCTACTTCATTAAATAACACTCCGCCGCCGTGGCCTTCGCTCGCTAAGTGCTCCCCCACCGGCCCTCTTAACCCGGCTCTCTCCTCCTGCCTGTAACCGGATGGATAACCCGGTTAAGAGAAGAGAGCGGGGCAAATCCAATCCACAGATTGAATTCTCAGCTCCTCGCCGCCGGACGCAGGTGGGTCGGTCAGAACGGGCGGCGGCGGGAACACGTGTCGCTTCACCCGTAATGGATTCTGATAACGCCGTGGATACGGCGTGAAACAGACTCGGGCCAACGTAAACACTTCTTAAACATTTTCATCGAGTTGAGACACAAAATGTTCATTCGCTGTGACTTTTTTGTTGTTGTGTAAAACTCAAGGAGATGTTTATTCAAGGCACACGCTCCCTCATGTTTTATTTACAAAGCCGCTGAAGTCGCAATGAACTTATTTGAAAGGTGTCCTGACCGGCACCGAGGCGATCGGGGATGAGAAGGTTCCTTTCTCTCCTCGAAGGCCGTCTCCATCGTGAGACACATCCATCACGGTTTGTTTAAAACAGAAATAGCAGTGTTTACCCGGTGAACATTTCATGACATATCTGAACAAATGACCCTGAGTTTTGAGGTTTGTCAAACAGGGAAATTAATTAGCGTGTTGAAGTGGTAAATTGCTGTAAACGTGTGTTTGTTTTGATCATTTGTCAGGAGAAAAATGATAGCGCTCGCTGAGCGAGTTTTACATGTGTTATACAGTCACCTCTCAGCTGCATGTCGGATCTACCTGTGTACCCACATCAGGCCCACCATGGAGGGATGATTGTGTTTGCTACCTGCTGCCGTTATCCGTACCTGAGCTGTCATTATCCCTCTGTTATGCAATGTTTGCTTTTTTTTGGTGATCAAATCTTTTATTGGTTTTCGAGATATGCACATGCAGGAAAATATGTACACATTGTACGTACACAATGGTAAAATATATATATTTATATATATATATATATATATATATATATATATATATTTTTTTTTTTTTCACTTGTTAACTTTATGCCAGTGACATTAACAAGTGAATATATATATGAATATATATGTATATATAGTTGAATGTTCCGCAATGTTTGCTGACGTAATGGCTGCATTAAAGCATCAGGAAATACTGTCTGGCAGTAAAGTCAGAGATTATTCAGACCAGATAGATTACACAGTGGGAGGGGGCAGTCTGTGATCTCTGGGAGAGTCCAGTTGTTCCCAACAATCACAAAATAAGAGTGTGTCATACACACGTTTAGTGTTTTTGTTTGTTTGCTTGTCTTTTTTAAATGGAGATAAATATTTCCTATTTAGGACTTCTTAACCTCAGGTCCTGAGAGCCTCGAGACCATACTGCATCTTTAAGCCTCTAGTCCTCAAACTATTTGTTTTTAGCAAATCTCTGCCGTCAAAGTGTCACATTTATTGAAAATCATTGTTTTTCTCTCAAAAGGTAAGAGTCAAATTCATGGCTACTCTCTGTTCCACTAGCCTCTCCAACTCGATGCAATCTCTCGTTCAGCGTTTCCTCCATCGATCCTCCTGGAAAACTGCAGAGTGTTCCTGGGGTCTACTTTCCATATTCTAAGACGATCAGCATCCACTGTATTACTTGCTATTAGAAGTTAAAGCCTTTGTAATTCCTACAAAAGTTAAACAACATTGACTTTGTGAGCCGAGACAGAGCTCCTGTTTCCGTGGTGATTCACTAGCGTGGTACTTACATCATCGTAGATCTTGTCCAAACTCATCAATGCTCTCTATTAAAATAATGTTCTCTCTGCTGTCTATAAAAGTATAATTTGCTTCTCTCTGTCCTGCTACTACAAATGTGTGTGAGGCTGTGTGTCGCTCCGACTCTCGAGCCATGACCTTTAGCCTGTGATGGGAAATACTAGTCCAAACTCTCCATCGTGGAATATGCCTAAATATGAACTATTGATAAACTCTGTCAGATTCCTTGAATGTATTTTAACTCTAAATCTCTCCTTCTGGTCACATGACATCTATTGTTCTGTCCATCCTGGAGAGGGATCCTCTTCTGTTCTCTCCTCAAGGTTTCTTCCCTTTTTTCCCCCTGAAGGGTTATTTGGGAGTTTATCCTGATCCGATGTGAGGTCAAAGGTCAGGGATGTCTATGTGTACAGATTGTAAAGCACTCTGAGACTAATTTATAATTTGTGAAACTGGGCTATACAAATAAACTGAATTGAATTGAATTGAATAGTTAAAGGATGCCATCAAACAATATAAGATTAGATTTGTTTTTTACCACCACCTGTGTGTTAGTTATATAGAGTGAACAGCATTTAGTCTGTGGTCTGAGGCTGTAGTTTTAGTTATTTAGGGTATAAATAGTCTAGGGTCTTTAGGGACCCTTTTTCTCTCTCACAGAAGGCAGATAGCAGCATCTGACATCATATTCATAGAAAATAAACGTTGTACAGTAGGAGAGGCTCAACACATTCCTCAGTTCTACCGAAAGGCATCTATCTGCACTTCTGTCTCGGCGTGACCTTGAGCATGTGCGCCTATTAGAGCAAAAGTCTGGCTGGATCCAAAATGAATTTGTACATGACGGCTCTGTCAAACATCCATACACCCCCTCTAGCCCCACCCCCACCCCCACCCCCCACCCAAACCCCACAGCCGGGCAGACAGGTGGACGGCACGCGCGGGGCCAGCCTGCTCCTGGAGGGGGTGGGTGGGCGATATTGATTCGATGTCTACTGTACTTGGAGAGAGAGAGGAGGCCAACGGCGCTTTTCTTACAAGGCTAACTCTGGACCAATCTCATCACACATTCTCTCAGGGGACGTGGGGGCTTCTTCTTTTTTTTTTTTTACCCTCTCCCCCTTTCTTTTCTTCCCGCTCTCTGCGTTGTATTCATTCTCCCTTTCATTTTTATTCTGTTAAAGACAAAAAAAGAAAAAAGAAGAAAAAAAAAACAAGGTCGACAAAGGTTGTCCTCCCAGCATTCAACAGAGGGAGGAGGAGGAGGAGGAGGAGGGGGGGGGGAGGGGGGTTGGTACAGAAAGCTCTCCAGAAGACGGGCCTGAGAGCCGAGATATCCCACAATGCAGCTGATAAGAAAGTGGGCCGTGTAACCTTTTGGTGGGCACGTGACAGGAATGCAGACGGCGGACGGCGTTGTGAAGAGGACGGCGGCGGGGAGGGAAGAAGAGGCTGCTGCTGCTACTCCTGCCGCACTTGAAAGATGAAGTCAAAGCCGAGGAAGGAGGGAGGATGGAGAAGGAAGGCAGCGATAAGCGAAAGAAGATGTTCGGTGCCAAAGAGAGAGAGAAAGAGAGAGAGAGAGAGCGGGAGGGAGGATGAAAGAGAGATAAAGAGAGGAATTGAGGGGACTGAAGTGCAGGAAAGTGGTAGATGTTATGTCTCCCTGAAAAGCTAAACACTAATTGGCTAAGCTTGATTTAAAACACTAGAAGAGGAATAAGCCAAGTCGACGAGACGCAGGAAGAAAAACTACTTGACAAATTATTGGATAATTTTCTGCTCATGTCTGATTTTAAACTCAAATGACTTCATATTTAGAGTTTTCTTCTGGTCTCACTGTCGAGATAACAATGTTTCTATCTTTATCCAAACAGAATACTTGTGTCAGCATGTCAACGCATCTTTTCTTAAATGATTATCATTTCTCATCTTTTGAAACAACACTGTATTTATTGGAATGGCTCACTTAAACACACTCACACACACACACACACACACACACACACACACACACACACACACTCTGTTGCTTTTTGCATAGACATCCCTGGGAATATATATCTCCATAATGCTACTTACAGCCTTTCCCAGCCACACGCTAACACATATCAGCATGATTTGCTCCAACGCGGGAATAATTGACCCTGAACAATTATTACAATGAGCGCTCTCATTTCTCTTCCCTCGGCTGTCCCGTCATCTCCACGCCGAGCAGAACCCCGACAGAGACACCTCACAAATGAAGTTCTCCTCTCCATCTCAGGAGACTCCGATGCCATTTGTTTTCATTATTTTGACAACCCTTCTTTTTTTTTTTTTTAAAAGGAGCTCTCTCCTCTTCAACCTGCCTTCGCCGGTCTCCTCAACACACACACACACACACACACACACACACACACACCCACACACACACATTTATTTGGAGCTCATCCCGAGTGAGGTGCAGCGATGTGTTTCAGCCCCAGCTCTCTGCCTCAGAAGACACAAGAAGGGGGGGGGGGTGAAGAGAGGCACTCCCTCACCTAGATAAATAGACACCTCCTATCTCTCTCTCACCCGCCTCTCAATCTCTTCTCAGAGAGTCCTGAGAGGTTCTGAATTCATCCGGACCGGCTCGAGTCAAATCTCCAGCTCGGTTTCTGATCCGGTTGCACGAGAAAAAACGTGTCACGAAGCTCAAAACATCTTCGTACACGGAGCTAACGGAGAAATACACTTATTTCTTCCATTTCCCCCCTCGCTCCACGCTCATTATTTACTCTACAGGAAATGTCTCCATCCTGCTGGAGGTCATACCATTACCGATAAATTGAGAATATGTTAATCATCTTTCCCATGAATATGCAATGCGGGTCATATTATTCAATATAACCATTATCTTAATTGTACTGTAATCAATGCTAAATTGTCCTCCTCTTTGTGTGTGTGTGGGTGCAAAGAGGAAAGCAGCTGAAAGGGTGGAAAATGCAAGCGATTGAATCTGTGAAGGGAAACAAAGCAAAGCCCTGTTGCACATTCCCAGACGCGTTCACGTTCGAGCCAACGTTTTCTTGTGCGTCCCTAAAGTGAGGTACCAAAGTATCTTAAACAGACTGATTTGTATATTCCTGAAACAAGGACCTCCAACATCAACACTTCCTGAAGGGTAAACAAATTGTCCTTTCTCTCGTCTGATTTCACCTCCACTGGGTTTTGCGTTCGGTTTTCAAAGCTGGTCTTGATTTGTCTTTGGTTCCAGCGCCGCGTTACTACCACACTCACAGAGCGATACGTGAACTGGGAAGGAGAAGTTTAAATCTTGTGGGAGAACAGGCTGTTCACACATCTGGCTTGCTATACAAAACCAGCAAATACTTTTTGGGTTTTCCATGGAGGACCGTGCACGGAGCGCCACAGGGCTCAGACAGGGGAAAGCAAATTGAAGTTATTCACTTCTTTTGAACACCTCATTGTACATTTTCTGACTCTTAACCCTCCTGTTACCTTCACATTTACTAACATAAATGTGACAAATTTCCCCTTGGGGATTAATAAAGTATATTTCTATTCTATTCTATTTTACCCTTGGGGTCAATTTGACCCCAGCAATTAAAACCTCCAGAAAATTATTAGAATTGATATTGTTTCCCAAGTTTAAGAGTCACTTTATGTTTGTTTGTTTGTTTGTTGACTCCCTAAATAGCTCTTTAAATAAATACAAAAGTTGATATTTCTTATATGTTTTACACCTGGGGTCAAATTTACAAATGTATAAGTTGTGTTCAGGACATTGAAAACATATCATGTTGATAGGTTTAGGTTTTTTCTAGTTGTCCGTAATAAATTAGGAAAAGTCATGCATCATCTTTTTAGAGACGTTAAACATTGAATGGGGCCAAATTGACACCAAAGGTAATACATCTCAAGCTGTAACAATTAATTGATTGGTGATCAACTATTGAATAGAATAATAAAATCAATCATTTTCTGGTATTTCTACTCCTCTGAGCTGATGAGTCGTTGCACAACATTTGAGGAGTCTTTAGAAGTTGTCAATGGCTAAAATGTTCGCTAAGCAAAGATGGATACATGGCATGTCAAAATATTGATTTCTGACATATCAATGCTGACATCGGGTGTTGCTATCAGTCGATCAGGAAGAGCTCTTTTTGCGGTGCGAACAAACGCCTCACCGTGGCTGTCACCTACTCCGTCAGTCTTGGTAGGTCAAATTCACAGAGTTCAGTAATGATGTGTTTTCCCACTTCCAATTTCCCACTTCTCCTCTAGGAATTACAACCAGAGAGGAAAATCTAGCACATTATGATTTACGTCCGATGCCAACCTTTAGTGCCGAGGGGTGGGTGGAGGGTTTGTCTTGGTGGGTCGGGGTGGAGCGCAAAGTGACTTCCATGCATCGATGTGCCGTTCACATCCGGTCACAGACCCACAATCAGTGCTCCATTTGCGTTGTCCATAAGCAAAAATATGTCCTTAACCTCAATCAAGTCAACCATACCATAAACAAATGTAATATCCCGAGCCTTCGCCATGTAGTTGTGCACGCACGCTGTACAAAGGGAACATTTAAAAAATGCTGGCAATAATTTAAAAGAGAAGAAAAAAAAGCTTTGTTATTGAATATAATCCTGGAAGTTGTTGTCAAGTATATTATTGTCTGATAGGATTGTCTGGCCACAAGTCAGAAAAAAAGAAACAGAGAGAGAGCGAGAGAGAGAGAAGGACCGAGGGCGAGATAGGGGTAGTTTACCACCAGCGTTCCTTTGCTCGGCAATGATAGCCAGTGAAGCAGAAAAGTGAATTACCCTTCTACTCCAGCACTTCTTAATTTAATATCTCCGATGAGCAGCTTCAGCTCTGGATCGGGCCGGGGTGTGCAGGGTGTGCACATTCGCGCTGTGTCACAAAACATTAGACACTGTCGCTGCTATTCATTTCCGTATGGTAATTCTGAGACACACCTCTTAGTGAGGACACCGAGGGACATCTCTCTCCAGATTTTCTATTTTGGGTATTTTATTGGAAGAATTATCATCAATTGACGTATATTTAGCTCCTTTTTGTGGAGCCGCAGAGGAATATGCATGGTGATTGAATAAAGGGGCGTGTGTATTTCTGATGCTCATCTATATTGTCTTCAATTTTTATTTCCCCTGAAAGGAACTTGTGCTCTAGGGTAATAAACAACACAAGTGATATATATATATATATATATATATATATATATATATATATATATATACACTTATATATATACACTTATATATATACTGTATATATATACATATATATATATATATAAATAAATATATACATATTTATATATATACATATATATATAAACATATAAATATATACATATATATATATATACTGTACACACACACATATATATATAACTAACGTTCATATTATATATATATATATATATATATATATATATATATATAATATGAACGTTAGTTACCGCTGTTTTATTCCAAAGGCACACTTTGAATACGTTATGTTTAAAGCAGCTAGTTTTCCATCCACGCTCTCTTAGTCAACAGTGGCAGACTATTTTAACGGTCTGATTAATGAGTGAAGGTGAAAAGGTCTTTAGCTTTTAGAGATATGACTTATCAGGAGTAAGCTCAACCATGAGGGGCTCCTCCAAGGCTTCAAGGAGCTCTGTAACTGGGTGGGATCATTGCGGGTGGCGACTTTCTCAATGCTGAGTGCGAAGTGTTGCTGTATGTTTATTGGGTGATGGGACTCCCCATAACCTGCCCCCCCTCAACCCCATCCCCATAGCGAGGCAATTGGCAGGCAAACAGCTGCTTGGTCTAAGCGGACTGCATATCAATGGCTCTAATTAATTGGATTAATGGAGAGGGTTCTGGGATTTGGGGAAAGGCTGGAGGAAGCATTTCAGCGGAAACAGAATTGCCGTCCCCGAGGGCAGGGGGGTCGTGGGGGAGCTGGGAGGGGGCACAGGACTGAATATGGATGAGGAAGAATTGAGTTAAAACAGAGGAGACTGCGGCATTCATTAGACCGCCCACCCTCTGAAGTAGCTGCTTAATATGCACGCTATTACTATGCAAATCAGCGATAATGAAACGCAAAGGATTTTTTTAATCAGAGGAAGAACAAGCAGATGTTGGGAGGGCTTGGAAAGAAGTGCCATGAGTGTTTGTGTGTGCGTAGATGTGTGGGTGTGGGTGTGTGTATGTGTGTTGCTGTCTGAGTGAATATGTGAGAGTATGTACATGCCAGCGCTGGATATTGAACCCTCAAACTGATTAATATTCTCTGCAGGAGTTGCATTAAGAAATCAGAATTAAGAACAGGTTATTTATTGGAGGGATTTGTGTTGGTACCTCGGGGAGAGATAAAGCTTGATCGACTCATACACGACCAATCACTGCACAGCCTACGGTGGTCTGGTGAAGCCCTGCAACCGTCCACACCGGGACACACCAGTTGTGCTGGATGTGGTGTGTGTGTGTGTG
Organism: Liparis tanakae; assembly: GCA_036178185.1. NCBI lineage: Eukaryota > Metazoa > Chordata > Actinopteri > Perciformes > Liparidae > Liparis > Liparis tanakae. Next base: position 21,994,568 of record CM070094.1, on the reverse strand, counting down.
GGGTGTGTGTGTGTGTGTGTGTGTGTGTGTGTGTGTGTGTGTGTGTGTGTGTGTGCTTGTATGTGTGTACACTACCGTTCAAAAGTGTGGGGTCACCAAGAAAATGTTGTGTTTTCCATGAAAACTCACACATTTATTTATTAAATGAATACAAGATTAATACAAAAATACAGTCAAGATATTGACAAGGTTAGAAATAATGATTTTCATTGTAAATATTAATGTTGTTCTTCAAACTTGTCGCTCAAAGGAAGGCCAGTTTTAGAGCTTCTCTCACCAGCATAACTGTTTTCAGCTGTGCTCACATAAAAAGGGTTTCAATGTCAAGGAATAATCTGTTTGTGGAAAATGCAAAATAAAAAGTTATTTAAAAAAAGGGTTTCAAGGGGGTTCTACCCCTCTGCTAGTCTTCTAAGGCAATAACACACAACTGGAGATAGGCCTCTATACACCTCTGTAGAGACTTCATTAACAAACAGAGAATAGTCATTTACCACATTAACTATGTATAGAGAGTATTTCTGATTAATTTAATGTCATTTTCATTGGAAAAAACAGTGCTTTCCCCCCCTTTTTTCTAAGTGACCCCAAACTTTTGAACGGTAGTGTATATCTGTGCAATGGACTGAGAACGATGCGATGTGCTTGTGGCTTCATATCTACGCGGGTATGTACGGCCTGGTAAAGATTCCTGCGTGGAAAGCGTCGCCCTCCGAGTGGCTTCCTGTGGCTTCTCGCTCTCAAAGACTAATCAAGGCGCTCCTGTGGGCGTGCTACATTAATTGTTCTCTCAGCACAAGTGGACGAATCAGGCGGACTGGATGAAGTCATCGATCATCGGGCAGCGGGCTTTTTTTGCGTTAGCTGCCCTGCAGCGCCGCGAAACGAACGGGCCGGGTCACCAAGCCTGCGGTGACACTCGTGGGTTTTATTCCCTTCGCCATTAAAATAGATTCAAGCATCCTAGAGTGTTAATTAAGTCAAATTAAAAAAAGAGGGTGGATTTGATCTGGTAGAGATCGATACTATGAGCCATGTGGATCACGGGAGACAAGGATCCACACCTGTGTGTTGAAATAGACTCCCAGTCCTGCAGCAGCACAGCGTTGCTTTGGTGCGTTGCTCATGTGCCAGGGGTGGAGGAAAGAAAAAGGGAGAGTCAACAAATTAATGTGTCAGACCTTTGACTCAATAGATTGTTGTCATTAGGTAGAGAATGTCAAGTGGGTCCTCCCTCGTAGGCCACATGGAATATCACAGGAGTGAATCTCCATCCTGTTTGACTCCCCGTGGCACAGTAATAACAACAATCTAATGACGTACAATACATCAGGTGTGCTGCAGTCCCACTGTCCCGGAGCCAGGCTAGAATTTGATCTCAGGCCTGATAATGAGAATGGTGATGATGATGATGAGGTGGCTGAGTGATGATGATGGCGGTGTCCCTTGTTAGTGTGTCTCAGTCCTAATTAGAGAGGGTTATTACAAGGCTGGATTTAAGAGCTGCTATAGGTAGACCAGGCCGACTCAGATGGGTCTCGCTGATTAACAACCTCTAAATAAAAATCCATTTCTCCATACGGGCTCACAGCTTTCATAGGGAATCGTTTTGCATGCCCACAAGTTCTTTCTGCAACAAATCAGATCAATGTGTCGTCCGACTAGATGTCTGAGCATTCCTCAACAATATCGGGAAACAGAGGTCACAAGCAGATATTTGTCACGTCGATTCAGTAACTTGCAAAATGTTCATTAGTGGATGATTTGTCTCAAAGGACATCTAAGATGGCACAATTCAGAAGTTTCTAAACGGTTTCTGATGACAAAGAACACAAACTATTGCCCTATAGCACTATATGCTGGTGCTAGACAGCCATTCTCTATGCTTTGGCTTCTCGTAATCATTTTTCATTGAATTATTTTTATCAAAAGGGCATTCCATGTATTTAGTATCACACCTCAATACATTTTGGGGCAGGGGTGTCAAACTCATTTTCACCGTGGGCCACATCTGCATCACGGCTGCCCTCAAGAGGTTGTCACTGAAACATATAAACGTATAAACTACTACCCAACATTTTGTTAAATAACTCTATATTTGTTTTTTGAGTGTAGACATATTGTACGTAAGAAATGTTCTCTTATATTATAACATAAATCCATTTAATTGGAAACCTTCAAAATAAAAGCACAGGATATTCTTCTTACATTTCTTGAGGAAACGGTGATTATAAGTCTTTCAAGTTGTCAGGGGCCAGATGAAATGATGTGGCCCGCGGGCCTTGTGTTTGACTCCTGTGTTTTAGGGACTAGCAAAGGACTTTAAAAAGTGATGCCATGATGCAAACCAATAGCATCTTATATTATACTTCAGTGCATCATCAGGGTTATTTTCTCAGAGTTTTGATAGTTTCTTTTAGAGAAGAATCAATATAGACCCTTTACAAAAGCTACTCATGAAGAGCTCATTAAAGGTCGTCGGTGGTTTGTTTTTAACAACCAGAGCTCAGTGAACGTTTAGTTATGACTCTCTATAGCTCTTATTATCTAATATAAAAGAACATTGCTCCGCTTTTCTCTTTGTTTAAAGCAAGCCAGGACATCGTGAGCCTGATCTTTTTTATGCTTAAAGTTTCACGGCAGATTGACAGACTCACTCACTAATTCCCTGACTCACAGAACCACAGACACACAGGACCTACTGCTTGATCCTCCTGGCGGTGATAATAACTAACATTATCAAAAGGGTAGAAGATGAAACAGTGTCGATGTTAATGCCACATATATCGAAGTATTGTGTATCAGATATATATATATCTATATATATGGAAACAAATCCAATTCCATGTACATGCATATACGCTCATACATATACATCTGCCATCATCAATTCATATTTTGTTTCTTTGAATAGGATAAAATAATATATATATATATATATATTATAATTTTTAACTCACACACACACACACACACACACACACACACACACACATATATACACATATACATATATACACATGCACACATGCATCTGTCTTTCTTTCTTCTTCTTCTAATTATTATTATTTTGTTTTCCTTTGTTTCTTTTTTCACAATACTCTGACTTTATGATGTTATGTCCATTGTTTTGTCGTCCGCATTGTTTCATCGTCTTCTAGGTGTTATGTCTATGTATTGTCTTTTGTCTTATAATAAAATTAAAATTAAAAAATAATGTAACTTTCATTATTCTTGTTGTACTTAATTTGTACTCGTGGTCGATGCACTTATTGTAAGTCTCTTTGGATAAAAGCGTCTGCTAAATGACGTGTCACGTAATCGACTTGTCAATAATATTGCATGAATTAAACTATGCAATTCATCAACATGGAGTTCAGTTTACTTTACCTGCTGTAATCTAACTCCAAACGCACATATTCAGGAAGTAAGTCCATACATGATTCATCAAGCTACAATTTTTCAGAACTACATGAGCTGTGGGGTCATGACTCACATACCACAGTGAGCAGACTGAAAGTCCACTTAGAGAGTCAGCCATGCACTGCACTTATTATCCTCAGAGAAGGAGCCATTGAGCCACACGGTTGATAACACTGAGACCACCTCAACCAGCCGAGCCCTGCTGCGGATTCAAACTGTGAAGGTCAAAGAGGATAAACCCTGTTATGCTCCGTCGCTCCGCAGGGATATCTCAGCGTGTGTGTGTGCATGTACGTGTGAAAGGTGTGTATGGAGTGTGTCGGTGTGTCGGATGCCAGAAGGAGCATATAAAAACCATCGCGCTGCACAGCACTCAGATATTACATTGAGCTACTCTCGCTCACATTTTCCACCATCACCAACTCCAACACACACACATGTGAAATATAATGCCTCTGTCAGAAGCCATTCGCTTGAACTTAATGCCACTTCTCTATCTCTATTTTTATCCTTCCTCTGTTATGACAAGGAGCTGCTGAGATTTGAAGAAAAAGAGTTTATGGAGGGATGACAATAGTTTTATTTAATACTATTTACAAAGTAGGCTTTACCAAATATGCAATGCTTCACATCTGTCTTTGTTATTTATCGTGTTTTATATGGTTATATACAAATAAATTAGATGGAAAAATGTAATTCAGCAAGAGCATCATTCTCAGAAAGGCCGAACATTAGCTGATTACAAGTGTTACACATCCTCTCGATGTAGACTGTAAATTAGTTGTCATGATGTATTGTTTTAGGAAGCAGCTAAATCAATGACATATATGGCCACAGCTCTTGGCCACATATGCATTTCCTCCAAATATCAGAATATGGAGTGCACAATTATAGAACTGAACCTTTGTTTTCTGATGTTACTCATAAATAAAAATATAATAGGCTCAAGCATCAAAGGAATGCTGTTGCTAACGCCACCTTTTCGTCTCTGGTGTCTTTTGACCCGATCCTGCAGTCTATCCGGTGTTTTCAGGGTTTGGTCATGAACACAAAATCTGTTCGGATGAGTGTATGTGTGCTCGCTTTGGTTTTCTTTGTTTGCATCTGGTCTTGGCATGAAGGGGCCTGGAGGTTTGGTCAGAGAGGCGCTGGCTGATGTCAGCTGGCCGGTGGGAATGCGGTCCAGTCGCATCAGATTGCCGTCACCGGGCGGTTTTGGCTCCTCTCTGACGCTCAGGCTCAGTCTCTTGTTTCTCTATCCCATCCCCTTCTTTCCTTAATGACTCCAGTCTCTTTGTCTGCCTCTGTGTGTCTGGATGTGTATTTGTGTACTGATAATGCTTTCAAACTCATTTTAGAATTACTTGACCAATTATTGTGGGTGTAATACCCTCCTAATACTGAACAGTTGCACACAAAGCCGCTGATTGGGAGCATTATCTGGTGCGCTATATGCAGGTGGTTCACAGCTCCAATTTCACACAAGCCAAAGCCTATTTACTTCTAGATTATGTTTTTTTTCCTGCATTTTGAAAGCATGAGCATCTATGATATCTATTTGGCTTCAATTAGCAACAGATGCCTCCTTGCACAGCGCTAACCCTAATTGTACGTGATGAGCAAAGCTAATCGCCCTGGTGCTGCCTGACCTTCCTCCAGCTGTGAGGGGGAACTTCTCCCACAGCCCCTTCTCAGACCCCATCCAAACACACACATGTGTGCACACTCACAGAATGTGCTCCCCAATATTTTAAATAGGAGGGTAGTGGGGGCTCGCTTTGGTGACCGCAAATTAGTTGCTGTAATTGCATATCCCTCCCTGCGCCGATCATTTTTCAGCCCTGTTTGCTGCAGTGCAGAGAGTTTGTTTGTTTTGGTGTCAAGGCGATTTACAATCAAAATGAGGACCTCCGGCGCACATGTGGAGCCCCGAGCAAAATGGCAGCGCGATAGCTTCGAATAGCCCCGCCTCATCCACCGTGCGGCGCGGTCCGGAGGGCAACGGCGATGAAGGGTGAGACTATAGAACAAAGTGTTAGTTCTTCTCTAGTCTCAAGCCTTACGCCTTACTTCATGGTTTTTGTTGCTGGTTAATAAAAATACTGTAACCACAAGTCTTCTAAGCCTCCTGAAAACAGTTTAACGAAAGCTCGAATACAATAAATATCCAAAAATCACTGGCATTTTCAAAAGCTCCTGTCCAGCTCTGGCAAATATTCACAGTCACCACCCAGTAAATAACTGTTCCGACCATAATTACATAACCAATCAAACTGTTTAGGAGCGATAGGGCTTTTCTTTGCATTAGGGTGGTGCTAGTTATAGCAGCATCCTGCACCACCACTGACCACTGGGGTCAACTGTGTTCATGCAGTGTCATATGTACCTTTTTATTACCGACGAGTACAGGCCGTGAAGTTGTTTCGACCCTGTTCAAGTTATTTAAAGGACCCATCGTATGCCCATTTTTCCACAAGTTGATATGGTTCCTTGGGGTCTTAATGAAATGTTTGTAACATATTTTGGTCAAAATACCACAAGAATCATTTCAAACAGCCTTTGTACCCTGTCAAAAACACCTCCCCACAGATTGACCTGTTTTGAGTGCCTGTTCCTTTAAATGCTCATGAGCCAGCTCCCCCCCCAAGGCCATGTAGCCAGACTCCCTACATGGGTGTGCTGCAAAATCTACGTAGACGTTGGTGGTGATCCCATTCGACGCACTCAAGCATATCGTTTCTGACATAGAGGAACCACAACAAGCCGCGTGAGTTGTTTTTTTCCAGCGTTTTTGTGTTGGGAGACATGCCAGATACCCAAATAACATATAGAAGCACTAAAAAAAGTGGAATTTTCATAATATATCCCCTTTAAAAACCAATAGCATCATTGTACTAGATAGAAACAAGTCTGGAACTTATTGTTTTGCATTAAAAGTGACTGGTGACTCTTCAAAACCCCTCAAGCTTATTTCAGAGGCTTATGCAGGAGCTTACATAAGTGTGGGACGCGGACTGAGAGAGCTTTGTGTGCCTGTGGACCACCAGGCTGAAGGGTGACCCAGCGTGAGGCTTACTGAACAGCGACGTTTCCCTTCGAAGACAATGACTTGCAGATGACTTTGCTCTCCTCAAAAATGTGCAAACTAGCAAACAGCCGAACCAGCATGAATCACGTTAATTAGCTGTGCAGCTGTGTTGCGGTCCTGTTGATGCCTCAGTGGCTTCAGCGAGATAAGAAATCCTTATGCCATAGTGTAAATACAAACAGAGAACCAGGACGGAACAACAAGACCAATTAGTGCTTTGGGTTGATCGTTTAGGCTCATATTTAGATTAATTATACTCTTGAGAATCTGAAAGTAAACCTATTTTAATCAAAGACACTACAATACCAGAGTAAATTGACTGTGATTGTATAGTTTAGTTCCTCTGAATTGTTATTGATCAGAAAACCATTTCAAATTGTTGCATTTGACTAACATTTAGATTAATATAACTTCAATGTACTGTTACTCCACTCTGTCTCTTGATCCTAACTCAGTTTGTATTGTATATTATGTACATTTGCTGCGTATAGTGTAAAGAGAAAACCGTCGGCTTAGCTTCTAAGATAAAGTTAAAAAAGCAATACTCAAGTAAAAGTACCTATTTACTAAAATAAAAGTGAGAAGTAGGTAATTTAAATGGTCTGCATTACATATTAAAAGAGAGGCGTGTTACGGTGATACAGATGATGCTACTGTATGCTACAATAAATTGAGATATAACTAAATGTCAAAGTTTGCACACTAGTAGAGTAGACCTTTTGTCCAAACCAACTCTATCCCTGTATAACTAGTCTACCTAGTCCCTCTATCCCTGTATAACTAGTCTACCTAGTCTCTCTATCCCTGTATAACTAGTCTATTTTTTCAATTCAATTCAGTTTATTTGTATAGCCCAGTTTCACAAATTACAAATTTGTCTCAGAGTGCTTTACAGTCTGTACACATAGACATCCCTGACCTTTGACCTCACATCGGATCAGGATAAACTCCCAAATAACCCTTCAGGGGGGAAAAAGGGAAGAAACCTTGAGGAGAGCAACAGAGGAGGATCCCTCTCCAGGATGGACAGATGCAATAGATGTAATGTGTACAGAAGGACATATTTAGAGTTAAAATACATTCAAGGAATCTGACAGAGTTTATCAATAGTTCATATTTAGGCATATTCCACGCTGGAGAGTTTGGAGACCTCCCGAGTGGAGGAGTGGGCGGAGTCCCAGCAGGGCAGCGGCACAGCTGGTGGCAGGAACTCACGATCCAACCATCGAAGGTCCATCAGCAGATGGGATCTATGCCGTCTCATAGGGTCCGATGACCCCATGAGACGTGAAGTCAGAAGGACTCCGGGGAGAAAGCAGAGTTAGTCATGTGTGATGGAGAGATGAAGATTCATCCATAGGAGAAAGAAAAGAGGAGAGAAGTGCTCAGTGCATCCTAAACATCCCCAGCAGCTATAAGCCTATACCAGCATATCCAGGGGCTGGACCAGGGCAAACCTGATTCAGCCCTGACTATAAGCTCTGTCAAAGAGGAAAGTCTTCAGTCTACTTTTAAATGTGGCGACTGTGTCTGCCTCCCGGACTGAAATTAGAAGTTGGTTCCATAAAAGAGGAGCTTGATAACTAAAGGCTCTGGCTCCCATTTTACATTTTAAGACTCTCGGAACTACAAGTAGCCCCGCATTTAGTGAGCGCAGCTCTCTGGTGGGGCGATACGGTACTACAAGCTCTTTAAGATATGATGGTGCATCACCAATTAAGGCTTTGTAAGTTAAGAGAAGAATTTCAAAAGTGATTCTTGATGTTACAGGGAGCCAGTGCAGAGCAGCTAGTGCAGGAGTAATGTGATCTCTTTTCTTAGTTTTAGTGAGAATACGAGCTGCAGCATTCTGGATCAACTGGAGGGACCTAAGAGATTTATTAGTGCAGCCTGATAATAAGGAGTTGCAGTAATCCAGTCTCGAAGTAACGCAGCGAACCAATTTTTCTGCATCTTTTTGAGACAAGATGTGCCTGATTTTTGAAATATTACGTAGATGGAAGAATGCAGTCCTTGAGATTTGCTTTATGTGGGAGTTAAAGGACAAGTCCCGATCAAAGATAACGCCGAGATTCTTTACAGTGGTGTTGGATGCTAGAGCAATGCCATCTACAGAAACCACATCACCAGATAATTGATCTCTGAGGTGCTCAGGGCCGAGTAGAATTACTTCGGTTTTGTCTGAGTTTAACATCAAGAAGTTGCCGGTCATCCATGTTTTTATGTCACTAAGACATGCTTGAATTTTAGTGAGTTGGTTAGTCTCCTCTGGTTTTATCGATAGATATAGTTGAGTATCATCTGCATAACAATTAAAGTTTATAGAGTGTTTCCTGATAATATTGCCCAAAGGAAGCATGTATAAGGTAAATAGAATTGGTCCAAGCACAGCACCTTGTGGAATTCCGTGACTAACGTTGGTGGTCATCGAGGCTTCATCGTTTACAAATACAAACTGAGATCGATCTGATAAATAGGATTTAAACCAACTTAGTGCGGTGCCTGAAATGCCAATCGATTACTCCAGTCTCTGTAATAGGATGTTATGGTCAATGGTGTCAAATGCAGCACTAAGGTCTAACAAGACCAGTACAGAGATGAGTCCTTTATCTGCTGCCATTAAGAGGTCATTCGTAATCTACCTAGTCCCTCTATCCTTGTATAACTAGTCTACCTAGTCCCTCTATCCCTGTATAACCAGTCTACTCAGTCCCTCTATCCCTGTATAACCTGTCTACTCAGTTCCTCTATCCCTGTATAACCAGTCTACTCAGTCCCTCTATCCCTGTATAACCAGTCTCCTCAGCCACTCTATCCCACTGCATCCCTCACCATGTCCTATGACAACGTGATCTCTAAGTTGATTGCATTTTTCTTCTTTGTCAACAACATCGGCCTAATCCTGATGTCACTTTGCGACAGGTTGGAGGCTATGGCTCAGTGGTAGAGCAGAGTTTTCCTTCAATCAGAGGATGGGTGGTTCGATCCCCAGCTCCGCTAGCCTATGTGCCCTAGAGCAACATAGTTAACTCCACACTGCTCGCGTAGATCTACCTACCTACGATGCATGCTTGTTAGTTAGTTGTGATGGGCAGGTAGCACCATGTATGGTAGCCCCTGTCATGAACGGGTGAATGATGACACGTTAGTTTCTCCATGGATTTCATGTTCCATCATTAATCCTTAATGTTGTTGTGTAAACGTAATTAACCAGGCTGAACACCCGTTTGCCGTCCTCTTTGTTTCCCTTTTTGTTTTACGTCTCTACCGGTGACTGCGTTTTTAACGTCACACTGCTATAAATTGTGGGTAATTCCCTGAGGCAATGTCTGCTTTTCATGCTGACTTTAGTAAAAGATTCATAAAGGTCATAAATGTCTGTCGGAGAGCCCTCAAACACTTGACGATGTGAAAGTGGGACAACCCTAAACCCTCAGACAACGTCTGTGAGTCTGTAACGATGGAGATTGGAATTTGGCCATAGACTATAAATAAAATATATTTAATACATTTAAATATTTACAAGAGGTTTCATTTCCATAGTGTCAGCTTAGTCAGTCTCTGGATCTTTAATCTCTAGATCTTTGATCTCTTAATCTCTGGCTCTTAGATCTCTGGCTCTCTGGATCTTTGTTCTCTGGCTCTCTGGATCTCTGATCTGTGGATCTTCGATCTCTGATCTCTGGATCTCTGAATCTCTGAAGCTCTGAAGCTCTGGCCTCCTGCAGCCGCAGACACAGCTCCATCCTAAGCCGGCTGCAGCTGCTTCTTCAGCCTCCTTCATCTCCTCTTCTGGTCCTATTTCACAGTTCATCACTCAAGTACTGAACAAACCCCCCGTATATCGTTACATTGCACTCCATTACATTTTGAAAGTAAATATTTTACTAATTTCGTGACATTCATTTGATAAATGTAGTCACTAATTAATTTAGATTTAAAACAAATTGTATTTAAAATCTAAATAAACTGATGAATTATGATTTATTATTGTAGATCAACTGTAATTGTAGGATAGATTCACCAGGGAGTAATTAAAGTCACAGCTTCTCTTTTACGAGCTGTAATATTAAAAGTGCTAAACACATAATGCATAAATAATTATAATCCAATAATTTAATATATATTATTCAAAAAATTGACATTTCTGCTAAATGAGTTTGATGCATATATTTTTTACTTTTTCTTCAGTAGGATTTTGAATGCATGGGCATACACTGGGGTATTGCTATACTTTTACTTTTGTAAAAGTTTTGAATATGAATTGAAATGCAGTAAAGTACAAACAAAAGTACTGCAGTAAATGTCAAATTACGGATTTTGATAAAATATGCAAAACGTGGCCAGACAAGTACACAAAAAGTGTATATTGAATATAATGTGTTACTTCCATCACTGAGTGCATATCACCTGGATAAACATCAGATCAGCATTGTGGGAGTACAGAAGATTAATTTGTAGCAACTATCTCGTGGTGGATATGATTTGGGCGATAACATTGTGCTCCAAACTTTGTTTTGTAGTAAATGTGTTTGAACAAAACACAAATATGAAAGAAAAATTTCCACACAGGCGAAATATATAGATTATATTTTTCTTTGCAACCATTGTCTTTGAGATAACATCCATGTATTGTTTATCTCGTATTATTTGGAAAAAAAAGTTTTAATTATATTGTTGGACCAGTGCTGAATGTGTGGTTGACATTGATAGTCAAGTTTTTAGAAACAACCCACGCTTTCTTGTGGTTTGACATCAAGAGTTCAAGATTTTGTTGAGCTCAATTTGTAAGTTTAATAATATTTCAGTGGGCGGTTAATTATATGTATCTTTGTTGTTCTCTTACCAAATGTGTTCAGTCACCATTATTAATAATTGAACATGTCATGCGGTAATAGAACTTAATAGATTTCGTACCAACTTTCGTACATCTCCAGTTTATATTTACACACCTGCACCAGACATGGCCACTCTGAGCTGCAATACAAATGGGATTTTTCCACGAGTTTGAATCATTTTTCACTAAAACAGTTAAAGCCTCGTAATTTGTGGTTTGGGAGCTGTTGGCACAAAAGTGACATCAAAGCATGACAATAGTTGCGAGATGATTTCTGGCGAAGGCAGTGCCAAACTGCAAAGCAACACTTTTTTTTTTTTTTATCACTGAAACTGTTGCCAAAACCCACAAAAAACAAGAATCTTGAAAAAAATATGGACTTGATTTATCACATTAAACAAGTGGTATACCACCCACGTGACAGCACGTTTTCCTTCAGTTACTAATCTGTTCATGAGAACTTTCTGAAAGTGTCTTACTAAATTGAGTGGAGCAATGTCGGATTAGCTCTCAACGGCCTAACTTTTGATCACCATAGGGATTGACTCATAATGATGAAGAGGAGTAACCTCCAAACGTCTGAAGCTCATCGCTGAATTTCACCTGAACTTCTGTGTTTTTTCCACCGTTAAGCTTCCTGGGCTCACGTTGAAATGTATTGCGCTACTCGACACATGCCAACAGACGGAGGGCGGAGATGTCAAGTGGCGAACATATTAACGCATGTCTAACTGGCCATGAGTAGTGTGTGTGTGCCTTTGGCCACCACAGCTGGACACCACATTCACCACGGCCGGTCAGGACCCCGACCACCACGGCCGCCGACATTCTCACTGGTCAAGGTTTTTTTTTTCCATTGTGCCGCAAACTAGAACGGGCACTCGGTAGAGCGCATACCATTGCATATCACAAGATGGAACATTGAATTATAAACATTTTGGCATTAGTTGCATGCCACTTGGATAAAAAATGACCGCGCTATGGTAAAAAGAAGATTTTGACCTTTTCATGACCTTGACCTTTGACCCGATCAATCACAAAATCTAATCAAATGGTCCCCGGATGATAACCAATCATCCCAACAAATTGCATGCGATTCGGTTTAATACTTTTTTACTTATACGAATAACACACACGCACGCATACAAATACACGGCGATCAAAACATGACCTTCCGCATTTTCAATGCGAAGGTAAATATATGTCACTGTTTAGAAATTATGATTATGAGCATAACAGATTGTTCCAGTGAAAGCAGCAACACATACAGTATATTAAGTGGAACCTTACAGACTTTTAGTTTATTGAAGAACAGTTAAACTTTTGGCGTACATAGTTTGAAAGAGGCCATTGACCAAGACGCCAGAGTTGTAAAATTGTTCGATTTTCCTTCTTTTGGCAGATGTCTATCAGACATGTGCATCACACGCAGAGCGAGGAGGGTGGTAACACTGCATTGATATGGTTTGGGCCCCCGCCATGTGCTGATGATATCATTATCTAGTTAACCCTGATCAGCTCCATGTGTTTGTGGGAATGCTTCATGCAACAAAACAGAACGAGTGCATCGCCTTCATGGAGAAAATACAAACCTCAGCAACGTTTTACTCAAATGAAACTTTGAAAATTTCAACATTAAAAGGATTAACATGTAGAATAAATGTATTTATTTACACTACCGTTCAAAAGTTTGGGGTCACTTAGGAAAAAGGAAAAAAGCACAGTTTTTTTCCAATTGAAATGACCTTAAATTAATCAGAAATACATTCTATACAATGACTATTCTCTGTTTTTGTAGGTGTATAGAGGCCCATCTCCATTTTTCTAGTGGTACATTATGTTATTGCCTTAGAAGACTAGCAGAGGATTAGAACCCCCTTGAAACCCTTTTTAAATTTTTTTATAACTTTTTATTTTGCATTTTCCACAAACAGATTATTCCTTGACATTGAACCCTTTTTATGTGAGCGCAGCTGAAAACAGTTATGCTATCGAGAGAAGCTCTAAAACTGGCCTTCCTTTGAGCGACAAGTTTGAAGAACAACATTAATATTTACAATGAAAATCATTATTTCTAACTTTTACAATGTCTTGACTATATTTTGTATTCATATTGTATTCATTTAATAAATAGAAGTGTGAGTTTTCATGGAAAACACAACATTTTCTCGGTGACCCCAACCTTTTGAACGGTAGTGTACATATTTCTGATGTTAATAGAGATACAGTGCAGAGTGGCAGCTGTGAGATAGCAATCAGGGTACGTTAACATGCACTAACCAACCAAAATGAAGTTATTTCCTAAAGTTACCACCACGACGTGTATCCATGGTCACTAGTGTAAGTCTACGATCAACTTTTCTGAAACTTAATACAAGAATGCTCCTCCTTACCTAAAAAAAACACATTCCTAATCCTAGCAACAGTTATGTTCCCCTCAAATAGAGTAAAAAACACACGTAGTTTATAACCGTAATTCATAGGAGACCGAGGTGGACACTAATGGTGACTCGAAGGATATTTTTACACCACCCATTTTTTTGTTTGCACAGTGCCATTTTTATTTGAGACAACTCCTAATAATTGCTTTTTTAGAAATGGGTAGCATCTACCTCAGATACCTCCTCACTGCCCCTCTGTATATATATATATATATTCTACGGTGTTTATCGGTGGAGCTAATTAGTTTCTATTGTTGAGGTGGCAGTGATGTGTTTGTGTGCTTTCACATGTAAGTAATGGGGTTTTCTTTAAATGGGATTATTGAGTGAACCTATTTTTGTATGTAGCAATCTGAGATGAGTCTTGAAATCTTGGAGGTAATTGTGTCACGTACACATGCTGCTCTGTGTTGATTAGTGTATTGTTTCCTAACCAGCATGCCATGAGTCACTTATGAAAGAGCTGTGTTAAGCCATAATGAAGAAAGTGCTACGGATATGATTTACAATGCTTCATAACCGTAATTAATACAGGCCTTAATGATGTTAAGTGTAGCAAAGCTTCTAACACCCTTTGTATAATTCATGACCCCTCTTTCGTCATCCTTCTTCTTTTTCTTTTCCAGTCAACATTCCCTCCACTCTTCATGTTTTCTCTGCTGGGAAAGTTGCTGTTGCCACAGAGATGGAGCAGAAAAAAACATCTTTCTTTGGAAGCAGATGAATGTTAAAGACGATCCACCCGACCCAGGCGACTTCTTATGTTTAAAGCTCTCTCTTTCATTTCTCATCCTCCATGTATTGCATTCAAAATAAAAATTTCAGCAGTAGAGGATTAATAGTTATGTTCTTCGAGTTCTGCTTGTTTTCGCTTTATCTTGGAGGCGCAAGCGGCAACATGTGCTTGAGGTCATAAATACCCAAACAGATGTTGAATTAGTAAAGATTCTGAGCAAATGGCCTGCTAATTCACAAGCTTGGGAAACCGCAGTGATAATCACGAGCCAGTTTGTTCATCTGCAGTAAATGCTAATCTGGGCCTGAACTCAAAGAAACATTAACAATGGTGTCTCGTGGTGCCAATGATGGCTGTAATATTTTTCTAAAAGTCCCCTTGAGCTCCGCCACTGGTGGTGCCTGTGCTCTAAAAATGTCAGTCACACTGAAGAGGTTAACCCCAGCCCTATAAGAGAGATGATGGAATATTACACAAATAGACGGACTGTATCTGATCCCAGCTCAGCCGGTTGTAAAACCATCCCATTCCAATCTTGCCTCTCTCTGTCACCTCATTAAAAATACAAAGAGGGTAAAGAAGGGCCGGTCCTGAGCAATCTCTGTTAAAGCTGCCAGTGAATGCAGCAGCATTAATGTCATTTAATGCTGTTTCATCTGAAAAGCCACATTAGAGTCAGATTTAGTAATCTGGGTTTGCCCATGCTCGTCTGTATGATGTCATTATGCTAAACTGACCTTTACAGCCAGATTAGGAGGGGCGAAGGGAAAAGAAGGAGGCTTTGGAAAGGGAATTAACAAGAAATGAAAAATGGTGTATTTGACATATGGATGATGAAGTATTCAGCAGCATTTTTTAACTTAAGTGCCATTGACTACAAATCAGAATCAGAGTATGAGAGAAAAAAACGCCTCTTTGTGGCTTGATCAGCTCATACTCATGTCTTCAAATTAATGTTTTGCTCTTTCAGGAATTCCTGGTGTCAAAGCTGTTTATTTTGTTTTTTTTACACCTCAATAAGTTCGTCACGATCTGGTGATTCCTTTCCGCCTCCCTACAGTAGGATTCTTGTTCTCGTCACATTCAGGCCACCTCTAGATCAAAATGAGCTGCTGCCCAGGCTGCTCTGAGAGTCGCAGGTTTAGCAAACTCAGCAACCCTCACCTCCAAACTTGTGCAACAGAACTGACACAATGCTCGATTCTCTTTACCATTTACCCTGAATCAGGACGGGCAGACACAAAGGTGGCGAGAGGGAGAAAAAGAATAAAATAAACCCAGTGTTAATCTTAAAGTTGTTTATCGATCATCCCGGCCATTTTCGATATTCAGAGAATTTAGAGCTCTCCGAAATCTGTGAAGATGGAGAGAGTTATTGACCGCTCCGCCCCTCTATCCATCACTCCCTATTCCTTACACGCCTCGGCCACTTCATGGTTTAGCCTCACATAGGGGAGTGACAAGAGACATTTACACACACACAAGATGGGAGGGAGACATTACACAGAAATATGTTACTGTGACACTGCTCAGGTGGTGTTAAATTACTGGATGGTGAACTTACTGCCTGCTCTGTTGGGAAAAAAATGGGGGGAGGGGGAGGGGGAGGGGGGAGGGTCCCTTTGCTTCACTCCTCCCACACGGTGGCTTAAGATGGGAGGTTTCACTCTGATGAAGGTGTCTGGTGGGCAAAAGGGGAAGACATATTGCATCTTAGCCGAGCTTTGGCACATCAACACTGGCATCACTCACACAGCCCGGAGGTGTTGGAGCTGAAGAGCTGGATGAGGGAGGGAGGGAGGGAGGGAGGGAGGGAGGGAGGGAGGGGTTGCAGCGAGGCTACTCGAGGCAGAGGACTGGAAGCACATACGTGTTAGAAGAAGCATTCACTTACAGATCAAACCGTGTAAGAGAGTAAACTCTTTGGTCATGAAATAAATGTCACAAAGTTGGAACCGGAACTGACAACTTGTAGTTATTCCAGTTATCAGGTGTTTAAGCACGTCAACAACACAAGACACTTGAATGCGACACTTTGAGAACCACTGCACACACCTGACTCCACGTTTTTTTTTTACCTACAGGCTCTAAATGCCTCTCCTGTCAGGTGTAGCTGCTCCTCTGCTGACATAATAAGCGTGCGCTGCACAGGGGGGCAGATGCATCCCGCACTTCCTTATCATGTCATTATCGCAATGTCATGTCATTATCATAATTATTATCATGTTACGGTCTTCCAGGGAGAAAGTAATTGATGGGTCAGCTAAACTCGTCTCCAAGGAGGATGCGTCCCCTTGTTAGTGATCCCTGAGCGCGGCGTGGCCGAGGTGCGACCGCTCTCTGACGGGAAGCTCTGATTGCAGGGTGAAGCTGCTCGACATCTGGGTTGCAAATAAAAAAAAGAAGCAAAACGGAGCAATTTCCCAGAGACAAGGGAAAGAGACCGCTCCAGTGAAAACATAAAACACTGGAGCACGTCGGTCTGCTTTTCCTTCGCCCTGCGGGACTTTGCTAAAAATGAGTGCACGGATCCTTCGGCGCTGGTAAACGGAGCGCCGCCATCCTCCTCTATAACCTCTGCAATCGGGCCTAATTAAAATTCCACGTAATTGTAACTACAAATACATCCAATAGTACGACTCAGGAGACAGAACTGCACATAACGATGTACCTGTAATAGGACAAGAGAGGGGACCTCAGTATAGGGACTAACGAGGTAATGGGCAACAGGTGAGACGGGCATGAGGACCAGGTGAAGGGAATGAAGGACTAACGAGGTGGGAGTGGTCAGAGGCAGAAGGGAGATTATTCACACACTGTCATATTTATTGAATGTATTTTAACTCTAAATCTGTCCTTCTGGTCACATGACATCTATTGTTCTGTCCATCCTGGAAAGGGATCCTCCTCTGTTCTCTCCTGGAGGTTTCTTCCTTTTTCCCCCGAGAAGGGTTATTTGGGGTTTTTTCCTGATCCGATGTGAGGTCAAAGGTCAGGGATGTCTATGTGTACAGATTGTAAAGCACTCCGAGACAAATTTGTAATTTGTGAAATTGGGCTACACAAATAAACTGAATTGAATTGAATCAGCGTGTGTCTACTGGCGGTGACGTTTCCGTGTTCCGAGACCGTGAAGTATTCGTCGCCGTAGAAGTATTAAACCACGAAGACAGGCGGGTAAAAAGATGCATCAGGTTGTTAAGCTCTGGAACTGCGCGCCATTATTCCGTTTGAGTCGCAGTTTATTTTGTCACGCCGAAGCCGGGATGTTCCCTGTCACTTTGTCTGCCGTGTCTAAACAAACGGTAAAAAAAAGTTCCTCTTTCACCTCTTTTCTTCAGAGACGCGCTCTCAGTGTCTCGGCGAAGATCAGAGCGACAGAGGGAGTGACAGCCACGGGGACGGGAACGCTGCCGCGCTCAGTGCTCGTTGCACTATTCCATCATTAGCCAATGAAGCCCTCATAAAAGTGACTCATGTGCCACGAGGGGAGGGTCCATATGGCACAAGTGATCCAGAAAGGCGACGTGTCGCAGAAGACCCCCAGAGCCCAACAAGTCAGCTTTTACAGGGGCCTCCCTGCCTGTCATTAATTGATTTTAATAACAGGCTGCCGAGGGGGCAGAATGCGCTCATTCATTGGGCTGATGGGGCTTTTCCCAGGTCCCTCAGCGAACACTGCAGCACTTAGAGCTGTTTGTTTGGATTGCCTGTAGTGTGTGTGGCTCTCGGACCGGCGCGGTTACTCAGTCAGACACATACTCAATGTCCCGGCCGCTCAGTTGCCCGCTCACTCAAACATTTGTTCATTTACCAGCTCAATAATTTCTTCACTCAATCACTGGCCTAGTCATTTATACACTCATTTATTCATTCCTCCTCGTGCGCTCACCGAGGGCCATCGCGCTTTACGGTTCACGGGGACACGGCCGGTGTCTTATAACGGGTCACGGAGGATTTTATAGGGGGAATAATAAAGAAGAATATATCAGCGCTGCTCCCATCTAATATTTAAAACGAGTCTCCTCATTACATTCGACTGTGTCATCCCGGGGAGGCGGGCCCTTCTTTTAGTCCCGCCTCCATTCATGTCTTTGTTTCCGAAATTACACAGGCTCAAAGTGAAAAATCCCTCGTTTTGCATATTTTTACTCTTTACTTTGATTGTTCAGCAGTCTGACTGAAGCTTGGGGGGGGGGGGGTGCGCTGTATGCCGGATGATGGGGAGGGATAGGGAGGGAGCTGGGCCTGTCATAACTGCATAATACACCCATTACTCCTGTGCAGCGGAATTACTACTGATGGAAATGGGATTTTGGAAGATATATGGAATGTAATTATTATATACATATATGCATAGCCTCTTTGAGTCTGAAAAGGAGCTTTGGAGTGATATTTTCAGGAGCTTGTGTGATTGTTTAACTGCATGTGTGCGGCTGTCTTTGTGTGTGTGTGTGTGTGTGCATTTTATGACAAAAGAGCATGTATTAATTTACGGTTGTATTTTCTTTGTTGTTATACATATTTAAAAAGGTTACCTTTTCTACCAGCGTATTCCTGTGTGCACCTCGGCACCATCCCTCCTCTGAGGTTGACCCTGTGCTGAACATCTCTCTGAAGGCCGAGGTCTGACACTCCTAAACAGGCAACGGGGGTCACGCTGACTCAGTCCAGCAGTGAAGCTGTCTGAAGAGTTATCAGCCTCTAGAATACCAATTCTTCAGGCTCCCTTGACCAAACAACACACACAGAGGAACCCAAATCCCCTGCAGTGAGTAATGCCAAGGTAAGAAATAGACTATTTGCTATGTGAGCAGAGGAAAAAGATTACGTTTACCATGCAGTGCCTTAGCCATAATGTCCTAGACTGAGTTTCTGTATTATTATAATAAGTGTGCAGCAGCTGAAGCCTGCATCACGGCGGGGGGAACATGAGGCAGTATGTATGGTTTTCTGTGTAGAGTACCGTAGGCGAGGGGCCTCTGCAGGAGGTTTTCTTTGGAAAGCACCTGGGTGTGAAAATAGGGCCTCCCAGTCTGGCCCGAGAGGCTGTGTAAACAGAGGGTCCAGTCGGACCAGCTTGCACTGGACGGGACCTCTCCAAACAGAAAGCATGAGTCAGCCTCAGGAACCCATCCACGGTCCTCCTCAAGGGATAATCAGCCCAATGCAGCCTGGAAAATGTGCAGCTATAGGGCTGATGTACGAGGCGGGATAGGAACATATACTATTCTGATGTGTATCGATATTTTTCTTGAAGATATGATGTAATCAGAGAAAATCTTAAATGAAGCATAATATTTTCCATCAAGATGAATACTTTTAGTCTCAATAAGCACCTTTATGTGACACAGCATATATTTAGTCAACTGAATAAAAAATATTGAGTAAAAAAAAAGAAAAGAAAAAGCCTGTGTGAGTTCTCTGGCGCTTTTGCAGCCATCTTCATGTCGGCGTTGAGTGGAAGACTTTATGAAGCCGGCTGGGCGTCTGAGCAGAGAGGGAGAGAGGGAGAGAGGGAGAGAGGGAGACTTTCCCCTCATCTCCGGTCTGCGTGACTGGAGAGGAAGGGGCCTCATACTCCACTAAGGAATATTTATCTTTCCAGCTGGATGGATGGATTAAATGACCATCCTGCAGAGAAGGCAGGGGGAAAGAAGGAGAAAGAGATTTTAAGAGCGAAAAAAAGAGGTGAAGGGACGCGGAGAAAGTTTTTGAGATGAAATGTGTCACAGAGAAAGAGAGTAGGAGGGAAACGATGCTTACCATCTTCCTCTCAGAAGGAAATAAAACAATAAGAATGACTTAGCAAGTCACATTTACCACCAGCTGCGACAAATATGATTGTGACTCTGTCTTCTCTCAGTGTGTGTGTGTGTGTGTGTGTGTGTGTGTGGGGGGGGGGGGGGGGCGAGACATGCAAAAACACACTCATGCACGCACACATGCAATTACAAACTCGCATGCACACACACAATGACACGGAGATAATTAACTTCCTGACACATTCACAGAAATTCATTTCAAAGACAGAACGCATATGTTCATGCAAATGTGATGAGAAACCATTAAATGCTCAAATTTCTTAGGCAAATGGAAAAAATATTTCTCGATCACACCCCCTTTGCCAACTTGAGCTTTTGTTTCCATAATTCACACTCCCAGAGCACTTGCTGGCTAGCACTCCAAAGTAAGGTCAAGGTAAAGTCAAACTTATTAATATTGATCAGAATAAACAGGAGATTCTGTGTTATTTCTTTTTCTCCAATGCGGTAATCACTCAGGAAACGAATAAACGAGCAACTAAAAAGAAAACATAAATTCCTCATGTACTTTATTGACATTCTCACAAGCCTACTTTTAAATTAAAAAAAGGAACAAAAGTCTAATTACCAGGAATTTTCATTTTCCCTTTCGTTCAGTCCCTCCGCCGTTTAGAGCGCTGGGCATTACGTATAATCAGCCCTCTGAGCCCATGAGCATCAACTGAAAATAAAGGAGTGTAATAACATCAGAGGCTTGCCCTGTGAAATGCGATGCCGGGGCGTTCAGACGGGGATGTTGAATGGGTGGCAGCTCCGAGCGCGAGGTTGTGGTTATGCAAAGTGCAATCTAAGTGGGGAGTTGAAGTCATGGGCATTTTCCTCCATAAAAGTGAAGCATGACAATGGATTTGGGGCATCAAGGCCTGTGGGATTATGGGGATCACATAAATCCCCCCGCGCCATCATTTCAACAAACCACATCAAGCTGCATGTTAAGGGTTAATAATCCAGTTCCCCACCTCTGCCCACCTCTGCCCACTCCCCTCGGCCCCAGACCTCAAAGCCCTCATGACGGTAACGTGCGTCTCCAGATGTATAAAGTCACTCCGTACACAAACACGCGCATAAACAAGCGTGCACTGGCCGTCTCCACGCAGGCACAGACCACAAATTCGGCACACATGCAGACTCTTACCACACACACACACACACACACACACACGCACACACACACACGCACACACACACACAGGCACACACACCTATGCAAACATACTACCGCACACCGTCTGACAGACCCACACAGAGACCGACTTTGTTCTCAGGTCTGTCATGTCATGACATCTGACATCATGTTGATGTCTAAACTGTTGGCAGGGTGTGATGGAGCATGCGTGTGTGTATCCCCCCCCCCCCCCCCACCCCCAAGCACGTTAAGCTCCGCCTCCCCGCAGCCCCAACCCGCTCCCACCGCTGCCTCATGTGGCGCTCTGGTGTGTAAGAGCAGAGCATCTCGTCGGAGGAACCTGAAATCGATCGATGCGCTACAACAAGCTCAGCTGCTCTCCGCCTCCTCCCCCACCAACACTTCAGCTCCCTCTCTCCCTCTCACCCCCTCTCTCTCTCTCCCTCTCCCTCTATCTCTCTCTCTCTCCCCCTCTCCCTCCCTCTTTCTCTCTCTCTCCCCTCCATCTCCCTCCCAATCCCTCCCTCTCTCTCCATCTCCCTCTTTCTCTCCCGCTCCCCCTCTCTCTTCCTTTCCCCCCTCTTCCCCTTTCTCTCCCTCCCTCTCCCCCTCGCTCTCTCTCCCTCTCTCCCTCCCGCCCTCTCTCTCCCCAACCCTCCCCCCCCCCCCACACACTCTCTCTCATGTCCTCCCTACCATCTGAACCAGCAGTAATCAACAGTTTACACACACACAGCGCTCTCTTCTCGCGGTCGGGAGAGAGAGAGAGAGAGAGAGAGAGAAGCGTGCCGTGAGCAGAGCTCCCGCTCCTCTCCTCTTTATTAGCCGGCTGTCGGAGGGGAGGCGGGGATGAGATCTAAACCAACCGGATTAGGAGGCAACAAAGCATCGGGCTGAAGAAATCCCTCCCGGCCTCGGGGTCCGACCAAGGCCTCCGCGCCTCCTCGGCCGAGCCCAGGCTGCTGGAGCCTTCCCAATCAGAGCCCTATTCATGCTCTGTGTGCAGCTGTCGTGTACACCACCACCACCACCACCACCACCAGCACCACCACCACGACCACCACCATCATATTCACCCTGCTCCAATAACCACTGAAGACGGCCCCTACAGCCAATAAGAGGTCAACCCCAGTAGAGGCCGCCGCATGCTTCTGTTTGACAGTCATGATTATAGTTTTGGGTTCTCCACCTGTGGGAGAATAATTTCCCTCTGACAGTCCGACCTGCTTTAACCACGCACAGCGCGTCTTGTCCGGCATTTGAATTTTCGAAGAATGTGTAAGCACGTCATGAGCTTGACGGCTGCCTAAAAGCAACACGGCGCCCTATATAAGGTGTTGAGCTGGAAGAAAATCCGTGTGATTAATCAGGTCTGAAGCTAAAACATAATAATAACCCCCTTTATATTAATGTGCAGCTCATGGCTTGAACAGCTCCGTGGAAAGGCCATTAGTCACCGGCTCCCTGCAAAGCTACAATTAAGTAGTCGCATATTACTCTCTCTCTCTCTCACTTTCTCTCTCTCTCTCTCTCTCTCTCTCTCTCTCTGTTTCTAACTTTCATCACAGTGCTGTCTTCTTCGTTATGTCTCCTGTTCCCGGGTGATCCTGTCTTTAGGCGCTGACTTGGACGAGCAAATAATTTTATTTGACTATTTTTAGGCTGTGTATTAACATTAGTAACGTTATTCCCGAGCTAAGTCAGAGATAGAGCTGCTTTAAAATGTAGCATTAGCATCATCAACAGCGACTTCACACTTTCAAGTTCAACACCATCTGCAAGAATATAGGAGGGCTTTTTGGGGAATAGCCTGAAAAGATAACTAGATGTTATTTTAAGTACATCTTGCACCTCATCATCCGCTGTTCTTTCAACTGAGAGAAGTGGGTGTGTAAAAAGGGGGAACTGACAGATTTCATAATTGTTATAGAAATCTTATTTGAATTCAGCAGCTTACTGATTTTTTTTCTCTCCAGTGAGGGACACTTTAAAAAGCTGTCATGCACACCAACCACAGGCATTTCCCTCCTAATTCCCCCCCCCCTCCCCTTGATCCCCTCTCCAACTAGTTCTACTTTCTTTTTTTTCTTCATGATATCCTCTCATTTTGCCTCTTCCTAGGCAAATTTGTTGCGGCGCGTGGGCCCGTTTGATTTCATTAAACAGAATATTTAAGCGTAAAAATTGTTTAATCGTCTCATGTCATTAGGAGATGGATTTCATTTAGCATACATTTGCATACTTCCCCCTCAAATTAAACCAGGCAAATATGCAAATGCTGAGGCCCAGGTTATGGCGGAGGTGTTTATTGTCATCACTTCAGGCAGTTCCACACTGCAGCGCCTCCGCACAACTGGGGTGACAGTAACATCTGGACGCCTGGGGGTTGGGTGGGAGGAAAGGGTGGAGGCAGAAGGTGTAGGTGTGGGTGTGGGGGATGGAGGTGTGTGATAGGCTGCTGCTGATAAGCATTTTCAACACCAGAGTGCACTGCTCCAACTATTCTAATCTAATACGGCAACAAAAAAACAAAAAAGCGGAATAACAGTCATCATACATACTTACTGCTTTAATTACCAAACGCGTCCCCAGCGCCTCCGTCAAACGTATAGCGTGCCAATGAAGACGTAAAAAAAAAAAAACAGCACTGTTCTTTCAACTGTAGCCTCTGCATGTGTTTTTATCAGCTGTTCTGCTGCTATTGTCCACATGGCTAAGCACTGCTGCTAATGAGGCAGTAATTAGCAACAGCGTAACGTTTCTTCACCCATGCTTAAGTCCTCACTCAACCCCCCCCCCCACCCCTCCTCTCATCCTCCCCCCCTGCACTGTAATTTTCTCATGCTGCAATTTCAGGCATCACAGCAGAATTTGTTCCAGCACAATAAAAAGCTGAACTGTGAAGATGAATAGGGCAGCACATTAGCGCGAGTGATTGCAACTTTTGCAAAAATGGAAAAAATGTGGGCCTGGATCATCTAACCTCATTTTATTTCCAATCAGAAGAATGTGCTACGGACAATCCAGATGGGTTTCCGTTCATAATTAGGTAAACCCCCCCCCCCCCATCTATCATTTCATAATCTGCTCTCACTCATCAACCTGGCGTTGTTTCATATCGACGACTTAAACTAAAGCAGCATTGTATGCGATGTTTAATGTGCGTAAATAAATACGCAGTGATGCTGCAGAGTGTTTATGATGGAAATTAATTGATAAACATGCATGAGAATGGAGGAGCGGGGGGGGGGCGCAATCAGCATGTTTGTATAAGCGGTTATTACTCACGATGATGCACAGCCGGCTAAATGAACGGACAACGGGATCGCAACCTGTTTGAGAGAGAGAACCCCCACGGGCGAGAGGGAGAGAGGGAAGGGGACGGGGCGGGAGGGTCTCCAAATAGAAATAGACTAAACACACCTCAGCGGGACCGGCTTCTACCCCGACGCTCTATAAACAAGCTGTAGAAGACTCGAGCCACGCGTGTCGGGAGACGGCGAACCCTGGCCGCGTGTTACTGTACACGTCTCTCCCGATCAAAGAGAGGGGACGGTGACGGATCCCGACAAGCCATTACCTTCACGTGTTGCTTTGCAGGTTAGCCGGCTGCAGACAGCCGGAGCCCGACGAGAGGCCCGGGCGACTTGTAGCGACGTCGCCGAGTGGCAGAGGGCTGATGACACTCAGCCCCAGTGGCAGGGACTGGGGTAATAAATCATGGGCAGTGGCAGTCAGATAAACGGTGCTACGAAGCTGATTGGGAGGAGAAACTATTGTGACGAGTGCGTGATGGCGAGGAGGCGGTGGCGACCTGTGTGAATAAGGGTCAGCGCTCCGCGGAGGCAGACCCGAACAGCTCCCCGAGTCTTAATTCACCCCGAAAAGCCATTACAGCCGCTCGGCCGGCTGCTCCCCGACCCGACGCTCCGCTGTCCGTCTCTTCTCGCCGGCAGAGGAGCCGTCGCTCTCCGGGACCTCGATGGCCCTTAAGCACAAACTCTGGAATGAGCTCTGCTATCTGGAGGCAGGCGGGTGGAGGAGCCGGGGTCTCCTCTTCCAGCCATTCAGGTATACTCAAGACTAAATTATACGGTTCATGGGTAGTCGTTTTTATTAGTTTCAAGAGCTTGCATTGACCAAAAATGGAGGAATTGTATTTTTCTGTGACTTATTGTTAATGCTTAGTGACTCATAAATATTAAATATTATCAAGTACGGTTAATCAAGTAAATTTGAAGTATCTTTGAAATTTGAAGTTCATGCTAGCTTCTACTCAATTTATTTAGTACTTCCTTTCTTTATTTGAGATATTTAGTTACTGTTATGCCTCAAATTAAGATTTTATAAATATTAAATGACGATGCATTATTATGAAATACCCAATAAAAACATCAACCATCTATGGGAAACTAAATGCTAATTGTATATGAATGTATCATCAAAAATAATCTAGTATCCTACTGTAACAGTTCAGCTCCAACTCCCTTCACCTGCCTCTGATCACCTCGTTAGTCCCTCATTACCTTCACCTGGTCCTCACGGCCTTCTCACCTGCAGCCCATTCCCTCGTTAGTCCCTCACTATTTAGCTCCCTCACTTCCACTTGTCCTCTTCCAGGTTGTCTTGTGTTCTTCTTGAAGCCCTCCAGCGTTACCCAGTGTGTTCATCTGTTCTCGTCTGTTTTGTTCCTGCGGGAACTTTGAGTAAAGTAGATTACTTTCCAGTTCTGTCTCCTGAGTCGTTCATTTGGGTCCACCCTAATACTCCCGTGACACCTACAGATCGGAACTAACAGTTAGTCACCGTTTCTGTGACTTCCTGTGTTCTTTGAAGGCAGCTGAAAAGTGTCCGACTTGACCGCAGTTCTTTGTCGACGCCCCCTGATGATGTCGTCTGCCTTCCAGATGAGGTATAGTTCATCTCGAACAAATCTATCACATCCACGATGGAGGAAATACCCACTTCTTCCTTCTGCAGGGTCCATGGTGGGAAAGTCCCACAAATTAGGAGAATCAAATACCCTCATTACTGGGGTCATAATATTATCCACAGCTCGGTGGATTTCACAAATTCTCCAGGAACCTCTGGATGACCAGAAGTTTGACTCAACCCCGGCAGGACGTCGCTGATGACGAGCGGCGCATCTCAACGCTACACAGCGTCACGCAAATGTGTCGAAATATGAGATCTTATCTTGGTACAGCTTTGGAAATGCAGAATAATGGTCTGAGAAATTGCCATTATATTTCCCAATTAATCATTTGAATTAAAAATGGTGTCAGTGATATCCAGCACAAAAGTAATCCATAGATTAAGATGTATAAATTACTCACAATACACACATGCTACTCTCTAAATATCATATGAATTTATAAGGAAGATTTACACATTTCACTTTTTCACCCAGTTGTATCCGTATGTGGAAACGATGTATGACTTGATTTTCACGTGCTTATTTGTCTACTTATTTATGTTGTATTGCCGCTCAAGGTCGTAGGCCTGCCGTGACAGAATTCACTGATGATGGTGTCGCCCCCCCCCCCCCCCCCCCCGCTGCCTGTTGCTCCCTGGCTGGTGGGAGAAGGTAAACGGACTGTACTTATAAAGCACTTTTCTAGTCTTCGGACCACTCTGAGTGCTTTAGCACTAGTTGTCATCATTCACCCATTCTCTCTGATGACAATGGCTAAGGGGCCGCCCGCCCATCACGAGTAACTAACATTAAGCCACAGGAGCAATTTGGGGTTAAGTGTCTTGCCCAAGGACCCGTGGACTAGTGGAGCCGGGGATCCAACCGCCGGGCCTCTGATTGAAAGACGCCACTAGAGGATAATTTCATCTCTATAATATCCAAAAACATACGTCAGAGCTCAAGGTTCAAGAATCTGTACGACGTGCCTCGAAGACACTGGGTGAGGGTTATAACCTGGGCGCAGGGAGGCTAGTAGATCACTTCTAGAATATGACAGGATTCTGACCGTCTTTAATTGGGTCACGAAGGCCTCGGTTCAGGTTTGGACTCGGGGCTCCACGTGTCCGGGTTCAACCCGGTAGGTCGGTCACCAGAATGAGGTCATTATGCCTGTGTGTGATTTGTCCACAAAGGCCAGGAATGATTAACTCCTCCTATTTTGTTTCGTATAAAACTTATGTTAAAATGTACGTTTAGCAGACTTTCTCTATTCGAATCCGGAAAGTTCTCCAGACACCTTGCAAGCGCCTGCTCCTGACCTGTACTTATTAAGAATAAACCAAATATTCTTGTTACCTTCGCTTTGAAAATGTGGAAGCTAATGTTTTGATCGCCGTGTATTTGTATGCGTGCGTGTTATTCGCATAAGTAAAAAAGTATTAAACCGAATCACATGAAATTTGGTGGGATGATTGGTTATTATCCTGGAATTGGCATGCAACTAATGCCAAAATGTTCATAATTCAATGCCCAATCTTGTGATATGCGAATGTATGCGCTCTACCGAGTGCCCATTCTAGTTAAAGTGCTGTGTCAATCGAAGATCCTTTTTATCATCACATCTCTTCGGCGAGCAGATACACCACATAAAAAAAGATTCAGAATGTAATTTTTTTTGTTTTTAATGCTCGTTGGATATATTAATTCAAATATAATCATCAAAAAGACAGTTCGTCAAGGAAAATTAAATCTGTGTCTTTACATAAGAGCGATTATTTGTGTGTGAGGATGGTATGCTGCTTCGATTCTTTTCAAATGATGGCTGCTTCTATGAGAAGGAGTTAAATAAACTGCTTAAATACTCTTCTTGCTGTTAAATAATTGTTTTTAATGAAACTAAAACAAAAGTTAGACTCTACTGGCAGTTTAGGAACTACAAGCAGCCTTTATGATTTAAAGCATTCATTTGAGCCAGCACAAACACGGTGTTGGACTGAATGTAATGTTGTGCTACTTGGCAGAGTTAACAACTACTAAAGAGGGAAAACAGTCATCCCTCTTCATCACCAACAAAGCTATTGAAAACGACTCAATTGCTCTTAAACTTCTCTTTACCGGTAAATCAGTTCTGACACTTATTTTCATTGCAAGAGAAAACATTTTAAACTACAAGAATCTCTATGAGCCTCAAGTTCAAACCACCTGAATGTACGTAGAACATAGGGTTTGAAGTGTCATATAATCTGATAATCCATACAGTCATGGCACCTTTTAATTCACTCAGTGTTGACAAAAGCAGGTGAGAACTGCTGCTCTCAGCAAAAAGGTGAAACAGGTCATAAACAGGTCTAGAGCCGGAGCGGTGTTTAGTTTTATTAACATGTTAGGGTGTAATAGTTTATTTTTAACATGTGCAGATGAAGTTTTATGTGTTAAATTAATACATATAAAAATATATTATAATAGGAAATATTAGGGAGAATATTGATATTGTTATTAATGTATTATGAAGCATAGGGGTAATGTTTACTCTATGCAAATGTAAATGGCAAGAATTAATGTATGTTGCATGAGAGTGACTGTATGTTAGTATTATGGATTGTCGAAGCCAGTTGAGGCCCGTGAAGTGACTTACAATAATAGACGGGACTTTTATTGTGAAAATACTTGTTAAGTGAATGGACCGGAAGTGACGTTTTGACCCGGGGTTCATGACATTAGACCCCCTCCATTGTTCTAGCAGGACTTGGAACCAACCGGAAGGTGTTAAAGGCTGGACTCACCTTTGAGAGTGAGGATTGGCTGATTTTGAGACTAATACTTTGTACGGGAGAAATATCTTTCTGCTTCAGGCTGGACCTGAGGAGCCGGGACCTTCACGAAGACCACGATCATGAGGCCGTGATTGTTTATTTTTATTTTCTTGCCATTAAATATTGTTAAATTTAATTCATGCACAGCCGAAGCCTAATTTACATCATCTGCAGAGTTTCAGTTCACCCTTATAGACACCTCCAAACTTCCTAATAACTCCATGTACCGCCAATGCTGTTTATGGAATATTTAAAAAAAGTTTTATTGTCTCGTTTGACCACAAAGCCGAAAACCACGATGTGATCAAAGCCACAATGTGTTTCAACGGTTGCATTAATTACGGCCTTTTCAATGGGAAGCATGCAGTGCAATTCAGTGCGTCATAACAATATGGAGACTAACGCCGGCGTAGAGCGGCGCTGTGCAGAGGAGGAGCGCCATTGTTTGCGGCGGCTCGTCTAACAGGCACCCTGGCGCCTCTCTCTCCCCCCTGAGTGACGCCTGTCAGTGACTCTCTATCAGCCGCCTACATGCCACCGACACTCCCTCTGCTCCACCCCTCTTTGTGTGCCTCCTCTCTGTTCCCACTGTGTACTATCTCGCCTCTCTTCTCTCTCAGGGTAGTGTCTCTCCTTCCCTACGCTCTGTCTCTCCCTCTGACTCTGCTGCCCTCTGTCTCTTTTTCTCTCGACGTCAAGTCGACGCTCCTTCTCTCCCTCCCGCCGTCTTCCTTTTTCTCAGCTGGCTCGTTTTAGAGCCCTCCTCCTCCCCTATCTTCCTCTCTCTCTCTCTCTCCCCACCTCGTCCTCCTCATCCCAGCGTTTTGCTTCCTATTCTCCGTCTCGTGATTAGATAGCAGAGGTGTTTGTGTACCGGCTCCCAGTGGACAATCACGCTTGTGAGGCTGGACGAGGGGGGAGGGGGGGGAGGGGGGGGATGTGAGGGTTCCATTTTCTATTAGAACAAAACATGCCTGTGGGGCCAGCAAGCATCAACTAGAAATGCAATCTGGGCCTTTGAGCTGACACCCGGGGTGGGGTGGAGGTGTGTGGGGGGGGAACAGGAGCCCGCCGTCGTGTGGTGGGACTCCAGAGTGAATGTTATCGTTCTCGGGGGATCCCGGGCTGCTTCCCCGGGCCCCGCTCTCTCTCCTCCAAACTTGGACACCTTGGGGAAAACCGGTCCCAGTGGCCCGCAATGAGGAGGGCTAATTCTGAGCACGACGCCCTCCAGCCTTTCCCCTTCAACATCGCCACATCAAACGTTCAAAAGTGTTTATTGATCGAGGGCTGCTTTTCTTTCTTCCTTTCTTCTTTTTTTTTAAAAACATTCTCCATTTATATGACAACGTTATCAGATAGGAGTGTCATTCTCCACAGCACCGAGGATAAGTAAGTGGAATTTTGTCAGAAGGGTAAAGAGGAGAGGACGGACGAAGGGAACGAATATAGGTGGATGCTCCGGCAGGGCTGGTGTGAATGCAGATTGGGAGTTCCTGGACATGCATAATTCACCACAGGGGAGATAAGAGAGGAGGTGGGTATAGGAAGAAAGGGAATAGAAGGGTGAGTGAGAGAGGAGAGAGGAGAGAGGAAGGGAAGGAAAGGAAAGGGGGAGGAAGGAGAAAGAGGAAAATGAGCAGTGCGTCTCAGGCAGCGTCAGCGTCTACAGTGAGGAGGTAATTAGGGAGCTGTCACTTGTTCCTGTCAGGCACCACTCCCGCTGAAACATCGAGTGTGTGTGTGTGTGTGCTTGTGTGTGTGAGGGTGTTCTTGTGGGGGTGGGGCTGAGCTTGTATATAACTGTGTGTGTGTGTGTGCGTGTGTGTATGTTTTTAAATGCGTGCGCGGTTGCATGTGTATATAAATTGTGTGGAAGAGCGTGGGGAGGGTGCGGCGCGAGATGAATTCAAATGAGACGGGAACACTAGAAGAATAACAGAATAAAGTAACAGACTCACTGCAAGGGAATTGTAATAATGGTGGATAAATATGACTCAGAAGTACACAGCCCAAAGTATTAGAGGACAGGCGATGGGAAGAAGAAGAAGAGGAAGAAAACTATCACTCCAGGTTGGACAAGGATGGATGGATTGAATTTGATAACATATTTTTTTGTCAACAAAGAGTTCCTGCAACACAGACACAAGTCAGGATAAGAACTACGGTGCAACAGCCGAGTGATTTGTCACGGTAGACATTCATATGCATGCATTATTGACTCACGTATAGCATACAGTAGTATCTACTGTCGCCCCTCTGCATGCAGATTGTGATCCCAAGTCAAAATAACAATGCGCTAATGTAAAAACCGCCTTGTTGTCGTATCAATACAGGCTGTGGGAATATATGTGACAGATCCTCACGTTGGAAAGACGGAGCATGCAGAAGTAGTTACATAAATACAGATGTGACACTGGCACACGCACAGTCAGGGAATGTGACGCGCGGGTATTTAAAGTTGTGCATGCCTGTTTAATCTGCGGCCCCTCAGGAGATAGTCGCTCACCAGATGAGTGAATCAGTGTGGGCCTGTCGGTGGAGTTTTTACTGTGACACCAGCACTCATACCACTCACTGGGTGTTCCAATTAAAACCCACCCCTGCCAGGAGAGCAACAGCTCTCCAACAATACTCAGCTCTCCCACAAGCTCAAGCACATGAACACCATGCATGCACACACACGCGCGCGCATACGCACACACACACATGCAGCTGACAGACCACAAACACAGTCGGGCTGATGATGATGGATGGTGTGCATAACCTGGCTGGTGATATAGACTTTGGCTAAACAGCTCAGGCCTTCACCGGGGGTTTGTCCTCAGGCAGGTGGTGCTCTTCTTCCACACAGGTGGTTTATCAGTGATGTGGAGGATAATTATAGAATAGAATAGAATAGAATTATACTTTATTAATCCCCAAGGGGAAATTTGTGGACACAGTAGCACCAATAAACTAAACACACAAGAATAAAATATACATATAAGAAAGAAAGAAAAAGTGACTGTGCATAAACTATACAAGTGAAATATAAAATACAAAATAAAATATATATGTATATATACACAACATATATGCAAATATGTATATATACACACAACATATGTGCAAATATTATCTCATGGTATAGGGCACATTTAGAGACTTGAGAATGCAGCACAATAAGATGACGTAGCAGCTGAAGACTGTTTTCTTCATGCCGATTAATAGCGCAGATTATTACTTGATTTTACTAATCTGGCAAGTTGGAAGACACACAGAATACAAGATAACAAAATAGGAATATGATCACAAGCTCTTTCCATTTCGTATGGCGATGAGGATAATAACCATGACGACAATTTGTAGAAACGTCTACGCAATTGGTTTTCTGACTCGACAATTCAGTGTAAACAAGGCATATTGTGCAAAATGTCACATGGTGAGATGAGCCATTTTCCCTGGGATGTCCATAAAAGACTCATTAGGGCACTTCAGACGTATTTGCACTGCAAGGGGCTGCCATTAAACAAACCACAAGGCCTAATAAATGCATTATTTAAAAGCTGTGCTCCAATTACTAATTGATTGGAGTCGAGCGCCTCATCAATAACGCAGAAGCAGCCCCTTCAAATCAAAATACACATGATTTATACATGAAAGGCTTTAAAAGGGATAAGTTCTCTGCTAATCAGTCATAAATGTTTTAAACACCCACATTTTTTTCTCATGGTTTAAAAAAAAAAGGCCTGTCAGAAGGCTGTGTGTTTCACTGTGTGTGAGCAGTTTGGAGTTTGAAATGTGCACGACAGATAGAAAAACACACATCTATCCCACTGGGAATCAATATTAATGAGGCAGAAACATAGCATGAAGTAACCCTTCCGTCAAACTTGACAAGTTTATAGGAGGCACTTGTTATTTCACAAATAAGTAAAATGACAATTGCTTTGTGTTCCGGCTGTATGAAAACAACGGTCCCTATAGTCAGAGCGTCTTGTCTGTGAGTGCAGTGGGTCATTTAACGCACAATATACATGACACAACTGTTTAATTAATATGCATGCTGAAATATGTCATGTACAAAGGATTTTAATTTAATAAAAGTCTCAATAGCATTTAAAGCAACACTATGTAACAATTGTACCTTAAAATAACAGCTTGAAAAAAATTGACTTTTGATATGGCGATTTGCGCCTCCGCCACGGCCATCGGGGGTCTGTGGGGAGAAAACCCGACTATGTAAGATTTTTGAGCCGCCCGGTCGCACATCTACCTGGACCTGCTTTCTGTCAGTGATGACCAACGTCACATAGTCCAGTCCACCTCCAGGTGACTTTTTATTGTCTCCGCTACGCGACGCGTAGAGACAGAGAGACATGCTGCTGTGGAGACGATCAATAACAGACGTTTAGTTTAATAAAAGAACAAAGACGTCTTTAAGAAAGGGACCTGACATTACTTCTGCTGGAATCTGGAAGATAAAGAAAGTTACAGGGGGGCGGGCGAAGATTTTTTTTTAACTCAAACTCAAAAGAGCCATATGCGTCACCAGAAGAGCCATATATGGCTCAGAGCCAGATGTTCACGACACCTGATCTATCGTAACTGGGTATTTACGACACTGAAGTAAACGTTAAATACCTGAAGGGGGCGGTACAAGGGGGAAACTACATAGTGGGGCAACGAAATAAGCATATTCCAACGTGGCCGACCACACGGCTGATCTATTTGTGTGTGTGTGGTGTTTTTGTCGAATACATTTCTGCTGAACAATACAGTTCTGGATAATGTCGATGATTATCAAAGCACGATGGGAGGTCTTGCTGTGAGTAAAGGCTGGCCATCCTCTCAAAGTATGACACATTACATGAATTACCAAAGCAAACTATTGAAGCACCGTGAATAATGCAATAAACACATTTCAACAAAGAGACATTATGGTATATACATCCAGACATTTGAGCCCCCGTGCATACCACTCGTTTCCCGGGTGATCATAGCAGGGTAATGCACCTGGAGGAAAGTAAAAGAGGAGAAGCAGAATGAGCCCGATGAGCTGGAGGCCTCGAGGAGAGCCCAGAAAACCAGAGAAACCTCACCAAAGATATCAAATACAATAGAATGTAAAGAAGAGAGATTAACACGGTTATGTCATCGCTGTAACGCTTGAGAATGGATGTTCAACACTCTGAATCATTTATAGTCGGCATTGATTTCACATCTTATGATACCTCAGCCAGTTAAATGATACCGTAAACCAAGTCAAGTATATTTGTATGGAGCATCATCACATGCAATGAGTCAGTGGGCTTAACAGGCGGTCCCATTCGCTTCTCATGCAAACAACTCTCACACATCATTTGCCTCATTTGCCCCTTGTGTCAACTCGCTCATGACCAGTCTGGTTTTAAGTAAAAACATTTGCTCCTCAAACCCAGAGTCGGAAAGTTCTTCTAGCTTACCAGTGGGAACCTTTGACAGTGGGCAGGTGCAGGGAATTAAACAATTAGGAAAGAGGAGACACAGGAGACATAGGAGACACGGAACAGGAGAAACAGAAACGGTGTTACAGATATAGTTTCTTTATCTGGACTGTAGATCTCCATTGTTGTCCACATACAATACCAGCGTTGCTGGTGACAACAACATGGGCAACATTGTTGCACTGGGTGACATGTTGCTACATTAAGATGAACCTGGGCTCTTTAGTCTATAGTCATATAGTCACCAACTAATGCAGTGTTTTGTTTAAGTAACCTTTGCTGGAAACTAAGTCAAATTCAATTTTCATCCAGATTGTCAGGTTGTTCAATATCTCCAGCAGTGACACAGGAGGGAACCATCTGAAAGTTGCTTTTGGCGTCTTTAAGTGGCTTGTTAACAACAACAAACGCACTGTCCTTAAATGTGTGTTCTGTTAAGCGAAAGCTTCAAGTTGTACAACTTTGGTCGTGTGGAAAACCATAAAAGTAAAGCCACATAAAACGGATGCTTGTGTTCATTGTAAAAAGCATGAAAAGCTACAAGAGCATAAAACAAATATCAACATTTATTAAGTTATGTGTCATTGTTAGCTATAGAGAGCGTAACACAGCAGCCACCGGCCGGCTGCTGCTCAACAAAGCATCCCAGGGAAATAGGTCATGGTAGGCCAAGGAGGAGGAGGAGGAGGAGGAGGAGGAGGAGGAGGAGGAGGAGGAGGAGCAGTTCACTGCGCTTCAACCTTTGGGGCCCAACAGAATGTGTACTTTGGTGGTCAGAGCATTGAGATGTGAACGTCTCTGTATCAACCGACCAGAATACAGAAGACCAGTCGACTCCACCGCAGCCTCTGAACGAGCCTCACATCAAGCTGCAGCTGTCAGTCCTCAGCGCGTTCACACCGAGACGAGCCAGACAGCTCAGATCCTCGGGGTCGGTGTCATCACTGATCAAATAAACCGCTTATGAACACGAGCAGCGGCTTGCTGAATCGTACGGTAAGAATCTCGGAGCGCGTGAGAAAGGGCCGCTTAGCTTTTATTCCATTTAGCGACGTGCTACGCGCTAGCTAACGAGGCTGAACCTCATTTATCGCGCTCACCGTCGGGCTGATAACGGCGTGGCGAGCAGCCGCAGTAACACTGAGGATAACGTTTACCGCTGTGATATCTACCACAGGGGCAATCAAGACAGGAATGGAAAGACACGGCAATTAATGGCGGGGGATATCGCGATTATGTTGATTGTTGTGAGTTTGTGACGACGTGTTGGAGGCAGAGGAGACGGAGGTGAGAGAGAGTCTCCGCTCGGCGACGCCGTCTGGCTGAGCGCGCCGCGCCGCGGGGGGTTGTCACTTTCCGATGAAGAGACAGGTCCACGCCAGAGATGAGATCTCCCAGAAGCCACCGCGGCACCCTATGGAAGCTCATGCTAATCGCCGGCGCTGGTGTCCCCCCTGCCCCCCCCCCCCCCCTACTGTCAGCTCACTGAGCTGGCTCTACATCACCAGGGAGACACACACACACACACACATAAACACACGAGTATACGCGTGTGTGCAAAGGAGAGTGCACTTGTGTGGCATGCACACACATTTCATGATGACACTAATGTGTGATAGTGCTTTAAATATAGGCATATCGTTTATCTGCTAATGAGTGCAGGGGGATGAGCCTGTTGAATATGCTAATTTGCTGCCGTCTTAGCCTTCAGAGGATAGCTTAGAAAGTGTGAGCGTGTGTGTTAAACTGTGTGTGCGTGTGTGTACTTGTAGGTGCATGTGTGTTTACTCCAGGCGTTGTCGCTCTGTGGGTTCCTCTGCTTGGGCTGCGCCCCTCGACTTCATCTGGTGCAGGGACTATTATCGGTTCGCTATCGGCCATCAACCTCTTCCTCAGTTTGATTATTTTGGACGAGACGCGGCGATTGTTAACGTGTTCAACGACGTCCGGGATGTTTGCGTTACCATGTTTACGCCTCTGCCGCAGAGTATATTGTTTGTTTGTGTATTTTATTCAGTCAATCAAATCTAATGCAATACAATATTATTCTATGTAATATAGAAAAGAGAAAGACTGAAAAGGTATAGGTAGAAGCAAAACATGCTTATAGATTCCTATCCTAAATTAAAATCAAAATAAATCAGAAAATTAATATGAAATGAAGAAATATATATACTACCACATACATCTTCCATATAAATACATTTTTTATCACATGTATAACTCCCAAGAATTGTTTTAGAAATAATTCCCTTGAAAACCAAAAAATGAAATAAAAAATATTCATCTTTGGGCATACTAGATTCGTCCTACTATTATCAAACTTACAGTTTGAGTCGCTTTTAAATGGACTCTTGTATCAGCCGAGCATGCGTGAGCTTTAATGTGTGCGTCTGGCCCTGCTCCAACAAGTCGGTCATTTCTTTTCTGTAAGCTTTTATTGAGCTCGAGCAGGTGACAGCTTTATGAATTGTAACTCTCTGTCGTCAGCTAAAAGGGCGCGACAATCATTTTTTTGGGTTTGCTTGCTCATCAGCTTAAAGCGTACAGGTGCAACACTGGTGAGCTGCTGAGAGATGCATTAGATTTTACAGGGATTGTTAACGACCCATTGCACATCTCCACAACACTGTTAATTATTATCATAAATATTAGCGATTCACCCTCGTGACCAAACGTTCATCTCTCAAGCTGAATTGTTTTTTTTAAACTCGAGGAGGCACCGATGACTCACGCCCGCTGACAGCCTGAGTGGTGAGATGGTTAGCGACTGCACTGCAGCGGAGACGCCATAAACACGTCTTTCTTCGCAAAGGACCTTGTGTAATGGCTGTCCCCCCTGGAGGATGAATTCTGCGGATGATATACTTGAGTGGTATAGTGTCCTTGTCTGTAGCATGGGGCCTATGGTGGCGGTTCATATGGATGAGATGTGACAGGGGTCGGGAAGTGAGGAGGTGTCTGTCATACGCTGCGTTGCCTTTGACCTCATGTTCTCATAATAAGGGGTAAGGACTCTGCTTTGTCACTCCTAGGTCAGGTGACAGCACGGCGGGCGCGGCATGGGACGAGAAGACGGCGGCGAATCTAAACGGAGTCGGGCACGGACTCACAAGGGCGATGGGACAGATGCCATACAAACACACACACACACACACACACACACACACACACAGAGGGCTAAAAAAACACGCACTTTGGAAGTTATTTTTCTTTAATCCTCTCCTTTAAGACCCCAAAGTCACACTTCCCCTCCCCTCTCTCCTCTCCTTCCCCTTCCTCTTCCCCTTCCCTTCCTCCCTCTTCGCCCCAAAGCCACTCTCCCTTCCCTTCCCTCTCTCTTCCCCTCTCTCTTCCCCCCCCTCTTCCTCTCTCTCTTCCCCTCTCTCTTCCCCTCTCTCTTCCTCTCTCTCTTCCCCTCTCTCTTCCCCGCCTCTCTCTTCGCCCCAAAGCCACACTTCCCCTCTCTCTTCCCCTCTCTCTTCCCCTCTCTCTTCTATGCCACCCCTCAGTCCATCGGCACACATTGAGGCAAAGGCGGAAAAAAATGGAGCAATGCCAAGCAGCCAAAAGCAGCATTACTCATCAGGGCCACGCTCCACCGCACAAAACACAATCCCTCATACATCATCGTAACTGCCACCCGATGACAATTACAATTGAGACGGCAAGAACTAGGAGAGAGCTCTTTAATTTAACATCCAATTATTACAAGTTATCACCCCTTTATCAATGTAATATAACAGACGATCATTGTTGCATGTGACACAAGAGATGGGGGGCTGCGTGGGGGGTGGGGTGGGGGTAAGGGCAGTAGGGGTTGGCTGGGTGGTGGGGAGACATATACCTCTGGGATGAAAACGCTTCCTGAGCATCACAGTGTGTCACGTGGTACACAGTAATGCTGGAAATCCATAAATAGCCATTTGACATTTTCACATTTAAACATGCACACACGCTGTAGGCTAACTGGTGCCGACAAAAAAATAAAAAACAAAGAGAGAGCAAAGCACGCAGTCGGACATTATATAACACTGTGGCCGTAAAGTTTTCTCGTGGTTACATCATCTTCACACACTTAAAAGGGACTGCTGGTTGTCGGTAGCAACCTAACGAGGCGGCGACATGTGACGACTATATTTTGCGTGTTATTCTACGTCATTGTGTGCCGCAGAAATCATAAACGTCTTCCGTAGATCAAACTCAAAATTGGCTTCGCAGAGCATCCCAACATCCATGTTATTGATCCTTTAGTGCAACAACAATACAACCCGATATGACCCGTGGCTGAATTGCGTTATAACGGGATATTAAGTCATAAAACAGGCGCCTGTGCCGATAAACTGCTGTTTACTAGCTCGATGTATTAAACAGAGTCAAGATTATTTCTCTGTTTCTAATTGGGCATGTTTAGTTCCTCTGGATTACACAAAAAGGTTGGTGAGATATTATAGGAGGATCATCGTTACCCTAACTACTGTAACTAATGAGGCAAATTAGAGCGATGATGTCAACGACTCTCAGGACGGCAATAATCATAAAGATGAGTCGGAAATGCAGGATGGGCTTTTATTGTTTTTTTTTTTTTCATTTTTAAATGGGAAAGCAGCCAAAAACAAGTTAATTTCTCTTCTTTAATTGGAGGATGTGAGTTCCAGTAAGCCTCTTTGAACGTAAACTAAAACAAACATACTTGACTTCTCTGTGGCAAAGTAGAGTCAAATCCATTTAGTAATTAAGTAAATCTGCATATCAGTATTAGCCACTATTAGCATAGTGTATTAATGTTCAATATACAAAATCACATCCCCTTTTCAGAGTGATCAGAGACTGGAGTTGTAGTGGAATAATCAAAATAGGCCTTAAAGCTTTTAAATCCTAATTCAAATATATATGCAAATTAATCTGGATTAATATATAATTTATGTAAATTAGGCATCTCCTTTTATGATTGTGTCTATTGTTTTGTTTTTTAGTAAACGCAGACGGCAGACGGTAAACGTTTAAATCCAAAAGTTCCTTAATTCTTGTGTTCTTATTCCCTCAGCTCTTTCCTTCACCTCTTTCCTTCCCGTCTTTCGCGAGATGATTTTATCTCCTTCACAGCTCTGCACTCTGAGCCCAGTGACAGATTCCTTCAGCATTTCAATCGGGCGCTAAAAATAACCATCTTTTCTTTTATTCACACTGGCTTTGCTATAATGCAGCCGCTCTGCGCGGGCAGACTAGAGGTCAATCCATTATCTCACCACCACCCGACAAGCTGTGTCTGACTCCTCCCGCCAAACAGAGGGACACCTCCACCCTCTCTCTCTTTCTCTCTTTCTCATATACAATATACACACATTTAGCATTTCCATCTAGATCCATCTCACTAAAAGCTTTAAGAAAGAACACGTCTAAATGCTTTAAGTGTTATCCACAGGAATTTTATTAGCGTTTCCTTTTGTAGCAAATTTGATACATGTTGCATTATCGCAAGTGAACATTATAAGATACTTTGTTTTGCATGGTTTAAAGAGTGGCGATAATCACTTACCGTGTGTTCATTTAGGGGATAACTATATATCAACTGATTTATTTAGACTTATTGGGACGATAAATGCTGCTAATGCTCTGACATGCATTACTTTAACGCTGCACGCCGGCGCTCCCTGTGCTTTAATTTCCACATATCTCTGGCACTTTATTCTCTATTGGCAATAATGTGATTCTTCCTCTGAAGAGATGAAAGATCAATATCCTCTCAGGCCTGTGAGTTAACGGGAAAAGAAAGAAAAATAAGACCATCTACTCCGTCCCTATTGATATATGTCACGATAAAATGGTCCGGATCATAATGAAATGGTTGAAAATGTACAATTTATGTGTCAATGAGTGAGCTTCCATGAGGTTTCCACCACACTCCCCACAGGCCATTGTCAAATCAAAACCATTAGCATGTTCTGTGGGTAACATTAACCTTTCTATACAGGCGGACCAATATCTCATCACAGCTTATTTCTCGTTGCGCTGCACTTTTAAACACTCCTCCATCACGAGGTTGGCCACCTGCGAGGCCTTTAAAGCATATATGTGCGTTAGAAAGATGATCATTGATGAAGTCCATCATCTGCACGTTTTCTGACAATTTCCTTGAGTTACAGCCGTTGGTCGGCCTCTTTTTCCTCTTCTCATCCTCCGGGTCCTCTGAAGGCTCTGGGTGGTGAGCTCCGCCCACACAGACATGGCTTCTGGTGAGGCGTCACAGGCCTCAAGAAGAGCATGTCGCTCTCCTCGTTCGGGGTCAAGATCTCGGAGGGAACAATCAGGGAAAGCGTATTGATCACGTACATCACTGGCTAGAGAGGGTGAAGTTGAAATATGTCACACATAAAAAAAACAAAAATCATTTTCAATGGCAGCTTGCCAAATGAGATGCTAGATCTTTTTTCTGTCTCGCAGTGACTATTTAAAATAATCGGAGCGGAGGTGGAAGCAGCTTACATGCTTGGAGGAACATTTAGCCTCAACAGTGTAATGTGCCTGTGTAGATAGATAGATAGATAGATAGATAGATAGATAGATAGATAGATAGATAGATAGATAGATAGATAGATAGACAGATAGATAGATAGATAGATAGATAGATGGATACTTTATTAATCCAGAGGGAAATTTAGGTCAACCAGTAGCTTAACTTAACTCACAAACACACGTACACAACTTACAGTAGAATCATAGTATAACAACAATACACATAGGAGGAACATGTATACAGAATTTACAGATATCATAGATATTAGTGTTGATATCCACGAGGATAGTGCAAAATGATATAAATAAACCAGTATGTGCAATGGGCTAGTATAGCCAAAAAGAGTAAAAAAAACAGTTAAAGAGT
Organism: Liparis tanakae; assembly: GCA_036178185.1. Classification (NCBI taxonomy): domain Eukaryota; kingdom Metazoa; phylum Chordata; class Actinopteri; order Perciformes; family Liparidae; genus Liparis; species Liparis tanakae. Next base: position 21,953,013 of record CM070094.1, on the reverse strand, counting down.
AAAAAACAGTAAATGAAAGAGTAAAAAAGAGTAAAAAAAAACAGTAAAAGAGTAAAACAGAGTTAAAAAAACAGTAAAATAGTAAAAAAAAAGATTAAAAAAAGAGGACAGTGGGATGGAAAAATAAAAGTAAAAATGAGATAAAAATAGCTGTGTGTGTGTGTGTGTGTGTGTGTGTGTGTGTGTGTGTGTGTCAGCAGGTCGATTGTTGTGGTGGTGGCCATCGTGGCTGCAGGGCTCCTAATGAAGGCGTGCGTAATAAAATCAGAGCGCCGGGGTCCTCGCCGGAGCCCCGCCTCCCTCAGCCTGCGTCTGATTGAAAATGGAACAGCTGTGATGATTTAATTTACATGTTAATAACCAACGGGCCTCCAGAAAATCGTCCAATAAACGCCTTTTTATTGCCGCCTGTATCTGCTGCGACACAGGGGAATGAGTTAGAGAGCGATTGAGTGTGTGTGTGGGGGGGGGGGGGCGAAAGGAGAGGTGTACGGCGGGGGAGAGAGAGAGAGAAGGCAACAGCAATTAATTGTTTTAAGCGATTCTATTAAACCAAAAATGATCTGGTGGCGATGTGTGTGGAATGAACGCGGACTAGTTGGCAGCGAGGAGCAGGCGTGGGCTGGAGAGTACAGGGGTGAGATGATGATTGTGTGTGTGTGTGTGTGTGGGGGGGGGGGTGGGGGGGTGAGCGGGTAACAACTGTCTTCTCCTCCAGCTTAGATGTGAATTATTCTTTTCTGCGGATTTTCACGAGCTCTCTTTCAGTCTGGATTCTCGTGAAATGCTGCCAATCTGATTTCATCTTCGGCTGAGTCCGCCTTAAGTTGTCAGCTTTGAGGGAATATAGACTTATTCATGGATTCATATTAAACACTTATACAGTCTGAGATTACTTATAGCGGGATCGACATGTTCATGACGTGGAAGCAAAGGTTGGAATAGTTTAACTACGCGTTATTAACATCATCTCCCTTCATTGGACAACTTCACCGTTCACAGGATGAGGACGCCGTTCTGCTTTTTATGGATCTGGAGCGCCTGCTCGGAATAAATTCTTGACCACCATAAGTACGGATTCAAAGTCCTCTGTGGAGTTGGACTGGTTGCAAAAATAATCCTGCCATTAACTTTTATCTGCCCTCCGGGCGAAGCCGTTACATCACCGGGGCTAAAGCGCTATAATAGAAATGCAGGATTTGTTGAAGTGGTGCCTCCTGTTTGTTCCACCTCTCCCCTCCCCTCTCTTCATTCCACCTTTCTCTCTAAAAAACCACCCAGGGAACTGAGAAATTTCTTTCCAACCACGGAGAATAGAGAAAGGGAAATAAGGGTTGAACCAGGGCTCTCTGCGCTCATCTTTCCCACCCCTTTTCATTCTCTCCATCCTTTCTCCTCCTCCTCCTCCTCCTCCTCCCCTGGACCCTCCTCCTCCTCCACGTCCTCGTCCTCAGAGAGGTGGCCCTGCCACCGTGGCCATTCATGTCATTGTCAGCGAAGCCACATGGTCGCGTCTCCCTGCTTCTCTTGGGACGCGGACAGGGGGGGGGGGGGGGCTCGCTGGGTGGGAACAGTAATTAAAGAATAGAAAGCAACACATATAAAAGAGGAAAGAACAAAAGGGGAAATGAACAAAAGGAATAACAGATTAGGCCGGGAGGGGGAAAGGAGCAGGCTCCAGGTCTGTGGAGTATTCCCAGGCGGCGTACAGTAGCGCTAACCGCTCCGTGGTGGGATCTATTAATGATCCCAATACCTCCGAGGAGCCCTTTTACCGCCGCTCACGTCGAGCGCTGCAGGGGACGCCACGCGTGCAAAAGGGTTCGCGTCCCGCAGAGCAACTCGGAATTTCATTCCAGCGTCACCGAACATCCTCGTCACCTCTTTGATCGCCGGGTGTTCGTTTTATCGACTCGGCGCGCGACATTAGAGAACGCCGGTCGGCCGGGGTCCTCCCGGCCGACCGGCGCCCCCGAGGCCTCGTCACGCCGAGGAGGAACGCCAAACCCACAAACACCTCGAGCTGTGTGCCTTTCCACGCTTCAAGCGAAGAGATCCGACTGTCATCGCAGAAAAAAGGAAGAGACGGAACCAAATTTATGCTAATGGGTTATTGTTTAGTGTTTAAAAAACACTCCCCCCGTCGGGCCGTGAGATAGCGAAGGAAGGAATACGGAGATAGCGAGGAGAGCGGGAGGTAAACGGAGAGATCACGCCGACGTGTCACACATTCCTATACGGAGCGGGGAAAAGTTCTGGGGTGGTTCCCAGGAAGCGCTCTAACTTGGGAGGGGTAAAAGGTCACTGTATCTGGACAATGAGGCCGGCTCAGCGTCTATTGACGGGGAGGGGCCAGGGGCATTGTGGGAAGGGCACCGAGTGGCTCTCGCTGCCAGTCATGGTTGTGTAGTATTTGCATGGGCTGCCAATCACCTCAGAAAGGAATGCACTTGGGTCAGAGAGGTCAGGCAGGCGGAGTCGATCCGAGAGGGAACACAACAAGCCCTGACGCATCGGGGATGACGGGCTGCTGTGTGCGTGTGTGTGTGTGTGTGTGTGTGTGTGTGTGTGTGTGCTGCAAATAGTAAGATCAAACTGCAGAGCAGGGAAGTGCTCCCTCCTCATATATTAAGTACAGGGTTCTTACACATTTTGACCAATGGATTTCCAGGACTTTTCCAGGACTTTAAACTAAATTTCCATGACCAAACTGGAAATGTGGTCATGGAAAAACATAAAACATAAAAAAATTTGGTGTAAACATTTTTTTTTGTTGAAAATGTTGCGTATCAAGAGCGTACGCTGGCTTATATTTTGAGCGTCTTTCTTTAAAAAACATAAATTATTTCAAACTTGCCGTAAATGAACACGTGATTATAACAAATTTCCATGACTTTTCCAAAACTTTTATGATTTAAGTTTTTTCCATGACTTTTCCAGGCCTGGAAATGACCATTTTAAAATCCCATGACTTTTCCAGGTTCTCCATGACCGTACGAACCCTGTAAGTGGCTCAAAGTAGAGCAGCAGGACTTGTAAAATGATCAGTTAAACCAGGTTATAGATTGTTTAGGCATGACTAAGCCGGTCGTATAACGCCGGCGCTCCGTCTGAAATCAAACTCTTTGGCCCTCCAGCTACTTTAACTCTGTCAACCATTTCAAAGTTTGTGGGACAATTTTAGCAGCGCCCGCAGCCTCGGCCCCCTCGCTCTGACCGTGAGCACTTCTGTGAAATGGAAGGAGGAAGAAAGCAAATTGTTTGTGCCGTGGGCCCTGACAGCAGGCAGCAGCACCCCAGTATTAGCTAAGGATAAAAGTAATGGGATTTGTAGTGGCGAGGCGGCGTGTGTCGCGAGGTGCTGTTGATGGGTGATAGGGGAGAATTGCCACCTCTAAAAGCTGATAAGTATCTTTGTGCGAGAGGGAACAGCGAGCAGGGCAGCAGGCAGCCGGGTAAATACCTTTTCCTGCGACATCCTCCGTGTCTTTATCACCTGTTATCCATATTAGGGTTGTGTATCAACGATTAAATGACATCCTATTTATTTTCATCCACATACTTAAAGACATGTTTAGTCCAGACTAAATATTTCATCTGCAAATCACAATCTTGTTGTTTATATATAAGTATAATAATGCTAATTTAGTTGTCTATTAATATTATATTAATCAATACAACTTAAGTCAGTTAATTCAATATTCAGTTTCTATGGCAGCGTATTTGTGTGTATGTATGTATGTGTATATATATATATATATATATATATATATATATATATATATATATATATATATATATACACATCTATTAATGATCCAAATACCTCCGAGCATATATATATTTGTATATATATATATACAAATATTTACAGAATTTATTTTATTGTGATAACTAGAATATTTCTCAATGTTAAGATGCATTTGTTGTTATTGCAAAAATATTTGTTATTATGAAACTAAATGATGTAACATCTACAGACAGCTGCCACTTGTCTACATCAAATGTGTTGTATGTTTATCAATCATGTTATATGACTCTGCTCTGGGCTACACAGGCAATGACAGATATATTGTCATGTATAAACCTACATAACACACACACATATATATATATATGTATGACATACCAGATTGAATGATGAGAAATCCATTAATATGTCATAAAATAATGAAAAATATCTCAATATAACGCAGACATGATTTTCTTAACTTTGTATCACATTTTAAATACGGCAAACCCCTTAAAAAACACTCTCTGGACAAAACAACTCGACGTCTGTGGTTTGCTGCCGCTTTAGCTTCTTATTGCTGCGTGTCCTGAGGAGGAAGAACTATTTCATCACCAGATAAGCAACATGGCAGCTTCAGGATTTCAGGGAAAAAGCCAAACAGCCGGTAAACACTGTACACACCAGGCCTCTCCTCACACAGGGGCACCTCCTCTCAGTAAAGAATAGTAACTCGGACTGCGTGGATGTAACCCAGTACTCTGGTAGCGAGGCGGTCGGTGAGCGGGGGGGTCAACGCGGGGCCGCGGGCCCTCTGACCACGCCCGTAGAAGCGGGTCAGCGCCGCTCAGCGGCTGCTGATCTGCGACTCCACTCCTCTGCAGGTGGAGGCACGGCCTGCACTCACTGCTGGTGGGTTTCAGTTTGTATAATGACGGTACAGATGAACGTAAGTGTACAACTTTCAATCTGCTGCAAATAGTTTGTGAAATAAGAATAAGCAGTATTTCTTCTGCATTTTAAAACTAGAACGGGCCCTCGGTAGAGCGCATACCTTCGTATATCACAAGATTGAGCATTGAATTATGAACATTTTGGCATTAGTTGCATGCCAATTGGATATAAATTGATGTCTAAAAAGAAGATTTTGACCTTGTCATGACCTTGACCTTTGACCCGAACGATCCCAAAATCTAATCAAGTGGTCCCTGGATAATAAACAATCATCCCACCAAATGTCATGCGATTCAAGGAGATTTTGACGTTTTTCATGACCTTGACCTTGAATTTGTACACGATCGATCCCAAAATCTAATCAAATGGTTCCCGGATAATAACCAATCATCCCACCAAACTTCATGCGATTCGGTTTAATACTTTTTCACTTATGCGAATAACACGCACGCATACAGATACACGCCGATCAAAACATGACCTTCCGCATTTTCAATGCGAAGGTAATGACTGATTTGCCCGTGTGCAGTGCAAGGGCACAAAGAATAATGACCGTTACATTTAAATAAATACTTCATTAGTTGAGAAATATCCGATGAAGCTTTCCTCAAGTTTAATCAAACATCTTAATGTCTTGTGTTTATTTTCCCGAGCCACCAGTGGAGCGTGTCCCCTAAGAGCCCATCTCGCTACCACTCCATCTTTTTTTCCTCCGGCGGCCGCAAACTGGAAACATTGGTTCTCTCCGCTACAAAGTTCTCATCCTTTTTAAATTAAACCTACAAAAAAAAAGAACCCTGAACCCATGCACTTTCAAAATATACAGACATGTTATCCTTCGCGTTCAAAAATACACATACTATCAGCGAATGTTTGGAAAGAGAGGTGAGGGAAAGAGAAAGAGAAAGAAAAAAAAAAGAGGGAAAGGGAGCAGAGTTTCTCATATTGACTCAGCGGGCTCCACGCCACGCAATTAGTCCAAACTACGAAGAGAGGGAGAGGCGGGGGAGAGTGAGATAACCCAAAAAATAAAAAGCTGTCTGTGGAAAATTTGGAGCACTTCCCAAAATACACAAACTTTCCCGACGAGCACATTTCTTCGGTATGTTGTAATCTCATACGGCTGGCCTCTCCTGAGCCCCTCCGTGAGACTTCTCTCTCCTCTCCGCTCCCCGGCCCCCAGACCTCACCAGTCTGCTTCCCGGTCTGGCCTCGTCTCAGGCTCCCGGCCCCTGCCTCCGCAAAATCCCCTTTCCAAAAAAAAAAAAAAAAAAAAAACACTGTCCACACATGGCAATCATTAGGCGACTCTCTTAAAGAGCAACATTATACCACCAATTGCAGCCTTGCATGAAATTTTGATCACTTAAACCCATCTTAAAGAGGCAGCAGCCACTTTCTGCTCCACAACCTCCTTTTCTCTCTCTCTCTCTCTCTCTCCATGAATGGTAATGCACTTACCTCTCAATGGTAACCCCGACACCCCCGCTCCCTCATTGTACCAGCACCACAAAGCCAAATGAGGCTTGTAGCCACTTATGAGAAGCAGACCATTAAGGGACACTCTTTAAATAAACTTCAGCGAGGAGAAGACACACAAAGCTTTGTCGCCGTGTGTCGGCTAGTTAAAGGGTATTTTCTGCCGCCAATGTAATAAAACGCACGCAACAAAGAACAGGTTTCTGCAGAAGAAAGGAGTTTTTTGGTGGCCCAAATCATTCCTTAACAGAGTACATCACTGCCTGCAGCGGTGTCAAACTACAGTATCTTGTTATTCTCCGTGAGGAATGGCGCGCCATTAAGTGAGTAACGATGGAATTGCGGGAACAAGCTAAATGGGGACCGTAGAGGAAGGTGGAGAGAAGAAACGCCAGAGCCAAAACCCCCGCTGCGCTCTCTCGTAAACAATGATTAAGGCGCCTCATGCAGCGGCGTGCCCACTCTTTGCCACTCACCTCACACCACCGTTAATTAGTCGAGGCTTTGCTTTTACTGCGGTGGCTTTAGTGTCATCAAATTAACACATTTTGCAAAACAGCAAACTGTGGCGAGGGTTTAACAAGCCTCTCCTGAGTGGACTGAAGGTCTCACGCAGAAGAAAAGGACACGGTCCCTACAGGCCAGCTATTGCCATTTGCGGGGTAAAAGGGGGGAGGAGAGGGGAGGAGAAAGGAATAGGGAGGAGAATGAGGAGATTTAGAAAAAAAAAAGCAGGGATGTAAGTAAAGGAAAGTAAAATGGAGCGGGTGAAGAGAGGGATTAGGGCTCCATGTGGAGCCGTTTATCCCGAGGAGCACCGGGAGGAGAGATAAAGCTCCGGAGGGCCCCCCCACCACCCCCCCACACGACCCCCCCCACCACCCCCCCACACGGCCCTCAGACGGACCCGCTGCCAGGGGAACAGATTACCCCCCCGCCCGGTGCCCAGCAGATGAATGGGATTTAGGCAAAAGTAGATTTTGGGGAACTCTTCCCCTTCTATTCATCGTCTGTCTCGAGAAACTTTCCCCTTTCTGAATGGGAGGCTCGGTGGAGACAATGTCTGTGTGGCTGTGGATGAGAGGAGGACAGAGAGGAGGATGGAGAGGAGGACAGAGAGGAGGGAGAGGAGGACAGAGAGGAGGGAGAGGAGGGAGAGGAGGACGGAGAGGACAGAGAGGAGGACAGAGAGGAGGATGGAGAGGAGGACAGAGGAGGGAGAGGAGGGAGAGGACGGAGAGGACGGAGAGGACATAGAGGAGGACAGAGAGGTGGACAGAGAGGAGGATGGAGAGGAGGACAGAGGAGGACAGAGAGGTGGACAGAGAGGAGGATGGAGAGGAGGACAGAGAGGAGAGGTTAGAGGAGGACAGAGAGGAGGAAGAGGAGGACAGAGAGGAGGGAGAGGAGGGAGAGGAGGACAGAGAGGAGGGAGAGGAGGACGGAGAGGACAGAGAGGAGGGAGAGGAGGGAGAGGAGGACAGAGAGGAGGACAGAGAGGAGGACGGAGAGGACAGAGAGGAGGACAGAGAGTAGGACAGAGAGGAGGATGGAGAGGGGAGGGACAGAGAGGGAGGGATAGAGAGGGAGGAATAGAGTGGAGGATGGAGAGGAGGACAGAGAGGAGGGAGAGGAGGGCGGAGAGGAGGATAGAGAGGACAGAGAGGAGGACGGAGAGAGGAGGACAGAGAGGAGGATGGAGAGGAGGACAGAGGAGGACAGAGAGGAGGGAGGATGGAGAGGAGGACAGAGAGGAGGGAGGGATGGAGAGGGAGATAGAGAGGGAGGATGGAGAGGGAGGGACAGAGAGGAGGGAGGAGGAGGGACGGAGAGGAGGAGGATAGAGAGGGACAGAGAGGGAGGATAGAGAGGACAGTGTGGAGGATAGAGAGGAGGATGGAGAGGACAGAGAGGAGGATGGAGAGGAGGACAGAGAGGAGGACGGAGAGGAGGACAGAGGAGGACAGAAAGGAGGATGGAGAGGAGGACAGAGAGGAGGATAGAGAGGAGAATAGAGAGGAGGATGGAGAGGCAGGACGACAGAGAGGGAGGGAGAGGAGGACGGAGAGGAGGATAGAGAGGACAGAGAGGAGGATAGAGAGGACAGAGAGGAGGACGGAGAGAGGAGGACAGAGAGGAGGATGGAGAGGAGGATAGAGAGGAGGACGGAGAGAGGAGGACAGAGAGGAGGACAGAGAGGAGGATGGAGAGGAGGACAGAGAGGAGGATAGAGAGGAGAATAGAGAGGAGGATGGAGAGGAGGACAGAGAGGAGGGAGAGGAGGACGGAGAGGAGGATAGAGAGGACAGAGAGGAGGATAGAGAGGACAGTGAGGAGGATAGAGAGGAGGATGGAGAGGACAGAGAGGAGGATGGAGAGGAGGACAGAGAGGAGGACGGAGAGGAGGATGGAGAAGACAGAGAGAAGGACGGAGAGGAGGACAGAGAGAGTCGCTCTCTGTGGGAAGAGATCGACTTGCCAAGATGAGGAAATCCATAATAGAAACCGGTTGATAATGAAATCTGCAGTGTTCCGTTCATGTAAAGCGAATCAAATTATCCTCTTTTTTTGTTTCGAGATCCTCGCTGTCGTCTTCGCGGTGGAGTCTGGAAACAATAATTTTACGCTCATCTTTCTAAAACCCATCCAAGTCTAATTACCACACAAAATAAGCCGGAGGGAAACATGGGTGTACCACAAGAACATCTTAACATATTTACATATTATGGGTCTTTAAAAGATAATACACACAGGGATTGGATAAAAAAACAAAGATGTTAAGCACTACATATGGGCGTTCCACACAGCAGCTCATTCTGCTTTAAGGTGTCTGCGGCTCCCGCTTTTAAATCAGATATTCAGCCGTATAACCCGGCCCGTTCGATTTTTCCCCCACTAATTTTTTTCTTCTCGTGCGGCTGCATATTAAGAGGCGCGACGTCGTTTGGAATGCTGGTTTCTATTTTTGAAATGTTCTGAAACGATGTTTGCATACATTTGCATAGCCAAGTGCAAATTGAGCCATGAATATGCAAATGCAGAGCTGATGTCTGTGGCAGCCTCCGCTCTGCCAGGTTTATAGAAGAATTTGTTTACACACACACACACACACGCGCACAAGCACACACACGCTTACGCACTCCCATATGCAGATTTCCTCTCACCCCTTCCATCTCCGCGTGCTCGGGGAGGACGACTTGTTTAAAACGTGATTCTCAAAATCATTCATTTGCTTGTATCGCCTTATTAAGTTGGTATTTTTCTGGGTGGTGTTTTTCTGTCGATGTGCTTCTATGTTTCCATTCCCTCATTAAGGCGTGATAGAGACTGCGGACTCTCGTGAAAGGTCCTCTAGCCGACACGGACTCTCAAAATATAGTCTGACTTAATTTGTTGACTGTATCCGTGGGCGCTCGCTCGCTCACTCGCTCCCTCCTCCTCCTCCTCCTCCTCCTCCTCCTCCTCCTCCTCCTCCTCCTCCTCCTCCTCCTCCTCCTCGTCCACTGCCTCTCGCCTTCCAACCCTCACAGCCATTAGAGGCGTTTGGCATTTTGGGAGTTTTTAAATAGAATTGTGTTGAGGACAACGTGTGTATCCTGAACTGGAGATGCACTGGTTGAGGTTGGTGATAACACAGGAGAGAAAGGGATGGAGCTCCTACTAGAGGTCATCTTGGCCCTTTGCGGGTCCAATTGAGGGGATCATCCAGATCAGAAGCAGTTATGCTTTTGGCTTTTTACAACTCTGACAAGTAAACATACATTACATTACATCACATTACATTACATGTCATCTAGCAGACGCTTTTATCCAAAGCGACTTACAATAAGTGCATTTCAACCTAGAGGACAAACTAAGAACAACAAGAATACAGAAAGTAACATTTCCTCAACATAGTCAAACTACAAAATCACCATAATAAGAGATATTTAAGAGCCACTGAAGTGATAATCTGTGTTTTAATCTAGATATAGTCGGAAAAGGTGCAGTTTCCGGAGGACATACATCCTCACATTAGAGAGGAACGCTTTATTGATCATTATTGGCGAAAACAATGCGATCTATGTCTGATGTTCCAGACCGATAGTGATAATACGGGGCGGCTGTAGCTCGGTGGGGTAAGGGGGTCGTCCTCCAGCCACAAGGCTGTCGGTTCGAGCCCCGCTCTCCCCATTAGTTGCAAGTGCAATGACAAAAGATTGAATCCAATATACATTTTTTTAATTTTAGATTCAAAATCATTTTAACCCTCTGCAATAAGTCTGCACGTGTGTGTAAACCTAATGTATAATTTCTCCCCTGCTCAGATGGATTTGCGATGGCCCTCTGATTAGAGGTGGTCCATTTGTAATCCTCCATCCAGCCCTTAATGGCTTAAGTTGCGGTTTGCAGCTGATTGGCACAGAGTGCATGCACGCCGTTATTGGATAAGGGGCAAAACAACAGTTTAATTAGGGAGTAGGAGAGAATAAAAACAAACCGTGCGTTTAAGTTTTCAATTAACCCAATTATGGTCAAATGGATGAACAGACAGAGACACAATAGGCGCCGCGTGGCTGGCAGCGCTCGCCTCTGCTGCTGCACTTAGGCTTCTGTTACATCTCGGAGCTTCTTCCTTATGAGTCTGTGCCTCCCTTTCAGATCTCAGTGGGGACCCCGAACAAAGCCCACGGAATCTGCACATGTACTCCAGAGAAATTATGTAAATGAAGGAGAAACCAAAAAAAAAAAGAAGAGTAAAAGAACCTTATCATGACGCTCCATTCCCCCGAGCCCCAGATTAAAAACTCATTCATTTGTTAAATATTTGACACATCTATGCTTGAGCTTTGAGCTCGGGGATTTGCGGAGGACTTCGTATCAACTTGTGTGGGAGAAACGCGCCCCTCCGATAACGGCGCTGGCACGTTTACAGCGGGCCAGACAGCGGCGTGCGTACGAACACAGACGCCACAGCCACTTCCTCTGAGGACTCTTTGTTTGTGCAGCAGCAATGTTTTCTTTTGGGGCTTATTGGCTCCCAACAAAAGATAGTCTTGAACAGCATTTTAATCTCATTATTCTCATAGAGAATATTTATTTATCACTCTCTCGTTGCTTAACAATCAAGCTACCGAGGGAACATGGTGTTAACAGGGTTCTTACGGTCATGGAAAACCTGGAAAAGTCATGGGATTTTAAAATGGTCATTTCCAGGCCTGGAAAAGTCATGGAAAAAACTTAAATCATAAAAGTTTTGGAAAAGTCATGGAAATTTGATTTATTCACTTGTTCATTTACACCGAGTTTGAAATAATTAATATGTTTTAGAAAGAAAGACTCAAAATATAAGCCGGCGTACGCTCTCATACTGGCGGCACAATTTTCTTTTTTTCCCGCGTTGCAAGTGAACGCACCGTAACTGGAAAGTTCGATGGCCGTAGCTCGGGAAGCAAATGCTTATTCTTTAAATAAAATATTGTCTCTTATTCATTTGTTTCATTAAATGTATGCTGTATGCTTTGGAATCAACATTGTTTAAATACTAAATGTTCTCACTTTTTCACGTATAAACCGAGATTTCAGTTTGGTCATGGAAATTTGGTTTAAAGTCATGGAAAAGTCATGGAAAAGTCATGGAAATCCATTGGTCAACATGTGTAAGAACCCTGTGTTAAGTGTCCTGCCAACAAGTGTTGACTTAAAGTACCACGACTACTGCAGAATTGAACCCTCTAATTCCTCCGCACAGAGTTGTTTTTAATACTCCGACTAGACTGGAGCCCTTTGCATATTTAAAACCCATCCGTTGCTTTGCACCTCAGGTTAGCATGTGAACTCGACGCAGAACTGTGCAGCCGTGAAGGAGGGATGAGGGGAAACACGGGGAAAGTAATGCAGCGGGGCGCAAAGCCATTACGCCTACCCCAAAAAAAATAATTCACAGGGGACAAAGCAGCTTTTTACGGCTTCATTCCTGGATAAGAATAAAAAGGAGGGGGGTTAGGATTTTGTGCGGGGAGATTCGGGGGAAGGGGGAGGAGGGAGGGAGGGGGGGGGGTGGCATAATTAGATGATCGCAAACTGTACCAGCGGCTCAGTTTTCAGTCTGTGGTCCAAATTACAAACCGTCATATTTTTAAAGTCATGCTGACATTCTTCGGTCCCCGGCAGCTGCCAAGAACAACCGAGGCCGGGCTTGTCTTGGCGCCCGATCAAAAAGAAGGACCCAGTTCCAGTCACACAGCAAATGAAAACATTTACACAGCTGGGACCCTCGAACCCTGAGGCCACCCTGCCCCGCTGCAAGGACCTGCGCTGGGGTAATGGGGGGGGGGGGGGGGGGGGTGGGGGGGGGACCAGGTGCTTTTGGGGAATGTAGGAGGTCCAAGGATGGAGCAGCAAAAGGATAATGATCACTATGAGCTCACTGTTACTCACCCGCTGTTCCCCTTGTCCCAGAAGTCATGTCTACCTCTGCCCCCGTTTGGATGAAAGGACAACATACACACATGAGAGTGAGAAGCACACAAACACACACACACACACACACACACACACACACACACACACACATACATACACAGACATTTAAAGTCCTGCAAACATGCACGCTCATATTTCTGTGAAAAGCAGGTATTGATTTTGTGCTTTCCTCTCGACATCGGAGTTTATGATTGAGTTTATTTTGGGAAGTGTTTCTGTTTGAAAAGCTGTGTTTGTGTGTTTGTGCGGAGATTAGAGAGGATTTCTAGACTGGATCAGGCATATAGTCGTGGATGAAGTCCGCGTGGCACCGCATGCAGGAGAAGCAAAGACGAAATGCACATACCAGACGAGTCGCACTGTGGATGCCTGTGTTCATAAATAAAACAGATGTTTGCATTAATGCCATTCGCAGAGAAGGTTGGGTCCTTCACAGATTGTTGTTCTGTATTGGGAAACCGTGAGATGGAAATATAGTATTACATTACTGCGGCTGTCATCCCTGCTCAACACTTCAACACAGGAGGTGGACATACATACGTACTATGGAGGACTCAAAATGACTTAAGTATAAATAAATAAATAAATGCATGAATAAATATAGGAATAAATAAATAAATGCTTAAATAAATGTATACATAAATGTATAAATGCTTAAATAAATGTATAAATAAAAAAAAAAGTATAAATAAATGTATAAATGCTATAAATACATTAAAAAATACAGGAATGAATGAATATAAGTTATAAATCAACAGGACATCATTAAATAAGTATATGAGCTGGGTGGTCCGAACCTCTGTCTAAAGCCTGATTGGTGAAGTCGGGGAGCAAGACACACACAACGCTACAAGCTTTAGTTAATGTTCATGGAACTTGTGTTGGATATGATAGTTTTATCATATGAATGCATCCTTAAAGGCCTCGTGAAGGGACGTCAACAAATCGGGATTTTGCCTCGAAGCAGGACTCATTTTACATCTCAGGTTCAAACACAACGAGGGTGTGTGTGTGTGTGTGGGGGGGGGGGTTCGAGCTTCAAACAGTACTTTTTGAATCCAATCCAGGTGAGAGAGGAAGGGCGAGGGGAGGCCTCTGTATGAGAAACGTTTGGAGAAGAAAGGTGGTGTTTAAGTGATGGCGGTGGAGAGGGGGGGGGGGGGTGGAGCCAAGGTTTGTCTTGACCCCTCGTGACCTCATCCCAGTAACTCTGAAACCCCAGAGGAGCAATGACATCACTCCCTCATTCCAGCACCGAGAATCAAAGCGCTGCAGTGCTAGACCATCACACTGCGTGCACACACACACACACACACACACACACACACATACGCGCGCGCGAGCGCACACGCGAGCACCAAACTATTTGACCCCGTTTCTAATGTGTGTATGTGCATGTGACTATTCACCACCATGGAAACCGGAGAAGAAGTGGGTGGAACATCTCATAAGTAGAACCAGATTTAATTTTCAGGCATCGATGGCCACCAATTCTTTCATGCTTGATCTCCTCCTGAAGGCTCATCCTGCGAAAAGGATTTTCTCAAGGAGGTAGACATGTGAACTGACCTGACCCATCGCTTCAAACACCTTATAACTGTGTTTCCTTACCTGTTTCCACGGTTAATCCCATAAACACAGGCATACAATATGTGATGATTTACGATAGCAAAACGAGAGACTTGAATATCTCGACACCACAAACCACCAGACAGTAACTGATGTGTCGTTGGTCTACAGTTTGTAGCTCTATAGAACGATTGGCCGGGATTTCACTGTTGATTCCTATATTTCATGCAGGTTTTGTGCTTATGTTCCCCTGCACTTCAGTAGCACAGTCAAATGATAATGTATGGCAGTTTTAATCAATAAAACACACATGTAAAAAGCAGGAAATTATAGGCAATATTGCTAATGTGACATTAATCTCTTAATAGAGCGGATTATTAACGTTAAAAATGATTGTATTGGATCAAATGTGTTTAAAAAACAAACTCTAGAAATGAGTGACACTCAGATAGTTCAAGTAATAGACTTCTAAAGAAACATCATGGGGCACATGAGGGCTGTATGAAAAATACATTCATATATATTTAATAGCTTGTTTGGCATTTTGAGAAACACTGTTTCTGGATAAAAGTTATAAATGACAAGATGGATACAGTCACGTGACCTACAGCGATGTTGCGTCTCACGGCGCCCGGTGACCTCATGGTTACGTTAAGTCTCCAGTCATTTTTACACTTGTTTTTTTGTACGGATTAACAAGCAAGACATAGCGTGCTAACTATACTGTGCTAACTATACCGCGCTAACTATACCGTGCTAACTTTAGCTTCCTAGAGTTGCTAGTAGTGGACTGTGTTATCTTCTCCCAGAGCCACGCTCGTGCGGACCACAGACTTCATATAAAAAGGGGGCGTCGTCAGCGCGTCCTCGCCAATCGGTTCGTGGACTACGATTTTTAAGGTGGGCCTTTTACCGTCAACATCTAGGTTTTTTTAAACGAGAGGGTGGAGTACACCGAGTGTTTCCAAACATGTAAAAGTTGGTGGGGATAATTTATCATTCTAATAATTCAGTTGTCTAATTTAATGTGAGCCTCAGTATTAACATCCATTAAAAATGGAACATTTTAAACATTTTAAACATTAGTCTTTGTGTGGATGAGTTCTCCATAACTCTCACACAGACCCCGGGCCCCGCCGTACGCTCCATACGGGCACGGATACATCCTCCCTGTGTGGGTTCAATGGGAAAGGTCTATAATGAAGAGCCTTAGAAAATGGCAACATGCTAATTGTAGTAACTATCCGATTGGTGTAATAGTGCTTTACGGGTTATGTGGTGGGTAATAAAGTGACAGTGCGTTTAGCTCCAAATCATGCGGAAGACGCATGCTGAGCTGTCTGACGCTGGCAGAAAGGACCGCTCAATTAGGGAGCAGATTTAAGATGAGAGTGTTGATTCCCCAGCACAATTAATTAGCACGAGGAGAGAGGAGAGGCAGCCAAAGAGCAGAGGAGAGATTTAGCCAGGAAGTGCCCACCAGGGACTCACTCTCCTCCTCCTCTTCGCCCTCACTCGGCTGCTCCATGCTCCCCTCCTTCTCCTGCTCACGCTTTCATTCTTACGGCGAGCTCCTCTGCCTCCTCCTTCACCTCGTGCTCTCCCTCCGTCATTAACGGTCTCGTTGAGTCGGGACACCGGTGGAACAGTCTGCTTTTGATAACACTGCCGTGTCCAATTTGTGGGTATTACAAATCCAGTCAAATGTTTTAATTAGGTAATTTGGAGCAAAACAAAAAGCTTTGGAGCCACAGCTTTAAAACGCCCCAGTGGGTCGATCACCGCGAGCACGTTGATACAACTTTGTTTTAGCTCAAAGGACTTCTAGTCCGGATCTAAAGGCTTTCCAAAAATAACATAGCTTAATTTCATGATGCAAAATACATTTAAAAAATCCATTTATTCCATTCCAAGTTATTATATTAGGATTACTTGAATGTACACCATTGTCTATTTCACACAATGTAGGTGGTGTCCGTGCTGCCAGAGAAACACACATTATGTTTTATTGTAACAGTGTTTGTTTAACTCACACGACTTAACCCTGCATAAACTGATTTTGGCAACACAGTTGGTATAGAGCAGTGGTTCTCAAATGGGGGTCCGCGTACCCCTCGGGGTACGTGAAGGCACTCCAGGGGGTACGTGAGATTTTTTAAAAATCCATTTAAAATTAGCATCCATTAAAAAATCTTTTAAAAATGGTTATTTAATAAATATTCAATAAAACACAGGTGTAAGTTCATAAACTTTTTATAACTTTTTTATAAATACTACTGTTGTCGAGTCACGGAATGTAATGTTAGGATGTTTTGTTTAGTGGACTGTAAAAAATAATTTACAGTGAATAATTAGAGTAAACTCAAGAGCAAGAACAGCTGATGTGGTGACGTCATCAAGTCAGCTGCTGGTCCCATCACAGAAAGAGCGTCCTCCCGTCCTCCCGTCCTCCCGTCCTCCGGAGTCTGGACTCCCAAGACCAGACTCCAAAAGAACACAAGTCTGTAGTCGTGTTCTTTGAATTTAGAAACGCCGATAAACTCCCTGTGAAGACGGACTTTGAAAAGCTCTGCATGCAACACTAGCGGGGCGCGTAGAACGCCATCGCTTGACGCCGATGGAGCGCGCACCAAGCTGCGATGTGTGATGCAACGGGGTGAGAACATCGAGCAGTTTTAATGTTCATCTAAATGGTTTGAATGGAGCTTACACCCTCAAATCCCATCAATAACCGGTCCCTCTCTGCATGTACAATGTAGTGTTGCAACACAATTAATGGCCGTCCTACAGTCGTTCACGTCCACGCCGTCAGAGTTAATGCAGCTTCCATCACACCGAGCCATAGATGTGTTATTATAATGCTTTTCGGATTAGTTCATGGTGATGCTAGAGCTTCCCTTTGGGCTGCTTGCTCCACAATGCACTCAAAACGGAATATTTGTGGCTAAAATATATAATAAAACCTATCTGCGGCATACATATTTATTATGGGACGTAGCCGATACCTGCGATGGTTTGTCAATAAGCAAGGGCTGTGAATATATTGCGTCTGGACCCATGACTCCGCCTGCTGGAACGTCAGATAACTTACACTATTACTGCCACAGCCCAGCAGCCATCTATCAAAACACAGCAAAACGTCAATATCAAAAGCTCGTCCCAAAACACTAAAAATTACCCTGGTTAGAGGGAGGGAAATAAAAACCAATCAATGTGTGGTCTGAAAGGAAGGACCGGTCCTCACTGTGCTGCATTAATTTTTGATGCCTCTGCTGCTAAAGCTCCAGACTATCAATTACGAGATAAACAGGGTCTAGGTGATTGTTGTCATGGTGCACAGGGCTGCCATCCAATTAGATCGCGTGCCGACTAATGTGTTAATATCTTACATAATTGGTGTTGGGGGCTATTTTTTTTCTCCCTTACTCAAATGCCAGGCTGGTCTTTATAGAAACTAACATTACACCATTAGCACAATCTTATTTGGGCAAAGTAATATAGATTAAATAGATAGAAAAGCACTGGATAACTACGAAGACTATTGCAGGGCCTTGACGGAATATGGTCTGCATGTTTCCTAATGATCACATTTAATACTTATTGTAAATATAATGTTCCCGCTGCAGATCACTTGATTGTTTTCCGTAAAATGTGCATCAGTTTTTACACTTAGCTGTGAAAAGGCTCGCAGATAAAACAACAACAGCTTTGTCGTACATTTTTCAGGAGAGGGGGGGGGGGTAAAACCCTCCAGATACGGGAGGAAAAAAGAGATTTGGGAGAGAAACAAAACAATGAGAGAAAGGAAAGGAAAGAAAACAACAGAGCAAGAGAAGAGTCACAAAAGAAGAAGGATGAGGAATGGAAAAGAGAGGAGAAAGAGAAAAGGGAGCAGGGGATGAGACGGCTGCCTGGGAAGACGATTAGTATTCATGCGGCGTGGCGCTCCAGAGAGGATTAATGGACTCTGATGCCTAATATCCTGGAGAACAATTAATTTGCCCACAGTTTTGTCATGGTTGAAAGTCAAATGCTGGAACAGATCGATGCGCACAGCCGCCAGTGAAATCGCGGCAGCCCCTTCTGCCGGGCGCGGAATTTTAATTTCATCATCATCATTTTCCCCGGCTGCCACCCTCGACGAAGCTGTCCCTGACATGGCTGAGAGGGCCGCCACATCCCAACAGACACACACACACACACACACACACACACACACACACACACACGCACACGCACACGCACGCACACACAAGTTCAGTCTATAAGAACTCTGTATGCAATACACACCCCTTTGCTGCAGACACAAATCAGCACACACATAGATATGAATCATATTCTATACAGTATTGCATCAATCAATGACCCAGGATGTGTGGGTAGAAATACAGACGAGGCGTTTTGAATCTCTTCCTCGTCCTAACTGCATGGCTAATCATACACACCTCATATCTTCACTTTCATCATCCACAACACTCGCTGACAGCTGAGAGTCTCACAATAGAGCGCAAAATCACACCTCTGAGCTATTGTTTCCATGGTTGGACGTACATTTGAGGAAGAAAATGTGCTTGAAAGGAAAGGAAAGAAAAACCCATATTTGAAAGAAGACTGGGGGGTAATCGTGGTCCAAGGTGCATTATTTGTAACCGTTATATCATCGATATGGATGCAGCCACAAAGTCATGATACTCTCAATTCAAGTTTTTTGTTATTTTGTTTATTGTTTTATGTAAATATGTATGTGTGTGGATATATGTGTGTGTTTGTGTAGATGTATATGGGTGTGTGTATGTATATGTGTGTATATATATATATATATATATATATATATATATATATATATATATATATATATATATATGTATATGTATATATATGTGTGTGTATATATATATATATATGTATGTGTGCATGTGTATGTGTATATATATATATATGTACAGTATATGATTCTCTGAATTAAGTTTCCTAGTGAAATCATAGGTTAGGGCTCTTATAAGCTTGATAGCTTCAGCCTTGACCCTTTCGGTAAGCCATTATTTTTTTTCTCTTTTGTTGTAAAAATCTTGATTTTTGTATATTACCGAAATAAACTAAACTAAACTAAACTAAAATCCCCCAAATTAAAGGCAAGAAAGGAAAATAAATAAAATATTGGCCAGTCCCAAAACACTGATGAGAAGCTGCATGAAGTTAGATCTCCAGCAGGAGCGGACGTACGCTAATAACATCAATAACACGATCGCGTGTCGACATCGCCATCGGCAACACAGCGCCGATCGCCACGCATCGCCGCACCGTCGTCAGAGACGGTAAATATTTCATCAGGGATGCAGATGTGTCAATTAAAGCTTTGTGGAGGCACAGCGAGATCCCTCCACTGACTCCTGGCTCTATTTGTCTTCAAACTGCTCCGATAGCTCAAGGATGTTGTCATCAGAACATTAATGCAACACAAATGAGACGGACGCAGGAGAGCGGCAGGAAGCCAAGAGGGAAAGAATAAAGAATAAAGGCTTCTGGAGGACGTGCGTCACTCCATGTGAACGACGGAGCCCCGACTTCATGTGGCTCATACAGGAGAGATTCTAGAACAAATCAATGAATACATGGCACTAATAGTAAAGTATACATACACAAAATAATACATATTTTTACCTTCGCATTGAAAATGCGGAAGGTCATGTTTTGATCGCTGCGTATTTGTATGCGTGCGTGTTATTCGCATAAGTCAAAAAGTATTAAATCGAATCGCATGGAATTTAGTGGGATGATTGGTTATTATCCGAGGACTAATTGATTAGATTTTGGGATTGATCGGGTCAAAGGTCAAGGTCATGATAAGGTCAAGATATTCTTGAATCGCATGACATTCGATGGGATGATTGGTTATTATCCGGGGACCATTTGATTTGATTTTGGGATCGATCGGGTCAAAGGTCAAGGTCATGAAAGGTCAACATCTTTTTACCACAGCGCGGTCAATTTGAATCCAATTGGCATGCAACTAATGCAAAAATGTTCATAATGCAACTAATGCAAAAATGTTCATAATGCAATGCCCAATCTTGTGATATGCGAAGGTATGCGCTCTACCGAGTGCCCGTTCTAGTTACATTATATTTAAAGACATTGAAAGATATTAGATTTCATAGTATATTTTTATGAGTCTCATCCCTACTGATCAAGTGCTCTTCTCATGACTAACACCCTGTGCCGTATCACCGCACAGCCTTCAGCTCCACGGCTCTGTCGGGGTAAACCTCAGAGGGGGAGAGAAAAAAACCCTAGACATCATTCTATGAATTATTAAAAGAGCTGGCGCTAATTTATTTAATGAATTAAGAAGAGTCCGGTGGGGGGGTATTTCAATAATGGAGCACTGTTAGTAGTGTTTTAATAAGGATGGCACACACTGATTGGGTAATTACATCTCAGCTCTCCCCATGCTGCTCCACTCTGGGGCCACGAGAGGAGGAAGCAGTGTGACGGTGGAGAAGTTGTCTGGCTTCTATATTTATCACAAAACACACATCATGACATGCAGTCCTACTCACTGGCCTCCCATTAGAGATGGAATTGGGTTGTGCCTCACAGCAGTCAAATGAAAGGGTGAGAGGATAAATGGGTGCAACGCACAATCAATCAACAAGAGCATGTTTGTGTATGAGGAGCTGCCTTCGTTTCACATTGTGTACACTCGCTTTCCTTTTTGATACGCGAAGGGGATCGGGTGAAAAGGGCGCGACTGCCATTTTAATATATTATCATATTTTATGAATTTACACCGACAGCTCAACGTAAAAAGACAACGTAAATATTGGAAAATAAGGGAGTGAAAATGAAAATTAATCAAAGCGTTTTACAAAATAATGTATGTGCTATCTTTTGAATGTGTACCTAACATGTCGAGTAATACAGACATCCATACGTGTTACAAGCCTAAGTTATGGTGATCATTACATTCATCTTAAATCCAACCATGATACAACAGCAAGGCCGAGTTTACATAACGCTGAAAGTGAGTGACACTAAAAGGTAACGTCAGATAACAAATCTTTATGGTTACTATGACTACCATGCAAACCCGATGAAGGCACGATGGTCATGCTTACAAGGACTCGTGACACTTAGTGATGCATTATACCTGCAGTAATCAAACATTACAGATCTACCAGACAATGAATGTAAGCACCAGTGACCAGCTGCCAATAATCCATGAGGCGTCAGAATTTGCCAGTCGGGAAAATATGAAGATCTGAAAAGCTTCTTTCTTGTGATTGAAATGTTTTTTACGTACACATTTTAAGTGTAGACGCAATATAAAAGATATTTGTCATAGCTAATGAGTTAATGTGATGACGGTTATTAAATGTAATGTTGCTATGTTTAGCGTTATCATTTAGGAAATGTTAGTTATTAAACATGCAGATTGATGACCTTTGTAGGTAGTGAGTGAGTACATGTTTGGGGTATTAATGCACATTTAATTAAATGTGATGCTTCCAACTGAGTTTAATACATGAGGACCTGCAAAACCCCACCAAGAATGAAGGGGACCATGATGCAGTTCATGATGTTGTTTTCCATTGCATGTTTGCATGTTGATAAACTGCATGTTTCTAGTGATAAATAAAAGCAAAATAATTGAATAACTACATCTACAACATTACATTCACACCTCCAACACCAGGCAATAGCTTTATTTAAACAGGAGTATGATCCATGTTTGTATTTACTTGATATCAAAAGGTTTGACTGCTACTCTCAGGACAGCAGGAAGTCTCTACAGCTTCCGCCGGAAACTGAAAACGCACCTTTTTCGACTATATCTGGATTAAAACACAGATTAGCACTTTAGTAGCAATTGAATATCTCTTATTATGGTACTTTTGTAGTTTGATTATGTTGATGAAATGTTACTTTCTGTATTCTTGTTGTTCTTAGTTTGTACTCTAGGTTGATGCACTTATTGTAAGTCGCTTTGGATAAAAGCGTCTGCTAAATGACGTGTTATGTAATAATGTAATGTACTCTCGGGTCTGATCCAGTTCTCCGTCCTCACAAGTGAATTGCAAACAGGTAAACTGGCGGGTTTCGGATTCACCTGTGGGGCGAAGGGATAAAAGCACAAAAGATATCTACAATTCAAACGCCAAGTGTAGAGAATAGACACTAAAGCATCAAGCGCTTGTTTGAAATTGCAGGTATAATAATAAAATGGCCCCGCGCTGCAAGTATTAAATTACACAAGCCATAGGATTACAGTAAAGGTGTCTCACCTCGTATAGGATAAGAGAAGTGATCAATCCTGTTAGTGCTTGATTCTTAACACTTCTGCCACTTAAACCCAGAAAAAAAAATGAGAAGGACCATAAAGGAAAGTAGATTGAGAGAGGGAGGAAAATAATCATTCCTCAGCAAAAATGTCAGGCTCGGTTATGAATTTTTTAGAAAGCAATAAAGCCCACAAGACTCTCGCTTGGCACTGGTCTTACCGTTCCAGGAGAGAGAGAGATAGAGAGAGAGAGAGGGAGACCAGGAGTGAGGGAGGGGGAGAGGGAGAGAGAAAGGACCATCTATAATGGGGAGGGAGGGGGGCTCCATGGGTCCGGGCTGGGCCTGTAATGGGACTGGATCCCGATCAATAGAGACGCTCCTCAGGCCATTCGTAGGCGTAATGACTTTAGGTTTCTCAATAATTAAGATATTGTCACTATGCTGACTGCAGGGTCAGCCAATCATTAACCCCATGTTAAATATGCCTTTGTTTTAATTGCTTTGCCTTAACTCCCCCAGATACGCAGGGGTACAAATTAAAGGGACAGTAACCCCTTTTCTCTGTGTGCGTGTACCGGAGTCAGAAAAGGGGGAGACACGGGGAGAGATGGGAGCCCCGAGGCGTGTGTTTACTGTCGAGATGTTTTCACCCTATTAATTGACTCTATTTTTAGTTTTTGGAATATATATATTTTTTTCTTAAAGCCATCAACTGTGCCGTGGAATAACTTCCTGTTCTCTTTAAATATAAAAGTATTCTTCTGGAGCGGTGAGATGAGACGCACCAACCCACTCTCCTCTTCTTCTGAGCACTGTTGAGAGAATTCTTATGGAGGTCGTGTCTTCTGATTTTCACTCGGCTGTTTCAAAGGCAACGCGAGCGCCTCGCATTGTCTTTTAACATTCTGGCCAGCCAGGCTGACTGTGGAGCCAATGGCGGTGAAAGAGGGTTGCCGAGCTCCTCCGTCACACAGGCACAGCCGACCCAGACGGTAACACTCCTCCCTCACTTCCCCCATCCCAGCAATCACACCCGGCCATTCCCGTCCCAGCTGGGTGATGAGAAACAATGAATTTATATCCGACGTGCTGCCATTCTTTTCTCTCTCTTCCACACAAAGTCCTGCGCTTCCCTCACTCCCCGCTGCCGCCTCGCCATTGGCGGCTGGTAAATGGACTAAAGCGCCACTCAATAGGCCGATGCACTCCGTCAAGGCGAGGGGGCTTGACCTTTCCTGGCGCAGGGAAACGCAATTCATATCGGCCCCAGACCAGCTGCCCGCTAAACGAACATCTCATCCAATTTCCAGACGCTTGCGACACAAAAAACAGGAGTGTGTGTGTGTGGGGGGTGGGTGGGGGTGGGTGGGTGTCTGGGGGTCTATGTGTTGTGGGTGGTGGGTGGGTCGGTGGATGGGGTGGCGTGGGGTTTGGGGGGGGGGAGAGGGGCTTGTGGGCAGGGAAGTCCTGATGGATTTTAGATTGGTTTCTCAATTTCTCTTCACTCAGGAGTGGTGGGGGAGAGATGAGACAAAGAAGAAAAACAAACATAAAATATGTGAACACACACACACACACACACACACACACACACACACACACAGGGTTGCTCGAACGGACCACTTGATTTATGTATTATTTATTTACTTGTTGGGCTGTTTATTATGCCAAGTTGTTAAATGATTTTATGGGATTTCACTTGATATATCTGACTGCACCCTTTTTTGTTGTTCACTGAATCTAAATCATCTCCAACAGACAAGACTATTAATGACGGACCACCAAGAGAGACGGTTACTGTGGAGACTGCATTTCCCCGGGATTTACTCGCGGCGAACACACCGACGAGACGATGAGCACGCAAACGCACACGCCGGGGGGGGGGGGGGGGGACTCACAACCACACACAGGGTCGCC
Source organism: Liparis tanakae (assembly GCA_036178185.1). Classification (NCBI taxonomy): domain Eukaryota; kingdom Metazoa; phylum Chordata; class Actinopteri; order Perciformes; family Liparidae; genus Liparis; species Liparis tanakae. Next base: position 21,928,616 of record CM070094.1, on the reverse strand, counting down.
CCCCCGCCCACTGTTTCAGTGTGCATAGTGGTTCATTCCACACCTGGTTACTTTTAAAGCGCGATCATTTATTAAATAAAAGAAGTTGGTGCGCGTTGCAAAAAAGGCAGGGTAAATTAAATGTAGGATTTGTCATCATGTACGCGCCACGATGAAACCGAGTGCATTCGGATGCAAGGCAAGCAAACTGTCTGGAGAGAGAAATGAAGATGTGCCGTGAACATTGATATGGTTTTGTCTTGTGTGTGTGTGTGTGTGTGTGTGTGTGTGTGCATGTCTGTGTTTGTATGCAAGAGAGAAACTACACACACACACGCACACATCAAAAGAAAAGTGACTTGTGCATCAAGGGAACACGGTGGCATTAACATCATCCAGTCCCTCCTCTCTCTGTCTTGAAGACGGTCAAATTAATTGGACCGCCGTCTTCTACCGTCTATTGTGCGGTAATAACACATGTTCTACACACACACACGTATGTGCCCGTCTTCATGTTCCTTCCTTCTTTATTTTTAGCCGTTTGAATAAATATTTGACTCCCCATATATTATTCATCAGATACTTGCCTCATTTATCGAGTGGAAATAATATGGTATACATTTCAATTTTGTTATGGCTGATCTACATTTTACCATCCGCTGCAGGGGATGTCACCGAGCCGGGTGGCTGAGTCGGAGCAGGCTGTTACGAGGACGCCTATGCTAAGGCGCGCAGACAAATGCACTTATGCAGAAATAGAGACGCAAACAAGCACACAAACACACACACACACACACACACACACACACACATGGGGCGCAAGGAGGTAAACAATTGCCTCTTTTTTTTAGAGCTAGAGTTATGCCTTGGGCAACAAACCAATCATAGCTCTGCTGTATGAACATGTTTTCTAGCTAAACAACTGGTATTGGTAATTTGGCACAGCTCCCTCGGACACGGCCATGTGTAAGCAGTGTGTCCTTAAACTGTGAGTACACCAAATGAGCCGCACAGCACCGCTAAGTCAGACACGGGGACGCGGCGCCCGAGGTCTCTGGGGTGCGTGGCTGCTCCCTGTGGCCCCGTGTCTGTCTGCCGACGTCTGCATGGCAGTCCTAGGCCCGGCCCAATTAAACCTATTTAGAGAGCCTTCAGCTTTTGGGACTCACCAGGGACTCAACATGTCATCCCAGCAGCCGCAGACATGCGACTTCCTGCCTAGTAACGAAGACGGCTGGTGTGGTGTGATGTAACCGCTCGGCGTTGTGTTGAAATATGCCCTTTGTTCAAACTCTGATTAGATGTTTGTTATTCTTGTTGTTAGAGTATCGATGATTCCCGCGTGTTGGGCGGCTGTCCTGGTCGCTCCCTTCGTTCTTGGAGGGAGTGACGGGTGGGATGTGGGTTGGCTGCGCGGAGGGAGATCACATTTCCTACACCCCATAAAAGCAAACACAGCTAGTCGGCGGTGTGCGCCGCGCATCCCCCGAGTCCGACTGCTGCTCTGCAACCGATTTAGCAGCCCAGGCTGGATGGAGTGAACCTCTGCTGCCCCCTCCCCTCCTCTCTTTTCTTCTATCAGGGTTCTTACACATTTTGACCAATGGATTTTTATGACTTTTCCATGACTTTTCCATGAATATTCCAGGACTTTTCCATGACTTTAAACCAAATGTCCATGACCAAACTGAAATCTCGGTACAAACATGAACAATTTAGAACATTGTGCGTATCGAGAGCGTACGCCGGCTTTTATTTTGAGCGTCTTTCTTTAAGAAAACATATTAATTATTTCAAACTCGGCGTAAATGATGTGATAACACATTTCCATGACTTTTCCAAAACTTTTATGATTTACGTTTTTTCCATGACTTTTCCAGGCCTGGACATGACCATTTTAAAATTCCATGACTTTTCCAGGTTTTCCATGACCGTACGAACCCTGTTCTATCCATCAATTCATCCATCCATGCCTCCCTTTCCCTATTCCCTATTCCCTTTCCTTTCCTTCTATGCTTAATTGTCCTCTCCCTCAGTGTTGCTCTTTGGAAGACACACTGAGGAGGAGGAGGAGGAGGAGGAGGGAGAGAGGGAGGACAGGGGGGGGAGGGTTTGGGCACGAGAAGAGGGAAAAAGAGGGGAAATGGTTCTCTTCTTTCTGAAATCATGCTCTGGATCAGTCTGGAGAGGCCCAGTGTGTTTGGATTGGCATGGCGGCTGGCAGACGACAGGGGGAGGCGGAGCTGGAAGAGAGTTATAAATAAACATTTCAACAGGGCTGGGGAGAGGTGTCGGCGGCCCCGGGCCACGGACCTTCTCTGGGCTCGTTGTCCGGGTCACATTACAGAAACCGCCGCCCAGCAACACTGTGCGAGTCTGTGTGTGTGTGTGTGTGTGTTGTGGGACGGAGAAAGAGACGGAGAGAAAGAAAGAAAGGAGAGTGTGTGTGGCAATAGCAAACAATGCCAACAATTATCATATCATTACTAGATGTTGTTCTATGATGGAAAGTCCTCTTTTTTATTTTTGTGGATTAAGCATCAACGGATGTTGTTTAATGTTGTCTGGAAATATAATTACAGCATTAAAGTAAAAACAAGTTGCAATTCTTTTGAATACATATTTTTTCCCGATACAAAAGTATACCAATAGTGTCCAGTTTTTATAAAGCCATCCTTTTTTTCTTTTAACCGTTGGATAAAAAATGAAAACAAGAAATATTCTAGATTAAAAATACACAAAAAACACAACACCACGACACCAAAGAAGGACTGTGTGCAGCTCCATCACGACATTGAGGAGCAGTAAGATGAAAAATGAAAATGTTGCTCTTCAGCCGAGCCCCTCATGGCGTTCTGAGAGAAGCCACCGGGGTGAAGTGCGATACGGTGACGCCGGTCCTGGGAACGGGAACAGACGGCCGGGACTTCGCCTGCATCTACTCGAGCGGAGCGCCGTGGAGAACCGGACTAAGCAACTCTTGGCAGCGATGCCGGGACTCTGCACTACTTCTGTGTTTAGGAATGCCAGAAATGGATCTAAAGTATGTATCGAGTACATATGTAAGGTGTGGCCTCAGGAAAGGTCAGAAGAAGGTTATGTACTGTTCCTGTATTTACAGATGGCGTCTGTATGGGATGGATGCCTCGCTAAAGTGCAGGTCCCTGGAAGAAAATGTGTTTAAGTACACACTGTGTTTTATGACTTGTGTGCAGATTTCTTTGTCCAATATAAACTTGGGCTCCCAGATGGTTTTCAACGCAATCAGGCCTCAGCACTCCCCGCGAGTTCCCCCGTGTAACTCCGACTCATGGTTGATGGGGCAGATCCCACAGTTCTGCTGTAGAAAAGGACACATTTTGGTTTTATGGTTACTTATTGCAGGCAGATTTTATGGTTGTATTTTGGCGAGAGAACTGGTTCTTTTGGCTACAGCCGCCCACATCTGTGCTCCACGGGGGTTCTGTCGTGCCTTCACTGAAACCGCTTTCGGAAAAGTTTTTTCACAAAAAAAGAAGTGTAGTATTGTGATCATATTGAGGTGAGGACAGAAACCAACAGCACAGAACTGTGCTATATGACAAAATGCCTTCAATTGTTGGGTTTGAAGATGTATTCGTGTTTGTGGCTGGACCATTACGTCAGCTAACTTTGGGACTTCTTGAACACATTAAGGCTCTAATAAAAAATAAAGCTTCCTCAAGCCAAAAATGATAAAACACGTTTATAAAAAGGTCTAAAAACAGAGAAAACTAATGGGAGGAATGGTGGATCCAGCTGCATTTTAAATGAAGATGAAAGGGAAAAAGAGAAGGAAAAGAACTCAAAGGGACCACAGAATGCTCTGAAGTCACAACAGGCCTATCTCTTTTTACTCCGTTGTGGTTTTACTATAAAAACCTGGCAGTGTCCATGGGGGCTAGTTTGCAGATGCCACTGATATGACTGGAGCTGGGTGGGTTGACCACATGCCTGGCCAGGGGTGAAGGGACTCATAAACACATGGGGGTGTTAGTGTATGAGCGCGTGTTCAACCGCCTGCAGAGGGGCCGTGCAGTCCATAGTGTAAACGGACACAAGGAAGTCAGACACCTTCGAGCCAAAAGAAAAAAATACAACAATACTAACTTCTTTTAAATCACTTCTTAAAACCCACTTTTATAGAACTGCTTTTAAGTGATGTCGTCCTTTTATGTTTTTATTTTAATTGCCTATTTGTTTGGTTTTAGTTGTATTCAATGCTTTTATGGTATGGTCTTTTTTGTTTGCCGCCATTTAAGTTGTGTTTATGCTTTGTTTATCTGTAGAGCACTTTGTAAACCATGTTTTTAAAAGTGCTATATAAATAAAGTTATTATTATTATTATTATTATTATTATTATTATTATTATTAATTTAACAATACGTGCTTTTTAGTGTTGAGGGCTGGAGATGGGTAACCCTCTCAACACAGCGCCACAAAAGTACAAACAAAAAAAAGCTATGGTTGCAGTGACAAAAACACGTGTTTCTAAAACAGCCTTTCAAACCTGAAAGCAAAAAACAATAAAGTTCGATTTCTCAAAATCTCCGGTTGTGGAAACTATTGGGAGGTCGTATGTCAAGCTCAAGATCGGTTCTTCAAACAGCCGTCTGACAACTGTAATTAATTGATTATGTAGCGTATACTGCATAGATTGGAAGAGTGCAAAAACAATGTGTTCCTTGGGTTTATTTTATGGTCTAGGTCCAATTTTTTATATGTTATTACACGTCTGTTTTTTCTCCCTTTTTTGTTCATTCAGAGAGAGAGAAATAGGGATACAGATAGGGGGAGGAAAAGCAGTGCAATACTATTACCATTTCCTGTTTCTGTGGAGCCAGGGGTCTTCAGGGAGCGAGCTGAGAGGAGTCCTGGCAGCCAGGCGCCTCCGATGGGCCAAGACTGTGGAATGGGGAGAGAAATCCTGAAACCTGGCTGCAGAGAAACCACTTTTAAATAACTCCAACACAAGGCTCGGAGCAGTCCTTGTACACCATCAGCGCCTATAAGAAATTAACCGACAATCAGATAAACACTCCAAATAATCACAGGGATGGCTTCATATTGTGAAGCCCTAACTGTAGCCATATTTTGTATGAAAAATCTCTTTTCCTTGAATATTAGCTCTCTGTATTCTCTTTGTTGACTCAACAGACTTGCTCTAGGCATCTCTTCTTCACAGCAGTGAAACAACTGTTTTTAATAACATTTTAGTATAATTTTCTGCATAGTCTTTACCAAAAAAACATTCTTAGAACACTGGCTTTTCACTATAAACACTCATATTGTTACACCACAACGTTATTGCCAAAAGAAAAGAAGAATTAAAAGAAAGAATAGCTGGGGAGTTTGCATACAGGAAATGTGTACAGCATCTAACCAAAAGCTCCAAAATACAGCTTTGAGTAAAAACATCGCAATATTGGCATATTAATCTCGCAGCATTAGGGATATTTGAAATAAAACAAAAAAACAAGTTAGCCTCTTTGGCAGCTAACTGTATACTATAATTATGGGTAGAGAGATTGTGACGAGTATATTTTTGGCATTATGCAAATTTATTAAACTTTTAATTACATAAATAATTCCCTAAACGATTTAGAAGAAGAAGGAATATAAATATACTTTATTAATCCCCAAGGGGAAATTTGTGGACACAGTAGCGCCAATAAACTAAACACACATGAATAAAATATAAATATAAGAAAGAAAAAGTGACTGTGCATAAACTATACAAGTGAAATATAAAATACAAAATAAAATATATATATATATATATATATATATATATATATATATATATATATATATACACACAACATATAGGCAAATATATTTATTTATAAGAATTTCACACACATGTAATTGCAAATCTCTTGTTTAACTATATGCAGTACACTGAAGCATTCGCTGCATGTTAACCTGAACTGGAAATGTGTCTAGTTGGGGGATTAGCTATGTAAACAAATAAAGTCAGAAAAAAAGAGGTGAATGTTCAGGAGCCCCTGAAACCCCGGGCCCACCCTGGGAGAGACCTTTCCGCCCCTGACGGTGCTACCAAACACAACCTCCAGACGGCCGGCCTGCTGTTCCCCCGTCAGGCTCGGGCTCCGGGGCCCAGAGAAAACAAACTGGCTCTGATTGTGAAAATAGTGCCGCAGGGCCCTCCTGGTGCCCGCCGCTTATCTCACACAAGGCGAGCTTTGTGTACTGCGGGGGGGGGGGGGCTCCTCGCTGGCCCTCAGCCGCCCCACCAGGTGGAGTCTTCCAGGGCCAAGACTCTCTCCTCCTCAATCACCCCCTCCCTCCATCACTTGCTCCCTCTGCCCTCCTGCGCACCGAGACCACTGTGTGTATTTTGGAAAGGGAAAGTGATCTGCAGGCCGCACACTGTTCTGTGGGCGAAAGCAATTCCTTAACAGTTGGAGATGATGAGACTTCCCGACCGTGAAATGCCAAACATCATTTCGGTTTGATATATGAAAATGCCGTACGTTAAAGATGAGCATATATTTCTGCAGGATAACTAAATATATCAGGGAACTACACGTAGTCAACACTACTAGTCGCACTACTTTTTAAAGTAGCATATTGTTTTCAAAATTATTTTTAGTTTGCTATAAGCATTTCACTTTCTACGCATTTGCACACAACACATTTCTTTTAGGAGTCCTTGACAAGCGGCTTTATTTGTTTCGATGTGTGTTTCTGTATTTGTCCATTGTTTTTTAGGAGAAGTGTCTTACTGTGAAATATCTGCCATGCGTTCAGCTCTGAGTAACTTGTAGTGTCGCTTAAATCCTACAATAAAAATGTATATGAGGAATATCGTGTGGCTTGATAAGTTAATATTTTAAAGTAGCTTCTTAAAAAAAAACTACACCAATACTGGATCACCTTACCCACAAGGTGATAAGAGGTTTAATGTCAAATAACTACCTAGGATCATGTGAATTATACTGTCATGCCTTTCTTTGCTTGTAACAATAATACAGTTTATTCACACAATAAAACATATTTTTTCTTCCTGTGTTTTTATGTTAAAATGATGACAAGCTACTTCATCGAGTGTCGATATTGTCCGTTCCTGCGGACTCAGGGTTTTTACACATTTTGAGCAATTGATTTCCATGACTTTAAACCAAATTTCCATGACCAAATTGAAATCTCGATATGAACATCATTTTTTTTGGAAAATTTTGTGTATTGAGAGCGTACGCCGGCTTATATTTTGAGCGTCTTTCTTTAAAAAACATACATTATTTCAAACTCGGCGCAAATGAACATGTGATTATAACACATTTCCATGACTTTTCCAACACTTTTATGATTTAATTCTTTTCCATGACTTTTCCAGGCCTGGAAAAGACCATTTTAAAGTTCCATGACTTTTCCAGGTTCTCCATGACTGTACGAACCCTGGGACTGAAGTGGCGTTGGGTTTTTCCGAGCGCCAACCTTCTTCTAGAATCTTCTCACTTGACTGCCGGGTCTCCTCCTCTCCTGGTTCAGGTTCTCCCGTGCCTCCCTTCCCTCCAGCCGGCCCAGCGATGCTGCCTGAGGCTCCGGCAGCGTGGTGTTGCTGTTGGCTCCCGCCCAGACCAGCGAGGCGAAGCTCCCCTCCCGGCCCGGAGAAGCAGACGCTGTTCCGGGCGCGGAGCTTTATTTCCTCCCTCCGCCGGAGCTCCGACTGCAGGTGGAGCGCGGCCGGGGTCCGGTCGCTGCCCGAGGCCCCGCTGGAGCTGAAGGCGCTTTCTGGTGAACCCGCGTGATTTCATTGGATTTCACGCAGAATCAAAGACTAGAATTGACGACAAGCATTAAGGATCGCTACGGAGCACGCCACTCGTATAGCTGATGGTCCCATTTACATATAGAGGCATTAGTGTTACAATCAGTGCGTTTACACGATGGTATAATTCTAATCTTGCTTTAGTCGGACTATGCTATCTTTTGGGGGGCCTGCTATTATCCCAATATACATGGCAGTGAGTAATTCGAATCATTGGTTGAATGCATGTCACCTCCGATACGACAGGTGGAGCGGTTTTCATTACAACTCCAGGGCTTAAGTTTTGAAGACATTGGTTCATTGGTTGCTGGATTAAATGTTACCCAGATACAACTGATATTTTTTTTTCTCATTGGCTGTTGTGTAGCCCATTTAAATAGCCAAGAGTTTTTTTCAGTGTGAGAAATACGATGTGTGTGAGTGCGTGAATTAAGACCGAAATGCGTGACACTTGAGAGCCCTGCGACTCGTTGCGATGCTCGTGGCGATACTCGTTGCGCTTGCGAGCGCATGGGCAAAGACACAAAGTCCGGTCCCTAATCCGCTACATGCCGCGATGGTTGGATTATCAACCGGATCGGATCGAGTTATCCAGGGGTGTTAATCGGATCGTAGTCGGACCGCACATAGTCGAACAAAGGTGTTTACATGAAACAGATAATTCGATTTCAGTCTGACTAAGCCAGTTATTCCAATGCATGTAAACACGGTCACTGAGATGATTTAATTACCAGTTAAAAGTAACTCACAGTAACTTTAATGGAGTTCTCAAATTGGTTGATAGAGCATGTGATTCCATTGTTCAGAAACTTCTTCCATTTTTATGCCTACATTATTGTTTTCCAGTGTATCCAGCTGTATACCAGTTTGCAGATTCACAGCTTAGAAAAAAAATAATACTCATCATCGGCATGACTGAAAACACATTTTGGAGATCTGACAACTGGAAGGAAGACCTTGTGTTCCTTAAAGTACAAGCAAAGAATGCATCTCCTCCATCCCGCTCTTGTGCAAGCCGTTTAGCTTGCACAAGAGGAAACTGGTGCATGTTAAGCGTGTAAAACAACGACTCTCACAATGTTCCCAGAGAAACACATTTCTCAAAGATCGAGTCCTTTTCTGACACCCTTTGTCTCGAGAAGGAGCGCTGTGTGGATTCTGCGCTAGTTTCAGAGGGTTACATCAATATAGGAGGAATCCTGGATACGATATCTGGAAGGAGAATACAAGATTGCTCATATTCACAAATACGAGTTGTCACTCAGCCGAGAGGCCGGATCAGAGATGTAAGACCAGTAATTTAGTAGCGTTGCCACTATGGTTGCTGGGCTTGTCTATTGGATTGATATTTGACAACAATAATGTGGCTGCCTGTCTGTCTGATGTTCAGCCAAGACAGATTGGCAGTATAAGAACAGATGCCTCAGTGTTGCTGGCTTTAAAAGGGCTGGGTATGATATTTGTTTCGGCATCATAAGAAAGTAAACGATAAATCCCCCACAGCCACGAGAGATGTTTTCCCAGAGATCAGGACCCTCGTTGAACTTCCGGCTGTACCAAGCTGGCCGCATAATAAAGATAGTTTCTGTGGTTTCTTTACTGAGACGGTCAGCTCCAACACGTTTTAATGCAGAAAACCGATTAGTGTTCAAGAGTCTATATACATCTTATCTAATTACAGTATCTGTGGCAAACACAAGGCGACCTCTGACCTCTCAGATGATGGTAATAACGCCGGGTGCAGATCCTGTAAGAAGTCGTTTCTTATGTTTGTATTTGGAGACAAGAATCGTCAATTTGGGTTTCATGGCATTTATTGAGGTAAATTTGAATAAAGGGTTGAAAATTACTTTTTTTTTGTTTTTGTATCTGATTAATCGATTAATTGAAAAAAATAATCAATCGATTAATCGATTATCAAAATAATCGTTAGTTGCAGCATAATGTTACCGCAATTGTTTGTTAACAGGTCGTTATGACAGAGCCACGGTCACCTTATTGTCTTCTTGTGTGTGTAAAATTGGTCTGAGCAAAAGTAAAAGGAGTAGCTACAATGAACAAAACAAATACACAACTATCAACCTGAAAACTACAGCAGCACAAACACTTGGTCCGATAGGGTGCGTTATACTTTCTAACCCAGAGTGAGGGCTGTAAGGCGGCTTTGAACAGATCCTTCTGGCCCATTCCCACCAGTAACCTCCACCGCTTGACTGATGGGACTTGAAGTGGGCCACAGCCTTTAAACTGGTCTACATGTGGGCGGACAGAGCGCCAACTGTTGTTGCCAGTTATGGAAAAGTGAGTCGTCCCTTACGCAAAGGCCTTACATCACACAGATGAGGTCGTTGATGAAGAAACTGGTGGATTACAATAATAATATAACATCTCTCTGTATGACTGCAGAGCATTGAGGTACAAATTGTGCATTTGTGTTGAAGAATCCAAACTTGATTACCGCTGATGATGTAGACGGCTGAACCTTTCCTCCCACATTCCACAGCTGTCGACAATCTCGGAACAATTTTGATGACGCTTTTTATCCTCAAGTAGACTTGCGCTGGTTTTTCGCCAGTCAAGCAGCAATCTTCTCTTGCCGTGCGGTGATTAGTTAATGCTCAGTAAATTACCAACAGCAGGCATCTCTAGTTGACTAAATGACGTTGGAGATTTGGGGGATGATTCAGAGCCTGCTCATTTGAGACCGCAAGCCTATCAACTAAATCAAAATAACAATCGTCCAGCGGATTTATTGTCGATTCGAGCTGGATTACGCAACAGTTTTGATATCATCGTTGTATCGAAGGGTTGCGAATACTAATCCCACTGAGCATCTCCATTATGCAAATGTTTACCAACGGCTCTTTCCAGAACTCGGTACACAATGTCACTGCGGTCCAGCACGACGGCTCAAGAAAAGTGGCGGTTGAGTTAAACATATAAACGTCTTCCCAGCAGGTCGAGGTCCAATCTGCCGAAGAGTAAGTCGTCAGGCGTATAGACTCGTCATTACGTATCATTTTTACCCAGACTGCAGTTCAAAATAAATAAAGACACAGGGATGTGATCTCCCTCCGCATACAACCACCTGTCACCACCGTATACCGACTGTACGCAATCACGCCGCCTCGAGGATTCGACTCCACGCCGTCACGATGGTCACGCGGCGCCAGCTGCACCGTCTCCAAAAAACAACTCCGCAATCTCCATCTGCTGAGGAAGAGCGGAGCTTTTGGGAGCTTTCAAGTGCGTCTCGCAAAGAGGAAGCTGAAGGAACGCTCATGTTGCTCTGTGTCTACTTGATGTGTGTGCGTGTGTGTGTGTGTGACACGTTACAAGAACGCTCTGTTTTTTGTAACCACAGAAACAATCATTCCACATGATCACACTCTTTCCGCAACCCTAACCAAGTGTTTAAATTGCCAAACTATAACCACGTATTGAAGGAGGCTGACTGGAAAACAGTACGTGTCACTTCGGAAGACGCAGACAAATGTCTTATTGTCATTTACATTCCTGAGCCTCCTCGTCCAATCAACGGAGTCGACACGGTTTCAAACTGTTCTAACGTATCGTAATGCAGGGGAAAACACGTTTCCCTCAAAAGATGATTTATACGCTTTTATTCTTGCTTTTTTTGAGCCAGTATTTCGTCATTTTACAGAAATCAGACGCAGGTATGAGCTTTGTCAAGGAGAAAAATTAGCCCGATAATTAATTTAGTCTAATAGCAGTGATTTCGCTCTGCTGGCAGCTGTATACACACACACAGGCGTGGAGCACCTTTAGCATTCAGTCATTCACTCAACTAGTTTGACAATAGTGGAGTGTGTGTGTGTGTGTGTGTGTGTGTGTGTGGGGGGGGGGGTGTCGGGGTCAGGGTGAAGAAGAAGCATCTTACTCAGAGGCTTATTAAAAATGGGCAGCAAATATCCCGAAAGAAAACGGACACATTTACGCTTTTTCTCTCCTGGTAAGTTTTTCCGCCTTATCCCCAAAAAGTTCAAATCCAATGATCCCATTTGAACAAATGCACGAGGGGAAACTAATATCTTCCATATGGAACATGAAAATGCCGAACTGCGAAGCCTCGTCCGAGATACACGCTGTTGCACAAACCATATTTCAGTTGGAATTCATTAGAAAGTTGGGGCTACAATTTTTCTCCTGGAAACCAAGAGAAATGAGAAATGTGGATGAGGCGGTTTTTTCCGAGGTCCTCTGAGAGCGTGTAAGTGATCTGAGACGCTCGGGGTGGCGTCTGGTTGAGCCTGGGTTTGGATCAGGACCCTGCATCTGTGGCACATGTGCCGTCGACAGGGACAGAAAGACGTGGACGCGGAGCCAAAAGCTCGCTCCGCTCTCACGGTTCCCTTTGTCTGAGCAGAAAACAATCTCACGTCTTTCCTGACTGCGCCGTACGTCTGTACCTTTCCTCTTTTTAACATTTCCGTGTAGTTTTAAGGCCACATTTACACATAGCCGGGTTCTTACAGAAATTAATATTTCTGCCCCTCCGTTTTCAAAGATAACGTTGTACACACAAGGTTGTTTTCAAAAAAGTTTCTGCTTATATGAAGCCGCACAAATACGCCGTCCGCATACGCATTTTTTGTCGCATAGTGTGACGTTTGACAACCTAAAACTCTGTTTGACCTCGTTCACACGCAAACACAAAAACTGAGTTTTCAGAAATCTCCACTTTGGCCGGAGTTTTTAGAAATGATCGTTTTCCGTGATAAAACCTCTGTTTCTGTGTAAATGAAAGGCCAAAACGCATGAAAATATATGCGTTTTCCCTCTGTGTAAACGGGGTCTAAAGTAGACAGGGACTAACGAGGGAATGGACAGCAGGTGAGTCGGACATGAAGACCAGGTGAAGGTAATGAGGGACTAACGAGGGAGTGACCAGAGGCAGGTGAAGGGACTGACGAGATAGGAAGCAGGATCTGGAATGAGATGGGAGTTAGGTCACATTTACACATAGCCGGTATTTACAGAAACTAATATTTCTGCCCCTCCGTTTTCAAAAATAACGTTGTACAGACAAGGTTGTTTTCAAAAAAGTTTCTGTTTCTATGAACCCGCATAAATACGCCGTCCGCATACGTCCCATAGGACGCTCGCATGACGTGAAGCATCTTTAGTCTCACCCTGTGACGTCTGACCACCTAAAACTCTGTTTGACCTCGTTCACACGCAAACACAAAAACAGAGTTTTCAGAAATCTCCAATTTGGCCAGAGTTTTTAGAAATGATTGTTTTCCGTGATAAAACCTCCGTTTTTGTGTAAATGAAAGCCCAAAACGCATGGAAATATGTGTTTTCCCATCGTGTAAACGGAGTCCAAGACTGCTCTTGTGGCGACGAGAATGGCGAGCGCGATAAAACAACTTCAGCGTGTTCCTGCAATGACGCTCTCGACGCTAGAATTGAAAAAAAGGATCTCTGCCAACATTTTATCTGTGGTTAAATGTGTTTAGCGGCACAGAGGAAACACAAACCGGCAACATATACATCACGGTACTAAAAAAGAGAAACAATCGGGGAGAGATAAACAAAGAGAAAAGCTGTGGATGTTGCGGTTCCTCGACTGAACGAGCCACATCTCGTCCCCGCTGCGGCGTCTTGGCATCTCTCCGGCTCGCCGTGCGTCGGAAGGCCCGGGGCGGCCGACAGGAGTGTGACCCGGGATTATTGTCCTGTGTGCTTGTTTGGGTTAAGGCTTTAGATGGGGAAATGGGATTAGGATAGGCCCGGCTGGAGAGACACACACTAATGGGAAGCAGAGGAGCGCTCGCCTGATCCTCCTCCACTCACAGAGAGCTTCCCTGTTATCCCACCTGATTGGATTAGCCCCCTGTTAAATGTGCTATGATAAGGGAGGACCGCTGCTGGGATGGAAGCGCTCCGATCCCGCACGGGGAGCCCATAGATTCCTCCACACTGGTTTTTAATGGGCGATATCGGTTTGGTGTTCGCCGCTGATTTGGCCGTGATGACATAATGACGATGCGTACGACCGGCCACCGCTGACGAGACGTCATTGTTCTCGCGGATACTTTTCATATTTATGTCACGAATATCACAAACCACTAGTTACAAGTTACAAGTCTTTTATTGTCGGATGCACAGAATGAAACAGGGTCAGACAGGGTCTGAGGACAAGGCACCAGACAACTACCATAGCATACTGTCTATATATATATATATATATATATATATATATATATATATATATATATATATATATATATATATTTTTTTTTTTTTTTTTTTTTTATTTAATTTTACATTGCTTTATTTACATATATGTTGTATATATATATATATATATATATATATATATATATATATATATATATATTATTTTGTATTTTATATTTCACTTTGTATACTCTATA